>JASWHV010000007.1:66458967-67711467 GCA_030760725.1 Neostapfia colusana | reverse complement strand
GGTTGTCCCGTACGACATCGAGTGAGCGTGCTGTGCAGCTCCACGGGTGGGCGTACGTGAAGTGTTCTTTGGGTTTCCCTGCAGGTGTATATCGAGTCGATTCGCTGTCCCTCACGGTGACGAGTACCGCTTGTTCACTGCGTCGTAACATAGACTAATGAAGGAAATGTTATGATTCAATATTGCTGTTATGATATAAATGGTATTGCTACATGTGTGCCACCAAATAATGCTCACTAAATTTCAGTTTCATGAACCGTTAACTTGTTGCTAAAATATGAACTAAGGATGAACTTGTAGGCGTGTCCATTTGCTGCAACATTGCTATCCTGAGTCATGATACCCCTCATGTAGAGTTTCATGCTTAGGTGAGTCGGTTAAGCCTTGCTGAGCCTTCGTGCTCACGGTTGCTGCTTAAGTATTTTTCAGGTGAGGAGCCACCCACGGACTCGGAGTACGAGTCCACCGGCGAGGGTTACCCTCCGTCGGGGACCACGGCTGAGTGGGAGCCGTACACGCCGCGCTGAGCTGAGGAGTGCAGCTAGTGTGGGTTGCCCTAGGGCTGGGCAACCACTTTTGCTAGATAGGCGGGCGTGAGTTGTATAAAAGAAACTTCCGCTGTGTAATAAAGATCCTAGTTTGTAACTGAGAAGTGTACTACTTGGTACATTCAGTTTGTTTTTCCCATGTAATATAATGTGTTCTTATGACGTGTGCTGTCGGGTGTCGCATCGCGCGGCACCACCCTCTGCGATCCTGGATGAGCGGATTCCGGTCCGCCACAGCGCGTTGTGGTGGTCGAAACGTCTGGGGTACCATCTTCTGCTGCTGCTGCTGCTGCTGTTGTTGTGGTCGCGGTGGTGGCATCGGCGGTCGGAATGGGGGTGGCTGAAACGAACGATCCCCAAACTGCTGAGATCGCGCCGGTGGATGCCACTGCTGACCGGATGGTGTCCGATACACCATGCTGTATTTCTGGGGAGCTCCACCCCCACTGCTGGGTGGAGTACTGTGCTTCCACTGCTCAGCCGCTAACTCCCGCTGAGCATCTTTTTGCATGATCGCGGCGTTGACTAGATCATTGAACGTGCCGCAATTGCATTGGATGAGATGCGTCTTCATCTCGGGATGTAATCCCCTATAGAAGTGCTCCCGCTTCTTCTCCTCGGTGGAGACATAATCCGACGCATATTGCGCCAGATGGTTGAATGCAAGGGAGTAGTCGTGGGCACTCCTCCCGCCCTGCTTCAGCTCCAAGAACTCTTGGAACTTCCGCTTCATTATCCTGGGAGGGATATGGTAGGCGCGAAATGCCTCCCGGAATTCTTCCCACTCCACGGCATGGCCAGCCGGCAGTGAGGCGACATAGTTCGCCCACCATGCACCAGCGGCACCATGAAGCTTCTGTGCCACGAACAGAGTCTTCTGCCGCTCCGTACATTGGAGCAGCCCGAACTTGGACTCAATTGTCCGCAGCCAGTTGTCGGCCTCCAGGGGTTCTGCTGCTTCAGTGAATACTGGAGGGTGCATACTCATAATGTCCGAGTACGTCACAACATGGGGCTCACGAGGCCCCCTCTCTTGATGCCCCCCCACCTGGGACGTATTCTGCACGATCGTGCGGAGCAGGTCGGTCTGCTCCTCATGACCACCCACCAGTGCCGCAATCACATCCGCTAGCGTAAGCGGAGGAGGCAGTGGTGGTTGTTGCTGCGGGGTGCTGTCGTAGGGAGGTGTATGGGAGTCATCACCCCCCTGCTCATGCGTGGTCCCAGTGCAAACCATCTTCAACCATATGACAATAAACATCAGTCCTGCAACATACTTTATGCAGTCCAATAAAATAGGCATAAAACATAATGACAGTAAGGCATGCGATACATCTCGTATACTGATAATGTACTAAATTTGCACAAGCTACACCATTACCAGACCAAATAAAAGATAGTTAAATCCAACTTGATGGACTTCCTCTTTGGATGTTCATCTCAACTAGTTTTGGTCACTACGAGACGTTAAAATCGCTTTGTCATTACATATACTACCCTTTTACCTTCAATATGACACAAACATGGTCTCTAGCAAAAGAAACTTGAGCAAGATATATACTCAAATTTTTCACTAGTTGAAGATAACCACTCATGAGTATGTTCTACCCCATTGGATGTACTCACACCCCCTTGGGTACAACAATCCCTCAAATGAGTTCAACTGTCATCCCTCTGTCCGAATGACCAGTTGCTACATATTCCAGATTTTGACCCGCTTATGAGAATTTTCATGACTCGAGCTGAATACCAAAGTTAGAGCTAACTTCAGTATCTTTCCAACGAGTACTTACTTGCCCTAAGATCAGCTCTGTTTTAAAAGTTATGGTAATTCAAGGTCAACAAAATTTCTGGAAGAATTTCAACAGCACCTCCTTTGGAAGTTGCTGTTTTCAACTCTGGTTTCCACTGAGTTCTGTGCTGAAATTTCAGAAACTTTGAATGAACAAGATGTAACACATCTCCTATCCTTTACAAAGATGTATGATATGAAAGTTTTAGATTTTCTACAGAAATTTATGCTTGAAAAATAGAACAGTCCAGAGAGTGTTTTGAATCTGTCCTGGATCTGGACAGTTTACAATCATCTGGAATTTCAGCCAATTTAAGGTGTGATTCAGCTCTGTAAGTCTACAACAAAGTTGTAGACTACTTAAACACCTTCCGAGAACTATATCCCACACCTCCATTGGGTAAATAATCTGTGAGTTATGCTCTGTCAAAGTTCAGCAAACTTGCTGCCCAAAACAGAGCACTCTGTTTTTCAATCCTTTGGAACTACACTGATCAACTATCAAATTTTTCTACCCAACCAGGGTCCTAAATGTTGAAACTTGGTGATTTTAGTTCTTTGTTATCATTATATTTCATGCACATGCCTATGAAATGTCGGTACTATGTTCCTCACAAAAAGAAAATCCTAACCGGATTATACCGGCATATACGTCTCAATTGTGGCACTAAACGGCCTCTCGCACATGTTTACTACACGGGATACATAAGTGGTTAGTACCTGCAGAAAAACACCCAATAATGATGCACTCAATGGTTATTTTCATTTCAGGCAGGTCCATATTTGAAAGTAAATACAAACGTCCGTATCATTGCCATACGGCCGTCCTTGAGTTAAGCCATGTCTCAAGGTACGTGATCATGTTTTAACACCAAGGAAAGGGAACCTGAGTAGAGCTCGAACGGGTCGTCATGGTTGGGAATTTTATCACCCCAACAGATACCACCTACTTCCCTGCAGGGCATGCCGATGGCAAGCGCTGTGTATGTCCTCCTGGGCTATTTCCAAACGAACACACTATCGCGTTACTGACCACACGATGGGGTCTCCACTTACTCGCCTAATGCACGCTAGGGATCATCGTTTTATATGAACTCAGGAACATGAAGAGTCCCAGAGTTTCATATTGACGTCTCACACCCAGCTGCGAGACTTATCCCTGAACCATGTTCCTCGTCAGGGGAGCTAACCGAAATTGAACCGCTTTCAGTGGTGTTCCTTACCATTCTTACCTGAGCGTAGGTGCGTCGTTACAAAATCAAATTCAGAATTATAACACATATGTTAGTCTTGCCACTTTAAGTAACTATGCTAATATAGTCCTTACTTGGGCAAACTAGTGAATCCTCACCGTAAACCTATGTTTTCCCGTAATACAGTCCTTAATTAATGTGCTATCCCCAATGCGGCTCTAATACCAGCCTGTTACGGACTGGAATCCGCTCATCCAGGATCGCAGAGGGTGGTGCCACACGATGCGACACCCGACAGCACAAATCATAAGAATGATATTGTATTACATAGAAAACCAACTCAAATGTACAAAGTAGTACAATACTTCAGTTACAAACTAATGTTTATATTACAACATCGGAAACTAAATTTGTACAACTCACGCCCATCTATCTAGCAAAAGTCAGTTGCCCAGCCCTAGAGCAACCCACACTAGCTTTACATCTCAGCTCAACGCGGCGTGTACGGCTCCCACTCAGCCGTGGTCCACGACAGAGGGTAGCCCTCGCTGGTGGACTCATAACCCGAGTCCGTGGGATACTCCTCACCTGAAAAACACTTATAGCAGCAACCATGAGCACGATGGCTCAACAAGACTTAACCGATTCACCTAGGCATGAAACTCTACATGTAGTGCACAACGAACATGGGATGATAATTAGCAGCAAATGGACATGCCTACAAGTTCATCCTTATTTCATCTTATAGCCAAAAGTTAACAGTTCACAAATAGGAAATTTAGTAAGCAATATTTGGTGGCACGCATGTAGCAATACAATTATACATATCAGCAGTATTGAATCATAACATTCCATAGTTTATCTATGTTACGATGCAGTGAACAAGTGGTACTCGTCACCGCGAGGGACGGTGAATCGACTCGATATACACCTGCAGGGATACCCAAAGAGCACGTCACGTACGCCAACCCGTGGAGCTGCACAGCACGCTCACTCGATGTCGTATGGGACAACCTTTCACCCAACAGCCCAAACGTCGAACCGGTCGCACCGAAACGAGCAGGAGGTTCCCTACATGGAGCATCTCTCTATGCCTGCTAGCAGATTTCCACCTTATTGCCCTCAGCCTATACCTATAAATCGGTGCGTTACGCCTTGATGCGCAGAGGTATAGGTTACATCGGTTTATCGGGGTCCATATATCCGATATGCCTTCGGTACGTTCAATACTTGTTCAGCAGGGCCGCACACGGATTGGTCCTCAATCGACATGGACAGGGCTGCGCACACAAGACTTCCTCTTGCTGCGCTCTAGCCCCTGCCTAGTCTCATTTTCATTACTAAAGTGATCTCACATCACTCGAACCAATCCCGTGTGTCCCAACGTAACTCGCGAGTAGATTCCAACTACTCGACTTGTACCAAAGTTCTATGAATCATTAAGCATAGCCTGTCTACTCGAGGTCTTAGACACTACCCTCACTCTTATAGGAAAAATCTAGTTATGCCCTTGGGTTTCATCCATCCTACACCTAATGCACATCCATACCACATACTAAGTATTCATAAAGCAAAACTTTGAAAAATGGGTTAATGCAAACCGGGGCTTGCCTTGTTGCTGCTGGTCAGTGGTTAGGGCTTCATCCGGAAGAAAGAAGTCGAGCACTTCCGGAGTTTCCTCGCCTTCAGCGACTACACGTAAACGATATACTATATGTCAATTTAAATGCAATGTTGGAACTTGAATATGTAAAGACCATAATTCTAGCTAGCCCTCCCCTTTGGCTCTGAAATTTTAATGGTGGCTGGGTAGGGTCCTAACCAGAGTCTTGACCAAGTTTCATTTGAAACAAAGTTCATTTGAGCCTTGTACAAATAAAAGCCTATTTGGTCAATATTAGAATCTCTAAGGAATTCCAGGGGTTTTCATGGCTTCAACCATTACTTTCTGGAAACTAGAATTTGAGATGGTTCTAATCAAATTGGTTGCATGTCATTTAAAGAATTCTAGATGAAGTTATGTCCTAAACAAGATTTGAGGAAATCTGAAAAATGTTTCTGGACATTTTTCTATTTTCTCAGGGCAGTTCACTTAATCACACCATTAGGGGACTAAATGAACTTGGATGAGTCTGAAAATTTTACTGTGACTCAAGGATTTTCCAATGAACCGCCCAGCCAAATTTCCGAATTTTTCATAAAGTAATTCTCCAGATAAAATTCCTAACAGGTTAAAATTTAGGGAATTAATTCTGGAAAACTATTAACTTTCATGAGCTGGAATTGTGTTGCCGGACAGTACTCAAAAAGCTGAGTTCAGCAAAATTTGGTTCACTGAATTTGGAGCTTCCTAGCAGAAGTTATGTGCATTTGAAGTTTGAACCAAATCTGAAAATTCTAATAAAGTTTAAACCGGCTGGTGGGGTCCCCGGGCTATGTGTCAGCACCGAAGCCAAACCACACGGGTCCGCAGAGTCTCCCGTGCAGTCGCACGAGATCTCGGTGCCACAGCCGATCCAGGGCGGTTTTAGCAGAGACCGACACGTGGGGCCCATGGGGCTTTGTCTACCTCGCGCTCCCGTGGCTCCCCGCCGCCCCCCTCGCCGGAGTACTCGCCGGGAGACTGTTCCCGTGACCAGAGCTCGACCAAACTGGCCGACCCTGCCTGAAATTGCTCGGGGAACCCGTTGCTGACCTTGTCGCCGGCCGGTGATCACCGGAATCGGTTGCGCGACGGCGACAGTTCACGGGGTGAGTTCGGCGATGTCGGTATGGCACTGTCATGCCTCACAGTCCCTTCTGTTGGCTCCTACAGCACCGCCACGACCTATGGAGCAACGACCCAGCCTCTGATCTTGCTCAAAGTTGCGGCAACCTGGACTTCACCGTGCGACCTAGGTCTAAACCCGGCGATGAACAAAAAACCCACGGAACTCGGTGGTTTCTCGCTGGTTTCCCGTGATTCTTGACCGTATGGATTCGCACGGACATTTCTAGCTGGTTGTCAAAGCTGGGGAGTGATTGCTTGACCGGTTAGCCCGAATTTTCCGATTAACCGAACACGGGCTATATCACATGCTCTCGGCAAGAACTGAAATTCCGGCTGGCACACTCTATGGCATGCAGCCGGGGTTGTCGGACTGAAAGTGCACTCCTAGGCGAACCTTTTGGCATGCTCAACTCGGCATGGGATCAAACCTAGCAGCTGGACGATGAGTTTTTGGTAGCGGCGGCTTTACACGGTGCTGAATGGAAACAGGGAGCTCGTGGTCGGTTTACCGTGGGTGTGGCGCCGGTTCGTTGCGTCGATCACGTCGAGGAGGCTTCGGTGAAGCTCTGCGTGAGCTCAGACCAGCGTGCCAACCTCGGAGACGTGCGGACGCCGGAGAACCGAGGGTTGTCGGGGTGCGGCGGCGTTTTTCTGTCGAGGGCTCGGGAGCGGGCAGAGCAGCAGGAGAGGCGGTTGATGAGGTGAGAAATATCACCGGTTGCTGATATGTCGACACATCCGCAGCCTGGGTCGCTCGGGAGGTGGCATCCGGAGAATGCCCCGGTGGTGCGCTGCGCTCGATTGACCCCGTGAGAAACAGAGCAGCGCTCGGTTGTGAATTAGCTCTCCCACTGACCTGTGGGCCCATCTCTCCCCCTAACACTCTTTCCAATTTCCACTATAAATATCCCAGCTACTCTTAATTGAATGAGAGACTTAAGCACCAAGTAATAGTTTGAATTTGGTTTCCTCAATTTGGAATTGATTTTGCTAAATTTGTTGCACATTTGAACTGAAATTCAAATTCAGTTTTTGAATAATGCAAATTTAGCCCCTGACAAGATGAACTTCAATGTGGATGAAAATTGGTGGACTAACTCAGAAAAATGTGCTGAGTTTGAATATGAAGTCAACTTTTGAATTCAAGTGATGAAAGTGGCTGCAATTTGAATTTGCATTCAAATTGGCCCCTTTTTCAAATGACTCCAAAAGTACCTCAAAAAGTATTGGATTTGCATGAAATTTGGCCTGAGCCTTCCAAAGACTACTTAAGGTCTAGGGGTGAACTCAACCTTTCATGTTCATGTGCTGAAATCCTACTTTTTGGAAGTTAGGGATTTCCCCTCTAATCACCCTTTTGATGGTGGTTACTTGCTCTTCACAAGTGTTCACAAGATATCCACAAGATGAGCTGTGGTGTTGTGAGGTGATGAAAATGATCACTTTTGCAAGTCCCTTTCTTGGGCTTTTACATTTTTGTCAATCGGTCCACGATAACCCAAATAGAGTCGTAACCCAATTGAGTACGTGGCAATCCGACGATGAAATCCATGCTGATGTCTTCTCACTTCCGCTTGGGTACTTTCAAGCTGCAACAGTCCAGCGGGTCTTTGATGTTCGGCCGTCACCCGTTGGCACGTATCGCATAAGGCAACATATTCGGCTATGTCCCTTTTCATACCATCCCACCAATAGCAAGTTTTCAGGTCCTTGTACATCTTTCTACAGCCGGGATGTATGGAATAAGGTAAGTCATGTGCCTCCTTTAATATCGTGTCACGGATGTGCTTCACGTTAGGCACACAAATCATTTTCCCTAACCAAAGCGTGCCTTTCTAGTCTTCCTTGAAATCCTTTTCTATGCCTTGTTGGATTCTTTCCTTGATTTCCTTGATTTCCTCATCCACTGCTTGGCAATCTCGTATCTCTTGTTCCAGCGAAGAGTTGTGTTCTATCACTTCCATCTCGTTCAAGAACCCGAGATGTAACCGTTCAAACTCCTTGCACAACTCGGGTGGCAGGTCCCGAACCGTGAGTTGGTGACATGCCCCCTTCCGGCTCAAACATCAGCTACTACATTGACCTTTCCAGGGTGATAGTTGATTCCAACATCATAATCCTTGATGAGTTCCAACCATCGACGTTGCCTCAAATTAAGATCTGTTTGCGTGAATATATACTTGATGCTTTTGTGATCCGTGTAGATCTCACATTGGTGGCAAGGATATAATGCCTCCAAATCTTCAAGGCATGTATGACGGCTGCAAGTTCCAAGTCATGTGTGGGGTAATTCAGCTCGTGTTTCTTTAGTTGTCTCAACGCATAGGATACCACTTGTCCTTCTTGCATGAGCACACATCCAAGCCCTTGTCTTGATGCGTCACAATATATGTTGAAGCTCTTGCTCACATCCGGCAATACCAAAACCTGCGCTGTGGTTAGTCTTTTCTTGAGCTCCTCGAAGCTTTCTTAGCACACTGGTGTCCACTGAAATGCTTTTCCCTTCATTAGCAATTCAGTCATAGGCTTCGCTATTTTGGAGAAATCCTTGATGAACCGGCGGTAGTATCCAGACACCTCAAGGAAACTTTGAATATCTCTTACATTCTGCGGTTGGTTCCACTTCAAAACATGTCCCACTTTTCCGGGATCAACCGATACTCCTCCATCGGAGATGATGTGGCCTAGGAAGGATATCTCCTTTAACCAAAATTGACACTTGCTGAACTTAGCATACAATTGATGCTCTCGCAGTTTATGCAATGTTAACCTCAAGTGTTCTTCGTATTCTTCCTCGCTCTTTGAATACACCATGATATCGTCGATGAAAACCACGACGAACTTGTCACACCCGGTTTTTCCAAAGAACAACCAAGTGAATATCACATGTATGCCAGGATCATTTTCTCATACATGTGATGACAAATAGTGAAGCATCATTTATTACAAGCCAGGTGTCAAATATAAATAAGTCTTACATAGCAAACGTCTCGATGGACAATAATAAGTTCATCACAAGTAAATAAACTAGCAGCGGAATTATTATTCTCGAGGGCTCCGTCACAGGCGTTGCCCGGGGGTCTCCATGAACCTAGAAACCTTCTTCGGGTCCAAAGTCTTGGTCATTATACACCACCTCATTATCTTGACCTGAGCAGCAATATAAACCAACAAAATATGCAAGGTTGAGTACCGATGGTACTCAGCAAGTGTGGGAAAGTTATGTCATGCATGGCTAGAACAAGGAGAGGTTGCACTCATGGTTAAAGCACTACGCAATTAATACCTATCACCTTAGCTTATTAAGCACCTACATTACTACACAGGTGAAATGGTCCCAATCTCCCAACCCATCATCATAATCAAATAACCATAACATCATTTCCAATGTTAAGCTCCCTGCTTAACATTCACAACTTCCAAAGTCATCATCTTCTAATCATGAATAAGACCAAGCCGCTCTTGACTGTGAGCACGGCTGTCATGACAGTTTTGACTCTGTAGAGTGTGCACCACTGTACCCACATGTAGTGATTTCATCCCCCGTTGCCGGGTGAACTAAAAGATCCTCCATTATGCCAGTGGCTACGAACCACATTCACACTTCCCAGGTGTGTAGCCAGGAGATCACTACGAAGCCTTTACAAAGGGATTCCCGACGAGCGTGGGCCCACTAAGGTTTCACCCCTAACAGCATACAAGAGGCTCCAACCCCGCTGCAGTGGCCCCCTCTTGAGTGTTGTAGTTTATAAGGTAGTCCAGCTGACACCCACTACCCGCACCATCCAACACACCCATACTACGCCGGGGATACACCTAATTAATTGGCCATGCTGCCCCATCTCAGCATGTGGTTGGCACGGTAAAGCCAGGTTACATGCTCCATGAACCGGTCCTTAGGATCCAGGCAAGTACTAAACACAAACCCGAGTCTCGTGCACCCAGCACACAACCAAAACATCCAACTTGCCTTGATCCCTACCTCTACATAACTCACAATATCTCATTCAAGAGTATGGTAAAATAAACTGATGATCTCATATCCCAAATATCATATTCTAAGCATGGCTAAGCATATGCATAATAATAAATGACATGATAAAATAAAACCCAACCCAAGCTACAAGGAAACAAGGTAATGCAATTCTAGGGAAACTTCCTAACATGGGTTTCATATTTCATTGGACAATGCAAATAATTCTATCTACACATCCTAGCATAGGATCAAAGTGGTCAAGGACACTTGCCTCCTTCCTGCTGCTCTTGAAATGGGTAGTCCTGATCTTGGAAAGGAATAACTTGCTCTTGAGCAGGTTCTACATCATACCATCACACATAGCAAAAGAAAAACAACAATCCATAAGACATAGTTCACACTTCCACTTCATACAAACCACACATTCACATGTAACAAAGCCATTCACAACTTCTATGTGTTGTGTTTACTCTATGTGTGTTGACCTTTGGCTTACATGCACTTTTAATCATGTGTATATGATTCCTACTTTTGTATTCACATTTATGCTTGCATACTTTATATATGAGTTTCCAATTTAAATAAATTCCTTATATTCAATTACTACACCTTTTAGCTACCAAGTATGCATGAAAGGTATTTTCCTTCTCCATATGTGTCTTCAGAATTTCTACCAACCGTAAACTGAATTCTTTGGATTTTAGAAACTCCATTTATCATTTACTAGTTGCTATATTTTCAGATTTATTTCCTATGCCTAAATGTAAACTTTGTTATGAAAATAACAAGACACATCATCTAAGCAAAATAGGTTCTGATCTAAAATATTTAGTAACCTATTTTTGACCTTTTCCTCTGATGTAAACTATTTTACATTTATTTTCCTAATTTTCAGAACTATTCTTCACTTAAAAATGTGTCTCTATAACTAATAAATGTGAATAATAAATTAAACAGATTCATTTCAGCCAAAAATCTATTTTTATCTCACTCCAAAGTTTTCTAAGTACTGAGAAAGTTTTAAATTTAAATTTGACAATATGTTTGTCCCACTTTTTAAATTTTTAAATACTAGCCACATATTCAATTTCCTAAATTTAATATCAAACAGGGTTAAAAAGGTAAACTCACCCCACTACAGGGTCTATAATATTATTTTAACAATTTTCAGGGGTCTAGCTATACATAACAGAGGAGTTTTTCCTAATTTTTATTAAGTCCAGGGGCTAAAACTGATTTTTAAATGAATTTACATGATTTTCTGAAGTTCCAGGGGCTAGATCAGAAGTTTCCAGGGCCAGCTCTTATTTCCCGAGAACTCCAGGGGGTAGCACGTAAGATTTCCAGTGTTTATAACGCGGGGCTGACGTGGACCGTCCGATTTAAAACAGACGGCTGAGATTATAACGTCGAACCGGTACACGGGGATTTAAACTCTACCGTACGATTTAAAATAAACGGCGCACAAGCGGCCACGTCGCTCTGATCGAGCGCAGGCGGCGCTGCCCGGCGGTGCACGGCGGCGGAGGCAGCGATCTCGCCGGAGAGTTTCGGATCTTCGTCAATTCTTCCTAAAACTGTGATTTTATGGCATAGATCGGTGGAGGGGAGGTCGGGGATCTCACCTCGGGGGTTTTCTTGAGCTCGGAGGTCCTGGAAGGCGGTCGGCGACGAGGTCCGAGGTGAATTCACAGCGAGGCTCGTCGGCACTGTGTTTGAACCTCAAACCACCGAGTTTTCTGCACCTGCGAAGTTCCCCGGAGGTGGTGGATCAAGACCAGCGAGTTAGATCGGAATTTCCGAGCGTAGATCGGCCAGAATTCGCCGGAGGGGCTCGGGTTCTCACCGGAGTAAAAACGGCGGATCGCGTGGGAAAAACAGAACGAGGCCGGGGTGTCACACCCGATTTTTCCGAAGAACAACCGAGTGAATATCACATGTATGCCAGGATCATTTTCTCATACATGTGATGACAAATAGTGAAGCATCATTTATTACAAGCCAGGTGTCGAATATAAATAAGTCTTACATAGCAAATGTCTCGATGGACAATAATAAGTTCATCACAAGTAAATAAACTAGCAGCGGAATAATTATTCTTGTAGGCTCCGTCACAGGCGTTGCCCGGGGGTCTCCATGAACCTAGAAACCTTCTTCGGGTCCAAAGTCTTGGTCATTATACACCACCTCATTATCTTGACCTGAGCAGCAATATAAACCAACAAATATGCAAGGTTGAGTACCGATGGTACTCAGCAAGTGTGGGAAAGTTATGTCATGCATGGCTAGAACAAGGAAAGGTTGAACTCATGGTTAAAGCACTATGCAATTAATACCTATCACCTTAGCTTATTAAGCACCTACATTACTACACAGGTGAAACGGTCCCAATCTCCCATCCCATCATCATAATCAAATAACCATAACATCATTTCCAATGTTAAGCTTCCCGCTTAACATCCACAACTTCCAAAACCATCAATCCTCTAATCATGAATAAGTCCAAGCCGCTCTTGACCGTGAGCACGGCTGTCATGACAGTTTTGACTCTGCAGAGTTTGCACCACTGTACCCACATGTAGTGATTTCATCCCCCGTTGCCGGGTGGACTAAAAGAACCTCCATTATGCCAGTGGCTACGAACCACATTCACACTTCCCAGGTGTGTGGCCAGGAGATCACTACGAAGCCTTTACAAAGGGATTCCCGACGAGCGTGGGCCCACTAAGGTTTCACCCCTAACAGCATACAAGAGGCTCCAACCCCACTGCAGTGGCCCCCTCTTGAGCCTTGTGGTTCATATGGTAGTCCAGCTGACACTTACTCCCCGCACTATCCAACACACCCTTACTACGCCGGGGATACACCTAATTAATTGGCCAAGCTGCCCCATCTCAGCATGTGGTTGGCACGGTAAAGCCAGGTTACATGCTCCATGAACCGGTCCTTAGGACCCAGGCAAGTACTAAACACAAACCCAAGTCTCGTGCACCCAGCACACAACCAAAACATCCAACTTGCCTTGATCCCTACCTCTACATAACTCACAATATCTCATTCGAGAGTATGGTAAAATAAACTGATGATCTCATATCCCAAATATCCCATTCTAAGCATGGCTAAGCATATGCATAATAATGAATGACATGATAATGCAATTCTAGGGAAACTTCCTAACATGGGTTTCATATTTCATTTGACAATGCAAATAATTCTATCTACACATCCTAGCATAGGATCAAAGTGGTCAAGGACACTTGCCTCCTTCCTGCTGCTCTTGGAATGGGTAGTCCTGATCCTGGAAAGGGATAACTTGCTCTTGAGCAGGTTCTACATCATACCATCACACATAGGAAAAGGAAAACAACAATCCATAAGACATAGTTCACACTTCCACTTCATACAAACCACACGTTCATATTTAATAAAAAGTAATTCACCATTATATGTGTTTTGGTTACTCTATGTGTGTTGATTTGTGGCCTGCATGCACTTTTAATCATGTGTATATGATTTCTACTTTTGTGTTCACATTTTTACTTACATACTATATATATGAGTTTCCAATTTAAATAAATTCCTTATATTCAATTACTACACCTTTTAGCTACCAAGTATGCATGAAAGGTATTTTCCTTCTCCATTTGTGTCTTCAGAATTTCTACCAACCCTAAACTGAATTCCTTGGATTTTAGAACTCCATTTATCATTTACTAGTTGCTATATTTTCAGATTTAATTCCTATGCCTAAATGTGAACTTTATTATGAAAATAACAAGACACATCATCTAAACAGAACGGGTTCTGATCTAAAATATTTACTAATTTATTTTTGACGTTTTCCTCTGATGTAAACTATTTTACAATTATTTTTCCTATTTTCTAGAACTATTCTTTACTTAAAAATGTGTCCCTAAATGTGAATAATAAATTAAACAGATTAATTTCAGCCAAAAATATATTTTTATCTCACTCCAAAGTTTTCTAAATACTGAGAAAGTTTTTAATTTAATTTTGACAATATGTTTGTCCAACTTTTTAAATTTTAAACACTAGCCACATATTCAATTTCCTAAATTAAATATTAAACAGGGCTAAAAAGGTAAACTCACCCCACTACAGGGTCTATAATATTATTTTAAAAATTTTCAGGGGTCTAGCTATACATACCAGAGGTGTTTTTCTAATTTTTATTAAGTCCAGGGGCTAAAACTGATTTTTAAATGAATTTACATGATTTTCTGAAGTTCCAGGGGCTAGATCAGAAGTTTCCGGGGCTAGCTCTTATTTCCCGAAAACCCCAGGGGGTAGCACGTAAGATTTCCAGTCATTATAACGCGGGGCTGACGTGGACCGTCCGATTTTAAACCGATGGCTGAGATTATAACGTCGAACCGGTACGCTGGGATTTAAACCCTACCGTGCGATTTAAAATAAACGGCTCACAAGCGGCCACGTCGCTCTGATCGAGCGAGGGCGGCGCTGCCGGCGGCGCACGGCGGCGGGAAGCGGCGATCTCGCCTGAGACTTTCGGATCTTTGAGAATTCTTCCTAGAACTGTGATCTTATGGCATAGATCGGTGGAGGAGAGGTCGGGGATCTCACCTCGGGGGTTTTCTTGAGCTCGGAGGTCCTGGAAGGTGATCGGCGACGAGGTCCGAGGTGAATTCACGGTGAGGCTCGTCGGCGCTGTGTTTACACCGCAAGTTACTGAGTTTTCTGCACCTGCAAGGTTCCCCGGAGGCGGTGGATCAAGACCAGCGAGTTAGTTTGGAATTTCCGAGCGTAGATCGGCCAGAATTCGCCGGAGAAGGCTCGGGTTCTCACCGGAGGAAAAACAGCAGATCGCGTGGGAAAAACAGAACGAGGCCGGGGTTTTTATCGACGGGGGAGGGCGGCGGGGTGGTTTAGATCGAGATTGAGTCGCCCCCGAGCGAAATTCAGCTGAGATTCGCAGAAATCCGGATCGGTTTGGATTCGGGGTGAGAGAGTCCGGCGCGGGCTCAAGATAGACGAAGAACTGGCGGGCCCCGCCTGTCAGTGGGAGGAAAGGGGCGCGCGCGGCTGCGGGCTGGCGTGGGTGCTGGGTGGGCCGGCTGGTGGGTTTCGGCCCACTGGCCGATTTTTTCTGTTTTCCTTTTTCTTTTTCTATTTCTTTTCTGTTTTGAGTTTAATTTGAATTCCAGTTTGAATTTGAATTTTTGCAAAACATGCAACACGTCCAAAAATTTTTAGATTCCCCTCTTAACATGATTTAGGTTCTTAACCAGATCTTTGGGGTGTTACAACTCTACCCCCCTTAAAAGAAATCTCGTCCTCGATATTGGTGGTTCTAAGAAAATAATTCCGGAAATTGTGCCTTGAGCTCATCTTCCCGCTCCTAGGTGGCTTCCTCTTCTGAGTGATGCTTCCACTGCACCTTGCACATCCGGATTCTTTTATTTCTGGTGAGGCGTTCCGTTGTCTCCAAAATCTTGCATGGTTGCTCGGCATAAGACAAATCCTCAGCTACGTGCACTTCATTCATGGGTAACACCTCTTCAGGCGTCCTCAGGCATTTCTTGAGTTGTGACACATGGAATACATCGTGCACATCCGATAGACGAGCCGGTAACTCTAATTGATACGCCACTTCGCCTTTCTTTTCCAAAACTTGAAAGGGTCCGATGTATCGAGGTGACAACTTCCCTTTCACCTTGAACCGACGATGCCCTCTGATAGGGGACACCTTGAGATAGACATAGTCTCCCACGTTGAAAACGAGCTCTCTTCTTCGTACATCGGCATAGCTCTTTTGGCGCGTCTGTGCTATCCTCAAATTGTTGCGAATTTCCCTCACCTTCGCCTCGGCTTCTTGTAGTACTTCTGGACCAAACACTTTACTTTCCCCCGTTTGGTTCCAAAATAGCGGAGTTCTGCACTTCCTCCCGTACAAAGCTTCAAACGGTGACATCTTCATACTAGCTTGATAGCTGTTGTTATAGGAAAACTCCGCATACGGTAAGTTCTTGTCCCAACTCCTATTGTTTTTGAGTGCACATGCCCTCAGCATATCTTCAAGGATCTAATTGGTTCTCTCCGTCTGCCCGTCAGTTTGGGGATGATAGGCAGAACTAAAGTTCAGATGGGTTCCCATGGTTTCGTGCAACTTCTGCCAGAACCTTGAGGTGAACTGTGTCCCTCGATCCGACACAATCTTCTTTGGCACTCCATGGTAACACACGATCCTTGATATGTACAACTCTGCCAATTTGGATCCGCTGTAGCTTTCCTTCACGGGGATGAAGTGAGCTACCTTGGTTAGCCTATCAATGATGACCCATATCGAATCATATCCTAATTGGGTCCTAGGCAATCCCATGATGAAATCCATGCTGATTTCTTCCCATTTCCATTCAGGCACTTTGAGTGGTTGCAATAATCCCGCGGGTCGTTGATGTTATGCTTTCAACAACTGACATGTGTCACATAGGGCAACATGTTCCGCGACATCTCGCTTCATGCCATACCACCAATACCTGCTCTTGAGGTCCTGGTACATTTTCGTACTCCCAGGATGAATGGAATAGTCAGAATCATGAGCCTCCTTCAAAATCAATTCACGGATCTCCTTTACTTCTGGCACACAGATTCTTTTCCCGTGCCACACCGTTCCTTGTTCATCTTCTCTAAAACCAGGAGCTTTATTTTCCTTGATGAGTTGTCTGATCTCTTGTATCTTCTCGTCATTCTTTTGACCCTCGTGGATGTCTCGCTCGAGTGTGGAGTCCACTTCAATGGCGATGGCTTCACCACTATTTACCAAGCATAGATTGAGCCTTATAACCTCGTCCTTCAATTCTGCATGCATTTCTTTTAAGCTCAACTTATTGACTTGCACTTTCTGACTTAAAGCATCGGCCACGACGTTTGCTTTCCCAGGATGATAGTTGATGCCCGCATCAAAGTCATTGATTAGCTCTAACCATCTCCTTTGTCTGAGGTTGAGATCTGGCTGTGTGAAAATGTACTTCAAACTCTTATGATCCGTATATATCTCTGTCCTCTTCCCCATCAGATAGTGTCGCCAAATTTTCAACGCGTGTACCACTGCGGCTAGTTCTAAGTCATGTGTAGGATAGTTTTTCTCGTGCTTCCGGAGTTGTCGGGATGCATAAGCCACGACATGCCCTTCTTGCATGAGAACATATCCCAACCCGTTTCCAGAGGCATCGCAGTACACCGTGAAATTCTTCTGCATATCTGGCATAACCAACAGTGGGGCTGTTGTCAATCTTTTCTTTAGCTCCTGAAAACTCGTCTCGCACTGTGGCGTCCATGTGAATGTGATTCCCTTCTCCAACAGTTTGGTGAGGGGTCTCGAGATCTTAGAGAATCCCTCAATAAACCGTCGATAGTATCCAGCCAATCCCAAAAAGCTTCGAACTTCCTCGACATTTTCAGGGGTTTTCCACTTCTGTATATCCTCGATTTTGGTAGGATCCACGGAGATTCCTCCCTCCGAGATTATATGTTCTAAGAAGGGAACTCTCTTCAGCCAAAACTCACACTTGCTCAACTTGGCATATAGTTGGTGTTCTCTCAGCCTTTGCAACACCAACCTTAGATGTTTCTCATGTTCTTCTTCATCTTTGGAGAAGTACGCCGGGGCATTAGTTAGCCCGAAAGGTATGACAGTGTATTCATACAATCCATACCGAGATACGAAAGTTGTCTTGGGAATATCAGATTGCCTTATCTTGAGTTGGTGGTATCCTGACCTGAGATCAATTTTCGAGAACACACAAGCTCCCCTCAACTGATCAAACAAGTCTTCAATGCGGGGTAATGGGTACTTGTTCTTGATGGTTACCTCAATCAAGGCACGGTAATCCATGCATAACCTTTGGGTTCCGTCCTTTTTGGGCACAAATATTACCGGAGCTCCCCATGGTGA
Source organism: Neostapfia colusana (assembly GCA_030760725.1). NCBI lineage: Eukaryota > Viridiplantae > Streptophyta > Magnoliopsida > Poales > Poaceae > Neostapfia > Neostapfia colusana. Next base: position 67,693,252 of record JASWHV010000007.1, on the reverse strand, counting down.
GGAACTAGGGCAAATATACCCCTTCTCCGTCAATTCTCTCAAATGATCCTTGAGTTCATCTAGCTGCTTGGAGTCCATCCGATAAGGTCTCTTGTATATCAGGGCTGTTCCAGGCACTAGCTCATTTGCGAATTCCACTTCACGATCGGGAGGCATACCTGGCAAATCCTCCGGAAAAACATCTGGATATTCCCTGATGGTCCTGATCTCCTCAACTTTCACCTCAACTTGATTTAATTTAATGCCCCTCCTAGGCTCGTGTATTGTTATGAACTTTACTCTTGTGCCACTAGGGTGAGTTAGTTCCACCGTTCTGGTCAAACAATGGATGATTCCTTTATGTTTGGTCAACCAATCCATACCCAAAATAATATCTATCCCTTGTGAATCTATCACTATGAGGTTAGCAGTAAATACTACCCCATTAATGTCTAGGTTCACTTTGGGACACACTTGTCTTGTCCTTATTTCTCCACCTGGAGAGTTTACGGCTAGCATATGGTTCATTTGTGTTGTGCTAGGTCATGCTTCTTAACAAACCCTTGAGCAATGAACGAGTGGGTAGCACCAGAATCAAACAGCAGGGTTGCAATGTGTAAATTGGCAGGAAACTTACCAACTACCACGTCGGGTGCCTCTTGTGCTTCCTCCATAGTGACGTGGTTCACCCGTCCTCTCATTACATTCTGCTGTTGTGGCTGCGTGGGCTTCTTCTTTGGGCACTTATGGGCGTAGTGCCCCACTTAACCACAGCTAAAACATTGCACCCCAACCTTTGGTGCCTAGCCTTTGTTGTCTTGCGGATGGTTTGGAGGTCCTTGCACTGCTGGTCGTGGTGGATATCCGGGGCGAGGCTGCTGTACAAACTGACGTTGCGGCTGTGCTGGTGCTGCCAGAGGCCTGTAGTTCGGGTTGTACCCTCTTGGTGCTGAGTAGGGTACCGCAGCACGGTTCGTCTGCCTTGCAGGTTGTTGCATCAGACGTGGGCGGGTGTTGCTCCATGAGGCTTGATGTGACCACCCGGCCTTCCTCTTATTCTCATTTTCCAAGGCCTTCAGCTTCCTTTCTACCACAAACGCTCCGTCCACTATCTTTTGGAGGCTTTCATACTCATTTGAGGACATTGCACACTGCATTTCTACGGTAAGTCCTTCCACGAAACAATCTTGTTTCTGCTTATCAGTCTCTATGTCTCGTGGGGCATAACGGGATAGTTGAGTAAATTTAGTGAGGTATTCTCTCACCGTCATGTTTCCCTGCCGCAGCCCCAAGAACTCCTTCCTCTTGTTTTTGAGTTCACCTCTTGGGATGTAATGGTTGCGGAAGCTATGCTTGAACTCTTCCCAAGTGATGTTCTCAGGGTCATGATGGGCGGCCACGTAGGCGGTCCACCAATCAGCAGCAGGTCCATGCAATTGATGAGAGGCAAACAGCACCCTCTCATACCCTTGGCACTGTATGATCCTCATCTTGCTCTCAATGGTCTTTAGACAATCATCTGCCTCCAGAGGTTTAGCAGCACTTGCAAACTTTGGAGGTTGAGTTCCTAGAAACTCACTCAACCTTGGTTGGCGTGGTGCAGCTTGTGGAGGTGGAACTTGATGCAAGTTGGCCACCACTTGAGTCAAGTTCTGGATGAGCTGATTTTGATTCTCCAGCATTTGGTGGAGGGGATCAACTCCTTTACGGCGACCACCCATGTCCTGGCCTCCAGAAAGATGAGGGTTGGAGGCCTCATCGTTGTTGTTGGAGGGGTTGGCAGCGCGTCCTTTTCCTCTTCCGGCCATCTGGCATGATCAACCAATGTTAATTTAAAGCATTACGTATCATCTTACTACTTTCACTTGTTTGTACTTTGAAGTGTTGAGGCTTTGTTATACTTTTCTGAGGGTTCATATCTCACATAAAATAAATGCAATATTATTTCATGTGGGTTCACACACCAAAGCAAAACAATCTGGAGACGAGGCTGTGGACAATTGCTCATGGCTTCCACAACTCACGTCACACACCAATCATTAACACACCATTAACTAAGATAACGACTCGACTACTCGACATCCTGCTAAACTAAGGGAAGGACTCTACACTACTCGTATTCACTGAGCTGGCTCCTCGGGGTCTTCCTCATCATTGCGGCTGCCTTCTGACTCTGCTTTGGGTGGGGAAGCTGCTGGTGGAGAAGTGCGACGACGCCTAATCGCCCGGCGATCTGGGGAGTCAGGAGTCCATGTATCATTCACGGTGACACACAGTTCATTCCCATCTCCTCTTTATCTCGCCCTTAAGCAGGTTCGCAGCAACGCCTCCGTTTCCTTCAGGGTGTCCCGAACATCCTGAAGTTCTTGCTGACACTCCAGCAGTTGAGTGCTGAGCATAGCAGCATCCTCCAAGCACAAGTCCATGTGCTCATGGGAAGTCCCTTGCTGCACTGGCGGGTACTTATACTCCGTTGTACCACTCTCACGCTGGAGGACATACATGTACTCAGTCCTGTCCAGGTGGCAATGATAGATGTGACTCTGGCAGGTGATGGCCTCCCAGGTGACATCCTTCTCCGCATCGACCTGTGTTGCTCGACAAGCTGGAGAGCGGTGGATCTTGAGCAGCTGATTTTCATGGATAATCCTCATTTCTGGACTCCATTCTTCCCGCTTCTCCCGGATGGTCCTGGTGGAGCTATAGTGTATGATTAGCTTGCCCGTATTACCGGCGGCTTCGAGCATACGTCGAAGACGGCGCAACAAGCCTCCTACTGCCAATCCGTAGGAAAGGTACGTCACCGGACGGCTCTCCTCTCTTCCGGCAAGGGCAACTACGGGAACTCTCCCTCCTGTGGACTTGCGAGCGGTGCGAATCATGCGAACCATCTAAAACAAAAAGCATTTAAACTTAGGTTAGTTAAACTTTTAAACAAAAATCCTATTTTGAATGAAAGTTGGGGTAAGATGAAGAAAGTGACTTCATTAAATAACACTTTTCAACACACACCTTGTAAAATAGTTTTTAAGAAAATAGGACCCTTAAATACGTCCATTTCTACCTAGGTCCACGTTCCTACGGGCAACCTTGGCTCTAATACCACTTCTGTCACACCCGGTTTTTCCGAAGAACAACCAAGTGAATATCACATGTATGCCAGGATCATTTTCTCATACATGTGATGACAAATAGTGAAGCATCATTTATTACAAGCTAGGTGTCGAATATAAATAAGTCTTACATAGCAAACGTCTCGATGGACAATAATAAGTTCATCACAAGTAAATAAACTAGCAGCGGAATTATTATTCTCGAGGGCTCCGTCACAGGCGTTGCCCGGGGGTCTCCATGAACCTAGAAACCTTCTTCGGGTCCAAAGTCTTGGTCATTATACACCACCTCATTATCTTGACCTGAGCAGCAATATAAACCAACAAAATATGCAAGGTTGAGTACCGATGGTACTCAGCAAGTGTGGGAAAGTTATGTCATGCATGGCTAGAACAAGGAGAGGTTGCACTCATGGTTAAAGCACTACGCAATTAATACCTATCACCTTAGCTTATTAAGCACCTACATTACTACACAGGTGAAATGGTCCCAATCTCCCAACCCATCATCATAATCAAATAACCATAACATCATTTCCAATGTTAAGCTCCCCGCTTAACATTCACAACTTCCAAAGTCATCATCCTCTAATCATGAATAAGTCCAAGCCGCTCTTGACCGTGAGCACGGCTGTCATCACAGTTTTGACTCTGCAGAGTTTGCACCACTGTACCCACATGTAGTGATTTCATCCCCCGTTGCAGGGTAGACTAAAAGAATCTCCATTATGCCAGTGGCTACGAACCACATTCACACTTCTCAGGTGTGTAGCCAGGAGATCACTACGAAGCCTTTACAAAGGGATTCCCGACGAGCGTGGGCCCACTGAGGTTTCACCCCTAACAGCATACAAGAGGCTCCAACCCCGCTGTAGTGGCCCCCTCTTGAGCCTTGCGGTTTATAAGGTAGTCCAGCTGACACCCACTCCCCGCACCATCCAACACACCCATACTACGGCGGGGATACACCTAATTAATTGGCCAAGCTGCCCCATCTCAGCATGTGGTTGGCACGGTAAAGCCAGGTTACATGCTCCATGAACCGGTCCTTAGGATCCAGGCAAGTACTAAACACAAACCCGAGTCTCGTGCACCCAGCACACAACCAAAACATCCAACTTGCCTTGATCCCTACCTCTACATAACTCACAATATCTCATTCAAGAGTATGGTAAAATAAACTGATGATCTCCTATCCCAAATATCCCATTCTAAGCATGGCTAAGCATATGCATAATAATAAATGACATGATAAAATAAAACCCAACCCAAGCTACAAGGAAACAAGGTAATGCAATTCTAGGGAAACTTCCTAACATGGGTTTCATATTTCATTTGACAATGCAAATAATTCTATCTACGCATCCTAGCATAGGATCAAAGTGGTCAAGGACACTTGCCTCCTTCCTGCTGCTCTTGAAATGGGTAGTCCTGATCTTGGAAAGGAATAACTTGCTCTTGAGCAGGTTCTACATCATACCATCACACATAGCAAAAGAAAAACAACAATCCATAAGACATAGTTCACACTTCCACTTCATACAAACCACACATTCACATGTAACAAAGCCATTCACAACTTCTATATGTTGTGTTTACTCTATGTGTGTTGAACTTTGGCTTACATGCACTTTTAATCATGTGTATATGATTCCTACTTTTGTATTCACATTTATGCTTGCATACTTTATATATGAGTTTCCAATTTAAATAAATTCCTTATATTAAATTACTACACCTTTTAGCTACCAAGTATGCATGAAAGGTATTTTCCTTCTCCATATGTGTCTTCAGAATTTCTACCAACCCTAAACTGAATTCTTTGGATTTTAGAAACTCCATTTATCATTTACTAGTTGCTATATTTTCAGATTTATTTCCTATGCCTAAATGTGAACTTTATTATGAAAATAACAAGACACATCATCTAAACAGAATAGATTCTGATCTAAAATATTTAATAACCTATTTTTGACCTTTTCCTCTGATGTAAACTATTTTACATTTATTTTCCTAATTTTCAGAACTATTCTTCACTTAAAAATATGTCCCTATAACTAATAAATGTGAATAATAAATTAAACAGATTCATTTCAGCCAAAAATCTATTTTTATCTCACTCCAAAGTTTTCTAAGTACTGAGAAAGTTTGTAATTTAAATTTGACAATATGTTTGTCCCACTTTTTAAATTTTAAATGCTAGCCACATATTCAATTTCCTAAATTTAATATCAAACAGGGTTAAAAAGGTAAACTCACCCCACTACAGGGTCTATAATATTATTTTAACAATTTTCAGGGGTCTAGCTATACATAACAGAGGAGTTTTTCCTAATTTTTATTAAGTCCAGGGGCTAAAACTGATTTTTAAATGAATTTACATGATTTTCTGAAGTTCCAGGGGCTAGATCAGAAGTTTCCTGTGCTAGCTCTTATTTCCCGAGAACCCCAGGGGGTAGCACGTAAGATTTCCAGTGTTTATAACGCGGGGCTGACGTGGACCGTCCGATTTAAAATAGACGGCTGAGATTATAACGTCGAACCGGTAGACGGGGATTTAAACTCTACCGTGCGATTTAAAATAGACGGCGCACAAGCGGCCACGCCGCTCTGTTCGAGCGCGGGCGGCGCTGCCCGGCGGTGCACGGCGGCGGGAGGCAGCGATCTCGCCGGAGAGTTTCGTATCTTCGTCAATTCTTCCTAAAACTGTGATTCTATGGCATAGATCGGTGGAGGGTAGGTCGGGGATCTCACCTCGGGGGTTTTCTTGAGCTCGGAGGTCGTGGAAGGTGGTCGGCGACGCGGTCCGAGGTGAATTCACGGTGAGGCTCGTCGGCGCTGTGTTTGAACCACAAACCACCAAGTTTTCTGCACCTGCGAAGTTCCCCGGAGGTGGTGGATCAAGACCAGCGAGTTAGATCGGAATTTCCGAGCGTAGATCGGCCAGAATTCGCCGGAGGAGCTCGGGTTCTCACCGTAGTAAAAACGGCGGATCGCGTGGGAAAAACAGAACGAGGCCGGGGTTTTTATAGACGGGGGAGGGCGGTGGGTTTGTTTAGATCGAGTGGGAGTCCTCCGGAACCAGAATTCGGCCGGAAATCCGGTCGGTTGCGATCGCGCGCGCGGGTGAACAGTCCGAGTTTCGGATCATCGGGGGTTAGGGATGACAGGTGGGTCCCACCTGTCTGAGAGAGAGAGCGCGGGCGCGCGGCTGCTGGCTGGCGCGGGGGCAGGGTGGGCCGGCTGGTGGGTTTCGGCCCACTGGCCGGTTTTTTTCTGTTTTCCTTTTTCTTTTTCTATTTCTTTTCTGTTTTGAGTTTAATTTGAATTCCAGTTTAAATTTGAATTTTTGCAACACATGCAACACGTCCAAAAATTTTTAAACTCCCCTCTGAACAGGATTTTGGGGTGTCACAGAACTTGTCCATGTACTCCATGAAGACTTTATTCATGAGGTACATAAAGTATGGGGGTGCATTGGTTAAACAAAAATACATAATGGTATATTCGTACGAACCATACCGTGTTCGAAATGCAGTCTTGGGTATGTCGGAGGGCTTAATCTTTAGCTGGAAATATCCCGACCAAAGATCAACCTTGGAGAAAGTTGGGCACCTTTCATTTGGTCGAACATGTCCTCTATACGGGGCAGCGGGTATTTATTCTTGATCGTGACCTCATTGAGAGACCTATAATCCACACACATTCTTTGGGTCCCATCCTTCTTGTCTACGAAGAGCACGTGGGCTCCCCACGGTGACGAGCTTGGACGTATAAAACCCTTCTCTAGCTGCTCTTGAATTTGTTTCTTGAGCTCCACTAATTCATTAGCAGGCATCCTATATGGCCTCTTTGCCATAGGTGCAGTTCCGGGTACTAAATCAATAGCAAATTCAATGTCACGGTCATGTGGTGTGACGCCATCAATTCTGTGGAAAAACCACGGAACCGAGAACTGAGGAGAAGACGCCCATTACAGTTCGAAGTCGGGGATCACGTATATCTACGTGTGTCTCCAATTAAGGGCGTGAACAGATTCGGGGTGAGAGGAAAGTTGGCACCCCGATTCATCGGTCCATTTCATATTACAGAAAGATGTTGATCGGTAGCATACCAGCTGGAATTACCAGAAGCACTCTCCGGTGTGCACAACGTCTTTCACATCTCCCAGCTGAGGAAGTGTCTCAAGCTATCAACTACTATTCAGCTAGGAGATATTGAAGAACTGAAACCAGATCTCACGTACCGGAAGGAACCGGTTCAGATCATTGATGAAAAGGCCTGAACTACATGCAACCGTACGTTGTGGTTGTACAAAGTTCTATGGAGTAATCACTCCGTAGATGAAGCGAATCGGGAGAGCGAAAGATTTCTTCGCGCTAACTACCCCGTTTTTCTCACGTCGCATATACGGTAATTTTCCACCGTCCTCTCTCTCTCTCATTCTCACCTTATAATGTCGGGACAAGATTATTTTTAGGGGGGAAGGAATGTAAGGGCCTAAGTTTTTGGCACCTACTCAAAGTGTTCATCACACCACACAACCCTCACTGAGGAAACTTTATGAACACATTTGAAGAGCATGTAAACACCATCAACATGGTCATTAGGGAATAAACTCACAAAATGCAAAAGTGGCATTTCCCACATGCATCATATAGAGCTGGGCATATGAAAAACTCCTACACCTTGCTAGGAGTGATCATGCCAAATTCACCCAAATCCAAAACCTTTTTGAGGTCTTTTTGGGTATAACTAGAAAGAGGGTAGTTTGAACTCAAATTCAAATTCAAACTACTTCCATCCCATAAGTTCAAAAGTGGGAGGCATATTCTTACTGAGCACATTTTTGTGAGCCCACACAACAATTTTCACTCCATTTGGAGCTAGTCTTGACATGAGCTAAGTTTAGTAAATTCAAACTCAATTTGAATTTCAAACTGCATATGTGCTGAAATTATATTCAAATACTCCACAATTTGAATTCTATCCAATCCAAATGGCTAGTTGGTAGATAATTCAAATGACAGAGGGTATTTGGGTCTCTACTGTTTAGAGCAGTGGGGAAAATTCAATTTCAGAGGTTAAAACCGGAGTGGGACCCACATGTCAGCCTCACTAAACAGTTTAACCGACTGAAGACTTGATCTCGGTTTCTTGCGCCTGACCGAGCTGCCGCCACGGTGAGAAACGGCGAGGACAACAGCTGCTTGCCACCCCTGGCCGCTGAACCGCCTCTCTGGCCCCTTATGTACACGCCCGAGCAGTCCCCGTTGCTTCTCGCCACTGTTCCCACGTATTCTCACACAAAAACCTCGAAACACCTCGCCGCTCGTCCGAGCTCTCGGTCCACCGTCACCTGGCCAAACCTGTGGTTGTCACGGTGATCTGAGAACGCAACCGAGTGCGCCAAGCCTTCCCTGACGTTCTGGCACCGGTTCAAGACCCTGATCAACCCTCCTCGAGCTCCACCGCGACATTCTTCCATTCCTCGGTTCATCTCGAGCCGCCGTCATGGGAATGACCCATCCGGCCACCACAGCTCACCTTTCTCCGAGCCGTGAATAGCAAGAAGGTTCGCCTTCAATCCCTCTTTCATTACCGTAAGCCCCGGCGGCGTGACATAAGCTACCCACGCCGGAATGACATGATTTTGTAACGGTGTACATAAGAGACACCAGGACCGATTCGCAAAATTCGTGATACATACTGCACCACTCATCCTATTACATAGAGAAACACTTCTAGGCGTCCGTGCGAGTCCATAGGATCCGAAACATCGAAGAACTAGTAGGTGTAGCCACTGTTCTTCGAGTTTTATGAGAATTCTCGGTTTCTGACCTATGTCGCACGGTGACAGCCCAGTACAGCCATTTCTGAGCTCCGTGAAGCTCATGTTGATCTTTCCTAGGGTCCACTGATGCTATATGGCCTTTTGATCGATCATTTGGGGTGCTAGGAAGTCCGGTCGACACGGCCGAAGTTCTTCCAAAGCCGCCGCTCGTCGCCGGCCATGTTCCGCTGATTGTCACGATGAGCTAAGCCCAGCATCGTGTTCCCCGGGTGGAATTAGGTAGAGGCGGCCAAGATCATGGAGTTTGCTACACGGCAGAGGCCACCGGCGAGCACTCCGGCGATGGTTCGCGGCGGCCGAGCGCGTGAGGCCGGAGGTAGACGAATCCCCCGGTCCCATGTGTCAGCGGCCGATATTTTAAACCTGGAATTAGCTGTGGCACCGGATAGAGTGCGGCTGCACGCGAAAGACTCCGTGGCCCCGTGTGGTGACCGCTGAGAAGTAGACACGTAGCCCGTCCCACGCGCAGCGATTTAAATATTTCCCTGATTTTCAGATTTAGTTCAAACTTCAAACCCACATAACTTTGGCTAGGGAACTCAAAATCGAGTGAACTAAATTTTGTTGGATTCAGCTCTCTGAGTACTTTCCAACAAATCAATTTTCACTCTATGAAATCCCTTATTTCTCCAGAATTAATTGTTCAAATTTAATTTTTTTAGAATTTTAACTGGAGAACCCTTTGGAGGAAGATTATGAAATTTTGCTGGGCTGTTCACCAAAATATCCCTCGCTACCATAAAAATTTCAGATCCATTTTAGCTCATCTGATCCACCTAATGGTGTGATTAATAAAACTGTTCCAGAGAAAATAGAAATGTCCAGAAACATTTTCAGAATTTCTCTGAAATTGTTTATCTCATATATATAGCTAGTAATCTTCAAATTAAGTGAGACCAACTCTATTAGAACCCTCTTAAAATCTAGTTTTCAGAAAGTCATGGCTTGCTCCATGAAAATCACTAGGACACCCTAGGAGCTCCAGTTAAGGCCAAGTACATAATTATTTGTGGAGGGCTCAATTGAGCTTTGCTGCAAATGAAACTTGTCCAAATCTATGTTTTGTTTGTATCCAAACCACAGAAAAAATTTCAGAGTCATTGGGTCTGTCTAGTAAGACTTATAGTCCTCACAAGTTTAACTTCAATTCAAATGCATCTAAATTGACACATGTTTATATTTATCATATGTAGTCGCTAAGGTTGAGGAGGAACCCGAAGTCTTAGACTTCGTCACTCTGGAAGAACAGCTAGCCTATGACAAAGAGCATCAAGGCAAACTCTGGTTTGCATTAACCTTTTTACAAATTTTTACTGTTTTGAGAACTTACTTTGAGCACCCACTTACTTCTTGCATTAGAGTCTTGTTTGAAACCCAAATGCATAGCAAAGAAAACCCAGGGTTGTGATTAGGTTTGAAAACCTTGTTAGCTACTGCAATGCTAAGATAGTGTAGGATTCAGTACAAGTCGAGTAGTTGGAACTACTCGCGAGGATAGGCTACAGGTACATTGCTCGGGTAAAAATAGCAAATGAAACACATGGCATGAAAAATGAGACTGAGCGGAGAGTAAGGGCAGCAGGACTTTGGGGCCTGGGTGCTATAGCTCCGCTTGTGTCGATTGAGGACCGAGCCGTGTGCGGGCCTGTTGAACAAGCTAGAACAGTACCGAAGACCTACCGGCTATATGGGAACCGGTAAACTGATGTAACTCGGGTAGCTTTGTTTTGAGGCATCGCCTGTCGTTCAGAGGGTAGATTGAGAGCTTGAGGTATAAATCGGCTGGCGGCACTGTGGATGCGCATGCAGAGACCTCTTGCTTGGGACGATAGGACCGGTTCAATATTTGTCTGACGGGTGAAAGGTGGTTGCGTACGACGTCCGTGATGGTTGTTGTAGGCAACATCGAGTACGGGCGTATGTGACGGGTTATTCGGGTAACCCTCCAGGTGTAAATCAATTATAATCACCGTCCCTCGTGGTCAGTGAGTACCACTTGTTCACTGTACCGTGACGTAGAAAGAACAGGCTAGCTACATGTTAAAAGTTTGCTGATTGAAAGATATACTTTGCTTGTTAATGTCTTGTTGTAGTTTAGAGCTAATTAAAGTTTCTTTCAACTTTGGGCAAAGTACATGAGAGAAATGTGTTTCTTGTTTGATTGCGGCTCTCTCATGTGCCTTAGCGTAAGGTTCTCCACGACCTGCTGCTAAAACATGAAAGTAAGGTTCAAATAATTAGGCGAGTCCTTTGCAACTTATTTTACCTCATGTACCCAAAAACCAATCATGTAGAAGTTTCATGTATAGGGGAGACGGGTCAGACTTGCTGAGCCATCGTGCTCACTGCTTGTGTTTGAAGCTTTCGCAGGGGTTTCTGAGGAAGGGACTCCTGAGGAGGAGATGGAAACCCAGGAGGGGAACCCGGTCGAGTGGGAGTCGTGCACGCCACCGTGTTAGTGTGTGTGCGTGCTAGCGGGGACACGTTCACGGGCTGAACGTGAACTCGATGCGTAGTCTACGCCCGTGAGTGTAGACTGAACTATTTTGTTGTAAAAATGTTCATAAACTGGTCTATGTAATAAAACTTTGCTTCCACTTTGTATCTTTGATGTGCGTTATCCGGTGTTGTGCAATGCAGCACCCCTCTGCGTGATCCTGGCTCAACAAGGCCGTGGGGCCTCGTCAACATGTGTGCCACCAAATATCGCTTACTAAATTTAAGATTCATGAACTGTTTACTTGTGGCTAAAAGATGAAATAAGGTTGAACTTGTAGGCGTGTCCGTTTGCTGCAATTTACCATCCCATGTTCGTTGTGAACTACATGTAGAGTTTCATGCATAGGTGAGTCGGTTAAGTCTTGTTGAGCCATCGTGCTCACGGTTGCTGCTATAAGTGTTTTTCAGGTGATGACTACCCCACGGAATCGGGTTACAAGTCCACCGGGAGGGCTACCCTCCGTCGGGGACCACGGCTGAGTGGGAGCCGTACACGCCGCGCTGAGCTGAGGAGTGCAGCTAAAGTGGGTTGTCCATAGGGCTGGACAACCTACTTTTGCTAGATAGATGGGCGTGAGTTGTATAAACTTAGCTTCCGCTATTGTAATTTCAATATTAGTTTGTAACTGAAGTCTTGTACTGTTTTGTACATATTCAGTTGATTTTCTATGTATGCAATGTTTCCTTATGATGTGTGCTGTCTGGTGTCGCATTGTGCGGCACCACCCTCTGAGATCGTAGATGAGCGGATTCCGGTCCGCCACAATCGTGCTCACGGTTTCTGCTATGAGTGTTTGCAGGTGAGGAGTACCCCCACTGACTCGGAGTACAGGTTCACCGGCGAGGGCTATCCTCCGTCGGGGACTACGGCTGTGTGGGAGCCGTGCACGCCACATTGAATCTTGGTGTAGCTAATGTGGGTTGTCCGTAGGGCTGGACATCCAACTTTTGCATGTAGGGGTAGGTGTGAGTTGTATAAATAATTTCCGCTGCAGTAAACTCTGTAAAGTAGATGTAAACTAAAGGTTTGTACTACTTTTGTACAAATTCAGTAAGTTTGAATGTAATACTATGTTTCCTTATCGTGTGTTCTGTCAGGTGTCGCATCGCGCGACGTCTGAAAGGGGCCACGCTGCCCGTTCAATCATGGGGCCGTGCCACTCGCCCGGGAATCGCATTGGTTGGTTCCGTGTTGTGCGGCACCCAACAGCACACATATAAGGAACAATGTATTACATAAAACAATAGCGGAAGCTTACAAGTTTTCTTTGTAAATAGTTTACATCAAATAGCTACAGCGGAAGACTTATCATCATCTCACATCGATTAACTAAAGAGAACTCGAGAAGAGGTCCAGCCCTCGCACTCCTCTCGCTAGCAACATGAAGACAACAGCAGCGGCTGGGTTCTCCATGTGTTAAACAACTCGGAAGTATCCGAGTCTCACCAGACAACCTTCTTCTTAGCATCGATGTTAACCTGCAAAACCACTCATATAGCAAGCGTGAGCATATAGGCTCAGCAACATTGATCCGTCTCTCCTAAACAAGAAACTCTACATGATTGACGGGTTGCAATTAGGTTAGCTAGGTTTGGATAAAGGACTCGCCTAATGTAGATCCTTAACTTTCATATTTTAAGCCTCATTGTACAGACCTTGAGCCGAACAGCATCGGAACTCCGCAATGAAACAAGAAATCCTTCGTTGCGATGCTCCTTGCACAAAGTGAAAGTAAAGTCTAATGAGCCTATATCTAATTCAATCATGGCTGCAATACAAGTTACATCACAGCCTTATCAAGTTCAAAAGAAACCATTCAGTTGTTACTATGTCAAGACACAGTGGGCAAGTATGCTCATATGACCGTGAACGATGGTGATTCGAATCAGTACACGCCTGGACTATACGACACGTACACCCGTACTCCGAGTTGCCGGCAGTAACCTCGACTAACGTTGTACGTGGCCACCTTTCCCAAGATCTTCAACACAGGACACGGTCTAACTGCCCCGAGTACGCAAGCTCCCTCAAGGTACATATCCGCAGTGATATGTTCTAGAGTGAGTTACCTCCTGCTACCCTGACGCCAAAACCCTAAGACAGTTAGAAAAGTTCCAATGTGGATCTCCCGAGGTACATCGAGTTCCTGGGTCTCATATAGCCAGTATGCGCCCGGTACACAACTCGAGGAGGTGCTATTCTACCCTTTCTCTCTTAGGTAGTTCTGGTCATGCAACTGAGGTTTTCAATATCAACTAGACCTAATGCAATCAAGCATTCAAGCTATGATCTCTAGAAATGGAAATACTTTATAAAACTGTTCGAATGCAAACCGGGGCTTGCCTGTTTTGCAGGTGACTGATATAAACAGTTAGTGAAGATCACTTGAGGCTTGATCACTCACTTTCCTCCCTCCTGGATCTTCACTTCAATCTCTTCACACGTTCTCACGTAGATGCTGCAGAAGCCCAAGAATGGACTTGCAAAAATGTTCATCACATCAACCCACCACAGTTCAATTGGTGGATAGCTCATGAACATTTGAGAAGAGCAAGTAAACACCATCAAGAGGGTTATTGGAGGGGAAAGCCATACCCTCAAAAAGTAGGAGTCATACACATAACTATGAGAGGTTTAGCTCACCCCTAGACCTTAAATATGCTTGGGAAGGCACAGGCCAAAGTTTCATGTAAATCCAAACTCTTTTGAGCCACTTTTGGGAGACTTTTGTAAAAAGGGCTAATTTGAATGAAAATTCAAATTGCAGCCACTTTCATCACTTGGATTCAAAAGTTGACTTTATATTCAAACTCAGCACATTTTTCTGAGTTTGTCCACAAATTTTCATCCCCATTGGAGTTCATCTTGTCGGGAGCTAAATTTGCATTAATTCAAAAACTGAATTTGAATTTCAAATTCAAATGTGAAAAGAATTTGGCCAACCCAATCTCAAACTGATGAATTCAAGTCCATCCCCTGAATTGGCCCACCTGGCAGTCAAATGCACTGATCAAACACTTCCACAGGCTCCATTCAAGTCTGAGTAGCTGAGATATTTGCACCAACAAAGGAGAGGATTAGGGGGGAGGCAAGGGCCCACCTGGCAGTCAAATGCACTGATCAAACACTTCCACAGGCTCTGTTCCACGGGACATGGCAGCGGGCGCCACCGAGCAGCTGCCGAACAGCCACCGCAACGAGCTGGTGTCGTGCTGGAGGCTAGCGCCGCACCTTTTCTTGCTGATGAAGCCACCTCTCGCAGCTCACACGGAAACCCGGCCGGCTTTCACACGCGCTCCACCGAAAGTATTACCGTTTCGGCCGCTCTTTCAGTTCCTCGGTGCGCCGCCAATCTAAGCGTTCTCGTGACTGATGATCAACAGCAACTAGACGCGCCAGAGGCTGCTCAAACTCGCGGTGAAAACCCTACCCTTTTCCGTGCCCTGTCGGGATAGAATTTCCCCATTAATTCCTCAGTGTTCAAAGAACCGAGCTAGCCAAGAATCCAAAATTCGTGGTGATCAGTCCACCACCGTGTATGCGAAGCTAACCACATGTTGTACACGTCCCCATGGCCAGCTAGGATCAAAGACCATCAGAAACCGTCGAGTTTTGGCGCTGCTATTCGAGTTTTTTTTTAGTATCCGCCATTTTAGCCCTAGGTCGACGGTGAGGTCCTAGCTCCGGCCGTTTCCATGGAAAACCGAGTTCATTTTCGTGCTCAGTACGCCACTGCGGAGCTGTAGGAGCAAACCGTTCCAAAAATAGGGCCCTGAGTAGCTCGGGTGACATCACCGGAGTGGGGATCGCCGCTGTCACCGTCGCGAGCATGGTTCCAGCCATCGCCGAGCTTCGGTGAGTGCACCAACGTGTTCCCCAAGAAAAGTTATGCACAGGCGGTGAAATCCATCAAAGGTTGTGCGGTAAAATGGCCGGCGGCGAGCTCTCCGGCGAAGCGCTGCCGCGGGTTTCGCGGGTTGTCGCGAGGAAGACGAAGGGGAGGGGGCGGGTCCACCGGTCAGTCCCTGTTTTCCAGCGGGGATCTGTTTTGCGGCTGGGATCCGGTGCGGCAGCACGGGTAAAACCCCGTGGGCTGTGGTGTGGCCGTGATCTCAGTGGGACGGCTTAAAGAGTGGGGCCCACAACCCGAGTTTAAACATTTCTGGGATTTTCAGTTTTGGTTCAAACTTCAACTAGCTATAACTTTTGCTAGGATTATTTAGTTTATGAAACTTATCCTTGTTCCAGAATTATTTATCTAAAGTTTAAAATGTTGGGAATTTTATATGGAGAATTCTTTTATGGAAAATACTGAAATTTGGCTAGGATGTTCATTGGAAAATCCTTGAGTCACAGTAAAAATTTCAGACCCATCCAAGTTCATTTAGTTCCCATAATGGTGTGATTAAGTGAACTACCCTGAGAAAATGGAAAAAATGTACAGAAACATTTTTCAGATTTTCTCAAATCTTGTTTAGGGCATAACTTCATCTAGGATTCTTCAAATGACATGAAACCAATTCCATTAGAACCATCTCAAACTTTAGTTTCCAGAAAGTAATGGTTGAGCCATGAAAATCGCTGGAAATCCTTAGAGGCTCTACTAATGACCAAATAGACTTTTATTTGTACAGAGCTCAGAAGAACTTTATTTCAAATGAAACTTGGTCAAGACTCTGGTTAGGACCCTGCCAAGCCACCATAAAAATTTCAGAGCCAAAGGGGAGGGCTAGCTAGAGTTATAGTATTTACATATTCAGTTCCAAACATTGCATTTAAATTGACATATAGCATATTGCTTACATGTAGTGGCTGAAGGCGAAGAAACTCCGGAAGTGCTGGACTTTCTTCTTCTGGATGAAGCACTAACCTTTGACCAGCAGCAACAAGTCGAGCCCTGGTTTGCATTAACCAATTTTACAAAGTTTTGCTTAATGTATACTTAGTATGAGGTATGTATGTGCATTAGGTGTAGGATGGATGAAACCCAAGTGCATAGCCATATTATTCCCACAAGAGTGAGGTTAGTGTATAAGTCCTCGAGTAGTATACGCTGTGCTTAATGTTCATAGAACTTCGGTACAAGTCGAGTAGTTGGAATCTACTCGTGAGTTTAGGATTCGGAACACACGGGATTGGTTCGAGTGATGTGAGATCACTTTAGAAAGAAAATGAGACTAGGCAGGGGCTAGGGCGCAGCAAGAGGAAGTCTTGTGGGTGCAGCCCTGTCCGTGTCGATTGAGGACCGATCCGTGTGCGGCCCTGCTGAACAAGTATTGAAAGTACCAAAGGCATATCGGATATATGGGCCCCGATAAACTGATGTAACCAATACCTCCGGTCATCGAGGCATATCACACTGATTTATAGGTATAGGTTGAGGGCAGCAAGGTGGAAATCTGCTAACGGGCATAGAGAGATGTAGGGAACCTCCTGCTCGTTTCGGTGCGACCGGTTCGACATTTGGGCTGTTGGATGAAAGGTAGTCCCGTACGACATTGAGGGAGCATGCTGTGCAGCTCCACGGGTGGGCGTACCTGACATGCTATTCGGGTATCCCTGCAGGTGTATATCGAGTTGATTCGCCGTCCCTCGGGGTGATGAGTACCGCTTGTTCACTGCGTCGTGACGTAGATAAATTATGGAATGTTGTGATTCAATTCTGTTGTTATGTATAATTGTATTGCTACATGTGTGCCAATAAATGTCACTTACTAAATTTCAGATTCATGAACTGTTAACTTGTGGATAAAATATGGAATAAGGATGAACTTGTAGGCGTGTCTGTTTGCTGCAAATTACCATCCCATGTTCGTTGTGAACTGCATGGAGAGTTTCATGCATAGGTGAGTCGGTTAAGTCTTGTTGAGCCATCGTGCTCATGGTTGCTGCTATAAGTGTCTTTCAGGTGATGACTACCCCATGGACTCAGGTTACGAGTCCACCGGCGAGGGCTACCCTCCATCGGCGAGGGCTAGTGCGGGTTGTTCAAAGGGCTGAGCAACTGACTTTTGCTAGATAGATGGGTGTGTGTGGTATAAACTTAGCTTCCACTGTTGTAATCTCAACACTTAGTTTGTAACTGAAGTCTTGTACTATTTTGTACATATTCAGTTGGTTTTCTATGTAATGCAATGTTTCCTTATGATGTGTGCTGTCAGGTGTCGCATCGTGCGGCACCACTCTCTTAGATCCTGGGAGAGCGGATTCCGGTCCGCCACAGGCTGGTATCAGAGCTGCTTAGGGGATAGCACATTAATTAGTGACTGTATTATGGGAAAACTTAGGTTTACGGTAAGGATTTGCTAGTATGCCCAAGTAAGGACTATATTAGCATAGTTACTTAAAGTGGCATGACTAACATATGTGTTATAATTCTGAATTTTGATTATGTAACGACGCACCTACGCTCAGGTAAAAATGTAAGGAACGCCACCGAAGGCGGTTCAATTTCGGTTAGCTCTCCTGACGAGGAATGTGGTTCAGGGACAGGTCTCACAGCTTGGTGTGAGACGTCAATGTGAACCTCTTGGACTCTTCATGTTCCTGAGTTCATATGAAACGCTGATCCGTAGCGTGCATTAGGCAAGAAAGTGGAGACCCCATCGTGTGGTAAGTAACGCGAGAGTGTGTTCTTCTGGAAATAGCCTAGGAGAACATGCACAGCGCTTCCATCGGCGTGCCCTGCAGGGCAGTAGGTGGTATATGTTGGGTTGATAAAATTCCCAACCTTGACGACCCGTTCGCGCTCTATTTGGGTTCCCCGTCATGTGGTGTGAAAACACGATCACATACCTTGAGACATGGTTTAACTCAAGGACGGCCGTATGGCAATGATACGGGCGTATGTATTTACCTTTAAATATGGACCTGCCTGAAATGAAAACAACCTTTGAGTGCATCATTATTGGGTGTTTCTCTGTAGGCACTAACCACGTACGTAAACCATGTAGTACACGTGTGTGAGCGACCGTTTAGTGTCACAATTGAGACGTATATGCCGGTATAATCCGGTTAGGGTTTTCCTTTTTGTGAGGAACTTAGTGCCGACATAGTATAGGCATTTGCATTAAAGACAATGGTAACAAGGAACTAAAATAACCAAGTTTCAATATGTAGACCCCGGTTGGTTAGAAACATTCAATAGTTGATTAGTTGTTCAAAGGGATTCAAATACAGAGTGCTCTGTTTTGGCAGCAAGTTTTCTGAACTTTGACAGAGAATAACTCACAGATTATTTAGCCAATGGAGGTGTGGGATATAGTTCTGGAAAGGTGTTTAAGTACTCTACAACTTTGTTGTAGACTTCCACAGCATAATCACAAATTAAGCTGGTTTAAATTCCAGGGAAATGTAAACTGTCCAAAACCAGGACAGATTTAAAATACTCTCTGGACTGTTCTGTTTTTCTAGCATAACGTCCAGTAGAAAAATCTAAAATTTTCGTATGACACCTTTTTGTAAATGGTAGGAGATGTGTTACATCTTTGTAATTCAAAGTTTCTGCAATTTCAGCACAGAACTCAGTGGAAATTAGAGTTGAAAACAGCAACTTCCAAAGGAGGTGCTGTTGAAATTCTTCCAGAAATTCTGTTGAATTTGAATTATCATAACTTTTTAACCAGAGCTTATTTGAGGTCCAATAAATACTTGTTGGAAATATACTGAAGTTAACTTTAACATTGATATTCAGCTTGAGTCATGAAAATGCCCAGCACCAGATCAAAATAAGGAATATGTAGAAACTGGTCATTCTGGCAGAGGGATGACAGTTGAACTCATTTGAGAAATTGTTGTACCCTAGGGGGTTTAAGTACTTCCAATGGAGTAGAACATACTCATGAGTAGGTATATTCAACTAGTGAAAGATTTAAGTAGGTTTATTACTCAAGTTTCTTTTGCTACAGGCCATGTTTGTGTCGTATTGAAGATAAAAGGATAGTATACATGATGACAAAGCGATATTAACGTCTCGTAGTGACCAAATCTAGTTGAGATGAACTTCCAAAGAGGAAGTCCATCAAGTTGGATTTAACTAGTTTGTACTTGGTCTGGTAATGGTGTAGCTTGTGCAAAGTTATTACATTATCTATATACGAGATGTATCGCATATTTTACTGTCATTATGTTTTACGCCTATTTTATTGGACTGCATGAAGTATGTTGCGGGACTAATTTTTATTGTCGTACGGTTGCAGATGGTTCGCACTCGGGCCACGCATGAGGTCGGTGGCTCTAGCCAGCAGCGGGATGATGACTCCCAGCAACCTTCCAACGACAGCACCCCGCAGCGACAACCACCACCGCCGCCTCCGCTTACACTAGCGGATGTGATTGTGGCACTGGTGGGTAATCGTGAGGAGCAGACCCACCTTCCCTGCACGATCATGCAAAATACGTCCCGAGCGGGAGGGCGTCAAGAGAGGGGGCTCGTGAGCCCCACACTGTGACGTACTCGGATTTCATGAGTACGCACCTTCCGGTGTTCACCGAAGCGGCAGAACGCCTGGAGGCCGACAACTGGCTGCGGACGATTGAGTCCAAGTTCGGGCTGCTCCAATGCACGGGGCGGCAGAAGACCCTTTTCGCGGCGCAGCAGCTTTATGGTGCCGCTGGTGCGTGGTGAGCGAACTATGTCGCCTCACTGCCGGCTGGCCACGCCATGGAGTGGGAAGAATTCCGTGAGGCGTTCTGTGCCTACCATATCCTTCCCGGGATAATGAAGCGGAAGTTCCAAGAGTTACTGGAGCTGAAGCAGGGCGGGAGGAGTGCCCACGACTACTCCCGTGCCTTCAACCATCTGGCGCAGTATGCGTCAGATTATGTCTCCACCGAGGAGAAGAAGCGAGAGCATTTCTATCGGGGGTTAAATCCCGAGATGAAGACACATCTCGTACAATGCAATCGCGGCACATTCAACGATCTTGTCAATGCCGCGATCATGCAAGAAGATGCTCAGCGGGAATTGGCGGCTGAGCAGCGAAAGCACAGCGCTCCTCACAGCAGTGGGGGTGGAGCTCCTCAAAAATACCGCATGGTGTATCGGACATCATCCGGTCAGCAGTGGATTCCACCGGTGCGGCCGCAGCAGTTCGGGAGTTGTTCTTTCTAGCCACCCCCGTTCCGACCGCCGATGCCACCACCGTGACCGCAACAGCAGCAACAGATGGTACCCCAGGCATTTCCACCGCCACAACACGCCCCGGGTTTACATCCGCCGATCAGCGGAGGACCACCTCGCTACAACTGCTACACGTGTGGCCAGGCGGGCCACTTCTCGAAGGACTGTCCACAGGGGCAGCAGAGCAGCGGGCAAGCCCAGTATCAGGGCGGTGCTCGAGGCCGACCTCCGGTCAAGAAAGCTGGTCAGCGAACTGGGGGCGTTCGCAACCTCGACAATGAGGATGCCCCGGAGGGAGAAAACGTGCTGGCGGGTACGTTCACTCTCAACGACCAGGCAATCATCATTTTATTTTATTCTGGTGCAACCCACAACTTCATAAGTGCATCATATGTGGTTAAGCATCAACTGGAAGCCTTACCAACCGAGTGCTCTTATATGATCTGCTCACCGGGAGGATGGATTTCAGCAACTATGATGATTCCGATAGCACCACTGTGCTTAGGTGGGAAGATATATCCCACTACTATGATTAATCTTGAGGGGCAGAAGATTGATGCAATCTTAGGGATGTCATGGCTCAGTTACCATGGCGCTGTCCTAGAAACCTTATCATGTACGGTTCACCTCAACTCCCCACTACACCGTCCGCAGATCCTCATACTAGACAATTCAGTCCCGGAAGTTTCAGCCGCCTATACTATTGAAGCTTCCAAGCTAGAGGACATCTGTAGTCCTGGAATACCCCGACGGTTTTCCGGATGACCTTCCGGGCATGCCACCTGAACGGGATGTGGAGTTCAAGATAGAACTTGCACCCGGGACAACTTCCATATCACGGAGACCATACAAAATGGCTCTGAACGAGCTGGCTGAATTAAAAGAACAGCTCAATGATCTGTTGAGCAAATGTTTCATTAGACCGAGTTCCTCGCCTTGGGGATGCTCCGCTCTGTTCATAAAGAAGTAGGATGAAACCTTGAGGCTGTGTGTGGATTACCGGGCGCTCAACGCCGTCACCATCAAGAACAAATACCCACTGCCCCGCATTGACATCCTGTTTGATCAGCTTGTGGGTGCAAGTGTGTTCTCCAAGATGGACCTTCGCTCCGGGTATCATCAAATAAAAATCCGGGCGGAGGATATCCCGAAGACGGCATTCTCAACGAGATATGGGTTATACGAATATCTCGTCATGTCTTTTGGTCTCACCAATGCTCCAGTGTGGGGACCACCCCGTGGTTCACCCACTCCGGGATCGCATAGGGTGGTGCCGTGCGATGTGGCACCCAACAGCACACACAAAAAGAATTAAGAACAACATACAAACTTTTATTTGATATAAAAATAGCGGAACTCTTTTTACAAAACATAATTATACAGCGGAAGTCTTATACATAGATACTCTCTCATTCTAACTAAGCAAAAGTGCAGCCGTCCAGCCCGGGGACGCTACACACTAGCAACATAAAACCGAAGATAACGGTGGCATGCAGGGCTCCAGCTCGACCGTGTACCCCAACGGGGGCATCGCCTCATCCTAGGACCCTCCTCATAACTCTCACCTGCACACAGCTCAAATATTGCAACCATGAGCACGATGGCTCAGCAAGGCTTACCCGACAACCCTAGTCATGGAACTCTACATGCAGGGATGTGTAATATAGGAAAAAGGACTTTGGAATAAAGACACGCCTACATGTTGATCCTTACTTTCAGTTTTATAGCAACAGTTTCATGTGCCTTAGGCAGCCCTCACATTGGAAGTCCACAATCAATAAGAAACGTTTTCCTATGATTTGGTAATGCCCAAAGTGGAATATAAACTTAATTAGCTCTACAACTACAGCATACAAGGTTTTAAGACATTAATAGTCAAATACAGCATATTCAGTTGGCTTATTTCACTTCTTACTATGTCACAGAACAGTGAACAAGCGGTACTCAAATAACAGTGAGGGACGGTGATTGCAATCAGGAGACACCCGGATAACACGTCACATACACCCACTTTCAGAAGCGTGATTCCACACCCCTTCCTACTCTGTTGTATGCAACAACCTTTCAATAGAAATCCAAATGCCGAACCGGTCCATCTGTAACAGGCAGGAGCTCCCCGCGTGGAGCGTGACTGTGCCCACCGGTAGATTTAGACCTTGCTACCCTCAACCCACTCCTATAAAATGGTTGGGTAAGCCTCGGCAACCAGGTTAACCAATTACATCGGTTTCCTGCTTACGTCAGTATGCCATCCAGTACTGTTCGATACTTGTTCAGCAGGTCCGCACACGACTCGGTCCTCAATCGACACCAACAGGGCTATGCATGTGAGACCTCCGCTCACTGCATCCTATCCCCCCTGCTGGGTCTCATTTTCACCACTCTTAAGCCATTTTCTACTCTGACAATACCGTGTGATAAAACCTTACCTGACGAGTAGATTCCAACTACTCGACTTCTACCGAGATCATAAGCACATTAGCAGGGCCTTGTCTACTTGTCGGGTCTATAAGCTACCCAACCCTCCATAGGATTTAAAGGTTATGCAAGTGGGGTTTCAATCACCCTAACTCTAATGCAAGCAATTCACCCTAGACATAAATGATACAAATGAAAAACTTTATAAAAGTTACTTAAATGCAAACCGGGGCTTGACTGGTTGCAAGTCAAACGGAAAGTTAGCTTCAGGTGGCAGGACGTCCAAAGGCTCCGGCGTATCCTCAACTTTGGTCACTAAATGAAATGTAGCAAAATATATGTATAAGTGTTAAGGACTTATAAGAATTGAACTTATATTCATAAAGGGCATACCCAGTGCTGAAAGCTCCCACACGTTGTGGGGTCTGGGGAAGGGAATTTCTAGGCAGCCTTCCCCTTGCTTATTTTGCAAGGAGGCTGATTCGAACCCAGGACCTCCAGGACACAAGTGGAGAGACTCTACCACTGCGCCAGGCCTGCCCTTCTGAATTTATATTCGTAGCTACTATTATTTAGGATCCTTAATTGTCTTTGAGATTTTTACAGTGGATACTAGACTCTCCAAGGATGACCTGAGCAAAATTTGGAGAAATGTCATTGAACATTGTGGTCTCCAAAATTCCCACAAGCACAAGGCTTCTCTGAATTTTGAGCCCAAATCAGGAGCTTTGACATAGCTAACAGTGGAATATCTGATTAGGGTAAGTCTCCATGGTTCTAACAAAATTTGTTTCACCATTTTTGGAAATACCAACAGAGAGATATGAATTTGTGAAATTAGACAGGAGTTCTGAAAAGTTTCTATTTAAATTTGAATTTTCAAATAAGGTTGAACTTTGGAAGGCAATTTAGCCTAGCAAATGAACTTCAATGAAGCTCAAATTTTTACTGGAGATCAGTAACTATGAAAAGGATTAGCTGCCCAAATTTGGGCATGTTTCATAAAGAATTACTCCTGAAATAAATCTATAAATAATTTACTAATTCTACAAAAAATTCTGGGCATTTTCAAAGCAAGAATTTTGTTCCTCTGTGAAGTACTGACACGACCCCACGGTCTAGTCGAGCCAGGATCACGCTGAGGGATGCTGCGTTACACAGCACCGGATAACACACATCAAAGGTACAAAGCGGAAGCAAAGTTTTATTACATAAAAAGGTTTCTGAACATTTGTACAACAAAATATATTCAGTCTACACTCACGGGCGTAGAATATGCATTGAGTTCACGTTCAGCCCGTGAACGTGTCCCCACTAGCACCCACACACACTAACACGGCTGCGTACACGACTCCCACTCGACGGGGTTCCCCTCCTGGGTTCCGTCTCCTCATCGGGAGACCCTTCTTCATAGAACCCTGCAAAAGCTTCAAACACAAGCAGTGAGCACAAAGGCTCAGCAAGACTGACCCGTCTCTCCTATACATGGAACTTATAAATGATGGATGATAGGTTACATGAGGTAAAAAAAGTTGCAAAGGACTCGCCTAATTAGTGGAACCTTACTTTCAAGTTTTAGCAACATGTTGTGGAGAACCTTACGCTAAGGCATATGAGAGAGCCGCAATCAAACAAGAAACGCATTTCTCTCATGTACTTTGCCCAAAATTGAAAAGACTTTAATTATC
Organism: Neostapfia colusana; assembly: GCA_030760725.1. NCBI lineage: Eukaryota > Viridiplantae > Streptophyta > Magnoliopsida > Poales > Poaceae > Neostapfia > Neostapfia colusana. Next base: position 67,668,579 of record JASWHV010000007.1, on the reverse strand, counting down.
TCTAGGCTACAACGAATCATTAACAATCAAAGTCCATCTTTCAGCAACATTTTAACATGTATCTAGCCTGTTCTTTCTATGTCACGGTACAGTGAACAAGTGGTACTTACTGACCGCGAGGGACGGTGATTATAATCGATTTCCACCTGCAGGGTTACCCAAATGTTGAACCGGTCCAATCGTCCCGAGCAAGAGGTCTCTGCACGCGCATCTCAGTGCCGCCAGCCGATTTACACCTCGAGCTCTCAACCTACCCTCTGAACGACCAGCTATGTCTCAACACCCAGCTACCCGAGTTACATCGGTTTCCCGGTTCCCATCTACCAGGTAGGTCTTCATTACTGTTCTAGCTTGTTCAACAGGCCTGCACACGGCTCGGTCCACAATCGACACAAGCGGAGCTATAGCACCCAGGTCCCAAAGTCCTGCTGCCCTTACTCTCCGCTCGGTCTCATTTTTCTTGCCATGTGTATCATGTGCTATCTCTACCTGAGTCGAGTGCCTCTAGCCTATCCTCGATAGTAGTTCCAACTACTCGACTTGTACCGAATCCTACTCTATCTTTAGCATTGCAGTGGCTAACGAGGTTTTCCATCTTAATCCCAACCCATGGTTTTCTTGGCTATGCATTTGGGTTTCAAACAAGACTCTAACGCAAGAAATAAGTGGTACTCAAAAGAAGTTCTCAAAACAATAAAAATTTGTAAAGAGGTTAATGCAAACCGGAGCTTGCCTTGCTGCTCTTGGTCGTAGGCTAGCTGCTCTTCTGGAGTAACGAAGTCTAGGACTTCAGGTTCCTCCTCAACCTCAGTGGGCCCACGCTTGTCGGGAATCCCTTTGTAAAGGCTTCGTAGTGATCTCCAGGCTACACACCTCGGAAGTGTGAATGTGGTTTGTAGCCACAGGCATAATGGAGGTTCTTTTAGTCCACCCGGCAACGGGGGATGAAATCACTACATGTGGGTACAGTGGTGCAAACTCTGCAGAGTCAAAACTGTCATGACAGCCGTGCTCACGGTCAAGAGCGGCTTGGACTTATTCATGATTAGAGGATTGATGGCTTTGGAAGTTGAGGATGTTAAGCGGGGAGCTTAACATTGGAATTGATGTTATGGTTATTTGATTATGATGATGGGTTTGGAGATTGGGACCATTTCACCTATGTAGTAATGTATGTGTTTAATAGTTAAGGTGATAGGTATTAATTGCGTAGTGCTTTAACCATGAGTTCAACCTCTCCTTGTTCTAGCCATGCATGACATAACTTTCCCACACTTGCTGAGTACCAACGGTACTCAACCTTGCATATTTGTTGGTTTAAATTGCTGCTCAGGTCAAGGGGATGATGTGTTGTTCAATGACCAAGACTTTGGACCCGAAGAAGGATTCTAGGTTCATGGAGTCCTCCGGGCAACGCCTGTGACGGAGCCCACATGAATAATATTCCGCTGCTATTTTATTTACATGTTATGAACTTATTATCGTCCATCGAGACGTATGCGTTGTAAGACATATTTATATTCGACACCTGGCTTGTAATAAATGATGCTTCACTATTTGTCATCACATGTATGAGAAAATGATCCTGGCATACATGTGATATTCACTCGGTTGTTTTTTGGGACAAACCGGGTGTGACAACAGCTCGGCGAACGGCAGGCTGTGGTGGCCGGACGGATCGTTCCCGCGATGGTGGCTCGAGCTGAACCGGGAAATTAAAGATTGTCGTGGTGGAGCTCGGGAAGGACTGCTCCGAGCCAGGAACCGGCGCGAGGGAGTCAAGGAAGACTTGGCGGACCCGGTGCTGGTCTCAGATCGCCGTGGAAGCCACCGGATAGGCCGGGCTACGAGGGACCGAGGGTTCTACCGAGCGGCGAGGAGTTTCAGTTTTCTGGGTGGGAACACGTTGGGACAGCGGTGAGAAGCACCGGAGACCGCTTGGGCGCGTAGATAAGGTGGTTTCACTTAATTTGAAGGTTCCTAGCTAAAGAAATGAGCTAAACAATTTCAGAGAAATTCTGAAAAATGTTTCTGGACATTTTCCATTTTGTCTGGAACAGTTTTATTAATCACACCATTAGGTGGATCAAATGAGCTCAAATGGATCTGAAATTTTTATAGTAGCTCAGGGATATTTTGGTAAACATCCCAGCAAAATTTCAGAATTTTCCTCCAAAGGGTTCTTCAGTTAAAATTCTAAACAGTTTAAAATTTGAAGAATTAATTCTGGAGAAATAGGGATTCTCATGAAGTGAAACTCGATTTTCTGGAAATTACTCAGAGAGCTGAATCCAACAAAATTTGGATCACTCGAGTTGGAGTTTCCTAGCCAAAGTTATGAGGATTTGAAGTTTGAATGAAATCTGAAAATAGGGAAAAGTTTAAATCACTGCGCGTGGGACCCGGGGCTACGTGTCGGCTCCTCATCGGATGACACACGCGGTTAAAGATTCCTTCGCGCGCAGCTGCACCCGGTCCGTGCCACAGCAGATCCCGGTTTTAAAATATCTGCCGCTGACAGCCGGGACCCACCCCTTCGTCTTCCTCTCGCCTCCCGCGCTCTGCCGGAGAGCTCGCCGGCGGCCTCTGTGGTTCTCCAAACTTCATGATTCTAGCCGCCCCTGCATAAATCCACTCGGGGAACATGATTCTGGCCTCAGCTTGTCATGAAAATGGCCGGCACACGGTCGGCGACGATCGGTAGCTTCGGAAGAACTTCAGCCGTGCCAGCCGGCCTTCCTAGCACCTCATCCGATTGAACAAAATGTCATCGAGCACCTGTGGACCCTAGGAAGGATCGACATGAGCTCCACGGAGCTCGGAAATGGCTGTACTAGGCTGTCACCGTGCGACCTAGGCCGGAAAGCGGGAATTCCCCTAAAACTCGAAGAACAGTGGCTTCCCTCAACGGTTCTTCGTGGTTCCTGCTCCTATGGACTCGCACGGGCACCAAGAATGCTTCCCCCCATGAGAGGATGAGCGGTGCGGTGTGGACAACGAATTTTTCGAATTGGTTTGGGCTCCCCTTTTGCACACCGTCGCGAAATCATGAAATTTTGGCGCGAGCAGTCTATGTCATGCCTCCGGAGCTCGCGGTAATGAAAGAGGGTCTGAAGGTGAACCTTTTCTCTGTTCACAGCTGTAACACCCCAAAATTCTGTTAAGGGGGGGGGGGAATTTAAAAAATTTTCGACGTATTGCATGTGGTGCAGAAATTCAAATTCAAATTGGAATTTAAATTCAAACCAAAACAGAGAAGAAATGGAAAAAGAAAAAGAAAAACCCCACCGGCCAGTGGGCCGAAACCCACCAGCCGGCCACTCTCCCCGCGCCAGACCCGAACCCGCGCCCCTCTCTCCCTCTCACTGACACGCGAGGCCTGCATGTCATCCCCCACCTCCGCGCGCTCGCGTCGACCCCGGCACTCTCCTCTCTCCTGAATCCAAACAACCTCCGAAAAACCGCACCAACAGCCCGATCTCTGGCCTCGGACGCTGCTATTTAACCAAGTCGATCCTCCGCCGCCTCCCCTCGTGAAATTCCCGCACAGAAACTCGCCAAATTCCCCAGCGCACTCCAATTTTCTCTCCGGTGAGAACCGAAGCTCCGATCACCGTTTTCTATCGATCCTTGCTCAGGTTTTCTGATCTAACGCGCCGATCATGTTCGACCGCCTCCGGGGAGTCACGCAGGTGCAGAAAACTCGGTGTTTTGCACCCAAGACGCAGCTCCCGCAACCACCGCCGCTATTTCATCTCGGACCTCGCCGCCAACCGCCTTCCAGGACCTCCGAGCTGATGAAAAACCCCGAGGTGAGATCCCCGACCTCCCCTCTACCGATCTATGCCATGAAATCCCAGTTTTAGGAGGTATAGACGAAGATCCGATGTTCTCCAGCGAGATCACCGCCTCCCGCCGTGTAAGGGCCTCAGTTTTTGACACATAATTGAAGTGTTCATCACCACACCACACACCTCATTTGAGGAAAGATGATGAACACAAATGAAGAGCAAGTAACCACAATCAACATGCTCATTAGAGAACAAACTCACACATTGCAAAAGTGGTATTTTCCACATGTGATATAGGTGGGCTGGACATATGAAAACTCCTACACATTGCTAAGAACGTCCATGCCAAGTTTCACCCAAATTCAAAACCTTTTTGAGGTCATTTTGGGTATAGCTAGAAAGAGGGCAGTTTGAAACCATATTCAAATTCAAACTGTTTTTATCCCATGAATTCAAAACTGGCAGGCATATTCTTACTCAGCACATTTTTGTGAGCCCACACACCAATTTTCACTCCATTTGGAGTTGATCTTGACATGAGCTAAGTGGGGGAAATTCAAACTTTATTTGAATTTCAAACTGAACTTGTGCTGAAATTCATTCAAACCAAACCCCATTCGAATTCTAACTAATTCAAATGGCTCATGGGTGAATAATTTGAATTACCAGGGGTATTATGGAGCTCACTGTTTACAACAGTGATTAGGAGTAAATTTCAGAGGTTAAAATTGGAAGTGGGACCCACATGTCAGCCACTACTCCAAATCAAACCGACTGAGACTTTCTCACTCGGTTAGCCGAGCCGCCACTGCGATCGCCACCGAGGGGAGCCGCCGCGCCAGCAGCTGCTTGGGCACGCGCGGGCGTGAGGCGGTTCAGAGCCTTCTTAAGGCGCCTTCCCCCCTCCTCGGCCGAAGCCTCGCCCGTTTCTTCCCCCGCAAGAACTCAGCGCCGGCAAACACTTTCCGCAGCTCGGAATCAATCGGAGAGCGCCGATCACAGCCTTCCCGTCCCCTCTTAAGCTACGGAAAGGTACTAGGATCTCTTCTCCTTCTGCCACGCTGCTAAAGCTCAGCTGAAACCGATTGATATCGGCTAGGCCGAAAGATCACTTCGGTGACTTAAAACTGCCGCACCTCGGGCTCCCGTTGACAGCTCAACCAGGGCGTTGTCACGCCCGAGCCAAGGCACCCTTGGACGTTCTGGTGACCGGTGCTGCTCACCCCCGAGCCACAGCCCGAGTGATTGCTCACCGGCGGCGAATTTCCAGTTTTCCCCTTTCTGTGTGCAGAACGACCTTCAGTTGCGATTCCATCGAATTCATACCCTAGAAAGGATTAGAGGGCCTCAATCCGCTCTCACACGAACTAGACACGGTAACGCATAAGTTGCCTTCACAACCCTTGGCCGGAGAACCTCTGTACCCGGCGTAATTCGAGGCTTACCAACGGCGGAATAAACGGGAGGCATCGGGCACACGGTGAGGACCTACTTCGGGCCTTCCCCGAGCTGCCTCAAGCTCATGTCGACCTTCCCTGAGGTCCACTGATGCTTCCCGACCGGTTCCTCGAGTAGTTGAGGTGCTAGGGGAGTCAGCCGACACGGCCGAAGTTTTTCCGAGGCGGCGGCTCGTCGCCGACCATGTACCGGCCGTTGTCATGACTAGCTGACCCCAGAATCCTGTTCCCCGAGTGAAAGTAGGCAGGGGCAGCCAAAATCATGAAGTTTGGAGCTGTACAAAAGCCGGCGGCGAGCTCTCCAGCGAAGTTCCCCGGCGGCAGAGCGCGGGCCTCGCGAGGTTGAAGAAGGGGGTGGACCCTAGCTGTCAGCGATGGATATTTTAAATCGGGATCGGAGTGTGGCCGGGATTGGGTGTGCTGGCGCACAAAGATCCTGTGGGACGCAGTGTGTGGTCGCCTCGGCGTGCGACGCGTGTCCCCGGGGCCCACTCGCGAGTTTAAACTTTTCCCCGATTTTCAGATTTCCTTCAAACTTCAAATCCTCATAACTTTGGCTAGAAAGCTCCAAATCGAGTGAACCAAATTTTGCTGGATTCAGCTCTCTGAGTACTTTCCAGCAAATCAAGTTTCACTTCATGAAATTCCTTATTTCTCCAGAATTAATTCCTCAAAGTTTAAAATATTTGGAATTTTAACTGGAGAATCCTTTGGAGGAAATCCTGAAATTTTGCTGGGATGTTCACCAAGATATCCCTGGACTACCATAAAACTTTCAGATCCATTTGAGCTTATTTGATCCACCTAATGGTGTGATTAGTGGAACTGTTCCAAAGAAAATAGAAAATGTTCAGAAACATTTTCAGAATTTTCTCTGAAATTGTTTAGCTCATATCTTTAGTTAGGAACCTTCAAATTAAGTGAGACCAACTCCATTAGAACCCTCTGAAAATCTAGTTTTCAGAAAGTCATAGTTTGTTTCATGAAAATCCTTAGAACACCCTAAAAGCCTTCAATTAAGGTCAAGTACATGATTAAATGTGGAGGGCTCAAATGAGCTTTGCTGCAACTAAAACTTGACCAAGTCTCTGTTTAGGTTGTAACCAAGCCACAGTAAAAGTTTCACAGTCATTGAGTCTGTTTATTGGGACTTATAGACTTCACAAGTTTAAAGGTTAATACAACTGCATTTAAATTAATACATGTATTTCTTCTATCATGTAGTCGCTAAGGTCGAGGAGGAACCCGAAGTCCTAGACTTTGTTACTCCGGTAGAACAGCTAGCCTACGACCAAGAGCAGCAAGGCAAGCTCCGGTTTGCATTAACCTTTTTACAAATTTTTACTGTTTTGAGCACATACTTAAATACCTTATTCTTTGCATTAGAGTCTTGTGTGGAAACCCAATTGCATAACCAAGAAAACCATGGGTTGGGTTTAGGATTGCAAACCCCGTTAGCTACTGCAATGCTAAGATAGTGTAGGATTTGGTACATGTCGAGTAGTTGGAACTACTCGCGAGCATAGGCTAGAGGCACTCGACTCGGGTAGTGATAGCACATGAAACACATGGCAAGAAAATGAGACCAAGCGGAGTGTAAGGGCAGCAGGACTTTGGGGCCTGTGTTCTGTAGCTCCGCTTGTGTCGATTGAGGACCGAGCCATGTGCGGGCCTGTTGAACAAGCTAGAACAGAGCCGAAGACCTACCAGCTATATGGGAACCGGGAAACCGATGTAACTCGGTTAGCTGGGTGTTGAGGCATAGCTGGTCGTTCAGAGGGTAGGTTGAGAGCTCGAGGTGTAAATCTGCTGGCAGCACTGAGATGCGCGTGCAGAGACCTCTTGCTCGGGACGATTAGACCGGTTCAACATTTGGCTAACGGGTGAAAGGTAGTTGCGTACGGCGTCCGTGATGGTTGTTGTAGGCAACATCGAGTACGGGCGTACGTGACGGGTTTTTCGGGTAACCCTGCAGGTGTAAATCGATTATAATCGCCGTCCCTTGTGGTCAATGAGTACCACTTGTTCACTGTACCGTGACGTAGAAAGAACAGGCTAGTTACATGTTAAAATGCTGCTGATTGAAAGATGGACTTTGCTTGTTAATGGTTTGTTGTAGTTTAGAGCTAACTAAAGTTCTTTTCAACTTTGGGCAAAGTACATGAGAGAAATTCGTTTCTTGTTTGATTGCGGCTCTGTCATGTGCCTTAGCATAAGGTTCTCCACAACCTGCTGCTAAAACATGAAAATAAGGTTCTACTAATTAGGCGAGTCCTTGCAAATGATTTGTTTTCCCTCATGTAACCCATTACCCCTCATGTAGAAGTTCCATGTTTAGGTGAGACGGGCCAGACATGCTGAGCCTTCGTGCTCACTGCTTGTGTTTGAAGCTTTTGCAGGGTTCTACAAGGAAGGGACTCCCGAAGAGGAGACAGAACCCCAAGAGGGGAACCCCGTCGAGTGGGAGTTGTGCACGCCGCAGAGTTAGTGTGCGTGTGTGCTAGCAAGGACACGTTCAAGGGCTGAACGTGGACTTGATGCGTAGTCTACGCCCGTGAGTGTAGACTGGAACTATTTTGATGTAAACAAGTTCATAAACTTGTTTATGTAATAAAATTTCGCTTCCGCTTTGTACCTTTGACGTGTGTTATCCGGTGCTGTGCAACGCAGCACCCCTCAGCGTGATCCTGGCTCGACAAGACCGTGGGGTCATGTCAGCGTTGGTATCAGAGCTCGCTTGAGGTTTAACACAGTACAAAGGTCATCTTTTTCAAAAATCCAGTGAGGAACGAGTTAGTGGCCCGTATAAGGATGTTATTAGCATATAGAAAGTGGCATACTAACCTAATTGTCTATGTCGGAAAATTGTGTATCTCGGGACGTTTATGTCTTGGGGGGTACACGTGAGCGCTGTCCTCCAGTGCGCACAAGCTGAAGGGTGGAGCCCCACGGGTGGCAGGTAACCCGACTCGCTTTGATATCCTCTACGACTCTTCATGTCGTTTGGGGTATTCGAGCAACGTCTATCCCTAGCGTGCGAGGTGCAACTTGGGAGACCCCGTCACGTGGTCTGAAACGTGAACACGTAACTCAAGGCGTGTTTGGCTTGAGAACATCCGGGCGAGTGATGACGGCCAATTGTACGAACTGTATGGATTCCACGCTCGGTGTGCAGCCGAGTCTGACGATTGCTTGAGTTTCTGCAGGTAGCCTGACCACGAAACGGTAGACGTGTAGCATCCGTGTGCGAGTGACGTTTAGTGCCACTGAATTAACAAAGCTGGCTAAGTCCGGTATAGGTTTTTCTTTGTGAGGACGTGGTACCGACAAATTCTGGTGACGCATCGACGTCACACCCCATTAAATGAATAACATCATTTAAAACTTGAAGGTTTTGATCTAAAGTAGTAAAACTTGATGTAACTCCTTCCCTTGAACAGGATATTCAAAGTTAACAAGTTTTCAACTTATAGGTTGTTAAGGACAGTGCACTCTGTTTTCAGCTGAATCAAGGCTGAAGTTAATCAGAGATTAGAGGTTGAGTTCAAAGCTTTTAGGGTGTTCTAAGGATTTTCATGAAACGAACTATGACTTTCTGAAAACTAGATTTTCAGAGGGTTCTAATGGAGTTGGTCTCACTTAATTTGAAGGTTTTTAACTAAAGATATGAGCTAAACAATTTCAGAGAAAATTCTGAAAATGTTTCTGAACATTTTCTATTTTCTTTGGAACAGTTCCACTAATCACACCATTAGGTGTATCAAATGAGCTCAAATGGATCTGAAATTTTATGGTAGTCCAGGGATATTTTGGTGAACATCCCAGCGAAATTTCAGGATTTTCCTCCAAAGGATTCTCCAGTTAAAATTCCAAATAGTTTAAACTTTGAGGAATTAATTCTGGAGAAATAAGGAATTTCATGAAGTGAAACTTAATTTGCTGGAATGTACTCAGAGAGCTGAATCCAGCAAAATTTGGTTCACTCGATTTGGAGCTTTCTAGCCAAAGTTATGAGGATTTGAAGTTTGAAGGAAATCTGAAAATCGGGGAAAAGTTTAAACTCGTGAGTGGGCCCCGGGGACACGCGTCGCACGCCGAGGCGACCGCACACTGCGGCCCACAGGGTCTTTGCGCGCCAGCACACCCGATCCCGGCCACACTCCGATCCCGATTTAAAATATCCGTCGCTGACAGCTGGGGTCCACCCCCTTCTTCAACCTCGCGACGCCCACGCTCTGCCGCCGGGGAACTTCGCCGGAGAGCTCGCCGCCGGCTTCTGTACAGCTCCAAACTTCACGATTTTGGCCGCCCCTGCCTACTTTCACTCAGGGAACAGGATTCTGGGGTCAGCTAGTCATGACAACGGCCGGTACATGGTCGGCGACGAGCCGCTGCCTCGGAAAAACTTCGGCCGTGTCGGCTGACTCCCCTAGCACCTCAACTACTCGAGGAACCGCTCGGGAAGTATCAGTGGACCTCAGGGAAGGTCTACATGAGCTTGAGGCAGCTCGGGGAAGGCCCGAAGTAGGTCCTCACCGTGCGCCCGATGCCTCCCGTTTGTTCCGCCGTTGGTAAGCCTCGAATTACGCCGGGTACAGAGGTTCTCCGGCCAAGGGTTGTGAAGGCAACTTGTGCGTTACCGTGTCTAGTTTGTGTGAGAGAGGATTGAGGCCCTCTAATCCTTTCTAGGGTACGAATTCGACGGAATCGCACCCAAAGGTCGTTCTGCAGACAGAAAGGGGAAAACTGGAAATTCGCCGCCGGTGAGCAATCACTCGGGCTGTGGCTCAGGGGTGAGCAGCACAGGTCACCAGCACGTCCAAGGGTGCCTTGGCTCGGGCGTGACAACGTCCTGGTTGAGCTGTCCACGGGAGCCCGAGGTGCGGCGGTTTGAAGTCACCGATGTGATCTTTCGGCATAGCCGATATCAATCGGTTTCAGCTGAGCTTTAGCAGCGGGGAGGAAGGAGAAGAGTTCCTAGTACCTTGCCGTAGCTCGAGAGGGGACGGGAAGGCTTTGATCGGCGCTCTCCGATCGATTCTGAGCTGCGGAAAGTGTTTGCAGGCGCTGAGTTCTTGCGGGGGAAGAAACGGGCGAGGCTTCGGCCGAGGAGGGTGGAAGGCGCCTTAAGAAGGCTCTGAACCGCCTCACGCCCGCGCGTGGCCAAGCAGCTGCTGGCGCGGCGGCTCCCCTCGGTGGCGATCGCAGCGGCGGCTCGGCTAACCGAGTGAGAAAGTCTCAGTCGGTTTGATTTGGAGTAGTGGCTGACATGTGGGTCCCACTTCCAATTTTAGCCCCTGAAATTTACTCCTAATAACTGTTGTAAACAGTGAGCCCCATAATACCCCTGGTAATTCAAATTATTCACCCATGAGCCATTTGAATTAGTTAGAATTCAAATGGGTTTGGTTTGAATGAATTTCAGCACAAGTTCAGTTTGAAATTCAAATAAAGTTTGAATTTCCCCCACTTAGCTCATGTCAAGATCAACTCCAAATGGAGTGAAAATTGGTGTGTGGGCTCACAAAAATGTGCTGAGCAAGAATATGCCTCCCATTTTTGAATTCATGGGATAAAAACAGTTTGAATTTGAATATGGTTTCAAACTGCCCTCTTTCTAGCTATACCTAAAATGACATCAAAAAGGTTTTGAATTTGGGTGAAACTTGGCATGGACATTCTTAGCATTGTGTAGGAGTTTTCATATGTCCAGCCCACCTATATCACATGTGGAAAATACCACTTTTGCAATGTGTGAGTTTGTTATCTAATGAGCATGTTGATGGTGGTTATTTGCTCTTCATTTGTGTTCATCATCTTTCCTCAAATGAGGTGTGTGGTGTGGTGATGAACACTTCAATTATGTGTCAAAAACTGAGGCCCTTACATTCCTCCCCCCTTAAAAGAATCTCGTCCCGAGATTATAAGGTGAAAATGAGAGAGAGGACGGTGGAAAATTACCGGATATGCGACGTGAAAAAGTCGGGGTAGTTAGCGCGAAGAAATTCTTCGCTCTCCCATGTCGCTTCGTCCATGGAGTGATTACTCCATAGAACCTTGTAGAACCACAACGTACGGTTGCGTGTGGTTCGGGCCTTTTCATCGATAATCTGCACCGGTTCCTCCCGATAGGTGAGATCCGGTTGCAGTTCTTCAATATCCTCTAGCTGAACGGTAGATAGCTTAAGACACTTCCTCAGCTGGGAAATGTGAAAGACGTCGTGCACACTGGAAAGTGCTTCTGGTAATTTCAGCCGGTATGCCACTGATCCACATCTTTCGGTAATCTGAAATGGACCGATGAATCGGGGTGCTAACTTTCCTCTTACTCCAAATCTGTTTACGTCCTTCGTTGGAGACACCCGTAGATATACGTGATCTCCAACTTCGAATTGTAATGGGCGCCTTCTCCGGTCCGCATACTGTTTCTGATGGGATTGAGCGGCTTTTAGGTTCGCTTGAATCAGTCGAACCTTTTCTTCCGTGTTGTTGACAAGGTCAATCCCGAAGGTAACACTTTCGCCAGACTCACACCAGTTCAATGGTGTGCGGCACTTCCTACCGTATAGCGCCTCGTAAGGTGCCATCTTGATGCTGGCTTGGTACGCATTATTGTACGAGTACTCGGCTAACGGCAAGTGATCATCCCAATTCTTGTCGTGGTTGATAGCGCAAGCTCGTAGCATGTCTTCTAGAATCTGATTTACCCGCTCAGTTTGCCCATCCGTCTGCGGGTGGTATGCTGAACTACGGATCAACTTCGTCCCCAAGGCAGCGTGCATCTGCTCCCAAAAACGGGACACAAATAAAGTGCCCCGGTCCGATATGATGGTACGGGGTACGCCGTACAAGCATAGGATCCGTGAGATGTATAGTTCAGCGTACTTCTTGGCGTTGTAGTTTGTGTTGACCGGGATGAAATGGGCAACTTTGGTGAGCCGATCGACGATCACCCACACAGAATCATGTTTCTGCAAGGTGGTGGGTAAACCGACGATGAAATCCATGCTCACATCCTCCCATTTCCTGGCAGGAATGCCCAGTGGTTGCAGCAGTCCCGGTTTCCGCATATGGTCTGCCTTCACCCTTCGACATGTATCACACTCGGACACGTATTTTGCAGTCTCTCGCTTCATCCGTGTCCACCAAAACTTGTTTCTGAGTTCTTGATACATCTTGTTGCTGCCGGGGTGAATAGAGAACTTTGACAAGTGAGCCTCATCAAAGATTTTCTTTCGTAATTCTGGGTTACGGGGTACGACGATCCGGTCCTTGAACCATAGGACGCCGTCTCCGTCCTTCCGGAAACATTTCAGCTCCTCACTGTCTACACGTCTCCGAAAATGTGACATGCCCTTGTCATTCTTCTGGGCAGCCGCTATCTCTTCACGGATGGTGGGGATCAAAGCTAGGTTGTAGAGAGCTCCGTGTGGAATCACATGTAGTGGTGGTTCGCTCTCTTCCAACGGTGTGATGGTTAGATTGTTGACGTGTGATTTGCGACTCAGCGCATCTGCCACTACGTTTGCCTTGCCCGGATGATAATGGATCTCTATTTCGTAATCCTTTATCAGTTCTAACCATCTTCGTTGGCTCATGTTCAGCTCCTTCTGAGTGAATATGTACTTGAGGCTTTTGTGGTCGGTATATAGATGTACGAGGTTACCGAGTAGGTAGTACCTCCACATCTTCAGTGCAAGTACCACGGCAGCAAGCTCCAAGTTGTGGGTTGGATAATTCTGCTCATTGTTTCTAAGCTGCCGTGATCCATACGCGACCACTCTTCGGTCTTGCATCAGCACACATCCGAGCCCAATGCCGGATGCATCGCAGTACACATCGAACGGTTTTGTTGTGTCTGGCTGCGCCAAAACCGGTGCTGATGTCAGGTGCTTGACTAAAGCCTTGAATGCTGCTTCACATGCTGGACTCCAAACATATTTGGTAGCCTTCTTCAGCAGCTCTGTCAATGGCTTGGCAATCTTCGAGAAGTTCGGAATGAACCTCCGATAATATCCCGCGAGTCCGAGGAAACTCCGTACCTCGTGAACAGTTCTCGGGGATTTCCAATTCAGCACTTGCGTGATCTTGCTCGGGTCCACAGCAATACCCTCCGCTGAGATGATATGCCCGAGAAAAGGCAGTTGCGATATCCAAAACTCGCATTTGCTGAATTTCGCGTATAACTTGTGGTCCCGCAGCCGTTGCAAGACTATACGCAGATGTTTCTTGTGATCTTCCTCCGACTTGGAATATACCAGGATGTCGTTGATGAAGACCAAGACAAACTTGTCCAACTCCGGAATGAATACCGAGTTCATCAAGTACATGAAGTGAGCTGGAGCATTGGTAAGGCCGAAGGACATGACCAGGTACTCATAAAGTCCGTACCTCGTCGAGAAAGCTGTCTTTGGAATATTCTCCGCCCTTATCTTAATCTGATGGTACCCGGATCTTAAATCCATCTTGGAAAAGATCTTTGCTTCGACCAACTGATCAAACAACATGTCGATCCGTGGTAACGGGTACTTGTTCTTGATGGTTACGGCATTTAATGGACAATAGTCCACGCAAAGCCGTAACGTCTCATCCTTCTTCTTGACAAATAATGCCGAACAGCCCCATGGAGAGGAGCTCGGCCTAATAAAACCCTTCTCCAGAAGGTCTGTAAGCTGAGTCTTCAGTTCAGCCAACTCCTTGCGCGCCATCTTGTACGGCCTTCAGGATATTGGCATGGTTCCCGGTGCAAGTTCAATCTTGAACTCCACCTCTCTATCGGGTGGCATCCCCGGAAAATCGTCCGGGAATACATCAGGGAACTCTCAGACCACTGGAATATCCTCCAATCTGATGGTTGTGGCTTGATAGACACTTGGAACTTTTATTTCTGGACTGTCCAGAAATAATGAGTGAGACTCGTGTACTTTTGAGTTCAAGTGCACGACTCGGAGGACGGTGTCTAAAACAGCACCGTGGTGGGTTAACCAGGACATCCCTAAGATGACATCGACCTTTTGTCCCTCTAAGATTATGAGAGACGTAGGGTAGACTCTACCCCCTAAGCACAATGGCGCTTTTGGGACCATCATGCTTGCTGAAATTTTCCCACCCGGCGAACAGATCACATAAGCACTATCGGTGGGTAGTATTTGCAAGCTATATTTAGCAATGAAAGCTTGGCTAATGAGGCTATGCGTGGCGCCTGAATCAAATAGTACTATAGCGGGGTGCTGGTGGAGTTGGAACATACCCGCAAGGATTGGCCCGCCCTCCGGCACGTCCTCAATGGCAAGCTGGTGGACGGTGCCGGGCCTAGGGTTTGCCCGCCGCGCATTATTAGGGTTCCGGGGTTGATTCCTCCCCGGAAACTGTGGTGCCACTCCGCCGCCTTGCCTCTCTGGGCAACTGCTCGCGAAGTGTACTGGACGACCACACTTGTAACATGTGGCCGCTGCTGGTGTAGTGCTCGGGGGGCGAAAGCCCGGCATGCGTTGCTGAGGTGCATACGCACGCGGCATCGCCCGCTGCTGCTGTTGTTGCGGAGGTGGTACTGGCAGTGCCGGCCTGAATGCCGGTGAAGAGTACGGCTGACTGCGGAACGGCATCGACCGCTGTGGTGGCTGCCAGCGTGGACCTGATGGTGGGCGATTCACCATCCGAAACTTCTGAGAAGGACCGCCTCCTTCTCCGCTGCTCTGCGGCGCGCTTCGCTTTCTCTCCGCCGCCGCTAACTCCTTGCCGGAGTCCTCCTGAACAATCGCAGCATCAATGATGTCGTTGAGGCTGCCGCGATTGAACATCGCCAACATGTCCTTCAGGAGCGGGTTAAGCCCCTGGTAAAAGTGGTCCCGCCGCTTCTCGTCGGTATCTGCGTGATACGACGCGTAGAGCGCGAGATCGTTGAACGCCCTGGAGTATTCCAGCGCGTTCTGGCTCCCTTGCTACAGGTGTAAGAACTCCTGCGTCTTTCTTTTCATCAGACCTGGCGGTATATGATAGGCCCTGAAGGCCGTCCGGAACTTCGTCCAGGTCATCACTGGGTCGGTGGGCTGTGAAGCACAGAAGTTGGCCCACCACGCGCTCGCGGATCCTTGGAGCTGCTGGACCGCGAACTGAGTCTTGCGCTGCTCGCTTATCTGGAGCAGCCCGAACTTCATCTCTATCGCGCGGAGCCAGTTGTCCGCGTCAAGAGGTTCATCCGCCCTTGAGAATACCGGGGGATGAGTTGCCAGGAAGTCGGAGTAGGAGCTCTGTTGACGCTCCTCACGGTCTTGACGTCTCTCTGGGCGAGACGTATTGGCGATAAGCGTTTTCAGCAACTCCGTGTGCTGCTGATGTGAACCCGCCATTGCCGCGACGATGTCGGCCAATGTAACCGTTGGCAGTGGCGGTGTTTGCTGTTGCTGTTGTTGCTGCTGTCGCGAGGAGTCCTCGGGAGGCTGTTTGGAGGTCTCTCCCCCTTGACTAGTACCCCTAACGTCTGGGTTGGCACGAGTACGCGTCATTCTGAAATTCAAAACAGCAGCGATTAGCACATGTCTTACTTAAAAATTTCCATATGCAACAGTAGGTATTGAAGTGACACATGAATAAATTGGCACAACATTCACATATATTGATAAAGCATAAACTTTATACAAGATACATTGTTCTCGGTTCTCTGAGAAGTCGTGCTCATGTCGTCACTACCTATACATACGCTACTGCCTACACGACATGTCACCGATTACAAAAGTTGGGTTACATTACTCCAGCTGCCCTACTTGGCAACTGTAACCCCCTACTCGGAGTAGAACTCGACCTCCTGCGGGTCGTCCTCCTCCGGTACCTCTGCTGGTGGCTCAGGATCTACCACCTCTTCTCCCATCCCGGGTTCTCCCTTTTCTGGAAGGCCCAAGACCACCGGTACGCCCAACACCGGAAGTACGAGGTCCTGCAATGCATGCACCTCGTCCATGGCTTGGTTGTAGTCCTCTTCCCAGCCTTGCCCTTTCTCAATAGCGTCGTCCCGCTCTTGAGTAAGTTCCTCGTTCTGCTGGGTCAGATTATGTACCAGTTCTTGTAATGCCGTGATGTCGACACGGCTCTTCTTCTTTGCCTTCTTCAGACGATACAACTGATTGTGTTGTTCATTCAGTCGCTTGATCGTCGGAAGGAGCACATTGCGGAGTGTGCTGTGAGCATTCTCGAAATGGTCTCCACGGCTCGTGCTCTCTTTAAGTTTTGTGGCGAGATGCTCCGTATGAACAGCTTGGCGTTTCCCGCCCTCATCTGGAGGCTAAGGTTTGCCTCCGCGGGGTTGTACCTTGGGAAACTCGGGTCTGTTGCCTCCAGGTACCTCTCTTCCCACACATGCTGAGCCCGTCCCTCCACCGGAACGAGCGCGTATGGAGTGCCCTCCATAGCCTGCACATGTAATTGACAGAAACGTGACATGGTGTCACGGGCTGCCACTTGCCACATCCCTTCCGGTTGTCTTCCTCTCACCGTGACGGTGAACGGCCCCCAACCGGGTGGCGTAGGTCCTGCAGGGACTTCGACATGGATCGTCCACGTCTTGTTCCCCTCTTTGCCTTCTTCCTTGGCGAAGTACTGCGGCATCCGGTTGTACCCGAAATATTGGAGCATTTGCCACAATGCTTCCGGGTAGCCGCTACGGTGAGAACAGTGGGACACCACCCACCCGTTCTCCAATTGCTTATCTGCTGTCATCTGTAAAAATATATTTGAGAAATGTCAAATATTTATTTAAACAGTAAACCTCTGAGTTATAACATAAGACATGTCATTGAACCCATAAAACTTGGAAACATAGTTCAAATTTTAAACAAATTTGACTGCTGATCTGTTGTTCCCATGACAGCCCTGACTAGTTTGCATTTCAACCTGATTTAGGCCATGTTGAAGGCAAAACCAATTCCGGAGCTCAACATGAAAGTTAACACTAACTTCAATAGCTTTCCAGAAAGTATTTGCTTGGCCTAAGATCTGTCCTGGTTCAAAAGTTATGAGATGCCAAATTTAACAGAATTTCTGGAGAAATCTGGACAGCACCTCCCTGCTTTAGGTACTGATTTAATCCAAGAATTCCAGTGAATCCTGTTCCTAATCTGACAAAACTTTCTGTTACAAAGTTGTAACCCATCTAATAAGATTTCCAGAACTACCTCATTTTCTATTTTAGGATTTTTAAGCAGGAAGTTATGCTTAATTTACAGAGAGTTTACAGAGAGTGTTTGCTCTGCCCTGTTTTCTGGATAGTTTCAACTCTACGGCATTTTTCGATTGGTTAAGGGATGAAACACCTCTGGACCTCAACATAAAATTGTAAAGCTCCTCCAAAGCTTTCCAGAAATGTATCATATGACCCCAACCTCGGGCTCGGCTGCGTGTTGATGCAAGAAGGGCGAGTGATCGCATATGGCTCACGCCAATTTCGAAACCATGAGCAGCACTACCCGACTCATGATCTTGAGCTCGCTGCTGTGGTTTTGGCGCTGAAGATGTGGAGGCACTATCTCCTGGGGAATTTGGTGCATCTCTACAGCGACCACAAGAGCTTGATGTATATTTTCACCCAGAAGGAGCTGAATATGAGGCAAAGGAGGTGGTTAGAACTAATCAAATATTATGAGATTGAGATTCATTACCACCCCAGCAAGGCGAATGTGGTTGCCAATGCGCTGAGTCAGAAATCACATGTCCATAACCTCACCATTACACCGGTGGAGGAGGAAGAGCCGAGTTTATACTTGATTCCTTATGGATCATTCTACAACCTTGCTCTCATACCTACCATTAGGGAGGATACCATTGCAGCTCAGAAAGTTGACAAGGAAATGGCACATCTTCGGAGACGGATAGACAGCGGGGATATCAAATGTTTCTGGAAAGATGATGAGGGGACGCTGTGGTTCAATGACCGCATAGTCGTACCCCGGAATATGGGGCTGAGGAAGAAGATCCTTGTTGAAGCTCACTTGTCTAAATTCTCCATTCATCCAGGCAGCAACAAAATGTACCAAGATTTGAAGAGAAAATTTTGGTGGACACGGATGAAGCGGGAAGTGGCTAAATACGTATCCGAGTGTGATGCGTGTAGACGAGTGAAAGAAGATCACATGAGAAAATTGTAAAAGTCCCAAAAATGTATATGAATAAAAACAGAGGTTTAAATTCATATGTGTGACAAAGGCATGAAAAATGGGACATGCTAAAACTTTCCTTCATGCAAAGTGATACATGGATGATCATCCAAAATGAGGCTCACATTTTTGTTTTAAAGTGTTGAACCAATAAGGATTCAAATACCTCTTTGCATGAAAGTTTAAAAGTCAGATTTCAAACTTCAAAGTTCACACCAGTTTCTGGCCAAAGAATTTGAAGACTTATGCAGCCCTATATCTTAGAAGTGTGGAAGTTTAGGAAGGTAAACATTTCATTTTTAGGGTGGGCTCCAAAAAGGAGTTAAATAGAAGCATTTTCAAATTTGAACTAAATTCAAATTTTCTATGCAAGTTCAAACTGAATTTGGGGAAATTCAAATGCTGGCCCACATTTAAACTTCAAAACAGTGGAATTTTAGAGATCAACATGGGAAGATATTTTGGGAGGAAAATATGGGGTGGGACCCACATGTCATTCAGCTGAATTAGTGCCTTGCACCCTAAGAATGGCTCTGTGTTTTCAACTCCACAAGGGGCTTCTCACTGTGTGTCACCGAGGAGGCTGCCGAGCCACCTCCTGCTCCCTTCTCCCATGCGCTGGTGACCAGGGGGGCGGTTTCACTCGTTTCCTTGGCGTGATTCTCTTCCCTGACCGAGCAAACCGGCTTTTGGTTTCCTCCTCCTCGCGAGCGCACGAACAGAGACTCCTCACCCCTCCGCTCCTCGGTGCTCTTCCGGGAAGCCGAAGAAACTCGCGCCACCTTCCACCCGGAGCTGCTAGACAGCGCCACGAGCTCAGTTCTCACCTCCCCGACCCAGAAACTAGCAAGCTCCGGCCTCCTTTCCCCGTGAACAACATCAACCGCGGTGACCTAACTTATACCGGCGGTTGGCTTCACGTGGACAGCCCTCCACAGGGGTTTTTACGGCCGAGCAAGGGCGGAAACAGAAGCGCACATCCACCATGCTGCTCTCACCCGAAGCTCAAGCCAAACCGTGAAGTATCGACGGTGAATTTCGGGATTTTGCTCTGGTGAGTGCAAACCAAACGAACGGTACTTATCGCCAAAATTTCAACTCTCTAAATCCTCCATAGGATATGAAACTGTGCACATAGATTCTGGAGTAGCCGGCGATCAATTCTCCTTTAGCAACCCTTGAATGTAGCCTAGAGGGGGGAATAGGCTTTTCGACGCTTTGTTGATGCCTGAAACACTTAGTAGCTTTATCAAATACAGGGAAATCGGACTAGTCCGGTCGAGTTCGGACTAGTCCGTTTTCTACTCAGAGAAAAATCGGACTAGTCCTGTATGCGTGGACTAGAAAATCAAGATTGATCAATATGTTCACTTCTAGTACTCTATGCAGCAGAAATTAATTGATGACTTAAATGTATTGCAACAGTGATATAATGAATGACAGAAATCAACTTTGAGTTTAATGCATCAACGTGAATTTTACAAGATTAATTAAACACTAGAATATGATGAACAATAAATAAACAAGAGTGAGAGACAAGTGTTTATCCCGAGGTTCGATTCCACGAAGGAAATCTACGTCCCCGTTGAGGAGTCCACTAATAACCGGGTCTTCTCCAACCCTACCCTCGTCAAATCGCCACGAAGGCCAATTCTGTTCCACTAATCACAAAGGGCAAATAAATCGTTCAAGGGTCCTTCTCACAAGTTGAGGGCTCCCAAAGAATTACAATGAATGAACACAACCAAACACACTCAAAAGATGAATAATTAACGAACAAAAATGTGCGAGAGATCAAACCCAAGAGCTCAAGAGTGTAGAACAAGTCTCTCCTTTGATCAATTGCTAACCCCCAAAGAATTAATCCTTTTTGGGTTAGAATGTGTGGGGAGATGTTAATTTTGGGCTCTTGGGAGGTGTATGGTGCAGGGAGTCAAAGAGTTATCGTGGTATGGCCGTACACCTCGTTTTATAGTAGGGTTTCCAATGGTTACGTTAGGGTTTGCGATGTCCGGACTAGTCCGTGGTTGACAACGGACTAGTCCGGTGTGCGGTGTGTGGAAAACCCTAAGTGTTGTGAGATACCGGACTAGTCCGTAGTAGTGCGGACTAGTCCGATGTCTACTCAGAGATATATCGGACTAGTCCGGTCCATATTGGACTAGTCCGTTTTGTGGTCAGAAAGAAAAAAATTGGACTAGTCCGGTTGATATCGAACTAGTCCGCACATGCTGAATTTTTGCAGTTAGTGTCATTTCTTCCACTTGAGCTCTTGGGGTGTGTTTCTCCAACATACTTTATACTAAGTGATCTAATCTTTTCAGTTCTTGAGCTCTTGTCAATTTGGATCCTCCTTATCCTTTTTTTTTGCGCTTTCTTCCTAATTTCTTTGAGAACCTGCGCTCATCTAAACAATTTTGTCAGTGTCTCATTTTTTTGTCATAAATCAACTAAAACCCACAAGGGATGCCTAGATGCACTTTCAATCTCCCCCTTTTGGTGATTGATGACAACCAATTGAGATCTCACAAATATGACAATAAGAATTCAGATTTTCATAAAGTGTGCACATATGTGCTTTGGAAAAATAGGCAAAGTAGACATAAGACATATGTGCACTCTTTATGGTGGGGTGCAGAACTATGTGTGTGAGCAATAATTTTGATGTGAATAACATAATGAGCATAATCATAACATCATCAAGAGTCTCAATCCTACATAGCAGTTTTAAACATACACCATTAATCATAAGCATAACATAGTCCTGGGGTTCCTTCTCCTCCTCGGGAGTCCCTTCCTCATAGAACCCTGCAAAAGCTTCAAACACAAGCAGTGAGCACGAAGGCTCAGCAAGACTGACCCGTCTTTCCTAAACATGAAACTGCTACATGGAGGGTGATGGGTTACATGAGGCAAAATAAGTTGCAAGAACTCGCCTAATTAGTAGAACATTACTTTCAAGTTTTAGCAGAAGGTTGTGGAGAACCTTACGCTAAGGCACATGAGAGAGCCGCAATCAGACAAGAAACGCATTTCTCTCATGTACTTTGCCCAAAGTTGAAATGAACTTTAGTTAGCTCTAAACTACAACAAATCATTAACAATCAAATCCATCTTTCAATCAGCAACATTTTAACATGTAACTAGCCTGTTCTTTCTACGTCACGGCACAGTGAACAAGTGGTACTCACTGACTGTGAGGGACAGCGATTATAATCGATTTACACCTGCAGGGTTACCCGAATAACCCGTCACGTACGCCCATACTCGATGTTGCCTACAACAACCATCACGGACGCCGTACGCAACCACCTTTCACCCGTTAGCCAAATGTTGAACCGGTCCAATTGTCGCGAGCAAGAGGTCTCTGCACACGCATCTCAGTGCCGCCAGCCGGTCTACACCTGGAGCTCTCAACCTACCCTCTGAACGACCAGCTGTGCCTCAACACCCAGCTACCCGAGTTACATCGGTTTCCCGGTTCCCATATAGCCGGTAGGTCTTCGGTACTGTTCTAGCTTGTTCAACAGGCCCGCACGCGGCTCGGTCCTCAATCGACACAAGCGGAGCTATAGCACCCAGGTCCCAAAGTCCTGCTGCCCTTACTCTCCGCTCAGTTTCATTTTTCTTGCTATGTGTATCATGTTCTATCTCTATCCGAGCGATGTTCCTCTAGCCTATTCTCGCGAGTAGTTCCAATCACTCAACTTGTACCGAATCCTACACTATCCTAGCATTGCAGTAGCTAATCGGGGTTTTCAATCCTAATCCCAAACCATGGTTTTCTTGGCTATGCAATTGGGTTTTCAAACAAGACTCTAATTCAGGAAATAGTGATACTCAAGTAAGCGCTCAAAACAATAAAAATATGTAAAGAGGTTAATGCAAACCGGAGCTTGCCTTGCTGCTCTTGGTCGTAGGCTAGCTGCTCTTCCGGAGTAACAAAGTCTAGGACTTCGGGTTCCTCCTCGACCTTAGCGACTACATGAGATACAAGTATATGTGTTAATTTAAATGCATTTGATTTGAATTAAACTTGTGAATCTTATAAGTCTCACTAGACAGACCCACTGACCCTGAAACTTTTACTGTGGCTTGGTTATAACCTAAACAGAGACTTTGTCAAGTTTTAGTTGCAGCAAAGCTCATTTGAGCCCTGCATAATTAATTATTTACTTGACCTTAATTGGAGGCTTTATGGTGTTCTGGTATTTTCATGGAGCAAGCCATGACTTTCTGAAAACTAGATTTTCAGAGGGTTCTAATGGTGTTGGTCTCACTTAATTTGAAGGTTCCTAGCTAAAGATATGAGCTAAACAATTTCATAGAAATTCTGAAAATGTTTCTGGACATTTTCTATTTTCTATGGAACAGTTTCATTAATCACATCATTAGGTGGATAAATTGATCTCAAATGGATCTGAAATTTTTATGGTTGTTCAGGGATATTTTAGTGAACGTCCCAGAAAAATTTCTGAATTTTCCTCCAAAGGGTTCTCCAGTTAAAATTCCAAAGATTTTAAAATTTGGAGAATTAATTCTGGAGAAGTAGGGATTTTCATGAAGTGAAACTTGATTTGCTGGAAAGTACTCAGAGAGCTGAATCCAACAAATTTTGGTTCACTCGATTTGGAGTTACCTAGCCAAAGTTATAAGAGTTTGAATGAAATCTGTAAATCGGGAAAAGTTTAAATCTGCCGGTGGGTCCATGGGGACACGTGGTGGGCACTGGAGCGACGGCACACCGGGGTCTACGGAGGTTTTGCATGCCAGCACACCTGATCCGAGCCGCATAACGATCGCCAATTTAAATCTGAGCCGCTGACACGTGGGCCACCCGGCTTCGTCTACCTCGCGACGCCC
Organism: Neostapfia colusana; assembly: GCA_030760725.1. Lineage (NCBI taxonomy): Eukaryota > Viridiplantae > Streptophyta > Magnoliopsida > Poales > Poaceae > Neostapfia > Neostapfia colusana. The sequence goes on along the minus strand of JASWHV010000007.1, from coordinate 67,645,323 downwards.
GCGTTCGGCCGCCGCGACCCCTTGCCGGAGGGCTCGCCGGCAGCCTCTGTGGTGCTCCAAACTTCACGATTCTGGCCGCCCCTGCATAAGTCCACTCGGGGAACATGATTCCGGGCTCAGTTCGTCATGAAAATGGTTGGCACATGGTCGGCGACGAGCGGTGGCTTCGGAAGGACTTCGGCCGTGTCGGCTGACCTCCCTAGCACCCCAACTGACCGAGCAAAAGGCAATAAAGAACCAGTGGTCCCTCAGGAAGCTAGGCGTGGGCTCGAAGCAGCTCGGGAGAGGTTCGATGTAGACTCTCACCGTGCGCCCGATGCTTCCCGCATGCTCCGCCGTCGGCAAGCTTCGAAATGCGCCGGGTACAGGGGTTCTCAGGCCAAAGGTTGTGAAGGCAACTTGTGCCCTACCAAGTCTAGTCTGTGTACGAACGGATTGAGACCCTTTAACCCTTCCTAGAGTGTGAATTTGACAGAACCACACCCGAAGGTCGGTCTGTACCGAGAAAGGGGAAAACTGGAAATTCACCGCCGGCGATCGAGCCCTCGGGCTGTGGCTCGGGAGTGAGCAGCACTGGTCACCAACGCATCCATGGACGCCTTAGCTTGGGTGTCACAACCTCCCTGTTGGGCTGTCCACGGGAGCCCGAAATGCAGCGGCTTTAGGTATCTGAATGGAACTCTCGGTATAGCCGAGATCAAACGGTTTTTGCTGATCCCTAACGACGGGGAAGAAGAAGGAAGGCTCCTAGTACCATGTCGTAGCTCTGGAGTGGTGGAGAGGAGGTGATCATGCTTCCCTAATCAGCTCCGAGCTATTTGCAGCGATGGAGTGTTTCTGGTGCGAGGAAGCAGCAAAGTGAGCTGTTCTCCCTACGATCAGGGTGGCCGCAGGGTTAAGCAGGAGCGAGGCGGTTCAGCGGGTTGGGGCGGCAAGCAGCTTCTGTCCCGATCGTGCCTTCACCGTGGCGGCTGCTCGGTCCGGCGCAAGAACCCGAGCTGGGTTTTCAGTCAGTTGCTTTTGCTTTAGTGGCTGACATGCGGGTCCCACTCCACTTTTAACCCCTGAACTTAACGCCATTTCACTGTTGTAAACAGTAAGCCCTAAAATGCCCATGGTGATTTGAATTATTCACCCCTGAACCATTTGAATTGGTTAGAATTCAAATGGGGTTAAGTTTGACTAAATTTCAGCACATGTTCAGTTTGAAATTCAAATAAAGTTTGAATTTGCTAAACTTAGCTCATGTCAAGATCAACTCCAAATGGAGTGAAAATTGGTGTGTGAGCTCACAAAAATGTGCTGAATAAGAATATGCCTCCCACTTTTGAATTCATAGGATAAAAACAGTTTGAATTTGAATTTGAGTTCAAACTACCCTCTTTCTAGCTATACCCAAAAGTACCTCAAAAAGGTTTCGAATTTGGGTGAAACTTGGCATGGACATTACTAGCAAAGTGTCGGAGTTTTTCATATGTCCAGCCCCTAGATCATGCATGTGGGAAATGCCACTTTTGCATTGTGTGAGTTTGTTCTCTGATGATTATGTTGATAATGGTTACTTGCTCTTCAAATGTTTTCATCAACTTTCTTCAAATAAGGTGTGTGTGTGTGATGATGAACACTTTGAATGTGTCAAAAACTGAGGCCTTTACATTCCTCCCCCCTTAAAAGAATCTCGTCCCGAGATTATAAGGTGAAAATGAGAGAGAGGACGGTGGAAAAATTACCGGATATGCGACGTGAAAAAGTCGGGGTAGTTATGGCGAAGAAATCATTCGCTCTCCCATGTCGCTTCGTCCATGGAATGATTACTCCATAGAACTTTGTAGAACCACAACGTACGATTGCGTGTCGTTCAGGCCTTTTCATCCATAACCTGAACCGGTTCCTCCTGATATGTGAGATCCGGTTTCAGTTCTTCTATGTCCTCCAGCTGAATGGTAGTTGATAGCTTAAGACACTTCCGCAGCTGTGAAATATGAAAGACGTCGTGCACACCGGAGAGTGCTTCTGGTAATTTCAGCTGGTATGCTACTGATCCACATCTTTCTGTAATCTGAAATGGACCGATGAATTGGGGTGCCAACTTTCCTCTCACCCCGAATCTGTTAACGCCCTTCATTGGAGACACACATAGGTATACGTGATCCCCGACTTTGCATTGTAGTGGCGCCTTCTCCGGTCCGCATATTGCTTTTGTCAGGATTGGGCGGCTTTTAGGTTCGCTTGAATCAGTCGAACCTTCTCCTCCGCATTACGGACAAGGTCAGTGGTGTGCGTCATTTTCTCCCGTATAGCGCCTCGTAGGGCGCCATCTTGATGCTGGATTGGTACCCATTGTTGTACAAGAACTCGGCTAATGGCAAGTGATCATCCCAATTCTTGCCGTGGTTGATAGCGCAAGCTCGTAGCATGTTCTCTAGAATCTGATTTACCCGCTCGGTTTGCCCATCCGTCTGCGGGTGGTATGCTGAACTACGAATCAGCTTCGTCCCCAATGCAGTGTGTAGCTGTTCCCATAAATGGGACACAAATAAAGTGCCCCGATACGATATGATGGTACGGGGTATGCCGTACAAGCATAGGATCCGTGAGATGTACAGTTTAGCATACTTCTTGGCGTTGTAGTTGGTGTTGACGGGGATGAAATGGGCAACTTTGGTGAGCCGGTCGACGATCACCCACACAGAATTATGTTTCTGAAAGGTGGTCAGTAAACCGACGATGAAGTCCATGCTCACATCCTCCCACTTCCAGGCAGGAACGCCCAGTGGTCGTAGCAGTCCCGGTTTCCGCATATGATCTGCCTTCACCCTTCGACATGTATCACACTCGGACACGTACTTTGCGATCTCCCGCTTCATCCGTGTCCACCAAAACTTGCTTCTGAGTTCTTGATCATTTTGTTGCTGCCGGGGTGAATAGAAAATATGGACAAGTGAGCCTCATCAAAAAATTTCTTCCGTAACTCCGGGTTACGGGGTACGACGATCCGGTCCTTGAACCATAGGACGCCGTCTCCGTCCTTCTGGAAACATTTCAGCTCCCGACTGTCTATACGTCTCCGCAAATGTGACATGCCCTTGTCATGTTTCTGATCAGCCGCTATCTCTTCACGGATGGTGGGGATCAAAGCTAGGTTGTAGAGAGCTCCATGGGGAATCACATGCAGTGGTGGTTCGCTCTCTTCCAACGGTGTAATGGTCAGGTTGTTGATGTGTGAGTTGCGGCTCAGCGCATCCGCCACTACATTTGCCTTGCCGGGGTGATAATGGATCTCTATTTCGTAATCCTTTATCAACTCTAACCATCTTCGCTGCCTCATGTTCAGCTCCTTCTGAGTGAATAAGTACATGAGGCTCTTGTGGTCGGTATATAAATGTACGAGGTTACCGAGTAGGTAGTTGCTCCACATTTTCAGTGCAAGAACTACGGCAGCGAGCTCCAAGTCATGAGTTGGATAATTCTGCTCATGGTTTCTAAGCTGCCATGACCCATACGGGACCACTCTTCGGTCTTGCATCAGCACACATCCGAGCCGAATGCCGGATGCATCGCAGTACACATCGAACGGTTTTGTTATGTCTGGCTGCGCCAAAACCGGTGCTAATGTCAGTTGCTTGACTAAAGCCTTGAATGCTGCTTCACATACTGGACTCCAAACATATTTGGTAGCCTTCTTCAGCAGCTCTGTCATAGGCTTGGCAATCTTCGAGAAGTTCGGAATGAACCTCCGATAATATACCGTGAGTCCGAGGAAACTCCGTACCTCGTGAACAGTTCTCGGGGATTTCCAATTTAGCACTTGTGTGATTTTACTCGTGTGTACAGCAATACCCTCCGCTGAGATGATATGTCCGAGAAAAGGTACTTGCGATATCAAGAATTCGCACTTGCTGAATTTCGCGTATAGCTTGTGATCCCGCAGCCGTTGCAAGACTATACGCAGATGCTTCTTGTGATCTTCCTCCGACTTGGAATATACCAGTATGTCGTCGATGAAGACCACGACACACTTGTCCAGCTCAGGCATGAATACCGTGTTCATCAAATACATGAAATAAGCTGGAGCATTGGTGAGGCCGAAGGACATGACCAGGTACTCATAAAGTCCATACCTCGTCGAGAAAGCTGTTTTCGGAATGTCCTCGGCCCGTATTTTAATCTTGTGGTACCCGGATCTTAAATCCATCTTGGAAAAGATCTTTGCTTCGACCAACTCATCAAACAACATGTCGATCCGTGGCAACGGGTACTTGTTCTTGATGGTTACGGCGTTTAGTGGACGATAGTCCACGCAAAGCCGCAACGTCTCATCCTTCTTCTTCACAAATAATGCCGAAAAACCCCATGGTGAGGAGCTCGGCCTAATAACACCCTTCTCCAGCAGGTCCGTTAGCTGGATCTTTAGTTCAGCCAACTCCTTGGGTGCTATCTTGTACGGCCTTCGGGATATTGGCATGGTTCACGGTGCAAGTTCAATCTTGAACTCCGACTCTCTATCGGGCGGCATCCCCGGTAAATCATCCGGGAACATGTCTGGGAACTCTCGGACCACTGGAATATCTTCCAATCTGATGGTTGTGGATTGATAGACACTTGGAAATTTTATTTCTGGACTGTCCAGAAATAAGGACTGAGATTCGTGCACTTCTGAGTTCAAGTGCACAATTCGGAGAACGGTGTCTAAAACAGCGCCGTGGTGGGTTAACCACGACATCCCTAAGATGACATCAACCTTCTGTCCCTCTAAGATTATAAGAGACGTAGGGTATACTCTTTTCAGTTCTTGAGCTCTTGTCAATTTGGATCCTCCTTATCCTTTTTTTTTGCGCTTTCTTCCTAATTTCTTTGAGAACCTGCGCTCATCTCAACAATTTTGTCAGGGTCTCATTTGTTTGTCATAAATCAACTAAAACCCACAAGGGATGCCTAGATGCACTTTCAATCTCCCCCTTTTTGGTGATTGATGACAACCAATTGAGATCTCACAAATATGACAATAAGAATTCAGATTTTCATAAAGTGTGCACATATGTGCTTTGGAAAAATAGGCAAAGTAGACATAAGACATATGTGCACTCTTTATGGTGGGGTGCAGAACTATGTGTGTGAGCAATAATTTTGATGTGAATAACATAATGAGCATAATCATAACATCATCAAGAGTCTCAATCCTACATAGCAGTTTTAAACATACACCATTAATCATAAGCATAACATAGTCCTGGGGTTCCTTCTCCTCCTCGGGAGTCCCTTCCTCATAGAACCCTGCAAAAGCTTCAAACACAAGCAGTGAGCATGAAGGCTCAGCAAGACTGACCCGTCTTCCCTAAACATGAAACTGCTACATGGAGGGTGATGGGTTACATGAGGCAAAATAAGTTGCAAGAACTCGCCTAATTAGTAGAACCTTACTTTCAAGTTTTAGCAGAAGGTTGTGGAGAACCTTACGCTAAGGCACATGAGAGAGCCGCAATCAGACAAGAAACGCATTTCTCTCATGTACTTTGCCCAAAGTTGAAATGAACTTTAGTTAGCTCTAAACTACAACAAATCATTAACAATCAAATCCATCTTTCAATCAGCAACATTTTAACATGTAACTAGCCTGTTCTTTCTACGTCACGGCACAGTGAACAAGTGGTACTCACTGACTGTGAGGGACAGCGATTATAATCGATTTACACCTGCAGGGTTACCCGAATAACCCGTCACGTACGCCCATACTCGATGTTGCCTACAGCAACCATCACGGACGCCGTACGCAACCACTTTTCACCCGTTAGCCAAATGTTGAACCGGTCCAATCGTCCCGAGCAAGAGGTCTCTGCACACGCATCTCAGTGCCGCCAGCCGGTCTACACCTCGAGCTCTCAACCTACCCTCTGAACGACCAGCTATGCCTCAACACCCAGCTACCCGAGTTACATCGGTTTCCCGGTTCCCATATAGCCGGTAGGTCTTCGGTACTGTTCTAGCTTGTTCAACAGGCCCGCACGCGGCTCGGTCCTCAATCGACACAAGCGGAGCTATAGCACCCAGGTCCCAAAGTCCTGCTGCCCTTACTCTCCGCTCAGTTTCATTTTTCTTGCTATGTGTATCATGTTCTATCTCTATCCGAGCGATGTTCCTCTAGCCTATTCTCGCGAGTAGTTCCAATCACTCAACTTGTACCGAATCCTACACTATCCTAGCATTGCAGTAGCTAATCAGGGTTTTCAATCCTAATCCCAACCCATGGTTTTCTTGGCTATGCAATTGGGTTTTCAAACAAGACTCTAATTCAGGAAATAGTGATACTCAAGTAAGCGCTCAAAACAATAAAAAAATGTAAAGAGGTTAATGCAAACCAGAGCTTGCCTTGCTGCTCTTGGTTGTAGGCTAGCTGCTCTTCCGGAGTAACAAAGTCTAGGACTTCGGGTTCATCCTCGACCTTAGCGACTACATGAGATACAAGTATATGTGTTAATTTAAATGCATTTGATTTGAATTAAACTTGTGAATCTTATAAGTCTCACTAGACAGACCCACTGACCCTGAAACTTTTACTGTGGCTTGGTTATAACCTAAACAGAGACTTGGTCAAGTTTTAGTTGCAGCAAAGCTCATTTGAGCCCTGCATAATTAATTATTTACTTGACCTTAATTGGAGGCTTTAGGGTGTTCTGGTATTTTCATGGAGCAAGCCATGACTTTCTGAAAACTAGATTTTCAGAGGGTTCTAATGGAGTTGGTCTCACTTAATTTGAAGGTTCCTAGCTAAAGATATGAGCTAAACAATTTCATAGAAATTCTGAAAATGTTTCTGGACATTTTCTATTTTCTATGGAACAGTTTCATTAATCACATCATTAGGTGGATAAATTGATCTCAAATGGATCTGAAATTTTTATGGTTGTTCAGGGATATTTTAGTGAACGTCCCAGAAAAATTTCTGAATTTTCCTCCTAAGGGTTCTCCAGTTAAAATTCCAAAGATTTTAAAATTTGGAGAATTAATTCTGGAGAAGTAGGGATTTTCATGAAGTGAAACTTGATTTGCTGGAAAGTACTCAGAGAGCTGAATCCAGCAAATTTTGGTTCACTCGATTTGGAGTTACCTAGCCAAAGTTATAAGAGTTTGAAGTTTGAATGAAATCTGTAAATCGGGAAAAGTTTAAATCTGCCGGTGGGTCCATGGGGACACGTGGTGGGCACTGGAGCGATGGCACACCGGGGTCTACGGAGGTTTTGCATGCCAGCACACCTGATCCGAGCCGCAGAACGATCGCCAATTTAAATCTGAGCCGCTGACACGTGGGCCACCCGGCTTCGTCTACCTCGCGACGCCCGCGTTCGGCCGCCGCGACCCCTTGCCGGAGGGCTCGCCGGCAGCCTCTGTGGTGCTCCAAACATCACGATTCTGGCCGCCCCTGCATAAGTCCACTCGGGGAACATGATTCCGGGCTCAGTTCGTCATGAAAATGGTCGGCACATGGTCGGCGACGAGCGGTGGCTTCGGAAGGACTTCGGCCGTGTCGGCTGACCTCCCTAGCACCCCAACCGACCTTGCAAAAGGCCATAAAGAACCAGTGGTCCCTCAGGAAGCTAGGCGTGGGCTCGAAGCAGCTCGGGAGAGGTCCGAAGTAGACTCTCACCGTGCGCCCGATGCTTCCCGCATGCTCCGCCGTCGGCAAGCTTCGAAATGCGCCGGGTACAGGGGTTCTCAGGCCAAAGGTTGTGAAGGCAACTTGTGCCCTACCAAGTCTAGTCTGTGTACGAACGGATTGAGACCCTTTAACCCTTCCTAGAGTGTGAATTTGACAGAACCACACCCGAAGGTCGGTCTGTACCGAGAAAGGGGAAAACTGGAAATTCACCGCCGGCGATCGAGCCCTCGGGCTGTGGCTCGGGAGTGAGCAGCACTGGTCACCAACGCGTCCAGGGATGCCTTAGCTTGGGTGTCACAACCTCCCTGTTGGGCTGTCCACGGGAGCCCGAAGTGCGGCGGCTTTAGGTCTCTGAATGGAACTCTCGGTATAGCCGAGATCAAACGGTTTTTGCTGATCCCTAACGACGGGGAAGAAGAAGGAAGGCTCCTAGTACCATGTCGTAGCTCTGGAGTGGTGTAGAGGTGGTGATCATGCTTCCCTAATCAGCTCCGAGCTATTTGCAGCGATGGAGTGTTTCTAGTGCGAGGAAGCAGCAAAGTGAGCTGTTCTCCCTACGATCAGGGTGGCCGCAGGGTTAAGCAGGAGCGAGGCGGTTCAGCGGGTTGGGGCGGCAAGCAGCTTCTGTCCCGATCGTGCCTTCACCGTGGCGGCTGCTCGGTCCGGCGCAAGAACCCGAGCTGGGTTTTCAGTCGGTTGCTTTTGCTTTAGTGGCTGACATGTGGGTCCCACTCCCCTTTTAACCCCTGAACTTAACGCCATTTCACTGTTGTAAACAGTAAGCCCTAAAATGCCCATGGTGATTTGAATTATTCACCCCTGAACCATTTGAATTGGTTAGAATTCAAATTGGGTTTAGTTTGACTAAATTTCAGCACATGTTCAGTTTGAAATTCAAATAAAGTTTGAATTTGCTAAACTTAGCTCATGTCAAGATCAACTCCAAATGGAGTGAAAATTGGTGTGTGAGCTCACAAAAATGTTCTGAATAAGAATATTCCTCCCACTTTTGAATTCATAGGATAAAAACAGTTTGAATTTGAATTTGAGTTCAAATTACCCTCTTTCTAGCTATACCCAAAAGTACCTCAAAAAGGTTTCGAATTTGGGTGAAACTTGGCATGGACATTACTAGCAAAGTGTCGGAGTTTTTCATATGTCCAGCCCCTAGATCATGCATGTGGGAAATGCCACTTTTGCATTGTGTGAGTTTGTTCTCTGATGATTATGTTGATAATGGTTACTTGCTCTTCAAATGTTTTCATCAACTTTCTTCAAATAAGTTGTGTGTGTGTGATGATGAACACTTTGAATGTGTCAAAAACTGAGGCCTTTACATTCCTCCCCCCTTAAAAGAATCCCGTCCCGAGATTATAAGGTGAAAATGAGAGAGAGGACGGTGGAAAAATTACCGGATATGCGACGTGAAAAAGTCGGGGTAGTTATGGCGAAGAAATCATTCGCTCTCCCATGTCGCTTCGCCCATGGAATGATTACTCCATAGAACTTTGTAGAACCACAACGTATGATTGCGTGTCGTTCAGGCCTTTTCATCCATAACCTGAACCGGTTCCTCCTGATATGTGAGATCCGGTTTCAGTTCTTCTATGTCCTCCAGCTGAATGGTAGCTGATAGCTTAAGACACTTCCGCAGCTGTGAAATATGAAAGACGTCGTGCACACCGGAGAGTGCTTCTGGTAATTTCAGCTGGTATGCTACTGATCCACATCTTTCTGTAATCTGAAATGGACCGATGAATTGGGGTGCCAACTTTCCTCTCACCCCGAATCTGTTCACGCCCTTCATTGGAGACACACATAGGTATACGTGATCCCCGACTTTGCATTGTAGTCGCGCCTTCTCCGGTCCGCATATTGCTTTTGTCAGGATTGGGTGGCTTTTAGGTTCGCTTGAATCAGTCGAACCTTCTCCTCCGCGTTACTGACAAGGTCAGTGGTGTGCGTCATTTTCTCCCGTATAGCGCCTCGTAGGGCGCCATCTTGATGCTGGATTGGTACCCATTGTTGTACAAGAACTCGGCTAATGGCAAGTGATCATCCCAATTCTTGCCGTGGTTGATAGCGCAAGCTCGTAGCATGTCCTCTAGAATCTGATTTACCCGCTCGGTTTGCCCATCCGTCTGCGGGTGGTATGCTGAACTACGAATCAGCTTCGTCCCCAATGCAGCGTGTAGCTGTTCCCATAAATGGGACACAAATAAAGTGCCCCGATATGATATGATGGTACGGGGTACGCCGTACAAGCATAGGATCCGTGAGATGTACAGTTCAGCATACTTCTTGGCGTTGTAGTTGGTGTTGACGGGGATGAAATGGGCAACTTTGGTGAGCCGGTCGACGATCACCCACACAGAATTATGTTTCTGAAAGGTGGTCAGTAAACCGACGATGAAGTCCATGCTCACATCCTCCCACTTCCAGGCAGGAACGCCCAGTGGTCGTAGCAGTCCCGGTTTCCGCATATGATCTGCCTTCACCCTTCGACATGTATCACACTCGGACACGTACTTTGCGATCTCCCGCTTCATCCGTGTCCACCAAAACTTGCTTCTGAGTTCTTGATACATTTTTTTGCTACCGGGGTGAATAGAAAATTTGGACAAGTGAGCCTCATCAAAAAATTTCTTCCGTAACTCTGCGTTACGGGGTACGACGATCCGGTCCTTGAACCATAGGACGCCGTCTCCGTCCTTCTGGAAACATATCAGCTCCCCACTGTCTATACGTCTCCGCAAATGTGACATGCCCTTGTCATGTTTCTGATCAGCCGCTATCTCTTCATGGATGGTGGGGATCAAAGCTAGGTTGTAGAGAGCTCCGTGGGGAATCACATGCAGTGGTGGTTCGCTCTCTTCCAACGGTGTAATGGTCAGGTTGTTGATGTGTGAGTTGCGGCTCAGCACATCCGCCACTACATTTGCCTTGCCGGGGTGATAATGGATCTCTATTTCGTAATCCTTTATCAACTCTAACCATCTTCGCTGCCTCATGTTCAGCTCCTTCTGAGTGAATAAGTACATGAGGCTCTTGTGGTCGGTATATAAATGTACGAGGTTATCGAGTAGGTAGTTCCTCCACATTTTCAGTGCAAGTACTACGGCAGCGAGCTCCAAGTCGTGAGTTGGATAATTCTGCTCATGGTTTCTAAGCTGCCATGACCCATACGGGACCACTCTTCGGTCTTGCATCAGCACACATCCGAGCCGAATGCCGGATGCATCACAGTACACATCGAACGGTTTTGTTATGTCTGGCTGCGCCAAAACCGGTGCTAATGTCAGGTGCTTGACTAAAGCCTTGAATGCTGCTTCACATTCTGGACTCCAAACATATTTGGTAGCCTTCTTCCGCAGCTCCGTCATAGGCTTGGCAATCTTCGAGAAGTTCGGAATGAACCTCCGATAATATACCGCGAGTCTGAGGAAACTCCGTACCTCGTGAACAGTTCTCAGGGATTTCCAATTTAGCACTTGTGTGATTTTACTCGGGTGTACAGCAATACCCTCCGCTGAGATGATATGTCCGAGAAAAGGTACTAGCGATATCCAGAATTCGCACTTGCTGAATTTCGCGTATAGCTTGTGATCCCGCAGCCGTTGCAAGACTATACGCAGATGCTTCTTGTGATCTTCCTCCGACTTTGAATATACCAGTATGTCGTTGATGAAGACCACGACACACTTGTCCAGCTCAGGCATGAATACCGTGTTCATCAAATACATGAAATGAGCTGGAGCATTGGTGAGGCCGAAGGACATGACCAGGTACTCATAAAGTCCATACCTCGTCGAGAAAGCTGTTTTCGGAATGTCCTCGGCCCGTATTTTAATCTTGTGGTACCCGGATCTTAAATCCATCTTGGAAAAGATCTTTGCTTCGACCAACTCATCAAACAACATGTCGATCCGTGGCAACGGGTACTTGTTCTTGATGGTTACGGCGTTTAGTGGACGATAGTCCATGCAAAGCCGCAACGTCTCATCCTTCTTCTTCACAAATAATGCCGAAAAACCCCATGGTGAGGAGCTCGGCCTAATAACACCCTTCTCCAGCAGGTCCGTTAGCTGGATCTTTAGTTCAGCCAACTCCTCGGGTGCTATCTTGTACGGCCTTCGGGATATTGGCATGGTTCACGGTGCAAGTTCAATCTTGAACTCCGCCTCTCTATCAGGCAGCATCCCCGGTAAATCATCCGGGAACGTGTCTGGGAACTCTCGGACCACTGGAATATCTTCCAATCTGATGGTTGTGGATTGATAGACACTTGGAAATTTTATTTCTGGACTGTCCAGAAATAAGGACTGAGATTCGTGCACTTCTGAGTTCAAGTGCACAATTCGGAGAACGGTGTCTAAAGAAGCGCCGTGGCGGGTTAACCATGACATCCCTAAGATGACATCGACCTTCTGTCCCTCTAAGATTATAAGAGACGTAGGGTATACTCTATCCTCTCAGCATAATGGCGCTTTTGGGACCATCATGCTTGCTGAAATTTTCCCACCTGGTGAACAAATAAAATATGGACTATCTGTGGGTAGTATTGGCAAGCTGTATTTAGCAATGAAAGCTTGGCTAATAAAGCTATGTGTGGCGCCTGAATCAAATAATACTATGGCAGGATGCTGGTGGAGTTGGAAAATACCAGCAAGGATCAGCTCTCCCTCCGGCACGTCCTCTATGGCAAGTTGGTGGACAGTGTCGGGCCTAGGGTTTGCCCGCCGCGCATTAGTGGGGCTCCGGGGTTGATTCCTCCCCGGAAGTTGTGGTGCAACTCCGCCGCCTTGTCTCTCCGGACAACTGCTGGCGAAGTGTCCTGGACGACCACATTTGTAGCATGTGACCGCTGCTGGTCCGGTGCTTGGGGGACGAAAGCCCGGCATGCGCTGCTGAGGTGCATACGCACTCGGCATCGCCCTCTGCTGCTGTTGTTGCTGCGGAGGTGGTACTGGCAGTGCCGGCCTGAACGACGGTGACGAATAGGGCCGACTGCGGAATGGCATCGACCTCTGTGGTGGCTGCCAGCGTGGACCCGATGGTGGGCGATTCACCATCCGAAATTTCTGAGAAGGACCGCCCCCTTCTCCGCTGCTTTGCAGCGCGCTCCGTTTTCTTTCCGCCGCCGCTAACTCCTTGCCGGAGTTCTCCTGAACAATCACAGCATCAATTATGTCGTTGAGGCTGCCGCGATTGAACATCGCCAACTTTTCTTTCAGGAGCGGGTTAAGCCCCTGGTAGAAGTGGTCCCACCGCTTCTCGTCAGTATCAGCGTGATATGATGCATAGAGCGTGAGATCGTTGAACGCCCTGGAGTATTCCAGCGCGTTCCGGCTCCCTTGCTGCAGGTGTAGGAACTCCTGCATCTGCCTCTTCATTAGACCCGGTGGTATATGATAGGCCCTGAAGGCCGTCCGGAACTCCGCCCAGGTCATAACTCGGTCGGTGGGCTGTGAAGCACAGAAATTTGCCCACCACGCGCTCGCGGATCCCTGGAGCTGTTGGACCGCGAACTGAGTCTTGCGCTGCTCACTCACTTGGAGCAGCCTGAACTTCATCTCCATCGTGCGGAGCCAGTTGTCCGCATCGATGGGTTCATCCGCCCTTGAGAATACCGGGGGATGAGTTGCTAGAAAGTTGCAGTAGGAGCTCTGTTGACGCTCCTCACGATCTTGACGTCTCTCTGGTCGAGACGTATTTGCAATAAGGGTATGCAGCAACTCCGTGTGCTGCTGATGAGAACCCGCCATTGCCGCAACGATGTCGGCCAATATAACCGTTGGCGGTGGCGGTGGCAGTGTTTGTTGTTGCTGTTGCTGTCCCGAGGAGTCCCCGGGAGGTTGCTGGGAGGTTTCTCCCCCCTGACTGGAACCCCCAACGTCCGGGTTGGCACCAGTACGAGTCATTCTGAAATTCAAAACAGCAGCGATCAGCACATGTCATACTTAAAAATTCCATATGCAACAGTAGGTATTGAAGTGACGCATGAATAATTTGCACAACATTCACATGTATTGATAAAGCATAACTTTATACAAGATAAATTATTCTCGGGTCTCCGAGAAGTCATGCTCATGTCATCACTACCTATACATACGCTACTATCTACGCGACATGTCACTGGTTACAAAAGTTTGGTTTACACCACTCTGGTTGCCCTACTTGGCCACGGTAACCCCCTACTCGGAGTAGAACTCGACCTCCTGTGGGTCGTCCTCCTCCGGTACCTCTGCTGGTGGCTCCGGATCTACAACCTCTTCTCCCATCTTGGGCTCTCCCATTGCCGGAAGACCCAAGACCACCGGTTTGCCCAATACCGGAGGTACGAGATCCTGCAACGTATGACCTCGTCCATGGCCTGGTTGTAGTCTTCTTCCCAGCCTTGCCCTTCCTCAATAGCATCATCTCGCTCTTGATTAAGGTCCTCGTTCTGCTTGGTTAGAGTCTGCACCAGTTCTTGCAACGCCGCAATGTCGACACGGCTCTTCTTCTTCGCCTTCTTCAGACGATGCAACTGATTATGCTGTTCGTTCAGTCGATTGATCGTCGGAAGGAGCACATTGCGGAGTGCGCTGTGAGAACTCTCAAAATGGTCTCCACGGCTTGTGATCTCTTTGATTTTTGCGGCGAGATGCTCCGTATGAACAGCTTGGCTGCCCATCACGGCATTTCCCGCCATCATCTGGAGGCTGAGGTTCGCCTCCGCAGGGTTGTACCTTGGGCAACCCGGATCTGTTGCCTCCATGTACCTCCCTTCCCACACATGATGAGCCCGTCCCTCCACCGGAACAAGCGCATATGGAGTGCCCTCCATAGCTCTCACGTGTAGTTGGCAGAAACGCGACATGGCGTCGCGGGCTGCCACTTGCCACATTCCCTCTGGTTGTCTACCTCTCACCGTGACGGTGAACGGCGCCCAACCGGGTGGCGTAGGTCCTGCCGGAACCTTGACATGGATTGTCCACGTCTTGTTCCCCTCCCCGCCTTCTTCCTTGGCGAAGTACTGCGGTATCTGGTTGTACCCGAAATATTGAAGCATCTGCCTCAATGCTTCCAGATAGCCGCTGTGGTGAGAACAGTGAGATTCCACCCACCCGTTCTCGAACTGTTTATCGCTGTCATCTGTAAAAACATATTTGAGAAATGTCAAATATTTATTTGAACAGTAAACCCTTGAGTTATAACATAAAACATGTCATTGAACTCATAAAACTTGGAATCCTAGTTCAAATTTAAACAAATTTGACTACTGGTCTGCTGTCCAACATGACAGCCCTGACAAGTTTCCATTTCAACCTGATTTAGGCCATGTCAAAGGCAAAAACAATTCTGGAGCTCTACATCAAAGTTAAAGCTAACTTGAATATATTTACAGAAAGTATTGTGTTGGCCTAAGATCTGCCCCGGTTCAAAAGTTATGAGATGTCAAAGTTAACAGAATTTCTGGAGAAAATAGGACAGCACCTCCCTGCCTTAGGTACTGATTTGATCCAAGAATTCCAGTTAATTATACCCCCAATCTGACAAAACTTTATGTAACAAAGTTGTAACCCATCTCATAAGCTTTACAGAACTACCTCATTTTCTATTTTTAGATTTTTATGTAGGAAGTTATGCTCAATTTACAGAGAGTTTACAGAGAGCGTTTGTTCTGCCCTGTTTTCTGGACAGTTTCAACTCTACTGCATTTTTCGATTTGTTAAGGGATGAAACACCTCTGGACCTCAACAGAAAAGTTGTAAAGATCTTCCAAAGATTTCCATAAATGTACCATATGACCCCAAAATCGAAAGAACTCAACCTATAACCTCTGATTAACTTCAGCCTTCTATCAGCTGGAAACAGGGGACTCTGTCCTTAGTATCCTATAAGTCGAAATCTTGTTTACTTTGAATATCCTGATTAGGGGAAGGAGTTACATAAAGTTTTAGTGCTCTGGATCAAAACTTTCAAGTTTTTCAATGAAGTTGTCCATTTAATGGGGTGTGACGTCGAAGCATCACCAGATCATGTCGGTACTACGTCCTCGCAAAGAAAAACCTATACCGGACTTAGCCGGCTTCGTTAGTTCAGTGGCACTAAACGTCACTCGCACATGGATGCTACACGTCTACCATTTCGTGGTTAGACTACCTGCAAATAACTCAAGCAATCGTCAGACTCCGCTGCACACCGAGCCCGGTATCCATACAGTTCGTACACCCGGCCGTCATCACTCGCCCGGATGTTCTCAAGCCAAACATCCCTTGAGCTACGTGTTCACGTTACTGACCATGTGACGGGTCTCCAAAATTGCCCGAAGCACGCCCGGGACAGACATTGCTCGAATACCCCAAACGACATGAAGAGTCGTAGAGGATACCAAAGCGAGCCGGGTTACCTTCCACCCGTGGGGCTCCACCCTTCAGCTTGTGCGCACTGGTGGACAGCGCTTACGTGCACCCCCCAAGACATAAAGCGTCCCGAGATGCACGATTTTCCGACATAAGCAAATAGGTTAGTATGTCACTTTCTATACACTAATAACATCCTTATATGGGCTACTAACTAGTTCGTCACTGGATTTTTGAAAAAGATGACCTTTGTAGTGCGTTAAACCTCAAGCGAGCTCTGATACCAGCACTGACATGACCCCACGGTCTTGTCGAGCCAGGATGACGCTGAGGGGTGCTGCGTTGCACAGCACCAGATAACACACATCAAAGGTACAAAGCGAAAGCAAAGTTTATTACATAAAGGGGTTTATGAACATTTGCACAACAAAATATGTGCAGTCTACACTCACGGGTGTAGACTACGCATCGAGTTCATGTTCAGCCCGTGATCGTGTCCCCGCTAGCACGCACACACACTAACATGGCGGCGTGCACGACTCCCATTCGACGGGGTTCCCCTCCTGGGGTTCCGTCTCCTCCTCGGGAGTCCCTTCCTCATAGAACCCTGCAAAAGCTTCAAACACAAGCAGTGAGCACGAAGGCACAGCAAGACTGACCCGTCTCTCCTAAACATGAAACTGCTACATGGAGGGTGATGGGTTACATGAGGCAAAATAAGTTGCAAGGACTCGCCTAATTAGTAGAACCTTGCGTTCAAGTTTTAGCAGCAGGTTGTGGAGAACCTTACGCTAAGGCACATGAGAGAGCCGCAATCAAACAAGAAACGCATTTCTCTCATGTACTTTGCCCAAAGTTGAAAAAAACTTTAGTTAGATCTAAACTACAACAAATCATTAACAATCAAAGTCCATCTTTCAATCAGCAACATTTTAACATGTAACTAGCCTGTTCTTTCTACGTCATGGTACAGTGAACAAGTGGTACTCACTGACCGCGAGGGACGGCGATTGTAATCGATTTACACCTGCAGGGTTACCCGAATAACCCGTCACGTACGCCCGTACTCGATGTTGCCTACAGCAACCATCACGGACGCCGTACGCAACCACTTTTCACCCGTTAGCCAAATGTTGAACCGGTCCAATCATCCCGAGCAAGAGGTCTCTGCAGCGCATCTCAGTCCCGCCAGACGGTTTACACCTCGAGCTCTCAACCTACCCTCTGAACGACCAGCTATGTCTCAACACCCAGCTACCCGAGTTACATCGGTTTCCCGGTTCCCATATAGCCGGTAGGTCTTCGGTACTGTTCTAGCTTGTTCAACAGGCCCGCACGCGGCTCGGTCCTCAATCGACACAAGCGGAGCTATAGCACCCAGGCCCCAAAGTCCTGCTGCCCTTACTCTCTGCTCAGTCTCATTTTCCTTGCTATGTGTATCATGTGCTATCTCTACCCGAGCGATGTGCCTCTATCCTATTCTCACAAGTAGTTCCAACCACTCGACTTGTACCGAATCCTACACTATCCTAGCATTGCAGTAGCTAATCAGGGTTTTCAATCCTAATCCCAACCCATGGTTTTCTTGGCTATGAAATTGGGTTTTCAAACAAGACTCCAATTCAGGAAATAGTGATACTCAAGTTAGTGCTCAAAACAATAAAAATTTGTAAAAAGGTTAATGCAAACCGGAGCTTGCCTTGCTGCTCTTGGTCGTAGGCTAGCTGCTCTTCCGGAGTAACGAAGTCTAGGACTTCGGGTTCCTCCTCGACCTTAGCGATTATATGAGATACAAGTATATGTGTTAATTTAAATGCATTTGCTATTAATTAAACTTGTGAACCTTATAAGTCTCACTAGACAGACCCACTGACTCTGAAAATTTTACTGTGGCTTGGTTATAACCTAAACAGAGACTTGGTCAAGTTTTAGTTGCAGCAAAGCTCATTTGAGCCCTCCACAATTAATTATGTACTTGACCTTAATTGGAGGCTTTAGGGTGTTCTAAGGATTTTCATGGAGCAAGCCATGACTTTCTGAAAACTAGATTTTCAGAGGGTTCTAATGGAGTTGGTCTCACTTAATTTTAAGGTTTCTATCTAAAGATATGAGCTAAACAATTTCAAAGAAATTCTGAAAATGTTTCTGGACATTTTCTATTTTCTCTGGAACAGTTTCAGTAATCACATCATTAGGTGGATCAAATTAACTCAGATGGATCTGAAATTTTTATGGTAGTTCAGGGATATTTTAGTGAACATCCCAGCAAAAGTTCAGAATTTTCCTTCAAAGGGTTCTCCAGTTAAAATTCCAAACAGTTTATACTTTGGAGAATTAATTCTGGAGAAGTAGGGATTTTCATGAAGTGAAACTTGATTTTCTGGAAAGTACTCAGAGAGCTGAATCCAACAAATTTGGAGTTTCCTAGCCAAAGTTATAAGAGTTTGAAGTTTGAATGAAACCTGTAAATCGGGAAAAGTTTAAATCTGCCGGTGGGTCCACGGGGACACGTGGTGGGCACTGGAGCGACGGCACACCGGGGTCTACGGAGTTTTTGCGCGCCAGCACACCTGATCAGAGCCGCAGAAGGATCCCGGATTTAAATCTGAGCCGCTGACACGTGGGCCACCCGGCTTCGTCTACCTCGCGACGCCCACGTTCGGTCGCCGCGACACCTCGCCGGAGGGCTCGCCGGCAGCCTCTGTGGTGCTCCAAACTTCACGATTCTGGCCGACCCTACCTAAGTCCACTCGGGGAACATGATTCCGGGCTCAGTTCGTCATGAAAATGGTCGGCACATGGTCGGCGACGAGCGGTGGCTTCGGAAGGACTTCGGCCGTGTCGGCTGACCTCCCTATCACCCCAACCGACCGAGCAAAAGGCCAGAAAGCACCAGTGGTCCCTCAGGAAGCTCGGCATGGGCTCGAAGCATCTCGGGAGAGGTCCGAAGTAGTCTCTCACCGTGTGCCCGAGGCTTCCCGGATGCTCCGCCATCGGCAAGCTTCGAAATGCGCCGGGTACAGGGGTTCTCGGGCCAAAGGTTGTGAAGGCAACTTGTGCGCTACAAGGTCTAGTCTGTGTAGGAACGGATTGAGACCCTCTAAACCTTCCTAGAGTGTGAATTTGGCAGAACCGCACCCGAAGGTCGGTCTGTACCGAGAATGGGGAAAACTGGAAATTCGCCGCCGGCGATCGAGCCCTCGGGCTGTGGCTCGGAAGTGAGCAGCATTGGTCACCAACGCGTCCAGGGACGCCTAAGCTTGGGCGTGACAACCTCCCAGTTGGGCTGTCCATGGCAGCCCAAAGAGCGGCGGCTTTAGGTCTCTGAATGGAAATCTCGGTATAGCCGAGATCAACCGGTTTTTGCCGATCCCTAATGACGGGGAAGAAGAAGGAAGGCTCCTAGTACCTTGTCGTAGCTCTGGAGGGGTTGAGAGGCGGTGATCACGCTTCCCTGATCAGCACCGAGCGATCGGCAGCGATGGAGTGTTTCTGGTGCGAGGAAGCAGCAAAGTGAGCTGTTCTCCCGCCGATCAGGGCGGCCGCAGGGTTAAGAAGGGCGCGAGGCGGTTCAGCGGGTCAGGGTGGCAAGCAGCTGCTGTCCCGATCGTGCCTTCGCCGTGGCGGCTGCTCGGTCCGGCGCAAGAACCCGAGCTGGGTTTTCAGTCAGTTGCCTTTGTCTCATTGGCTGACATGTGGAACCCACTCCCCTTTTAACCCCTGAACTTAACTCCATTTCACTGTTGTAAACAGTAAGCCCTAAAATGCCCATGGTGATTTGAATTATTCACCCCTGAGACATTTGAATTGGTTAGAATTCAAATTGGGTTTGGTTTGACTAAATTTCAGCACATTTTCAGTTTGAAATTCAAATAAAGTTTGAATTTGCTAAACTTAGCTCATGTCAAGATCAACTCCAAATGGAGTGAAAATTGGTGTGTGAGCTAACAAAAACGTGCTGAATAAGAATATGCCTCCTATTTTTGAATTCATGGGATAAAAACAGTTTGAATTTGAATTTAAGTTCAAACTACCCTCTTTCTAGCTATACCCAAAAGTACCTCAAAAAGGTTTTGAATTTGGGTGAAACTTGGCATGGACATTACTAGCAAAATGTAGGAGTTTTTCATATGTCCAGCCCCTAGATGATGCATGTGGGAAATGCCACTTTTGCATTGTGTGAGTTTGTTCTCTAATGATCATGTTGATAATGGTTACTTGCTATTCAAATGTGTTCATCAACTTTCTTCAAATGAGGTGTTTGTGTGTGATGATGAACACTTTGAATATGTCAAAAACTGAGGCCTTTACAGGATTTAAATTTCCCGAAAATTTCCAAACATGGAGATCTAAATTCATAACTTGGATCTTCATAGCCCAAATATTCACCCTTCCAAGTTTCAGTTCATTTGGAGGAGTTTCAATATTTATTTGAGATTAAAAGGAGAAGCCCTCTAATCTGAATTTTAAATTCAGTTTCAAATTTGAGTTTTCTCAATTTGCAAATTTGGTTCCACAAATGTGTTCCTTACATTTGAATTAACATCCATGCAAAAATCAGAAATTTTGGGCCTGGTTTGCTATATTTTTGGAGCAAGGCAAAGGGGAGGATTCAAATGCATTTCAAATTCAAATGATCAAACACAATTCAAATTCTACACCAGAATTCAAACCATTTGAATTCAGCATATTAAAACTATAACTTTGAGGTGAAGCAAAGCCTTTAAGTTTGAGTAGCTGTGGAGAAATATCAGTGGAAAAAGTTGACTGAGAATTGAGGGGATGGGGTCCACATGTCAGTCACCCAATTTCCTTCACCGCCTCTGTTTTTCCTTCGGTCGAACAGCTAGCGAACGCCAGCGCCGGCTGCGACCCACTCGCTGATTTCCACCGCGCCACCTCCTGCTAGGGAGATCAGCACGCCGAGAAGGATATTCCACCGCCCTGGTTGCCCACGTTAATGTTGCCTCACTCGCACATTCGACCCTCTGCTAAGCTCGAGTAGCCTTGACCGCCTCTCGGTTGCTCCACGCCGCCCGCCCGTCACCGACGCAACCCCGGCGTTGTCACACCCGGTTGAGGTCATAGGAAGGTGCGTAAGGCTCTCTAGTTCCTCCCTGAAGACAGTCCATAACGTTTCCCCAAACCGATCCCGACAACTGCGCATAGTTCATCGTTCCACGTTCAATTTTTGCTGTCACGACGCTGCACCGTCGACCGGTCGCCTCAGACTCGTTCACGCTCAACCAACCGGTGTTCTAGGTGCGTTGTCGACCCTTCTTGTTGTCCTCCCAGTTTGGAGCTAGGTCGTAGCCTAAGTCGGCCGGAATCTGAAGTTTGTCACCGGCGGTTTCTTTGAACCGAGGCGAAAGAAATGGGAAATTCCTTGGCCATATTGGGTTAGGGTTCACAAGAGTCTAGGCATAGGTTCTCCAAGCCATGACGACCCTTCTCGAGCAAACGGAAAGCAAAACCATGCAGATTCCGAAGAGTTCTCCGTGTTTTCTCTCACGGCGGTGAAGAACCACTTCAGTCGCACTGTGAGCTTATGTTTCCGGCCGTTTTCCGAGGGATCAGGGTAGTGTTCCGGGTTCCCCATGTCACGGCGGTGCTGTAGGACCAAACCGTGGTCGGTTTCCTGGCTCGCCGGGTGAGTACCATGTCGCCGGAGTCGCCCGAGTTACTGCCACCGTCGGGGAGGTATTTTCAGCCATTTAGCGCCGCCACCGAGCTCACCAGAGTGTTCCTCGTCGGGTTTTGGGCACAGGCGGCAAGGATTGAGCCGTCTAAGACATGGGGCAGCCGTTCCGGCGAGGCACAGTCGTTCCTCCGGCGAGGAGGCCGGCCGGGCGCGAGGTAGACGAAGGTGAAGGCCTGCCCCACCTGTCAGTGGCACTGGTTAGGCGCCGGATCGGGGTGCGGCTCAGGATCTGCTGTGGCTGCGCAGGTTAACTCCGTAGCCCCCGATGTTGCCGCAATTTCACTCGTCCGGTTTAAAACGGTGGGCCCAGTCACAATTATTTGAAGTTTCGGTTAGGGAACTAATTCCAGGAATTAGCTGATCTTTGCAAGCCCATAACTTTGTGTAGAAAACTCCAAAAAGAGTTAAACCAATTTTGTTGGAATCCTCATGAGGAGTACTTCACAGAGAAACAAATTGCTTACTATGAAAATGCCCAGGATTTTCTGTAGAATTGTTTTTGGTAAATCCTTTAGAGATTTATTACAGGAGCAATTCTTTATGAAATATTCCCAAATTTGGGCTAAACTGCCTTCCCAAGTTCAGCCTTTATTTGAAAATTCCAATTTAAACAGAAACTATTTCAGAACTCCTGTTCAACTTCAAAAATTCATATCTCTCTGTTGGTAGCTCCAAAAATGGTGAAACAAATTTTGTTAGAGCCATGGAGACTTACCCTAATCATATCTTCCACTGTTAGCTATGTCAAAGCTCCTGATTTGGGCTGAAAATTCAGAGAAGCCTTGTGCTTGTGGGAATTTTGGAGACCACAATATGCAATGACATTTCTCCATATTTTGCTCAGATCATCCTTAGAGAGTCTAGTATCCACTGTAAAAATCCCAAAGCCAATTAAGGATCCTAAGTAGCAGTAGCTATGAATAGAAGTTCAATTCTTATAAATCCTTAATACTTACACACATATTTTGTTACATTTCATTTAGTGACCGAAGTTGAAGGCGCACCGGAGCCCTTGAACATCCTCCCACCAGAAGCTAACTTCCCGTTTGACTCACAACCGGGCAAGCCCGGGTTTGCACTTAAGTACTTTTATAAAGCTTTTTATTTGTATCACTTACGTCTAGGGTGAATGTTTGCATTAGAGTTAGGATGACTGAAACCCCACTCGCATAACCTTTTAAATCCTATGGAGGGTTTGGTAGCTTACAGACTCGACGAGTAGAGAATGCCATGCTAATATGCTTAGGATCTCGGTAGAAGTCGAATAGTTGGAATCTACTCGCGAGGTAAGGTTTTATCACACGGTTTAGTCAGAATAGAAAATGGCTTAAAAGTGGAGAAAATGAGACCCAGCAGGGGGGACAGGAACCAGTGAGCGGAGGTCTCACGTGCGTAGCCCTGTTGGTGTCGATTGAGGACCGAGTCGTGTGCGGGCCTGATGAACAAGTATCGAACAGTACTGGATGGCATACTGACATAAGCAGGAAACCTATGTAATTGGTTAACCTGGGTGCCGAGGATTACCCAACCGTAAATAGGAGTGGTTGAGGGTAGAAAGGTGTAAAACTGCCGGTGGGCACAGTCACGCTCCATGAGGGGACCTCCTGCCCATTACGGATGGACCGGTTCGGTGTTTGGGTTGCCTTTGAAAGGTTATTGCATACAACAGAGTAGGAAGGGGTGTGAAATCACGCTTCTGAAAGTTGGTGTATGCAACGTGTTGTCCGGGTGTCTCCTGATTGCAATCACCGTCCCTCGCGGTTATTTGAGTACCGCTTGTTCACTGTTTCGTGACGTAGTAAGAAATGAAGTAAGCCAGTTGAATGATAATATGCTGTGATGATAGATTAATGTGTTGAAAACCACGTCTGCTGTAGATGTATAGCTAATTAAGTTTACTTTCCGCTTTGGGCATCACCACATCGGAGGAAAGTGTTTCTTGTTTGATTGTGGACTTCCGATGTGAGGGCTGCCTAAGGCACATGAATCTGCTGCTATAAAACTGAAAGTAAGGATCAATTTATAGGCGTGTCTGTGATGCAAAGTCTTTTTTCCTATCTTACATATCCCTGCATGTAGAGTTCCATGCCTAGGCTAGACGGTTAAGCCTTGCTGAGCCCTCGTGCTCACGGTTGCAATATTTGAGCTGTGTGCAGGTGAGAGTTATGAGGAAGGTTCCGAGGATGAGGCGATGCCCCCGTCGGGGTACACGGCCGAGCTGGAGCCCTGCACGCCGCCGTGATCTCCGGTTACTTGCTGCTAGTGTGTAGCGTCCCCGTGCTGGACGGCTGCACTTTGCATAGTTAGGATGAGAGGCCATATATGTATTATACTTCCACTGTTACTTAAGTTTTTGTAAAAGACTTCCGCTGTTTTATATCAAATAAAAGTTGTATGTTGTTCTTAATTCTTTTCGTGTGTGCTGTTGGGTGCCGCATCGTACGGCACCACCCTATGCGATCCTGGAGTGGGTGAACCACGGGGTGGTCCCCACAACTAGTTTCAGACTTTATGTGTTGAGAAGGTGAGCTAGAAGTTGATGAAGCACCATTTCGCTTGAGTGACAAAACTTGTACCTCAAGGATCTCGTTAACTTTGGTTAAGTTAGCAAGTTCATCCTTGATGATGGTGTTTGAGTCTTTTAACTTCAAGCAAACTTCCTTGCTTGAAGCTAACTCAAGCTCTAGTGATTTATTTTGTTCCTTTTCAAGTTCAAGAAGCTTTTCAATCTCAAGATATTCCTCCTTTTGGGAGATGATCATATCTTCCTGACGATTCACTAACTTCTCCATATCAAAAAGCTTGTCAAGTAGAAATTTCATTTTAGCAGCTGTGTTTTTGTCTAAACCCCTAAGCATATATTCATCTTCATCACTGCTATCATCCTCACTAGAATTATCACTATCACTAGTAAAAGAATGCGAGAAGGAAGATTTAGTTGGTACCTTTCGTTTACCTTCCTTTGCCATTAGACAAGTGTTGTCGGTATCCTTCCATGCGCCCATGGTTGGGAAGAGAGTGGATTTCTTGGTAGTCTTCTTTATGGCTATGGTGGCCATCTCCTCTTATTCTTCGGATGAAGATTCATCATTGAGTCACACTCCTTCCCTATATGCGCTTGACCATATTGCTTCTTCTTCTTGAACATTTTCTTTGGTTGAGGCTTGTTGTCTTTTGTCTTCTTCTTGTTTTCATCATATGGACAATCTACTATGAAGTGATCGTATTCTCCGCAGTTATAGCATGCCCGTCTCATCTTGGGTCTTTGTTTGTCCCTTTGTCTTCCTTAATTTGAGCTGCTACCCTTTCTTCTTCTCATTATTTTCTTAAACTTCTTCATGAACAAGATCATGTCTTCTTCATCGATATCACTACTTTCATCATCGCTGCCGTCTTCTCCATAAGCTTCTCTAGCTTCCTTTGATACGGGTTTACAAGTTGACTTCAAAGCAACTCCTTTCTTCTTTGCCGAGGTGAGATAGACAATTTTCTTAAAATGCTTGGCTTTCTTCTCCATCATCTCAAAGGTGATGATCTTGCCAAGAAGTTCGTCTGGGGTCATTTTCCGGTACCTGGGGCTTTCTCTAATCATAGAGCAAAGAGTCACGTTGCGAAGCATGAATGCTCTGAGAATCAACTTCACGACCTCATGATCATTCCACTTCTTGCTGCCATAAGCTTGGACTTTGTAGATAAGATTCTTCAGTCGATTGTACATATCTTGTGGTGATTCATCTTCTTCTATCGCGAATCTTCCCAATTCACCTTCAATCATTTCTACCTTGGCTTCGCGTACAAGACGGTCACCTTCATGTGCAGTTTGTAGTGTGTCCCATATCTCCTTCGCAATTTTGAGTCCATCCACCTTGGTGAACTTGTCTCGGCTTAGTGATGACGTGATCACAGCTGCAGCTTGAGCATTCCGATCAATGGCTTGTTCTTGGCTTGGGGTCAGCTCTTCATCATCGTCCGGGATATCTATCCCTGTACACACTATGTGTCACAAACTTGGGTTAAGAGATATAAGGAGCATTTTCATGTTTTATCTCCACATTGAATAATCATTGCCATCAAAGTAAGGTGCTTTCCCTAGAGGAATTGATAAGTAATGACTGTTGTTACAACTGAAACGCTCATAATCAAAAGGATATCGGGAGTAGTCTGTGTGACTACCCCCTTTCTTCTTCTTTTCATCATCGGTGTTCGTGCCTTTTGCGGAGATTGCCTTCTTCCGTAGAAGGGCCTTGAGTTGAAGCACCTCCTCATCATCGTCCTCACTGTCTTGAATGGCGTCGAGTAGCTTCTTTAGCTTTTGAGTCCTTTCATCATTACCCTTTTCGTCGTTGATCTTCTTGTGTACATCCTTGACGTCCATATCGCCTCTTCGAGCGGTGAGTCTATTTTGAAGAGTTTGGCTCTGATACCAATTGAATGTATCCTAGAGGGGGGTGAATAGGCTTTTCGATGCTTTGTTGATCCCTGAAATACTTAGTACGTTTATCAAATACAGGGAAATCGGACTAGTCCAGTCGAGTGCGGACTAGTCCGTTTTCTACTCAAAGAAAAATCGGACTAGTCCAGTACTGTGCGGACTAGTCCGGTATGCGTGGACTAGCAAGATTGATCAATATGTTCACTTCTAGTACTCTATGCAACGGAAATTATTTGATGACTTAAATGTACTGCAACAGTTATATAATGAATGACAGAAATCAACTTTGATTTCAATGCTTCAACGTGAATTTTACAAGATTAATTAAACACTAGAATATGATGAACAATAAATAAACAAGAGTGAGAGACAAGTGTTTATCCCGAGGTTCGATTCCACAAAGGAAATCTACGTCCCCGTTGAGGAGTCCACTAAGGACCGGGTCTTCTCCAACCCTACCCTTGTCGAATCGCCACGAAGGTCGATTCTCTTCCACTAATCACAAAGGGCAAACACATCGTTCAAGGTCCTTCTCTCAAGTTGAGGGCTTCCCAAGAATTACAATGAATGAACACAACCAAACACACTCAAAAGATGAACAATTAACGAACAAGAGTTTGCGAGAGATCAAACCCAAGAGCTCAAGAGTGTAGAACAAGTCTCTCCTTTGATCAATTGCTAATACCCAAAGAATTGATCCTTTTTGGATTAGAATGTGTGGAGAGATGTGAATTTTGGGCTCTTGGGAGGTGTGACGGCGCAGGGGGGTCAAAGAGTTATGGTGGTATGGCCGTACACCTCTTTTTATAGTAGGGTTTCCATTGGTTACGTTAGGGTTTGCGATGTCCGGACTAGTCCGTGGTTGACACCGGACAAGTCCGGTGTGCGGTGTGTGGAAAACCCCAAGTGTTGTGAGATACCGGACTAGTCCGTAGTAGTGTGGACTAGTCCGATGTGTACTCAGAGATATATCGGACTAGTCCGGTCCATATCGGACTAGTCCGTTTTGTGGTCAGAAAGAAAAAAATCGGACTAGTCCGGTTGATATCAGACTAGTCCGCACATGCTGGATTTATGCAGTTAGTGTGATTTCTTCCACTTGAGCTCTTGGGGTGTGTTTCTCCAACACACTCTATAATAAGTGATCTAATCATTTCAGTTCTTGAGCTCTTGTCAATTTGGATCCTCCTTCTCTTTTCTTTTTTGCACTTTCTTCCTAATTTCTTTGAGAACCTGCGCTCATCTCAATAATTTTGTTAGGGTCTCATTTGTTTGTCATAAATCAACCAAAACCCACAAGGGATGCCTAGATGCACTTTTAACACTAGCATGAAATCACCTCGGAGCAGAGGATTTTGTGGTATCCCGAGCGTATTCCGAGCTAGTTTGAGGCCTTGTCAAGCTTCCTAGTAGTGCCCAGGTGCTGTAGAGCATTTTGGTTGGCGTTTTGGCGGGCTAGAACCCACGGCCGACGGCGTCGAAGGGCACCCAAGGCTGCCACACATCGCCGGGGTATTTCCTGTCAGAGGCAGCCCTAGAACCCCCCACCATCGTGTTCCTTGGCATCAAAAACCCTCTGGCGGCGAGCCTCAGCCCAAGCGGTGGGTGGAAACGGCAAGCCAGCGAGCTCCGGCGTCGGTCCGGCGAGGGAGGCGGCGCGCGCGCGAAGCAGTCGGCGGCAGGAAGAATGAGGTGCAGGGCCTGGCTGTCAGCGACTGTAAAAGATTAAATCTTCGATCAGCTGTGGCTTGTGGATTTCCTGTGGCTGCACGCCAAGACACCGTGGCCTGGTGTGGCCCATTTCCTATTGGCTGGCGTTTAAGACCAACTGAGTTTCAGTAGGGAAATAAATCCAGAGATTTTCACAACTTTGGAAAATCATATCTTTGTATAGGAACCTCCAAATTGAGTGATCCAAATTGGGTTGGATTCCTTTTGCAAATATCTATCCAAATATGAACTCCAATTTGTATGAAAGTCAATATTAAATTCTGGAAAAATTCTTTGAAGGTTTTATGAAAAAGAATTATTTAGGGAGTTTGGTTTATCCAAAGTTCCTCAAATTTTGCCAGAATAATTTTTAGCATATTTTTTACCTTCTAGCAAAGTTTTAGCTCAGTTGAAGGTCATTTGTGTAGGAATTTGCTGAATACAAACTACTGTGTTCAAAAGAGTCCAGAAACATTTTCAGAAAATGTTGCCCACTTGTAAAATCTATTCTGGGCAATTCATAGATCCAAAAATCATAGGAAAATTTATATATACTCTCTGGGTCATGCTTGAAATTTTAGTTCACTTAATGGGGCATGAAAATGCACAGTAACTCAGAATTAATTCTTTTGAGTAGAAATGCTTAAAGAATTGTTCTGGTAGAACTACTCACGTAAAATGTCTGAATTTTGGACCAAATTGCATTCATATGACCAGTAACTCACATGTAAATTTTCAGCTCATGTTGAGACTTAGATCGCCCTGTTCTTGTTCTCCATACTTATGTATATGGGGAAATACATAAGAGACATTGTGGGAATTATTGAGAACACAACTGGCTTCCACGTTAGCTGCAATTTGGCAAGCTAAATCTCTGGTTAGTATATAACCTGCTGTAAATGTTTTGAGTCCATTGGAGTTCTTGTTCTTCAGTTCATTCAAATCTTTTCAGCTCATCGCTTATAGTCATTAGGAAAGTTAGTTAGTGTATAGCTAAAACACTAAGACCAAGTGAGTTCATTCCATGCACAACAGAGGCAAACCAAGCCATTCTTGGCATTTCCACACAACATCTGTTCCTTAGAAATCAAGTCTTAACTTCTTTCCATTACATTCTATAAAAATTGTGCATATACATTTCATTAGGATTCACGACGAAGGGGATTCAAAGGAGCGATTCATTGAAGTGGATCAAACTCCGGAGAATCAAGGGTTGATCAGAAGGGATCACTAACTGCTTATATACGACTACCCTGCAAAACAGGAAAGCTCCAGTTTGCATTTAACAGTTTTTAAGTTTTTACTTTATATTCACTTTCGGTTAAGATATGAAATGTGCATTACGTCTAGTGGTCTGATACTCCTCTTATATAACCAATGAACCCATGGAGTATTGGGTAGGTGTCGTTCACCGTGTAGAACTGCCATGCTTAATTAAGGTTCGATAGAAGTCGAGCGGTGAGATGCTACTCGCATGACCAGTGACAACATGGGTATACGGGGTTGGTTCAGAAGATGTGTATCAAGTTAAAGTTGAGACCGGAAGGTTGTAGGGGCAGCAGGACATAGGGGCCTGGGTGCTATAGACCTGTCCGTGTCGGTCAAGGACTGGTCCATATGCGGCCCTGTTGAACAAGTTTGAGTTGTGTACCGGACTCATGCTGGCTATATGGGACCCAGTAAACCGATGTACCTCAGGAAGCTTGCGTTGAGCCTTTTCGGGTCACCTCAGGCGAGACGGCCTGTGTGCAGTATGTGGGTAACATTCTCATGATATCTCATGTCGGTAGGTGCACCATGAGAGTTGCTACTGTATGGGGCAACTTGATCGATTCAACGGGGGTGAAACGGGGGAAAGGCTGCCACGTACGACGTCGGTGATGGTTTCTGTAGGCAACATCGAGTACGGGCGTACGTGTCGTGTAGTCCAGGTGTTATTGATTCGAATCACCATCACTCGCGGAATGGACCGAGCATACTTGTTCTCACAGTCGTGACGTAGTAAGAACTTGCATGAGAGAGGAACTAATCACATTGGTTTGAATGTTTATACTATCTTTGTGAGGTATCTTTGATGAATAGTTAGTGCAAAGTCGATTCTTTTATGCCGTGAGCAAATTACATCGGGGGAAAGCGTTTCTTGTTTGATTGTGGACTCCCGATGTGGCGTGCCCAAGGTTACTTAAGTTGCTGCAAATAATACCTGAAAGTAAGGATTCACTTTTAGGCGAGTTTAATTATGCATTATCCCATCCTACTTTATGTTCATAACCTCATGTAGAGTTTCATGTCTAGGGTGACGGTTAAGTCTTGCTGAGCATTATGCTCATAGATGCTATCCGAGTTTTTTTGCAGGTATTGACTCCACGCTTATGCGAAGGGATGCTGATGAGACTCGGAAACCTCCAAGTGGTTACTCACGAGCATCCTCGCCGCTGCGGTTTGTCTTCGTGTTGCTTGTAAGAAACGCCCACGGGCTGGACTGTTTCTTTGTTGCTAAGTTAGAAATGAGTCGTGAGAGTTATAGTCTTCCGCTGTAGCTTATTTTGATATAAGTATTTGTAAAATACTCTTGTACGCTTCCGCAAATTATATATGTAATGTGATGTGTTTCCTCGACCCGTGTGCTGTTTGGTGCCGCATATCACGGCACCACCTGACGAGGTCCTGTCCGGGGCGTCGTTTGGAGGCGGTCCCCAACAGCGTGGTATCAGAGCTGCATTGGGAATAGCGCACGGATTAATCATAATATTATGTTAAAAACTTAGGATACGGTGAGATAACGGTACTAGACCCACATAAGGAGTACTATTAGCATATTATGAAGGTGGCAACCTAACCTATTTATTATGTCGGAAAATCATGTATCTCGGGACGTTCTATGTCTTGGGGGGGTGCACATAAGCGCTGTCCACCAGTGCGCACAAGCTGACGGGTGGATCCCCACGGGTGGCAGGTAACCCGGCCCGCTTTAGTATCCTCTACGACTCTTCATGTTGTTTGGGGTATTCGAGCAACGCCCATCCCTGGTGTGCTTCGGGCAAGTATGGGAGACCCCGTCACGTGGTCATTAACGTGAATACATAGCTAAAGGCGTGTTTGGCTTGAGAACACCTGTGCAAGTGATGACAGATAGGTGTACAAACTGTATTGGGACCGGGTTCGGTGTGCAGCCGAACCTGATGATTGAGTGTGTTTAATGCAGGATTAACCACGAAAACTATAGTACGAGTAGAACACATTTGTGAGTGACCGTCTTAGTGCCACCTAAGGATACGTATATGCCGATGTAATCCGGTTAGGTTTTTCTTTTATGAGGCAACATAGTACCATCATATATCTTACGGTGCATCGCCACCGTACTACGCTTGGTAGTTTTTTTCCTATGAAGAAATCATTCATGAATAACTTTCAAACTAAAAATGGATGTTGGAAAGCACATATTAGTTACTGAGCTGTTCATTTGAACTAAGCTTCAAAGAAGAGATTTGTTAGGCTTCTTTTGATCTCAAAAACAGAGTGCTCTGTTCTGGCAGAAATTTTTGCTGTAGTTTGACAGAGCATAACTCTGAGTAGATTGACCCAATGAAGGTGTATGATATGGTTCTGGAAAGTTTTTTAAGTGCTATACAACTTTTCTGTAGAACTCCAGAGCGAAATCAGACGCCAAACTGGTTGAATTTCCAGATGAATGCAGACTGTTCAGAAAACAGAATAGCTGCAACCTTCTCTGGATGTTTCTGTATATTAGCCATAATATTCGGTAAAAAGTTTTCTAAGGGTCATATGATACACCTCTGAAAAGTTTAAGAAATTTGCAACAATTTTGTAGTTCATAGTTTGTTCAGAATTGTACTCCATTTTTATGTACAAGTGTGATGAAAACAGCCACATACAAAGGAGGTGCTGGCAAATTTTATCCAGAAATTCTGTCAACTTTGAACAATTATAACTTTTGATACAAATATGATGCAAAGGCATATGAGTACTCGTTGGAAATATGCTGAAGTTAACTTTAACTTTGGTATTCAACTTGAGTTATGAAAATGCTGGTAACCGGATCAAAATCTGGATTAAGTACAGAAAGGTTTGTTCTGTACAGAATAGTGGACTGATTATGTTGGCTTTAGGAAGATATGTAAACATGAAATTTTGTTATGCTTTCATAAAGTTTTAGCATGTTCCTGTTTTATATACTTTCACATACTGCTGAGATCAAGTTTTGACTCCCCTCAAAATTATTCTTTTTCAGTATGGTGCATACTTATTCTCCGATCAGGGCTGAAGGTTCTCGCCGAGACGGTGATGACTCGACTCCACCACGGGCACCACCATCAACGGTATGGGCGGATGTCATGGCTCAGAGGGTCGAGTCAAGTCAAGAGAACACAAGACTACTCCAAGCCTTGGTACAACAGGGCTTACTCCAACGTACACAACAGGTCGTTCCACCTCGGAACGCCTATTTGGACTTCTTGGCGACACAACCTCCAATTTTCACGGAAGCCAATGAACCAGTGGAAGCTGATCAGTGGCTTCAGGTTATGGAGTCCAAGTTTGGAGTGTATGAGTGCGATGAGTATCAGAAGACATTATTTGCCGCCGGAAATTGGTGGTTCGCTTATCTCGCCACTATTCCGGAAGGCCATCAAGTAGAATGGGCAGAATTCCGTGAAGCATTCCATGCTCATCACATTCCTATGGGTTTTATCAAGGCCCAACAGAAAGAATTTAGGAACTTGAAGCAAGGGGACATGAATGTCATCGATTATGTCAAACAGTTCAACCATTTGGCACAATATGCTCCTGCTTATGCGACGAGCGAAGCTGCAAGGTGTGACTACTTCTTCTATGGCCTGAGTGCCATATTATAAGATAGGCTGGCCTTTTTCAATCAAGGCAATTACACCGAGATGATCAGTGCTGCTCTGCTGCAAGAACAAGCGACACTTGAGTGTCAAGCAGAGAAGAGGGACCGGGATGATGTGCAAGAAGACACACCACTCACTACAGGAATCCGGACAATAGACGACGGCCAAAAACCGTCGTCAATAAGAACATTACTGTCGTCAATAACTTTTTGACGACGGTAAAACTTTATAGACAACGGTTTACGGCTGTCGTCAATTATTAGTCGTCAATAATCTTATTGACGACGGTAACCATCGTCAATAAGCATATTGACGACATCTAAATTTAGCTGTCGTCAATAAGCTAGCTTATTGACGACAGCCAGGATTTGAACCGTCGTCAGTAACGATGGCTTATTGACGACGGTTTCTGGTACCTGGCCGTCTTCAATAACAATGGCTTATTGACAACAGCTAAATCAGGCTGTCGTCAATAAGCTAGAGCAGAATATTGACGACGGCCAGAGTCAGGCTCTCGTCAATAAGCTAGCTTATTGACGATAGCAAGGATTTGAACCGTCGTCAGTAACCATGGCTTATTGACGACGGTTTTTACTTGGCCGTCGTCAATAACAATGGCTTATTGACGACGGTTTCTGGTACCTGGCCGTCGGCAATAATAATGGCTTATTGACGACGGCCAAGTACCAGAAACCGTCGTCAATAAGCTTTACAATTTTTTATTTAAAAAATAGAAAACCCTGCCCTGGCTTCGAGGCCAGCCCTGGCTCGATGGACAGATCACAGGTAATCAAGAATACATCGCAGGCAGGCAAAAAAAAACACTATACGCACGCCACACTACCCTACGCTACCCCGACCGCTGCCACCGGAGTCCAGGAAGTCGTCGCGCGCTCGTCCAAAAGCCGGTTGCTGAGGGGATGGAGTTTCTTGAGTCCGCGCCACCGATCCCTGTGATGTACATGTATAGTTAGACAAATTAGAAGTTCACAAATGTGTATATGATTAAATAAACTCATTACAAGTTAGAATTGAGCAAGTTAGCTAGATTTGGCTATGTTTGAGTAAGTTTGCTCATATTTTACTAAGTTTGAGAAGTATGGACCAGTAGTGTTTGTGTTTGAGCTAGTTCAAATGGTTTTGCCTATGTTTGAGTAAGTTTGGTCATATTTGACTATAGTTGAGTAAGTTGTACCATATTTTACTCAGTTTGAGGATGTTTAACTAGTTTTCCCTAAGTTTGAGTAAATTAAACTAAATTTGAGCAAGTTTAACTAGTTGCAGCTATTATGAGGAATTTTGTACCTGTGCTCCTGACGTCGACCCCTGTGATAGCTGTATTGGTGGCGGCGCCCACTGAGGAAAGACAACAGGTTGTCCTGTGGCCATAGCCTGCAAATATGAAGTAAATAATTATACATGTCATTCATATATTAGAAACATTGAGTACAACGATCTGAACTTACCTGCATGGCAGCTTGCAGCTGTAGCATGTACGAGTATTGATACTCGTCCCTAGCCCGGAGCTCGGCTGCCTGCCTCTCGTTCACGAGCCTCAGCGCTTCTTGCGTCCTTTGGAGCTCCTCCTGGCCAGGCGGGGCGAGCCGCCCCGGCATCCCCCGGTCACCGACTGGACGCCTAGGCGGCTGTATGCTGTCGGCGACGGCGGGGGCTGGGGGCACTGGGGCCGGGGGTAAAGCAAAAACAATGTGCTTTAACAACTAATCAATCAATTAAATAAATTAAATAACTAAAATCAGAAACAATTACTTAAACAAAATAATTAACAATTAAACTAATTATCTACTAAATACATACAAGGCACGTCAAGGGAGAAAAAGAACAGAGAAAAGTTGGCATGGTGTTCAATAATCACATGGATGACAACCGATTCTACCGCAAGTATGTCTGGCAATCTTCCAAAGGCTACATCACTGACTATTGTAGGGGCATCCAAAGTGCTATTACTGAGGTTATTCCTGCAGCCCGTCATAGAATGTGCTTATTTCAGATAATGAGGAGGACTGCAGAACAGTTGGGTGGGCTATCACCATTAATTCTCTTTTGAGTTTGGTCTTTAAAATATACCAAGTGGTTTGAATTTCTCATGTATATGTTATTTCTAAGTTAGTTTTGGCTCAAAATTTTGTTCCATACTCCTGTTCACTGTTTCATAGTGAATCTCTATAGCTGACACACGCATATACCTACATATATATGCCTCAGCTTTAATTTGAAGTTAATATATACCCAAGATCAGCGTTCCAAAAGGCGCTCTGAGGCGGCCGCCTAACCGCGCTTCAGCGCGGGGCGCTGGCCTCCCGCCTCGCCTCAGGGGGTGGGCGCTCGCGAGGTGCGCCGGAGGAGGGGGAGAGACATCAAGTTTGATGAAAAGAAGCCTTGGCAGTGGGATGAAGAACATTCAGTTGAAAAGAAGCATGTGTCTTATTTCAGGGTTCAGTGGACAACAACTGAAAATATTGACCACAGAACTGAAGAAGAGCACTTGCAGATACCTGAGTCACCCCTGACTCCAGGTAGTGACTCTGAATGAACTCCTTCCAAGCACATTCAGTCGGCTACACCTCCTACAGGTTAGGAATTCGACAGTTAAGGAAATGCTCAGAGATTAAGAAAAATGACAGACCTGCTAGAAAACTCTAAACTTTCTGAAACTTGTGCCCCCTTCTCCAACGATAAATACCATGGCCATGAGAGCCAGCCATCTCCACAAGTACACTTGCAACCATAACAAAGCAGAGCTGATCATCTCCACAAGTACCCAGCCAAAGCCTTCACTGGTTTTCCTCTAATAGCTTGCTTCATCCTCCTCATAACACTGCTTAAGCCCCTACTGCAACAGGTGACAGAGGTGGGAGACAGAAATTAAGAAACATCTATCGCCATGCCGCTGCCTCCACTGGAGCATGATGAGCAGCAGACAACTGGAGGTGGTGGTGCTCCATCTTCTTCTTCTACCACTTGCAGCAGCAGCTCAACCACTAGCAACGCCACCACCAATCCCTCTGGTGCCGTCCATCCTACAACCTCCAGCCCACCTTCTGCTTGGGAGAGAGGCGGTGGACAGAGGGGGGAGGCGGTGGGACAGAGGCGGCCGGTCGGCCGGCGCCTCGGCCGCAGGGGGGAGCGGGGGAAGGGCTGGAGGGGGAGGGGCGGGGCCGGAGGGGCACGGGGGAGGGGCCGGAGAGGCCGGACGGGGGGAGGACGGCCGGCCGGTGGCCGCCGGCGCGGCCAGGGGGCGAGGAAAGCGGGGGAGAGGCCGGAGGGGGAGGGGAGAGCGGGGGGAGGGCCGGAGGGGGAGGGGCCGGGCCGGAGGGGGACAGGGGAGGGTCCGGAAGGGCCAGACGGGGGGAGGACGGCGAGGCCGGCCGGTCGCCGGCGGCGCGGCCGGGGTGCGCGGAAAGCTACTGAAGGTCACTAGAAGAAGTTGTTCTCGCGTTGCTTGGACCAAGTTACTGAAGGTGGAACTATTGATGAATTCATTTGTTTGGAACATCCACTAATGTAAGGAATACTTAGTTGATGGGTATTGGATTACGAGTCACGAAGTTAACATGCTGCATGTGATTGGATATGTTTCTAGGTCATGAATTCTGGGTAGAGTCAACATAAAACTTCCCATCAACCTGTCAGATGTCTGTTGCTTTGAGAGTACCTGTAGCATAGGAATTGCTGGTTTCGATTCGGTAGTGTTGATTTCGTTTGATGCTGGTTTTTTTCCCTTCTGTTTCTACGGAACCTGTGTGCTGCATATTGGCAGAGGCAGAGGACTTACATATAATAGCTAGTTCTTATATTATTTTTTAAGATGAATAGTATTTTATTATTTAGTTGAAACTTGGTACAAGCTCGGACAAATTTTAATGCAGAGTCACAGTCATACCTGCTAATTACTTTTTCCCTTGTTCTTGACAGTGTGGATGTGGGAAGTTATGTAAACACCACTGATGTCTTCAAGGAGCCTGGCAGTAACAAGCGGTCAGGCTCACTCCAGACCGTATCATAGAATACACGCATTAGCTCATTGTATCACATCATCAGTTCTGTAATTGTGAGTCTAAGCATATTGCAGTTTGAGGGCAGAATCGTCCGGTAGCGGTAGGCCAACATCTAAAGCTTGTAGGGAAAAACAGCGAAGAGACAAGCTGAATGACAGGTATATAAGAATTGCAGTTGATGACTGTAGAGTGGGGAAGAGGGATTGCCCTATCGCTAATCTACCTTCCCAAATGCTTCTTATGCTTGCTAGTTTGTTAAATTGGGGTCTACTTTCGAACCAGGAAAGCCAGTAAACAACATCTAAAGAGTGATGCTACTCGCATGGTTATTCAGCTTCATGCTGAAGCACAGCAGTTGAAGGATACTAACGATAGCCTTGAAGAAAAGATCAAAGAATTGAAGGTGATTTACCTATTGATTACTGTCTTCTCTATAGTAAGGACAAGCTTCATGTTATTCAAGGATCCATCACATTTTGGGGAAATTATACTATTTATCCTTTTTCTGTGATGGGTGACCTGCTATTTTGGCCAGCATTTTCATGAAGCTGATCACTAGAAGCGGGGGAGAGGCCGGAGGGGGAGGGGGAGGGGGACTTACCTCGGGCGGCAGAGGCGGGGACCAGTGGCAGCGGCGGCGGGGACCGGTGGGGAGGGCGGCGGCGACGAGACCTCGGCGCGAGTCGGGAGGTGGCACTGGCCGCCTCCCGGGTCGCGTACGGGTTATATGTCCCGTTATTGACAACGGTGCTATGTCACCGTCGTCAATAACTCCTCGGGTGGGCCTGAATTAAGTTAAAGACGACGGGCACCATCGTCAATAATTTATTGACGACGGTACTCGTTCAGCCGTCGTCAAAAACTGTGTTATTGACAACGGTGCTAGGTCACCGTCGTTAATAACTCCTCGGGTGGGCCCGAATTAAATTAAAGACGACGGGCACCGTCGTCAATAATTTATTGACGACGGTACTCGTTCAGCCGTCATAAATAACTGTATTATTGACGACGGTGGTAGGTCACCGTCGTCAATAACTCCTCGGGTGGGCCTGAATTAAGTTAAAGACGACGGGCACCGTCGTCAATAAATTATTGACGACGGTACTCGTTTAGCCGTCGTCAATAACTGTGTTATTGACGACGGCTAGACAAAGCCGTCGTCAATAACATTAAATACGACGGCCCCGTCGACCATAAATTTGGCCGTCGTCAATGATCGTTTTTCCTGTTGAGTTGTTCCTCCTAAATACAGTGTGGCGTATCACACACCATCCGATGAACTATGGCAAGCGCCAGTAAGATCAACTCAATACAGATTTCCTGCTCAAGAATCATGTCTTGAAGCAACACCATTGCCGCAGCAACGATGGAATTCTGGTACACAATTGCTGCAGCCAGGTACATCATCTCAACCACCAGTCAACGATGAACCGGGGAAACACCTGTGTTCTTATTGCCACCGTTCTAGGCCTTTTAGGCAAGAATGCCAGGAGAAGTTGTTGAAGACCAAACAACCATCATCATCAGGTGGTATGCCACCACCTGCTCAAGTCAATATAACAGCATTACAATCCGGGAGTGTGCAACATCTTGCTATTGAGGATGTCCCAGAGGGAGCACTGGTGTTAGCGGGCATGTTTACTCTCAAAGACGTGCCCGTGCTCATACTTTTTGATTCCGGTGAAACCCATAATTTTATCAACAAGACCTGTGTGAATCAGCACCATCTATCCACCAATACTCCCACAACGAGTTATCTTATACGTTCACCGGGAGGAAATATCTCTGCTAATCAGATTGTGCCCCGAGCAGGTTTGTGTTTGGGAGGAAAAATATACCCAACATCGCTGATTATGTTGGATAGGAAGAAGATAGACATAATATTGGGGATGTATTGGTTAAATCGTCATGGTGCCGTTCTCAACATCGGTAACCGGACTGTCCAGATTGACTCGCCGATTCACGGACAGCACACACTTTTTTTAGACAGCGAAGACCCAGATATGGTAGAGGCCTAAACCATGGAAGCACTTAAACTCAAAGATATTCTGGTTATACGTGATTATCCCGATGTGTTTCCTGATGATTTACCGGGCATGCCGCCCGAACGGGACATCGAGTTCAAGATTGAACTGGCGCCAGGAACAACGCCTATTTCATGAAGGCCTTACAAGATGGCACCTAACAAGCTAGCGGAGTTGAAAGAGCAGCTGAATGAACTCCTGAGCAAGGGTTTCATATGACCAAGTTCTTTACCTTGGGGTTGCTCTGCGTTGTTCGTTAAGAAGAAGGATGAAACACTGCGGCTATGTGTTGATTATCGTCCTCTAAATGCTGTCACAATAAAGAACGAGTATCCTTTGCCCCGCCTCGACATATTATTTGATCAACTTGTGGGTGCAAAGGAATTTTGAAAGATGGATCTTCGGTCTAGATATCATCAAATCAATATCCGACCGGAGGACATACCAAAGACAGCTTTCTCGACGAGATACAGACTCTATGAGTACCTTGTCATGTCATTTGAGTTAACCAACGCTCCGGCACACTTAATGTACTTCATGAATTCTGTGTTCATGACGGAGTTAGACAAGTTCTTCGTGGTATTCATCGGCGACATATTGGTTTACTCCAAATCTGAAGAAGAGCATGCTGAACATTTGGGTATCGTGCTATAACGGTTGAGGGAGCACCAATTATACGCCAAGTTCAGCAAGTGCGAGTTTTGGATTGATCAAGTGCCTTTCCTAGGCCATATTATTTCAGCAGAGGGCATTGCCGTGGAATCCAGCAAAATTGAACAAGTGCTGAAGTGGGAATCTCCCAAGTCTGTCCACGAGGTCCAAAGTTTCCTAGGTTTAGTGGGGTATTATCAGAGGTTCATTCCAAGCTTCTCAAAAATTGCTAAACCAATGACGAAGCTGCTGAAGAAGGGCACGAAATACATGTGGAATGCAGCATGTGAAGCCGCATTCAAAACTTTGGTGAAACATCTCACAACAGCTCCAGTTCTTGCTCAGCCGGACATGACAAAGCCATTTGATGTATACTGTGATGCATCCGGCATCGGTCTTGGCTATGTTCTTATGCAAGAAGGGTGTGTAGTCGCCTATGGGTCTCGTCAACTGCGAAACCACGAGCAGCATTATCCAACTCACGATCTCGAGCTTGCTGCTGTGGTGTTGGCGTTAAAGATGTGGAGGCATTATCTGCTTGGTAATCTTCTCCACCTCTACACAGACCATAGAAGCTTGAAGTATATCTTCACGCAGAAGGAGCTGAATATGAGACAACAGAGATGGTTGGAGCTCATAAAAGATTATGAAATTGAGATCCACTACCATCCGGGAAAAACAAATTTGGTTGCCGATGCGCTTAGTCAGAAAGCCCACGTTCACAACTTGGCGATTGCAAAGTTGGAAGATGAAGAACCAAGTCTCCGTGTCATTCTGTATGGCGCGCTTTATAATCTCGCGCTCATTCCAATGATCCATGAAGAGATTGTTGAGGCTCAAAGAAGAGACAGGGGTATGTCTCATATACGGAGAAGACTACACAACGGAGAGGTGAAATGTTTCCGGAAGGATGAGAACGGTACGATATGGTTTAAGGACCGTATAGTGGTACCGCGCAATATGAAACTCTGGAAGAAGATCTTGGATGAAGCCCACCTGTCGAAGTTTTCCATTCATACCGGAAGTAACAAGGTGTACCAAGATTTGAAACAGAAATTTTAGTGGACGAGGATGAAGAGGGCAATCGCTAAATACATATCCGAGTGTGATACGTGTAGACGGGTCAAGGCTAATCATATGCGGAAAGCCGGACCGCTACAACCTCTGAAGATACTGGCATGGAAATGGGAAGATGTGAGTATAAATTTCATCGTCAGATTACCGCTCACATCCAGGAATCATGACTCAATATGGGTGATCATTTACTGGTTGACGAAATCAGCTCATTTCATACTGGTGAACACTCATTTTCGAGCCAAACAATATGCAGAGTTATACATCTCCAGATTTATATGCTCACATGGTGTCCCGAAGACCATCATTTCAGATCGGGGTGCGCTGTTTGTTGCTCATTTTTGGGAGCAGCTGCACGCCTCGTTGGGCACCAAGCTGATTAGGAGCTCCGCATATCACCCTCAAACCGATGGACAAACTGAGAGGGTGAACCAGGTGCTGGAAGATATGTTGAGAGCGTGTGCCATCCACCACGGTAAGAATTGGGACGATCACTTACCAATGGCGGAGTTTTCATACAACAACGGGTATCAAGCGAGTATTAAAATGGCACCGTATGAAGCTCTCTACGGCCAGAAGTGTCGCACACCGCTGAATTGGTGTGAGTCCAGCGAAAGAGTTCTGTTTGGGGTTGATCCAGTGAATGAAGCTGAAGACCGAGTTCGGTTGCTACAAGAAAATTTGAAGGCTGCACAATCCCGACAGAAGAGCTACGCTGATCAAAGGCGTAGGCCATTGCATTTTTACGTCGGAGAGCACGTTTAACTTCGTGTATCCTCGATAAAGGAAATTCACAAGTTTGGTGTAAAGGGGAAACTCGCTACCCGTTTTATAGGTCCTTTTGCTATCACGGAGAAGTGCGGACTCATAGCCTACCGGCTGGAGCTAACGGAGAGTCTTGCGGGTGTTCATGATGTATTTCATGTGTCACAGCTTCGGAAGTGCCTTAAATTTACCGCTGCTGTCCGCACCGAGGAAATCAACAAGTTGAAACCGGACCTTACCTACACCGAGTGACCAGTTCAGATTTTAGAAGAAAAGACCCGGGCAACCCGGAACCGGACGATCAAAATTTACATGGTGCTGTGGAGTAATCATACCGCGGAAGAGGCGACGTGGGAAGTGAAGATTACCTCCGCACTAACTATCCAGAACTTTTAGCTTTGTACAGTTTGTAAATACCTCTCCCATCTCGTTCTTCGTTTGTAATCTCGGGAAAAGATTCTTTACAGGGGGAGGAATGTAAAAGTCTCAAAAATGTATATGAATAAAAACCGAGGTTTAAATTCATATGTGTGGCAAAGGCATGAAAAATGGGACTTGCTAAAACTTTCCTTCATGCAAAGTGATACATGGATGATCATCCAAAATGAGGCTCACATTTTTATTTGAAAGTGTTAAACCAATAAGGATTTGAATACCTCTTTGCATGAAAGTTTAAAAGTCAGATTTCAAACTTCAAAGTTCACACCAGTTTGTGGCCAATGAATCCGAAGACTTATGCAGCCCTATATCATAGAAGTGTGGAAGTTTAGGGAGGTAAACTTTTCATTTTTAGGGTGGGCTCCAAAAAGGAGTTAAATAGAAGCATTTTAAAATTTCAACCAAATTTAAATTTGCTATGCAAGTTCAAACTAAATTTGGGGAAATTCAAATGCTGGCCCACATTTAAACTTCAAAACTGTGGAATTTTAGAGATCAACATGAGAAGATATTTTTGGAGGAAAATGTGGGGTGGGACCCACATGTCATTGACCTGAATTAGTGCCTTGCACCCTAGAATGGCTCTGTTTTTCAACTCCATGAGGGCCTTCTCACTGTGAGCCACCGAGGAGGCTGCCGAGCCACCTCCTGCTCCCTTCTCCCACGCACTGGTGACCAGGGGTGCATTTTCACTCCTTTCCTCGGCGTGATCCTCTTCCCTGACCGAGCAAACCGGCTTTTTGTTTCCTCCTCCTCGCAAGCGCACAAACAGAGACTCCTCACCCCTCGATCCTCGGTGATCTTCCGGGAAGCCAAAGAAACTCACGCCGTCTTCCACCCCGAGCTGCTAGACAGCGCCACGAGCTCAGTTCTCACCTCCCTGACCCAGAAACTAGCGAGCTCTGGCCTCCTTTCCCTGTGAACAACATCAACCGCGGCGACCTAACTTATATCGGCGGTCGGCTTCATGTGGACAGCCCTCCACAGGGGTTTTAATGGCCGAGCAAGGGCGGCAACAGAAGCACACGGCCACCTTGCTGCTCTCACCCGAAGCTCAAGCAAACCGTGAAGTATCGAGGGTGAATTTCGGGATTTTGCTCCGGTGGGTGCAAACCGAACGTCCGGTACTTATCGCCAAAATTTCCACTCTATAATCCTCCATAGGGTATCAAACTGTGTACATATATGCTGGACTAGCCGGCAATCAATTCTCCTTTAGCAACCCTAGCATGAAATCACCTCGGCGCAGATGATTTTGAGGTCTCCCGAGCGTGTTCTTGGCGGGACTAAGTGGTCGCAAGGTGAAACCATATTTGCGGCCATTTCCGAGCTAGTTTGAGGCCTTGTCAAGCTTCCTAGTCTACCCTGGTGCTGTAGAGCGTTTCTGTTAGCGTTTTGGCGGGCTAGAACCCACGGCCGATGGTGCCGAAGGGCACCCGAGGCCGCCGCACGTCGCCGGGGTATTTCCGGTCATCGGCATCCCTAGAACCCCCACCATCGTGTTCCTCGGCGTCCAAAACCCCATAGTGGGGAGCCTCAGCTCAAGCGGTGGCCGGAAACGGCGAGCCGACAAGCTCCGGCGTCGGTCCGGCGAGGGAGGCGGCGCGCGCGCGAAGCAGTCGGCGAGAGGAAGAAGGAGGTGCGGGGCCCGGCTGTCAGCGACTGTAAAGTTTAAATCTTCGATCATCTGTGGCTCACAGATTTCCTGTGGCTGCGCGCCAAAACACCGTAGCCTGGTGTGGCCCATTTCCTATTGGCTGGCGTTTAAACAGTGGGACCAACCGAATTTCAGTAGGGAAATAATTCTAGAGAATGCCACAACTTTGGAAAATCATATCTTTGTATAGGAATCTCCAAATTTAGTTATCCAAATTGGGTTGGATTCCTTTTGCAAAGATCTATCCAAATATGAACTCCAATTTGTATGAAAGTCAATATCAAATTCTGGAAAAATTCTTTGAAATTTTTCTGAAAAAGAATTATTGAGGGAGTTTGGTTTATCCAAAATTCCACAATTTTTGCCAAAATAATTTTTAGCATATTGTTGAACTTCTAGCAAATTTTAAGCTCATTTGAATGTCATTTGAGTAGGAATTTGCTGAATACAAACTGCTGTGTTCAAAAGAGTCCAGAAACATTTTCAGAAAATGTTGCCCACTTGTAAAATCTATTCTGGGTAATTCATAGCTCCAGAAATCATAGGAAAATTTAGGTATACTCTATGGGTCATACTTGAAATTGCAGTTCACTTAATGGGGCATAAAAATGCACAGTAACTTAGAATTAATTCTTTTGAGTAGAAATGCTTAAAGAATTGTTCTGGGATGTAACACCCTCAAAATCCATTACCTGCATGCATACATTTTTCATATAGAGAAACATTATGAAAGAATTTGAAATGGAGAAAGAGTCGTAATAATAGCGGGGAACGGGTAAAATATGGCTGATTGAGCCAATTCCAGTTTGCCGAGGTGCGCTGTCGACACTTCCCCGGGCCGCGGGACGCGTGGCGACCGCGGAGCTCACCCCTGTGGAGGGGATGAGGTTCGGCCCCACGGGACACATGTCGCCTTCGGAGCTCGCCTCGGAGGAGAGGCGAGTTCCGAACCCGCGGGACACGTGTCACCCTCGGAACTCGCCTCCTAGAGGTCCGGCCCCGCTGGACACGTGTCACCCTCGGAGCTCGCCTCCGAGAGGTCCGGCCCCGCTGGATACGTGTCATCCTCGGAGCTCACCTCCGAGGAGAAGGGAGGTCCGACACTTCTGGACACGTGTCGTCCTTGGTGCTCACCTCCGAGGAGAAGGGAGGTACGACACTGCTGGACATGTGTCGTCCTCGGAGCTCACCTCCGAGGAGAAGGGAGGTCCGACACTGCTGGACACGTGTCGTCCTCGGAGCTCACATCCGAGGAGAAAATGAGGTCCGACACTGTTGGACACGTGTCTCCACCGGAGCTCGCCTCTGTAGAGAGGGGAGGCCCCGCCCCGCCAGACACGTGGCGCACACGGATCTCGCCTCTGAGGAAAACGGAGGCCCCGCCCCGCCAGACACGTGGCGCACGCGGAGCTCACCTCTGAGGAAAAGGGAGGCCCCGCCCCGCTAGACGCATGGCAGGTCCGGAGCTCGCCTCTGAAGGGAAGCAAGGACCGGCCCTCGCTGGACACATGGCGTCTCCGGAGCTCACCCCTGCGGAGATGCGAGGTCCTTAGGCGATTTTTCTTCTGTGCGCAGGAGTACCCGGTACAAGAGGATACCGACACAAATTCCCCC
Source organism: Neostapfia colusana (assembly GCA_030760725.1). Taxonomy (NCBI): domain Eukaryota; kingdom Viridiplantae; phylum Streptophyta; class Magnoliopsida; order Poales; family Poaceae; genus Neostapfia; species Neostapfia colusana. The sequence goes on along the minus strand of JASWHV010000007.1, from coordinate 67,600,365 downwards.
ACGATTGCTGCCACACCAAATCAATTGAGATAAGTTTGTTAGGATCTAAAACAAAATTGAATAGGACTCTTATTTGAACTCCAATTGGAGTAGGATTCTTTCTGACCCCCTTATTAATAGAACCCAAAACCCCCTGGCCACAACCACGTACCTATTTTTCCCCTCCCGAGTCAACGACTTAGAGGCTTTAGCCCCCAACTCGCCGAGTTGGACCACCTACCCCTGGCTGGAGTTTAGTCACCGGAAAGCCTGCCGTCGAGCTCCGTCGAGCCCGCAGTCGCTGAAAAAGAGCCGACAATCATAAAGGAAGTAAGGTAGGTCTTCGTTACCCATCTTACTACGTCGCCGCTGTTCTACGCATCTGTTCCATCAAGCAGAAACTTTTCGTGCGACAGATCATGTTTCGATCGGTTTTTTACGGTGGAATTGATCTAGATATTGAGTCAAGATCATCACCACATCCACACTTGATCTATACACCCTTGTCCATCATAAAACCCCATGAAAGCCATTAAAACATGCAAGAACACGTACAAACCGGTTTACTAAAACAGCACAATAGGATTTGCACAATTGCATCTTGAGTAGAGTTTGTGCATAATGATTGATTGCTGTGAATTCTGTATGTGTGTGATCGCGAATAGAAGGACAAGCTCAAGAGGTCATCTACAAGGGACTACAGCACCAAGATTTCGTGACGCTTGAGCAACAAGAGCCACAGGAGCATGGCACGTGCCCCTTGACCATATTGATCCCATGTTTTGAAACTGTTTTGTTTGCGAAAACGTGTATGCTTGAGTCAACTTGATGGGAAACACTTTTATAGGAGTTTACTAGTTTTGTTAACCATCCTTGTCGCCGGGAAAGTTGATGAGTCGGGTATGGTCGTTTTTCCTCTTTGCTTCGCTTAGCTTACGGGATACGGGAAGCGAAGTAGAACATGTCTAAGTACTGCACTCATATGAACAATGATAACTTGATGATGATAATGAGCATAGAATCGGGGGAGATCTAGGCAAACTTGGTTCGTGGATGTGGTAGAATGAGATGGTGGATTACTTGTCGTAGATCTAAGGACCGGTTCATGCCAGCACATGCCAGGAAAACAGTGCCACCACAAGGCCAAATATGGGTGCAGCTTAGCTGACTAATTAGGTAAGTTGCTAGATTATTATGGACTGTGGAAGGCGCGGGCAATGGGAGTCGAGAGAGGACTGCCCTGGGAACTGCATGGAACAAGAGGGGGCCCGTAGGTGGGAGAATTGTGATTCGAGCCTGCTGGTGAAACCTTAGTGAGTCCATACATCTAGTAGCCCCTTTGTAAAGGCTATTTTGTGATCTTTTGGCCAAACACCGACGGTTGTGTACTGGCATAATGGAGGTTCTGCAGTCACCGACGGGTGAAAAAATCATAAACTTGTGGGTAAAGTGGTGCCACCTCTGCAGAGTGTAAAACTATCATGATAGTCGTGCTTACGGTCACAAGCGCCTGGCCAACTCACTTGATTAGAGGGAGGGATGGATGTCGGTATGGTCTTGGTATGGTCATTGAGATTGGTTTTTGGAACTGTTGAGTCATGACAATGAGTTGGGTTTTCGGTTTTATGATTATGAGATGGATATGGATATGAGATGGTTATTATGAGTATGAGATAAAGTTGAGAAAGATGAATGGCTGGTTGAGACATGATAAGTGGTGAATTATGATGAAGGTATGTTGCTGTTATAACATGGTTATGATGGGATTAAACTCACTTAAAGGTAGTTGCTGTTTTTACCATGTTTACGAAATAAAATTTGCTTGCTGCAAAGAGCCTTTTTATTCCTACCTTGTTGTAAGCTACATGTTATACTTTCCCCGTACTTGCTGAGTATGACATGTACTCACCGTTGCATTATCACACAAAACATCAGCTACAGGAGAAGAGTACTTCGAGGATCATGTGGAGTACTAGGCGTGTGAACTACCATCAACTTGCCTGTGGTGTTGAAGATGGAGCCGCTGCTGTTTAGTTGTTTCCGCTATTGTTTAGAGACTTCCGTAGCAAGAATAGGATAGATTCATGAGTGAGACAATGAGTCTATGTAATAAAGTACTTAAACCCTATTTATTCATGGTTATATTCTGAATTCAGTTTGTGGATTACATGTGTATGTGTGATTAACATCCTGGGCACACATATGCATTAGCTGGGTCTGTGTTTTACAGGACCGGGCGTCACATGGGAGAACTACTCAAGTAAAAGGTCTGAATTTTGTACCAAATTACTTTCATGTGACCAGAAACTCACATGTAAATTTTCAGCTCCAGTTGAGCCGTAGATCTCCCTGTTCTTGTTCCCCATACTTATGTATATGGGGAAATACATAAGAGACATTATGAGAATTATTGAGAACACAACTTGCTTACACATTAGCTGCAATTTGGCAAGCTAAATCTCAAGTTAGTATAGAACCTGCTGTAAAAGTTTTGAGGCCATTGGAGTTCTTGTTGTCCAGTTACATTCAAATCTTTTCAGCTCATCAATTATAGTCATTAGGAAAGTTAGTTAGTGTATAGCTAAAACACTAAGACCAAGTGAGTTCATTCCTGTTTCTATGCACAACAGAGGCAAACCAAGCCATTCTTGGCATTTCCACACAACCTCTGTTCCTAAGAAATCAAGTCTTAACTTTTTTCCATTACATTCTATAAAAATTGTGCATATACATTTCATTAGGATTCACGACGAAGGGGATTCAAAGGAGTGATTCATTGAAGTAGATCAAACTCCGGAGAATCAAGGGTTGATCAGAAGGGATCACTAACTGATTATATACGACTACCCTACAAAACAGGCAAGCTCTGGTTTGCATTTAACAGCTTCTAAGTTTTTATTTTGTATTCACTTTCAGTTAAGATATGAAATGTGCATTAGGTCTAGTTGTTTGATACTCCTCTTGCATAAGCAAATGAACCCATGGAGTATTGGGTAGGTGTCATTCACCGTGTAGAACTGCCGTGCTTAAGTAAGGTTCGGTAGAAGTCAAGTGGTGAGATGCTACTCGCATGACCAGGGACAACAGGGGCATACGGGATTGGTCCAGAAAATGTATAGCAAGTTAAAGTTGAGACCGGAAGGTTGTAGGGGCAGAAGGACGTAGGGGCCTGGGTGCTATAGACCTGTCCAAGTCGGTCAAGGACTGATCCATATGTGGCCCTGTTGAACAAGTTTGAGTTGTGTACGGGACTCATGCTGGCTATATGGGACCCAGTAAACCGATGTACCTTGGGAAGCTTACGTTGATCCTTTTCGGGCCGGGTGCAGTATGTGGGTAACATTCTCATGACATCTTATGTCGGTAGGTGCACCATGAGAGTAGCTAATGTATAGGGCGAGTCGATCGATTCAACGGGGGTGAAACGGGGGAAAGGCTGCCACGTACAATGTCATTGATGGTTGCTGTAGGCAACGTCGAGTATGGGCTTACGTGTCGTGTAGTCTGGGTGTTATTGATTCGAATCACCGTCGCTCGCAGAATGGACCGAGCATACTTGTTCTCACAGTTGTGACGTAGTAAGAACTTGCATGAGAAAGGAACTAACCGCATTGGTTTGAATGTTTATACTATCTTTGTGAGGTATCTTTGATGAATAGTTAGTGCAAACTCGATTCTTTTATGCTGTGAGCAAATTACATCGGGGGAAAGCGTTCTTGATTGATTGTGGACTCCCGATGTGGCGTGGCCAAGATTACTTAAATTTCTGCAAATTATACCTGAAAGTAAGGATTCACTTTTAGGCGAGTTTAATTATGCATTGTGCCATCCTACTTTATGTTCATAACCTCATATAGAGTTTCATGACTAGGGTGACGGTTAAGTCTTGCTGAGCGTTATGCTCACGGATGCTATCCTTGTTGTTTTGCAGGTATTGACTTCATGCTTATGAGAAGGGATGCCGATGAGACTCGAAAACCACCGAGTGGTTACTCACGAGCATCCTCGCCGTTGCGGTTTGTCTTCGTGTTGCTAGTAAGAAATGTCCCACGGGCTGGACTGTTTCTTTGTTGCTAAGTTAGAAATGAGTCATGAGAGGTATAGTCTTCCGCTGTAGCTTATTTTGATATAAGTATTTGTAAAATACTCTTGAACGCTTCCGCAAATTATGTATGTAATGTGATGTGTTTTCTCGACCCGTTTGCTGTTGGGTGCCGCATATCACGGCACCACCCAGAGGTCCTGTCTGGGGCGTCGTTCGGCGGCGGTCCCCCACAAAATCAGGGCTTTTGCAACCCCTGAAAATTCCAGCTTGGAAGTGGGAAGATGTGAGCATGGATTTCATTGCGGGATTAACCCTGACTTCCAACACACGATTCCATTTGGGTAATCGTTGACTGATTAACCTAGTCGGCTCATTTCATTCCCGTGCATACACGTTACAATGCCAGCAAGTATGTGGAGTTGTACATTGCAAGAATCCTATGCTTGCATGGGGTACCCAAGACCATAATCTCAGATCGAGGCGCACTATTTGTATCTCATTTCTTGGAGCAGTTGCACGCTGCGTTGGGTACTAAGCTGATTAGAAGCTCCGCCTATCACCCTCAGACAGATGGGCAAACTGAGAGGGTGAACCAAGTACTAGAAGACATGTTGAGAGCGTGTGCCATCCACCACGGTAGAAACTGGGATGATCATCTACCTTTGGCGGGATTCTCGTACAACAATGGTTATCAATCGAGTATCAAGATGGCACCATATGAAGCTCTCTACGGTCGCAAATGCCGCACCCCATTGAACTGGTGCGAGTCCGGTGAAAGGGTCACGTTCGGGGTTGATGTGGTGAACGACGCCGAAGAGCGCGTTCGGATGATTCACGCCAATTTGAAGGCCGCTCAATCCCGAAAGAAAAGTTACGCTGATAAGAGGCGTAGGCCGCTACACATCGATGTCGGGGAACACGTGTACCTCCGTGTATCTCCGATGAAAGGCGTGCACCGATTCGGCGTGAAGGGGAAACTCACTCCCCAATTTATTGGACCCTATGCTATCACCGAGAAGTGTGGGACAGTGGTGTATCGACTAGAACTACCGGCATCTCTTACTGGTGTTCACGACGTTTTCCATGTTTCACAACTATGGAAATGTCTGAAGTATACGGGTGCTGTTCCCACCAAAGACATTGGCAAACTGCAACCGGATTTGACATATGCTGAATATCCGGTGGCAATTATTGATGAGAAGGTCCGGACCACACATAATCGAACGCTGTGGTTCTACAAGATTTTGTGGAAAAACCACACCACTGAAGAAGCGACGTGGGAGAGCGAGGAATTCCTTTGCTCCAACTACCCGGATTTCATGGCAGCTCATCACGGGTAATTCTTCTCGCATCTTTGTCTCTTCTTATGTAATCTCGGGACGAGATTCTTTTAAGGGGGAGGGATGTGAAATCCCTAAAAGTCTAGCAAGTGGATCTGAAACTCACACCGAGAAAAGGTGAGGGAATTTAAACTTTTAAATTTAAAGGGGTGAGCTCCAGGTCTAAACTTGAACTAGCCAAAAATTCCCGAACACGGAGATCCAAAGCTACCATTTAGTTATCCACACATACACGGGTAGCCCGGCAAATTTTCAGCTCATTTGGAAAAGAATTCCTTTTTGTTGGAATCTAAACGGGAGACAAATTGAATTTGAATTCCAACTTCAGTTTCAAATTCTGACTTCACCGGAATTCAAATTTGAGAGCACCATTGTGTTCCTCATATTCCTTTTGGCTTATCCTCAAAATTTGATCAAATTTGGAGTTTGTTTGCTAGCTTTAAGGGCCTCAGTTTTTGACACATTTGAAGTGTTCATCACCATACACACACACCTCATTTAATGAAAGCTGATGAACACAAATGAAGAGCAAGTAACCACCATCAACATGCTCATTAAAGAACAAACTCACATATTGCAAAAGTGGTATTTCCCACATGTGATATAAAGGGGCTGGGCATATGAAAACTCCTACACATTGCTACGGATGTCCATGCCAAGTTTCACCCAAATTCAAAACCTTTTTGAGGTCATTTTGGGTATAGGTAGAAAGAGGGCAGTTTGAAACCATATTCAAATTCAAACTGTTTTTATCCCATGAATTCAAAAGTGGGAGGTATATTCTTAGTCAGCACATTTTTGTGAGCTCACACACCAATTTTTACTCCATTTGGAGTTGATCTTGACATGAGCTAAGTGGGACAAATTCAAACTTTATTTGAATTCCAAACTGAACTTGTGCTGAAATTCATTCAATCCAAACCCAAATTGAATTCTAATCAATTCAAATGGCTCATGGGTGAATAATTTGAATCACCATGGGTATTTTGGGGCTCACTGTTTACAACAGTGATTAGGAGTAAATTTCAGAGGTTAAAACCCCGGGTGGGACCCACATGTCATAGAGAGAAGAGGGGAGACTTGCACCCAAAGTCACAGTCTCGGTGGGAACTTCCACCGAGCAGCTGCCGACTCAATGCTCGGGAGCAGCTGCGCTCGCCATCGAGGAGGAGCAGCGCCACCAGCTGCTTCCCGCGCCCACACACGAGCCCAAGGGCGGTTCCAGGGCCCTCTTAAGGCGCTCCACCGAGGCAGGCACCGATCGTTTCCCCCCTCCCGTGAACATCGAGCCCCCGACCGGCCGCCCCTCTGCTCGATCGGAGAACCGTGAAAACAGCTCGCCTTCTCCTTCCCCGAGCTGCTAGACGGCAACCTGAGATCGCACTCCACCTCCCCAACGCCAAAAACCCCGAGCTCCGACCTCCTTTGCCCGAGAACGATCGCCACAGCTGCGACCCAACCTCAGCCGAAGGTCAGGCGCTCGTGGACAGTGTTCCACAGGCGTTTCCACGGTCCAGCAAGAGAGGCAACAGGAGCGCGCGACCACCGTGCTGCTCTCCTCCATGTTTGGAAGCAAACCATGAAGAATCCACGGAGAATTTCCAGTTTTTGCTCCGGCGACCGTAAACCGAGCTTCCGGTATGGATTCTTCAAATTCTCACTCTACGATCCTTCTTTGGTTATCAAATCTTGCACGTAGACGCTGGACTAGCCGGCGATCAAGTTCCTTTCTGCATCCGTGGTGTGAAACTGTCTAGGAGTGACGAATTCTGAGCTCGATCAAGAGCGGTCATGGCGGGCACGCTCGGTCACACAGTGCCGACCAGCTTGCCGCCATCTTAGAACCCATTTGACACCTTGTCGAGCTTCCTAGAAGTACACTGATTCTGTAGGACCGATTGTTCAAGGTTTTGGCGGGTTAGAACCCACAGTCGACGGCGCCGAACCTCAACCGAGGCCGCGGCACGTCGCCGGGCTATTTCCGGTCACCGCCAGCTCGAACTGACCCCACAGACGTGTTCCTCGACGTCGACAATCCCCTGGCGGCGAGTTTCAGACCATGGGATGGCCGGCAGCGGCGAACCGGCGAGCTCCAGGTCTGCACCGGCGAGGGGACGCGGCGCGGGCGCGCGGGCGCGTCGGGAGGAAGATGAAGCCGGCTGGCCCACGCGTCAGTGGCTCAAAATTTTAAATCGGGATCGGGTGTGGCCGGGATCTGGTGTCCTGGCACGCAAAGACCCTGTGGGCCTCAGTGTGCGGTCGCCTCCGCGCTTAACACGTGTCCCGCGGGCCCCGGCAGATTTAAACTCCCCCCCCCCCCCAGATTTTCAGATTTCCTTCAAACTTCAAATCCTCATAACTTTTGCTAGAAAGCTCCAAATTGAGTGAACCAAATTTTTTTGGATTCAGCTCTCTGAGCAATTTCAAGCAAATCAAGTTTCACATCATGAAAACCCTTATTTCTCCAGAATTAATTCCTCAAAGTTTAAACTGTTTGGAATTTTAACTGGAGAATCCTTTGGAGGAAAATCCTGAAATTTTTGCTGGAATGTTCACCAAAACATCCTTGAACTACCACAAAAATTTCAGATCCAATTGAGATAACTTGATCCACCAAATGGTGTGATTAGTGAAACTGTTCCCGAGAAAATAGAAAATGTTCAGAAACATTTTCAGGATTTTCTCTGAAATTGTTTAGCTCATATCTTTAGCTAGGAACCTTCAAATTAAGTGAGACCAACTCCATTAGAACCCTCTGAAAATCTAGTTTTCAGAAAGTCATAGTTTGTTTCATGAAAATCCTTTGAACACCCTAAAAGCCTTCAGTTAAGGTCAAGTACATAATTAATTGTGGAGGGCTCAAATGAGCTTTGCTGCAACTAAAACTTGACCAAGTCTCTGTTTAGGTTGTAACCAACCCACAGTAAAAGTGTCACAGTCATAGAGTCTGTCTAGTGGTACTTATAAGCTTCACAAGTTCAAACTTAATACAAATGCATTTAAAATGATACATGTACTTCCTCTATCATGTAGTCGCTAAGGTCGAGGAGGAACCCGAAGTCCTAGACTTTGTTACTCCAGAGGAGGAGCTAGCCTACGACCAAGAGCAGCAAGGCAAGCTCTGGTTTGCATTAACCTTTTTACAAATTGTTATTGTTTTGAGCACTTACTTGAGTATCGTACATTCTTGCATTAGAGTCTTGTTTGGAAACCTAATTGCATAGCCAAGAAAACCATGGGTTGGGTTAGGATTGCAAAACCCCGTTAGCTACTGCAAAGCTTACTTAGAGTAGGATTCGGTACAAGTCGAGTAGTTTGAACTACTCGCGAGCATAGGCTAGAGGCACTCGACTCGGGTAGAGATAGCACATGATACACATGGCAAGAATGATGAGACTGAGCGGAGAGTAAGGGCAGCAGGAATTTGGGGCCTGTGTGCTGTAACTCCGCTTGTGTCGATTGAGGACCGAGCCGTGTGCGGGCCTGTTGAACAAGCTAGAACAGTACCGAAGACCTATCGGCTATATGGGAACCGGGAAACCGATGTAACTCGGGTAGCTGGGTGTTGAGGCATAGCTGGTCGTTCAGAGGGTAGGTTGAGAGCTCGAGGTGTAAATCGGCTGGCGGCACTGAGATGCGCGTGCAGAGACCTCTTGCTCGGGACGATTCGACCGGTTCAACTTTTGGCTAACGGGTGAAAGGTAGTCACGTACGGCGTCCGTGATGGTTGTTGTAGGCAACATCGAGTACGGGCATACGTGACGGGTTGTTCGGGTAACCCTGCAGGTGTAAATCGATTATAATCGCCGTCCCTCACGGTCAGTGAGTACCACTTGTTCACTGTACCGTGACGTAGAAAGAACAGGCTAGTTACATGTTAAAATGTTGCTGATTGAAAGATGGCCCTGATTGCTAATGATTTGCTGTAGTTTAGATGCCAACTAAAGTTCCTTTTCAACTTTGGGCAAAGTACATGAGAGAAATGCGTTTCTTGTTTGATTGCGGCTCTCTCATGCGCCTTAGCGTAAGGTTCTCCACAACCTGCTGCTAAAACTTGAAAGTAAGGCTCTATTAATTAGGCGAGTCCTTGCAAAAGATTTTTATCTCATGTACCCATCACCCCTCATGTAGAAGTTCCATGTTTAGGTGAGACGGGTCAGACTTGCTGAGCCTTCGTGCTCACTGCTTGTGTTTGAAGCTTTTGCAGGGTTCTATGAGGAAGGGACTCCCGAAGAGAAGACAGAACCCCAGGAAGGGAACCCCGTCGAGTGGGAGTCGTGCACGCCGCAGAGTTAGTGTGCATGTGTGCTAGCAAGGACACGTTCAAGGGCTGGACGTGGACTTGATGCATAGTTTACGCCCGCGAGTGTAGACTGGACTTATTTTGATGTACAAATGTTTATAAACCTCTTTATGTAATAAAAGTTTTGCTTCCGCTTTGTACCTTTGATGTGTGTTATCCGGTGCTGTGCAATGCAGCACACCTCAGCGTGATCCTGGCTCAACAAGACCGTGGGGTCGTGTCAGCGTTGGTATCAGAGCTCGCTTGAGGTTTAACGCACTAAAAAGGTCACCTTTTTCAAAAATCCAGTGAGGAAAGAGTTAGTAGCCCGTATAAGGATGTTATTAGCGTATAGAAAGTGGCATACTAATCTATTTGTCTATGTCGGAAAATCGTGTATCTCGGGACGTTTATGTCTTGGGGGATACACGTAAGCGCTGTCCACCAGTGCGCACAAGCTGAAGGGTGGAGCACCACGGGTGGCAGGTAACCCGACCCGCTTTGATATCCCTACGACTCTTCATGTTGTTTGGGGTGTTCGAGCAACGTCTGTCCCTGGCGTGCGTGGTGCAATTTGGGAGACCCCGTCACGTGGTCTGAAAAGTGAACACGTAACTCAAGGCGTGTTTGGCTTGAGAACATCCGGGCGAGTGATGACGGCCGGGTGTACGAACTGTATGGATACCGGGCTCGGTGTGCAGCCGAGTCTGATGATTGTTTGAGTTTCTGCAGGTAGTCTAACCAAGAAATGGTAGACGTGTAGCATCCGTGTGCGCGTGACGTTTAGTGCCACTGAACTAATGAAGCCGGCTAAGTCCGGTATAGGTTTTTCTTTGTGAGGACGTAGTACCGACAGAATCTGGTGACGCATCGACGTCACACCCCATTAAATGAACAACTTCATTTAAAACTTGAAGTTTTTGATCCAAAGTAGTAAATCTTGCTGTAACCTCTTCCCTTAATCAGGATATTCAAAGTTAACAAGTTTTCAACTTATAGGTTGTTAAGGACAGAGCACTCTGTTTTCAGTCGAGTTAAGACTGAAGTTAATCAGAGGTTAGTGGTTGAGTTCTTTCGAGGGTGGGGTCATATGATACATTTCTGGAAATCTTTGGAAGAGCTTTACAACTTTTATGTTGAGGTCCAGAGGTGTTTCATCCCTTAACCAATCGAAAAATGCAGTAGAGTTGAAACTGTCCAGAAAACAGGACAGAGCAAAGACTCTCTTTAAACTCTCTTTAAATTGAGTATAACGTCCTGCATAAAAATCCAAAAATAGAAACTGAGGTAGTTCTGGAAAGCTTATGAGATGTGTTACAACTTTGTAAAAGAAAGTTTTGTCAGATTAGGAACAGAATTAACTGGAATTTTTGGATCAACGCAGTACCTAAAGCAGGGAGGTGCTGTCCAATTTTCTCCAGAAATTCTGGTAACTTTGACCTCTCATAACTTTTGAACCAGGATAGATCTTAGACCAAGCAAATACTCTCTGGAAAGATATGGAAGTTAGCTTTAACTTTGATGTTGAGCTCCAGAACTGGTTGTGCTTTTAGCATGGCCTAAATCAGGTTGAGATGGAAACTGATCAGGGTTGTCAGTTGAACAGCAGATCAACAGTCAAATTTGCTTAAAATTTGAACTATGTTTCCAAGTTTTATGGGTTCGATGACATGTCTTATGTTATAACTCAGTAGTTTACTGCTTAAATAAATATTTGACATTTATAAAATATATTTTTACAGATGACAGCAGACAAACAGTTGGAGAACGGGTGGGTGGTATCCCACTGTTCTCACCGCAGCGGCTATCTGGAAACATTGAGGCAGATGCTTCACTATTTCGGATATAACCATATGCCACAGTACTTCGCCAAGGAAGAAGGCGAAGAGGGGAACAAGACATGGACAATCTATGTCGAAGTCCCTGCAGGACCTACGCCACCCGGTTGGGTGCCGTTCACTGTTACGGTGAGAGGTAGGCAACCGGAAGGGATATGGCAAGTGGCAGCCCGTGACACCATGTCACGTTTCTGCCAACTACACGTGCAGGCTATGGGGGGCACTCCATATGCGCTCGTTCTGGTGGAGGGACGGGCTCAGCATGTGTGGGAAGAGAGGTACCTGGAGGCAACGGACCCGAGTTGCCCAAGGTACAACCCCGCAGAGGCAAATCTCAGCCTCCAGATGAGGGCGGGAAACGCCGTGATGGACAACCAAGCTGTTCATACGGAGCATCTTGCCACAAAGCTCAAGGAGAGCACGATCCGTGGAGACCATTTTGAGAGTGCTCACAGCGCACTCCGCACTGTGCTCCTTCCGACGATCAAGCGACTGAATGAACAACATAATCAGTTGCATCGTCTGAAGAAGGCGAAGAAGAAAAGCCGTGTCGACATCGCGGCGTTGCAAGAAATGGTACAGAATCTGACCCAGCAGAACGAGGACCTTGCTCAAGAGCGAGACAACGCTATTGAGGAAGGGCAAGGCTGGGAAGAGGACTACAACCATGCTATGGACGAGGTGCATGCTTTGCAGGACCTCGTACCTCCGGTATTGGGAATACCGGTGGTCTTTGGTCTTCCAGCAATGGGAGAACCCGAGATGGGAGAAGAGGTGGTAGATCCAGAGCCACCAGCAGAGGTACCGGAGGAGGACGACCCACAGGAGGTCGAGTTCTACTCCAAGTAGGGGGTTACAGTTGCTAAGTAGGGCAGCAAGGGTAGTGTAACCCAACTTTTGTAAATCGGTGACATGTCGTGTAAGCAGTAGCGTATGTATAGGTAGTGATGACATGAGCATGACTTCCCGGAGAACCGAGAATAATTTATCTTGTATAAAGTTTATGCTTTATCAATATATGTCATTGTTGTGCAAATTAATCATGTGTCACTTCAATACCTACTGTTGCATATGGAATTTTAAGTATGGCATGTGCTAATCGCTGCTGTTTTGAATTTCAGAATGACGCGTACTCGTGCCAACCCGGACGTTGGGGGTACTAGCCAAGGGGGAGAGACCTCCCAACCGCCTCCCGAGGACTCCTCGGGACAGCAGCAGCAACAGAAAACACCGCCACCGCCACCGCCACTGCCAACAGTTACATTGGCCGATATCGTCGCGGCAATGGCGGGTTCACATCAGCAGCACACGGAGTTGCTGCAAACTCTTATTGCCAATACGTCTCGCCCAGAGAGACGTCAAGACCGTGAGGAGCGTCAACAGAGGTCCTACTCCGACTTCCTGGCTACTCATCCCCCGGTATTCTCAAGGGCGGATGAACCTCTTGACGCGGACAACTGGCTCCGCGCAATAGAGATGAAGTTCGGGCTGCTCCAGATAAGTGAGCAGTGCAAGACTCAGTTCGCGGTCCAGCAGCTCCAAGGATCCGCGACCGCATGGTGGGCGAACTTCTGTGCTTCACAGCCCACTGACCGAGTAATGACCTGGACGGAGTTCCGGACGGCCTTCAGGGCCTATCACATACCGCCAGGCTTGATGAAGAGGAAGACGCAGGAATTCCTACACCTGCAGCAAGGGAGCCGAAACGCGCTGGAATACTCCAGGGCGTTCAACGATCTCGCGCTCTACGCGTCGTATCACGCAGATACCGACGAGAAGCGGCGGGACCACTTTTACCAGGGGCTTAACCCGCTCCTGAAGGACAAATTGGCGATGTTCAATCGCGGCAGCCTCAACAACATCATTGACGCTGCGATTGTTCAAGAGGACTCCGGCAAGGAGTTGGCGTTGGCGGAGCGAAAGCGAAGCGCGCCACAGAGCAGCGGAGAAGGAAGCGGTCCTTCTCAGAAGTTTCGGATGGTGAATCGCCCACCATCAGGTCCAAGCTGGCAGCCACCACAGAGGCCGATGCCATTCCGCAGTTGGCCGTATTCTTCACCAGCATTCAGGCCGGAAATGCCAGCACCACTTCCGCAACAACAACAGCAGCAGCGGGCGATGCCGCGTGCGTATGCGCCTCAGCAGCGCATGCCGGGCTTTCGTCCCCCGAGCACTACACCAGCAGCGGCCACATGTTACAAGTGTGGTCCCAGGACACTTCGCCAGCAGTTGTCCAAAGAGGCAAGGCGGCGGAGTTGCACCACCGTTTCCGGGGAGGAATCAACCCCGGAACCCTACTAATGCTCGGCGGGCAAACCCTAGGCCCGGCACCGTCCACCAACTTGCCATAGAGGACGTGCCGGAGGGCGAGCCAATCCTTGCGGGTATGTTCCAACTCCACCAGCATCCCGCCATAGTACTATTTGATTCAGGCGCCACGCATAGCTTCATTAGCCAAGCTTTTATTGATAAATATAGCTTGCAAATACTACCCACCGACAATCCTTATGTGATCTGTTCACCTGGTGGAAAAATTTCAGCAAGCATGATGGTCCCAAAAGCGCCATTGTGCTTGGAGGGTAGAGTCTACCCTACGTCTCTCATAATCTTAGAGGGACAAAAGGTCGATGTCATCTTAGGGATGCCGTGGTTAACTCGCCACGGCGCTGTTTTAGACACCGTCCTCCGAGTTGTGCACTTAAACCCAGAAGTGCACGAATCTCATTCCTTATTTCTGGACAGTCCAGAAATAAAACTTCCAAGTGTCTATCAATCCACAATCACCAGATTGGAAGATATTCCAGTGGTCCGAGAGTTCCCTGACGTATTCCCGGATGATTTGCCGGGGATGCCGCCCGATAGAGAGGTGGAGTTCAAGATTGAACTTGCACCGGGAACCATGCCAATATCCCGAAGGCCATACAAGATGGCGCCCAAGGAGTTGGCTGAACTGAAGACTCAGCTCACGGACCTCCTGGAGAAGGGTTTTATTATGCCGAGCTCCTCGCCATGGGGCTGTTCGGCATTATTTGTAAAGAAGAAGGATGAGACGTTGCGTCTTTGCGTGGACTATCGTCCATTAAATGCCGTAACCATCAAGAACAAGTACCCGTTGCCACGGATCGACATGTTGTTTGATCAGTTGGTCAAAGCAAAGATCTTTTCAAAGATGGACTTAAGATCTGGGTACCATCAGATTAAGATAAGGGCGGAGGACATTTAAAAGATAGCTTTCTCGACGAGGTACGGACTTTATGAGTACCTGGTCATGTCCTTCGGCCTCACCAATGCTCCAGCTCACTTCATGCATTTGATGAACTCGGTATTCATGCCGGAGCTGGACAAGTTTGTCGTGGTCTTCATCGACGACATCCTGGTATATTCCAAGTCGGAAGAAGATCACAAGAAACATCTGCGTATAGTCTTGCAACGGCTGCGGGATCACAAGTTATACGCGAAATTCAGCAAATGCGAGTTCTGGATATCGCAAGTGCCTTTCCTCCGGCATATCATCTCAGCGGAGGGTATCGCTGTAGACCCGAGCAAGATCACTCAAGTGCTGAATCGGAAATCCCGGAGAACTGTTCACGAGGTACGGAGTTTCCTCGGACTCGCGGGATATTATCGGAGATTCATTCCGAACTTCTCGAAGATTGCCAAGCCTATGACAGAGCTGCTGAAGAAGGCTACCAAATATGTTTGGAGTCCAGCATGTGAGGCAGCATTCAAGGCTTTAGTCAAGCACCTGACATCAGCACCGGTTTTGGTGCAGCCAGACACAACAAAACCGTTCAATGTGTACTGCGATGCATCCGGCATTGGGCTCGGGTGTGTGCTGATGCAAGACCGAAGGGTGGTCGCGTATGGATCACGGCAGCTTAGAAACCATGAGCAGAATTATCCAACCCACGATTTGGAGCTCGCTGCCGTGGTACTTTCACTGTAAATGTGGAGGCACTACCTACTCGGTAACCTCGTACATCTATATACCGACCACAAAAGCCTCAATTACATATTCACTCAGAAGGATCTGAACATGAGGCAGCGAAGATGGTTGGAACTGATAAAGGATTACGAAATAGAGATCCATTATCATCCGGGCAAGGCAAACGTGGTGGCAGATGCGCTGAGCCGCAAGTCACACGTCAACAATCTGACCATCACACCGTTGGAAGAGAGCGAACCACCACTGCATGTGATTCCACATGGAGCTCTCTACAACATAGCTTTGATCCCCACAATCCGTGAAGAGATAGCGGCAGCTCAGAAACATGCAAGGGCATGTCACATTTGCGGAGACGTATAGACAGTGGGGAGTTAAAATGTTTCCGGAAGGACGGAGACAGCGTCCTATGGTTCAAGGACTGGATCGTTGTACCCCGTAACCCGGAGCTACGGAAGAAAATTTTTGATGAGGCTCACTTATCAAAATTTTCTATTCTCCCCGGCAGCAACAAAATGTATCAAGAACTCAGAAGCAAGTTTTGGTGGACACGGACGAAGCGGGAAATCGCAAAGTACGTGTCCGAGTGTGATACATGTCGAAGGGTGAAAGCAGACCATATGTGGAAACCGGGACTGCTGCAACCACTGGGCATTCCTGCCTGGAAGTGGGAGGATGTGAGCATGGACTTCATCGTCGGTTTACCCACCACCTTGCAGAAACATGATTCAGTGTGGGTAATCGTCGATCGGCTCACCAAATTTGCTCATTTCATCCCGGTCAACACCAACTACAACGCCAAGAAGTATGCTGAACTGTACATCTCATGGATCCTATGCTTGTACGGCGTACCCCGTACCATCATATCGGATCAGGGCACTTTATTTCTGTCCCGTTTTTGGGAGCAGCTGCACGCTGCCTTGGGGACGAAGCTGATCCGTAGTTCAGCATACCACCCGCAAATAGACGGCCAAACCAAGCGGGTAAATCAGATCCTAGAAGACATGCTACGAGCTTGTGCTATCAACCACGGCAAGAATTGGGATGATCACTTGCCGTTAGCCGAGTTCTCATACAACAATTGGTACCAAGCCAGCATAAAGATGGTGCCCTACGAGGCGCTATACGGAAGAAAATGCCGCACACCATTGAACTGGTGTGAGTCTGGCGAAAGGGTTACCTTCGGGATTGACCTTGTCAACAACGCGGAAGAGAAGGTTCGACTGATTCAAGCGAATCTAAAAGCCGCCCAATCCCATCAGAAACAGTATGCGGACCGGAGAAGATGCCCATTACAATTTGAAGTGGGGGATCACGTATATCTACGTGTGTCTCCAATGAAGGGCGTAAGCAGATTTGGGGTGAGGGGAAAGTTAGCACCCCGATTCATCGGTCATTCCAGATTACCGAAAGATGTGGATCGGTAGCATACCGGCTGAAATTACCAGAAGCACTTTCCGGTGTGCACGGCGTCTTTCACATTTCCCAGCTGAGGAAGTGTCTCAAACTATCAACTACCGTTCAGCCTGAAGACATTGAAGAACTGCAACTGGATCTCACCTATCGGGAGGAACCGGTTCAGATTATTGACGAAAAGGCCCGAACCACAGGCAACCGTACGTTGTGGTTCTACAAGGTTCTATGGAGTAATCACTCCGTGGACGAAGCGACATGGGAGAGCGAAGGATTTCTTCGTGCCAACTACCCCGACTTTTTTGTAAGGGCCTCAGTTTTTGACACATAATTGGAGTGTTCATCACCACACCACACACCTCATTTGAGGAAAGATGGTGAACACAAATGAAGAGCAAGTAACCACCATCAACATGCTCATTAGATAACAAACTCACACATTGCAAAAGTGGTATTTCCCACATGTGATATAGGTGGGCTGGACATATGAAAACTCCTACACTTTGCTAAGGATGTCCATGCCAAGTTTCACCCGAATTCCAAACCTTTTTGAGGTCATGTTGGGCATAGTTAGAAAGAGAGCAGTTTGAAACCATATTCAAATTCAAACTGTTTTTATCCCATGAATTCAAAAGTGGGAGGCATATTCCTACTCAGCACATTTTTGTGAGCTCACACACCAATTTTCACTCCATTTGGAGTTGATCTTGACATGAGCTAAGTGGGGAAAATACAGACTTTATTTGAATTCAAAACTGAACTTGTGCTGAAATTCACTCAAACCAAACCCAATTTGAATTCTATTCAATTCAAATGGCTCAGGGGTGAATAATTTGAATCACCAGGGGTATTATGGGGCTCACTGTTTACAACAGTGATTGGGAGTAAATTTCAGAGGTTAAAACCCCGGGTGGGACCCACATGTCATAGAGGGAAGAAGGAGAAACTTGCACCCAAAGTAAGAGTCTCGATGGGAAATTCCACCGAGCAGCTGTCAGCTGTGCCACCGAGCAGCTACCGGCACCACCAGCTGCTTCCCTCTCCGCGCGCTGGCGCCCAGGGCGGCTTGCTCGCGCCCCCACGCGACCGGCACCGCCTCCATTGAGCAGGAGTCGGCCGGCTTTATCTTCTCGCGGGCAAACCTGAGCAGCGGCATTGTTTCTCGCCGCATCTCTCTGCTCAATCGGGAAAATCAGCAAAACCATCTCCTCCTTCGTTCCTGAGCTGCTAGACAGCCACCTGAGGTCGCGCACCACCCTCCCAACGCCTGAACCACCGGGTTTCGGCCCCTGTTCCCGTGATCAACGACGACCGCCGCAGTTTAGCTGAAGAACGGCGATCGGTCTCACGCGGGCAGCACACTGCAACCACTTCCACGGCCGAGCAAGGGTGGCAACAGGAGCACACGTACTCCACGTTGCTTCCACCTGAAGCTCAAGCCACGCCGTGAACTCTCTCCGGCGAATTCTCAGTTTTTGCTCCGGCAACCTTAAACTGAGCTTCCGGTACGGTTTCTTTAAATTCTCGCTCTATGAACTTTCGGAGGTCATCAAATCTTGCACATAGACGCTGGACTAGCCGGCGATCAAGTTCTTTTCTGCATCCGTAGCGTGAAACTGTCTAGGAGTGACGAATTTTGAGCTCGATCGAGGGCGGTCATGGCGGGCACGATCGGTCACACGGTGCCGACCAACTTGCCGCCATCCCTGAACCCTTTTGACACCTTGTCGAGCTTCCTAGAGGTACGCTGATGCAGTAAGTCCATTTGTTCAAGGTGTTGGCGGGTTTAGAAACCACGGTCGACGGTGCCGAACCTCAACCGAGGCCGCGGCACGTCGCCGAGCTATTTCCGGTCACCCCCAGCCCGACCTGACACCACCGACGTGTTCCTCGACGTCGACAACCCCCTGGCGGCGAGTTTCAGACCATGGGAGGTCCGGCAGCGGCGAGCCGGCGAGCCCGAGTCTGCTCCGGCGAGGTCGGCGGCGCGGGCGTGAGAGAACGGCGGGAGGAAGACGAAGCCGGCTGGCCCACGTGTCAGCGGCTGAAGAATTTAAATCGGGATCGCGTGTGGCCGGGGATCGGCTGTGCTGGCGCGCAAATACCCTGTGAGCTCCGGTGTGCCGGACACCTCCGCGCTCGACACGTGTGGTATCTCCGGTGTGCCGGACACCTCCGCGCTCGACACGTGTCCCCACGGGCCCCCGAGAGTTTGAACTTTTCCCCCCGATTTTCAGAATTCTTCCAAACTTCAAATCCTCATAACTTTACCTAGAAAGATCCAAATCGAGTGAAACAAATTTTGCTGGATTCATCTCTTTGAGCACTATCCAGCAAATCAAGTTTCACTTCATGAAAACCCTTAATTCTCCGGAATTAATTCCTCAAAGTTTAAACTGTTTGGAATTTTAACTGGAGAATCCTTTAGAGGGAGATCCTGAAATTTTTGCTGGGATGTTCACCAGAATGTCCCTGAACTACCATAAAAATTTCAGACCCATTGGAGCTCATTTAATCCACCTAATGGTGTGATTAGTGAAACTGTTCCAGGGAAAATAGAAAATGTTCAGAAACATTTTCAGAATTTTCTCTGCAATTGTTTAGCTCATATCTTTAGTTAGGAACTTCCAAATTAAGTGAGACCAACTCCATTAGAACCCTCTGAAAATCTAGTTTTCAGAAAGTCATAGTTTGTTTCATGAAAATCCTTAGAGCAACCTAAGAGTTCCAATTAAGGTCAAGGACATAATTAATTGTGGAGGGCTCAAATGAGCTTTGCTGCAACTAAAACTTGACCAAGTCTCTATTTAGGTTGTAACCAAGCCACAGTAAAAGTTTCACAGTCCTAGAGTCTGTCTAGTGGGACTTATAAGCTTCACAAGTTTAAAACTTAATACAAACACATCAAAATTGATACATATGTTTCTTCTAACATGTAGTCGCTAAGGTCGAGGAGGAACCCGAAGTCCTAGACTTTGTTACTCCAGAGGAATAGCTAGCCTACGACCAAGAGCAGCAAGGCAAGCTCCGGTTTGCATTAACCTTTTTACAAGTTTTTATTGTTTTGAGCACATACTTGAATACCTTATTCTTTGCATTAGAGTCTTGTTTGAAAACCCAATTGCATAACCAAGAAAACCATGGGTTGGGTTTAGGATTGCAAACTCCGTTAGCTACTGCAATGCTAAGATAGTGTAGGATTCGGTACAAGTCGAGTAGTTGGAACTACTCGCGAGCATAGGCTAGAGGCACTCGACTTGGGTAGTGTTAGCACATGAAACACATGGCAAGAAAATGAGACCAAGCGTAGAGTAAGGGCAGCAGGACTTTGGGGCCTGTGTGCTGTAGCTCCGCTTGTGTCGATTGAGGACCGAGCCGCGTGCAGGCCTGTTGAACAAGCTAGAACAGTACCGAAGACCTACCGGCTATATGGGAACCGGGAAACTGATGTAACTCGGGTAGCTGGGTGTTGAGGCATAGCTGGTCGTTCAGAGGGTAGGTTGAGAGCTCGAGGTGTAAATCGGCTGGCGGCACTGAGATGCGCATGCAGAGACCTCTTGCTCAGGACGATTGGACCGGTTCAACATTTGGCTAACGGGTGAAAGGTAGTCGCGTACGGCGTCCGTGATGGTTGTTGTAGGCAACATCGAGTACGGGCGTACGTGACGAGTTGTTCGGGTAACCCTGCATGTGTAAATCAATTATAATCACCGTCCCTCGCGGTCAGTGAGTACCACTTGTTCACTGTACCGTGACGTAGAAAGAACAGGCTAGCTACATGTTAAAATGTTGCTGATTGAAAGATGGACTTGATTGCTAATGATTTGCTGTAATTTAGAGCTAACTAAAATTGATTTCAACTTTGGGAAAAGTACATGAGAGAAATGCGTTTCTTGTTTGATTGCGGCTCTCTCATGTGCCTTAGCGTGAGGTTCTCCACAAACTGCTGCTAAAACATGAAAGTAAGGTTCCACTAATTAGGCGAGTCCGTTGCAAATGATTTTTACCTCATGTAACCCATTACCCCTCATGTAGAAGTTTCATGTTTGGGTGAGACGGGTCAGACTTGCTGAGCCTTCGTGCTCACTGCTTGTGTTTGAAGCTTTTGCAGGGTTCTATGAGGAAGGGACTCCCGAGGAGGAGACGGAACCCCAGGAGGGGAACCCCGTCGAGTGGGAGTCGTGCACGCCGCAGAGTTAGTGTGCGTGTGTGCTAGCAAGGACACGTTCAAGGGCTGAACATAGACTTGATGCGTAGTCTACGCCCGCGAGTGTAGACTGAACTTATTTTGATGTAAACATGTTCATAAACCTGTCTATGTAATATAAAATTTCGCTTCCGCTTTGTACCTTTGATGTGTGTTATACGGTGCTGTGCAACGCAGCACCCCTCAGCGTGATCCTGGATCGACAAGACCGTGGGGTCGTGTCAGCGTTGGTATCAGAGCCCGCTTGAGGTTTAACACACTACAACGGTCATCTTTTTCAAAAATCCAGTGAGGAACGAGTTAGTAGCCCGTATAAGGATGTTATTAGTGTATAGAAAGTGGCATACTAAACTATTTATCTATGTTGGAAAATCGTGTATCTCGGGACGTTTATGTCTTGGGGGCTACACGTAAGCGCTGTCCACCAGTGCGCACAAGCTGAAGGGTGGAGCCCCACGGGTGGCAGGTAACCCGACCCGCTTTGATATCCTCTACGACTCTTCATGTCGTTTGGGGTATTCGAGCAACGTCTGTCCCTGGCGTGCGTGGTGCAACTTGGGAGACCCCGTCACGTGGTCTGAAACGTGAACACGTAACTCAAGGCGTGTTTGGCTTGAGAACATTCGGGCGAGTGATGACGGCCGGGTGTACTAACTGTATGGATTCCGGGCTCGGTGTGCAGCCGAGTCTGACGATTGTTTGAGTTTTTGCACGTAGCCTGACCACGAAACGGTAGACGTGTAGCATCCATGTGCGAGTGACGTTTAGTGCCACTGAAATAACGAAGCCGGCTAAGTTCGGTATAAGTTTTTCTTTGTGAGGACGTAGTACCGACATAATCTGGTGACGCATCGACGTCACAGCCCAACTAAATGAACAACTTCATTTAAAACTTGAAGGTTTGATCCAAAGCAGTAAAACTTGATGTAACTCCTTCCCTTGAACAGGATATTCAAAGTTATCAAGTTTTCAACTTATAGGTTGTTAAGGACAGAGCACTCTGTTTTCAGCTGAATCAAGGCTGAAGTTGATCCGAGGTTAGAGGGTGAGTTCTTTCAAGGTTGGGGTCATATGATACATTTATGGAAAGCTTTGGAAGAGCTTTACAACTCTTCTGTTGAGGTCCAGAGGTGTTTCATCCCTTAATTACTCCAAAAATGCAGTAGAGTTGAAACTGTCCAGAAAACAGGACAGAGTAAAGACTCTCTGTAGACTCTCTGTAAATTAAGCATAACTTCCTGCATAAAAATCCAAAAATCGATAATGAGGTAGTTCTGAAAAGCTTATGAGATGGGTTACAACTTTGTAACAGAAAGTTTGTTCAGATTAGGAACAGAATTAACTGGAATTCTTGGATTAAATCAGTATCTAAAGCAGGGAAGTGCTGTCCAATTTTCTCCAGAAATTCTGTTAAGTTTGACATCTCATAACTTTTGAACCAGGAAGATCTTAGGCCAAGCAAATACTTTCTGGAAAGCTATTGAAGTTAGCTTTAACTTTGATGTTTAGCCACAGAACTGGTTTTTCTTTAGCATGGCTTAAATCAGGTTGAAATGGAAACTGGTCAGGGCTGTCATGGGAACAGCAGATCAGCAGTCAAATTTGTTTAAAAATTTGAACTGGGGTTTCCAAGTTTTATGAGTTCAATGACATGTATTATGTTACAACTCAATGGTTTACTGTTTAAATAAATATTTGACATTTCTCAAATATATTTTTACAGATGACAGCAGATAAACAATTGGAGAATGGGTGGGTGGTTTCCCACTGTTCTCACCTTAGCGGCTACCCAGAAGCATTGTGGCAAATGCTCCAATATTTCGGGTACAACCAGATGCCGCAGTACTTCGCCAAGGAAGAAGGCGAAGAGGGGAACAAGACGTGGACGACCCATGTCGAAGTCCCTGCAGGACCTACACCCCCCGGTTGGGTGCCGTTCACCGTCACGGTGAGAGGAAGACAACCGGAAGGGATGTGGCAAGTGGCAGCCCGTGACACCATGTCACGTTTCTGCCAACTACACGTGCAGGCTATGGAGGGCACTCCATACGCGCTCGTTCCCGTGGAGGGACGGGCTCAGCATGTGTGGGAAGAAAGGTACCTGGAGGCAACGGACTCGAGTTGCCCAAGGTACAATCCCGCGGAGGCAAACCTTAGCCTCCAGATGAGGGCGGGAAATGCTGTGATGGACAGCCAAGCTGTTCATACGGAGCATCTCACCACGAATATCAAGGAGAGCACGAGCCGTGGAGACCACTTCGAGAGTGCTCACAGCGCACTCCGCAATGTGCTCCTTCCGACGATCAAGCGACTGAATGAACAACATAATCAGTTCCATCGTCTGAAGAAGGCGAAGAGAAAAAGCCGTGTTGACATCGCGGCATTGCAAGAACTGGTACAGAATCTGACCCAGCAGAACGAGGAACTTACTCAAGAGCGGGACGACGCTATTGAGGAAGGGTAAGGCTGGGAAGAAGATTACAACCAGGCTATGGACGAGGTGCATTCTTTGCAGGACCTCGTACCTCCGGTATTGGGCATACCGGTGGTCTTGGGTCTTCCAGCAATGGGAGAACCCGGAATGGGAGAATAGGTGGTAGATCCAGAGCCACCAGCGGAGGTACCGGAGGAGGACGACCCACAGGAGGTCGAGTTCTACTCTGAGTAGGGGGTTACAGTTGCCATGTAGGGCAGCCAGGGTAGTGTAGCCCAAATTTTGTAATCGGTGACATGTCGAGTAGACAGTGGTGTATGTATAGGTAGTGACGACATGAGCACGACTTGTCGAAGACCCGAGAATAATGTATCTTGTATAAAGTTTATGCTTTATCAATATATGTGAATGTTGTGCAAATCAATTATGTATCACTTCAATACCTACTGTTGCTTATGGAATTTTAAGTAAGACATATGCTAATTGCTGCTGTGTTGAATTTCAGAATGACGCGTACTCGTGCCAACCCTGATGTTGGGGGTACTAGACAAGGGGGAGAGACCTCCCAACCACCTCCCGAGGACTCCTCGGGACAGCAGCAGCAACAGCAACAGCAAACACCGCCACCACCACTGCCAACAGTTACATTGGCCGACATCGTCGCGGCAATGGCGGGTTCACATCAGCAGCACACGGAGTTGCTGCAAACTCTTATTGCCAATACGTCTCGCCCAGAGAGACGTCAAGATCGTG
This sequence comes from Neostapfia colusana, assembly GCA_030760725.1. NCBI lineage: Eukaryota > Viridiplantae > Streptophyta > Magnoliopsida > Poales > Poaceae > Neostapfia > Neostapfia colusana. The sequence continues at coordinate 67,576,131 of JASWHV010000007.1, read as the reverse complement.
AGGAGCGCCAACAGAGCTCCTACTCCGACTTCCTGGCTACTCATCCCCCGGTATTCTCAAGGGCGAATGAATCACTTGACGCGGACAACTGGCTCCGCGCCATAGAGATGAAGTTCGGGCTGCTCCAGATCAGCGAGCAGCGCAAGACTCAGTTCGCGGTCCAGCAGCTCCAAGGATCCGCAAGCGCGTGGTGGGCCAACTTCTGTGCTTCACAGCCCACCGACTGAGTGATGACCTGGACGGAGTTTCGGACGGCCTTCAGGGCCTATCATATACCGCCAGGTTTGATGAAGAGGAAGACGCAGGAGTTCCTGCACCTGCAGCAAGGGAGCCGGAACGCGCTGGAATACTCCAGGGCGTTTAACGATCTCGCGCTATATGCGTTGTATCATGCCGATACCGACGAGAAGCGGCGGGACCATTTTTACCAGGGGCTTAACCCGCTCCTGAAGGACAAGTTGGCGATGTTCAATCGCGGCAGCCTCAACGACATCATTGATGCTGCGATTGTTCAGGAGGACTCCGGCAAGGAGTTGGCGGCGGCAGAGCGAAAGCGAAGCGCGCCGCAGAGGAGCGGAGAAGGAGGCGGTCCTTCTCAAATGTTTCGGATGGTGAATCGCCCACCATCGGGTCCACGCTGGCAGCCACCACTGCGGTCGATGCCGTTCCGCAGTCGGCCGTACTCGTCACCGGCATTCAGGCCGGCACTGCCAGTACCACCGCAACAACAACAGAAGCAGCGGGCGATGCCGCGTGCGTTTGCACCTCAGCAACGCATGCCGGGCTTTCGTCCACCGAGCACTCCACCAGCAGCGGCCACATGTTACAAGTGTGGTCGTCCAGGACACTTCGTGAGCAGTTGCCCGGAGAGGCAAGGCGGCGGAGTGGCACCACAGTTTCCGGGGAGGAATCAACCCCGGAACCCTACTAATGTGCGGCGGGCAAACCCTAGGCCCGGCACCGTCCACCAGCTTGCCATTGAAGACGTGCCGGAGGGCGAGCCAATCCGTGCGGGTATGTTCCAACTCCACCAGCATCTCGCTATAGTACTATTTGATTCAGGCGCCACGCATAGCTTCATTAGCCAAGCTTTCATTGATAAACATAGCTTGCAAATACTACCCACCGATAGTCCTTATGTGACCTGTTCACCGGGTGGGAAAATTTCAGCAAGCATGATGGTCCCAAAAGCGCCATTGTGCTTAGAGGGTAGAGTTTACCCTACGTCTCTCATAATTTTAGAGGGAGAAAAGGTCGATGTCATCTTAGGTATGTCGTGGTTAACCCGCCACGGCGCTGTTTTAGACACCGTCCTCCGAGTCGTGCACTTGAACTCAGAAGTGCACGAGTCTCACTCTTTATTTTTGGACAGTCCAGAAATAAAACTAAGCTACAACCATCAGATTGGAGGTTATTCCAGTGGTCCGAGAGTTCCCTGATGTATTTCCGGACGATTTGCCGGGGATGCCACCCGATAGAGAGGTGGAGTTCAAGATTGAACTTGCACCGGGAACCATGCCAATATCCCGAAGGCCGTACAAGATGGCGCCCAAGGAATTGGCTGAACTGAAGACTCAGCTCACGGACCTTCTGGAAAAGGGTTTTATTAGGCCGAGCTCCTCGCCATGGGGCTGTTCGGCATTATTTGTCAAGAAGAAGGATGAGACGTTGCGGCTTTGCGTGGACTATCGTCCATTGAATGCCGTAACCATCAAGAACAAGTACCCAGTGCCACGGATCGACACGTTGTTTGATCAGTTGGTCGAAGCAAAGATCTTTTCCAAGATGGATTTAAGATCCGGGTACCATCAGATTAAGATAAGGGCTGAGGACATTCCAAAGACAGCTTTCTCGACAAGGTACGGACTTTATGAGTACCTGGTCATCTCCTTCGGCCTCACCAATGCTCCAGCTCACTTCATGTGCTTGATGAACTCGGTATTCATTCCGGAGCTGGACAAGTTTGTCGTGGTCTTCATCGACGACATCCTGGTATATTCAAAGTCGGAAGAAGATCACAAGGAGCATCTGCGTATAGTCTTGCAACGGCTGCGGGATCACAAGTTATACGCGAAATTCAGCAAATGCGAGTTTTGGATATCGCAAGTGCCTTTTCTCGGGCATATCATCTCAGCGGAGGGTATCGCTGTAGACCCGAGCAAAATCACTCAAGTGCTGAATTGGGAATCCCCGAGAACTGTTCATGAGGTACGGAGTTTCCTCGGACTCGCGGGATATTATCGGAGGTTCATTCTGAACTTCTCGAAGATTGCCAAGCCAATGACAGAGCTGCTGAAGAAGGCTACCAAATATGTTTGGAGTCCAACATGTGAAGCAGCATTCAAGGCTTTTGTCAAGCACCTGACATCAGCACCGGTTTTGGCGCATCCAGACACAACAAAACCGTTCGATGTGTATTGTGATGCATCCGGCATTAGGCTCGGATGTGTGCTGATGCAAGACCGAAGAGTGGTCGCGTATGGATCACGGCAGCTTAGAAACCATGAGAAGAGTTATCCAACTCACGATTTGGAGCTCGCTGCCGTGGTACTCGCACTCAAAATGTGGAGGCACTACCTACTCGGTAACATCGTACATTTATATACCGACCACAAAAGCCTCAAGTACAAATTCACTCAGAAGGAGCTGAACATGAGGCAACGAAGATGGTTAGAACTGATAAAGGATTATGAAATAGAGATCCATTATCATCCGGGCAAGGCAAACGTAGTGGCAGATGCGCTGAGCCGCAAGTCACACGTCAATAATCTGACCATCACACCGTTGGAAGAGAGCGAACCACCACTACATGTGATTCCACACGGAGCTCTCTACAACCTAGCTTTGATCCCCACCATCGGTGAAGAGATAGCGGCAGCCCAGAAGAATGACAAGGGCATGTCACATTTGCGGAGACGTGTAGACAGTGGGGAGCTGAAATGTTTCTGGAAGGACGGAGACGGCGTCGTATGGTTCAAGGACTGGATCGTCGTACCCCGTAACCCGGAATTACGGAAGAAAATCTTTGATGAGGCCCACTTATCAAAGTTTTCTATTCACCCCGGCAGCAACAAGATGTATCAAGAACTCAAAAGCAAGTTTTGGTGGACACGGATGAAGCGAGAGACTGCAAAATACGTGTCCGAGTGTGATACATGTCGAAGGGTGAAGGCAGACCACATGCGGAAACCGGGACTGCTGCAACCACTCGGCATTCCTGCCTGGAAGTGGGAGGATGTGAGCATGGACTTCGTCGTCGGTTTACCCACCACCTTGCAGAAACATGATTCTGTGTGGGTGATCGTCGATCGGCTCACCAAAGATGCCCATTTCATCCCGGTTAACACAAACTACAACGCCAAGAAGTACGCTGAACTATACATCTCACGGATCCTATGCTTGTACGGCGTACCCCGTACTATCATATCGGATCGGGACACTTTATTTGTGTCCCGTTTTTGGGAGCAGCTACACGCTGCCTTGGGGACGAAGCTGATCTGTAGTTCAGCATACCACCCGCAGACGGATGGCCAAACGGAGCGGGTAAATCAGATTCTAGAAGACATGCTACGAGCTTGCGTTATCAACCACGGCAAGAATTGGGATGATCACTTGCCGTTAGCCAAGTTCTCGTACAACAATGGGTACCAAGCCAGCATCAAGATGGCGCCCTACGAGGCGCTATACGGTAGGAAATGCCGCACACCATTGAACTGGTGTGAGTCTGGCGAAAGGGTTACCTTCGGGATTGACCTTGTCAACAACGCGGAAGAAAAGGTTCGACTGATTCAAGCGAACCTAAAAGCCGCCCAATCCCGTCAAAAACAGTATGCGGACCGGAGAAGGCGCCCGTTACAATTCGAAGATGGAGATCACGTATACCTACGGGTGTCTCCAATGAAGGGCGTACATAGATTTGGGGTGAGAGGAAAGTTGGCACCCCGATTCATCGGTCCATTCCAGATTACAGAAAGATGTGGATCAGTGGCATACCGGCTGAAATTACCAGAAGCACTTTCCGGTGTGCAGGACGTCTTTCACATTGCCCAGCTGAGGAAGTGTCTTAAGCTATCAACTACCGTTCAGCTGGAGGATATTGAAGAACTGCAACCGGATCTCACCTATCGGGAGGAACCGGTGCAGATTATTGATGAAAAGGCCCGAACCACACGCAACCGTACGTTGTGGTTCTACAAGGTTCTATGGAGTAATCACTCCATGGACGAGGCGACATGGGAGAGCGAAGGATTTCTTCGCGCTAACTACCCCAACTTTTTCACGTCTCATATCCGGTAATTTTCCACCGTCCTCTCTCTCATTTTCACCTTATAATCTCGGGACGAGATTCTTTTAAGGGGGGAGGAATGTAAGGGCCTCAGTTTTTGACACATAATTGAAGTGTTCATCACCACACCACACACCTCATTTGAGGAAAGATGATGAACACAAATGAAGAGCAAGTAACCACCATCAACATGCTCATTAGATAACAAACTCACACATTGCAAAAGTGGTATTTCCCACATGTGATATAGGTGGGCTGGACATATGAAAACTCCTACACTTTGCTAAGGATGTCCATGCCAAGTTTCACCCAAATTCCAAACCTTTTTGAGGTCATGTTCGGCATAGTTAGAAAGAGGGCAGTTTGAAACCATATTCAAATTCAAACTGTTTCTATCCCATGAATTTAAAAGTGGGAGGCATATTCCTACTCAGCACATTTTTGTGAGCTCACACACCAATTTTCACTCCATTTGGAGTTGATCTTGACATGAGCTAAGTGGGGAAAATTCAGACTTTATTTGAATTCAAAACTGAACTTGTGCTGAAATTCACTCAAACCAAACCCAATTTGAATTCTATTCAATTCAAATGGCTCAGGGGTGAATAATTTGAATCACCAGGAGTATTATGGGGCTCACTGTTTACAACAGTGATTGGGAGTAAATTTCAGAGGTTAAAACCCTGGGTGGGACCCACATGTCATAGAGGGAAGAAGGAGAAACTTGCACCCAAAGTCAGAGTCTCGGTGGGAAATTCCACCGAGCAGCTGTCGGCTGTGCCACCGAGCAGCTACCGGCGCCACCAGCTGCTTCCCTCTCCGCGCGCTGGCGCCCAGGGCGGCTTGCTCGCGCCCCCACGCGACCGGCACCGCCTCCACTGAGCAGGAGTCGGCCGGCTTTATCTTCTCGCGGGCAAACCCGAGCAGCGGCATTGTTTCTCGCCGCATCTCTCTGCTCAATCGGGAGAATCAGCAAAACCATCTCCTCCTTCGTTCCTGAGCTGCTAGACAGCCACCTGAGGTCGCACACCACCCTCCCAACGCCTGAACCACCGGGTTTCGGCCCCTGTTCCCGTGATCAACGACGACCGCCGCAGTTTAGCTGAAGAACGGCGATCGGTCTCACGAGGGCAGCACACTGCAACCACTTCCACGGCCGAGCAAGGGCGGCAACAGGAGCGCACGTACTCCACGTTGCTTCCACCTGAAGCTCAAGCCACGCCGTGAACTCTCGCCGGCGAATTCTCAGTTTTTGCTCTGGCAACCTTAAACTGAGCTTCCGGTACGGTTTCTTTAAATTCTCGCTCTATGATCTTTCGGAGGTCATCAAATCTTGCACATAGACGCTGGACTAGCCGGCGATCAAGTTCTTTTCTGCATACGTAGCGTGAAACTGTCTAGGAGTGATGAATTTCGAGCTCAATCGAGGGCCTTCATGGCGGGCACGATCGGTCACACGGTGCCGACCAACTTGCCGCCATCCCTGAACCCTTTTGACACCTTGTCGAGCTTCCTAGAGGTACGCTGATGCAGTAAGGCCATTTGTTCGAGGTGTTGGCAGGTTTAGAAACCACGGTCGACGGTGCTGAACCTCAACCGAGGCCGCGGCACGTCGCCGAGCTATTTCCGGTCACCCCCAGCCTGACCTGACACCACCGACGTGTTCCTCGACGTCGACAACCCCCTGGCGGCGACTTTCAGACCATGGGAGGTCTGGCAGCGGCGAGCCGGTGAGCCCGAGTCTGCTCCGGCGAGGTCGGCGGCACGGGCGCGAGACAACGGCGGGAGGAAGACGAAGCTGGCTGGCCCATGTGTCAGCGGCTGAAGAATTTAAATCGGGATGAGGTGTGGCCGGGGATCGGCTGTGCTGGCGCACAAATACCCTGTGAGATTCGGTGTGCCGGACACCTCCGCGCTCGACACGTGTGGTATCTCCGGTGTGCCAGACACCTCCGCGCTCGACACGTGTCCCTGCAGGCCCCCGAGAGTTTGAACTTTTCCCCCCGATTTTCAGAATTCTTCCAAACTTCAAATCCTCATAACTTTGGCTAGAAAGATCCAAATCGAGTGAACCAAATTTTGCTGGATTCAGCTCTTTGAGCACTATCCAGCAAATCATGTTTCACTTCATGAAAACCCTTAATTCTCCGGAATTAATTCCTCAAAATTTAAACTGTTTGGAATTTTAACTGGAGAATCCTTTAGAGGGAGATCCTGAAATTTTGCTGGGATGTTCACCAAAATGTCCCTGAACTACCATTAAAATTTCAGACCCATTGGAGCTCATTTAATCCACCTAATGGTGTGATTAGTGAAACTGTTCCATGGAAAATAGAAAATGTTCAGAAAATTTTCAGAATTTTCTCTGCAATTGTTTAGCTCATATCTTTAGTTATGAACTTACAAATTAAGTGAGACTAACTCCATTAGAACCCTCTGAAAATCTAGTTTTCAGAAAGTCATAGTTTGTTTCATGAAAATCCTTAGAGCACCCTAAGATTGCCAATTAAGGTCATGGACATAATTAATTGTGGAGGGCTCAAATCAGATTTGCTGCAACTAAAACTTGACCAAGTCTCTATTTAGGTTGTAACCAAGCCACATAAAAGTTTCACAGTCCTAGAGTCTGTCTAGTGGGACTTATAAGCTTCACAAGTTTAAAACTTAATACAAACACATCTAAATTGATACATATGTTTCTTCTAACATGTAGTCGCTAAGGTCGAGGAGGAACCCGAAGTCCTAGACTTCGTTACTCCGGAGGAACAGCTAGCCTACGACCAAGAGCAGCAAGACAAGCTCCGGTTTGCATTAACCTTTTTACAAGTTTTTATTGTTTTGAGCACATACTTGAATACCTTATTCTTTGCATTAGAGTCTTGTTTGAAAACCCAATTGCATAACCAAGAAAACCATGGGTTGGGTTTAGGATTGCAAACCCCGTTAGCTACTGCAATGCTAAGATAGTGTAGGATTCGGTACAAGTCGAGTAGTTGGAACTACTCGCGAGCATAGGCTAGAGGCACTCGACTCGGGTAGTGTTAGCACATGAAACACATGGCAAGAAAATGAGACCAAGAGGAAAGTAAGGGCATCAGGACTTTGGGGCCTGTGTGCTGTAGCTCCGCTTGTGTCGATTGAGGACCGAGCCGTGTGCGGGCCTGTTGAACAAGCTAGAACAGTACCGAAGACCTACCGGCTATATGGGAACCGGGAAACTGATGTAACTCGGGTAGCTGGGTGTTGAGGCATAGCTGGTCGTTCAGAGGGTAGGTTGAGAGCTCGAGGTGTAAATCGGCTGGTGGCACTGAGATGCGCGTGCAGAGACCTCTTGCTCGGGACGATTGGACCGGTTCAACATTTGGCCAACGGGTGAAAGGTAGTCACGTACGGCGTCCGTGATGGTTGTTGTAGGCAACATCGAGTACGGGCGTACATGACGGGTTTTTCGGGTAACCCTGCAGGTGTAAATCGATTATAATCGTCGTCCCTCGCGGTCAGTGAGTACCACTTGTTCACTGTACCGTGACGTAGAATGAACAGGCTAGCTACATGTTAAAATGTTGCTGATTGAAAGATGGACTTGGTTGCTAATGATTTGCTTTAGTTTAGAGCTAACTAAAATTCATTTCAACTTTGGGCAAAGTACACGAGAGAAATGCGTTTCTTATTTGATTGCGGCTCTCTCATGTGCCTTAGCGTGAGGTTCTCCACAAACTGCTGCTAAAATTTGAAAGTAAGGTTCCACTAATTAGGCGAGTCCTTTGCAAATGATTTTTACCTCATGTAACCCATTACCCCTCATGTAGAAGTTCCATGTTTAGGTGAGACGGGTCAGACTTTCTGAGCCTTCGTGCTCACTGCTTGTGTTTGATGCTTTTGCAGGGTTCTATGAGGAAGGGACTCCCGAGGAGGAGACGGAACCCCAGGAGGGGAACCCCGTCGAGTGGGAGTCGTGCACGCCGCAGAGTTAGTGTGCGTGTGTGCTATCAAGGACACGTTCAAGGGCTGAACATGGACTTGATGCGTAGTCTACGCCCGCGAGTGTAGACTGAACTTATTTTTATGTAAACATGTTCATAAACCTGTTTGTGTAATATAAAATTTCGCTTCCGCTTTGTACCTTTGACGTGTGTTATACGGTGCTGTGCAACGCAGCACCCCTCAGCATGATCCTGGCTCGACAAGACCGTGGGGTCGTGTCATTTTTCACGTCGCATATCTGGCAATTTTCCCCCTCCTCTCTGTCATTTTCACATTATAATCTCGGGACGAGATTCTTTTAAGGGGGGAGGAATGTAAGGGCCTCAGTTTTTGACACATATTTGAAGTGTTCATCACCATACACACACACCTCATTTGAGGAAAGTTGATGAACACATATGAAGAGCAAGTAACCACCATCAACATGCTCATTAGAGAACAAACTCACATATTGCAAAAGTGGTATTTTCCACATGTGATATAGAGGGTCTGGGCATATAAAAACTCCTACACATTGCTAGGGATGTCCATGCCAAGTTTCACCCAAATTCAGAACCTTTTTGAGGTCATTTTGGGTATAGCTAGAAAGAGGGCAGATTGAAACCATATTAAAATTCAAACTGTTTTTATCCCATGAATTCAAAAGTGGGAGGCATATTCTTATTCAGCACATTTTTGTGAGCTCACACACCAATTTTCACTCCATTTGGAGTTGATATTGACATGAGCTAAGTGGGACAAATTCAAACTTTATTTGGATTCCAAACTAAACTTGTGCTAAAATTCATTCAAACCAAACCCAAATTGAATTCTAATCAATTCAAATGGCTCATGGGTGAATAATTTGAATCACCATGGGTATTTTGGGGCTCACTGTTTACAACAGTGATTAGGAGTAAATTTCAGAGGTTAAAACCACAGGTGGGACCCACATGTCATAGAGAGAAGAGGGGAGACTTGCACCCAAACTCACAGTCTCGGTGGGAACTTCCACCGAGCAGCTGCCGACTCAACGCTCGGGAGCAGCTGCGCTCGCCACCGAGGAGGAGCAGCGCCACCAGCTGCTTCCCGCGCCCACACACAAGCCCAAGGGCGGTTCCAGGGCCCTCTTAAGGCGCTCCACCGAGGCAGGCATCGATCGTTTCCCCCTCTCCCGTGAACACCGAGCCCCCGACCGGCCACCCCTCTGCTCGATCGGAGAACCGCAAAAACAGCTCGCCTTCTCCTTCCCCGAGCTGCTAGATGGCAATCTTAGATCGCACTCCACCTCCCCAATGGCAAAAACCCTAGCTCCGACCTCTTTTGCCCTAGAACGATCGCTACAGCGGCGACCCAACCTCAGCCGAAGGTCAGGCGCTCGTGGACAGCATTCCACAAGCGTTTTCACGGTCCAGCAAGAGAGGCAACAGGAGCACGCGACCACCGTGCTGCTCTCCTCCAAGTTTGGAAGCAAACCATGAAGAATCGATAGAGAATTTCCAGTTTTTGCTCCGGTGACCGTAAACCGAGCTTCCAGTACGGATTCTTCAAATTCTCGCTCTATGATCCTTCTTTGGTTATCAAATCTTGCATGTAGACGCTGGACTAGCCGGCGGTCAAGTTCCTTTCAGCATCCGTGGTGTGAAACTGTCTTGGAGTGACGAATTCTGAGCTCGATCAAGAGCGGTCATGGCAGGCAGGCTTGGTCACACGGTGCCGACCAGCTTGCCGCCATCTTAGAACCCATTTGACACCTTGTCGAGCTTCCTAGAAGTACACTGATGCTGTAGTACCGATTGTTCGAGGTTTTGGCAGGTTAGAACCCACGGTCGACGCCGCCGAACCTCAACCGAGGCCGAGGCACGTCGCCGGGCTATTTCCGGTCACCGCCAGCTCGAACTGACCCCACAGACGTGTTCCTCGATGTCGACAATCCCCTGGCGGCGAGTTTCATACCATGGGATGGCCCGCAGCGGCGAACCGGCGAGCTCCGGATCTGCTCCTGCGAGGGGAGGTGGCACGGGCGCGTCGGGAGGAAGACGAAGCCGGCTGGCCCATGCGTCAGTGGCTCAAAATTTTAAATCGGGATCGGGTGTGTCCGGGATCTGGTGTGCTGGCGCGCAAAGACCCTGTGGGCCTCAGTGTCCGGTCGCCTCCGCGCTTAACACATGTCCCCGCGGGCCCCGGCAGATTTAAACTTTTCCCCCCGATTTTCAGATTTCCTTCAAACTTCAAATCCTCATAACTTTGGCTAGAAAGCTCCAAATTGAGTGAACCAAATTTTATTGGATTCAGCTCTCTGAGCACTTTCTAACAAATCAAGTTTCACTTCATGAAAACCCTTATTTCTCCAGAATTAATTCCTCAAAAATTAAACTGTTTGGAATTTTAACTAGAGAATCCTTTGGAGGAAAATCCTGAAATTTTTCTGGAATATTCACCAAAATATCCTTGAATTACCATAAAATTTTCAGATTCAATTGAGCTCATTTGATCCACCTAATGGTGTGATTAGTGAAACTGTTCCAGAGAAAATAGAAAATGTTCAGAAACATTTTCAGGATTTTCTCTGAAATTGTTTAGCTCATATCTTTAGCTAGGAACCTTCAAATTAAGTGAGACCAACTCCATCATAACCCTCTGAAAATCTAGTTTTCAGAAAGTCATAGTTTTTTTCATGAAAATCCTTAGAACACCCTAAAAGCCTTCAATTAAGGTCAAGTACATAATTAATTGTGGAGGGCTCAAATGAGCTTTGCTGCAACTAAAACTTGACCAAGTCTCTGTTTAGGTTGTAAACAAGCCACAGTAAAAGTTTCACAGTCATAGAGTCTGTCTACTGGGACTTATAAGCTTCACAAGTTCAAACTTAATACAAATGCATTTAAATTGATACATGTACTTCTTCTATCATGTAGTCGCTAAGGTAGAGGAGGAACTCGAAGTCCTAGACTTTGTTACTCCAGAGGAGCAGCTAGCCTACGACCAAGAGCAGAAAGGCAAGCTCCGGTTTGCATTAACCTTTTTACAAATTGTTATTGTTTTGAGCACTTACTTGAGTATCGTACATTCTTGCATTAGAGTCTTGTTTGGAAACCTAATTGCATAGCCAAGAAAACCATGGGTTGGGTTAGGATTGCAAAACCCCGTTAGCTACTGCAAAGCATAGTTAGAGTGGGATTCAGTACAAGTCGAGTAGTTGGAACTACTCGCGAGCATAGGCTAGAGGCACTCGACTCGAGTAGAGATAGCACATGATACACATGGCAAGAAAGATGAGACTGAGCGGAGAGTAAGGGCAGCAGGACGTTGGGGCCTGTGTGCTGTAGCTCCGCTTGTGTCGATTGAGGGCCGAGCCGTGTGCAGGCCTGTTGAACAAGCTAGAACAGTACCGAAGACCTACCGGCTATATGGGAACCGGGAAACCGATGTAACTCGGGTAGCTGGGTGTTGAGGCATAGCTGGTCGTTCAGAGGGTAGGTTGAGAGCTTGAGGTGTAAATCGGCTGGCGGCACTGAGATGCGCGTGCAGAGACCTCTTGCTCGGGACGATTGGACCGGTTCAACATTTGGCTAACGGGTGAAAGGTAGTCGTGTATGGCGTCCGTGATGGTTGTTGTAGGCAACATCGAGTACGGGCGTACGTGATGGGTTGTTCGGGTAACCCTGCAGGTGTAAATCGGTTATAATCACCGTCCCTCACGGTCAGTGAGTACCACTTGTTCACTGTACCGTGACATAGAAAGAACAGGCTGGTTACATGTTAAAATGTTGCTGATTGAAAGATGACCCTGATTGCTAATGATTTGCTGTAGTTTAGATGCCAACTAAAGTTCCTTTTCAACTTTGGCCAAAGTACATGAGAGAAATGCGTTTCTTGTTTGATTGCTGAGCCTTCATGCTCACTGCTTGTGTTTGAAGATTTTGCAGGGTTCTATGAGGAAGGGACTCCAGAAGAGGAGACGGAACCCCAGGAGGGGAACCCCGTTGAGTGGGAGTCGTGCACGCCGCAGAGTTAGTGTGCGTGTGTGCTAGCATGGACACGTTCAAGGGCTGGACGTGGACTTGATGCGTAGTCTACGCCCGTGAGTGTAGACTGGACTTATTTTGATGTACAAATGTTCATAAACTTCTTTATGTAATAAAAGTTTTGCTTCCGCTTTGTACCTTTGATGTGTGTTATCTTGTGCTGTGCAACGCAGCACCCGTCTGCGTGACCCTGGCTCGACAAGACCGTGGGGTCGTGTCACTAGATCAAATGGAAATGGAAAAAAAATGAGAGGGAAGGGGGCCCACTTGTCAGTAGACTTAACACCGAAGTCAATACTCGCTGGTTTCACTCGGCAGCCGATCAACCGCGCGCCACCTCCTGCTCCCGCGCCCGAGCGAAGGGGACACCACACAGCCGTGATGTGCCATGGAAGCAACGACTGTGGCGGTCATAGCATGCGCAGCCCACGTGAATTCCTTCACTGCTCCCGTCTCCCTTGCGCACCGAAGCACAAAATCGCACAAGCGCCCGACCTCCCTGTTCTCCGGCGTCCGAGCGATAGAGGCTCTGTTGTATCCGATGATCAACACGAAAAAGGTCCGCTCCAAGGTGCTGAACACATCCATGCCAACCTCACCTTTTCTCGTATGTCATCGGTGAAGAATTTCTACGTTTATTGCTTCGGTATCCATAGGACCGAGCCGCACCAATCTTCCAAATTCGTAGTGATCCCTCTACCATCATGGGTACTGAGCAATAGACATGATCTACACCCTCCCATGCTCTTCTAGGATAAAAAGCATCGAAAATCATCACGTGTAGGCGCCGTTCTTCGAGATTTTTACACCGGCACCGATTTTCACCCAAGGTCGTCAATGGGCTCGTAGTTACAGCCTCTTTTGAGCTGATTTGAGCTCATGCCTGTGCTTAGGATGCCACCACGGTTCTCTAGGAATAAAGAATGAAGGATTTGAGCCCTCCTAGCATGAGTGCGACGCTGCCAAACTCCAACCGCCGCTGCCGCCCGTCGCCGAAGGATTTCCGGTGACCGGGGTCCCTGGCTGACCAAGGGCTGAGTTGCCCGTGGTCCAAAATGGGGAGGCGGCAATTTTTGGAGCAGTGGAAGATTGGAAAGGCGTCTTCCGAGGGGCTCACCGGAGAGCACCGCCGCAGCTCGGTTGTTGGCGCGAGGAGGAAGAAAGCACTGTGCTGTGGGGCCTGCACGCAGAGTTTAAACATTTCTGGGATTTTCCAGTTTTGGGTCAAACTTCAACTGGCTATAACTTTTGCTAGGAAGCTCCAAATTTATTGAACCAAATGTTGTTAGATTCAGCTTTTCGAGTACTTTCCATAAAAACAAATTTCAGCTCATGAAACTTATTCTTTTCCAGAATTAATTCGGTAAAGTCTAAACTGTTGGCAATTTTATCTGGAGAATTCTTTTAGGGAAAAATCTGGAATTTGGCTGGGATGTTCATTTGAAAATCCTTGAGTCACAGGAAAAATTTCAGATCCATCCATGTTCAAATCCAAATGGTGTCCCATACGACATCAGTGGGGCGTGCTGTGTGCAGCTCCGAGTATGGGCGTACATGACGTGCTATTCGGGTATCCCTGCAGGTGTATAACGAGTCGATTCGCCGTCCCTCGCGGTGATAAGTACCGCTTGTTCACTGCATCGTGACGTAAATAAATTATGGAATGTTGTGATTCAATTCTGCTGATATGTAAAAATTGTATTGCCACATGTGTGCCACCAAATATCGCTTACTAAATTTAAGATTCATGAACTGTTAACTTGTGGCTAAAAGATGGACTAAGGATGAACTTGTAGGCATATCCATTTGCTGCAATTTAACATCCCATGTTCATCATGAACTACATGTAGAGTTTCATGCATAGGGAGTCGGTTAAGTCTTGTTGAGCCATCGTGCTCACGGTTGCTGCTATAAGTGTTTTTCAGGTGAGGATTACCCCACGGAATCAGGGTATGAGTCCACCGGCGAGGGCTACCCTGCGTCAGGGACCACGGCTGAGTGGGAGCCGTACACGCCACGCTGAGCAGAGGAGTGCAGCTAGTGTGGGTTGTCCATAGGGCTGGGCAAATGACTTTTGCTAGATAGATGGGCGTGAGTTGTATAAACTTAGCTTCCGCTGTTGTAATATCAATACTTAGCTTGTAACTGAAGTATTGTACTATTTTGTACATATTCAGTTGGTTTTTCTATGTAATGCAATGTTTTCCTTATGATGTGTGCTGTCGAATGTCGCATCTTGCGGCACCACCCTCTGAGATCCTGGACGAGCGGATTCCGGTCCGCCACATCATCTCTCCACCGGGAGAATTAATCAACATAGTTTGTTTCATGTGTGATATGGGCAGATTATACTTGGCAACATACTTGGATGATATGAATGAATGCGATGCTCCAGAATCAAATAAAACAGTGGCTGGGTTGGAGTTGACAAGGAACATACCAATCATGACATCCTCAGCTTGTTGTGCTTCCTCAGCGGAGACATGATTCACATTGCCACGAGCATAATTCTGCTGTCCACGGTTACCTTGTGTAGCTCCTCCATTCGGTCGTGGGTTCCGTTTCTGTGCGTTGCTCGGCTGTCCAAGGCCTTTCTTAGAGCACTGGTTTGCAAAGTTTCCCGCCTCTCCGCATGAAAAACATGCTTTGCTTCCCATAACAGCAGGAATGTTGGGGCGAGGCTGGTTTTGAGCATACGCCAATGTTGGGACGGGGCGCAGGAGGCAAAGGTATACGAGGTGCTTGCATAACAGGATGTTGCTTCGGTGGCTGATTAGGGCGAGGTGGATTTGCAGGGCGGAAAATAGAAGCGGACGAACCATAATGTGGTGCAGCTGGTGGCATAAAGCTGGGACGTACATTGCTCCCTTGTCGCTGTCCTTGGTATGGCAACTTCCTCTTGCCCTCTTTCTCGATCTCACGGATCTTGCTCTCAACCACTATAGCTTTGTCAATGAGCTTCTGGAAGTTTGCATAATCATTGTTGAGCAGCTGAACTGGGATCTCATTGTTCAGCCCTCTCATGAACAAGTATTGCTTTCTTTGATCTGAGTTGACATCTTCTGGAGCATACCTTGACAGCTGCGTGAACTTGTTGAGGTACTCATTCACGTTCTTCCTTCCTTGGTGGAGACCTTCAAATTCTTGCCTTTTAAGAATCATGACTCCTGCAGGGACGTAATGAGAGCGGAAACTTTCCTTGAATTCAGCCCATGTGATAGTATCCTGGTTGACATGAGCATTGCAAAGAGCATCCCACCAGTCAGCGGCTGTTCCCATAAGTTGGTGCGATGCAAAGAGAACTTTCTCCCGATCATTGCACTGAACAGTAGCAAGCTTCTTTTCCATGGACTTCAACCAATCATCAGCTTCCATGGGGTCATTAGCTTGTGCAAAAGTAGGCGGTCGAGTCCTCATGAACTCTCCCAATCTGTTGTGAGCCGGCGGGGGTGGCAGTGGTGGCAGTGGGGGTGCAGGAACGGGGTTAGGATTGTTGTTGTTGTTGGCCTGCAGCTGACCCAACATTTGTATCATAGTTTGCATGAGCTGGTCCTGCAACGAGCCATCCTCTTGTGGTTCATTGTTGCCACGAGCGTTCCTCCGTTGACGGTTAACGTTTTCCCTCACCATCTGTGAGAAAGAGTAGAGTAGAATAGAAAATAGAAGTTTAGATTGATCCCCCCAACAATGTGCATCAAGGTGTATGAACTAAGTATCTTCTTTTATTAATTTCAGCCTATATGAGGATGTGAACACATGCCGAAGCATCTCACATCTCTCCACTATGTGTGGATGTGGACATTCGCCGAAGCATCCCACAACTCACATCAGCACATAAACACAAGCAATCATCACAAAAGTTCAACACACCACTCTTATTCAAGCTACTCCGATCGAAACGTTCCTATTACAGCTTATTCAATGGGAATCCTAAAATGAATCATGTGAACCGGTGCTGTTCTCGCCGTGTGACGGAGGTGGTCCATACATGGGCGCACACCATGGTGAGTCGGCAGTCCATGTAGGGTTAGATGACGCTGGTGCTCCATTCGCTCCAACGTTGGCACGAGTCTCTTCTTGTTTCTCCAGCAAATACAGCTTCTTGCGGAGGTAACGGATCTCTTCTTGTGCGTTTGCATAGCGGTTTCCTAATTCCACGAGCAACCTCTAAGACTTGTCAGCAGCTTGTGGGTTGGAAAGAGCTGTTACATGGGGTCCAATGATCTCCCTTGTACCACTCTTCCGATACGGGTGCAGCTCAAAAGTGGTGCCCTCAAGCTGCTCATGGAAGGCGTAGCACAGTCCAGTGAGTGCTTCCGATGCAGCATCATCGATAGCGTCTGCCCTTATAGCTCTCCATGTTGGTGTGAAGTGCCGGTTGAGAACCCTACCGTTAGATAGGATGGTTACTTCAGCCTTCTACTCTTCATGTCCCAGACGAGGGACTTTCTTGAGAAGATATTCTGGATATAAGCTGCAGCAATCCAGAAATTCTTTGAGCTCCCTAGATATGTGTACTCCTTCCATTCCGTCGGACCGAAATTCTTGAACTGAATGGTTAGCACATTCATCACCTTCATTATTGGTCTCAGCAAGGGGTGGCTCCTCCTCGGGTTCATCTCCTCCCTTCATAGCTTCATGAGGCTCCACGGGGTGTAAGCCCGCATGAAACTCCTCCTGAGGGGCATCCAATGCCGTTCTTGTGTATCATCCTCCATATCATCTTCGAATGGTTCCACCTCTTCCGGGTCCTCTTCCTCATGCATAGATCTATTGACTTCCTCTTCATCATGAGGTTTCGTCTTCACTTCCTCCCAATATGGTCCATCGGACACCTCAATGGGGTTAAGAGCACTCCCACGTGGTGGTGGATGAGTTCTTATGCGTGCTGTGCTCCTGTTCACCGGCATCTATAAATAAGACATGAGAAACTTTAGAGAAGGAAGAAATAACTTCAAAACTTCAGAACTTATGGAGCAAGAAAGCAAAAGTGTTGCTGTCCAAAAGAAGAGAAAAGAGGGGCTGAAAATAGCACTTTGCGGTGGCTGAATTGACAAGTAAAGTGCAGAAGCAAGCAATTTTCGAAAATAGCAGTTCAGAGGGGTGTTCCTATGTGTTTTAGAGTGTCCATTCTACCTAGGCTTGCGTCCTGCGGTCAACGTGGCTCTGATACCATTCTGTGACACCCAGTTCCAAAAATAGAACCAAGTGAATGCATATGTGGGCCCAGGATGTTCATCACACATACACATGTAATCCACAAATTGAATTCAGAATATAACCACGAATAAATAGTGTTTAAGTACTTTATTACAATGACTAAACGTCTCACTCATGAATCTCTAACTTATTCTTGCAGCGGAAGACTCTAAACAACAGCGGAAAGTCACTAAAGACAGCAGGCTCCATCTTCAACTCTACAGGCATGTTCACGGTAGTTCGCACACCTAGTACTCCACATGGTCCTCAAAGTACTCATCTCCTGTAGCTGATGTATATGTGATAATGCAAGGGTGAGTACATGTCATACTCAGCAAGTGCGAGAAAAGTATGACATGTAGCTTACAACAAGGTATGGAGTAAAAAGGCTCATTGCAGCAAGCAAATTTTATTTCACAAACACAGTAAAAACAGCAATTAAGTCTAGATGAATTAAATCACAATATAACCAAGTAATCAGCAACATTATTTCATCATAATTCACCATTTATCAAGTATCAACCAGCCATTAATCTTTCTCAAGTTCATCTCATGTTCATAAATATTCATATCCATCTCAAATTCATATAACCAAAACCAAACTCATTGTCATGACTCAAAACAGTCCCAGAAACCAATCTCAATGACCATACCATAACCATAACAAATAATCATCCCAAGTTTTTCCCTCTAATCATGGAAGTTGGCCAGGTGCTTGTGACCAGAAGCACGGCAATCATGATAGTTTTACACTCTGCATAGGTGGCACCACTTAACCCACAAGTTCGTGATTTCTTCACCCGTCGGCGACTGCAGAACCTCCATTATACCAGTACACAACCGTTGGTGTATGGCCAAGAGATCACAAAATAGCCTTTACAAAGGGGCTACTAGATGTATGGACTCACTGAGGTTTCACCGGTAGGCTTGAATCACCATTCTGCCACCAATGGGCCCCCTCTTGTGCCATGCAGTTCCCAGGGCAGTCCTCCTCGACTCCCATTCCCCGCGCCATCCACTGTCCATAACAAGCTAGCAACACACCTAATTAATCAGCTAAGCCGCACCAATACATGGCCTTGTGGTGGCACTGTTTTCCTAGCATATTCTCGCATAAACCGGTCCTTATATCTATGGCAAGACCCACCATCTCATCCAGCAACATTCACGAACCAATCTTGCCTAGATCTCCCCGATTCCATGCCGTTTAACATCATCAAGATCTCATCATCATTATTCATATGAGTGCAGTAGCTAGAAATGTTTTATTTCAGCTTCCCGTATCCCATGAATTAAGCGAAGCAAAAAGGAAAAACGACCATACCCGACTCATCAACTTTCCTGGCGACAAGGATGGTTAACAAAACTAGTAAACTCCTATAAAAAGGGTTTGCCATCAACTTGACTCAAGTATACGAGTTTTCACAAACAAAATAGTTTCAAAACATGGGATCAATTATGTCAAGGGGCACTTGCCTTGCTCCCGTGGTCCTTGTGGTTCAAGCGTCTCGAAGTCTTAGTGCTGTAGTTCCTGGTAGATGGCCTCTTGAGCTTGTTCTTCTACTCACGATCATGCCAATACAAAATTTACAGCAATCAATAATAATGCACAAACTTTACTCGAGATGCAATGTAGTAGATGGATGCAAATCCTATGGTGCTGTTTGATTAAACCAGTTTGTATGTGTTCTTGCATGTTTTACCGTGCTTTCATGGGGTTTTATGATGAACAAGGGTGTAGGAATCAAGTGTGGACGTGGTGATGATCTTGACTCAAGATCTAGATCAATTCCACCGTAAAAAATCAATCAAAACGCGATCTGTCCACACGAAAAAGTTTCTGTTCAAAACGGGCGAAGAAAACGGATGTGTAGAAACAGCGGCGACGTCGTAAGATGGGTAACAAAAGATCTACCTAACTTCCTTTTGGTGGCAGGGCCTTCCTCCTAGCAATGGCAGCAGCGGAGAATTTTTCTATGAAAAAATTTGGTAGGACAGATCGTCGGGCTTCTTCTCTGGCGACGGCGGGGCTCGCCGGCGACCAAACTCCGGCAAGGGGTAGGGGTGGCCAACTTGGCGAGTTGGGGGGGGGGGGGCAGGGGCTCCAAATCACCGACTTCGAGGCAGGAGGGGAGGGGGAGGATGGGGCCAAAAAGGGGGGGGGGGGGTTGGGTTGTATTTATAAGTGGGGGGAGGGAGGAGTCCTACTCCAATTGGAGCTCAAATAAGAGTCCTACTCAATTTTGGATCTCAACAAACTTATCTTTTCAGTTAGGTGCGGCAGCCTTGGGTATTTTATCCCCCAAATTTGGGGAAAATTTCCCTTTTGGGGAATTGGGGAATTTGGAAATTTTGGGGGAAATTTGGGAATGGCTCATTTCAGCTATCTTATTCCCATTCCTCACCATTTCTGTGTCACTTGCTCCATTTCTACATTCCCCTCTCCATTTCTATGTCCCATTCTCCATTTCTACATTTCCCTCTTCATTTCTAAGTCCCATTCTCCATTTCTACATTGCCCTTCTCCATTTGTAACACCCCAAAAATCTGGTTAAGAACCTAAATCATGTTAAGAGGGGAATTTAAAAATTTTTGGACGTGTTGCATGTTTTGCAAAAATTCAAATTCAAACTGGAATTCAAATTAAACTCAAAACAGAAAATAAATAGAAAAAAGAAAAAGGAAAACAGAAAAAAAAAACCGGCCAGTGGGCCGAAACCCACCAGCCGGCCCACCCAGCACCCGCGCCAGCCCGCAGCCGCGCGTGCCCCTTCCCTCCCACTGACAGGCGGGGCCCACCAGATCTTCTTCTTCCTCGCGCCAGCGCCGGACTCTCTCACCCCGAATCCAAACCGATCCAGATTTCTGCGAATCTCAGCCGAATTTCGCTCGGGGGCGACTCAAACTCGATCTAAACCACCCCGCCGCCCTCCCCCATCTATAAAAACCCCGGCCTCGTTCTGTTTTTTCCCACACGATCTGCTGTTTTTCCTCCGGTGAGAACCCGAGCCTTCTCCGGCGAATTCTGGCCGACCTACGCTCGGAAATTCCGATCTAACTCGCTGGTCTTGATCCACCGCCTCCGGGGAACCTTGCAGATGCAGAAAACTCGGTGACTTGCGGTGTAAACACAGCGCCGACGAGCCTCGCCGTGAATTCACCTCGGACCTCGTCGCCGATCACCTTCCAGGACCTCCGAGCTCAAGAAAACCCCCGAGATGAGATCCCCGACCTCTCCTCCACCGATATATGCCATAAGATCACAGTTCTAGGAAGAATTCTCGAAGATCCGAAAGTCTCCGGCGAGATCGCCGCTTCCCGCCGCCGTGCGCCGCCGGCAGCGCCACCCACGCTCGATCAGAGCGACATGGCTGCTTGTGCGCCGTTTATTTTAAATCGCACGGTAGGGTTTAAATCCCCGCGTACCGGTTCGACGTTATAATCTCAGCCGTCGGTTTAAAATCGGACGGTCCATGTCAGCCCCGCGTTATAGAGACTGGAAATCTTACGTGCTACTGACACGACCCCAATGGTCCTGTCGAGCCAGGATCACGCTGAGGGGTGCTGCGTTGCACAGCACCGTATAACACACGTCAAAGGTGCAAAGAGGAAGCGGAAGTTTTATTACATAAACAGGTTTATGAACATGTTTACATCAAAATAAGTTCAGTCTACACTCGCGGGCGTAGACTAAGCATCAAGTGCACGTTCAGCCCTCGAACGTGTCCTTGCTAGCACACACGCACACTAACTCTGCGGCGTGCACGACTCCCACTCGACGGGGTTCCCCTCCTGGGGTTCCGTCTCCTCTTCGGGAGTCCCTTCCTCATAGAACCCTGCAAAAGCTTCAAACACAAGCAGTGAGCACGAAGGCTCAGCAAGTCTGACCCGTCTCACCTAAACATGGAACTTCTACATGAGGGTAATGGGTTGCATGAGGCAAAAATCATTTGCAAGGACTCGCCTAATTAGTAGAACCTTACTTTCAAGTTTTAGCAGCAGGTTGTGGAGAACCTTACGCTAAGGCACATGAGAGAGCCGCAATCAAACAAGAAACGCATTTCTCTCATGTACTTTGCCCAAAGTTGAAAAGAACTTTAGTTAGCACTAAGCTACAGCATATCATTAACAATCAATGTCCAGCTTTCAATCAGCAACATTTTAACATGTAACTAGCCTGTTCTTTCTACGTCACGGTACAGTGAACAAGTGGTACTCACTGACCGCGAGGGACGGCGATTATAATCGATTTACACCTGCAGAGTTACCCGAACAACCCGTCACGTACGCCCGTACTCGATGTTGCCTCCAACAACCATCATGGACGCCGTACGCGACTACCTTTCACCCGTTAGCCAAATATTGAACCGGTCCCATCGTCCCGAGCAAGAGGTCTCTGCACGCGCATCTCCGTGCCGCCAGCCGATTTACACCTCGAGCTCTCAACATACCCTCTGAACGACGGGCAATGCCTCAATACCCAGCTACCCGAGTTACATCAGTTTCCCGGTTCCCATATAGCCGGTAGGTCTTCGGTACTGTTCTAGCTTGTTCAACAGGTCCGCACACGGCTCGGTCCTCAATCGACACAAGCGGAGCTACAGCACACAGGCCCCAAAGTCCTGCTGCCCTTACTCTCCGCTCGGTCTCATTTTCTTGCCATGTGTATCATGTGCTATCTCTACCCGAGCAATGTGCCTCTAGCCTATTCTCGCGAGTAGTTCCAACTACTCGACTTGTACTGAACCCTACTCTATCCTAGCAATGCAGTGGCTAACGAGGTTTGCAATCCTAAACCCAACCCGTGGTTTTCTTGGCTATGCAGTTGGATTTCCAAACAAGACTCTAATGCACAGAATAAAGGAAACAGGTATGTGCTCCAAACAATAAAAATTTGTAAAAAGGTTAATGTAAACCGGAGCTTGCCTTGCTGCTCTTGGTTGTAGGCTAGCTGTTCCTCCGGAGTAACGAAGTCTAGGACTTTGGGTTCCTCCTCGACCTTAGCGACTACATGATAGAAACAATACATGTATTAATTTAATGCATTTGTATTATGTTTGAAGTTGTGAAGTCTATAACCTTTGCTAGATAGACCTAATGACTGTGAAACTTTTACTATAGCTTGGTTACAACCTAAGCCAAGACTTGGTCAAGTTTTAGTTGCAGCAAAGCTCATTTGAGCCCTCCACAAATAATTATGTCCTTGACCTTAATTGGAACTCTTAGGGTGTTCTAGGAATTTTCATGAGACAAACTATGACTTTCTGAAAACTAGATTTTCAGAGGGTTCTAATGGAGTTGGTCTCACTTAATTTGGAAGTCTCTAACTAATGATATGAGCTAAACAATTTCAGAGAAAATTCTGAAAATGTTTCTGAACATTTTCTATTTTCTCTGGAACAGTTTTGCTAATCACATCATTAGGTGGACTAAATGAGCTCAAATGGATCTGAACTTTTTATGGTAGTTCAAGGATATTTTGGTGAACATCTCAGCAAAATTTCAGGATTTTCCTCCAAAGGATTCTCCATTTAAAATTCCTAACAGTTTAAACATTAAGGAATTAATCCTGGAGAATTAAGGAATTTCATGAAGTGAAACTTGATTTTCTGGAAAGTACTCAGAGAGCTGAATCCAGCAAAATTTGGTTCACTCAATTTGGAGCTTTCTAGCCAAAGTTATAAGGATTTGAAGTTTGAAGGAAATCTGAAAATCGGGGAAAAGTTTAAACTCGCGCGTGGGCCCAGGGGACACGCGTCGCACGCCTAGGCGATGGCACACCGCGGCCCACAAGGATTTTGCGCGCCAGCACACCCGATCCCGGCCGCAGCCGGATCCGGATTCAAAATATCGGCCGCTGACAGCTGGGGTCCACCCCCTTCTTCAACCTCGCGACACCCGCGCCCCGCCGCCGAGGGACCTCGCCGGAGAGCGCGCCGCCGGCTGCTGTACAGCTCCAAACTTCTTGATTCTGGCTGCCCCTGCCTACTTTTACTTGGGGAACAGGATCCGAGGGTCAGCTGCTCATGACAACGGCCGGAGCATGGTCGGCGACGAGCCGCCATATCAGAATGACTTCGGCCATGTCGGCTGACTCCCCTGGTACCTCAGCTACTTGGGAAATCGGTCGGGGAGCATCAGTGGGCCTCAGAGAAGGTCGACATGAGCTCGAGGCAGCTCGGGGAAGGCCCGAAATAGGTCCTCACCGTGCGCCCGATACCCCCCGTTCGTTCCTCCATTAGTAGACCTTAAATTACGCCGGGCACAGAGGTTCTCCGGCCCAGAGTTGTGAAGGCAACTTGTGCGTTACCGTGTCTAGCTCGTGTGGGAGTGGCCTGAGGCCCTCTAATCCTTTCTAGAGCATGAATTAAACAGAATCATACCCGAAGGTCGTTCTGCACACAGAAAGGGGAAAAGTGGAAATTCGCCGCCAGTGAGCAAACACTCGAGCTGTGGCTCGGGGATGAGCAGCACCGGTCACCCGCGCGTCCAAGGGTGCCTTGGCCCGGGCGTGACAACGCCCAGGTTGGGCTGTCCACGAGAGCCCGAGGTGCGGCAGTTCCAAGTTCCGAGTTTGATCTTTCGGCACAGCCGATATCAATCGGTTTCAACCGAATTCTAGCAATGGGGAGGATGGAGGAAGGTCTCTAGTACCTTGCTGGGACTCTGGAGTGGAAGGAGGGAGCTGCGATCGGCGTCCTCCGATCAAGTCCGAACTGCGGAAACTTTCGGCCAGTGCTGGGTTCTTGCGGGAAAACACGTCGGTACCTCGGCCGAGGAGGGGGACAGGCGCCTTAAGAAGGCTCTGCACCGCCTCATGCCCGCGCGTGGGCAAGCAGCTGGTGGCGCGGTGGCTGGCCTCGGTGGCGATCACCGCTGCGGCTCGGCGACCCGAGTGAAAAGTCTCAGTCGGTTTGTGTTGAAGTAGAGGCTGACATGTGGGTCCCACCCTTCCTTTTAACCTCTGAAATTTACTTCTAATCACTGTTGTAAACAGTGAACCCCATACTACCCTTGGCAATTCAAATTATTCCCCCATGAGCCATTTGAATTGATCAAAGTTCAAATGAGGTTTGGTTTGAATGAATTTCAGCACAAGTTCAGTTTGAAATTCAAATAAAGTTTGAATTTCTCCCCCTTAGCTCATGTCAAGATCAACTCCAAATGGAGTGAAAATTGGTGTGTGAGCTCACAAAAATGTGCTGAGTAAGAATATGCCTTCCACTTTCAAATTTATGATATAAAAACAGTTTGAATTTGAATATGTTCTCAAACTGCCCCCTTCCTAACTATACCCAAGATGACCTCAAAAAGGTTTTGAATTTGGGTGAAACTTGGCATGGACATCCTTAGCAAAGTGTAGGAGTTTTTCCTATGTCCAGCCCATCTATATCACATGTGGGAAATACCACTTTTGCAATGTGTAAGTTTGTTCCCTAATGAGCATGTTGATAATTGTTACTTGCTCTTCATTTGTGTTCATCACTCTTCCTCAAATGAGGTGTGTGGTGTGGGGATGAACACTACAAATGGGTGTCAAAAACTGAGGCCCTTACATTCCTCCCCCCTTAAAAGAATCTCGTCCCGAGATTATAAGGTGAAAATGAGAGAGAGGATGGTGGAAAATTACCGGATATGCGACTTGAGAAAGTCGGGGTAGTTAGTGCGAAGGAATTCTTCGCTCTCCCATGTCGCTTCGTTCATGGAGTGATTACTCCACAGAACCTTGTAGAACCACAACGTACGGTTGCGTGTGGTTCGGGCCTGCTCATCAATAATCTGCACCGGTTCCTCCCGATAGGTGAGATCCGGTTGCAGTTCTTCAATGTCTTCCAGCTGAACGGTAGTTGATAGCTTGAGACACTTCCTCAGCTGGGAAATGTGAAAGACGTCGTGCACACCGGAAAGTGCTTCTGGTAATCTCAGCCGGTATGCTACCGATCCACATCTTTCGGTAATCTGGAATGGACCGATGAATCGGGGTGCTAACTTTCCTCTCACCCCAAATCTGTTTACGCCCTTCATTGGAGACACCCGTAGATATGTGTGATCTCCAACTTCGAATTGTAATGGGCGCCTTCTCCGGTCTGCATACTGTTTCTGACGGGATTGAGCGGCTCTTAGGTTCGCTTGAATCAGTCGAACTTTTTCTTCCGCGTCATTGACAAGGTCAATCCCGAAGGTAACCCTCTCGCCAGACTCACACCAGTTCAGTGGTGTGCGGCATTTCCTGCCGTATAGCGCCTCGTAGGGCGCCATCTTGATGCTGTCTTGGTACCCGTTGTTGTACGAGAACTCGGCTAACGGCAAGTGATCATCCCAATTCTTGCCGTGGTCGATAGCGCAAGCTCGTAGCATGTCTTCTAGGATTTGATTTACCCGCACAGTTTGCCCATCCGTCTGCGGGTGGTAGGCTGAACTACGGATAAGCTTCGTCCCCAAGGCAGCGTGTAGCTGCTCCCAAAAACGGGACACAAATAAAGTGCCCCGGTCCGATATGATGGTACGGGGTACGCCGTATAAGCATAGGATCCGTGAGATGTACAGTTCAACGTACTTCTTGGCGTTGTAGTTGGTGTTGACCGGGATGAAATGGGCAACTTTGGTGAGCCGATCGACGATCACCCACACAGAATCATGTTTCTGTAAGGTGGTGGGTAAACCTACGACGAAATCCATGCTCACGTCCTCCCATTTCCAGGCAGGAATGCCTAGTGGTTGCAGCAGTCCCGGTTTCCGCATATGGTCTGCCTTCACCCTTCGACATGTATCACACTCGGACACGTATTTGGCAGTCTCTCGCTTCATCCGTGTCCACCAAAACCTTCTTCTGAGTTCTTGATACATTTTGTTGCTGCCGGGGTGAATAGAAAACTTTGATAAGTGAGCCTCATCAAAGATTTTCTTCCGTAACTCCGGGTTTCGGGGTACGACGATCCGGTTCTTGAACCATAGGACGCCGTCTCCGTCCTTCCAGAAACATTTCAACTCCCCACTGTCTACACGTCTCCGCAAATGTGACATGCCCTTGTCATTCTTCTGGGCTGCCGCTATCTCTTCACGGATGGTGGGGATCAAAGCTAGGTTGTAGAGAGCTCCGTGTGGAATCACATGTAGTGGTGGTTCGCTCTCTTCCAACGGTGTGATGGTCAGATTATTGACGTGTGACTTGCGGCTCAGCGCATCTGCCACAACGTTTGCCTTGCCCGGATGATAATGGATCTCTATCTCATAATCCTTTATCAGTTCTAACCATCTTCGTTGCCTCATGTTCAGCTCCTTCTGAGTGTATATGTACATGAGGCTTTTGTGGTCGGTATATAAATGTACGAGGTTACCGAGTAGGTAGTGCCTCCACATCTTCAGTGCAAGTACCACGGCAGCGAGCTCCAAGTCGTGAGTTGGATAATTTTGCTCATGATTCCTAAGCTGCCGTGATCCATACGCGACCACTCTTCGGTCTTGCATCAGCACACATCCGAGCCCAATGCCGGATGCATCGCAGTACACATCGAACGGTTTTGTTGTGTCTGGCTGCGCCAAAACCGGTGCTGATGTCAGGTGCTTGACTAAAGCCTTGAATGCTGCTTCACATGCTGGACTCCAAACATATTTGGTAGCTTTCTTCAGCAGCTCTGTCATTGGCTTGGCAATCTTCGAGAAGTTCGGAATGAACCTCCGATAATATCCCGCGAGTCCGAGGAAACTCCGTACCTCATGAACAGTTCTCGGGGATTTCCAATTCAGCACTTGCGTGATCTTGCTCGGGTCCACAGCGATACCTTCCGCTGAGATGATATGCCCGAGGAAAGGCACTTGCGATATCCAAAACTCGCATTTGCTGAACTTTGCATATAACTTGTGGTCCCGCAGCCGTTGCAAGACTATACGCAGATGTTTCTTGTGATCTTCCTCCGACTTGGAGTATACTAGGATGTCGTCGATGAAGACCACCACAAACTTGTCCAGCTCCGGCATGAACACCGAGTTCATTAAGTACATGAAGTGAGCTGGAGCATTGGTGAGGCCAAAGGACATGACCAGGTACTCATAAAGTCCATACCTTGTCGAGAAAGCTGTCTTTGGAATGTCCTCTGCCCTTATCTTAATCTGATGGTACCCGGATCTTAAATCCATCTTGGAAAAGATCTTTGCTTCGACCAACTGATCAAACAACATGTCGATCCGTGGCAACGGGTACTTGTTCTTGATGGTTACGGCATTTAATGGACGGTAGTCCACGCAAAGCCGCAACGTTTCATCCTTCTTTTTGACAAATAATGCCGAACAGCCCCATGGCGAGGAGCTCGGCCTAATAAAACCCTTCTCCAGAAGGTCCGTGAGCTGAGTCTTCAGTTCAGCCAACTCCTTGGGCGCCATCTTGTACGGCCTTCGGGATATTGGCATGGTTCCCGGTGCAAGTTCAATCTTGAACTCCACCTCTCTATCGGGTGGCATCCCCGGCAAATCGTCCGGGAATACATCCGGGAACTCTCGGACCACTGGAATGTCTTCCAATCTGATGGTTGTGGCTTGATAGACACTTGGAAGTTTTATTTCTGGACTATCCAGAAATAATGAGTGAGAACCGTGCACCTCTGAGTTTAAGTGCACGACTCGAAGGACGGTGTCTAAAACAGCGCCGTGGCGGGTTAACCACGACATCCCTAGGATGACATCGACCTTCTGCCCCTCTAAGATAATGAGAGACGTGGGGTACACTCTACCCGCTAAGCATAATGGTGCTTTGGAGACCATTACGCTTGCTGAAATCTTCCCACCCGGTGAACAAATTAAATATGGACTATCGGTGGGTAGTATTGGCAAGCTGTGTTTAGCAATGAAAGCTTGGCTAATAAAATTATGCGTGGCACCTGAATCAAATAGTACTATAGCGGGATGCTGGTGGAGTTGGAACATACCCGCAAGGATTGGCTCGCCCTCCGGCACGTCCTCAATGGCAAGCTGGTGGACAGTACCGGGCCTAGGGTTTGCCCGCCGCGCATTAGTAGGGTTCCGGGGTTGATTCCTCCCCGGAAACTGTGGTGCCACTCCGCCGCCTTGCCTCTCCGGGCAACTGCTCGCGAAGTGTCCTGGACGACCACACTTGTAACATGTGGCCGCTGCTGGTGGAGTACTCGGGGGACGAAAGCCCGGCATGCGTTGCGGAGGTGCAAACGCACGCGGCATCGCCCGCTGCTGCTGTTGTTGTTGCGGTGGTGCTGGCAGTGCCGGCCGGAATGCTGGTGAAGAGTACGGCCGACCGCGGAACGGCATCGACCGCTGTGGTGGTTGCCAGCGTGGGCCTGATGGTGGGCGATTCACCATCCGAAACTTCTGAGAAGGACCACCTCCTTCTCCGCTGCTCTGCGGTGCGCTTCGCTTTCGCTCTGCCGCTGCCAACTCCTTGCCGGAGTCCTCCTGAACAATCGCAGCATCAATTATGTCATTGAGGCTGCCGCGATTGAACATCGCCAGCTTGTCCTTCAGGAGCGGGTTAAGCCCCTGGTAAAAGTGGTCCCGCCGCTTCTCGTCCGTATCTGCGTGATACGACGCGTAGATCGCGAGATCGTTGAACGCCCTGGAATATTCCAGCGCGTTTCGGCTCCCTTGTTGCAGGTGTAGGAACTCCTGCGTCTTCCTCTTCATCAAACCGGGCGGTATATGATAGGCCCTGAAGGCCGTCCGGAACTCCGCCCAGGTCATCGCTCAGTCGGTGGGCTGTGAAGCACAGAAGTTGGCCCACCACGCGCTCGCGGATCCTTGGAGCTGCTGGACCGCGAACTGAGTCTTGCGCTGCTCGCTGATTTGGAGCAGCCCGAATTTCATCTCTATGGCGCGGAGCCAGTTGTCCGCGTCAAGTGGTTCATCCGCCCTTGAGAATACAGGGGGATGAGTCGCCAGGAAGTCAGAGTAGGAGCTCTGTTGGCGCTCCTCACGATCTTGACGTCTCTCTGGGCGAGACGTATTCGCAATCAACGTTTGCAGCAGCTCTGTGTGCTGCTGATGTGAACCCGCCATTGCCGCGACAATATCGGCCAATGTAACCGTCGGCAGTGGCGGTGGCGGTGTTTGCTGTTGCTGTTGCTGCTGCTGTCCCGAGGAGTCCTCGGGAGGTGGTTGGGAGGTCTCTCCCCCTTGACTGGTACCTCCAACATCAGGGTTGGCACGAGTACGCGTCATTCTGAAATTCAAAACAGCAGCAATTAGCACATGTCTTACTCAAAATTCCATAAACAGCAGTAGGTATTGAAGCGACACATGATTAACTTGCACAACATTCACATATATTGATAAAGCATAAACTTTATACAAGATACATCATTCTCGGATCTCCGAGAAGTCGTGCTCATGTCGTCACTACCTATACATACGCTACTGTCTACACGACATGTCACCGATTACAAAAGTTGGGTTACGCTACCCTAGCTGCCCTACTTGGCAACCGTAACCCCCTACTCGGAGTAGAACTCGACCTCCTGTGGGTCATCCTCCTCCGGTACCTCTGCTGGTGGCTCGGGGTCTACCAC
Organism: Neostapfia colusana; assembly: GCA_030760725.1. Classification (NCBI taxonomy): domain Eukaryota; kingdom Viridiplantae; phylum Streptophyta; class Magnoliopsida; order Poales; family Poaceae; genus Neostapfia; species Neostapfia colusana. Next base: position 67,546,126 of record JASWHV010000007.1, on the reverse strand, counting down.
CTCTTCTCCCATTCCAGGTTCTCCCATGGCTGGAAGACCCAAGACTACCGGTACGCCCAATACCGGGGGCACGAGGTCCTGCAATGCATGCACCTCGTCCATAGCCTGGTTGTAGTCCTCTTCCCAGCCTTGTCCTTCCTCAATAGCGTCGTCCCGCTCTTGAGCAAGGTCCTCATTCTGCTGGGTTAGGGTCTGCACCAGCTCTTGCAACGCCGCGATGTCAACACGGCCCTTTTTCTTTGCCTTCTTCAGACGACGCAACTGATTGTGTTGTTCATTCAGTCGCTTAATCGTCGGAAGGAGCACATTGCGGAGTGCACTGTGAGCACTCTCAAAATGATCTCCACGGCTTGTGCTCTCCTTGAGCTTGGTGGCGAGATGCTCCGTATGAACAGCTTGGCTGTCCATCACAGCGTCTCCCGCCCTCATTTGGAGGCTGAGATTTGCCCCCGCGGGGTTGTACCTTGGGCAACTCGGGTCCGTTGCCTCCAGGTACCTCTCTTCCCACACATGCTGAGCTCGTCCCTCCACCGGAACGAGTGCGTATGGAGTTCCCTCCATAGCCTGCACGTGTAGTTGGCAGAAACGTGACATAGTGTCACGGGCTGCCACTTGCCACATCCCTTCCCGTTGTCTTCCTCTCACCGTGACGGTGAATGGCACCCAACCGGGTGGCGTAGGTCCTGCGGGAACCTCGACATGGATCGTCCACGTCCTGTTCCCCTCTTCGCCTTCTTCCTTGGCGAAGTATTGCGGCATCTGGTTGTACCCGAAATATTGGAGCATTTGCCACAATGCTTCCGGGTAGCCGCTACGGCCAGAGCAGTGGGAAACTAACCACCCGTTCTCCAACCGTTTATCTGCTGCCATCTGTAAAAATATATTTGAGAAAGGTCAAATATTTATTTAAACAGTAAACCATCGAGTTATAACATAAGATATGTCATTGAACCCATAACACTTGGAAACATAGTTCAAATTTTTAAACAAATTTGACTGCTGATCTGCGGTTACCATGACAGCCCTGACCAGTTTCCATATCAATCTGATTTAGGCCAGGTTAAAAGCAAAACCAGTCCCGGAGCTCAACATCAAACTTAAAGTTAACTTCAATAGCTTTCCAGAAAGTATTTGGTTGGCCTAAGATCTGTCCTGGTTCAAAAGTTATGAGATGTCAAGGTTAATAGAATTTCTGGAAACAATTGGACAGCACCTCCCTGCCTTAGGTACTGATTTGATCCAAGAATCCCAGTTAATTCTGTTCCTAAACTAACAAAACTTTCTGTTACAAAGTTGTAACCCATCTCATAAGATTTCCAGAACTACCTCATTTCTTATTTTTGGATTTTTAAGCAGGAAGTTATGCTTAATTTACAGAGAGTTTACAGTGAGTCTTTGCTCTGTCCTGTTTTCTGGACAGTTTCAACTCTACTGCATCTTTCGAGTGGTTAAGGGATGAAACACCTCTGGAACTCAACAGAAAAGTTGTAAAGCTCCTCCAAAGCTTTCCAGAAATGTATCATACGACCCCAACCTCGAAAGAACTCAACCCCTAACCTCTGATTAACTCCAGCCTTGATTTAGCTGAAAACAGAGTGCTCTGTCCTTAACATTGTATAAGTTGAAAACTTGTTAACATTGAATATCCTGTACAAGGGAAGGAATTACATCTAGTTTTACTACTTTGGATCAAAACCTTCAAGTTTTTAAATGAAGTTGTTCATTTAATTGGATGTGACGTCGAGGCGTCACCAGATTATGTCGGTACTACGTCCTCACAAAGGAAAAACCTATACCGGACTTAGCCGGCTTCGTTAGTTCAGTGGCACTACTCGTCACTCGCACACAGATGCTACACGTCTACCGTTTCGTGGTAAGGCTACCTGCAGAAACTCAAACAATCATCAGACTCGGCTGCACACCAAGCCCGGAATACATACAGTTAGTACACCCGGCCGTCATCACTCGCCCGGATGTTCTCAAGCCAAACACGCCTTGAGTTACGTGTTCACGTTTCAGACCACGTGACGGGGTCTCCCATGTTGCACCACGCACGCCAGGGACAGACGTTGCTCGAATACCCCAAACGACATGAAGAGTCGTAGAGGATACTAAAGCGGGTCGGGTTACCTGCCACCCGTAGGGCTCCACCCTTCAGCTTGTGCGCACTGGTGGACAGCGCTTACGTGCACCCCCCAAGACATGAACGTCCCGAGATGCACGATTATCCGACATAACAAATAGGTTAACAAGCCACTTTCTATATGCTGATAACATCCTTATACGGGCTACTAACTCGTTCCTCACTGGATTTTTGAAAAAAAGAAGACCTTTGTACTGTGTTAAACCTCAAGCGAGCTCTGATACCATGCTGACACGACCCCAATGGTCCTGTCGAGCCAGGATCACGCTGAGGGGTGCTGCGTTGCACAGCACCGTATAACACACGTCAAAGGTGCAAAGCGGAAGCGGAAGTTTTATTACATAAACAGGTTTATAAACATGTTTACATCAAAATAAGTTCAGTCTACACTCGCGGGCGTAGACTAAGCATCAAGTGCATGTTCAGCCCTCGAACGTGTCCTTGCTAGCACACACGCACACTAACTCTGCGGCGTGCACGACTCCCACTCGACGGGGTTCCCCTCCTGGGGTTCCGTCTCCTCTTCGGGAGTCCCTTCCTCATAGAACCCTGCAAAAGCTTCAAACACAAGCAGTGAGCACGAAGGCTCAGCAAGTCTGACCCGTCTCACCTAAACATGGAACTTCTACATGAGGGTAATGGGTTGCATGAGGCAAAAATCATTTGCAAGGACTCGCCTAATTAGTAGAACCTTACTTTCAAGTTTTAGCAGCAGGTTGTGGAGAACCTTACGCTAAGGCACATGAGAGAGCCGCAATCAAACAAGAAACGCATTTCTCTCATGTACTTTGCCCAAAGTTGAAAAGAACTTTAGTTAGCACTAAGCTACAGCATATCATTAACAATCAATGTCCAGCTTTCAATCAGCAACATTTTAACATGTAACTAGCCTGTTCTTTCTACGTCACGGTACAGTGAACAAGTGGTACTCACTGACCGCGAGGGACGGCGATTATAATCGATTTACACCTGCAGGGTTACCCGAACAACCCGTCACGTACGCCCGTACTCGATGTTGCCTCCAACAACCATCACGGACGCCGTACGCGACTACCTTTCACCCATTAGCCAAATATTGAACCGGTCCCATCGTCCCGAGCAAGAGGTCTCTGCACGCGCATCTCCGTGCCGCCAGCCGATTTACACCTCGAGCTCTCAACCTACCCTCTGAACGACGGGCAATGCCTCAATACCCAGCTATCCGAGTTACATCAGTTTCCCGGTTCCCATATAGCCGGTAGGTCTTCGGTACTGTTCTAGCTTGTTCAACAGGCCCGCACATGGCTCGGTCCTCAATCGACACAAGCGGAGCTACAGCACACAGGCCCCAAAGTCCTGCTGCCCTTACTCTCCGCTCGGTCTCATTTTCTTGCCATGTGTATCATGTGCTATCTCTACCCGAGCAATGTTCCTCTAGCCTATTCTCGCGAGTAGTTCCAACTACTCGACTTGTACCGAACCCTACTCTATCCTAGCAATGCAGTGGCTAACGAGGTTTGCAATCCTAAACCCAACCCGTGGTTTTCTTGGCTATGCAGTTGGATTTCCAAACAAGACTCTAATGCACAGAATAAAGGAAACAGGTATGTGCTCCAAACAATAAAAATTTGTAAAAAGGTTAATGTAAACCGGAGCTTGCCTTGCTGCTCTTGGTTGTAGGCTAGCTGTTCCTCCGGAGTAACGAAGTCTAGAACTTTGGGTTCCTCCTCGACCTTAGCGACTACATGATAGAAACAATACATGTATTAATTTAATGCATTTGTATTAAGTTTGAAGTTGTGAAGTCTATAACCTTTGCTAGATAGACCTAATGACTGTGAAACTTTTACTGTGGCTTGGTTACAACCAAAGCAAAGACTTGGTCAAGTTTTAGTTGCAGCAAAGCTCATTTGAGCCCTCCACAAATAATTATGTCCTTGACCTTAATTGGAACTCTTAGGGTGTTCTAGGAATTTTCATGAGACAAACTATGACTTTCTGAAAACTAGATTTTCAGAGGGTTCTAATGGAGTTGGTCTCACTTAATTTGGAAGTCTCTAACTAAAGATATGAGCTAAACAATTTCAGAGAAAATTCTGAAAATGTTTCTGAACATTTTCTATTTTCTCTGGAACAGTTTTGCTAATCACACCATTAGGTGGACTAAATGAGCTCCAATGGATCTGAAATTTTTATGGTAGTTCAAGGATATTTTGGTGAACATCTCAGCAAAATTTCAGGATTTTCCTCCAAAGGATTCTCCATTAAAAATTCCTAACAGTTTTAACTTTAAGGAATTAATGCTGGAGAATTAAGGAATTTCATGAAGTGAAACTTGATTTTCTGGAAAGTACTCAGAGAGCTGAATCCAGCAAAATTTGGTTCACTCAATTTGGAGCTTTCTAGCCAAAGTTATAAGGATTTGAAGCTTGAAAGAAATCTGAAAATCGGGGAAAAGTTTAAACTCGCGCGTGGGCCCAGGGGACACGCGTCGCACGCCTAGGCGATGGCACACCGCGGCCCACAAGGATTTTGCGCGCCAGCACACCCGATCCCGGCCGCAGCCGGATCCCGATTCAAAATATCGGCCGCTGACAGCTGGGGTCCACCCCCTTCTTCAACCTCGCGACACCCGCGCCCCGCCGCCGAGGGACCTCGCCGGAGAGCTCGCCGCCGGCTGCTGTACAGCTCCAAACTTCTTGATTCTGGCCGCCCCTGCCTACTTTTACTTGGGGAACAGGATCCGAGGGTCAGCTGCTCATGACAACGGCCGGAGCATGGTCGGCGACGAGCCGCCATATCGGAATGACTTCGGCCATGTCGGCTGACTCCCCTGGTACCTCAGCTACTTGGGAAATCGGTCGGGGAGCATCAGTGGACCTCAGAGAAGGTCGACATGAGCTCGAGGCAGCTCGGGGAAGGCCCGAAATAGGTCCTCACCGTGCGCCCGATACCCCCCGTTCGTTCCGCCATTAGTAGACCTTAATTTACGCCGGGCACAGAGTTTCTCCGGCCTAGAGTTGTGAAGGCAACTTGTGCGTTACCGTGTCTAGCTCGTGTGGGAGTGGCCTGAGGCCCTCTAATCCTTTCTAGAGCACGAATTAAACAGAATCGTACCCGAAGGTCGTTCTGCACACAGAAAGGGGAAAAGTGGAAATTCGCCGCCGGTGAGCAACCACTCGAGCTGTGGCTCGGGGATGAGCAGCACCGGTCACCCGCGCGTCCAAGGGTGCCTTGGCCCGGGCGTGACAACGCCCAGGTTGGGCTGTCCACGAGAGCCCGAGGTGCGGCGGTTCCAAGTTCCGAGTTTGATCTTTCGGCACAGCCGATATCAATCGGTTTCAACCGAATTCTAGCAATGGGGAGTATGGAGGAAGGTCTCTAGTACCTTGCTGGGACTCTGGAGTGGAAGGAGGGAGCTGCGATCGGCGTCCTCCGATCAAGTCCAAACTGCGGAAACTTTCGGCCAGTGCTGGGTTCTTGTGGGAAAACACGTCGGTACCTCGGCCGAGGAGGGGGGCAGGCGCCTTAAGAAGGCTCTGCACCGCCTCATGCCCGCGCGTGGGCAAGCAGCTGGTGGCGCGGTGGCTGGCCTCGGTGGCGATCACCGCTGCGGCTCGGCGACCCGAGTGAAAAGTCTCAGTCGGTTTGTGTTGAAGTAGAGGCTGACATGTGGGTCCCACCCTTCCTTTTAACCTCTGAAATTTACTTCTAATCACTGTTGTAAACAGTGAACCCCATACTACCCTTGGCAATTCAAATTATTCCCCCATGAGCCATTTGAATTGATCAAAGTTCAAATGAGGTTTGGTTTGAATGAATTTCAGCACAAGTTCAGTTTGAAATTCAAATAAAGTTTGAATTTCTCCCCCTTAGCTCATGTCAAGATCAACTCCAAATGGAGTGAAAATTGGTGTGTGAGCTCACAAAAATGTGCTGAGTAAGAATATGCCTTCCACTTTCAAATTCATGATATAAAAACAGTTTGAATTTGAATATGTTCTCAAACTGCCCCCTTCCTAACTATACCCAAGATGACCTCAAAAAGGTTTTGAATTTGGGTGAAACTTGGCATGGACATCCTTAGCAAAGTGTAGGAGTTTTTCCTATGTCCAGCCCATCTATATCACATGTGGGAAATACCACTTTTGCAATGTGTAAGTTTGTTCCCTAATGAGCATGTTGATAATTGTTACTTGCTCTTCATTTGTGTTCATCACTCTTCCTCAAATGAGGTGTGTGGTGTGGGGATGAACACTACAAATGGGTGTCAAAAACTGAGGCCCTTATAGCTACCCCCTGGGGTTCTCGGGAAATAAGAGCTAGCCCCAGAAACTTCTGATCTAGCCCCTGGAACTTCAAAAAATCATGCAAATTCATTTAAAAATCAGTTTTAGCCCCTGGACTTAATAAAAATTAGGAAAAACTCCTCTGTTATGTATAGCTAGACCCCTGAAAATTTTTAAAATAATATTATAGACCCTGTAGTGGGGTGAGTTTACCTTTTTAGCCCTGTTTAATATTTAATTTAGGAAATTGAATATGTGGCTAGTGTTTAAAATTTAAAAAGTGGGACAAACATATTGTCAAAATTAAATTAAAAACTTTCTCAGTATTTAGAAAACTTTGGAGTGAGATAAAAATATATTTTGGGCTGAAATGAATCTGTTTAATTTATTATTCACATTTAGGGACACATTTTTAAGTAAAGAATAGTTCTGGAAAATAGGGAAAATAATTGTAAAATAGTTTACATAGAGGAAAAGGTCAAAAATAAATTAGTAAATATTTTAGATCAGAACCTATTCTGTTTAGATGATGTGTCTTGTTATTTTCATAATAAAGTTCACATTTAGGCATAGGAATTAAATCTGAAAATATAGCAACTAGTAAATGATAAATGGAGTTCTAAAATCCAAAGAATTCCGTTTAGGGTTGGTAGAAATTCTGAAGACACATATGGAGAAGGAAAATACCTTTCATGCATTCTTGGTAGCTAAAATGTGTAGTAATTGAATATAAGGAATTTATTTAAATTGGAAACTCATATATATAGTATGTAAGTATAAATGTGAACACAAAAGTAGAAATCATATACACATGATTAAAAGTGCATGCAAGCCACAAATAAACACACATAGAGTAACCACAACACATATAATGGTGAATGACTTTCATAAATATGAATGTGTGGTTTGTATGAAGTGGAAGTGTGAACTATGTCTTATGGATTGTTGTTTTTGTTTTGCTATGTGTGATGGTATGATGTAGAACCTGCTCAAGAGCAAGTTACCCCTTTCCAAGATCAGGACTACCCATTCCAAGAGCAGCAGGAAGGAGGCAAGTGTCCTTGACCACTTTGATCCTATGCTAGGATGTGTAGATAGAATTATTTGCATTGTCAAATGAAATATGAAATCCATGCTAGGAAGTTTCCCTAGAATTGCATTACCTTGTTTCCTTGTAGCTTGGGTTGGGATTTATTTTGTCATGTCATTTGTTATTATGCATATGCTTAGCCATGCTTAGAATGGGATATTTGGGATATCAGATCATCAGTTTATTTTACCATACTCTTGAATGAGATATTGTGAGTTATGTAGAGGTAGGGATCAAGGCAAGTTGGATGTTTTGGTTGTGTGCTGGGTGCACGAGACTTTGGTTTGTGTTTAATACTTGCCTAGATCCTAAGGACCGGTTCATGGAGCATGTAACCTGGCTTTACCGTGCCAACCACATGCTGAGATGGGGCAGCTTGGCCAATTAATTAGGTGTATCCCCGGCGTAGTATGGGTGTGTTGGATGGTGCGGGGAGTAGGTGTCAGCTGGACTACCATATGAACCGCAAGGCTCAAAAGGGGGCCACTGCAGCGGGGTTGGAGCCTCTTGTATGCTGTTAGGGGTGAAACCTCAGTGGGCCCACACTCGTCAGGAATCCCTTTGTAAAGGCTTCGTAGTGATCTCCTGGCTACACATCTGGGAAGTGTGAATGTGGTTCGGAGCCACTGGCATAATGGAGGTTCTTTTAGTCCACCCGGCAACGGGGGATGAAATCACTACATGTGGGTACAGTGGTACAAACTCTGCAGAGTTAAAACTGTCATGACAGCCGTGCTCACGGTCAAGAGCGGCTTGGACTTATTCATGATTAGAGGATTGATGGTTTTGGAAGTTGTGGATGTTAAGCGGGGAGCTTAACATTGGAAATGATGTTATGGTTATTTGATTATGATGATGGGATGGGAGATTGGGACCATTTCACCTGTGTAGTAATGTAGGTGCTTAATAAGCTAAGGTGATAGGTATTAATTGCATAGTGCTTTAACCATGAGTTCAACCTTTCCTTGTTCTAGCCATGCATGACATAACTTTCCCAAACTTGCTGAGTACCATCGGTACTCAACCTTGCATATTTGTTGGTTTATATTGCTGCTCAGATCAAGATAATGAGGTGGTGTATAATGACCAAGACTTTGGACCCGAAGAAGGTTTCTAGGTTCATGGAGACCCCCGGGCAACGCCTGTGACGGAGCCCACAAGAATAATTATTCCGCTACTAGTTTATTTACTTGTGATGAACTTATTATTGTCCATCGAGACATTTGCTATGTAAGACTTATTTATATTCGACACCTGACTTGTAATAAATGATGCTTCACTATTTTTCATCACATGTATGAGAAAATGATCCTGGCATACATGTGATATTCACTCGGTTGTTCTTCAGAAAAATCGGGTGTGACAGAAGTGGTATCAGAGCCAAGGTTGCCCGTAGGAACGTGGACCTAGGTAGAAATGGACGTATTTAAGGGCCTTATTTTCTTAAAAACTATTTTTACAAGGTGTGTGTTGAAAAGTGTTATTTAATGAGTCACTTTCTTCATCTTACCCCAGTTTTCATTCAAAATAGGATTCTTGTTTAAGAGCTTATCTAACCTAAGTTTAAATTCTTTTTGTTTTAGATGGTTCGCATGATTCGCACCACTCGCAAGTCCACAGGAGGGAGAGTTCCCGTAGTTGCACTTGCCAAAAGAGAGGAGAGCCGTCCGGTGACGTACCTTTCCTACGGATTGGCAGTAGGAGGCTTGTTGCGCCGTCTTCGACGTATGCTCGAAGCCGCCGGCAATACGGGCAAGCTAATCATCCACTATAACTCCACCAGGACCATCCGTGAGAAGAGGGAAGAATGGAGTTCAGGGATGAGGATTATACACGAAAATCGGCTGCTTACGATCCACCGCTCTCCATCTTGTAGAGCGACACAGGTCGATGTGGAGATAGATGTCACCTGGGAGGCCATCACCTGCCAGAGTCACATCTATCGACGACACCTGGACAGGACTGAGTACATGTATGTCCTCCAGCGTGAGAGTGGTACCACGGAGTACAAGTACCCGCCGGTGCAGCAAGGGACTTCCCATGAGCACATGGACTTGTGCTTGGAGGATGCTGCTATGCTCAGCACTCGACTGCAGGAGTGTCAGCAGGAGCTTCAGGATGTTCGTGACACCCTGAAGGAAACAGAGGCGTTGCTTCGAGCCTGCTTGAGGGCGAGAGAAAGAGGAGATGGGAATGAACCGTGTGTCACCGTGAATGATACATGGACTCCTGACTCCCCAGATCGCCGAGCGATTAGGCGTCGTCACACTTCTCCACCAGCAGCCTCCCCACCCAAAGCAGAGTCAGAAGGCAGCCGAAATGATGAGGAAGATCCCGAGGAGCCAGCTCAAGAAAACGAGTAGCGTAGAGCCTTTCCCTTAAATTAGAAGGATGTCGAATAGTCGAGTCATTACGTAGTTAATGGTGTGTTAATGCTTGGTGTGTGACGTGAGTTGTGGAAGCAATGAGCAATTGTCCACAGCCTCGTCTTTAGATTGTTTTGCTTTGGTGTGTGAACCCACATGAAATAATATTGCATTTATTTTTGTGTGAGAAGTGAACCCTTAGAGAAGTATTACAAAGCCTCAACACTTCAAAGTACAAACAAATGAAAGTAGTAAGATGATACTAAATGCTTTCAAATTAACATTGGTTGATTATGCAAGATGGCCGGAAGAGGAAAAGGACGTGCTGCCAACCCCGCCAACAACAACGATGAGGCCTGCAACCCTCATCTTTCTGGAGGCCAGGACCGGGGTGGTCGCCGTGAAGGAGTTGATCCCCTCTACCAAATGCTGGAAAATCAAAATCAGCTCATCCAGAACTTGACTCAAGTGGTGGCCAACTTGCATCAAGTTCCACCTCCACAAGCTGCACCAGGCCAACCAAGGTTGAGTGAGTTTCTAGGAACTCGACTTCCAAAGTTTGCAAGTGCTGCTGAACCTCTGGAGGCAGATGATTGGCTAAAGACCATTGAAAGCAAGATGAGGATCATCCAGTGCCAAGGGTATGAGAGGGTGCTGTTTGCCTCTCATCAATTGCATGGACCTGCTGCTGATTGGTGGACCGCCTACGTGGCTGCCCATCATGACCCTGAGAACATCACTTGGGAAGAGTTCAAGCGTAGCTTCCGCAACCATTACATCCCAAGAGGTGAACTCAAAAACAAGAGGAAGGAGTTTTTGGGACTGTAGCAGGGAAACATGACGGTGAGGGAATACCTCACTAAATTTACTCAACTATCCCGTTATGCCCCACGGGACAGACTGATGAGCAGAAACAAGATTGTTTCATGGAAGGACTTACCGCAGTGATGCAGTGTGCAATGTCCTCAAATGAGTATGAAAGCTTCCAAAACATGGTGGACAGAGCATTTGTGGTAGAAAGGAAGCTAAAGGCCTTGGAAAATGAGAATAAGAGAAAGGCCGGGTGGTCACATCAAGCCTCAGGAAGCAACACCCGCCCACGTCTGATGCAGCAACCTACAGGGCAGACGAACCGTGCTGCGGTACCCTACTCAGCACCAAGAGGGTACAACCCGAACTACAGGCCTCCCGCAGCACCAACACAGCCACAACGTCAGTTTGCACAGCAGCCTCGCCCCGCATATCCACCTCGACCAGCAGTGCAAGGACCTCCAAACCAACCCCAAGACAACAATGGCCAGGCACCTAAGGTTGGGGTGCAATGTTTTAGCTGTGGTGAAGTGGGGCACTACGCCCATAAGTGCCCAAAGAAGAAGCCCACGCAGCCACAACAGCAGAATGTAATTAGAGGACGGGTGAACCACGTCACTATGGAGGAAGCGCAAGAGGCACCCGACATGGTAGTTGGTAAGTATTCTGCCAATTTACACATTGCAACCCTGCTGTTTGATTCTGGTGCTACCCACTCGTTCATTGCTCAAGGGTTTGTTAAGAAGCATGATCTAGCAACAACACAAATGAACTATATGCTAGCAGTAAACTCTCCAGGTGGAGAAATAAGGACAAGACAAGTGTGTCCCAAGGTGAATCTAGACATTAATGGGGTAGTGTTTACTGCCAACCTCATAGTGATAGATTCCCAAGGGATCGATATTATTTTGGGCATGGACTGGTTGACCAAACATAAGGGAATCATCCATTGTTCGACCAGAACGGTGGAACTAACTCACCCTAGTGGCACCAGAGTAAAGTTCATAACAATACAAGAGCCTAGGAGGGACATTAAATTAAATCAAGTTGAGGTGAAAGTTGAGGAGATCAGGATTATCAGGGAATATCCAGATGCTTTTCCGGAGGAGTTGCCAGGTATGCCTCCCGATCGTGAAGTGGAATTCGCAATTGAGCTAGTACCTGGAACAGCCCCGATATACAAGAGACCTTATCGGATGGACTCCAAGCAGCTAGAAGAACTCAAGGATCATTTGAGAGAATTGACGGAGAAGGGGTATATTCGCCCTAGTTTCTCACCATGGGGAGCTCCAGTGATATTTGTGCCCAAGAAGGACGGAACCCAAAGGTTATTCGTGGATTACCGTGCCTTGAATGAAGTAACCATCAAGAACAAGTACCCATTACCCCGCATTGAAGACTTGTTTGATCAGTTGAGGGGAGCTTGTGTGTTCTAGAAAATTGATCTCAGGTCGGGGTACCACCAACTTAAGATAAGACAATCTGATATTCCCAAGACAGCTTTCGTAGCTCGGTACGGACTGTATGAATACACTGTCATGCCTTTTGGGCTAACTAATGCCCCGGCATACTTCATGTATCTCATGAACAAGGTATTCATGGAATATCTGGAGAAATTTGTGGTGGTTTTCATAGATGACATTCTCGTCTTCTCCAAAGATGAAGAAGAACATGATAAACATCTAAGGTTGGTGTTGCTGAGGCTAAGAGAACACCAACTATATGCCAAGTTGAGCAAGTGTGAGTTTTGGCTGAAGAGAGTTCCCTTCTTAGGACATATAATCTCGGAGGGAGGAATCTCCGTGGATCCTGCCAAAATCGAGGACATACAGAAGTGGAAGACCCCTGAAAATGTCGGGGAAGTTCGAAGCTTCTTGGGATTGGCTGGATACTATCGACGGTTTATTGAGGGATTCTCCAAGATCTCGAGACCCCTCACCAAACTGTTGGAGAAGGGAATCACATTCACATGGATGCCGCGGTGCGAGATGAGTTTTCAGGAGTTAAAGAAAAGATTGACAACAACCCCAGTGCTAGTTATGCCAGATATGCAGAAGAATTTTACGGTGTACTGTGATGCCTCTGGAAATGGGCTGTGATGTGTTCTCATGCAAGAAGGGCATGTCGTGGCTTATGCATCCCGACAACTCCGGAAGCACGAGAAAAACTATCCTACACATGACTTAGAACTAGCCGCAGTGGTACACGCGTTGAAAATTTGGCGACACTATCTGATGGGGAAGAGGACAGAGATATATACGGATCATAAGAGTTTGAAGTACATTTTCACACAGCCAGAACTCAACCTCAGACAAAGGAGATGGTTAGAGCTAATCAATGACTTTGATGTGGGCATCAACTATCATCCTGAGAAAGCAAACGTCGTGGCCGATGCTTTGAGTCGGAAAGTGCAGGTCAATAAGTTGAGCTTGAAGGACATGCCTGCAGAATTGAAGGACGAGGTTATAAGGCTCAATCTATGCTTGGTAAATAGTGGTGAAGCCATCGCCATGGAAGTGGACTCCACACTCGAGCGAGACATCCGCGAGGGTCAAAAGAATGACGAGAAGATACAAGAGATCAGACAACTCATCAAGGAAAATAAAGCTCCTGGTTTTAGAGAAGATGAACAAGGAACGGTGTGGCACGGGAAAAGAATCTGTCTGCCAGAAGTAAAGGAGATCCGTGAATTGATTTTGAAGGAGGCTCATGATTCTGACTATTCCATTCATCCTGGGAGTACGAAAATGTACCAGGACCTCAAGAGCAGGTATTGGTGGTATGGCATGAAGCGAGATGTCGCGGAACATGTTGCCCTATGTGACACATGTCAGTTGGTGAAAGCAGAACATCAACGACCCGCGGGATTATTGCAACCACTCAAAGTGCCTGAATGGAAATGGGAAGAAATCAGCATGGATTTCATCGTGGGATTGCCTAGGACCCAATCAGGATATGATTCGATATGGGTCATCATTGATAGGCTAACCAAGGTAGCTCACTTCATCCCCGTGAAGGAAAGCTACAGCGGATCCAAATTGGCAGAGTTGTACATGTCTAGGATCGTGTGTTACCATGGAGTGCCAAAGAAGATTGTGTCGGATCGAGGGACACTGTTCACCTTAAGGTTCTGGCAGAAGTTGCACGAAACCATGGGAACCCATCTGAACTTTAGTTCTGCCTATCATCCCCAAACTGACGGGCAGACGGAGAGAACCATTCAGATCCTTGAAGATGTGCTGAGGGCATGTGCACTCAAAAACAATAGGAGATGGGACAAGAACTTACCGTATGCGTAGTTTTCCTATAACAACAGCTATCAAGCTAGTATGAAGATGTCACCGTTTGAAGCTTTGTACGGGAGGAAGTGCAGAACTCCCCTATTTTGGAACCAAACGGGGGAAAGTAAAGTGTTTGGTCCAGAAGTACTACAAGAAGCCGAGGTGAAGGTGAGGGAAATTCGCAACAATTTGAGGATAGTACAGACGCGCCAAAAGAGCTATGCCGATGTACGAAGAAGAGAGCTCGTTTTCAACGTGGGAGACTATGTCTATCTCAAGGTGTCCCCTATCAGAGGACTTCGTCGGTTCAAGGTGAAAGGGAAGTTGTCACCTCGATACATCGGACCCTTTCAAGTTTTGGAAAGGAAAGGCGAAGTGGCGTATCAACTAGAGTTACCGGCTCGTCTATCGGATGTGCACAATGTATTCCATGTGTCACAACTCAAGAAATGCCTGAGGACGCCTAAAGAGGTGTTACCCATGAATGAAGTGGACGTAGCTGAGGATTTGTCTTATGCCGAGCAACCATGCAAGGTTTTGGAGACAATGGAACGCCTCACCAGAAATAAAAGAATCCGGATGTGCAAGGTGAGTGGAAGCATCACTTAGAAGAGGAAGCCACCTGGGAGCGGGAAGATGAGCTCAAGGCACAATTTCCGGAATTGTTTTCTTAGAACCACCAATCTCGAGGACGAGATTTCTTTTAAGGGGGGTAGAGCTGTAACACCCCAAAAATCTGGTTAAGAACCCAAATCATGTTAAGGGGGGGAATTTAAAAATTTTTGGACGTGTTGCATGTTTTGCGAAAATTCAAATTCAAATTGGAATTTAAATTAAACTTAAAACAGAAAAGAAATAGAAAAAAGAAAAAGGAAAACAGAAAAAAAACCGGCCAGTGGGCCGAAACCCACCAGCCGGCCCACCCAGCACTCGCGCCAGCCCGCAGCCGCGCGCACCCCTTTCCTCCCACTGACAGGCGGGGCCCGCCAGATCTTCTTCTACCTCGCGCCAGCGCCGGACTCTCTCACCCCGAATCCAAACCGATCCGGATTTCTGCGAATCTCAGCCGAATTTCGCTCGGGGGCGACTCAAACTCGATGTAAACCACCCCGCCGCCCTCCCCCGTCTATAAAAACCCCTTCCTCGTTCTGTTTTTCCCACGCGATCTGCTGTTTTTCCTCCGGTGAGAACCCGAGCCTTCTCCGGTGAATTCTGGCCGATCTACGCTCGGAAATTCCGGTCTAACTCGCTGGTCTTGATCCACCGCCTCCGGGGGACCTTGCAGGTGCAGAAAACTTGGTGACTTGCGGTGTAAACACAGCGCCGACGAGCCTCACCGTGAATTCACCTCGGACCTCGTCGCCGATCACCTTCCAGGACCTCCGAGCTCAAGAAAACCCCCGAGGTGAGATCCCCGACCTCTCCTCCACCGATCTATGCCATAAGATCACAGTTCTAGGAAGAATTCTCGAAGATCCGAAAGTCTCCGGTGAGATCGCCGCTTCCCGCCGCCGTGCACCGCTGGCAGCGCCGCCCGCGCTCGATCAGAGCGACGTGGCCGCTTGTGCGCCGTTTATTTTAAATCGCACGGTAGGGTTTAAATCCCCGCGTACCGGTTCGACGTTATAATCTCAGCCGTCGGTTTAAAATCGGACGGTCCACGTCAGCCCCGCGTTATAAAGACTGGAAATCTTACGTGCTACCCCCTGGGGTTCTCGGGAAATAAGAGCTAGCCCCGGAAACTTCTGATCTACCCCCTGGAACTTCAGAAAATCATGTAAATTCATTTAAAAATCAGTTTTAGCCCCTGGACTTAATAAAAATTAGGAAAAACTCCTCTGTTATGTATAGCTAGACCCCTGAAAATTTTTAAAATAATATTATAGACCCTGTAGTGGGGTGAGTTTACCTTTTTAGCCCTGTTTAATATTTAATTTAGGAAATTGAATATGTGGCTAGTGTTTAAAATTTAAAAAGTGGGACAAACATATTGTCAAAATTAAATTAAAAACTTTCTCAGTATTTAGAAAACTTTGGAGTGAGATAAAAATATATTTTGGGCTGAAATGAATCTGTTTAATTTATTATTCACATTTAGGGACACATTTTTAAGTAAAGAATAGTTCTGGAAAATAGGGAAAATAATTGTAAAATAGTTTACATCAGAGGAAAAGGTCAAAAATAAATTAGTAAATATTTTAGATCAGAACCTATTCTGTTTAGATGATGTGTCTTGTTATTTTCATAATAAAGTTCACATTTAGGCATAGGAATTAAATCTGAAAATATAGCAACTAGTAAATGATAAATGGAGTTCTAAAATCCAAAGAATTCAGTTTAGGGTTGGTAGAAATTCTGAAGACACATATGGAGAAGGAAAATACCTTTCATGCATACTTGGTAGCTAAAAGGTGTAGTAATTGAATATAAGGAATTTATTTAAATTGGAAACTCATATATATAGTATGTAAGTATAAATGTGAACACAAAAGTAGAAATCATATACACATGATGAAAAGTGCATGCAAGCCACAAATCAACACACATAGAGTAACCACAACACATATAATGGTGAATGACTTTTATAAATATGAATGTGTGGTTTGTAAGAAGTGGAAGTGTGAACTATGTCTTATGGATTGTTGTTTTTCTTTTGCTATGTGTGATGGTATGATGTAGAACCTGCTCAAGAGCAAGTTATCCCTTTCCAAGATCAGGACTACCCATTCCAAGAGCAGCAGGAAGGAGGCAAGTGTCCTTGACCACTTTGATCCTATGCTAGGATGTGTAGATAGAATTATTTGCATTGTCAAATGAAATATGAAATCCATGCTAGGAAGTTTCCCTAGAATTGCATTACCTTGTTTCCTTGTAGCTTGGGTTGGGATTTATTTTGTCATGTCATTTGTTATTATGCATATGCTTAGCCATGCTTAGAATGGGATATTTGGGATATCAGATCATCAGTTTATTTTACCATACTCTTGAATGAGATATTGTGAGTTATGTAGAGGTAGGGATCAAGGCAAGTTGGATGTTTTGGTTGTGTGCTGGGTGCACGAGACTTTGGTTTGTGTTTAATACTTGCCTAGATCCTAAGGACCGGTTCATGGAGCATGTAACCTGGCCTTACCGTGCCAACCACATGCTGAGATGGGGCAGCTTGGCCAATTAATTAGGTGTATCCCCGGCGTAGTATGGGTGTGTTGGATGGTGCGGGGAGTAGGTGTCAGCTGGACTACCATATGAACCGCAAGGCTCAAGAGGGGGCCACTGCAGCGGGGTTGGAGCCTCTTGTATGCTGTTAGGGGTGAAACCTCAGTGGGCCCACGCTCGTCGGGAATCCCTTTGTAAAGGCTTCGTAGTGATCTCCTGGCTACACACCTGGGAAGTGTGAATGTGGTTCGGAGCCACTGGCATAATGGAGGTTCTTCTAGTCCACCCGGCAACGGGGGATGAAATCACTACATGTGGGTACAGTGGTACAAACTCTGCAGAGTTAAAACTGTCATGACAGCCATGCTCACGATCAAGAGCGGCTTGGACTTATTCATGATTAGAGGATTGATGGTTTTGGAAGTTGTGGATGTTAAGCGGGGAGCTTAACATTGGAAATGATGTTATGGTTATTTGATTATGATGATGGGATGGGAGATTGGGACCATTTCACCTGTGTAGTAATGTAGGTGCTTAATAAGCTAAGGTGATAGGTATTAATTGCATAGTGCTTTAACCATGAGTTCAACCTTTCCTTGTTCTAGCCATGCATGACATAACTTTCCCACACTTGCTGAGTACCATCGGTACTCAACCTTGCATATTTGTTGGTTTATATTGCTGCTCAGGTCAAGATAATGAGGTGGTGTATAATGACCAAGACTTTGGACCCGAAGAAGGTTTCTAGGTTCATGGAGACCCCCGGGCAATGCCTGTGACGGAGCCCACAAGAATAATTATTCCGCTGCTAGTTTATTTACTTGTGATGAACTTATTATTGTCCATCGAGACATTTGCTATGTAAGACTTATTTATATTCGACACCTGGCTTGTAATAAATGATGCTTCACTATTTGTCATCACATGTATGAGAAAATGATCCTGGCATACATGTGATATTCACTCGGTTGTTCCTCGGAAAAATCGGGTGTGACACATTTCTATGCCCCATTCTCCATTTCTATATTCCCTTCTCCATTTCTGTGGTTTTCCCTCCATTTCTATGATTCCTTCCTCCATTTCTATGGTTATTTCTCCATTTCTATGGTTCCCTCCTCCATTTCTATGGTTCTTTCTCTATTTCTATGGTTCTTTTCTCCATTTATATGGTTGTTTCTCCATTTCTATAGTTCTTTCTCCATTTCTATGCTTCTCCTCCTGCTGATTACTTTCATCAAGGTTCTCAAATAACCTTGGACGCTCCCGACATCTCCATCCTTTGGAGCAATGGTCTTCCGGAGCACTCTGTTGAGAACAATGAAGAAGGACTTCATGTTCTTGGTTGAGGGAGGATTGAATGGGAGTTGAGTATCATAGAGAAACTCCATCTTGTCCTTCTCCACAACTCCCAGATTGTGAATCACAATCTCATCATTGCCGGTGTCCTCAAGATGCAACATTCTGGCAAACTCAGTATAGGAAATTGTGTCATGGATCCATGTGTCATCCAAGTCACTTTGTCTTCTCCATCATGGGCAAAGTGGCAAGTTGAATAAAACTGGGCAAAGGTCTCATCATTCTAGTTGTATCTGAAGGCGAGCAGGTCCTTGAGTCCGTGTCTCTCTGCAGCCTTTATGACCTCCTCAAAGGCTTCACAACTCTTCCTTTCAAAGTATGTCCAGTCGATCCATTGACTTCGGACCACTAGAGTCTTCATTTGGAGGTACACGGAACTGTAGTAGTCCGAGTGAAAGTTGCTCCAAAATCTTTTGTCTGCTGCCTTTTTGCTAGAGCTATAGGCATCAACCTTCCTCAGGTTCCATGCCACATCACTCCCCTTGCCATTGAATTTTTCCACCGAGGGATCCTTATATCCCTGCATTGGAGCTGTCATCTTGAGGAGACCAATCGGTCCAGAAGCAAGCCCGTTACCCTTGCCCTTGGTTTGGCGTTGAGCCGCCGAGCTAGAACCAGCCACGTTTGCTTTTGAAGCTGGTCTTTTGATTGTAACCTTTCTGCGAACCCTAGGTGGGGTGAGCGAGGGCTCGACAGCATGATCCTGTCTCTTTTTGGAGCGAGACTTCGGAATGTGAAACATCAATTCTTGATCTTGATCCATCCCGGCTTCAAAATCAGAGAGACTCTCATTCGATCCCGACATGATTTCTGACAAGGAAGATATTAAGGATATGAATAATCAAGGATGACAAGGGATTGCATTGAATTGACATAATCTAAGATTCTGATCAGGGGCATACCGGACTAGTCTGGTGTTCAAGGCCGTACTAGTCCGGAGTATCGGACTTGTCCGCCTAAGAACGGACTAGTCCGTTATGAGGCTGCTAAAGACCTAACTTGTCAAAATCTGAGGTTATTCAAAGCAAATATGGCCTAGGGTACATGGAATGTATCAATATAGCATGCATTGACTAGAGAAGCTAAGCTATTTGAGCAAAAACAAGAACAATCAAAGGTTCTAGGGTTTGGAGTGAAGTTTACCAAATCCTTCGATTCAAGGCGTTGAACGAGTTCTTGATCCGGACTAGTCCGTGGTCTTTGATCCCATTGCAATGGGGATCGATTCCCACAGAAATTTGGGTGGTTTTGATGGAGAACATGCAAATCCGCGTTGGGAGCACTTGAGTGATGAGAGAGAGAGAGTGGGGAGGGTTATGAGGATGAAGAAGATAAGGTTTGAGCCGGCCTTAGGGTTATGGAGTCGAAATATCGGACTAGTCTGTTTTCCGGTTAGAGAGAAAACCGGACTAGTCCGTGGTGGTCCGGACTAATGGACATAGTACGGACTAGTATGCAAGTGCAGACTAGTCCGGGGTGACCACAGACTAGTCCGTGGTCCCTTGTACAGAAGTGTATAACACACACACACACACACACACACACACACACACACACACACACACACACACACACACACACACACACACATATATATATATATATGTATTTAAAAGTTCCTATTAAGGAATAAGGGACAAAGGCACACAAAAATTCTTGATGAATATGATCAGTAAACATACAACAATCCAGCTATGACCATGATTCACCAAGATGAAGTAACTAACATAGTTTTTAGGAGAAAAAATAGATAGAGATGATTTTTCAATACAATTAACATGATTTTGAGTATGGCATACAGGTATGCAAGTTTTCAAGCCACGTTTCGAGCATCAAGGATATTTAGTTCATTTCGGAGCTCACAAAAGAGTTTTTCATCAAGTGGCTTGGTAAAGATATCGGCTAGTTGTTTTTCAGTGTGGACATGGGAGATGGCTATATCTCCTTTTATTGAGTGATCTCTCAAAAAATGATGCTGGATATCTATGTGTTTGGTTCTAGAGTGCTCAACAAGGTTATGGGTAATTTTAATTGCACTCTCATTGTCACAAAGGAGTGGAATACGGCTCATATTGTAACTGTAATCCATTAGAGTTTGTTGCATCCAAAGGAGTTGTGCACAGCAACTCCCTGCTGCAACATACTACGCTTCGGCCGTGGATAAGGCAATTTAATTTTGTTTCTTGGAGAACCAAGAAACTAAGGATCTACCTAGAAATTGGCAAGTGCCGGAAGTACTTTTTCTCTCTACCTTGCATCCGGCATAATCTGCATCGGAGTATCCAATGAGATTGAATTTTGAAACTTTGGGATACCAAAGGTCTAGGTTGGGTGTATGAACTAAATATCTCAAGATCCTTTTAACGGCTATCAGATGACATTCCTTAGGATTGGCTTGAAACCTTGCACACAAACATACACTCAACATGATATCGGGCCTAGATGCACATAAATAGAGTAAGGAGCCAATCATGGAACGATATACCTTTTGATCCACATTTGGTCCATCTTAATTTAGATCCAAGTGTCCATTTGTCGCCATGGGAGTCTTTATGGGCTTTGCTTTGTCCATTCCAAATTTCTTGAGAATGTCTTGAGTGTACTTTGTTTGGCTTATGAACGTCCCGTCCTTTTGTTGCTTCACTTGGAATCCCAAGAAGTACCACAACTCTCCCATCATGGACATCTCGAATCTATCTATCATAATCTTGCTAAATTCTTGACAAAAGGATTTGTTAGTTGAACCAATTATAATATCGTGAACATAGATTTGGCAAATGAAGAGATCATCATCAAAGTGTTTAGTGAACAAGGTGTAATCAGATTTTCCAATCATGAAGTCATTTTCAATCAAAAAGTCTCTAAGGCACTCAAACCAAGCTCTAGGAGCTTGTTTGAGGCCATAGAGAGCCTTACGCAGTTTGAACACATAGTCGGGGTGCTCTTGATCTTCAAAACCAGGTGGTTGCTCCACGTACACCTCCTCCTTGATCGGTCCGTTCAGAAAGGCGCTTTTCACGTCCATTTGATAAAGCTTGAAATCATGGTGAGTAGCATATGCATGTAATATACGAATCAATTCCAACCTAGCTACGGGAGCAAAAGTCTCATCGAAATCCGAACCTTCGACTTGTGAGTACCCTTTTGCCACAATTCATGCCTTGTTCCTTGTTACCACTCCATGTTCGTCTTGGTTTTTGCGGAAGACCCATTTAGTGTCGACGATGTTGGACTTGGGTCTTTCAACAAGCTCCCACACTTCGTTCCTTTTGAAGTTGTTCAATTCTTTTTGCATCGCCATCACCCAATCCGGATCTTTTAATGCATCCTCAATCCTGTATGGTTCCAACGAGGATACAAAAGAATAGTGTTCACAAAAATTAGCCATGCGAGATCGAGTTATTACTCCCTTTTGGATATCACCGATTATGTTGTCGATGGGGTGATCTCTTTGGATGCTTTGGTGCACTCTTGGATGTGTCAGTTGTTGTCTTGAATCTTCATTATCATCTTCTTCTCCCCCTGGATAGTTGCCCTCGTTGATGCTTTGATCTTCTTGATTTTCTTGAGGTTGATCTTGTATGGAAGCTCCTCTTTGATCATTTTCCTGCACCTGTGGTTCATTTTCTTCATTTGCATTTGAAGGTGGCACTTGTGGTCCAACATCGCCCAATGCCATTCTTATCAATGCTTGACATGGAGCTTCTTCTTGATCTAGCACATATTGATCAACTTGCTCTTCTTGAGAGCGGTTAGTTTCATCGAACACTACGTCACGTGCTACTTCAACAAGTTCGGAAGTTTTGTTGAAGACACGATAAGCGTAGGAGTTCAAATCATAGCCAAGTAAGAAACCTTCATCGGACTTCGAAGCAAACTTTGAAGCCCTTGGCTTCTTGTTTAAAAAATAACATTTTGAACCAAAAACTCGAAAATATGAAATATTTGGCTTGTTACCCGTCAGTAGTTCATATGAGGTTTTCTTGAGCAACCGATGAAGATATAGTCAGTTTATGGCGTGACAAGCGGTGTTAACCGCTTCAGCCGAAAACCTGTCCGAAGCCTTGTATTCATCGAGCATTGTCCTCGTCATCTCAATGAGAGTTCTGTTCTTCTTTTCAGAGACACCGTTTTGTTGAGGAGTATATGGTGCTGAAAGTTCGTGCTTTATTCCTTCTTCATCTAGATACTCCTCAACTTGGATGTTCATGAATTCTGTCCCATTGTCACTATGTATGTTCTTGATCTTCAACAAGAATTCATTTTGGGCACGCTTAATGAACTTCTTGAGGGTTCCTTGAGTTTTTGTCTTATCATGCAAAAAGAAAACTCACGTGAAGCGTGAAAAATCATCAACAATGACTAGACCGTATTTATTACCGCCGATGCTTATGTAAGCAATTGGACCGAATAGATCCATGTGGAGGAGCTCAAGCGGTCTTGTTGTAGTCATGACATTTTTTGCGGGATGGGATGCTCCTACTTGCTTCCCTGCTTGACACGCTATACACGGCCTGTCTTTCTCAAAAACAACATCCTTTAAACCTCGGATGTGATTGCCTTTGAGGAGTTTTTGAAGATTCCTCATACCAACATGTGCTAGCCGTCTATGCCACAGCCAACCCATGTTGGTCTTTGCAATCAAGCATGTGTCAAGTTCGGCTTTATCTTTTTTGAAGTCAACTAGATAAAGTTTTCCCTTCAACACACCCTTGAATGCAATTGAGTTATCACTCCTTCTAGAGACAGTCACACCCTCATTAGTGAATAAACAATTATAACTCTTTTCACATAATTGAGATATGGACAAATGGTTATAATCCAAGGAGTCAACGTGTAAAACATGAGAGAGAGTATGTTGTGATGAAATTGCAATTTTACCAGTACCAAGCACTTTTCCTTGACTGTTATCACCAAAGTAAATGCCTTCGCTTGGATTTTCATGTTCTTCATATTCCATGAACATTCTTCTTTCTCCGATGCCAGAATCGTAGTCTTGTTTTTTTCTTTTTTCTTTTCTCTTTTCTTTTTTTCTTTTTTCTTTTCTCTTTTCTCTTTTTCTCCTTTTCTGTTTTTCTTTTTTTCTTTTTTTTTCTTTTTTTTCTTTTTTTCTTTTTTCCTTGTTCTTATAACTCTTCCTCTCTTTTACTTCATTGATATTGGGTTTCATGTCTAGCCGACCCCAACAGGCTTGGGATAAAGGCTTGGTTGTTGTTGTTGTTGATTCTTCTTTCTCCGGTCATATGATTGGTGCATCCACTGTCTAGCACCCATTTTGCTCCACCGGATGAATAAGTCTGCAAAAACAATATATGCCTTGGTCTTAGATACCCAAGCTTGCTTGGGTCCTTTGAGGTTAGTCACAAGTGATTTGGGCACCCACACATGAGACTTGGTGTTCCCATGGCGTGGCCCAACATATTTAGTATAAACTCTTCCAAGATTACTTTTCATAAGTACATATGAAGCATCAAAAGTTCTAAATAGAAGTTGTTGTTCATATGTGTTCACAGTGTTAAATTTATCAACATTATTGAGTTTTCTAACTTGAGAAGAGTTTCCCTTGACAAAGGCAATGCAACTCTTTTTATTCTTGTGGCTTCTAGCGTTTTGCTTTTCACCATTAGAATATCCAATGCCATATTTGACATTAGAAGGTCTTGTGACCGAGTATGCACTGCGTGCATACTTGATCTTCTCCTTGTCAAATATGCCACTTTGAGAAGATTGCTTGTCCTTTGTCAAGTTTGGCTTTTTCTTCATGTTAGTGTCACTTTTGGCACAAGTGCAAGTAATATTAGTTTCAGACTTTATGTGTTGAGAAGGTGAGCTAGAAGTTGATGAAGAACCATTTTGCTTGAGTGACTCAACTTGTACCTCAAGGATCTCGTTAACTTTGGTTAAGTTAGCAAGTTCGTCCTTGATGATGGTGTTTGAGTCTTTTAACTTCAAGCAATCTTCCTTGCTTGAAGCTAACTCAAGCTCTAGTGATTTATTTTGTTCCTTTTCAAGTTCAAGAAGCTTTTCAATCTCAAGATATTCCTCTTTTTGGGAGATGATCATATCATCCCGACGATTGACTAACTTCTCCATATCAACAAGCTTGTCAAGTAGAAATTTCATTTTAGCAGTTGTGTTTTTGTCTAAACCCCTAAGCATATATTCATCTTCATCACTGGTATCATCCTCACTAGAATTATCACTATCACTAGTAAAAGAATGCGAGAAGGAAGATTTAGTTGGTACCTTTCGTTTACCTTCCGTTGCCATTAGACAAGTGTTGTCAGTGTCCTTCCATGTGCCCATGGTTGGGAATAGAGTGGATTTCTTGGTAGTCTTATTTACGGCTATGGTGGCCATCTCCTCTCCTTCTTCGGATGAAGATTCATCATTGGAGTCCCACTCCTTCCCTAGATGCGCTTGACCATATTGCTTCTTCTTCTTGAACATTTTCTTTGGTTGAGGCTTGTTGTCTTTTGTGGGAAATACCACTTTTGCAATGTGTAAGTTTGTTCCCTAATGAGCATGTTGATAATTGTTACTTGCTCTTCATTTGTGTTCATCACTCTTCCTCAAATGAGGTGTGTGGTGTGGGGATGAACACTACAAATGGGTGTCAAAAACTGAGGCCCTTATAGCTACCCCCTGGGGTTCTCGGGAAATAAGAGCTAGCCCCAGAAACTTCTGATCTAGCCCCTGGAACTTCAAAAAATCATGCAAATTCATTTAAAAATCAGTTTTAGCCCCTGGACTTAATAAAAATTAGGAAAAACTCCTCTGTTATGTATAGCTAGACCCCTGAAAATTTTTAAAATAATATTATAGACCCTGTAGTGGGGTGAGTTTACCTTTTTAGCCCTGTTTAATATTTAATTTAGGAAATTGAATATGTGGCTAGTGTTTAAAATTTAAAAAGTGGGACAAACATATTGTCAAAATTAAATTAAAAACTTTCTCAGTATTTAGAAAACTTTGGAGTGAGATAAAAATATATTTTGGGCTGAAATGAATCTGTTTAATTTATTATTCACATTTAGGGACACATTTTTAAGTAAAGAATAGTTCTGGAAAATAGGGAAAATAATTGTAAAATAGTTTACATAGAGGAAAAGGTCAAAAATAAATTAGTAAATATTTTAGATCAGAACCTATTCTGTTTAGATGATGTGTCTTGTTATTTTCATAATAAAGTTCACATTTAGGCATAGGAATTAAATCTGAAAATATAGCAACTAGTAAATGATAAATGGAGTTCTAAAATCCAAAGAATTCCGTTTAGGGTTGGTAGAAATTCTGAAGACACATATGGAGAAGGAAAATACCTTTGATGCATTCTTGGTAGCTAAAATGTGTAGTAATTGAATATAAGGAATTTATTTAAATTGGAAACTCATATATATAGTATGTAAGTATAAATGTGAACACAAAAGTAGAAATCATATACACATGATTAAAAGTGCATGCAAGCCACAAATCAACACACATAGAGTAACCACAACACATATAATGGTGAATGACTTTCATAAATATAAATGTGTGGTTTGTATGAAGTGGAAGTGTGAACTATGTCTTATGGATTGTTGTTTTTGTTTTGCTATGTGTGATGGTATGATGTAGAACCTGCTCAAGAGCAAGTTATCCCTTTCCAAGATCAGGACTACCCATTCCAAGAGCAGCAGGAAGGAGGCAAGTGTCCTTGACCACTTTGATCCTATGCTAGGATGTGTAGATAGAATTATTTGCATTGTCAAATGAAATATGAAATCCATGCTAGGAAGTTTCCCTAGAATTGCATTACCTTGTTTCCTTGTAGCTTGGGTTGGGATTTATTTTGTCATGTCATTTGTTATTATGCATATGCTTAGCCATGCTTAGAATGGGATATTTGGGATATCAGATCATCAGTTTATTTTACCATACTCTTGAATGAGATATTGTGAGTTATGTAGAGGTAGGGATCAAGGCAAGTTGGATGTTTTGGTTGTGTGCTGGGTGCACGAGACTTTGGTTTGTGTTTAATACTTGCCTAGATCCTAAGGACCGGTTCATGGAGCATGTAACCTGGCTTTACCGTGCCAACCACATGCTGAGATGGGACAGCTTGGCCAATTAATTAGGTGTATCCCCGGCGTAGTATGGGTGTGTTGGATGGTGCGGGGAGTAGGTGTCAGCTGGACTACCATATGAACCGCAAGGCTCAAAAGGGGGCCACTGCAGCGGGGTTGGAGCCTCTTGTATGCTGTTAGGGGTGAAACCTCAGTGGGCCCACACTCGTCAGGAATCCCTTTGTAAAGGCTTCGTAGTGATCTCCTGGCTACACATCTGGGAAGTGTGAATGTGGTTCGGAGCCACTGGCATAATGGAGGTTCTTTTAGTCCACCCGGCAACGGGGGATGAAATCACTACATGTGGGTACAGTGGTACAAACTCTGCAGAGTTAAAACTGTCATGACAGCCGTGCTCACGGTCAAGAGCGGCTTGGACTTATTCATGATTAGAGGATTGATGGTTTTGGAAGTTGTGGATGTTAAGCGGGGAGCTTAACATTGGAAATGATGTTATGGTTATTTGATTATGATGATGGGATGGGAGATTGGGACCATTTCACCTGTGTAGTAATGTAGGTGCTTAATAAGCTAAGGTGATAGGTATTAATTGCATAGTGCTTTAACCATGAGTTCAACCTTTCCTTGTTCTAGCCATGCATGACATAACTTTCCCAAACTTGCTGAGTACCATCGGTACTCAACCTTGCATATTTGTTGGTTTATATTGCTGCTCAGATCAAGATAATGAGGTGGTGTATAATGACCAAGACTTTGGACCCGAAGAAGGTTTCTAGGTTCATGGAGACCCCCGGGCAACGCCTGTGACGGAGCCCACAAGAATAATTATTCCGCTACTAGTTTATTTACTTGTGATGAACTTATTATTGTCCATCGAGACATTTGCTATGTAAGACTTATTTATATTCGACACCTGACTTGTAATAAATGATGCTTCACTATTTTTCATCACATGTATGAGAAAATGATCCTGGCATACATGTGATATTCACTCGGTTGTTCTTCAGAAAAATCGGGTGTGACAGAAGTGGTATCAGAGCCAAGGTTGCCCGTAGGAACGTGGACCTAGGTAGAAATGGACGTATTTAAGGGCCTTATTTTCTTAAAAACTATTTTTACAAGGTGTGTGTTGAAAAGTGTTATTTAATGAGTCACTTTCTTCATCTTACCCCAGTTTTCATTCAAAATAGGATTCTTGTTTAAGAGCTTATCTAACCTAAGTTTAAATTCTTTTTGTTTTAGATGGTTCGCATGATTCGCACCACTCGCAAGTCCACAGGAGGGAGAGTTCCCGTAGTTGCACTTGCCAAAAGAGAGGAGAGCCGTCCGGTGACGTACCTTTCCTACGGATTGGCAGTAGGAGGCTTGTTGCGCCGTCTTCGACGTATGCTCGAAGCCGCCGGCAATACGGGCAAGCTAATCATCCACTATAACTCCACCAGGACCATCCGTGAGAAGAGGGAAGAATGGAGTTCAGGGATGAGGATTATACACGAAAATCGGCTGCTTACGATCCACCGCTCTCCATCTTGTAGAGCGACACAGGTCGATGCAGAGATAGATGTCACCTGGGAGGCCATCACCTGCCAGAGTCACATCTATCAACGACACCTGGACAGGACTGAGTACATGTATGTCCTCCAGCGTGAGAGTGGTACCACGGAGTACAAGTACCCGCCGGTGCAGCAAGGGACTTCCCATGAGCACATGGACTTGTGCTTGGAGGATGCTGCTATGCTCAGCACTCGACTGCAGGAGTGTCAGCAGGAGCTTCAGGATGTTCGTGACACCCTGAAGGAAACAGAGGCGTTGCTTCGAGCCTGCTTGAGGGCGAGAGAAAGAGGAGATGGGAATGAACCGTGTGTCACCGTGAATGATACATGGACTCCTGACTCCCCAGATCGCCGAGCGATTAGGCGTCGTCACACTTCTCCACCAGCAGCCTCCCCACCCAAAGCAGAGTCAGAAGGCAGCCGAAATGATGAGGAAGATCCCGAGGAGCCAGCTCAAGAAAACGAGTAGCGTAGAGCCTTTCCCTTAAATTAGAAGGATGTCGAATAGTCGAGTCATTACGTAGTTAATGGTGTGTTAATGCTTGGTGTGTGACGTGAGTTGTGGAAGCAATGAGCAATTGTCCACAGCCTCGTCTTTAGATTGTTTTGCTTTGGTGTGTGAACCCACATGAAATAATATTGCATTTATTTTTGTGTGAGAAGTGAACCCTTAGAGAAGTATTACAAAGCCTCAACACTTCAAAGTACAAACAAATGAAAGTAGTAAGATGATACTAAATGCTTTCAAATTAACATTGGTTGATTATGCAAGATGGCCGGAAGAGGAAAAGGACGTGCTGCCAACCCCGCCAACAACAACGATGAGGCCTGCAACCCTCATCTTTCTGGAGGCCAGGACCGGGGTGGTCGCCGTGAAGGAGTTGATCCCCTCTACCAAATGCTGGAAAATCAAAATCAGCTCATCCAGAACTTGACTCAAGTGGTGGCCAACTTGCATCAAGTTCCACCTCCACAAGCTGCACCAGGCCAACCAAGGTTGAGTGAGTTTCTAGGAACTCAACTTCCAAAGTTTGCAAGTGCTGCTGAACCTCTGGAGGCAGATGATTGGCTAAAGACCATTGAAAGCAAGATGAGGATCATCCAGTGCCAAGGGTATGAGAGGGTGCTGTTTGCCTCTCATCAATTGCATGGACCTGCTGCTGATTGGTGGACCGCCTACGTGGCTGCCCATCATGACCCTGAGAACATCACTTGGGAAGAGTTCAAGCGTAGCTTCCGCAACCATTACATCCCAAGAGGTGAACTCAAAAACAAGAGGAAGGAGTTTTTGGGACTGTAGCAGGGAAACATGACGGTGAGGGAATACCTCACTAAATTTACTCAACTATCCCGTTATGCCCCACGGGACAGACTGATGAGCAGAAACAAGATTGTTTCATGGAAGGACTTACCGCAGTGATGCAGTGTGCAATGTCCTCAAATGAGTATGAAAGCTTCCAAAACATGGTGGACAGAGCATTTGTGGTAGAAAGGAAGCTAAAGGCCTTGGAAAATGAGAATAAGAGAAAGGCCGGGTGGTCACATCAAGCCTCAGGAAGCAACACCCGCCCACGTCTGATGCAGCAACCTACAGGGCAGACGAACCGTGCTGCGGTACCCTACTCAGCACCAAGAGGGTACAACCCGAACTACAGGCCTCCCGCAGCACCAACACAGCCACAACGTCAGTTTGCACAGCAGCCTCGCCCCGCATATCCACCTCGACCAGCAGTGCAAGGACCTCCAAACCAACCCCAAGACAACAAAGGCCAGGCACCTAAGGTTGGGGTGCAATGTTTTAGCTGTGGTGAAGTGGGGCACTACGCCCATAAGTGCCCAAAGAAGAAGCCCACGCAGCCACAACAGCAGAATGTAATGAGAGGACGGGTGAACCACGTCACTATGGAGGAAGCGCAAGAGGCACCCGACATGGTAGTTGGTAAGTATTCTGCCAATTTACACATTGCAACCCTGCTGTTTGATTCTGGTGCTACCCACTCGTTCATTGCTCAAGGGTTTGTTAAGAAGCATGATCTAGCAACAACACAAATGAACTATATGCTAGCAGTAAACTCTCCAGGTGGAGAAATAAGGACAAGACAAGTGTGTCCCAAGGTGAATCTAGACATTAATGGGGTAGTGTTTACTGCCAACCTCATAGTGATAGATTCCCAAGGGATCGATATTATTTTGGGCATGGACTGGTTGACCAAACATAAGGGAATCATCCATTGTTCGACCAGAACGGTGGAACTAACTCAACCTAGTGGCACCAGAGTAAAGTTCATAACAATACAAGAGCCTAGGAGGGACATTAAATTAAATCAAGTTGAGGTGAAAGTTGAGGAGATCAGGATTATCAGGGAATATCCAGATGCTTTTCCGGAGGAGTTGCCAGGTATGCCTCCCGATCGTGAAGTGGAATTCGCAATTGAGCTAGTACCTGGAACAGCCCCGATATACAAGAGACCTTATCGGATGGACTCCAAGCAGCTAGAAGAACTCAAGGATCATTTGAAAGAATTGACGGAGAAGGGGTATATTCGCGCTAGTTTCTCACCATGGGGAGCTCCAGTGATATTTGTGCCCAAGAAGGACGGAACCCAAAGGTTATTCGTGGATTACCGTGCCTTGAATGAAGTAACCATCAAGAACAAGTACCCATTACCCCGCATTGAAGACTTGTTTGATCAGTTGAGGGGAGCTTGTGTGTTCTAGAAAATTGATCTCAGGTCGGGGTACCACCAACTTAAGATAAGACAATCTGATATTCCCAAGACAGCTTTCGTAGCTCGGTACGGACTGTATGAATACACTGTCATGCCTTTTGGGCTAACTAATGCCCCGGCATACTTCATGTATCTCATGAACAAGGTATTCATGGAATATCTGGAGAAATTTGTGGTGGTTTTCATAGATGACATTCTCGTCTTCTCCAAAGATGAAGAAGAACATGATAAACATCTAAGGTTGGTGTTGCTGAGGCTAAGAGAACACCAACTATATGCCAAGTTGAGCAAGTGTGAGTTTTGGCTGAAGAGAGTTCCCTTCTTAGGACATATAATCTCGGAGGGAGGAATCTCCGTGGATCCTGCCAAAATCGAGGACATACAGAAGTGGAAGACCCCTGAAAATGTCGGGGAAGTTCGAAGCTTCTTGGGATTGGCTGGATACTATCGACGGTTTATTGAAGGATTCTCCAAGATCTCGAGACCCCTGACCAAACTGTTGGAGAAGGGAATCACATTCACATGGATGCCGCGGTGCGAGATGAGTTTTCAGGAGTTAAAGAAAAGATTGACAACAACCCCAGTGCTAGTTATGCCAGATATGCAGAAGAATTTTACGGTGTACTGTGATGCCTCTGGAAATGGGCTGTGATGTGTTCTCATGCAAGAAGGGCATGTCGTGGCTTATGCATCCCGACAACTCCGGAAGCACGAGAAAAACTATCCTACACATGACTTAGAACTAGCCGCAGTGGTACACGCGTTGAAAATTTGGCGACACTATCTGATGGGGAAGAGGACAGAGATATATACGGATCATAAGAGTTTGAAGTACATTTTCACACAGCCAGAACTCAACCTCAGACAAAGGAGATGGTTAGAGCTAATCAATGACTTTGATGTGGGCATCAACTATCATCCTGAGAAAGCAAACGTCGTGGCCGATGCTTTGAGTCGGAAAGTGCAGGTCAATAAGTTGAGCTTGAAGGACATGCCTGCAGAATTGAAGGACGAGGTTATAAGGCTCAATCTATGCTTGGTAAATAGTGGTGAAGCCATCGCCATGGAAGTGGACTCCACACTCGAGCGAGACATCCGCGAGGGTCAAAAGAATGACGAGAAGATACAAGAGATCAGACAACTCATCAAGGAAAATAAAGCTCCTGGTTTTAGAGAAGATGAACAAGGAACGGTGTGGCACGGGAAAAGAATCTGTCTTCCAGAAGTAAAGGAGATCCGTGAATTGATTTTGAAGGAGGCTCATGATTCTGACTATTCCATTCATCCTGGGAGTACGAAAATGTACCAGGACCTCAAGAGCAGGTATTGGTGGTATGGCATGAAGCGAGATGTCGCGGAACATGTTGCCCTATGTGACACATGTCAGTTGGTGAAAGCAGAACATCAACGACCCGCGGGATTATTGCAACCACTCAAAGTGCCTGAATGGAAATGGGAAGAAATCAGCATGGATTTCATCGTGGGATTGCCTAGGACCCAATCAGGATATGATTCGATATGGGTCATCATTGATAGGCTAACCAAGGTAGCTCACTTCATCCCCGTGAAGGAAAGCTACAGCGGATCCAAATTGGCAGAGTTGTACATGTCTAGGATCGTGTGTTACCATGGAGTGCCAAAGAAGATTGTGTCGGATCGAGGGACACTGTTCACCTTAAGGTTCTGGCAGAAGTTGCACGAAACCATGGGAACCCATCTGAACTTTAGTTCTGCCTATCATCCCCAAACTGACGGCCAGACGGAGAGAACCAATCAGATCCTTGAAGATGTGCTGAGGGCATGTGCACTCAAAAACAATAGGAGATGGGACAAGAACTTACCGTATGCGTAGTTTTCCTATAACAACAGCTATCAAGCTAGTATGAAGATGTCACCGTTTGAAGCTTTGTACGGGAGGAAGTGCAGAACTCCCCTATTTTGGAACCAAACGGGGGAAAGTAAAGTGTTTGGTCCAGAAGTACTACAAGAAGCCGAGGTGAAGGTGAGGGAAATTCGCAACAATTTGAGGATAGTACAGACGCGCCAAAAGAGCTATGCCGATGTACGAAGAAGAGAGCTCGTTTTCAACGTGGGAGACTATGTCTATCTCAAGGTGTCCCCTATCAGAGGACTTCGTCGGTTCAAGGTGAAAGGGAAGTTGTCACCTCGATACATCGGACCCTTTCAAGTTTTGGAAAGGAAAGGCGAAGTGGCGTATCAACTAGAGTTACCGGCTCGTCTATCGGATGTGCACAATGTATTCCATGTGTCACAACTCAAGAAATGCCTGAGGACGCCTAAAGAGGTGTTACCCATGAATGAAGTGGACGTAGCTGAGGATTTGTCTTATGCCGAGCAACCATGCAAGGTTTTGGAGACAATGGAACGCCTCACCAGAAATAAAAGAATCCGGATGTGCAAGGTGAGTGGAAGCATCACTTAGAAGAGGAAGCCACCTGGGAGCGGGAAGATGAGCTCAAGGCACAATTTCCGGAATTGTTTTCTTAGAACCACCAATCTCGAGGACGAGATTTCTTTTAAGGGGGGTAGAGCTGTAACACCCCAAAAATCTGGTTAAGAACCCAAATCATGTTAAGGGGGGGAATTTAAAAATTTTTGGACGTGTTGCATGTTTTGCGAAAATTCAAATTCAAATTGGAATTTAAATTAAACTTAAAACAGAAAAGAAATAGAAAAAAGAAAAAGGAAAACAGAAAAAAAACCGGCCAGTGGGCCGAAACCCACCAGCCGGCCCACCCAGCACTCGCGCCAGCCCGCAGCCGCGCGCACCCCTTTCCTCCCACTGACAGGCGGGGCCCGCCAGATCTTCTTCTACCTCGCGCCAGCGCCGGACTCTCTCACCCCGAATCCAAACCGATCCGGATTTCTGCGAATCTCAGCCGAATTTCGCTCGGGGGCGACTCAAACTCGATGTAAACCACCCCGCCGCCCTCCCCCGTCTATAAAAACCCCTTCCTCGTTCTGTTTTTCCCACGCGATCTGCTGTTTTTCCTCCGGTGAGAACCCGAGCCTTCTCCGGTGAATTCTGGCCGATCTACGCTCGGAAATTCCGGTCTAACTCGCTGGTCTTGATCCACCGCCTCCGGGGGACCTTGCAGGTGCAGAAAACTTGGTGACTTGCGGTGTAAACACAGCGCCGACGAGCCTCACCGTGAATTCACCTCGGACCTCGTCGCCGATCACCTTCCAGGACCTCCGAGCTCAAGAAAACCCCCGAGGTGAGATCCCCGACCTCTCCTCCACCGATCTATGCCATAAGATCACAGTTCTAGGAAGAATTCTCGAAGATCCGAAAGTCTCCGGTGAGATCGCCGCTTCCCGCCGCCGTGCACCGCTGGCAGCGCCGCCCGCGCTCGATCAGAGCGACGTGGCCGCTTGTGCGCCGTTTATTTTAAATCGCACGGTAGGGTTTAAATCCCCGCGTACCGGTTCGACGTTATAATCTCAGCCGTCGGTTTAAAATCGGACGGTCCACGTCAGCCCCGCGTTATAAAGACTGGAAATCTTACGTGCTACCCCCTGGGGTTCTCGGGAAATAAGAGCTAGCCCCGGAAACTTCTGATCTACCCCCTGGAACTTCAGAAAATCATGTAAATTCATTTAAAAATCAGTTTTAGCCCCTGGACTTAATAAAAATTAGGAAAAACTCCTCTGTTATGTATAGCTAGACCCCTGAAAATTTTTAAAATAATATTATAGACCCTGTAGTGGGGTGAGTTTACCTTTTTAGCCCTGTTTAATATTTAATTTAGGAAATTGAATATGTGGCTAGTGTTTAAAATTTAAAAAGTGGGACAAACATATTGTCAAAATTAAATTAAAAACTTTCTCAGTATTTAGAAAACTTTGGAGTGAGATAAAAATATATTTTGGGCTGAAATGAATCTGTTTAATTTATTATTCACATTTAGGGACACATTTTTAAGTAAAGAATAGTTCTGGAAAATAGGGAAAATAATTGTAAAATAGTTTACATCAGAGGAAAAGGTCAAAAATAAATTAGTAAATATTTTAGATCAGAACCTATTCTGTTTAGATGATGTGTCTTGTTATTTTCATAATAAAGTTCACATTTAGGCATAGGAATTAAATCTGAAAATATAGCAACTAGTAAATGATAAATGGAGTTCTAAAATCCAAAGAATTCAGTTTAGGGTTGGTAGAAATTCTGAAGACACATATGGAGAAGGAAAATACCTTTCATGCATACTTGGTAGCTAAAAGGTGTAGTAATTGAATATAAGGAATTTATTTAAATTGGAAACTCATATATATAGTATGTAAGTATAAATGTGAACACAAAAGTAGAAATCATATACACATGATGAAAAGTGCATGCAAGCCACAAATCAACACACATAGAGTAACCACAACACATATAATGGTGAATGACTTTTATAAATATGAATGTGTGGTTTGTAAGAAGTGGAAGTGTGAACTATGTCTTATGGATTGTTGTTTTTCTTTTGCTATGTGTGATGGTATGATGTAGAACCTGCTCAAGAGCAAGTTATCCCTTTCCAAGATCAGGACTACCCATTCCAAGAGCAGCAGGAAGGAGGCAAGTGTCCTTGACCACTTTGATCCTATGCTAGGATGTGTAGATAGAATTATTTGCATTGTCAAATGAAATATGAAATCCATGCTAGGAAGTTTCCCTAGAATTGCATTACCTTGTTTCCTTGTAGCTTGGGTTGGGATTTATTTTGTCATGTCATTTGTTATTATGCATATGCTTAGCCATGCTTAGAATGGGATATTTGGGATATCAGATCATCAGTTTATTTTACCATACTCTTGAATGAGATATTGTGAGTTATGTAGAGGTAGGGATCAAGGCAAGTTGGATGTTTTGGTTGTGTGCTGGGTGCACGAGACTTTGGTTTGTGTTTAATACTTGCCTAGATCCTAAGGACCGGTTCATGGAGCATGTAACCTGGCCTTACCGTGCCAACCACATGCTGAGATGGGGCAGCTTGGCCAATTAATTAGGTGTATCCCCGGCGTAGTATGGGTGTGTTGGATGGTGCGGGGAGTAGGTGTCAGCTGGACTACCATATGAACCGCAAGGCTCAAGAGGGGGCCACTGCAGCGGGGTTGGAGCCTCTTGTATGCTGTTAGGGGTGAAACCTCAGTGGGCCCACGCTCGTCGGGAATCCCTTTGTAAAGGCTTCGTAGTGATCTCCTGGCTACACACCTGGGAAGTGTGAATGTGGTTCGGAGCCACTGGCATAATGGAGGTTCTTCTAGTCCACCCGGCAACGGGGGATGAAATCACTACATGTGGGTACAGTGGTACAAACTCTGCAGAGTTAAAACTGTCATGACAGCCGTGCTCACGATCAAGAGCGGCTTGGACTTATTCATGATTAGAGGATTGATGGTTTTGGAAGTTGTGGATGTTAAGCGGGGAGCTTAACATTGGAAATGATGTTATGGTTATTTGATTATGATGATGGGATGGGAGATTGGGACCATTTCACCTGTGTAGTAATGTAGGTGCTTAATAAGCTAAGGTGATAGGTATTAATTGCATAGTGCTTTAACCATGAGTTCAACCTTTCCTTGTTCTAGCCATGCATGACATAACTTTCCCACACTTGCTGAGTACCATCGGTACTCAACCTTGCATATTTGTTGGTTTATATTGCTGCTCAGGTCAAGATAATGAGGTGGTGTATAATGACCAAGACTTTGGACCCGAAGAAGGTTTCTAGGTTCATGGAGACCCCCGGGCAATGCCTGTGACGGAGCCCACAAGAATAATTATTCCGCTGCTAGTTTATTTACTTGTGATGAACTTATTATTGTCCATCGAGACATTTGCTATGTAAGACTTATTTATATTCGACACCTGGCTTGTAATAAATGATGCTTCACTATTTGTCATCACATGTATGAGAAAATGATCCTGGCATACATGTGATATTCACTCGGTTGTTCCTCGGAAAAATCGGGTGTGACACATTTCTATGCCCCATTCTCCATTTCTATATTCCCTTCTCCATTTCTGTGGTTTTCCCTCCATTTCTATGATTCCTTCCTCCATTTCTATGGTTATTTCTCCATTTCTATGGTTCCCTCCTCCATTTCTATGGTTCTTTCTCTATTTCTATGGTTCTTTTCTCCATTTATATGGTTGTTTCTCCATTTCTATAGTTCTTTCTCCATTTCTATGCTTCTCCTCCTGCTGATTACTTTCATCAAGGTTCTCAAATAACCTTGGACGCTCCCGACATCTCCATCCTTTGGAGCAATGGTCTTCCGGAGCACTCTGTTGAGAACAATGAAGAAGGACTTCATGTTCTTGGTTGAGGGAGGATTGAATGGGAGTTGAGTATCATAGAGAAACTCCATCTTGTCCTTCTCCACAACTCCCAGATTGTGAATCACAATCTCATCATTGCCGGTGTCCTCAAGATGCAACATTCTGGCAAACTCAGTATAGGAAATTGTGTCATGGATCCATGTGTCATCCAAGTCACTTTGTCTTCTCCATCATGGGCAAAGTGGCAAGTTGAATAAAACTGGGCAAAGGTCTCATCATTCTAGTTGTATCTGAAGGCGAGCAGGTCCTTGAGTCCGTGTCTCTCTGCAGCCTTTATGACCTCCTCAAAGGCTTCACAACTCTTCCTTTCAAAGTATGTCCAGTCGATCCATTGACTTCGGACCACTAGAGTCTTCATTTGGAGGTACACGGAACTGTAGTAGTCCGAGTGAAAGTTGCTCCAAAATCTTTTGTCTGCTGCCTTTTTGCTAGAGCTATAGGCATCAACCTTCCTCAGGTTCCATGCCACATCACTCCCCTTGCCATTGAATTTTTCCACCGAGGGATCCTTATATCCCTGCATTGGAGCTGTCATCTTGAGGAGACCAATCGGTCCAGAAGCAAGCCCGTTACCCTTGCCCTTGGTTTGGCGTTGAGCCGCCGAGCTAGAACCAGCCACGTTTGCTTTTGAAGCTGGTCTTTTGATTGTAACCTTTCTGCGAACCCTAGGTGGGGTGAGCGAGGGCTCGACAGCATGATCCTGTCTCTTTTTGGAGCGAGACTTCGGAATGTGAAACATCAATTCTTGATCTTGATCCATCCCGGCTTCAAAATCAGAGAGACTCTCATTCGATCCCGACATGATTTCTGACAAGGAAGATATTAAGGATATGAATAATCAAGGATGACAAGGGATTGCATTGAATTGACATAATCTAAGATTCTGATCAGGGGCATACCGGACTAGTCTGGTGTTCAAGGCCGTACTAGTCCGGAGTATCGGACTTGTCCGCCTAAGAACGGACTAGTCCGTTATGAGGCTGCTAAAGACCTAACTTGTCAAAATCTGAGGTTATTCAAAGCAAATATGGCCTAGGGTACATGGAATGTATCAATATAGCATGCATTGACTAGAGAAGCTAAGCTATTTGAGCAAAAACAAGAACAATCAAAGGTTCTAGGGTTTGGAGTGAAGTTTACCAAATCCTTCGATTCAAGGCGTTGAACGAGTTCTTGATCCGGACTAGTCCGTGGTCTTTGATCCCATTGCAATGGGGATCGATTCCCACAGAAATTTGGGTGGTTTTGATGGAGAACATGCAAATCCGCGTTGGGAGCACTTGAGTGATGAGAGAGAGAGAGTGGGGAGGGTTATGAGGATGAAGAAGATAAGGTTTGAGCCGGCCTTAGGGTTATGGAGTCGAAATATCGGACTAGTCTGTTTTCCGGTTAGAGAGAAAACCGGACTAGTCCGTGGTGGTCCGGACTAATGGACATAGTACGGACTAGTATGCAAGTGCAGACTAGTCCGGGGTGACCACAGACTAGTCCGTGGTCCCTTGTACAGAAGTGTATAACACACACACACACACACACACACACACACACACACACACACACACACACACACACACACACACATATATATATATATATATATGTATTTAAAAGTTCCTATTAAGGAATAAGGGACAAAGGCACACAAAAATTCTTGATGAATATGATCAGTAAACATACAACAATCCAGCTATGACCATGATTCACCAAGATGAAGTAACTAACATAGTTTTTAGGAGAAAAAATAGATAGAGATGATTTTTCAATACAATTAACATGATTTTGAGTATGGCATACAGGTATGCAAGTTTTCAAGCCACGTTTCGAGCATCAAGGATATTTAGTTCATTTCGGAGCTCACAAAAGAGTTTTTCATCAAGTGGCTTGGTAAAGATATCGGCTAGTTGTTTTTCAGTGTGGACATGGGAGATGGCTATATCTCCTTTTATTGAGTGATCTCTCAAAAAATGATGCTGGATATCTATGTGTTTGGTTCTAGAGTGCTCAACAAGGTTATGGGTAATTTTAATTGCACTCTCATTGTCACAAAGGAGTGGAATACGGCTCATATTGTAACTGTAATCCATTAGAGTTTGTTGCATCCAAAGGAGTTGTGCACAGCAACTCCCTGCTGCAACATACTACGCTTCGGCCGTGGATAAGGCAATTTAATTTTGTTTCTTGGAGAACCAAGAAACTAAGGATCTACCTAGAAATTGGCAAGTGCCGGAAGTACTTTTTCTCTCTACCTTGCATCCGGCATAATCTGCATCGGAGTATCCAATGAGATTGAATTTTGAAACTTTGGGATACCAAAGTTCTAGGTTGGGTGTATGAACTAAATATCTCAAGATCCTTTTAACGGCTATCAGATGACATTCCTTAGGATTGGCTTGAAACCTTGCACACAAACATACACTCAACATGATATCGGGCCTAGATGCACATAAATAGAGTAAGGAGCCAATCATGGAACGATATACCTTTTGATCCACATTTGGTCCATCTTAATTTAGATCCAAGTGTCCATTTGTCGCCATGGGAGTCTTTATGGGCTTTGCTTTGTCCATTCCAAATTTCTTGAGAATGTCTTGAGTGTACTTTGTTTGGCTTATGAACGTCCCGTCCTTTTGTTGCTTCACTTGGAATCCCAAGAAGTACCACAACTCTCCCATCATGGACATCTCGAATCTATCTATCATAATCTTGCTAAATTCTTGACAAAAGGATTTGTTAGTTGAACCAATTATAATATCGTGAACATAGATTTGGCAAATGAAGAGATCATCATCAAAGTGTTTAGTGAACAAGGTGTAATCAGCTTTTCCAATCATGAAGTCATTTTCAATCAAAAAGTCTCTAAGGCACTCAAACCAAGCTCTAGGAGCTTGTTTGAGGCCATAGAGAGCCTTACGCAGTTTGAACACATAGTCGGGGTGCTCTTGATCTTCAAAACCAGGTGGTTGCTCCACGTACACCTCCTCCTTGATCGGTCCGTTCAGAAAGGCGCTTTTCACGTCCATTTGATAAAGCTTGAAATCATGGTGAGTAGCATATGCATGTAATATACGAATCAATTCCAACCTAGCTACGGGAGCAAAAGTCTCATCGAAATCCGAACCTTCGACTTGTGAGTACCCTTTTGCCACAATTCATGCCTTGTTCCTTGTTACCACTCCATGTTCGTCTTGGTTTTTGCGGAAGACCCATTTAGTGTCGACGATGTTGGACTTGGGTCTTTCAACAAGCTCCCACACTTCGTTCCTTTTGAAGTTGTTCAATTCTTTTTGCATCGCCATCACCCAATCCGGATCTTTTAATGCATCCTCAATCCTGTATGGTTCCAACGAGGATACAAAAGAATAGTGTTCACAAAAATTAGCCATGCGAGATCGAGTTATTACTCCCTTTTGGATATCACCGATTATGTTGTCGATGGGGTGATCTCTTTGGATGCTTTGGTGCACTCTTGGATGTGTCACTTGTTGTCTTGAATCTTCATTATCATCTTCTTCTCCCCCTGGATAGTTGCCCTCGTTGATGCTTTGATCTTCTTGATTTTCTTGAGGTTGATCTTGTATGGAAGCTCCTCTTTGATCATTTTCCTGCACCTGTGGTTCATTTTCTTCATTTGCATTTGAAGGTGGCACTTGTGGTCCAACATCGCCCAATGCCATTCTTATCAATGCTTGACATGGAGCTTCTTCTTGATCTAGCACATATTGATCAACTTGCTCTTCTTGAGAGCGGTTAGTTTCATCGAACACTACGTCACGTGCTACTTCAACAAGTTCGGAAGTTTTGTTGAAGACACGATAAGCGTAGGAGTTCAAATCATAGCCAAGTAAGAAACCTTCATCGGACTTCGAAGCAAACTTTGAAGCCCTTGGCTTCTTGTTTAAAAAATAACATTTTGAACCAAAAACTCGAAAATATGAAATATTTGGCTTGTTACCCGTCAGTAGTTCATATGAGGTTTTCTTGAGCAACCGATGAAGATATAGTCAGTTTATGGCGTGACAAGCGGTGTTAACCGCTTCAGCCGAAAACCTGTCCGAAGCCTTGTATTCATCGAGCATTGTCCTCGTCATCTCAATGAGAGTTCTGTTCTTCTTTTCAGAGACACCGTTTTGTTGAGGAGTATATGGTGCTGAAAGTTCGTGCTTTATTCCTTCTTCATCTAGATACTCCTCAACTTGGATGTTCATGAATTCTGTCCCATTGTCACTATGTATGTTCTTGA
The DNA here is from genome assembly GCA_030760725.1 of Neostapfia colusana. Lineage (NCBI taxonomy): Eukaryota > Viridiplantae > Streptophyta > Magnoliopsida > Poales > Poaceae > Neostapfia > Neostapfia colusana. The sequence goes on along the minus strand of JASWHV010000007.1, from coordinate 67,504,719 downwards.
TCTTCAACAAGAATTCATTTTGGGCACGCTTAATGAACTTCTTGAGGGTTCCTTGAGTTTTTGTCTTATCATGCAAAAAGAAAACTCACGTGAAGCGTGAAAAATCATCAACAATGACTAGACCGTATTTATTACCGCCGATGCTTATGTAAGCAATTGGACCGAATAGATCCATGTGGAGGAGCTCAAGCGGTCTTGTTGTAGTCATGACATTTTTTGCGGGATGGGATGCTCCTACTTGCTTCCCTGCTTGACACGCTATACACGGCCTGTCTTTCTCAAAAACAACATCCTTTAAACCTCGGATGTGATTGCCTTTGAGGAGTTTTTGAAGATTCCTCATACCAACATGTGCTAGCCGTCTATGCCACAGCCAACCCATGTTGGTCTTTGCAATCAAGCATGTGTCAAGTTCGGCTTTATCTTTTTTGAAGTCAACTAGATAAAGTTTTCCCTTCAACACACCCTTGAATGCAATTGAGTTATCACTCCTTCTAGAGACAGTCACACCCTCATTAGTGAATAAACAATTATAACTCTTTTCACATAATTGAGATATGGACAAATGGTTATAATCCAAGGAGTCAACGTGTAAAACATGAGAGAGAGTATGTTGTGATGAAATTGCAATTTTACCAGTACCAAGCACTTTTCCTTGACTGTTATCACCAAAGTAAATGCCTTCGCTTGGATTTTCATGTTCTTCATATTCCATGAACATTCTTCTTTCTCCGATGCCAGAATCGTAGTCTTGTTTTTTTCTTTTTTCTTTTCTCTTTTCTTTTTTTCTTTTTTCTTTTCTCTTTTCTCTTTTTCTCCTTTTCTGTTTTTCTTTTTTTCTTTTTTTTTTCTTTTTTTTCTTTTTTTCTTTTTTCCTTGTTCTTATAACTCTTCCTCTCTTTTACTTCATTGATATTGGGTTTCATGTCTAGCCGACCCCAACAGGCTTGGGATAAAGGCTTGGTTGTTGTTGTTGTTGATTCTTCTTTCTCCGGTCATATGATTGGTGCATCCACTGTCTAGCACCCATTTTGCTCCACCGGATGAATAAGTCTGCAAAAACAATATATGCCTTGGTCTTAGATACCCAAGCTTGCTTGGGTCCTTTGAGGTTAGTCACAAGTGATTTGGGCACCCACACATGAGACTTGGTGTTCCCATGGCGTGGCCCAACATATTTAGTATAAACTCTTCCAAGATTACTTTTCATAAGTACATATGAAGCATCAAAAGTTCTAAATAGAAGTTGTTGTTCATATGTGTTCACAGTGTTAAATTTATCAACATTATTGAGTTTTCTAACTTGAGAAGAGTTTCCCTTGACAAAGGCAATGCAACTCTTTTTATTCTTGTGGCTTCTAGCGTTTTGCTTTTCACCATTAGAATATCCAATGCCATATTTGACATTAGAAGGTCTTGTGACCGAGTATGCACTGCGTGCATACTTGATCTTCTCCTTGTCAAATATGCCACTTTGAGAAGATTGCTTGTCCTTTGTCAAGTTTGGCTTTTTCTTCATGTTAGTGTCACTTTTGGCACAAGTGCAAGTAATACTAGTTTCAGACTTTATGTGTTGAGAAGGTGAGCTAGAAGTTGATGAAGAACCATTTTGCTTGAGTGACTCAACTTGTACCTCAAGGATCTCGTTAACTTTGGTTAAGTTAGCAAGTTCGTCCTTGATGATGGTGTTTGAGTCTTTTAACTTCAAGCAATCTTCCTTGCTTGAAGCTAACTCAAGCTCTAGTGATTTATTTTGTTCCTTTTCAAGTTCAAGAAGCTTTTCAATCTCAAGATATTCCTCTTTTTGGGAGATGATCATATCATCCCGACGATTGACTAACTTCTCCATATCAACAAGCTTGTCAAGTAGAAATTTCATTTTAGCAGTTGTGTTTTTGTCTAAACCCCTAAGCATATATTCATCTTCATCACTGGTATCATCCTCACTAGAATTATCACTATCACTAGTAAAAGAATGCGAGAAGGAAGATTTAGTTGGTACCTTTCGTTTACCTTCCGTTGCCATTAGACAAGTGTTGTCAGTGTCCTTCCATGTGCCCATGGTTGGGAATAGAGTGGATTTCTTGGTAGTCTTATTTACGGCTATGGTGGCCATCTCCTCTCCTTCTTCGGATGAAGATTCATCATTGGAGTCCCACTCCTTCCCTAGATGCGCTTGACCATATTGCTTCTTCTTCTTGAACATTTTCTTTGGTTGAGGCTTGTTGTCTTTTGTCTTCTTCTTGTTTTCATCATATGGACAATCAACTATGAAGTGATCATATTCTCCGCAGTTATAGCATGCCCGTCTCATCTTGGGTCTTTGTTTGTCACTTTGTCTTCCTTCATTTGAGCTGCTACCCTTTCTTCTTCTCATCATTTTCTTAAACTTGTTCATGAACAAGATCATGTCTTCTTCATCGATATCACTACTTTCATCATCGTTGTCGTCTTCTCCATAAGCTTCTCGAGCTTCCTTTGATACGGGTTTACAAGTTGAATTCAAAGAAACTCCTTTCTTCTTTGCCGAGGTGAGATCGGAAATTTCCTTAACATGCTTGGCTTGCTTCTCCATCATCTAAAAGTTGATGATCTTACCAAGAAGTTTGTCTGGGTCATTTTCTGGTACTCGTGGCTTTCTCTAATCATAGAGTAAAGAGTCACGTTGCGAGGCATGAATGCTCTGAGAATCAACTTCAAGACCTCATGATCATTCCACTTCTTGCTGCCATAAGCTCGGACTTTGTTGATAAGATTCTTCAGTGGATTGTACATATCTTGTGGTGATTCATCTTCTTCTATCGTGAATCTTCCCAATTCACCTTCAATCATTTCTATCTTGGCTTCGCGTACATGACGGTCACATTCATGTGCAGTTTGTAGTGTGTCTCATACCTCCTTGGCAATTTCGAGTCCATGCACCTTGGTGAACTCGTCTCGGCTTAGTGATAACGTGATCACAGCTGCTGCTTGAGCATTCTGATGAATGGCTTGTTCTTGGCTTGGGGTCAGCTCTTCATCATCATCCGGGATATCTATCCCTGTACACACTATGTGCCACAAACTTGGGTTAAGATATATAAGGTGCATTTTCATGTTTTGTGTCCACATTGAATAATCATTGCCATCAAAGTAAGGTGCTTTCCCTAGAGGAATTGATAAGTAATGACTGTTGTTAGAATTCAACGCTCATAATCAAAAGGATATCGGGAGTAGTCTTTGTGACTACCCCCTTTCTTCTTCTTTTCGTCATCGGTGTTCTTCCCTTTTGCGGAGATTGCCTTCTTCCATAGAAGGGCCTTGAGTTGAAGCAGCTCCTCATCATCGTCCTCACTGTCTTGAATGGCGTCGAGTAGCTTCTTTAGCTTTTGAGTCCTTTCATCATTACTCTTTTCGTCGTCGATCTTCTTGTGTACATTCTTGACGTCCATATCGTCTCTTCGAGCGGTGAGTCTCTTTTGAAGAGTTTGGCTCTAATACCAATTGAATGTATCCTAGAGGGGGTGAATAGGCTTTTCGATGCTTTGTTGATCCCTGAAACACTTAGTAGGTTTATCAAATACAGGGAAATCGGACTAGTCCGGTCGAGTGCAGACTAGTCCATTTTCTACTCAGAGAAAAATCGGACTAGTCCGGTACTGTGCAGACTAGACCGGTATGCGTGGACTAGAAAACCAAGATTGATCAATATGTTCACTTCTAGTACTCTATGCAGCGGAAATTAATTGATGACTTAAATGTATTGCAACAGTGATATATGTATGACAGAAATCAACTTTGATTTCAATGCTTCAACCTGAATTTTACAAGATTAATTAAACACTAGAATATGATGAACAATAAATAAACGAGAGTGAGAGACAAGTTTTTATCTCGAGGTTCGATTTCATGAAGAAAATCTACGTCCCCGTTGAGGAGTCCACTAAGGACCGGGTCTTCTCCAACCCTACATTCTCTTCCACTAATCACAAAGGGCAAATAAATCGTTTAAGGGGCCTTCTCACAAGTTGAGGGCTCTCCAAGAATTAAAATGAATGAACACAACCAAATACACTCAAAAGATGAACACTTAACGAACAAGAGTGTGCGAGAGATCAAACCCAAGAGCTCAAGAGTGTAGAACAAGTCTCTCCTTTGATCAAATGCTAATCCCCAAAGAATTGATACTTTTTGGGTTAGAATGTGTGGAGAGATGTGAATTTTGGGATCTTGGGAGGTGTGACGGCGAAGGGGGTCAAAGAGTTATGGTGGTATGGCCGTACAACTCTTTTTGTAGTAGGGTTTCCAATGGTTACGTTAGGGTTTGCGACGTCCGGACTAGTACGGTGTGCGGTGTGTGGAAAACTCTAAGTGTTGTGAGATACCGGACTAGTCCTTAGTAGTGCGGACTAGTCCGATGTCTACTCAGAGATATATCGGACTAGTCCGGTCCATATTGGACTAGTCCGTTTTGTGGTCAGAAAGAAAAAAATCGGACTAGTCCGGTTGATACGGACTAGTCCTCACATGCTGAATTTTTGCAGTTAGTGTGATTTCTTCCACCTGAGCTCTTGGGGTGTGTTTCTCCAACACACTCTATACTAAGTGATCTAATCTTTTCAGTTCTTGAGCTCTTGTCAATTTGGATCCTCCTTCTCCTTTTTTTTGCGCTTTCTTCCTAATTTCTTTGAGAACCTGCGCTCATCTCAACAATTTTGTTAGGGTCTCATTTGTTTGTCATAAATCAACCAAAACCCACAAGGGGTGCCTAGATGCACTTTCAACCCTAGCACGAAATCACGTCAGAGCAGAGGATTTTGAGGTCTCCCGGGTGAATTCTTGGTGGGACTAATCGGTCGCAAGGTGAAACCGTATTTGCGGCCATTTCCGAGCTATTTTGAGGCCTTGTCAAGCTTCCTAGTAGTGCCCTGGTGCTGTAGAGCGTTCTGGTTGGCGTTTTGGCGGGCTAGAACCCACGGCCGACGGTGCCAAAGGGCACCCGAGGCCGCCTCACGTCGCCAGGGTATTTCCGGTCACCGGCAGCCCTAGAACCCCCCACCATCGAGTTCCTCGGCGTCCAAAACCCTCTGGCGGCGAGCCTCAGCTCAAGCGGTGGCCGGAAATGGCGAGCCGGCGAGCTCCGGCGTCGGTCCGGCGAGGGAGGCAGCGCGTGCGCGATGCAGTCGGCGGGAGGAAGAAGGAGGTGCGGGGCCCGGCTGTCAGCGACTGTAATGTTTAAATCTTCGATCAGCTGTGGCTCGCAGATTTCCTGTGGCTGCGCGCCAAAACACCGTGGCCCGGTGTGGCCCATTTCCTATTGGCTGGCATTTAAATAGTGGGACCAACCGAATTTTAGTAGGGAAATAATTCCAGAGATTGCCACAACTTAGGAAAATCATATCTTTGTATAGGAATCTCCAAATTGAGTGATCCAAATTGGGTTGGATTCCTTTTGCAAAGATCTATCCAAATATGAACTCCAATTTGTATGAAAGTCAATATTAAATTCTGGAAATTTTCTTTGAAGGTTCTCTGAAAAAAATTATTGAGGGAGTTTGGTTTATCCAAAATTCCTCAAATTTTGCCAGAATAATTTTTAGCATATTGTTGACCTTCTAGAAAATTTTCACCTAAGTTGAAGGTCATTTGTGTAGGAATTTGCTGAATACAAACTGCTGTGTTCAAAAGAGTCCATAAACATTTTCAGAAAATGTTGCCCACTTGTAAAATCTATTCTGGGCAATTCATAGCTCCAACAATCATATGAAAATTTATATATACTCTCTGGGTCATGCTTTAAATTGTAGTTCACTTAATGGGCATGAAAATGCACAGTAACTTAGAATTAATTCTTTTGAGTAGAAATGCTTAAAGAATTGTTCTGGTAGAACTACTCAAGTAAAATGTCTGAATTTTGGACCAAATTACTTTCATGTGACCAGGAAATCACATGTAAATTTTCAGCTCAGGTTGAGACTTAGATCTCCCTGTTCTTGTTCTCCATACTTATGTATACGGGGAAATACAAAAGAGACATTGTGGGAATTAATGAGAACACAACATGCTTTCACATTAGCTGCAATTTGGCAAGCTAAATCTCTGGTTAGTATAGAACCTCCTGTAAAAGTTTTGAGGCCATTGGAGTTCTTGTTCTTCAGTTACATTCAAATCTTTTCAGCTCATCGCTTATAGTCATTAGGAAAGTTAGTTAGTGTATAGCTAAAACACTAAGACCAAGTGAGTTCATTCCTGTTTCTATGCACAACAGAGGCAAACCAAGCCATTCTTGTCATTTCCACACAACCTCTGTTCCTAAGAAATCAAGTCTTAACTTCATGTTTTACATACTTTCACATACTGCTGAGATCAATTTTTGACTCCCCTCAAAATTATTCTTTTTCAGTATGGTGCGTACTTATTCTCCGATCAGGGCTGAAGGTTCTCGCCCCCAGACGGTGATAACTCGACTCCACCACGGGCACCACCATCAAAGGTATGGGCGGATGTCATGGCTCAGAGGGTTGAGTCAAGTAAAGAGAACACAAGACTACTCCAAGCCTTGGTACAACAGGGCTTACTCCAACGTACACAACAGGTCGTTCCACCTCGGAACGCCTATTTGGACTTCTTGGCGACACAACCTCCAATTTTCACGGAAGCCAACGAACCAGTGGAAGCTGATCAGTGGCTTCGGGTTATGGAGTCCAAGTTTGGAGTGTTTGAGTGCGATGAGTATCAGAAGACATTATTTGCAGCTCAACAGCTCCATGGAGCTGCCGGAAATTGGTTGTTCGCTTATCTCACCACCATTCTGGAAGGCCATCAAGTGGAATGGGCGGAATTTCATGAAGCATTCCATGCTCGTCACTTTCCTATGGGTTTTATCAAGGACCAACAGCAAGAATTTAGGAAATTGAAGCAGGGGGACGTAAATGTCCTCGATTATGTCAAACGGTTCAACCATTTGGCACAATATGCTCCTGCTTATGCGACGAGCGAAGCTGCAAGGTGTGACTACTTCTTCTATGGCCTGAGTGTCATATTAAAAGATAGGCTGGCCTTGTTCAATCAAGGCAATTACACCGAGTTGATCAGTGCTGCTCTGCTGCAAGAACAAGCGACACTTGAGTGTCAAGCAGAGAAGAGGGACCGGGATGATGTGCAAGAAGATACACCAGTTGTTCCTTGTAAATACCGTGTGGTGTATCACACACCATCCGATGAACAATGGCAAGCGCCAGTAAGATCAACTCAGTACAGATATCCGGCTCAAGAATCATGTCTTGAAGAAACACCATTGCCGCAGCAACGATAGAATTCTGGTACACAATTGCTGCAGCCAAGTACATCAACTTCTCAACCACCAGTCAACGAAGAACCGGGGAAACACCTGTGTTCTTATTGCCACCGTTCTAGGCATTTTAGGGAAGAATGCCGGGAGAAGTTGTTGAACCCCAAACAACCATCATCATCAGGTGGTATGCCGCCGTCTGCTCAAGTCAATATATCAGCATTACAATCCGTGAGTGTGCAACATCTTGCTATGAGGATGTCTCAGAGGGAGCACTGGTGTTAGCGGGCATGTTTACTCTCAAAGACGTGCCCATGCTCATACTTTTTGATTCCGGTGCAACCCATAATTTTATCAGCAAAACATGTGTGAATCAGCACCATCTATCCACCAATACTCCCACAACGAGTTATCTTATACGTTCACCGGGAGGAAATATCTCTGCTAATCAGATTGTCCCGAGCAGCTTTGTGTTTGGGAGGAAAAATATACCCAACATCGATGGTTATGTTGGATAGGCAGAAGATAGACATAATATTGGGGATGTCTTGGTTAAATCGTCACGGTGCCGTTCTCAATATCGGTAACCGGACTGTCCAGATTGACTCACCGATTCACGGACAGCACACACTGTTTTTAGACAGCGAATACCAAGATATGGTAGAGGCCTACACCACGGAAGTGCTTAAACTCGAATATATTCCGGTGGTACGTGATTATCCCGACGTGTTTCCCGATGATTTACCGGGCATGCCGCCCGAACGGGATATTGAGTTCAAGATTGAACTGGCGCCGGGAACAACGCCTATTTCACGAAGGCCTTACAAGATGGCACCTAACGAGCTAGCGGAGTTGAAAGAGCAGCTGAATGAAATCATGAGCAAGGGTTGCATACGACCAAGTTCTTCACCTTGGGGTTGCTCTGCGCTGTTCGTTAAGAAGAAGGATGAAACACTGCGGCTATGTGTTGATTATCGTCCTCTAAATGCTGTCACTATAAAGAACAAGTATCCTTTGCCCCGCATCGACATATTATTCGATCAACTTGTGAGTGCAATGGTATTTTCAAAGATGGGTCTTCGGTCTAGATATCATCAAATCATTATACGACCGGAGGACATACCGAAGACAACTTTCTCGACGAGATACAGACTCTATGGTTACCTTGTCATGTCATTTGAGTTAACAACGCTCCGGCACACTTCATGTACTTGATGAATTCTGTGTTCATGCCGGAGTTAGACAAGTTTGCCGTGGTATTCATCGATGACATATTGGTTTACTCCAAATCTGAAAAAGAGCATGCTGAACATTTGCGTATCGTGCTACAACGGTTGAGGGAGCACCAATTATACGCCAAGTTCAGCAAGTGCGAGTTTTGGATTGATCAATTGCCTTTCCTAGGCCATATTATTTCAGCAGAGGGCATTGCCATGGAATCCAGCAAAATTGAACAAGTGCTGAAGTGGGAATCTCCCATGTCTGTCCACGAGGTCTGAAGTTTACTAGGTTTAGCGGTGTATTTTCAGAGGTTCATTCCAAGCTTCTCAAAAATTGCTAAACCAATGACAGAGCTGCTGAAGAAGGGCACAAAATACATATGGAATGCAGCATGTGAAGCTGCATTCAAAACTTTGGTGAAACATCTCACAACAGCTTCAGTTCTTGCTCAGCCGGACACGACGAAGCCATTTGATGTATACTGTGATGCATCCGGCATCAGTCTCGGCTTTGTTCTTATGCAAGAAGGGTGTGTAGTCGCCTATGGGTCTCGTCAACTGCGAAACCACGAGCAGCATTATCCAACTCACGATCTCGAGCTTGCTGCTGTGGTGTTGGCGTTAAAGATGTGGAAGCATTATCTGCTTGGTAATCTTGTCCACCTCTACAGCGACCATAAAAGCTTGAAGTATATCTTCACGCAGAAGGAGCTGAATATGAGACAACAGAGATGGTTGGAGCTCATAAAAGATTATGAAATTGATATCCACTACCATCCAGGGAAAAGCAAACGTGGTTGCCGATGCGCTTAGTCAGAAAGCCCACGTTTACAACTTGGCAATTGCTGAGTTGGAACATGAAGAACCAAGTCGCCGTGTCATTCCGTATGGCGCGTTTTATAATCTCGCGCTCATTCCAACGATCCATGAAGAGATTGTTGAGGCTCAAAAAAGAGACAGGGGTATGTCTCACATACGGAGAAGACTAGACAACGGAGAGGTGAAATGTTTCCGGAAGGATGAGAACGGTACGATATGGTTTAACGACCGTATAGTGGTACCACGCAATATGAAACTCCAGAAGAAGATCTTGGATGAAGCCCACCTGTCGAAGTTTTCCATTCATCCCGGAAGTAACAAGATGTACCAAAATTTGAAACAGAAATTTTAGTGGACGAGGATGAAGAGGGAAATCGCTAAATACATATCCGAGTGTGATACGTGTAGACGGGTCAAGGCTAATCGTATGCGGAAAGCCGGACCGCTACAACCTCTGACGATACTGGCATGGAAATGGGAGGATGTGAGTATGGATTTCATCGTCGGATTACCGCTCACATCCAGGAAGCATGACTTGATATGGGTGATCATTGACCGGTTGACAAAATCAGCTCATTTCATACTGGTGAACACTCATTTTCGAGCCAAACAATATGCAGAGTTATACATCTCCAGAATTATATGCTCACATGGTGTCCTGAATACCATCATTTCATATCAGGGTGCACTGTTTGTTGCTCATTTTTGGGAGCAGCTGCACGCCTCGTTGGGCACCAAGCTGATTAGGAGCTCCACATATCACCCTCAAACCAATGGACAAACTGAGAGGGTGAACCAGGTGCTGGAAGATATGTTGAGAGCGTGTGCCATCCACCACGGTAAGAATTGGGATGATCACTTACCGTTGGCGGAGTTTTCATACAACAACGGGTATCAAGCGAGTATTAAAATGGCACCGTATGAAGCTCTCTACGGCCGGAAGTGTCGCACACCGCTGAATTGGTGTGAGACCGGCGAAAGAGTTCTGTTTGGGGTTGATCTTGTGAATGAAGCTGAAGACCGAGTTCGGTTGATACAAGAACATTTGAAGGCTGCACAATCCCGACAGAAGAGCTACGCTGATCAAAGGCGTAGGCCATTGCATTTTGATGTTGGAGAGCACGTTTATCTTCGATGAAGGGAATTCACCAGTTCGGTGTAAAGGGGAAACTCGCTCCCTGTTTTATAGGTCCTTTTGCTATCACGGAGAAGTGCGGACTTATAGCCTACTGGCTGGAACTACCGGAAAGTCATGCAGGTGTTCATGATGTATTTCATGTGTCACAGCTGCGGAAGTGCCTTAAATTTACCGTTGTGGAAGTGTCTGAAAAAAGAATTATCGAGGGAGTTTGGTTTATCCAAAACTCCACAATTTTTTCCAGAATAATTTTTAGCATATTGTTTACCTTCTAGCAAATTTTGAGCTCATTTGAAGGTCATTTGAGTAGGAAGTTGCTGAATACAAACTGCTGTGTTCAAAAGAGTCCAGAAACATTTTCAGAAAATGTTGCCCAGTTGTAAAATCTATTCTGGGCAATTCATAGCTCCAAAAATCATAGGAAAATTTAAATATACTCTATGGGTCATACTTGAAATTGTAGTTCACTTAATGGGGCATGAAAATGCACAGTAACTTAGAATTAATTCTTTTGAGTAGAAATGCTTAAAGAATTGTTCTGGGATGTAACACCCTCAAAATCCATTCCCTGCATGCATACATTTTGCATATAGAGAAACATTATGAAAGAAGTTGAAATGGAGAAAGAGTCGTAATAATAGCGGGAACAGGAAAAATACAGCTGAATGAGACAATTCCAGTTTGCCGAGGTGTGCTGTCGACACTTCCCCGGGCCATGGGACACGTGGCGCCCGTGAAGCTCACCCCTGCGGAGGGGATGAGGTTCGGCCCCGTGGGACACGTGTTGCCTTCGGAGCTCGCTTCGGAGGAGAGGCAAGGCCTGACCCCACGGGACATGCGTCACCCTCGGAACTCGCCTCCAAGAGGTCCGGCCCTGCTGGACACGTGTCACTCTCGGAGCTCGCCTCCGAGAGGTCCGGCCCCGCTGGACACGTGTCGTCCTCGGAGCTCACCTCCGAGGAGAAGGGAGGTCCGACACTGCTGGACACGTGTCGTCCTCAGAGCTCACCTCCGAGGAGAAGGGAGGTCCGACACTGCTGGACACGTGTCGTCCTCGGAGCTCACCTCTGAGGAGAAGGGAGGTCCAACACTGCTGGACACGTGTCGTCCTCGGAGCTCACCTCCGAGGAGAAGGGAGGTCCGACGCTGTTGGACACGTGTCACCACCGGAGCTCGCCTCTGTAGATAGGGGAGGCCCCGCCCCACAAGAAATGTGGCGCATGCGGAGCTCGCCTCCGAGGAAAAGGAAGGCCCCACCCCGCCAGACACGTGGCGCACGCGGAGCTCGCCTCTGAGGAAAAGGGAGGCCCCGCCCCGCTGGACGCGTGGCAGGTCCGGAGCTTGCCTCTAAAGGGAAGCAAGGACTGGCCCTCGCTGGACACGTGGCATCTCCGGAGCTCATCCGTGCGGAGATGCGAGGTCCTTAGCGATTTTTCATCTGTGCGCGGGAGTACCCGGTACGGAGGATACCGACACAAATTCCCCCATGATTGCTGCCGCACCAAATCAATTGAGAGAAGTTTGTTAGGATCCAAAACAAAATTGAATAGGACTCTTATTTGAACTCCAATTGGAGTAGGGTTCTTTCTGACCCCCTTATAAATAGAACCCAAAACCCCCTGGCCGCAACCACGTACCTATTTTTCCCCTCCCGAGTCAACGACTTGGAGGCTTTAGCCCCCAACTCGCCGAGTTGGACCACCACCCCCTCGCTGGAGTTTAGTCACTGGAAAGCCTGCCGTCGAGCTCCATCGAGCCCGCCGTTGCCGGAAAAGAGCCGGCGATCATAAAGGAAGTAAGGTAGGTCTTTGTTACCCATCTTACTACGTCGTCGCTGTTCTACGCATCTGTTTCTTTGAGCAGAAACTTTTCATATGGACAGTTCATGTTTCGATCAGTTTTTGACGGTGGAATTGATCTAGATCTTGAGTCAAGATCATCACCACGTCCACACTTGATCTGTACATCCTCGTTCATCATAAAACCCCATGAAAGCCATTAAAACATGCAAGAACACGTACAAACCGGTTTACTAAAACAGCACCATAGGATTTGCACAATTGCATCTTGAGTAGAGTTTGTGCATAATGATTGATTGCTGTGAATTCTGTATGTGCGTGATTGTGAATAGAAGGACAAGCTCAAGAGGTCATCTACAAGGAACTACAGCACTAAGATTTCGTGACACTTGAGCAACAAGAGCCACAGGAGCAAGGCAAGTGCCCCTTGACCATATTGATCCCATGTTTTGAAACTGTTTTGTTTGCGAAAACGTGTATGCTTGAGTCAACTTGATGGGACACCCTTTTATAAGAGTTTACTAGTTTTTTAACCATCCTTGTCGCCGGGAAAGTTCATGAGTCGGGTATGGTCGTTTTTCCTTTTTGCTTCGCTTAGCTTACGGGATACGGGAAGCGAAGTAGAACATGTCTAAGTACTGCACTCATATGAACAATGATAATGAGAACTTGATGATGATAATGAGCATAGAATAGGGGGAGATCTAGGCAAGCTTGGTTCGTGGATGTGGTAGAATGAGATGGTTGTTTACTTGCCATAGATCTAAGGACCGGTTCATGCCAGCATATGCAAGGAAAACAGTGCCACCACAAGGCCAAATATGGGTGCGGCTTAACTGACTATTAGGTAAGTTGCTAGATTGTTATGGACCATGGAAGGCGCGTGGAATGGGAGTCGAGAGAGGACTGCCCTGGGAACTGCATGGCACAAGAGGGGGCCCGTAGGTGGGAGAATGGTGATTCGAGCCTGCTGGTGAAACCTTAGTGAGTCCATACATCTAGTAGACCCTTTGTAAAGGCTATTTTGTGATCTCTTGGCCATACACCGATGGTTGTGTACTGGTATAATGGAGGTTCTGCAGTCGCCAACGGGTGACGAAATCACAAACTTGTGAGTAAAGTGGTGTCACCTCTACAGAGTGTAAAACAATCATGACGTGCTTACGGTCACAAGCGCCTGGCCAACTCACATGATTAGAGGAAGGGATGGATGTTGGTATGGTCATTGGGATTGGTTTTCGGGACTGTTGAGTCATGACAATAAGTTGGGTTTTCGGTTATATGATTATGAGATGGATATGAATATGAGATGGTTATTATGAGCATAAGATGAAGTTGAGAAAGATGAATGGCTGGTTGAGAGATGATAAGTGGTGAATTATGATGAAGGTATGTTGCTGTTATAACATGGTTATGATGGGATTAAACTCACTTAAAGGTAGTTGCTGTTTTTACCATGTTTACAAAATAAAATTTGCTTGCTGCAAAGAGCCTTTTTATTCCTACCTTGTTGTAAGCTACATGTCATACTTTTCCCGCACTTTCTGAGTACGACATGTACTTACCCTTGCATTATCACACAAAACATCAGCTACAGGAGAAGAGTACTTCGAGGATCATGTGGAGTACTAGGTGTGTGAACTACCGTCAACTTGCCTGTGGTGTTGAAAATGGAGCCGCTGCTGTTTAGTTGTTTCCGCTATCGTTTAGAGACTTCCACTGCAAGAATAGGATAGATTCATGAGTGAGACAATGAGTCTATGTAATAAAGTACTTAAACCCTATTTATTTGTGGTTATATTCTGAATTCAGTTTGTGGATTACATGTGTATGTGTGATGAACATCCTGGGCACACATATGCATTAGCTGGGTTCCGTGTTTTATGGCACCGGGCGTCACATGGGAGAACTACTCAAGTGAAAGGTCTGACTTTTGTACCAAATTACTTTAATGTGACCAGGAACTCACATGTAAATTTTCAGCTTCAGTTGAGCCTTAGATCTCCCTGTTCTTGTTTTCCATACTTATGTATATGTGGAAATACATAAGAGACATTGTGGGAATTATTGAGAACACAACTTGCTTCCACATTAGCTGCAATTTGGCAAGCTAAATCTCTGGTTAGTATATAACCTGCTGTAAAAGTTTTGAGGCCATTGGAGTTCTTGTTGTTCAGTTACATTCAAATCTTTTCAGCTCATCGCTTATAGTCATTAGGAAAGTTAGTGTATAGCTAAAACACTAAGACCAAGTGAGTTCATTCCTGTTTCTATGCGCAACAGAGGCAAACCAAGCCATTCTTGGCATATCCACACAACCTATGTTCCTAAGAAATCAAGTCTTAACTTCTTTCCATTACATTCTATAAAAATTGTGCATATACATTTCATTAGGATTCACGATGAAGGGGATTCAAAGGAGCAATTTATTTAAGTGGATCAAACACCGGAGAATCAAGGGTTGACCAGATGGGATCACTAACTGCTTATATACGACTACCCTGCAAAACAGGCAAGCTCCAGTTTGCCTTTAACAACTTTTATGTTTTTACTTTGTATTAACTTTTGGTTAAGATATGAAATGTGCATTAGGTCTAGTTGTTTGACGCTCCTCTTGCATAATCAAATGAACCCATGGAGTATTGGGTAGGTGTCGTTCACCGTGTAGAACTGCCGTGCTTAAGTAAGGTTCGGTAGAAGTCGAGTGGTGAGATGCTACTCGCATGACCAGGGACAACAGGGGCACACGGGATTGGTCCAGAAAATGTGTAGCAAGTTAAAGTTGAGACCGGAAGGTTGTAGGGGCAGCAGGACATAGGGGCCTGGGTGCTATAGATCTGTCCAAGTCGGTCAAGGACCTATCCATATGCGGCCCTGTTGAACAAGTTTCAGTTGTGTACGGGACTCATGCTGGCTATATGGGACCCAGTAAACCGATGTACCTCGGGAAGCTTGCGTTGATCCTTTTCGGGCCGGTGTGCAGTATGTGGGTAACATTCTCATGACATCTTATGTCGGTAGGTGCACCATGAGAGTAGCTACTGTATGGGGCGAGTTGATCGATTCAACGGGGGTGAAATGGGGGAAAGGCTGCCACGTACGATGTCAGTGATGGTTGTTGTAGGCAACGTCGAGTATGGGCTTACGTATCGTGTAGTCCGGGTGTTATTGATTCGAATCACCGTCGCTCGCGGAATGGACCGAGCATACTTGTTCTCACAGTTTGGACGTAGAAAGAACATGCATGAGAAAGGAACTAATCACATTGGTTTGAATGTTTATACTATCTTTGTGAGGTATCTTTGATGAATATGAAGCGAGTATCAAGATGGCACCATATGAAGCTCTCTACCGTCACACTCAGGGTTGATTTGGTGAACGACGCCGAAGAGCGCGTTCGGATGATTCAAGCCAACTTGAAGGCCGCTCAATCTCGACAGAAAAGTTACGCTGATAAGAGGCGTAGACCACTACACATCGATGTCAGTGTAACACCCCAAAATTTTGATTCAAAACACTAAACCATGTTCAGAGGGGAATTTAAAAATTTTTGGACGTGTTGCATGTTTTGCAAAAATTCAAATTCAAACTGGAATTCAAATTAAACTCAAATCAGAAAAAAATGGAAAAAGAAAAAGAGAAAACGGGAAAAAACCGGCCAGTGGGCCGAAACCCGCCAGCCGGCCCAGTTTCCCCACGCCAGCCCGCAGCCGCGCGCCCGCGCTATCCCTCACAGACAGGTGGGACCCACCTGTCATCCCTAACCCCGCGACCCCGGACTCTGCCGCGCGCGCGATCTTAACCGATCGGAATACCGCGTCCCTCAGCCCGAATTCCGGTCCCAGAAGAATCAAACTCTGATCTAACTCGCTGGTCTTGATCCACCGCCTCCGGGGAGCTTTGCAGGTGCAGAAAACTCGGAGACTTACGGTGTAAACCCAGCGCCGACGAGCTTCGCCGTGGTTTTGCCTCGGACCTCGCCACCGATCACTTTCCAGGACCCCCGAGCTCAAGAAAACCCCCGAGGTGAGATCCCTGACCTCCCCTCTACCGATCTATGCCATAAGATCACAGTTTTAGGCAGAATTCTCGAGGATCCGAAACTTTCCGGCGAGATCGCCGCTTCCCGCCGCCGTGCGCCGCCGGCAGCGCCGCCCGCGCTCGATCAGAGCGACGTGGCCGCTTGTGCGCCGTTTATTTTAAATCGCACGGTAGACTTTAAAACCCCGCGTACCGGTTCGATGATATAATCTCAGCCGTCGGTTTAAAATCGGACGGTCCACGTCAGCCCCGCATTATAAAGACTGGAATTCTTACGTGCTACCCCCTGGGGTTCTCGGGAATTAAGAGCTAGCCCCAGAAACTTTAGATCTAGCTCCTGGAACTCCAGAAAATCATGTAAATTCATTTAAAAATCAGTTTTAGCCCCTGGACTTAATAAAAATTAGGAAAAACACCTCTGATAAGTGTAGCTAGACCCCTGGAAATTCTGAAAATAATATTATAGACCCTGTAATGGGGTGAGTTTACTTTTTAACCCTGTTTAGTATTTAATTTAGAAAATTGAATATGTAACTAGTGTTTAAAAATTAAAAAGTGGGACAAACATATTGTAAAAATTAAGTTAAAGACTTTCTCAGTGTTTAGAAAACTTTGGAGTGAGATAAAAACATATTTTGACAGAATTGAATCTGTTTAATTTATTATTCACATTTAGGGACACATTTTTAAGTAAAGAATAGTTATAGAAAATAGGTAAAATAATTATAAAATAGTTTACATCAGAGGCAAAGGTCAAAATACGTTATTAAATTATTTAGGACCAGAACCTATTCTGTTTAGATGATGTGTATTACTAATTTCATAATAAAATACACATTTATGCATAGGAGAATAAATCTGAAAACTTAGCAACTAGCAAATGATAAATGGAGTTTCTAAAATACAAAGAATTCAGTTTAGGGTTGGTAGAAATTCTGAAGGCACATATGGAGAAGAAAAATACTTTTCATACATACTTAGTAGTGAAAAGGTGTAGTAGCTTAATATAAGGAATTTATTTAAAACTGAAACACACACATATATATATATATATATGTATAGTATGTAAGTATAAATATGAACACCAAAGTAGGAATCATATACATATAAATAAAAGTGTATGCAAGCCACAGATCTACACACATAGAGTAACCACAACACATATAATGGTGAATGAATTTCATAAATATGAATGTGTGGTTTGTATGAAGTGGAAGTGTGAACTATGTCTTATGGATTGTTGTTTTTCTTTTGCTATGTGTGATGGTGTGATGTAGAACCTGCTCAAGAGCAAGTTATTCCTTTCCAAGACCAGGACTACCCATTTCAAGAGCAGCAAGAAGGAGGCAAGTGTCCTTGACCACTTTGATCCTATGCTAGGATGTGTAGATAGAATTATTTGCATTGTCAAATGAAATATGAAACCCATGCTAGGAAAGTTTCCCTAGAATTGCATTACCTTGTTTCCTTGTAGCTTGGGTTGGGATTTGTTTTACCATGTCATTTATTTCCATGCATATGCTTAGCCATGCTTAGAATGGGATATTTGGGACATGAGATCATCAGTTTATATTACCATACTCTTGAATGAGACATTGTGAGTTATGTAGAGGTAGGGATCAAGGCAAGTTGGATGTTTTGGTTGTGTGCTGGGTGCACGAGACTTGGGTTTGTGTTTAGTACTTGCCTGGATCCTAAGGACCGGTTCATGGAGCATGTAACCCGGCTTTACAGTGCCAACCACATGCTGAGATGGGGCAGCTTGGCCAATTAATTAGGTGTATCCCCGGCGTAGTATGGGTGTGTTGGATGGTGCGGGGAGTAGGAGTCAGCTGGACTACCATATGAACTGCAAGGCTCAAGAGGGGGCCACTGCAGCGGGGTTGGAGCCTCTTGTATGCTGTTAGGGGTGAAACCTCAGTGGGCCCACGCTCGTCGGGAATCCCTTTGTAAAGGCTTCGTAGTGATCTCCTGGCTACACACCTGGGAAGTGTGAATGTGGATCGTAGCCACTGGCATAATGGAGGTTCTTTTAGTCCACCCGGCAACGGGGGATGAAATCACTACATGTGGGTACAGTGGTACAAACTCTGCAGAGTCAAAACTGTCTTGACAGCCGTGCTCACGGTCAAGAGCGGCCTGGACTTATTCATGATTAGGGGATTGATGGTTTTGGAAGTTAAGCGGGGAGCTTAACATTGGAAATGATGTTATGGTTATTGGATTATGATGATGGGATGGGAGATTGGGACCATTTCACCTGTGTAGTGATGTAGGTGCTTAATAAGCTAAGGTTATAGGTATTAATTGCGTAGTGCTTTAACCATGAGTTCAACCTCTCCTTGTTCTAGCCATGCATGATATAGTTTTCCCACACTTGCTGAGTACCATTGGTACTCAACCTTGCATATTTGTTGGTTTATATTGCTGCTCAGGTCAAGATAATGAGGTGGTGTATAACGACCAAGATTTTGGACCCGAGGAAGGTTTTTAGGTTCATGAAGATCCCCGGGCAACACCTGTGATGGAGCCCTAAAGAATAATATTCCGCTGCTAGTTTATTTACTTGTGATGAACTTATTATTGTCCATCGAGACATTTACTATGTAAGACTTACTTATATTCGATACCTGGCTTGTAATAAATGATGCTTCACTATTTGTCATCACATGTATGAGAAAATGATCCTGGCATACATGTGATATTCACTTGGTTGTTCTTCGGAAAAACCGGGTGTGACAGAGGTGGTATCAGAGCCAAGGTTGCCCGTAGGAACGTGGACCTAGGTAGAAATAGACGTATTTAAGGGCCCTATTTTCTTAAAAACTATTTTCCAAGGTGTGGGTGGAAAAGTGTTATTAAAGGAGTCATTTTCTTCATCTTACCCCAACTTTCATTCAAAATAGGATTTTTGTTTGAGAAGTTATCTAACCTAATTTTAAATTCTTTTGTTTTAGATGGTTCGCTTGATTCGCACCGCTCGTAAGTCCACAGGAGGGAGAGTTCTCGTAGTTGCCCTTGCCGAAAGAGAGGAGAGTCGTCCAGTGACGTACCTTTCCTACGGATTGGCAGTAGGAGATTTGTTGCGCCGTCTTCGACGTATGCTCGAAGCCGCCGGCAATACGGGCAAGCTAATCATCCACTATAACTCCACCAGGACCATCCGTGAGAAGAGGGAAGAATGGAGTTCGGAGATGAGGATTATACACGAGAATCAGCTGCTTAAGATTCACCACTCTCCAGCTTGTCGAGCAACACAAGTTGACGCGGAGAAAGAGGTCACCTGGGAGGCCATCACCTGCCAGAGTCACATCTATCGTCGCCACTTGGACAAAACTGAGTACATGTATGTCCTCCAACGTGAGAGTGGTAACACGGAGTACAAGTACCCACCGGTGCAGCAAGGGACTTCCCATGAGCACATGGACTTGTGCTTGGAGGATGCTGCTATGCTCAGGACTCGACTGCAGGAGTGTCAACAAGAACTTCAGGACGTCCGAGACACCCTGAAGGAAACGGAGGCGTTGCTGCGAGCTTGCTTAAAGGCGAGAGAAAGAGGAGATGGGAATGAACTGTGTGTCACCGTGAATGATACATGGACTCCTGACTCCCCGGATCGCCGAGCGATCAGGCGTCGTCGCACTTCTCCACCAGCAGCCTCCCCACCCAAAGCAGAGTCAGAAGGTAGCCGAAATGAGGAGGAAGATCCCGAGGAGCCAGCTCAAGAGGACGAGTAGTGTAGAGTCTTTTCCCTAGCTAGCAGGAGGTCGAGTAGTCGAGTCGTGACATAGTTAATGGTGTGATAATGCTTGGTGTGTGACGTGAGTTGTGGAAGCCATGAGCAATTGTCCACAGCCTTGTCTTCAGATTGTTTTACTTTGGTGTGTGAACCCACAGGAAATAATAGTGCATTTATTTGGTGTGAGATATAAACCCTCGTAAAATTTTAACAAAGCCTTAACACCTCAAAGTACCAACAAATGAAAGTAGTGAGATGATACTAAATGGTATCAAATTAACATTTGTTGATTCTGCCAGATGGCCGGAAGAGGAAAAGGACGTGCTGCCAACCCCGCCAACAACAATGATGAGGCATGCAACCCTCATCTTTCTGGAGGCCAGGACCGGGGTGGTCGCCGTGAAGAAGTTGATCCTCTCCACCAAATGCTGGAGAATCAAAATCAGCTCATCCAGAACTTGACTCAAGTGGTGGCCAACTTGCATCAAGTTCCACCTACACAAGCTGCACCACGCCAACCAAGGTTGAGTGAGTTTCTAGGAACTCAACCTCCAAAGTTTGCAAGTGCTGCTGAACCTCTGGAGGAAGATGATTGGCTGAAGACCATTGAAAGTAAGATGAGGATAATACAATGCCTAGGGTATGAGAGGGTGCTGTTTGCCTCTCATCAATTGCATGGACCTGCTGCTGATTGGTGGACCGCCTACGTGGCCGCCCATCATGACCCTGAGAACATCACTTGGGAAGAGTTCAAGCGTAGCTTCCGCAACCATTACATCCCAAGAGGTGAACTCAAAAACAAGAGGAAAGAGTTTCTGGGACTGCAGCAGGGAAACATGACGATGAGGGAATACCTCACTAAATTTACTCAACTATCCCGTTATGCTCCACGAGACATAGAGACTGATGAGCAGAAACAAGATTGTTTCGTGGAAGGACTTACCGCAGAGATGCAGTGTGCAATGTCCTCCAATGAGTATGAAAGCTTTCAAAAGATGGTGGACAGAGCATTTGTGGTGGAAAGGAAGCTAAAGGCCCTGGAAAATGAGAATAAGAGGAAGGCCGGGTGGTCACATCAGGCCTCAGGGAGCAACACCCGCCCACGTATGATGCAGCAACCTACGGGGCAGACGAGCCGTGCTGCGGTACCCTATTCAGCACCAAGAGGGTACAACCCAAACTACAGGCCTCCCGCAGCACCAGCACAGCCGCAACGTCAGTTTGTGCAGCAGCCTCGCCCCGCATATCCACCTCGACCAGCAGTGCAAGGACCCCCAAACCAACCCCAAGACAACAAGGGCCAGGCATCTAAGATTGGGGTGCAATGTTTCAGCTGTGGTGAAGTGGGGCACTACGCCCATAAATGCCCAAAGAAGAAGCCTGCGCCGCCACAACAGCAGAATGTAATGAGAGGACGGGTGAACCATGTCACTATGGAGGAAGCACAAGAGGCACCCGACGTGGTAGTTGGTAAGTTTCCTGCCAATTTACACCTTGCGACTCTGCTGTTTGATTCTGGTGCTACCCTCTCGTTCATTGCTCAAGGGTTTGTTAAGAAGCATGACCTAGCAACCACACAAATGAACCATATGCTAGCGGTAAACTCTCCAGGTGGAGAAATAAGGACAAGACAAGTGTGTCCCAAAGTGAACCTAGACATTAATGGGGTAGTATTTACGGCTAACCTCATAGTGATATATTCACAAGGGATAGATATTATTTTGGGTATGGATTGGTTGACCAAACATAAAGGAATCATCCATTGTTCGACCAGAACGGTGGAACTAACTCACCCCAGTGGAACAAGAGTAAAGTTCATAACGATACACGAGCCTAGGAGGGACATTAAATTAAATCAAGTGGAGGTGAAAGTTGAGGAAATCAGGACTATCAGGGAATATCCAGATGTTTTTCCGGAGGAATTGCCAGGTATGCCTCCCGACCGTGACGTGGAATTCGCAATTGAGCTAGTACCGGGAACAGCACCGATATACAAGAGACCTTATCGAATGGACTCCAAGCAGCTAGAAGAGCTCAAGGATCATTTGAGAGAACTGACGGAGAAGGGGTATATTCGCCCTAGTTCCTCACCATGGGGAGCTCCGGTGATATTTGTGCCCAAGAAAGACGGAACCCAAAGGTTATGCATGGATTACCGTGCCTTGAATGAGGTAACCATCAAGAACAAGTACCCATTACCCCGCATTGAAGACTTGTTTGATCAGTTGAGGGGAGCTTGTGTGTTCTCGAAAATTGATCTCAGGTCGGGGTACCACCAACTCAATATAAGGCAATCTGATATTCCCAAGACAGCTTTCGTATCTCGGTACGGACTGTATGAATACACTGTCATGCCTTTTGGGCTAACCAATGCCCCGGCATATTTCATGTACCTCATGAACAAGGTATTCATGGAATATCTGGACAAATTTGTGGTGGTTTTCATAGATGATATTCTCGTCTTCTCCAAAGATGAAGAAGAACATGAGAAACATCTAAGGTTGGTGTTGCAGAGGCTGAGAGAACACCAACTATATGCCAAGTTGAGCAAGTGTGAGTTTTGGCTGAAGAGAGTTCCCTTTTTAGGACATATAATCTCAGAGGGAGGAATCTCCGTAGATCCCGCCAAAATCGAAGATATCCAGAAGTGGAAAACCCCTGAAAATGTCGGGGAAGTTCGAAGCTTTTTGGGATTGGCTGGATACTATCGACGGTTTATTGAGGGATTCTCCAAGATCTCGAGACCTCTCACCAAACTGTTGGAAAAGGGAATCACATTCACCTGGACGCCACAGTGCGATACGAGCTTTCAGGAGCTAAAGAAAAGATTGACAACAGCCCCAGTGTTGGTTATGCCGGATATGCAGAAGAATTTCACAGTATACTGTGATGCCTCTGGAAATGGGTTGGGATGTGTTCTCATGCAAGAAGGACATGTCGTGGCATATGCATCCCGGCAGCTTCGGAAGCACGAGAAGAACTATCCTACACATGACCTAGAACTAGCTGCAGTGGTACACGCGTTGAAAATTTGGCGGCAGTATTTGATGGGGAAGAGGACAGAGATATATACGGATCATAAGAGTTTGAAGTACATATTCACACAGCCAGATCTCAACCTCAGACAAAGGAGATGGTTAGAGCTAATCACTGACTTTGATGTGGGCATCAACTATCATCCCGGGAAAGCAAACGTCGTGGCCGATGCTTTGAGTCGGAAAGTGCAGGTCAATAAGTTGAGTTTGAAGGACATGCCTGCAGAATTGAAGGACGAGGTTATAAGACTCAATCTATGTCTAGTAAATAGTGGTGAAGCCATCGCCATGGAAGTGGACTCCACACTCGAGCAAGACATACGCGAGGGCCAAAAGAATGATGAGAAGATACAAGAGATCAGACAGCTCATCAAGGAAAATAAAGCTCCTGGTTTTAGAGAGGATGAACAAGGAACGGTGTGGCACGGGAAAAGGATCTGTGTGCCAGAAGTAAAAGAGATCCGTGAATTAATTTTGAAGGAGGCTCACGATTCCGACTATTCCATTCATCCTGGGAGTACGAAGATGTACCAGGACCTCAAAAGCAGGTATTGGTGGTATGGCATGAAGCGAGATGTCGCGGAACATGTTGCCCTATGTGACACATGTCAGTTGGTGAAAGCCAAACATCAACGACCCGCGGGATTATTGCAACCACTCAAAGTGCCTGAATGGAAATGGGAAGAAATCAGCATGGATTTTGTCGTGGGATTGCCTAGGACCCAATCCGGGTATGATTCAATATGGGTCATTATTGATAGGCTAACCAAGGTAGCTCATTTCATCCCCGTGAAAGAAAGCTACAGCGGATCCAAATTGGCAGAATTGTACATGTCAAGGATCGTGTGTTACCATGGAGTGCCAAAGAAGATAGTGTCGGACCGAGGGACACAGTTCACTTCGAGGTTTTGGCAGAAGTTGCATGAAACCATGGGAACCCATCTGAACTTCAGCTCTGCCTATCATCCCCAAACTGATGGGCAGACGGAGAGAACCAATCAGATCCTTGAAGATATGTTAAGGGCATGTGCACTCAAAAACAATAGGAGTTGGGACAAGAACTTACCGTATGCGGAGTTTTCCTATAACAACAGCTATCAAGCTAGTATGAAAATGTCACCGTTTGAAGCTTTGTATGGAAGGAAGTGCAGAACTCCCCTATTTTGGAACCAAACAAGAGAAAGTAAAGTGTTTGGTCCAGAAGTGCTACAAGAAGCCGAGGCAAAGGTGAGGGAGATTCGCAACAATTTGAGGATAGCACAAACACGCCAGAAGAGTTATGCTGATGTACGAAGAAGAGAGCTCGTTTTCAACGTGGGAGACTATGTTTATCTCAAGGTGTCCCCTATCAGAGGACTTCGTCGGTTCAAGGTGAAAGGGAAGTTGTCACCGTGATACATCGGACCCTTTCAGGTTTTGGAAAGGAAAGGCGAAGTGGCGTACCAACTAGAGTTACCGGTTTATCTATCGGATGTGCACGATGTATTCCATGTGTCACAACTCAAGAAATGCCTGAGGACGCCTGAAGAGGTGTTACCTATGAATGAAGTGGATGTAGCTGAAGATTTGTCTTATGCCGAACAACCATACAAGATTTTGGAGACAATGGAACGCCTCACCAGAAATAAAAGAATCCGGATGTGCAAGGTGCAGTGGAAGCATCACTCAGAGGAGGAAGCCACCTGGGAACGGGAAGATGAGCTCAAGTCACAATTTCCGGAATTGTTTTCTTAGAAACACCAATCTCGAGGACGAGATTCCTTTTAAGGGGGGTAGAGCTGTAACACCCCAAAATTTTGATTCAAAACACTAAACCATGTTCAGAGGGGAATTTAAAAACTTTTGGACGTGTTGCATGTTTTGCAAAAATTCAAATTCAAACTGGAATTCAAATTAAACTCAAATCAGAAAAAAATGGAAAAAGAAAAAGAGAAAACGGGAAAAAACCGGCCAGTGGGCCGAAACCCGCCAGCCGGCCCAGTTTCCCCGCGCCAGCCCGCAGCCGCGCGCCCGCGCTATCCCTCACAGACAGGTGGGACCCACCTGTCATCCCTAACCCCGCGACCCCGGACTCTCCCGCGCGCGCGCGATCTTAACCGATCGGAATACCGCGTCCCTCAGCCTGAATTCCGGTCCCAGAAGAATCAAACTCGATCACAACTGACCCACCGCCCTTCCCCGGCTATAAAAACCCCAGCCCCGATCGGTTTTTCCCACGCGATCGCCGATTTTTACTCTGGTGAGCACCGAGACTTCACCGGTGAATTCTGGCCGATCTAAGCTCGGAAACTCTGATCTAACTCGCTGGTCTTGATCCACCGCCTCCGGGGAGCTTTGCAGGTGCAGAAAACTCGGAGACTTACGGTGTAAACCCAGCGCCGACGAGCTTCGCCGTTGTTTTGCCTCGGACCTCGCCGCCGATCACTTTCCAGGACCCCCGAGCTCAAGAAAACCCCCGAGGTGAGATCCCTGACCTCCCCTCTACCGATCTATGCCATAAGATCACAGTTTTAGGCAGAATTCTCGAGGATCCGAAACTTTCCGGCGAGATCGCCGCTTCCCACCGCCGTGCGCCGCCGGCAGCGCCGCCCGCGCTCGATCAGAGCGACGTGGCTGCTTGTGCGCCGTTTATTTTAAATCGCACGGTAGACTTTAAAACCACGCGTACCGGTTCGATGTTATAATCTCAGCCGTCGGTTTAAAATCGGACGGTCCACGTCAGCCCCGCATTATAAAGACTGGAATTCTTACGTGCTACCCCCTGGGGTTCTCGGGAATTAAGAGCTAGCCCCGGAAACTTTAGATCTAGCCCCTGGAACTCCAGAAAATCATGTAAATTCATTTAAAAATCAGTTTTAGCCCCTGGACATAATAAAAATTAGGAAAAACACCTCTGATAAGTGTAGCTAGACCCCTGGAAATTCAGAAAATAATATTATAGACCCTGTAATGGGGTGAGTTTACTTTTTAACCCTGTTTAGTATTTAATTTAGAAAATTGAATATGTAACTAGTGTTTAAAAATTAAAAAGTGGGACAAACATATTGTCAAAATTAAGTTAAAGACTTTCTCAGTGTTTAGAAAACTTTGGAGTGAGATAAAAACATATTTTGACAGAATTGAATCTGTTTAATTTATTATTCACATTTAGGGACACATTTTTAAGTAAAGAATAGTTATAGAAAATAGGTAAAATAATTATAAAATAGTTTACATCAGAGGCAAAGGTCAATATATGTTATTAAATTATTTAGGACCAGAACCTATTCTGTTTAGATGATGTGTATTACTAATTTCATAATAAAATACACATTTATGCATAGGAGAATAAATCTGAAAACTTAGCAACTAGCAAATGATAAATGGAGTTTCTAAAATACAAAGAATTCAGTTTAGGGTTGGTAGAAATTCTGAAGGCACATATGGAGAAGAAAAATACTTTTCATACATACTTAGTAGTGAAAAGGTGTAGTAGCTTAATATAAGGAATTTATTTAAAACTGAAACACACACATATATATATATATATATGTATAGTATGTAAGTATAAATATGAACACCAAAGTAGGAATCATATACATATAAATAAAAGTGTATGCAAGCCACAGATCTACACACATAGAGTAACCACAACACATATAATGGTGAATGAATTTCATAAATATGAATGTGTGGTTTGTATGAAGTGGAAGTGTGAACTATGTCTTATGGATTGTTGTTTTTCTTTTGCTATGTGTGATGGTGTGATGTAGAACCTGCTCAAGAGCAAGTTATTCCTTTCCAAGACCAGGACTACCCATTTCAAGAGCAGCAAGAAGGAGGCAAGTGTCCTTGACCACTTTGATCCTATGCTAGGATGTGTAGATAGAATTATTTGCATTGTCAAATGAAATATGAAACCCATGCTAGGAAAGTTTCCCTAGAATTGCATTACCTTGTTTCCTTGTAGCTTGGGTTGGGATTTGTTTTACCATGTCATTTATTTCCATGCATATGCTTAGCCATGCTTAGAATGGGATATTTGGGACATGAGATCATCAGTTTATATTACCATACTCTTGAATGAGACATTGTGAGTTATGTAGAGGTAGGGATCAAGGCAAGTTGGATGTTTTGGTTGTGTGCTGGGTGCACGAGACTTGGGTTTGTGTTTAGTACTTGCCTGGATCCTAAGGACCGGTTCATGGAGCATGTAACCCGGCTTTACAGTGCCAACCACATGCTGAGATGGGGCAGCTTGGCCAATTAATTAGGTGTATCCCCGGCGTAGTATGGGTGTGTTGGATGGTGCGGGGAGTAGGAGTCAGCTGGACTACCATATGAACTGCAAGGCTCAAGAGGGGGCCACTGCAGCGGGGTTGGAGCCTCTTGTATGCTGTTAGGGGTGAAACCTCAGTGGGCCCACGCTCGTCGGGAATCCCTTTGTAAAGGCTTCGTAGTGATCTCCTGGCTACACACCTGGGAAGTGTGAATGTGGATCGTAGCCACTGGCATAATGGAGGTTCTTTTAGTCCACCCGGCAACGGGGGATGAAATCACTACATGTGGGTACAGTGGTACAAACTCTGCAGAGTCAAAACTGTCTTGACAGCCGTGCTCACGGTCAAGAGCGGCCTGGACTTATTCATGATTAGGGGATTGATGGTTTTGGAAGTTAAGCGGGGAGCTTAACATTGGAAATGATGTTATGGTTATTGGATTATGATGATGGGATGGGAGATTGGGACCATTTCACCTGTGTAGTGATGTAGGTGCTTAATAAGCTAAGGTTATAGGTATTAATTGCGTAGTGCTTTAATCATGAGTTCAACCTCTCCTTGTTCTAGCCATGCATGATATAGTTTTCCCACACTTGCTGAGTACCATTGGTACTCAACCTTGCATATTTGTTGGTTTATATTGCTGCTCAGGTCAAGATAATGAGGGGGTGTATAATGACCAAGATTTTGGACCCGAGGAAGGTTTTTAGGTTCATGAAGACCCCCGGGCAACACCTGTGATGGAGCCCTAAAGAATAATATTCCGCTGCTAGTTTATTTACTTGTGATGAACTTATTATTGTCCATCGAGACATTTACTATGTAAGACTTACTTATATTCGATACCTGGCTTGTAATAAATGATGCTTCACTATTTGTCATCACATGTATGAGAAAATGATCCTGGCATACATGTGATATTCACTTGGTTGTTCTTCGGAAAAACCGGGTGTGACAGTCAGGGAACACGTGTACCTCCGTGTATCTCCGATGAAAGGCGTGCACCGATTCGGCGTGAAGGGGAAACTCACTCCCCAATTTATTGGACCCTATGCTATCACCGAGAAGTGTGGGACAGTGGCGTATCGACTAGAACTACCGGCATCTCTCACTGGTGTTCACGACCCTTTCCATGTTTCACAACTACGGAAATGTCTGAAGTATACGGCTGCTGTTCCCACCGAAGACATTGACAAACTGCAACCGGATTTGACATATGCTGAATATCCTGTGGCAATTATTGATGAGAAGGCCCGGACCACACATAATCGAACGCTGTGGTTATACAAGATTTTGTGGAGCAACCACACCGCTGAAGAAGCGACGTGGGAGAGCGAGGAATTCCTTCGCTCCAACTACCCGGATTTCAAGGCAGCTCATCACGGGTAATTCTTTTCACATCTTTGTCTCTTCTTTTGTAATCCCGGGTGAGATTCTTTTAAGGGGGAGGGATGTGAAATCCCTAAAAGTATAGCAAGTGGATCTGAAACTCACACCGAGAAAAGGTGAGGGAATTTAAACTTTTGAATTTAAAGGGGTGAGCTCAAGTATAAACTTGAACTTTCCAAAAATTCCCGAACACGGAGATCCAAAGCTACCATTTAGTTCTCCACACATACACGGGTAGCCTGGCAAATTATCAGCTCAGTTGAAAAAGATTTCCTATTTGTTGGAATCTAAACGGAAGACAAATTGAATTTGAATTCAAACTTCAGTTTCAAATTCCGACTTCATCGAATTCAAATTTGAGAGCATCATTGTGTTCCTGATATTCCTTTTGGCTTATCCTCCAAGTTTGATCAAATTTGGAGTTTGTTTGCTAGCTCAAATGGAAATGAAAAGAAAAAGAAGAGGGGAAGGGGGCCCACTGGTCAGTAGACTTAACACCAAAGTCAATACTCGCTGGTTTCACTCGGCAGCTGATAAACAGCGCGCCACCTCCTGCTCCCGCGCCCGAGCGAAAGGGACACCACACAGCTGTGCTGTGCCGTGGAAGCAACGACTGCGGTGGGCATAGCACACGCAGCCCACGTGAATTCCTTCACTGCTCCCGTCTCCCTCTTGCACCGAAGCACAAAATCGCACAAGCGCCCGAACTCCCTGTTCTCCGGCGTCCGAGCGATAGAGGCTCTGTTGTGTCCGATGATCAACATGAAAAAGGTCCGCTCCAAGGTGCTGAACACATCCATGCCGACCTCACCTTCTCTCGTGCGTCATCAGTGAAGAATTTCTCCGTTTATTGCTTCAGTATCCATAGGACCGAGCCGCACCAATCTTCCAAATTCGTAGTGATCCCTCTACCATCATGGGTACTGAGCTATAGACATGATCTACACCCTCCCATGCTCTTCTAGGATCAAAAAGCATCGAAAATCATCACGTGTAGGCGCTGTTCTTCGAGATTTTTGCACCGGCACCGATTTTCACCCTAGGTCGTCGATGGGCTCGTAGTGACAGCCTCTTTTGAGCTAATTTGAGCTCATGCCTGTGCTTATGATTCCACCATGGTTCTCTAGGAAGAAAGAACAAAGGATTTGAGCCCTCCCAGCACGAGTGCGATGCTGCCGAACTCCAACCGCCGCTGCCGCCCGTCGCCGAACGGTTTCCGGTGACCAGGGCCCCTGGCTTACCACGGGGATGAGTTGCCTGTGGTCCAAAATGGGGAGGTGGCAATTTTTGGGGCAGGGGAAGATCGAAAAGGCGTCTTCCGAGGGGCTCGCCCGAGAGCACCGCCGCAGCTAGGCTGTTGGCGCGAGGAGGAAGAAAGCACTGTGCTGTGGGGCCCGCACACAGAGTTTAAACATTTCTGGGATTTTCCAGTTTTGGGTCAAACTTCAACTGCCTATAACTTTTGCTAGGAAGCTCCAAATTTAGTGAATCAAATGTTGTTAGATTCAGCTTTTCGAGTACTTTCCACAGAAACAAATTCCAGCTCATGAACTTATTCTTTTTCCAGAATTAATACCCTAAAGTTTAAACTGTTGGGAATTTTATCTGGAGATCTCTTTTAGGGAAATTCTGAAATTTGGCAGGGATGTTCATTTGAAAATCCTTGAGTCACAGGAAAAATTTCAGATCCATCCATGTTCAAATCCAAGTGTTGTCCCATACGACATCAGTGGGGCGTGCTGTGTGCAGCTCCGAGTATGGGGGTACGTGACGTGCTATTCGGGTATCCCTGCAAGTGTATAACGAGTCGATTCGCCGTCCCTCGCGGTGATGAGTACCGCTTGTTCACTGCATCATGACGTAGATAAATTTTGGAATGTTTTGATTCAATTCTGCTGATATGTATAAATTGTATTGCAACATGTGTGCCACCAAATGTCGCTTACTAAATTTCAGATTCATGAACTGTTAACATGTGGCTAAAAGATGAACTAAGGATGAACTTGTAGGCATGCTCGTTTGCTGCAATTTACCATCCCATGTTCTTCGTGAACTGCATGTAGAGTTTCATGCATAGGTAGTCGGTTAAGTCTTGTTGAGCCATCATGCTCACGGTTGCTGCTATAAGTGTTTTTCAGGTGACGATTACCCCACAGACTTGGGGTACGAGTCCACCAGTGAGGGCTACCCTCCGTCGGGGACCACGACTGAGTGGGAGAAGTACACGCCGCGCTGAGCGGAGGAGTGCAGCTAGTGTGGGTTGTCCATAGGGCTGGGCAACCGACTTTTTCTAGATAGATGGGCGTGAGTTGTATAAACTTAGCTTCCGCTGTTGTTTTCTCAATACTTAGTTTGTAACTGAAGTCTTGTACTATTTTGTACATATTCATTTGGTTTTCTATGTAATGCAATATTTTCCTTATGATGTGTGCTGTCGAATGTGACATCGTGCGGCACCACCCTCAGAGATCTTGGACGAGTGGATTCCGGTCCACCACATCATCTCTCCACCGGGAGAATTAATCAACATAGTTTGTTTCATGTGTGATATGGGCAGATTATACTTGGCGATATACTTGGATGATATGAATGAATGCGATGCTCCGGAATCAAATAAAACAGTGGCTGGGTTGGAGTTGACAAGGAACATACCAATCACGACATCCTCAGCTTGTTGAGCTTCCTCAGCGGAGACATGATTCACATTGCCACGAGCATAATTCTGCTGTCCACGGTTACCTTGTGTAGCTCCTCCATTCGGTCGTGGGTTCTGTTTCGGTGCGTTGCTCGGCTGTCCAAGGCCTTTCTTCAGGCACTGGTTTGCAATGTTTCCCACCTCTCCGCATGAAAAACATGCTTTACTGCCCAAAAAAGCAGGAATGTTGGGGCGAGGCTGGTTTTGAGCATAGCGCCCATGTTGGGACGGGGCGCAGGAGGCAAAGGCATACGAGGTGCTTGCATAACAGGATTTTGCTGTGGTGGCTGATTAGGGCGAGGTGGATTTGCAGGGAAGAAAGTAGAAGCTGGTGGCATAAAACGGGGACGTACATTGCTCCCTTGTCGCTGTCCTTGGTATGTCATCTTCCTCTTGCCCTCTTGCTCGATCTCACGGATCATGCTCTCAACCACTATAGCTTTGTCAATGAGCTTCTGGAAGTTTGCATAATCATTGTTGAGCAGCTGAACTTGGATCTCATTGTTCAGCCCTCTCATGAACAAGTATTGCTTTCTTTGATCTGATTTGACATCTTCTGGAGCATACCTTGACAGCTGCGTGAACTTGTTCAGATACTCATTCACGCTCTTCCTTCCTTGGCGGAGACCTTCAAATTCTTGCCTTTTAAGAATCATGAATCCTGAAGGGACGTAATGAGAGCGGAATCTTTTCTTGAATTCAGCCCATGTGATAGTATCCTGGTTGACATGAGCATTGCAAAGAGCGTCCCACCAGTCAGCGGCTGCTGCCATAAGTTGGTGCGATGCAACGAGAACTTTCTCCCAATCATTGCACTGAACAATAGCAAGCTTCTTTTCCATGGAATTCAACCAATCATCAGTTTCCATAGGGTCATTAGCTTTTGCAAAAGTAGGCGGTCGAGTCCTCATGAACTCTCCCAATCTATTGTGAGCCAGCGGGGGTAGCGGTGGCGGCAGTGGGGGTGCAGGAACAGGGTTAGGATTGTTGTTGTTGTTGGCCTGCAGCTGACCCAACGTTTGTATCATAGTTTGCATTAGATGGTTCTGCATAGCTATCAACCGTTCAAGTTTGCTTGCATCAGCCCCGGGGTTAGCATTTTCAGAAACTTCAACGTTGCCATCCTCTTGTGCTTCATTGTTGCCACGAGCGTTCCTCCGTTGACGGTTGGCATTTTCCCTCATCATCTGTGAGAAAGAGTAGAGTAGAATAGAAAATAGAAGTTTAGATTGATCCCCCCAACAATATGCATCAAGGTGTATGAACTAAGTATCTTCTTTTATTAATTTCAGCCTATATGAGGATGTGAACACGTGCCAAAGCATCTAACATCTCTCCACTATGTGTGGATGTGGACATTCGCCGAAGCATCCCACAACTTACATCAGCACATAAACACAAGCAATCATAACAAAAGTTCAACACACCACTCTTATTCAAGCTACTCCGATCGAAACGTTCCTATTACAGCTTATTCAATGGGAATCCTAAAATTAATCATGTGAACTGGTGCTGTTCTCGACGTGTGACGGAGGTGGTCCATACATGGGCGCACGCCATGGTGAGTCGGCAGTCCATGTAGGGTTATATGACGCTGGTGCTCCATTCGCTGCCTCGTTGGCACGAGTCTCCTCTTGTTTCTCCAGCAAATACAGCTTCTTGCGGAGGTAACGGATCTCTTCTTGTGCGTTTGTGTAGCGGTTTCTTAATTCCACGAGAAACCTTTGAGACCTGTCAGCAGCTTGTGGGTTGGAAAGAGCTGTTACATGGGGTCCAATGATCTCCCTTGTACCACTCTTCCGATACGGGTGCAGCTCAAAAGTGGTGCCCTCACGCTGCTCATGGAACGCGTAGCACAGTCTGGTGAGTGCTTCCCATGCAGCAGCATCGATAGCGTCTGCCCTTGTAGCTCCCATGTGGGTGTGAAGTGCCGGATGACAACCCTACCGTTAGATAGGATTGTTACTTAATCCTTCCACTCTTCATGTCCGAGATGAGGTACTTTCTTGAGAAGATATTCTGGATATAAGCTGCAGCAATCCAGAAATTCTTTGAGCTCCCTAGATATGTGTCCTCCTTCCATTCCGTCGGACCGAAATTCTTGAACTGAATGGTTATCCCATTCATCACCTTCATTATTGGTCTCAGCAAGGGGAGGCTCCTCCTCGGGTTCACCTCCTCCCTTCATAGCTTCATGAGGCTCCACGGTGTGTAAGCCCGCGTGAAACTCCTCCAGAGGGACGTACCAATGCCGTTCTTGTGTATAATCCTCCATATCGTCTTTGAATGGTTCCACCTCTTCCTGGTCCTCTTCCTCATGCATAGAGCTATTGACTTCCTCTTCATCATGAGGTTTCATCTTCACTTCCTCCCAATATGATCCATTGGACACCTCAATGGGGTTAAGAGCACTCCCACGTGGTGGTGGACGAGTTCTTATGCGTGTTGTGCTCCTGGTCACCGGCATCTATAAATAAGACATGAGAAACTATAGAGAAGGAAGAAATAACTCCAAAACTTTAGAAGTTATGGAGCAAGAAAGCAAAAGTGTTGCTGTCCAAAAGAAGAGAAAAGAGGGGCTGAAAATAGCACTTTGCGGTGGCTGAATTGACAAGTAAAGTGTAGCAGCAAGCAATTTTCAAAAATAGCAGTTTAGATGGGTGTTCCTATGTGTTTTAGAGTGTCAATTCTACCTAGGCTTGCGTCCTACGGTCAACATGGCTCTGATACCAATCTGTGACACCCAGTTCTGAAAATAGAACCAAGTGAATGCATATGTGGGCCCAGGATGTTCATCAAACATAAACATGTAATCCACAAACTGAATTCAGAATAAACCACGAATAAATAGTGTTTAAGTACTTTATTACAATGACTCAAAGTCTCACTCATGAATCTCTAACTTATTCTTGCAGCAGAAGACTCTAAACGACAGCGGAAAGTGACTAAAGACAGCATGCTCCATCTTCAACTCTACAGACATGTTGATGGTAGTTCGCACACCTAGTACTCCACATGGTCCTCGAAGTACTCATCTCCTATAGCAGATGTATATGTGATAATGCAAGGGTGAGTACATGTCATACTCAGCAAGTGCGAGAAAAGTATGACATGTAGCTTACAACAAGGTATGGAGTAAAAAGGCTCATTGCAGCAAGCAAATTTTATTTCACAAACATGATAAAAACAGAAACTAAGTCTAGATGAATTAAATCCCAATATAACCAAGTAATCAGCAACATTCTTTCATCATAATTCACCATTTATGAAGTATCAACCAGCCATTAATCTTTCTCAAGTTCATCTCATGTTCATAAATATTCATATCCATCTCATATTCATATAACCAAAACCGAACTCATTGTCATGACTCAAAACAGTCCCAAAAATCAATCTCAATGACCATGCCATAACCATACCGAATAACCATCCCAAATTTTTCCCTCTAATCGTGGAAGTTGGCCAGGTGCTTGTGACCAGAAGCACGGCGATCATGATAGTTTTACACTCTGCAGAGGTGTCACCACTTTACCCACAAGTTCGTGATTTCTTCACCCGTCGGCGACTGCAGAACCTCCATTATGCCAGTACACAACCGTCGATGTATGGGCAAGAGATCACAAAATAGCCTTTACAAAGGGGCTACTAGATGTATGGACTCACTGAGGTTTCACCGGCAGGCTTGAATCACCATTCTGCCACCCACGGGCCCCCTCTTGTGCCATGCAGTTTCCAGGGAAGTCCTTCTTGACTCCTATTCCCGCTCCATCCACAGTCCATAACAAGCTAGCAACACACCTAATTAATCAGCTAAGCCGCACCCATACTTGGCCTTGTGGTGGAACTGTTTTCCTAGCATATTCTCGCATGAACCGGTCCTTAGATCTACGGCAAGACACACCATCTCATCCAGCAACATTCACGAACCAATCTTGCCCAGATCTCCCCGATTCCATGCCCATTAACATCATCAAGATCTCATCATCATTATTCATATGAGTGCAGTAGCTAGACATGTTTTGTTTCAGCTTCCCGTATCCCGTGAATTAAGCAAAGCAAGAAGGAAAAACGACCATATCCGACTCATCAACTTTCCCGGAAACAAGTATGGTTAACAAAACTAGTAAACTCCTATAAAAAGGGTTTCCCATCAAGTTGACTCAAGAATACGAGTTTTGGAAACAAAATAGTTTCAAAACATGGGATCAATTATGTCAAGGGGCACTTGCCTTGCTCATGTGGTCCTTGTGGTTCAAGCGTCTCGAAGTCTTGGTGCTGTAATTCCTCGTAGATGGCCTCTTGAGCTTGTTCTTCTACTCACGATCACGCACATACAAAATTTACAGCAATCAATCATCGTGCACAAAATTTACTCAAGATGCAATGGAGTAGATGGATGCAAATCCTATGGTGCTGTTTGATTAAACCAGTTTGTATGTGTTCTTGCATGTTTTAACGGGCTTTCATGGGGTTTTATGATGAACAAGGGTTTAGGGATCAAGTGTGGACGTGGTGATGATCTTGACTCAAGATCTACATCAATTCCACCGTCAAAAAACGCGATCTGTCCACACGAAAAAGTTTCTGTTCGAAAGGGGCGAAGAAAACGGATGCATAGAAACAGCAGCGATGTCCTAAGATGGGTAACAAAGACCTACCTCACTTCCTTTTGGTGGCAGGGCCTTCCTCCAAGCAATGGCAGCAGCGGGGAATTTTTCTATGAAAAATTTTGGTAGGACAGATCGTCGGGCTTCTTCTCTGGCGACGGCGGGGCTCGACGGAGGGGCTTGCCGGCGACCAAACTCCGGCAAGGGGTAGGGGTGGCCAACTTGGCGAGTTAGTGGGGCAGGGGCTCCAAGTCGCCGACTTGGAGGCGGGAGGTGAGGGGGAGGCTGGGGCCAAAAGGGGGGGGGTGGGTTGTATTTATAAGGGGGGGGGGGGGGAGGGAGGAGTCCTACTCCAATTGGAGCTCAAATAAGAGTCCTACTCAATTTTGTATCTCAACAAATTTATATTTTCAGTTAGGTGGGGCAGCCTTGGGGATTTTATCCCCCAAATGTGGGGGAAATTCCCCTTTTGGGGAATTGGGGAATTTGGAAATTTTGGGGGAAAATTGGGAATGGCTCATTTCAGCTATCTTTTTCCCATTCCTAACCATTTCTGTGTCACTTGTTCCATTTCTACATTCCCCTCTCCATTTCTATGTCCCATTCTCCATTTCTACATTTCCCTTCTCCATTTCTATGCCCCATTCTCCATTTCATATTCACTTCTCCATTTATGTGGTTTTTCCTCCATTTCTATGGTTCCTTCCTCCATTTCTACGGTTCTTTCTCCATTTATATGGTTCTTTCTCTATTTCTATATTTCTTTATCCATTTCTAAGGTTCTTTCTCCATTTCTGTAGTTCTTTCTCCATTTCTAGTTCTTTTACAGTGCTTCTCTACATGAAAAGTGTATGCAATGCATGAAAATGAATTTGAGGGTCTTACATTAACGAATGCACCCGCATACTTTATGTACCTCATGAATAAGGTCTTCATGGAGTACTTGGAAAAGTTTGTCGTGGTTCTCATCGACGACATCATGGTGTATTCAAAAAGCGAGGAAGAACATGAAGAACACTTGAGGTTGACGTTGCAGAAACTGAGAGAGCATCAATTATATGCCAAGTTCAGCAAGTGTCAATTTTGGCTAAAGGAGATATCATTCCTGTGCCACATTATCTCCGAAGGAGGACTATCGGTTGATCACGGAAAAGTGGGAGATGTTTTGAAGTGGAGCCAACGAAGAATGTGAGGGATATTCGGAGTTTCCTTATGATGACTGGATACTACCGCCAGTTCATCAAGGATTTCTCCAAAATAGCGAAGCCTATGATGGAATTGTTGATGAAAGGGAAAACATTTCAGTGGGCACCAGTGTGTCAAGAAAGCTTCGAGGAACTAAAGAAGAGATTAACAACAGCGTCAGTTTTGATATTGCTGGATGTGAGCAAGAGCTTCAATATATATTGTGACGCATCAAGACAAGGGCTTGGATGTGTGCTTATGGAAGGAGGACAAGTGGTAGCCTATGCATCGATATAACTAAAGAAACATGAACTGAATTACCCTACACATGACCTGGAACTTGCAGCCGTGGTACATGCCTTGAAGATTTGGAGGCATTATATCCTTGGCCACCGGTGTGAGATCTATACGGATCACAGAAGCCTCAAGTATATATTCACCAAACGGATCTGAATTTGAGGCAACGTTGATGGTTGGAACTCATCAAGGATATGATGATGGAATCAACTATCACACCGGAAAGGCCAATGTAGTAGCGGTTGCATTGAGCCGAAAGGGAGCATGTCACCAACTCACGGTTCGGGAGCTGCCACCCAAGCTGCGTAAGGAGTTTGAACGGTTACATCTCGGGTTCTTGAACGAGGTGGAGGTCATAGAACTGAACTCAACACTGGAACAAGAGATACAAGATGGCCAAGTAACGGATGAGGAAATCAAGGAAAGAATCTGACAAGGCATAGAAAACGATTTTAAGGAAGACGAGAAAGGCACGCTTTGTTAGGGAAAAGGATTTGTGTGCCTAACGTGAAGCACATCCGCAACACAATATTAAAGGAGGCACATGACTCACCTTATTCCATATGCCCCGGCTGTACAAAGATGTACAAGGACCTGAAAACTTTCTATTGGTGGGACGGTATGAAAAGGGACATAGCTGAATATGTTTCCCTATGCGACACGTGCCAACGAGTGAAAGCCGAACATCACAGATCCGCTGGATTGTTGCAGCCATTGAAAGTACCCGAGTGGAAGTGGGAAGATATGAGCATGGATTTCATAGTCGGATTGCCACGTACTCAGTCGGGTTATGACTCTATTTGGGTTATCATGGACAGATTGACAAAAACAGCCCACTTCCTTCCCGTTAGAACCAAGTACACCATCGCCCAACTAGCCGAGCTGTATATGGAGAAAATTGTGTGTCGCCATGGAGTTCCGAAGAGGATAGTTTCAGATCAAGGTTCTCAATTTATCTCTAGATTCTGGAAGAAGTTGCATGAAGCCATGACACGGTTGAATTTCAGCTCTGCATATCACCCACAAACCGACGGGCAAACTGAGAGAACAAATCAGATTTTGGAAGACATGTTAAGAGCTTGCGCATTGAAGCATGGGCGTAGTTGGGATAAGAGCTTGCCATAAGCTGAATTCTCATACAACAACAGCTACCTAGCATGCTTGAAGATGTCACCTTTTGAAGCATTGTATGGTAGATGGTGTAGAATACCGCTGTTCTGGTATGAGACCGGAGAAAGCCAAGTATTTGGACCCGAAGTGCTGCAAGAAGCTGAAAAGCAAGTCCAAACGATACGTGAAAACTTGAAGACCACTCAGACTTGACAAAAGGGTTATGCGGATAATAGGAGAAGAAGATTGACCTTCGAAGTGGGAGACTTCGTGTATCTTAAGGTATCGCCTATCCGAGGCCAACGACGGTTCAACGTCAAAGGCAAGTTAGCACCTCTCTACATCGGGCCATTCAGGATTTTGGGCAAGCGAGGGGAAGTAGCCTATAAATTGGAGCTGCTAACGCACCTCTTCGATGTGCATGACGTGTTTCACATATCCCAACTTTAGAAGTGCCTAAGAGTACCGAAAGAACAAGTACCGATGGATGGCTAGAGCTTCAAGAGGATCTGACCTACGCGGAACACCCCGTCAAAATCTTGGTCGTAAAGGAAAGGGTCACGAGAAACAACGTGATCCGATGGTGCAAGGTACAATGGAGCCATCACATGGAAGCCGAAACTACATGGGAATGTTAGGAAGATATCAAGGCGGAATTCCCCCATCCTTTCTCCACTCTATCAAATCTCGAGGGCGAGATTCATTTTCAGAGGTGAGGTTTGTAACACCCTCAATTTCACTACCATGCATTGTATACTTTCATGTAGAGAAGCATTTGAAAAGAAGTAGAAATGGAGAAAGAATCATAGAAATGGAGAAGGGAATATAGAAATGGAGAAAGGAACATAGAAATGAAGAGAAATGGGATAAAACCATGGCCGCATCTTAGAGATAAATCCTCTAGAAGAATTTTTGAGATAAAGCTTCTAGAAGAATTTTAGAGATAAATATTCTAGAAAAATCTTGTGGATAAAGCTTCTAGAAGAATCTTGGAGATAAAGCTTCTAGAAGAATCTTGGAGATAAAGCTTCTAGAAGAATCTTGGAGATAAACCTTAGAGATAATGCTTATAGAAGAATATTAGAGATAAAACTTAGAGATAAAGCTTCTAGATGAATCTTAGAGATAAAGCTTCTAGATAAGCTTACAGATAGAGCTTAGAGATAAAGTTTTGGAGATAAAACACCCTGCTGGCCACACCTCTTAAGGATAGAGTCCTTCTCCTCCAAACTGAGTAGGAGATTGCATCTCTTGGAGATATAGTCCCTCTCCTCCTCCAAACTGAGTATGAGATCTCCCCCCTTAAAAATACAGCATTCCCTGGCCGCCACCCCTGCCAAAACAAACCTGTTGTCCCCTGCTGCCAAGCCCTGGTCGCCACCCCTTTGCTGCTTCCTTGGCAGCCGTTGAAACTCTGCCCCGCCTCACCGTCGACGGATAAGAAGACCCCTCCTGCCAAGCTCTGGCTGCAGCCCTATTCTTCTCCAAAGAGAAACCACAGCTGCTGCCATTGCAAGGGAAGAAGTCCAGCTGCAAGGAGGAGAGGAGCAAGAAGATAGGTAGGTCCCCGTCACCCTTCTTACCACGTCGCTGCTATTGCTATGCACCCATTTTTCTCCACCCCCTGTGAATAGAAGTTTCTGCATGTGGACAGACCATGTTTTGGTCAATTTTTGACGGTTGAATTGTTCTACATCTTGTGTCAAGATCATCACCATGTCCACACTTGATCCCAGCAACCTTGATCACCATAAAACCCCATGAAAGCCTACTAAAACATGCAAGAACACGTACAAACTGGTTTTATAGAACTGCACTATGGGATTTGCATTCATCTACCCCATTGCATCTTGGGTAAAGTTTGTGCATGATGATTGATTGCTGTAAATTTTGTATGTTTGTGGTCGTGAGTAGAAGTACAAGCTCAAGAGGCCGTCTACGAGGAACTACAGCACCAAGACTTTGAGACGCTTGAGCAACAAGATCCACGGGAGCAAGGCATGTGCCCCTTGACCATATTGATCCCATGTTTTGAAACTGTTTTGTTTATGAAAACTCGTATGCTTGTGTCAACTTGATGGGACACCCTTTTATAGGAGTTTACTAGTTTTGTTAACCATCCTTGTCGTCAGAAAAGTTGATGAGTCGGGTATAGATGTTTTTCCTTTTTACTTCGCTCAACTTACAGGATACGGGAAGCTGAAATAAAACTTGTTAGCTAATGCACTCTTATGAATAAAGAAGATGAGAACTTGATGATGTTATTGAGCATGGAATCCGGGAGATCTAGGCAATATTGATTCGTGGATGTTGCTGAATGAGATGGTGGTTTACTTGGCGTAGATCTAAGGACCGGTTCATGCGAGCACATGCCAGGAAAACAGTGCCACCACAAGGCCAAATATGGGTGCGGCTTAGCTGGCTAATTAGGTGTGTTGCTAGCTTGTTATCGACCGTTGGATGGCACAGGAAATTGGAGTCGAGAGGGACTGCCCTGGGAACTGCATGGCACAAGAGGGGGCCCGTGAGTGGGAGAATAGAGATTCAAGCCTGCCAGTGAAACCTCAGTGGGTCCGTACATTCTAGTAGCCCCTTTGTAAATGCTATTTTGTGATCTCTTGGCCATACACCGACGGTTGTGTATTGGTATAATGGAGGTTCTTTCTAGTCACCAACGGGTGACAAAATCACGAACTTGTGGGTAAAGTGGTGCCACCTCTGCGGAGTGTAAAGCTATCATGATAACCATGTTTCCGGTCACAAGAACCTGGCCAATTTCTATGATTAGAGGCAAAACTTGGGATGTTTATTCCGGTAATGGTCATTGAGATTTATTTCGGGAATTTTTTGAGCCATGACAACGAATTTGGTTACGGTTATATGAATATGAGATGGTTATGAATATTTATGAGATGAATATTCTACATAACATATTATTTGTGCTCTCATAACGGTGTATATAGCTAATTAACCGTTATGAAGCAAATAATTACACTCAATTTTATAACAATCATCAACTAAATAATAAAATTAAACAAATAATTAACAAATGAACACACTAAATAATAAACAAAGACAATTTACAGCCAAATAATTAAAGTACTAAACTAATTAATGAACTAAGTAATTTAAATATCAAAATAACCATACAATTAAGTAATTAAACAAATAAACAATCACTAATATTATTCAACTAAACTAACTAATAAAGTAACTAAATAATACACTAAATACATAATAAACTAACTTAATAATTGACACGGCCCCACGGGCTCGTCGAGCCAGGATCACGCTGAGGGGTGCTGCGTTGCACAGCACCGGATAACGCACATCAAAGATACAAAGCAGAAGCAAAGTTTTATTACATAAAATAGTTTATGAACATTTTTACAACAAAATAGTTCAGTCTACACTCACGGGCGTAGACTACGCATCGAGTTCACGTTCAGCCCATGAACGTGTCCCCGCTAGCACGCACACACACTAACACGGCAGCGTGCACGACTCTATAACACCCCAAAATCCTGTTCTGAGGGAAATTTAAAAATTTTTGGACGTGTTGCATGTGTTGCAAAAATTCAAATTCAAACTGGAATTCAAATTAAACTCAAAACAGAAAAGAAATAGAAAAAGAAAAAGGAAAACAGAAAAAACCGGCCAGTGGGCCGAAACCCACCAGCCGGCCCACTGATCCCGCGCCAGCCCGCAGCCGCGCGCGCCCCCTTCTTCCCACTGACATGAGGGGCCCGCCAGTCTTTCTTCTTCCTCGCGCTAGCGCCGCGCTCGGCCGGACTCTCTCTCACCCTGAATCAAAACCGTCCCGGATTCCTGCGTATCCCAGCCGAATTTTGTTCGTGGGCAACGCAAACTTGATCACAACCGAACGCCGCCCTTCCCCCATCTATAAAAACCCCGGCATCGTCCCGTTTTCCCCATGATCTGCCGATTTTCTCTCCGGTGAGAACCCGAGCCCCTCCGGCGAATTCTGCCTGATCTACGCTCGGGAATTCCGATCTAACTCGCTGGTCTTGATCCACCGCCTCCGGGGAACCTCGCAGGTGCAGAAAACACGGTGGTTTGCGGTTCAAACACAGCGCCGACGATCCTCGCTGTGAATTCACCTCGGACCTCGTCGCCGACCGCCTTCCAGGACCTCCGAGCTCAAGAAAACCCCCGAGGTGAGATCCCCGACCTCCCCTCCATCGATCTATGCCATAAAATCACAGTTCTAGGAAGAATTTACGAAGATCCGAAACTTTCCGGCGAGATCACCGCCTCCCGCCGCCGTGCGCCGCCAGGCAGCGCCGCCCGCGCTCGATCAGAGCGACGTGGCCACTTGTGCGCCGTTTATTTTAAATCGCACGGTAGAGTTTAAATCCCCACGTACCGGTTCGACGTTATAATCTCAGCCGTCTGTTTTAAATCGGACGGTCCACGTCAGCCCCGCGTTATAAAGACTGGAATTCTTACGTGCTACCCCCTAGGGTTCTCGGAAAATAAGAGCTAGCCCCGGAAACTTCTGATCTAGCCCCTGGAACTTCAGAAAATCATGTAAATTCATTTAAAAATCAGTTTTAGCCCCTGGACTTAATAAAATTTAGGAAAAACCCCTCTGTTATGTGTAGCTAGACCCCTAAAAATTCTTAAAATAATATTATAGACCCTGTAGTGGGGTGAGTTTACCTTTTTAACCCTATTTGAGGTTAAAATTAAGAAATTGAGTATGTGGTTAGTATTTCAAATTTAAAAGGTGGGACAAACATATTGTCAAATTCAAATTAAAAACTTTCCCAGTACTTAGAAAACTTTGGAGTGAGATAAAAATAGATTTTTGGCTGAAATGAATCTGTTTAATTGATTATTCACATTTATTAGTTAGAGGGACACATTTTTAAGTAGAGAACAATTCTGAAAATTAGAAAAATAAATGTAAAATAGTTTACATCAGAGGAAAAATTCATAAATATATTATTAACTATTTTGGATCAGAACCTATTCTGTTTAGATGATGTGTCTTACTATTTTCATAATAAAGTGCACATTTAGGCATAGGAAGTAAATTTGAAAATATAATAAGCTAGGTATAAATAATTAGAAAATGATAAATGAAGATTCCAAAATCCAAAGAATTCAGTTTAGGGTTGGTAGAAGTTCTGAAGATACATATGGAGTAGGAAAATACCTTTCAGGCATACTTGGTAGCTAAAAGGTGTAGTATTTGAATATAAGGAATTTATTTAAAATTGGAAACTCATATATATAGTATGCAAGTATAAATGTGAATACAAAAGTAGGAATCATATACACATGATTAAAAGTGCATGTAAGCCAAAGATCAACACGCATAGAGTAACCACAACACATAGAATTTGTGAATGGCTTTTATACATGTGAATGTGTGGTTTGTATGAAGTGGAAGTGTGAACTATGTCTTATGGATTGTTGTTTTTCTTTTTGCTATGTGTGATGATATGATGTAGAACCTGCTCCAGAGCAAGTTCTCCCTTTCCAAGATCAGGACTACCCATTCCAAGAGCAGCAGGAAGGAGGCATGTGTCCTTGACCACTTTGATCCTATGCTAGGATG
This sequence comes from Neostapfia colusana, assembly GCA_030760725.1. Classification (NCBI taxonomy): domain Eukaryota; kingdom Viridiplantae; phylum Streptophyta; class Magnoliopsida; order Poales; family Poaceae; genus Neostapfia; species Neostapfia colusana. Next base: position 67,460,529 of record JASWHV010000007.1, on the reverse strand, counting down.
TGTAGATAGAATTATTTGCATTGTCAATTGAAAATATGAAACCCATGCTAGGAAGTTTCCCTAGAATTGCATTACCTTGTTTCCTTGTACCTTGGGTTGGGATTCATTTTATCATGTCATTTATTATTATGCATATGCTTAGCCATGCTTAGAATGGGATATTGTGGGATATGACATCATCAGTTTATTTTACCATACTCTTGAATGAGATATTGTGAGTTATGTAGAGGTAGGGATCAAGGCAAGTTGGATGTTTTGGTTGTGTGCTGGGTGCACGAGACTCGGGTTTGTGTTTAGTACTTGCCTGGATCCTAAGGACCGGTTAATGGAGCATGTAACCTGGCTTTACCGTGCCAACCACATGCTGAGATGGGGCAGCTTGGCCAATTAATTAGGTGTATCCCCGGCGTAGTATGGGTGTGTTGGATGGTGCGGGGAGTTGGTGTCAGCTGGACTACCTTATGAACCGCAAGGCTCAAGAGGTGGCCACTGCAGCGGGGTTGGAGCCTCTTGTATGCTGTTAGGGGTGAAACCTCAGTGGGTCCACGCTCGTCGAGAATCACTTTGTAAAGGCTTCGTAGTGATCTCCTGGCTACACACCTGGGAAGTGTGAATGTGGTTCGTGGCCACTGGCATAATGGAGGTTCTTTTAGTCCACCTGACAACGGGGGATGAAATCACTACATGTGGGTACAGTGGTACAAACTCTGCAGAGTCAAAACTGTCATGACAGCCGTGCTCACGGTCAAGAGCGGCTTGGACTTATTCATGATTAGAGGATTGATGGTTTTAGAAGTTGTGGATGTTAAGCGGGGAGCTTAACATTGGAAATGATGTTATGGTTATTTGATTATGATGATGGGATGGGAGATTGGGACCATTTCACCTGTGTAGTAATGTAGGTGCTTAATAAGCTAAGGTAATTGGTATTAATAGCATAGTGCTTTAATCATGAGTTCAACCTCCCCTTGTTCTAGCCATGCATGACATAACTTTCCCACATTTGCTGAGTACCATCGGTACTCAACCTTGCATATTTGTTGGTTTATATTGCTGCTCAGGTCAAGATAATGAGGTGGTGTATAATGACCAAGACTTTGGACCCGAAAAAGGTTTCTAGGTTCATGGAGACCCCCGGGCAACGCCTGTGACGGAGCACTCAAGAATAATATTCCGCTGCCAGTTTATTTACTTGTGATGAACTTATTATTGTCCATCGAGACATTTCCTATGTAAGACTTATTTACATTCGACACCTGGCTTTTAATAAATGATGCTTCACTATTTGTCATCACATGTATGAGAAAATGATCCTGGCATACATGTGATATTCACTTGGTTGTTCTTCGGAAAAACCGGGTGTGACAGAAGTGGTATCAGAGCCAAGGTTGCCCGTAGGAACGTGGACCTAGGTAGAAATGGACGTATTCAAGGGCCCTATTTTCTTAAAAACTATTTTACAAGATGTGTGTTGAAAAGTGTTATTTAATGGAGTCACTTCCTTCATCTTACCCCAACTTTCATTCAAAATAGGATTTTTGTTTAAAAGTTTATCTAACCTAAGTTTAAATGCTTTTTGTTTTAGATGGTTCGCATGATTCGCACCGCTCGCAAGTCCACAGGAGGGAGAGTTCCCGTAGTTGCCGTTGCCGAAAGAGAGGAGAGCCGTCCGGTGACGTACCTTTCCTACGGATTAGCAGTAGGAGGCTTATTGCGCCGTCTTCGACGTATGCTCGAAGCCGCCGGCAATACGGGCAAGCTAATCATACACTATAGCTCCACCAGAACCATCCGGGAGAAGCGGGAAGAATGGAGTTCAGAAATGAGGATTATCCATGAAAATCAGCTGCTCAAGATCCACCGCTCTCCAGCTTGTCGAGCGACACAGGTCGATGCGGAAAAGGATGTCACCTGGGAGGCCATCACCTGCCAGAGTCACATCTATCGTCGACACCTGGACAGGACTGAGTACATGTATATCCTCCAGCGCGAGAGTGGTACCGCGGAGTATAAGTACCCGCCAGTGCAGCAAGGGACTTCCCATGAGCACATGGACTTGTGCTTGGAGCATGCTGCTATGCTCAGAACTCGACTGCAGGAGTGTCAACAAGAGCTTCAGGATGTTCGGGACACCCTGAAGGAAACGGAGGCGTTGCTGCGAGCCTGCTTGAGGGCGAAAGAAAGAGGAGATGGGAATGAACTGTGTGTCACCGTGAATGATACATGGACTCCTGACTCCCCAGATCGCCGGGCGATCAGGCGTCGTCGCACTTCTCCACCAGCAGCCTCCACACCCAAGACAGAGTCAGAAGGCAGCCGCAATGATGAGGAAGACCCCGAGGAGCCAGCTCAGTGAATACGAGTAGTGTAGAGTCCTTCCCTTAGTTTAGCAGGATGTCGAGTAGTCGAGTCGTTATCTTAGTTAATGGTGTGTTAATGCTTGGTGTGTGACGTGAGTTGTGGAAGCCATGAGCAATTGTCCACAGCCTCGTCTTCAGATTGTTTTGCTTTGGTGTGTGAACCACATGAAATAATATTGCATTTATTTTTGTGTGAGATATAAACCCTCAGAAAAATGTAACAAAGCCTCAACACTTCAAAGTACAAACAAGTGAAAGTAGTAAGATAATACGTAATACTTTAAATTAACAATTTGTTGATCATGCTAGATGGCCGGAAGAGGAAAAGGTCGTGCTGCCAACCCCGCCAACAACAACGATGAGGCCTGCAACCCTCATCTTTCTCGAGGCCAAGACAGGGGTGGGCGCCGTGAAGGAGTGGATCCCCTCCACCAAATGCTGGAGAATCAAAATCAGCTCATCCAGAACTTGACTCAAGTGGTGGCCAACTTGCATCAAGTTCCACCTCCACAAGCTGCACCATGCCAACCAAGGTTGAGTGAGTTTCTAGGAACTCAATATCCGAAGTTTGCAAGTGCTGCTGAACCTCTGGAGGCAGATGATTGGCTAAAGACCCTTGAAAGCAAGATGAGGATCATACAGTGTCAAGGGTATGAGAGGGTGCTGTTTGCCTCTCATCAATTGCATGGACCTGCTGCTGATTGGTGGACCGCTTACGTGGCCGCCCATCATGACCCTGAGAATATCACTTGGGAAGAGTTCAAACGTAGCTTCCGCAACCATTACATCCCAAGGGGTGAACTCAAAAACAAGAGGAAGGAGTTTTTGGGGTTGCAGCAAGGTAACATGACTGTGAGGGAATACCTCACTAAGTTTACTCAACTCTTCCGTTATGCCCCACGGGACATAGAGTCTGATGAGCAGAAACAAGATTGTTTCGTGGAAGGACTTACCGCAGAAATGCAGTGTGCAATGTCCTCCAATGAGTATGAAAGCTTCCAAAAGATGGTGGACAGAGCGTTTGTGGTAGAAAGGAAGCTGAAGGCCTTGGAAAATGAGAACAAGAGGAAGGCCGGGTGGTCACATCAAGCCTCAGGGAGCAACACTCGTCCACGTCTAATGCAGCAACCTGCAGGGCAGACGAACCGTGCTGCGGTACCCTACTCAGCACCAAGAGGGTACAACCCGAACTACAGGCCTCCGGCAGCACCAATACAGCCACAACGTCAGTTCGTACAGCAGCCTCGCCCTACATATCAACCTCGACCAGCAGGACAAGGACCTCCAAACCAACCCCAAGACAACAAAGGCCAGGCACCTAAGGTTGGGGTGCAATGTTTTAGCTGTGGTGAAGTGGGGCACTACGCCCATAAGTGCCCAAAGAAGAAGCCCACGCAGCCACAACAGCAGAATGTAATGAGAGGACGGGTGAACCACGTTACTATGGAGGAAGCACAAGAGGCACCCGACGTGGTAGTTGGTAAGTTTCCTGCCAATTTACACATTGCAACCCTGCTGTTTGATTCTGGTGCTACCCAGTCGTTCATTGCTCAAGGGTTTGTTAAGAAGCATGATCTAGCAACAACAGAAATGAACTATATGCTAGCAGTAAACTCTCCAGGTGGAGAAATAAGGACAAGACAAGTGTGTCCCAAAGTGAACCTAGACATTAATGGGGTAGTATTTACTGCTAACCTCATAGTGATAGATTCACAAGGGATAGATATTATCTTGGGTATGGATTGGTTGACCAAACATAAAGGAATCATCCATTGTTCGACCAGAACGGTGGAACTAACTCACCCTAGTGGCACAAGAGTAAAGTTCATAACAATACAGAGCCTAGGAGGGACATTAAATTAAATCAAGTTGAGGTGAAAGTTGAGGAAATCAGGACCATCAGGGAATATCCAGATGTTTTTCCGGAGGAGTTGCCAGGTATGCCTCCCGATCGTGAAGTGGAATTCGCAATTGAGCTAGTGCCTGGAACAGCCCCGATATACAAGAGACCTTATCGGATGGACTCCAAGCAGCTGGGAGAACTCAAGGATCATTTGAGAGAATTGATGGAGAAGGGGTATATTCGTCCTAGTTCCTCACCATGGGAGCTCCAGTGATATTTGTGCCCAAAAAGGACAGAACCCAAAGGTTATGCGTGGACTACCGTGCCTTGAATGAGGTAACCATCAAGAACAAGTACCCATTACCCCGCATTGAAGACTTGTTTGATCAGTTGAGGGGAGCTTGTGTGTTCTCGAAAATTGATCTCAGGTCAGGATACCACCAACTCAAGATAAGGCAATCTGATATTCCCAAGACAACTTTCGTATCTCGGTACGGACTGTATGAATACACTGTCATGCCTTTCGGGCTAACTAATGCCCCGGCATATTTCATGTATCTCATGAACAAGGTATTCATGGAATATCTGGACAAATTTGTGGTGGTTTTCATATATGAACTTCTCGTCTTCTCCAAAGATGAAGAAGAACATGAGAAACATCTAAGGTTGGTGTTGCAGGGGCTGAGAGAACACCAACTATATGCCAAGTTGAGCAAGTGTGAGTTTTGGCTGAAGAGAGTTCCCTTCTTAGGACATATAATCTCGGAGGGAGGAATCTCCGTAGATCCCGCCAAAATCGAGGATATACAGAAGTGAAAGACCCCTGAAAATGTTGGGGAAGTTCGAAGCTTCTTGGGATTGGCTGGATACTATCGACGGTTTATTGAGGGATTCTCTAGAATCTCGAGACCCCTCAACAAACTATTGGAGAAGGGAATCACATTTTCATGGACGCCACAGTGCGAGACGAGTTTTCAGGAGTTAAATAAAAGATTGACAACAGCCCCAGTGCTAGTTATGCCAGATATGCAGAAGAACTTTACGGTGTACCGCGATGCCTCTGGAAACGGGTTGGGATGTGTTATCATGCAAGAAGGGCATGTCGTGGCTTATGCATCCCGGCAGCTTCGGAAGCACGAGAAGAACTATCCTACACATGACCTAGAACTAGCCGCAGTGGTACACGCGTTGAAACTTTGACGGCATTACTTGATGGGGAAGAGGACAGAAATATATACGGATCATAAGAGTTTAAAGTACATTTTCACACAGCCAGATCTAAACCTCAGACAAAGGAGATGGTTAGAGCTAATCATTGACTTTGATGTGGGCATCAACTATCATCCTGGGAAAGCAAACGTCGTGGCCGGTGCTCTAAGTCGGAAAGTGCAGGTCAATAAGTTGAGCTTGAAGGACATGCCTGCAGAATTGAAGGACGAGGTTATAAGGCTCACTCTATGCCTGGTAAATAGTGGTGAAGCCATCGCCATGGAAGTGGACTCCACACTAGAGCAAGACATACGCGATTGTCAAAAGGATGACGAGATGATACAAGAAATCAGGCAACTCATCAAGGAAAAGAAAGCCCCTGGTTTCAGAGAGGATGAACAGGGAACGGTGTGGCACGGGAAATGAATCTATGTGCCAGAAGTAAAGAAGATCCGTGAATTTATTTTGAAGGAGGCTCACGATTCTGACTATTCCATTCATCCTGGGAGTGCGAAGATGTACCAGGACCTCAAGAGCAGGTATTGGTGGTATGGCATGAAGCGAGATGTCGCGGAACATGTTGCCCTATGTGACACATGTCAGTTGGTGAAAGCAGAACATCAACGACCCGCGGGATTATTGCAACCACTCAAAGTGCCTGAATGAAAATGGGAAGAAATCAGTATGGATTTCATAGTGGGATTGCCTAGGACCCAATCAGGATATGATTCAATATGGGTCATCATCGACAGGCTAACCAAGGTAGCTCACTTCATCCCCGTGAAGGAAAGCTACAGTGGATCCAAATTGGCGGAGTTGTACATGTCATGGATCGTGTGTTACCATGGAGTGCCGAAGAAGATAGTGTCGGATCGAGGGACACAGTTCACCTCGAGGTTTTGGCAGAAGTTGCATGAAACCATGGGAACCCATCTGAACTTTAGTTCTGCCTATCATCCCCAAACTGATGGGCAGACGGAAAGAACCAATCAGATTCTTGAGGATATGCTGAGGGCGTGTGCACTCAAAAACAATCGGAGTTGGGACAAGAACTTACCGTATGCGGAATTCTCCTACAACAACAGCTATCAAGCTAGTATGAAGATGTCACCGTTTGAAGCTTTGTATGGGAGGAAGTGCAAAACTCACCTATTTTGGAACCAAACAGGGGAAAGTGAAGTGTTTGGTCCCGAAGTACTACAAGAAGCCGAGGCGAAAGTGAGGGAAATTCGCAACAACTTGAGGATAGCACAGACACGACAAAAGAGCTATGCCGATGTTCGGAGAAGAGAGCTCGTTTTCAACTTGGGGGACTATGTCTATCTCAAGGTGTCCCCTATCCGAGGACTTCGTCGGTTCAAGGTGAAAGGGAAGTTGTCACCTCGGTACATCGGACCCTTTCAAGTTCTGGAGAGGAAAGGCGAAGTGGCGTATCAGCTAGAATTACCGGCTCGCTTATCGGATGTGCACGATGTATTCCATGTGTCACAGCTCAAGAAATGTCTGAGGACACCTGAAGAGATGTTACCCATGAATGAAGTGGACGTAGCTGAGAATTTGTCTTATGCCGAGCAACCATCCAAGATTTTGGAGACAATGGAACACCTCACCAGAAATAAAAGAATCCGGATGCGCAAGGTGCAGTGGAAGCATCACTCAGAAGAGGAAGCCACCTAGGAGCGAGAAGATGAGCTTAAGGCACAATTTCCGGAATTGTTTTCTTAGAACCACCAATCTCGAGGACGAGATTTCTTTTAAGGGGGGTAGAGCTGTAACACCCCAAAATCCCGTTCAGAGGGGAATTTAAAAATTTTTGGACGTGTTGCATGTGTTGCAAAAATTCAAATTCAAACTGGAATTCAAATTAAACTCAAAACAGAAATGAAATAGAAAAAGAAAAAGGAAAACTGAAAAAAACCGGCCAGTGGGCCGAAACCCACCAGCCGGCCCATCGATCCCGCGCCAGCCCGCAGCCGCACGCGCCCCCTTCTTCCCACTGACATGCGGGGCACGCCAGTCTTTCTTCTTCCTCGTGCTAGCGCCGCGCTCGGCCGGACTCTCTCTCACCCCGAATCAAAACTAACCCGGATTCCTGCGTATCCCAGCCGAATTTTGTTCGTGGGCAACGTCACCTCGATCACAACCGAACCCCGCCCTTCCCCCGTCTATAAAAACCCCGGCATCGTCCCGTTTTCCCCATGATCTGCCGATTTTCTCCCCGGTGAGAACCCGAGCCCCTCCGGCGAATTCTGCCCGATCTATGCTCGGGAATTCCGATCTAACATGCTGGTCTTGATCCACCGCCTCCGGGGAACCTCGCAGGTGCAGAAAACGTGGTGGTTTGCGGTTCAAACACAGCGCCGACGAGCCTCGCCGTGAATTCACCTTGGACCTCGTCGCCGACCACCTTCCAGGACCTCCGAACTCAAGAAAACCCCCGAGGTGAGATCCCCGACCTCCCCTCCACCGATCTATGCCATAAAATCACAGTTCTAGGAAGAATTTACGAAGATCCGAAACTTTCCGGCGAGATCGCCGCCTCCCGCCGCCTTGTGCCGCCGGGCAGCGCCGCCCGCGCTCGATCAGAGCGACGTGGCCGCTTGTGCGCCGTTTATTTTAAATCGCACGGTAGAGTTTAAATCCCCGCGTACCGGTTCGATGTTATAATCTCAACCGTCTGTTTTAAATCGGATGGTCCACGTCAGCCTCGCGTTATAAAGATTGGAATTCTTACGTGCTACCCGCTGGGGTTCTCGGAAAATAAGAGCTAGCCCCGGAAACTTCTGATCTAGCCCCTGGAACTTTAGAAAATCATGTAAATTCATTTAAAAATCAGTTTTAGCCCCTCGAGTTAATAAAAATTAGGAAAAACCCCTCTGTTATGTGTAGCTAGACCCCTGAAAATTCTTAAAATAATATTATAGACCCTATAGTGGGGTGAGTTTACCTTTTTAACCCTATTTGAGGTTAAAATTAGGAAATTGAATATGTGGTTAGTATTTTAAATTTAAAAGGTGGGACAAACATATTGTCAAATTCAAATTAAAAACTTTCCCAGTACTTAGAAAACCTTGGAGTGAGATAAAAATAGATTTTTGGCTGAAATGAATCTGTTTAATTGATTATTCACATTTATTAGTTAGAGGGACACATTTTTAAGTAGAGAATAATTCTGAAAATTAGAAAAATAAATGTAAAATAGTTTACATCAGAGGAAAAGATCAAAAATATATTATTAACTTTCAGATGAAAAATACCTTTCAGGCATACTTGGTAGCTAAAAGGTGTAGTATTTGAATATAAGGAATTTATTGAAAATTGGAAACTCATATATATAGTCTGCAAGTATAAATGTGAATACAAAAGTAGGAATCATATACACATGATTAAAAGTGCATGTAAGCCAAAGATCAACACACATAGAGTAACCACAACACATAGAATTTGTGAATGGCTTTTATACATGTGAATGTGTGGTTTATATGAAGTGGAAGTGTGAACTATGTCTTATGGATTGTTGTTTTTCTTTTTGCTATGTGTGATGATATGATGTAGAACCTGCTCCAGAGCAAGTTCTCCTTTCCAAGATCAGGACTACCCATTCCAAGAGCAGCAGGAAGGAGGCAAGTGTCCTTGACCACTTTGATCCTATGCTAGGATGTGTAGATAGAATTATTTGCATTGTCAATTGAAAATATGAAACCCATGCTAGGAAGTTTCCCTAGAATTGCATTACCTTGTTTCCTTGTACCTTGGGTTGGGATTCATTTTATCATGTCATTTATTATTATGCATATGCCTAGCCATGCTTAGAATGGGATATTGTGGGATATGAGATCATCAGTTTATTTTACCATACTCTTGAATGAGATATTGTGAGTTATGTAGAGGTAGGGATCAAGGCAAGTTGGATGTTTTGGTTGTGTGCTGGGTGCACGAGACTCGAGTTTGTGTTTAGTACTTGCCTGGATCCTAAGGACCGGTTCATGGAGCATGTAACCTGGCTTTACCGTGCCAACCACATGTTGAGATGGGGCAGCTTGGCCAATTAATTAGGTGTATCCCTGGCGTAGTATGGGTGTGTTGGATGGTGCGGGGAGTTGGTGTCAGCTGGACTACCTTATGAACCGCAAGGCTCAAGAGGGGGCCACTGCAGCGGGGTTGGAGCCTCTTGTATGCTGTTAGGGGTGAAACCTCAGTGGGCCCACGCTCGTCGGGAATCCCTTTGTAAAGGCTTCATATTGATCTCCTGGCTACACACCTTGGAAGTGTGAATGTGGTTTGTGGCCACTGGCATAATGGAGGTTCTTTTAGTCCACCCGACAACGAGGGATGAAATCACTACATGTGGGTACAGTGGTAAAACTCTGCAGAGTCAAAACTGTCATGACAGCCATGCTCACGGTCAAGAGCGGCTTGGACTTATTCATGATTAGAGGATTGATGGTTTTGGAAGTTGTGGATGTTAAGCGGGGAGCTTAACATTGGAAATGATGTTATGGTTATTTGATTATGATGATGGGATGGGAGATTGGGACCATTTCACCTGTGTAGTAATGTAGGTGCTTAATAAGCTAAGGTAATAGGTATTAATAGCATAGTGCTTTAATCATGAGTTCAACCTCCCCTTGTTCTAGCCATGCATGAAATAACTTTCCCACATTTGCTGAGTACCATCGGTACTCAACCTTGCATATTTGTTGGTTTATATTGCTGCTCAGGTCAAGATAATGAGGTGGTGTATAATGACCAAGACTTTGGACCCGAAGAAGGTTTCTAGGTTCATGGAGACCCCCGGGCAACGCCTGTGACGGAGCCCTCAAGAATAATATTCCGCTGTCAGTTTATTTACTTGTGATGAACTTATTATTGTCCATCGAGGCATTTGCTATGTAAGACTTATTTACATTCGACACCTGGCTTTTAATAAATGATGCTTCACTATTTGTCATCACATGTATGAGAAAATGATCCTGGCATACATGTGATATTCACTTGGTTGTTCTTCGGAAAAACCGGGTGTGACAGACTCCCACTCGACGGGGTTTCGCTCTTGGGGTTCCGTCTTCTCCTCGGGAGTCCCTTCCTCATAAACCCCTGCAAAAGCTTCAAACACAAGCAGTGAGCACGATGGCTCAGCAAGTCTGACCTGTCTCTTCTATACATGAAACTTCGACATGAGGGTTTCAGGGTACATGAGGTAAATAAGTTGCAAAGGACTCGATTATTATTTGAGCCTTACTTTCAAGTTTTAGAAGCAGGTTTGGAGAACCTCACACTAAGGCACATGAGAGAGCCGTAATCTAACAAGAAACATATTTCTCTCATGTACTTTGGCCCAAGTTGAAAAGAACTTTAATTAGCTCTAAACTACATCAAGTCATTAACAATCAATGTACAGCTTTCAAATCAGCAAACTTTTAACATGTATCTAACCTATTCTTTCTACGTCACGGTACAGTGAACAAGTGGTACTCACTGACCGCGAGGGACGGCCGATTATAATCGATTTACACCTGCAGGGTTACCCGAATAACCCGTCATGTATGCCCGTACTCGATGTTGCCTACAGAAACCATCATGGATGTCGTACGCAACAACCTTTCACCCGTCAGCCAAATATTGAACCGGTCCTATCGTCCCGAGCAAGAGGTCTCTACGCGCGCATCCGCGTTGCCGCCAGCCGATTTACACCTCAAGCTCTCAACCTACCCTCTGGACGACAAGCAATGCCTCAATACCAAGCTACCCGAGTTACATTGGTTTCCCGTTTCCCATATATCCGGTAGGTCTTCGGTACTGTTCTAGCTTGTTCAACAGTCCCGCACACGGCTCGGTCGTCAATCGACACAAGCGGAGCTATGGCACCCAGGTCCCAAAGTCCTGCTGCCCTTACTCTCTGCTCGGTCTCATTTTTTTCGCCATGTGTCTCATTTGCTATCTTTACCCGAGTTGTGTGCCTCTAGCATATTCTCACGAGTAGTTCCAACTACTCGACTTGTACTGAATCCTACACTATCTTAGCATTGCAGTAGCTAAATTCGGTTTACAAACCTAATTCCATCCCAGGGTTTTCTTGGCTATGCATTTGGTTTTTCAAACAAGACTCTAATGCAAAAATGGTTAATGAAAACCGGAGCTTGCCTTGCTGCTCCTTGTTGTAGGCTAGTTGTTCCTCTAGAGTGACGAAGTCTAAGACTTCAAGCTCCTCCTCAACTTTAGCGACTACATGAGATAATACATACATGTATCAATTTGAATGCATTTAAATTGAAGTTAAACTTGTGAGGACTATAAGTCTTACTAGACAGACCCAATGACTTTGAAAATTTTACTGTGGTTTGGATACAACCTAAACATAGACTTTGCCAAGTTTCATTTGCAGCAAAGGTCATTTGAGATCTCCACAAAAAATTATGTACTTGGCCTTAATAGGAGCTCCTAGGGTGTTCTACGGATTTTCAGAGGGTTCTAATGGAGTTGGTTTCACTTAATTTGAAGGTTCCTATCCAAAGATGTGAGCTAAACAAGTTCAGAGAATTTCTGAAAAATGTTTCAGGACATTTTTCCTTTTCTCTGGAACAGTTTTATTAATCACACCATTAGGTGGATCAAATGAGCTCAAATGGATTTGAAATTTTATGGTATCTCCGGGATATTTTGGTGAACATCCTACCAAAATTTCAGAATAATTTTTTAATGGGTTCTCCAGTTAAAATTGTACACAGTTTAAATTTTCAATAATTAAGTCTGGAGAAATAAGGATTTTCATGAAGTGGAACTTGATTTGTTGGAAAGTACTCAGAGAGCTGAATCCAACAAAATTCGGTTCACTCGATTTGGAGTTTTCTGCAAAAGTTATGCTCTTCTAAAGTTTGGAGAAATCTGGAATTTGAATTAATTGTTGAAAAATTAAAAACACTGACAGTGGGTCCAGGAGACACGTGTCTAGTGCCGGGACAGCGCCACACGGGACCACAGACTTAATTCCCACACTATCATAGCTGATCCGCGCCCACAGGGGATCCGGTTGCTGGTTTCCTCCCACTGACAGTGGGCCCGGCCCCGGTTATCGTCTACCTCGTGCCTTCCGTGCGGTAGCACCGCCGAACTCGATCGTCCGGCCAGCTCCAGTGCTCTAACTTACCGTCAGCCCCTAATTTTGTGCTCTGAACACGTTGGGAGGGTTTCCCCATCTCGACGTTGGCTCTAACCGAGCCCACGACGGTGCGGCGGCTGGGGAAGAGTTCGGCGACAACGCTCCGACGTGCTAGCCTGTCAAAAGCTCGGTGGAGTGGCTCTACAGCACCAGTGGTGGCTGAGGAAGCTCGGCATGGTGGTGGACAGGCCCAGGAATAGCTCCAAGGTGGGTCTCACCGTGTGCCCGATGCTTCTCGCTAACGCCCCCATCGGAAAACTTGGAAAAATGCCGTGCACAGGGGTTTTCATGCTGGGTTTCGTGCACCTAACTTATGCGCCACTGAGTCTAGTTCCTGTGTGTGAAGTTTTTGTGGAATCTAAATGAGAACCAAACGGGAATTTTAAAGTTCCTTACCTGAAGGTGACTTTGCACCGGCCGGAAGCAAACTGCAAAATTCACCGTCGACGCTCAACCACTAAGCTCAAGCCTCGGAGGTGAGCTGTAGGAGGTCCTTGCACGTCCAGAAGTAGCCTTGCTTGTCCGTGACAAGCCCGGGGTGAGGCTGCCCACAAGAGCACCTCCTCTCGGCTTTGTATCGGCCGCCGTGGAAAGGAGTGTTTCTCGGTGTAGAGAGCACGAGCTCACTCGGTGACGGTTTGAGGGGGTTGTGGAGAGTCCTGTGGTGCCGTTTTGCTTCTCAGCCGAGGCTCACACGAAAGCTTGGCGGGTGGCCGAGGATCGGAGGAGTAGCGGTGTCTCTGGTTGGTTTTCTTGCGCGAGGGAGCAACGAACTGATCAGCTCTGCCTCTGGCCGGCTTGGTTGCGGGGATAAGAGGGAGGAGCAACATCGGTTGACACAGCTCAGACCGAGCAGGAGATGGCACCGGCGATCAGCTTAGTGGCGTGCTCGGCTGAAGCCCAAGAACTGAGTGCTCTGTCTTCAGTTGGTTAAAACGCTAGTGAGGCTGACATGTGGGACCCACTCCCCTTTTAACCTCTGAAATTCAATTTTCCCCACTGCTCTAAACAGTAGAGACCCAAATACACTTTGACATTTGAATTATCTACCAACTGGCCATTTGAATTGGATAGAATTCCAATTATGGAGTGTTTGAATATATTTTTAGCACATATGCAGTTTGAAATTCAAATTGAGTTTGAATTTGCTAAAGTTAGCTCATGTCAAGATCAACTCCAAATGGAGTTAAAATTGGTGTGTGAGCTCACAAAAATGTGCTAAGTATGAATATGCGTCCCACTTTTGAAGTCATGGGACAAAAGTAGTTTGAATTTAAATTTGAGTTCAGTCTAGCCTCTTTCTAGTTATACCATAAAATTACCTCAAAAAGGTTTTGGATTTGGGTGGAATTTGGCATGAGCATTCCTAGCAAGGTGTTGGAGTTTTCCATATGCTCAGCCCCTATAAGATGCATGTTGGAAATGCCACTTTTGCATTTTGTGAGTTTATTGTCTAATGACCTTGTTGATGGTGTTTACTTGCTCTTCAAAGGTGTTCATAAAGTTTCCTCAAATGAGGTGTGTGTGGTGTGATGAACACTTTGGATGTGTGCAAAAACTTAGGCCCTTACATTCCTCCCCCCTTAAAAGAATCTCGTCTCGAGATTATAAGGTGAAAATGAGAGAGAGGACGGTGGAAAAATTACCGTATATGCGACGTGAAAAAGTCAGGGTAGTTAGCACGAAGAAATCCTTTGCTCTCCCAGGTCGCTTCATCTACGGAGTGATTACTCCATAGAACTTTGTAGAACCACAATTTATGGTTGCGTGTGGTTCGGTCCTTTTCATCAATGATCTAAACCGGTTCCTCCCAATACGTGAGTCCGGTTTCATTCTTCAATATCCCCCAGCTGAATGGTAGTAGATAGCTTAAGACACTTCCTCAGCTGAGAAATGTGAAAGACGTCGTGCACACCAGAAAGTGTTTCTGGTAATTTCAGCCGGTATGCTACTGATCCACATCTTTCTGAAATCTTAAATGGACCGGTGAATTGGGGTGCCAACTTTCCTCTCACCCTGAATCTGTTCACGCCCTTCATTAGAGACACACGTCGATATACATGATCCCTGACTTCAAATTGTAATGGGCATCTTGTCTGGTCCGCATACTGTTTTTGTCAGGATTGGGCGACTTTTATGTTTGCTTGAATTAGTCGAACCTTTTCCTCCGCGTTGTTGACAAGATCAATCCCGAAGGTGACCCTTTCACCAGACTCACACCAATTCAGTGGTGTGTGGCATTTTCTCCCGTATAGCACCTCGTAAGGCGCCATCTTGATGCTGGCTTGGTACCCATTGTTGTACGAGAACTCGGCCAACGGTAAGTGATCATCCCAATTCATACCGTGGTTGATAGCACAAGCTCATAGCATATCTTCTAAAATTTGATTTACCTGCTTGGTTTGCCCATCCGTCTGTGGATGGTAGGCTGAACTATAGATCAGCTTCGTCCTCAATGCAGCATGTAGCTGCTCCCGAAAACGGGACACAAATAAAGTTCCCCGATCCGATATAATGGTGCGGGGTACACCATACAAGTGTAGAATCCATGAGATGTACAATTCAGCATACTTCTTGGCATTGTAGTTGGTGTTGACCGGGATAAAATAGGCAACTTTGGTGAGCCGGTCGACGATAACAAACACAGAATCATGTTTCTGAAAAGTGGTGGGTAAACCAATGATGAAGTCCATGCTCACATCTTCCCACTTCTAGGAAGGAACGCCCAGTGGTTGTAGCAGTCCGGTTTTCCTCATGTGGTCTGCCTTCACCCTTCGACATGTATCACACTCGGACATGTACTTTGCGATCTCCCGCTTCATTCATGTCCACCAAAACTTGTTCCTAAGTTCTTGATACATTTTGTTGCTGCCGGGGTGAATTGAAAACTTTGACAAGTGAGCTTCATCAAAGATTTCCTTCCGTAACTCCGGATTACGGGGTACGACGATCCGGTCGTTGAACCATAGGATGCCGTCTCCGTCCTTCCGGAAACATTTCAGCTCCCCACTGTCTATACGTCTCCGCAAATGCGACATGCCCTTGTCATGTTTCTGAGCTTCCGCTATCTCTTCACGGATTGTGGGGATCAAAAGCTAAGTTATAGAGAGCTCCATGTGGGACCAGATGCAATGGTGGCTCGCTCTCTACCAACGGCGTGATGGTCAGATTGTTGACGTGTGACTTGCGACTCAGCGCATCCGCCACCATGTTTGCCTTGTCGGGGTGATAATAGATCTCTATTTCGTAATCCTTTATCAACTCTAACCATCTTCGCTGTCTCATGTTCAGCTCTTTCTGAGTGAATATGTACTTGAAACTTTTGTGGTCAGTATATAAATGTACGAGGTTACCGAGTAGGTAGTGCCTCCACATTTTAAGTGCAAGCACCACGACAGCGAGCTCCAAGTCATGAGTTGGATAATTCTGCTCATGGTTCCTGAGCTACCGTGATCCATATGCGACCACCCTTCGGTCTTGCATCAGCACACATCCGAGCCCTATGCCGAATGCATTGCAGTACACATCGAACGGTTTTGTTGTGTCTGGCTGTGTCAAAACCGGTTCTGATGTTAAGTGCTTCACTAATGACTTGAGCGCTCATTCACATGCTGGACTCCAAACATATTTGGTAGTAGAGTAGGGGCTTCTCCACGCTCTCGCCAACAGCCTTGAGCCTGGCGAAGTGAATCACGGCCTCAAACCTGCACTCGGAAGTTTTTTTCTTCTTTTTTTAGTTATGATCGCCAGGTAGATGAAGATTGAGGCCACAATTCCATCATTGGACAACAACGCCCTAATAAGGCAAAAAAAACAAGAGTTTGGCTTTGGCTGGCAGGTTCTATTCTCTACTGGAGTACTCGTAATAAGAAAAGTAAACAGTTGGCCAGTACGAAATCATTAATGATCAAAACCGCCGGCCAAGAGGAGGGCCGAAGACTTGTTTTGCAATTCGTTTCCAAGAAGGTGTCTAGTGCTGACTGCCGGGACAAAGAAAAAAAAAAGAAAGAATAGCAGCCACCTGTGGGAAGAGAAGATGTCCTCCAGTGCGTGCCTGTCGCGAAGGTCAACCTGCAGCAGCAGAATCAGCAAGATATTAAGATGCCTGGGTCAAAAATATTATCATTCATTCCTCAGATAGATTGGAATCGAAATCAGATCAAGGGAGCCAATAACACCGGATGTGCAAGCATCTCCTTCCCTGGTTGAGAGGGAGAGAGAGAGAGAGGTGGGAGAGGAAGAACATGTCTGGTGTGCAAGGCGAGTTGACGTGCTGTATCTCGTATACGTAAGTACTCCGTAGTAATTTATTATTAAACTGGGAGTGGGAGAGGAGGAAATTAAACGCATGAGGAAGGAGGCCATAATCGGAGTTGTGGCTGACCAACGATCGACGCGTTTTCCCAAGGCAACGCATCGTTCCTACGCGTGCAGCATGGAATTGTGGAGTTGGAACTTGGAAGAAAGGAAAGGAAAGGAAAAATATGGGAGCCACGGCCATGGCGTGACCCAACTGCCATGGCTCGGCTGGTCTGGGCTGGCCTGGAAAAAAAAAAGATGCGGTTTTTTTCTGCACCGCACCAGCACCACACAACACAACAAGATGAAGGGATGAAAGGGAAAAGATGGGACTCTGCTCCGAAAAGCAACCGCCATCCTCAGAACAAGATGGATGTATTTATTTTTTCCCGGCGGCAGCGGGAATAAAGATCCGAAAAAGGCAGTGGAGGAAGGGAAGGGAAGGGGAGGGAAGGGACCTTGTGGAAGACGAGGTCGTGTCCGGCGAGCTCTGCGACGCGGACGAGGGCGACCTGCGAGGCGTTGTCGAGGTTGTCGACGACGACCACGCGGAAGCCCTGGTGGAGAAGCTGCAGCACCGTGTGGCTGCTGATGTAACCGGCGCCGCCGGTCACAAGGATGGTCCGCACCACAGCCGAAATCATCTTCTTCCTTTCTTTCTTTTTGATTTGATTTGGGGATGGAGTCGAGGAGGGGGAGGAAGAGACGACGACGACGACTGAGTTGAGTTGATGATGCCTATCTCTCTCTCTGTTCGTCTGCCTGCCTGCCTACTACTGCCGCCTTCGCAAACCTCTCTCCGGAAGAAGCAGATATATAGAAGGAACCTGGGTGGGTGGGTCCCACATGCCTCTCTCTCTCTCTCTTCTCTCTCTGCTCTGTCTCTGCCGCGGGCGCGCACGACGATTCCGGATGCTCTCGTCTCTTCTTTTTTTCTTCTCCCCCCCGGATTGGTGGCAGACTTCGCCACGTCGTCAGACCCGTCCGGTGTACCGAAGCAATGGGTTCCAGGATCTCTCTCTCTCTCTCTCTCTCTCTCTCTCTCTCTCTCTCTCTCTCTTTTCAGTGACACGGTAGAGTAGAGACGAACACACCTGTATTCTAGTCAAAAAATATATACACCCGTATTAATACGGGTCATACGTACAGGGTGATCATCATGAGAGCCTAGGCATGCTCTGTCATAGGCTTAGCAATCTTCGAGAAGTTTGGAATGAACCTCCGATAATATCCCACGAGTCCGAGGAAACTCCGTACCTCGTGAACAGTTCTCGGGGACTTCCAATTCAACACTTGTGTGATATTACTCGGGTCTACAGCGATGCATTCCGCTGAGATAATGTGCCCGAGAAAAGGCACTAGAGATATCCAGAATTCGCACTTGCTGAATTTCACGTATAGCTTGTGATCCCGCAGCCATTGCAAGACTATACGTAGATGCTTCTTGTGTTCTTCCTCCGACTTGGAATATACCAATATGTCATCGATGAAGACCACAACAAATTTGTCCAGCTCCTGCATGAATACCGAGTTCATCAAGTACATGAAGTGAGCTGGAGCATTGGTGAGGCCGAAGGACATGACCAGATACTCATAAAGTCCATACCACGTCGAGAAAGCAGTCTTCAGAATATCCTCAGCCGTGTCTTAATCTGATGGTACCTAGATCTTAAGTCCATCCTGGGAAAGATCTTTGCTTCGACCAACTGATCAAACAACATGTTTATCCGTGGCAATGGGTACATGTTCTTGATGGTTACGGCATTTAGTGGACGATAGTCCACGCAAAGCCGCAACGTCTCGTCTTTCTTCTTCACAAATAATGGTGAACAGCCCCATGGTGAGGAGCTCGGCCTAATAAAACCCTTCTCCAGCAAGTCCATTAACTGCGTCTTCAGTTCAGCCAATTCCTTGGGCACCATCTTGTATGGCCGTCGGGATATTGGCATTGTTCCCGGTGCAAGTTCAATCTTGAACTCCACCTCTCGGTCGGGCGGCATCCCCGGTAAATCATCTGGGAACATGTCAGGGAACTCACAAGGCTACTGGAATGTCCTCCAATCTGATGGTTGTGGATTGATATACACTTGGACGTTTTATTTCTAGACTGTCTAGAAATAAAGAGTGTGACTCGTGCATTTCTGGGTGTAGATGCACGACTCAGAGGACGGTGTCTAAAACAGCGCAGTGGTGGGTTAACCACGATATCCCTAAGATGACATCGACCTTCTGTCCCTCTAAAACTATGAGAGGTGTAGGGTACACTCTACCCGCTAAGCTTAATGGTACTTTAGAAACCATCATGCTTGCTGAAATCTTCCCACCTGTTGAATAAATCAAATATGGACTTTCGGTGGGTAGTATTTGCAAGCTGTGTTTAGCAATAAAAGCTTGGCAAATAAAATTATGTGTGGCGCCTGAATCAAATAATACTACGGCGGGATGCTGATGGAGTTGGAACATACCCGCAAGGATTGGATCTCCCTCCGGCACATCCTCTATGGCAAGTTGGTGGACAGTATCGGGCCTAGGATTTGCCGACGGCGCATTAGTGGGGTTCCGGGGCTAATTCCTCCCTGGAAACTGCGGTGCAATTCCGCCGCCTTGCCTCTCAGGACAGTTGTTGGCAAAGTGTCCTGGGCGACCACATTTGTAGCATGTGGCTGCTGCCTGGCCGGTGCTTGGGGGACGAAAGCCCGGCATGCGCTGCTGAGGTGCATACGCATGCGGCATCGCCCGCTGCTGCTGTTGTTGCTGCAGAGGTGGTGCTGGTAGTGCCGGCCTGAATGCCAGTTGTCCGCATCGATGGGTTCATCCGCCCTTGAGAATACCGGGGGACGAGTAGCCAGAAAGTAGGAGTAGGGACTTTGTTGGCGCTCCTCACGATCTTGACGTCTCTCCGGCCGAGACGTATTGGCAATAAGTGTCTGCAGCAACTCCGTCTGCTGCTGATGAGAACCCGGCATCGCTGCAACGATGTCGGCCAATGTAACCGTTGGCGGTGGCGGTGGAGGTGGTTGCTGTTGCTGTTGCTGCTGTCCCGAGGAATCCTCGGGAGGCTGTTTGTAGGTCTCTCCCCCGTCACTGGAACCCCCAATGTCTGGGTTGGCACGAGTGCGAGTATTCTGAAATTCAAAAGAGCAGCGATCAGCACATGTCATACTTATAATTCCATATAAAACAGTAGGTATTGAAGTGACACATGAAAAACTTGCACAACATTCACATATATTGATAAAGCATAAACTTTATACAAGATACATTATTCTCGGGTCTCCGAGAAGTCGTGCTCATGTCGTCACTACTTATACATATACTACTGTCTACACGACATGTCACCGATTACAAAAGTTTTCCTTACACCACCCTCGCTGCACTACTTGGCAACGGTAACCTACTACTCGGAGTAGAACTCGACCTCCTGCGGGTCGTCCTCCTCCGCTACCTCTGCTGGTGGCTCCGGGTCCATGACCTCTTCTTCCGGTTCAGGTTCCCCCATTGCCGGAAGACCCAAAACTATGGGTACGGCACCTACAATTGGTATGCCCATTACCGGAGGTACGAGGTCCTGCAACGCGTGCACCTCGTCCATGGCCTGGTAGTAGTCCTCTTCCCAGCCTTGCCCTTCCTCAATAGCGTCATCCTGCTCTTGAGTGAGGACCTCATTCTGCTGGGTCAGAGTCTGCACTTGTTGTTGTAAAACCGTGATGTCAACGCGGCTTTTCTTTTTTGCCTTCTTCAGACGATGCAACTGATTGTGTTGTTCATTCAGTCGCTTTATTATCGGAAGGAGCACATTGCGGAGTGTGCTGTGAGCACTCCCAAAATGGTCTCCATGGCTGGTGCTCTCCTTGAGCTTTGCAGCAAGACAATCCAAATGAACAGCTTGGATGTCCATCACGGCTTTTCCTGCCCTCAACTGGAGGCTGAGGTTCGCCTCCGTGGGGTTGTACCTTGGGCAACCCGGATCTGTTGCCTCCATGTACCTTTCTCCCCATACATAATTAGCTCGTCCCTCCACCGGAACGAGTGCGTATGGAGTGCCCTCCATAGCTCTCACGTGTAGCTGGCAGAAACGCGACATGGTGTCGCAGGCTGCCACTTGCCACATTTCCTCCGGTTGTCTGCCCCTCACCATAACGGTGAACGGCGCCCAACCGGGTGGCGTGGATCCTGCAGGAACTTCGACATGGATCGTCCATGTCTTGTTCCCCTCCTCGCCTTATTCCTTGGCGAAGTACTGTGGCATCTCCACATATCCGAAATATTAAAGCATTTGCTTCAACACTTCCGGATAACCGCTGCGGTGAGAATAGTGGGATACCACCCACCCGTTCTCCAATTGTCTATCCACTGTCATCTGTAGAAACATATTTGAGAAATGTCAAATATTTATTTGAACAGTAAAACATTGAGTTATAACATAAAACATGTCATTGAACTCATAAAACTTGGAAACATAGTTCAAAGTTAAACAAAATTGACTGCCGATCTTCTGTCCAAGATGACAGCCCTGACCAGTTTCAATTTCAACCTGATTTAGACCATGCTAAATGCAAAACCAATTCTGGATCTCAACATAAAATTTAAAGCTAACTTCAATAGCTTTCCTAAAGTATTAGCTTGGCATAAGATCTATCCTTATTCAAAAGTTATGAGATGTCAAAGTTGACAGAATTTCTGGAGAAAATTGGACAGCACCTCCCTGCTTGAGGTACTGATTTGATCCAAGAATTCCGGTTAATTCTACACCAATTTGACAACACTTTATGTTACAAAGTTGTAACCCACCTCATGAACTTTTCAGAACTACCTCATTTTCTATTTTTGGATTTTATGCAGGAAGTTATGCTCAATTTACAGAGAGTTACAGGGAGTGTTTGCTCTGCCCTTTTTTCTGGACAGTTTCAACTCTACTGCATTTTTCGACTGGTTAAGGGAGGAAACACCTCTGGACATCAACAGAAAAGTTGTACAGCTCTTCCAAATATTTCTCGAAATGTATCATATGATCCCAATCTCGAAAGAACTCAATCTATAACATCTGATTAACTTCAGCCTTATTTCAGCTGAAAACAGGGGACTCTATCCTTAGTATCCTATAAGTTGAAAACTTGTTAACTTTGAACATCCTGATTAAGGGAAGGAGTTACATCAAAGTTTTAGTGCTCTATATCAAAACATTCAAGTTTTACAATGAAGTTTCTTATTTAGTGGGGTGTGACATCGAAGCGTCACCAGTTCATGTCGGTACTACGTTCCTCACAAAGAAAAAAAAACCTATACCGGACTTAGCCGGCTTCATTAGTTCAGTGGCACTAAATGTCTCTCGCACACAGATGCTACTTGTCTACCGATTCGTGGTCAGACTACCTGCAAATAACTCACACAATCATCAGACTCGGCTGCACACTGAGCCCGATCCCAATACAGCTCATACACCCGTCCGTCATCACTCGAACAGGTGTTCTCAAGCCAAACACGCCTTGAGCTACGTGTTCACGTTACTGACCACGTGAACGGGTGTCCCAAACTTGCCTGAAGCACGCTAGGGAAGGGCGTTGCTCGAATACCCCGAACGACATGAAGAGTCGTAGAGGATATTAAAGCGGGTCGGGTTACCTGCCACCCGTGGGGCTCCACCCTTCAGCTTGTGCAGCACTGGTGGACAGCGCTTACATGCACCCCCAAGACATAAAACATCCCGAGATGCACCATTTTCCGACATAAGCAATTAGGTTAGTATTGCCACTTTCTATACACTAATAACATCCTTATATGGGCTACTAACTTGTTCCTCACCGAGTTTTTGTAAAAGATGACCTTTGTAGCGCGTTAAACCTCAAGCGAGCTCTGATACCACGCTGACACAGCCCCACGGCCTCGTCGAGCCAGGATCACGCTGAGGGGTGCTGCGTTGCACAGCACCGGATAACGCACATCAAAGATACAAAGCGGAAGCAAAGTTTTATTACATAAACCAGTTTATGAACATTTTTACAACAAAATAGGTCAGTCTACACTCACGGGCGTAGACTATGCATCGAGTTCACGTTCAGCCCGTGAACGTATCCCCGCTAGAACGCACACACACTAACACGACGGCGTGCACGACTCCCACACGACGGGGTTTCCCTCTTGGGGTTCCGTCTCCTCCTCAGGAGTCCCTTCCTCATAAACCCCTGCAAAAGCTTCAAACACAAGCAGTGAGTACGATGGCTCAGCAAGTCTGACCCGTCTCTCCTATACATGAAACTTCTACATGAGGGTTTCAGGGTACATGAGGTAAATAAGTTGCAAAGGAGTCGCCTAATTATTTGAACCTTACTTTCAAGTTTTAGCAGCAGGTTGTGGAGACCTCACGCTAAGGCACATGAGAGAGCCGCAATCAAACAAGAAATGCATTTCTCTCATTTACTTTGCCCAAAGTTGAAAAGAATTTTAATTAGCTCTAAACTATAACAAGTCATTAACAATCAATGTACAGCTTTCAAATCAGCAAACTTTTAACATGTATCTAGCCTGTTCTTTCTATGTCTCGGTACAGTGAACAATTGGTACTCACTGACCGTGAGGGACGGCGATTATAATCGATTTACACCTGCAGGGTTACACGATAACCTGTCACATACGCCCGTACTCGATGTTGCCTACAGCAACCATAACGGACGTTGTATGCAACCGCCTTTCACCCGTCACCCAAATATTGAACCGGTCCTATCGTACCGAGCAAGAGGTCTCTGCGCGCGCATCCATAGGGCCGCCGGCCGATTTACACCTCAAGCTCTCAACCTACCCCCTGGACGACAAGCAATGCCTCTATACCCAACTACCCAAGTTACATCGGGTTCCCGGTTCCCATATATCCGGTAGGTCTTCAGTATTGTTCTAGCTTGTTCAACAGGCCCACACACGGCTCGGTCCTCAATCGACACAAGCGGAGCTATGGCACCCAGGCCCCAAAGTCCTGCTGCCCTTACTCTCCACCCGGTCTAATTTTTCTTGCCATGTGTCTCATTTGCTATCTTTACCCCAGTAGTGTGCCTCTGGCCTATTTTCGCAAGTAGTTCCAACTACTCGACTTGTTCCAAATCCTACACTATCTTAGCATTGCAGTAGCTAAACGAGGTTTAAAAACCTAATCCCACACCAGGGTTTTCTTGGCTATGCATTTGGGTTTTCAAACAAGACTCTAATGAAAAAATTAAGTGGGTGCTCTCAAAGTAAGTTCTCAAAACAGTACAATTTGTAAAAATGGTTACTGCAAACAGGAGCTTGCCTTGCTGCTCTTGGTCGTAGGCTAGCTGTTCCTCTGGAGTGACGAAGTCTAAGACTTCGGGCTCCTCCTCAACCTTAGCGACTGCATGAGATAATACATACATGTATAAATTTGAATGCATTTAAACGGAAGTTAAACTTGTGAGGACTATAAGTCTTACTAGACAGACCCAATGAGATTGAAACTGTGGTTTGTATACAAACTAAACAGAGACTTGGCCAAGTTTCATTTGCAGCAAAGCTCATTTGAGCTCTCCACAAATAATTATGTACTTGGCCTTAATTGGAGCTCCTAGGGTGTTCTAGGGATTTTCAAGGAGCAATCCATGACTTTCTGAAAACTAGATTTTCAGAGGATTGTAATGGAGTTGGTTTCACTTAATTTGAACGTTCCTAGCCAAAGATATGAGCTAAACAAGTTCAGAGATTTTCCAAAAAATATTTCTCGACATTTTTCCTTTTTTCTGGAACAGTTTTATTAATCACACCATTAGATGGATCAAATGAGCTCAAATGGATTTGAAATTTTTATGGTAGCTCAGGGATATTTTGGTAAACATACTAGCAAAATTTCAGAATTTTCCTTCAATGGGTTCTCCAGTTAAAATTCTAAACAGTTTACATTTTGAAGAAATAATTCTGGAGAAATAAGTATTTTCATGAAGTGGAACTTGATTTGTTGGAAATTACTCAGAGAGATGAATCCAAAAAAATTTGGTTCACTCGATTTGGAGTTTTCTAGTAAAAGTTATGCTCTTCTAAAGTTTGGGGGAAATCTGGAATTTGAATTAATCGTGGAAAAATTCAAAACAATGACAGTGGGTCCAGGGGACACGTGTCTAGTGTCGGGACAGCGCCACACGGGACCACAGACTTAGTTCCCGCGCTTTCACAGCTGATCCGTGCCCACAGGAGATCCGGTTGCCGGTTTCCTCCCACTGACAGCGGGCCCGGCCCCGGTCGTCGTCTACCTCGCGCCTTCCGCGTGGTAGCGCCGCCGAGGTTGCCAGAGCACCGCGGAACTCAATCGTCCGGTAAGCTCCCATGCTCTAACTCACCGCCAGCCCCTAATTTTGTGCGCTGAACACGTTGGGAGGGTTTCCCCATCTCGACGTTGGCTCTAACCGAGCCCGCGACGGTGCGGCGGCTCGGGAAGAGTTTGGCGACGTCGCTCCAACGTGCTAGCCTTTCAAAAGCTTGGTGGAGTGGCTCTACAGCACCAGTGGTGGCTCGGGAATCTCGGCATGGTGGTGGACAGGCCCGGGAATAGCTCTAAGGTGAGTCTCGCCGTGCGCCCGATGCTTCTCGCTAACGCCGCCATCGGAAAACTTGGAAATACGCCGTGCACAGGGGTTTTCATGCTGGGTTTCGTGCAGCTAACTTATGCGCCACTGAGTCTAGTTCCTGTGTGTGAAGTTTTTGTGGAATCTAAACAATCAAATGGGGATTTTAAAGTTCCTTACCCGAAGGTGACTTTGCACCGGCCAGAAGCAAACTGCAAAATTCACCGTCGACGCTCAACCTCTCAGCTCAAGCTTCGGAGGTGAGCTGTAGGAAGTCCTTGCGCGTCCATAAGTAGCCTTGCTTGGCCGTGACAAGCCCGGGGTGAGGCTGCCCACGAGAGCACCTCCTCTAGGCTTTGTATCCGCCGCGGAAAGGAGTGTTTCTCGGTGTAGGGAGCACGAGCTCCCTCGGTGACAGTTTGAGGGGGTTGTGGAGAGTCATGTGGTGCCGTTTTGCTGCTCAGCCGAGGCTCACACGCAAGCTTGGCAAGTGGCCGAGGATCGGAGGAGTAGCGGTGGCTCTGATCTGTTTTCTTGCGTGAGGGAGCAACAAACTGATCAGCTCTGCCTCTGTCCGGCACGGTTGCGGGGATAAGAGGGAGGGGCGACGTCGGTTGACACAGCTCAGACCGAGCAGGAGATGGCACCGGCGATCAGCTCGGTGGTGCGCTCGTCTGAAGCCCAAGAACTGAGTGCTCTGTCTTCAGTCGGTTAAAACGCTAGTGAGGCTGACATGTGGGACCCACTCCTCTTTTAACCTCTGAAATTTAGGTTTTCCCACTGCTCTAAACAGTAGAGACCCAAATGCCCTTTGACATTTGAATTATCTACCAAATGGGCATTTGAATTGGATAGAATTCAAATTGTGGAGTATTTGAATATATTTTCAGCACATATGCAGTTTGAAATTCAAATTGAGTTTGAATTTGCTAAAGTTAGCTCATGTCAAGATCAACTCCAAATGGAGTGAAAATTGGTGTGTGAGCTCACAAAAATGTACTGAGTATGAATATGCCTCCCACTTTTGAAGTCATGGGACAAAAGTAGTGTGAATTTAAATTTGAGTTCAAACTAGCCTCTTTCTAGTTATACCCAAAAATTACCTCAAAAAGGTTTTGGATTTAGGTGGAATTTGGCATCAGCATTCCTAGCAAGGTGTTGGAGTTTTCCATATGCTCAGCCCCTATAAGATGCATGTGGGAAATGCCACTTTTGCATTTTGTGAGTTTATTCTCTAATGACCTTGTTGATGGTGTTTACTTGCTCTTCAAAGGTGTTCATAAAGTTTCCTCAAATGAGGTGTGTGTGGTGTAATGAACACTTTGAATGTGTGCAAAAACATAGGCCCTTACAATAATAAACTAAATAAATACTAAACTAACTTAATTGAAACTTAAACTAAAATTAAGTAACTAAATTAAGTAAAAATTAAGCAAATATTAGATTACACGTACTTACTTCGAAGTGGCGTGAATCGCGGGGCGCATTCAGAGCCGAGTGGCGGTGGTGGCGCGGGGGGCCGGAGGTGCACCGGGGTGGATCGGCACGGGCAGGAGGAGGCCGGGGCAGCGCCGAAATATAATAAAGTACATATGACTTGGATCATCTGTTGGCGACTCCAAGCGACTTTGACTCTCTGTTCCATGAACAGAATTGGCGACTCTGCTGGTGAGAGATGTCATTTGCATCGACCAAACGCATCTTCAATGTTATCGGCATGTTCTTGTACCGATCGTCACCATGAAGAGCAAGGCCAACACATCCAGGAGGAAGGCCGACGGCAGAGCTGTTGACGTGAGCAACGTCATCGATGTTCAGCTCGGGGATCTTTTACAGGAGGAACGAGAACGCATCCAGGAAGAACTAGAGCAGGAGATCCAAGAGAAGATTGCACGACTTCAAGCCAAGCTTGCTTGCTTCCACAATACGCGAGGGGGCATCATCTAGAAGTCCGACACGCGTGAAGCAACAGCTCGCAAGGTAAATGCACCGACATCCCTTGAAGAACTCATTCAACTTGTAGATGCATCGGTCATCATGAAGTACAACGCCGATCTAGAGCAGATGGCATCGTCGGTAGCGGACAAACTCAAGAATTCTTTCAACACTTTCAAAGCCAACATAGAAAACACAATAGATCGAAACCTCCATTGGCGGATCCGATCTACTGTGCAACAACTGCAAGACGAGGTAAAAGGCAAACATGTAGAAGCTAACACAAGCAGTGCAGCATGGAACGCAGCCAGCACGACATCACCTTGCATGCCACCTACGTACACCCAAGCCAGGCAGCCTACCGTGAATGTGAAGCAACCATACTACCAAACGATGGCATATGGGCCTGCCGTTCCACCCACAGCGAGTGGTGCAAAGCTCGGGCCAGTACCCGATGCATAGTTTGCTCCAATACGTCCGCAAGTTGCACCTTGCAACTTGCTTGAGCCTGCCATGCCACAGAACCATGCAACATACGAAGAGCTTAGGGAATATGTGAGTAGAATGCTTAGAGAGCTCGCGGTGGCAACCAGGACAACTATTAGAAACTACCGAAAGCCTTACCCCGACCACTATGATAATGTCCCATATCACAGAGGCTTTAGGGTGCCGGATTTACTAAGTTTAGTGGAGAGGACTCTAAAACTACTCAAGAACATGTAGGCCAATTCTTGATCCAGTGCAATGACGTAGGAATCGCTGATGTTCACCGGATCGGGTTGTTCCCCTTGTCCCCAACCGGCACGGCTTTTAGGTTGTTTACATCGCTAGCTCCTAATTCTGTCCTAACTTGGCTGTGTTCAGAACAAAAGTTTCATGAATACTTCTTTACTGGCGAGGTCGTGCTAAGGTTGTTCCATCTAACCGCAGTGAGGCAGAGACATAATGAACTCGTAGCTGAATACATCAAACGGTTTAGGGAAACTAGAAACAAATGTTTTAGCCTAACCATAGGGGAGAAAGATTTGGCCAATCTAGCGTTTGCAGGACTTCGGCCGTATCTTAGGGAGAAGATGGTTGGCGTCGAGTTTAGGGACATCAACCAAGTCTTGCAACAAGTCGTGGCACACGGAACCAAGCCAAAGAGGCTAAGGCACATGGCCATTTCAAGGAGATCAACCACAGGGACCGAGGGAAGCAACACGTCAACCAACTCAGGGAGGACACTGCCAGTGATGAGGATATGGAGGTATGTATGACCAAGTGGGTTGAAAACCATAAGAACAAGCCTCTGGCTTTCATATTCTTGAAGCCCGATACCGGGAAGAAGGAAGAGATGCATTCACCTTCGAAGTAACGAAGTGTGACAAACTATTTGACGTGTTCTTACAAAACAAAGTCATCAAGTTGAAGAATGGCCACGTTATTCCACCACCCGAGCAGCTGGCCAACAAAGTATATTGTAGGTGGCATGACTCCTATTCTCATTCGACTAACAAGTGTAATTTCTTTCATAGGCAGGTACAATCGGCTCTAAACGATGGCCGGTTTACACTCGGTGATAGACACCGAATGAAGCTTGATACAGATCCTTTCCCTGTCAAAATGGTGAACTTTGAGGGGAAGATGATCCTTGTGAGGACCGATCAGGTGTCGACCACCAAAGGGAAGAACGTGATCGTGTCCGATGACCCGCGAAACAAGATGATCAAGCCTTGGAACCCCAAAGTTGGCAGATGGAAGCTCAGTGAGCCAAAAAAAGACCCAATTGAAGCTGACTTCAGAGTTTTTAATCAACAAATACATCAGGAAGAGGCACGCAGGAAGTGTCCTCCACAGGCTAAGAGATTGCAAGTGTGACAAGTCGAAGATCTGAACCAACAGAAGCTTGGGAAGCACTCTCAGGAAAACAGGGTTTGGGAGGCATCGACAGCTTGAGAAGGCGATGATTTTCCAAGATAAATCGCCTTCCCAAGGGTATAAGGGGGCACGAGCCGGAGATCAGCGTTACCTCTGGAAATTCGTGAATTTCAAAGGTAAAACGTCCTCCTGAGCGGCTCGGGAACCTCGGGTGTGGGAGCATCACCCGGGTAAGCGATAAAACACTGATTCCTTGGCCCAACCTCAGACACATGCCAAAAAGACCCAGACCGAAGAAAGCACGAACTCGGGACACCAAGTACTGATGATTGGGTCAGTACCTTTCGTGATCCAAGATAAACTGGCCCCTAGCAACTCAGGGGGTGGAGGTCAGTTTACAAAGCAAAGTTTTGGTAAATGGCCTGAGGTTGGCAATTTCAACGTGAAGATGGGTGTTGGTCCAGCAAAGCTAAGAGAACCAAGGTCGATTCAAGCCTCCTACCAAACGTTCTTGGTTGGTATCTCCAGAAGGAAGGATCATTGCAGGACCAGGCATCACACCAACACCCAAGCACAAGATACAAGGGCCGGTTTAACGTGCACGGCCACAAAAACCCAAGACATCAACCGGCCATTCCAGAGAAACTCTAAGATGGCTCAGCAGGTGAGATGTAAAGCCAGAGGGGAAGAAATAAGACGTGATTGTAAGGTCTCAAGTTTTGTATACACTCAAAGTGTTCATCACACCCCACAACCCTCATTTGAGGAAGTTTTATGAACATCTTTGAAGAGCAAGTAAACACCATAAACATAGTCATTAGATGAAAAACTCACAAAATGCAAAAGTGGTATTGCCCAGATGCATCACATAGGGGCTGAGCATATGACAAACTCCTAAACTTTGCTTGGAATGCTCATGCCAAATTTCACCCAAATCAAAAACCTTTTAAGGTATTTTTGGTTATAATTAGAAAGAGGTTAGTTTGAACTTAAATTCAAATTCAAACTCCTTTCATCCCATGAATTCAAAAGTGGGATTCATATTCACACTCAGCACATTTTTGTGAGCTCACACACCAATTTTCACTCCATTTGGAGTTGATCATGACATGAGCTAATTTAAGCAAATTCAAATCTAATTTGAATTTCAAACTGCATATGTGGTGTGAATATAGTTCAAACACTTCACAATTTGAATTCTACCAATTTCAAACGGGCATTTGGTGGATTTTTCAAATTGCAAAGGGTATTCGGGTCCCTACGGTTTAGAGCAGTGGGAAAATTGAATTTAGAGGTTAAAACCAGGAGGTGGGACCCACTGTAAGCCTCACAAGTGAGCAAACCGACTAAAACACGTGGTGCTCGGGTTATCTTGCGCGTTGCCGAGGGCGCCACGGCGATGCCGCCGCACCAGAAGCTGCTTGCAGCGCGGTAACCGGCGGCCGATGTTCCCAGCACTTTATCTTCGAGTCCCGGCCATCCCAAAGCAATTTCGCTACTGTCCTGATGCCTCCTCATGCTGAAAACTTGAAGAGAGACACCGCACACCCTAAAAACGGCACCGCTGACCTTCACTCGACGTGCTCCAGCCCTCAGCTGCTCGTGATCAAGGTTAGCATCCAACTGATCTCGGAGGTTAGCATCAAGGTCTAGTAGCTTCCCCTGAACCTCCTAGCTCCCTTTTATTGCCGGTTAGCCGGAATTCCATTTTTCCCAACGATCGTCGTATAGAACACCGAGAACCAAAACCAGAAGTTCATCTCGATCAATTGATCACTGGAGATTCTGGTTGAGCTGAAGCTAGAGTAACACCTCATGAATACCTCGGCCAAATCCTAGCGAAGATGATCAACCCAGTGAGCATAGCACCGTATTTTCGCCACGGCCGGTGAAAACGGCTCGGGATGCCGGTGAAGTCTACTTTCCCGGCTATCTCCGGCCAAGAGGAGGGCATGGTTAGCTTCCCCGTGCCCAAGTGGTGCTTTGCAATCCATTGGTTGATCGTAGTCACTTCCAAGACGAGCTAGCACCGTCGGACCCGAGCTCAATTCCGCGCCACCGTCGCCGACTACTTTTCTGGCGATGTCGAGGCGCTAGGGGTTGTCCGGCATGTGCACCGTGCTTCAAGGGTCACGTAGGAAGAAACTACGTCAAGACTTAGGCAGTAACAGCTGAGAACGAGCCGCACCACCGCCGATGTGTGTCGCGCGCTCGGACGCCGACGGGAGGTTAAAGAAGGCACTTTGCATGGGACCCACGTGCAGTGTTTTAAACATTTCCCCGATTTACAGATTTAGTTCAACTTCAAACCCACATAACTTTGGCTAGGAAAATCCAAATCGAGTGAACCAAATTTTATTGGATTCAGCTCTCTGAGTACTTTCCAACAAATCAAGTTTCACTTCATGAAAATCCTTATTTCTCCAGAATTAGTTCTTCAAATTTTAAATTGTTTAGAATTTTAACTGGAGAAACCTTCGGTGGAAAATTCAGAAATTTGGCCAGGATTTTCATCATAATATCTATGAGCTACCAAAAAAGTTCAGATCAATTTGAGCTCATTTTATCCACCTAATGGTGTGATTAATGAAACTGTTCCAGAGAAAATGAAAAATGTCCAGAAACATTTTTCAGATTTTCTCTTAACTTGCTTAGCTCATATCTTTAAATAGGGATATTAAAATTAGGTGAAACCAATTCAATTAGAACCCTTGGAAAATCTAGTTTCCAGAAAGTCATGGCTTGCTCCAGGAAAATTCCTAGAACACCCTAAGAGCTCCAATTAAGTTCAAATACACATTTACTTGTGGAGGACCCAAATGAGCTTGGCTGCAAATGAAATTTGGTCAAGGTTCTGTTTAGGTTTTATCCAAACCACAGTAAAAATTTCAAAGTCATTGGGCCTGTATAGCTGTACTTATAGTCTTAACAATATCAACTTCAAATTCAAAAGCATTTAAATTGACACGCATAATATTGTATAAGCGCTAAGGTTGAAGAGGAGGCGGAGGTGTTGTATTTCATCACCCCGGAAGAACAGATAGCGTACGACCAGAAGCAGCAAGGCAAGCTCCGATTTGCATTGGCCTTTTATGAACTTTATTGTTTTGAGAACTAACATTGATTATCCACCTTATTTATGTATTAGAGTCTTGTTTGAAAACCCAAATGCATAGTTATGAAAACCAAGGATTTTGGGCTTAGGTTTTTAAACCTCGATTAGCTACTGCAATGCTAAGAGTGTAGGATTCGGTACAAGTCGAGTAGTTGGAACTGCTCGCGAGAATAGGCTAGAGGCACACCACTTGGTTAGAGATAGAAAATGGAACACATGGCAAGAAAAATTAGACCGAGCGGAGAGTAAGGGCAGCAATACTTTGGGGCCTGGGTGCCATAGCTCCCCTTCTGTCGATTGAGGACCGAGATGTGTGTGGGCCTGTTGAACAAACTAGAACAGTACCGAAGACCTACCGGATATATGGGAACCGGGAAACCGATGTAATTTGGATTGCTATGTGTTGAGGCATTGCTTGTCGTCCAGAGGGTAGGTTGAGATCTTGAGGTGTAAACCGTCTGGCGGCACTGCGGATGCACGCGCAGAGACATCTTGCTCGGGATGATAAGACCGGTTCAACATTTGGCTGACGGATGAAAGGTGGTTGCGTACAACGTCCGTGATGGTTTCTGTAGGCAACATCGAGTACGGACGTACATGACGGGTTATTTGGGTAACCCTGCAGGTGTAAATCAATTATAATCACTGTCCCTCGCAGTCTGTGAGTACCATGTGTTCACTGTACCCTGACGCAGAAAGAACAGGCTAGAGTCATGTTAAAAGTTGCTGATTGAAATCTATACCTTTGTTGCTAATGGATTGTTGTAGTTCAGAGCAAACTAAAGTTCTTTTCAACCTTGGGCTAAGCACATGAGAGAAATGTGTTTCCTGTTTGATTGCGGCTCTCTTTTGTGTCTTAGCGTGAGGTTCTCCACAACTTGCTGCTAAAAACATGAAAGTAAGGTTCAACTATTTAGGCGTGTCCTTTGCAACTTACTTTCCTATTACACATTGCAATTCTAGCATGTAGAGTTACATGTGTAGGGGAGACGGGTCAGACTTGCTGAGGCATCGTGCTCACTGCTTGTGTTTGAAGATTTTGCAGGGTGTTATCAGGAGGAGACTCCCGAGGAGGAGACGGACCCCCAAGAGGGCAACCCCGTTGAATGGTAGTCATGCACGCCGCCGTGTTAGTGTGTGTGTGTGCCAGAGGGAACACGTTCATGGGCTGAACGTGAACTCTGTGCTTAGTCTACGCCCATGAGTGTGGACTGAACATATTTTGTTGTAAACATGTCTATAAACTCTTTTATGTAATAAAACTTTCTTCCGCTTTGTACCTTTTATGTGTGTTATCCGGTGCTGTGCAACTCAGCACCCCTCAGCGTGATCTGGGCTCGTCGAGGCCGTGAGGCCCTGTTAGCGTGGTATCAGTGCTTGGTTGAGGTTTAACACACTTAAAAAGGTTATCTTTTCAAAAACTCGGTGAGGGACGAGTTAGTAGCCCATATAAGGATTTTATTAGTGTATTGAAAGTGGCAATACTAACCTATTTGCTTATGTCGGAAAACCATGCATATGGGGACGTCAGATGTCTTGGGGGTGCATGTAAGCACTGTCCACCAGTGCGCACAAGCTCAAGGGTGGAGCCTCACGGGTGGCAGGTAAACCGGCCAGCTTTAGTATCCTCTATGACTCTTCATGTCAATTGGGGTATTCAATAAACGCCCTTCCCTGGCATGCTGCGGGCGAGTATGGGAGACCCCGTCACGTGGTTAGTAACGTGAACACGTAGCTCAAGGCGTGATTGGCTTGAGAACAACCGCGCGAGTGATGACGGACGGTTGAATGGACTGTATTGGGACCGGGTTCGGTGTGCAGACGAACCTGACGATTGTGTGATTTACTTGCAGGTAGTATGACCACGAAACAGTAGATGAGTAGCACACGTGTGCAAGAGGTGTTTAGTGCCACTGAACTAACGAAGCCGGCTAAGTCCGGTATAGGTTTTTCTTTGTGAGGAATGTAGTACCCGCATGAATTTGTGATGCATCGACGTCACACCCCACTAAATGATCAACATCATTGTAAAACTTGAAGATTTTAATCCAGAGCATTAAAGCTTTTATAAAACTTCTTCTCTTAATCAGGATGTTCAAAGTAACAAGTTTTCAACTTATAGGATATTAAGGACAGAGTCTCCTGTTTTCAGCTAAATTAAGGCTGAAGTTAAACAGAGGTTAGAGATTAAGTTCCTTCGAGGTTGGGGTCATATGGTACATTTCTGGAAAAATTTGGAAGAGATTTACGACTTTTCTATTGAGGTACAGAGGTGTTTCATCCCTTAACCAGTCTAAAAATGCAGTAGAGTTGAAACAGTCCAGAAAACAGGGCAGAGCAAATACTCTCTGTAAATTGAGCATAACTTCCTGAATAAAAATCCAAAAATAGAAAATGAGGTAGTTATGAAACTTTCATGAGATAGGTTACAACTTTGTAACATAAAGTATTGTCAAATTGGAGGTAGAATTAACTGGAATTCTTGGATCAAATCAGTACCTCGTGCAGGGAGGTATTGTCCAATTTTCTCCAGAAATTCTTCCAACTTTGACATCTCATAACTTTTTAACTAGGACAGATATTAGGCCAAGCAAATACTTTCTGGAAATCTATTGAAGTTAGCTTTAACTTTTATGTTGAGCTCCAGAATTGGTTTTGCATTTAGCGTGGTCTAAATAAGGTTGAAATGGAAACTGGTCAGGGCTGTCAAGTTGGGCAGCAGACCAGCAATAAAATTTGTTCTAAGTTTGAATTGTGTTTCCCAGTTTTATGAGTTCAATAACATGTTTTAATGTTATAACTCAGTGATATACTTTTGAAATGCATATTTGACCTTTTTCAAATATAGTTCCACAGATAACATCGTATAAACAACTGGAGAACGTGTGGGTGGCATCCCACTGTTCTCAACACAGCGGTTATCCGGAACTGTTGAAGCTAATGTTTCAATATTTCAGGTACGTGGAGACACTGCGTTACATCACCAAGGAGGAAGGCGAGGAGGGGAACAAGACATGGATCATCCATGTAAATATTCCAGCAGGACCTACGCCACCCGGTCGGGCACTGTTCACCGTCACGGTGAAAGGAAGACAACCGGAGGAGATGTGGCAGGTGGAAGCCTGCGACACCATGTCGCGTTTCTATCAACTACACGTGAGAGCTATGGAGGGACAAGATAATCACGTGTGGAAGGAGAGGTACGCTGCGCCAACTGATTCGAGTTGCCCAAGCTACATCACCGCGGAGGCAAACCTCAGCCTCCAGTTGAGGGCAGGAAAGACCGTGATGGACAGCCAAGCTGTTCATACGGATCGTCTTGCCGTGGAGCTCATGGAGAGCACCAGCCGCCAAGACCATTTCGAGATTCCTCACAGTGCACTCCGTAATGTTCTCCTTCCGACGATTAAGTGACTGAACGAACAACACAATCAGTTGTGTCGTCTGAAGAAGGTGAAGAAGAAGAGCCGCGTCGACATCACGGCTTTACAGCAACAAGTGCAGGCCTTGACCCAGCATAATGAGGTCCTCACTCAAGAGCGTGATGACGCAATTGAGGAGGGGCAGGGCTATGAAGAAGACTACAACCAGGGCATGTACGAGGTGCATGCTTTGCAAGACCTCGTACCTCCGGTAGTGGGACTACCGGTGATAGGTGTCGGACCCGTGGTTTTGGGTATCCCGGCGTGTGGGAACCTGAACCAGAAGATAAGGTCATGGACCCTGAGCTTCCAGCAGAGGTAGCGGAGAAGGACGACCCGCAGGAGGTCGAGTTCTACTCCGAGTAATGAGTTACCGTTGCCAAGTAGGGCAGCGAGGGTGGCGTGTAAAAACTTTTGTAATCGGTAACATGTCCTGTAGACAGTAGTATGTGTATAGGTAGCGACGACATGAGCACGACTTCTGGGGGATCCGAGAGTAATGTATCTTGTATAAAGTTTATGCTTTATCAATATATGTGAATATTGTGCAATTTTATTCATGTGTCACTGCCATGTCTACTGTTTTCTATGGAATTTTAAGAATGACATGTGCCGATCGCTGCTGTTTTGAATTTCAGAATGACTCGCACTCGTGCCAACCCTGAGGTTGGGGGTTCTAGTCAGGGGGGAGATGCCTCCCAACAGCCTCCCGGGGATTCCTCGGGACAGCAACAGCAGCAACAGCAACAACCTTCACCCCCAACGGTTACATGGGCCGACATCGTTGCGGCCATGGCGGGCTCTCATCAGCAGCACACGGAGTTGCTGCAAATTTTAATTGCAAATACGTCTTGACCAGAGAGGCGTCAAGACCGAGAGGAGCGCCAACAAAGCTCCTACTCCAACTTTCTGGCTACTCATCCCCCGGTATTCTCAAGGGCGGATGAACGCCTCAATGCGGACAACTGCCTCCGCACGATGGAAATGAAATTTGGGCTGCTCCAAGTGAGTGAGCAGCACAAGACTCAGTTCACGGCCCAGCAGCTTCAAGGGTCCGCGAGCGCTTGGTGGGCAAACTTCTGTGCCACGCAACCCACCGAGCGAGTGCTGACCTGGGCGGAGTTCCGGACGGCCTTCAGGGCCTATCACATGCAGCCGGGTCTAATGAAAAGGAAGACGCAGGAGTTCCTTCACCTGCAGCAAGGCAGCAGGAACACGTTGGAATACTCCAGGGCGTTCAATGATCTCGCGCTCTACGCCTCCTATCATGCCGATAACAACGAGAAGTGGCGGGATCACTTCTACTAGAGGCTTAGTCCGCTCCTGAAGGACAAGCTGGCAATGTTCAATCGCGACAGCCTCAATGACATTATTGATGCTGTGATTGTGCAAGAGGACTCCGGCATGGAGTTAGCAGCGGTAGAGAAGAAGCAAAGCGCGCCGCAGAGCAGCAGAGAGGGATGTGGTTCTTCTCAAAAATACCGGATGGTGTACTGCTCACCGTCGGGTCAATGCTGGCAGCCACCACAGCGGCCGATGCAATTCCCCAGTTGGCCATATTCTCCACCGGCGTTCCGGCCGGCACTGCCAGCACCACCTCCGCAGCAACAACAGCAGCAGCGGACAATGCTGCATGCGTTTGCCCCTCAGCAGCGCATGCCGGGCTTTCATCCTCCAAGCACAAGGCAGACATCAACCGCATGCTACAAATGCGGTCGCCCAGGGCACTTCGTCAACAACTGCCCCGAGAGGCAAGGCGGTGGAGTGGCACCACAGTTTCAAGGGAGGAATCAGCCCCGGAAGCCCATCAATGCACGGAGGGCAAATCCTAAGCCGAGCACCGTCCACCAACTCGCCATAGAGGACGTGCCGGAGGGGGAGCCCATCCTTGCGGGTATGTTCCAACTCCACCAGTATCCCTCTATAGTTTTATTTGATTCAGGCACCACACATAATTTCATTAGCCAAGCTTTTATTGCTAAACACAGCTTGCAAATACTACCCACCAAAAGTCCTTACCTGATTTGTTCACCGGGTGAGAAAATTTCAGAAAGCATGATGGTTTCGAAAGCGCCATTATGCTTAGGGGGTAGAGTATACCCTACGTCTCTCATAGCTTTAGAGGGGCAAAAGGTAGATGTCATCCTTAGGATGCCGTGGTTAACCCTCCACGGCGCTGTTCTAGACACCGTTCTCTGAGTCGCGCATTTACACCCAGAAATGCACGAGTCTAACTCATTATTTCTGGACAGTCCAAAAATAAAACTTCCCAGTGTATATCAATCCACCACCATCAGATTGGAATACATTTCAGTAGTCCGTGAGTTCATGACGTGTTCCTGGATGATTTATCGGGGATGCCTCCTGACCGAGAGGTGGAGTTCAAGATTGAACTTGCACCAGGAATTATGCCAATATCCCGAAGGCCATACAAGATGGCGCCAAAGGAGTTGGCAGAATTGAAAACGCAGTTAACGGACCTGCTGGAGAAGGGTTTTATTAGGCTGAGCTCCTCGCCATGGGGCTGTTCGGCATTATTTGTGAAGAAGAAGGATGAAATGTTACGGCTTTGCATGGACTATCATCCACTGAACGCCGTAACTATCAAGAACAAGTACCCGTTGCCACGGATCGACATGTTGTTTGATCAGTTGGTCGAAGCAAAGATCTTTTCCAAGATGGACTTAAGATCCGGGTACCATCAGATTAAGATACGGGCTGAGGATATCCTGAAGACGGCTTTCTCGATGAGGTACGGGCTTTATGAGTACCTGGTCATGTCTTTCGGCCTCACCAACGCTCCAGCTCACTTCATGTACTTGATGAACTTGGTATTCATTCCGGAGCTGGAGAAGTTTGTCGTGGTCTTCATCGATAAAATATTGGTATATTCCAAGTCGGAGGAAGAACACACGAAGCATCTGCGTATAGTCTTGCAAAGGCTGCGGGATCACAAGCTATACGCGAAATTCAGCAAGTGTGAATTCTGGATACCACAAGTGTCTTTTCTTGGGCATATTATCTCAGCGGAGGGCATCGCTGTAGACCCGAGTAAGATCACACAAGTGCTGAATTTGAAGTCCCCGTGATCTGATCATGAGGTACGGAGTTTTCTGGGACTCGCGGGATTATCGGAGGTTCATTCCGAACTTCTCAAAGATTGCCAAGCCTATGACCGAGCTGCTGAAGAAGGCTACCAAATATGTTTGGAGCCCAGCATGTGAAGCAGCGTTCAAGCCATTTGTGAAGCACCTAATATCAGCACCGGTTTTGGCGCAGCCAGACACAACAAAACCGTTCGATGTGTACTGTGATGCATCCGGCATTGGGCTCGGATGTGTGCTGATGCAAGACTGAAGGGTGGTCGCGTATGGCTCACGGCAGCTCAGAAATCATGAGCAAAACTACCCAACTCATGGCATGGAGCTCGCTGCCGTGGTACTCTCTGTGGGGAACCCCTTCCGGGATCCACACTCCAGGATACACATTGGGTGGTGCCGTGCGATGCGGTACGCAACAACATACACGAAAAGAACCATAAAGTACAAAGTCTTTGATTTATCAAGATAGTGTCATTTACAAAATAAGGTACCACGAATGTACATGCAGCGTAATATACATACACTTACTCTCGGTCCTAACTATGCAAAAGAGAAGACGTCCAGCCCACGAACACTTCTTACTAGCTTCCACAAAGATGAATGCAGCGGCACGGTTTCCGGTGAGTCTCGGATGGCTCACCGAATAACCATCTTCATAGCAAATTTTATAACCTGCAAAACACTAATAATGCAACCGTGAGCACGATGGCTCAGCAAGACTTAACCGACACTCCTAAACCATGAATCTCTACATGCAGAGATCAATAATATAGGACAAATATGTTGCAATAACGACATGCCTACATGTTGATCCTTATTTTCAGGTTTATAGCAGCAGATTATTATGCCTTAGGCAGCCATCACATCGGAAGTCCACAATCAAACAAGAAACGCTTTCCTCCGATGTGGTGATGCCTAAAGTGGTAGATAAACTTAATGAGCTCTACAACTATAGCATACATGGTTGGCAATATAATGACTATAAGAACTTCACATCAGCAATGATTCATTTCACCTCATCTGGAAATAATTACTACATCACAACTCAGTGAACAAGTGGTACTCATATAACCGTGAAGGACGGTGATTCAAATCAGGACACACCCGGAACACACGACACATACACCCGCCTCGAAAGACTGACACAGGAGCTCTTTCTTACGTTGTATGCAGCAACCTTTCACCCGTCACTTCAATGTTGAACCAGTTCTGCCGACCCATCAGAAGGGCCACTACCCGGAACACGTAGAAGTTGCTCCGCTAGCGGGTTTACACCTCTGACACCAACCCCCAGAGGATGGCCGTATAAGTTTCGACACGAGAGTACCCGAGTTACATCGGTTTCCTGGACCCCATAATTCCAGTATGCATCCGGTACTGTTCAAACTTGCTCAGCAGGGCGGCATACACATCGGTCCTTAACCGACACAAACAGAGCTACGGCGACACAGGCCCAACGTCCTGCTGCTCCTACTCTCTGCTCGGTCTCATTTTCCATTCCAGAACTTTCATTCTCTAGAATCATACCCCGCTGAACCAACATCCTAAACTCGCGAGTATCTTCCAACTACCCGACTTGTACCGGATCCTATACGACTTAAGCCTAGCCGAAACTACACGAAGGTAACCTATTCTACCCTTTAACTCCAAGGGTTTGTGGGTCATGCATTTGGAGTGTCAATCACCTTGACCTAATGCACAATACATACTAGCTCCATAAAAGTGATACAAAGTAAAATGTAACTAAAAAGCTGTTAAATGCAAACAGGGGCTTGCCTTATGTTGCTACGGGTTCAGTTCTACTTTATAGTCAGTATATTGGGGACGATTTAATCTTCAACTTGCTGATCCGAGTCGAGTTCTTCGTCGAACTCCTTCGTCGTATTTCCCACCAACATGAATATGCACAATTTTATTTTGCAAGTAAAGACATTATACAACAAAAGCGTTTTAGGTCCTAAGCATGGTTTAGACCAACTTATAAGTCAGTGAAGAGCTCTGTTATAGTAAAAAACAGAGAACATGAGCTGGGCAGTAGGTGTTGGTTGGAGTAAAGTTCAAAAAGTGATATATATATATAAGGAACATAAGAAAGATATTGGAAAAAACCAGCAGAAAACTAGAGAAGATGACCTCAACTTGCTCTGAAATTTGTACAGTGGACCTTAGATCATACAGAGGTATGGCTTGCAAAATTTCAGACAAAGTTGATGGAAGATGTGTCCTAGGGAATTTTCTTACTATTTGGCTTCTCTGAATTCCTATGGAAATTATAGTGTCTTGTCATGCTCCAAATTTTGATTTTCAGAAACTTGAGAGTCTCATGAGTCCATAGGACTTGGTTTCGCCATTTTTGGAGCTTCCTACACAGAGATATGGATTTTCCAAACTTGGTTAAAAGTCTGAAAATGTCTCTGTTCATTTTTCCCATTTTGCAGAGTCATAGAGGATTGAAAGAATATTTGGCTAAGCAAACGGAGTCCAATGCCTGTGAAACTTTTAGTGGATTTCAAGTATTATTGGAATAATGTTCTTCCCAAATTTGGGAATTTTCTAATGAACAGAACTCCTGTAAAAATTCCTACAATATTTTCATTAAATGAATTAATGAGTCAAATGCAGTGATTTTCATAAATATTGGGCTGCACCCCTGGATAGTACTCTTTGAGAGAATTCCAAAACAATTTATTTGACAATTTTCGGACATTACTACACAAAGGTATGGCTCTCCAAAGTTTAAACCGAATTAGGGAAAATCTGGAAAAGTTTAAACACTGCCCATGGGCCCCACCTGTCATCCCTTATCTTCAACCTCGCGCCAGACAGGGCCAGTGGCGGCTCTCTCTGGCGAGGGTCGCCGGATTGGCCTTCCCGGGCACCTCCCGACCCCCTGCAGCCCCCCCCCCCCATTTTCCACCACCCTGAACACACTTGTGGGGTCGCCGGCGGCCGAATCTCACCGAAATGATCGCGCACCAGCAACAGCAAGACCTAGGGCTCCGGCGAGGTCGTGCATGGTGAATTCTCCACAAAATGATCGGTTCTTGGGGTATAAAGCACCAGGGGAACGTGTTAAACAACGACATAGGGTTTAAACGAGCCGGGGAGCTCTTCAAAACCATCGGCACCGTGCGCCCGACGTGGTTCGGCGATACTCCCTTGAAAAAAACTCAGATTTCTTGCTCTATACCTAATTTCTCGGCCTAAAATCGATGGAGGAGATGTGCTAGGTAGTTAAGAACTTGTGTGCGGAGTTTGGAACACATCCAACACGAATTGAGGATGAATTTTGCAATTCCTTACCTCAGGGTCGGTTTGTGCTGCCCCGGAGAAAATCTTGAATATTTTCTCCCTCTGTGATCAATGTCTAGGGCTGAGTTTTGGAGGTGAGCAACTAGGCTCGTGGGTGCACCAAAGGGTTGATTTGCTTGGGCTTGATCTTCCTCGGTTCGGGCTGTCCACGGCGACCTTGCTCGGTTTTTCGGTGTTCCACAAGGGAGCTGCAGCAACTTTGCTGTTTTCCGGTGCAAACGAGCTCGGGACCTTGGGGGAAAGGAGCTAGCCGGCTATACCGCACGTTGGCGCTGCTCTTTGCTCTGGAGAGCTCGGGCAAAAGCAATTTCTTTTGTGGCTGGTGATCGGTAGAAGCAGTGCGGCGCTGTTCTGCTCGGGTGGGAAACAGAACTGAGTGTGCGTGAGAGAAGAAACCCGGGGTGAGCTCGTACGTGGGATGGATAGGGGCGAAGAAAACAAGCTGAGAGCAGGAGGTGGCGCCAAAAACTTCACCCCAAAGTGTTCTGCCAGTGTGCTGTCGGGAGCTCGAGCGAGGGAGCAAAGACAGAGTCAGTTGAAGCCTTGTGTGTATGACATGTGGGGTCCACCTCTCCATCTTATCTCCCAATTTCCGTTTAAAATAGAAATCGAGCTCCAAATTTGATCAAACTCGGAGGACAGGACAAAAGAAATGTGAGCAACACAATGGTGCGCTCAAATTTGAATTTCGGTGAAGTCGGAATTTAAAACCGAGATTTAAATTCAAATTCGACTTTTCACCCGTTTTAATTCCAACAACTAGAAAATCCTTTCCAAATGATCTTAAATTTTGCCGGGCTACCCGTGGATGTGTGGAGAACCAAATGGTAGCTTTAGATCTCCGTGTTCGGGAATTTTTGCAAGTTCAAGTTTAGACTTGGAGCTCACACCTTTAAATTCAAAAGTTCAAATTCCCTCTCATTTGATCGGTGTGACTTGCAGCTCCACTTGCTAGAGTCTTGGGATTTCACATCCCTCCCCCCTTAAAAAGAATCTCATCCCGAGATTCATAAAGAAGAGATAAAGCGGTAGAGAAGGAGTTACCGTAGATGAGCGGACAGCAAGTCCGGATAGATCGAACGGAGGTACTCTTCACTCTCCCATGTCGCCTCCTCCGCGGTGTGAGTGCTCCATAATACCTTATAAAATTGGAGCGTCCGATTCCTGTTCGACCGAGACATTTCATCGATAATCCGGATTGGATGCTCGGTATAAGAGAGATCTGGTTGCAATGTCTCAAGATCTTCATTGCGCACAGCAGTGGTATTCTTGAGACATTTCCGAAGCTGAGAGACGTGAAATATCTCATGCACACCAGCGAGATTTATTGGTAGCTCAAGCCAGTAGGCTACGGGTCCACATTTCTCTGTGATAGCAAATCGACCGATGAACCATGGAGCAAGCTTGCCTTTTACTCCGAATCGGTGAACTCCCTTCATTGGATATATGCGGAGATATACGTACTCTCCGACGTTGAAGTTCAACGGTTGATGTCGCTGGTCTGCATAACTCTTCTTTCGAGATTGAGCAGCCTTTAAATTTGCTTGTATGACCCGAACTTGTTCTTCAGCGTCATTGACAATGTCAATCCCGAATGTAACTCTTTCACTGGATTCGCGCCTGTTCAGCGTTGTGCGACATCTCCGGCCATAGAGAGCCTCATAAGGTGCCATCTTGATACTCGTCTGATAGCTGTTGTTGTATGAGAATTCCGCCAACGGTAGATACGTATCCCAGTTCTTACCGTGGTGGATGGCACACGCTCTCAACATATCTTCCAAGACTTGATTCACCCTCTCGGTTTGTCCATCAGTTTGAGGGTGATATGCGGAGCTTTTCAGCAATTTTGTTCCCAACAAGAAATGAACAGTGCACCACGATCTGAAACTATTGTTCTTGGAACTCCATTCTGGCATAATATCCGTTCAATGTATAACTCTGCATATTTCTTCGCGTTGAATCCCACATTTACCGGTATGAAGTGTGCTGACTTGGTTAATCGGTCAACAATTACCCAAACCGAATCATACTTCCGAGATGTGAGTGGTAACCCGACAATGAAATCCATACTCACATCTTCCCACATCCATGCCGGAATATGAAGGGGCTGCAGCAAACCAGGTTTCTTCATGTGATCTGCTTTCACCCTTCGACACGTATCGCACTCGGATATGTATTTAGCTATTTCCCGCTTCATCCGTGTCCATCAAAACTTGTTTCTCAAATCTTGGTACACCTTGGTGCTGCCCGGATGAATCAAAAATTTTGATAAATGAGATTCGTCTAATATTTTCTTCCGAAGCTTCATGTCACGGGGTACGACTATACGGTTTTTGAACCATAGCGTACCATTCTCATCTTTCTGGAAGCACTTAGCTTCTCCTTTTTCTATTCTCTTTCGGATATGGGCCATGCCCTTATCTTTCTTTTGAGCCTCTACAATTTCATTACGAATTGTGGGAATGAGGGCAAGGTTGAAGAATGACCCATGGG
Source organism: Neostapfia colusana (assembly GCA_030760725.1). NCBI lineage: Eukaryota > Viridiplantae > Streptophyta > Magnoliopsida > Poales > Poaceae > Neostapfia > Neostapfia colusana. The sequence continues at coordinate 67,415,860 of JASWHV010000007.1, read as the reverse complement.
GAACCAAGCGCAGGCTCGGCTCTTCTTCTTCCATTGCAGCCATGGTTAGGTTATGAACATGTGATTTCCGACTAAGTGCGTCGGCAACCACATCCGCTTTTCCAGGATGGTAATGAATCTCTATTTCATAATCCTTGATTAACTCTAACCATCTTCGCTGCCTCATATTTAACTCCATTTGTGTAAAGATGTATTTTAAACTCTTGTGGTAGATGTAGAGGTGAACTAAGTTTTCAAGTAAATAGTGCCTCCACAATTTTAGAGCAAGAACCACAGCAGCTAGCTCGAGGTCATGTGTCGGATAATTCTCCTCATGATTTCGAAGCTGCCTGGATCCATATGCGACCACTTGCCCTTCTTGCATAAGCACGCAGCCAAGGCCGATGCCGGATGCATCGCAATACACATCAAAAGCCTTAGTTGTATCGGGCTGCGCCAACACTGGGGCTGTTGTGAGGTGCTTTACCAATGCTTTGAACGGCTCCTCACATGCTTTACTCCACACATATTTGTTGCCTTTCTTCAGAAGTTCAGTCATTGGTTTAGAGACCTTGGAGAAATTCGGAATGAATCTCCGGTAGTAACCCGCTAAACCGAGAAAACTACAGACTTCGTGGACTGACTTTGGTGAACTCCAATTCAACACTTGGACGATCTTGCTCGGATCCACTGCGATGCCCTCCGCAGAAATAATGTGCCCAAGAAATGGCACTTGGTTGATCCAGAACTCACACTTGCTGAATTTTGCATATAGTTTGTGATCCCGTAGGCGTTGGAGCACAATATGCAGATGCTCGGCGTGTTCTTCTTCCAACTTAGAATATATCAAGATATCATCGATGAAGACCACGACGAACTTGTCCAACTCCGGCATGAAGACTGAATTCATCAAGTAAATAAAATGAGCCGGAGCATTATGTGGGGACCACCCCGTGGTTCACCCACTCCAAGATCGCATAGGGTGGTGCCGTGCGATGCGGCACCCAACAGCACACACGAAAAGAATAAAGAACAACATACCAACTTTTATTTGATATAAAACAGTGGAAGTGTTTTTACAAAACTTATTTATACAGTGGAAGTGATATACATATATGGCCTCTCATCCTAGCTATGCAAAAGTGCAACCGTCCAGCCCGGGGACGCTACACGCTAGCAGCAAGGAACCGGAGAATCACGGCGGCGTGCAGGGCTCCGACTCGGCCGTGTATCCCGACGGGGGCATCGCCTCGTCCTCGGAACCTTCCTCATAACTCTCACCTGCACACAGCTCAAAATTTTGCAACCGTGAGCACAATGACTCAGCAAGTCTTAACCGTCAACCCTGGGCATGGAACTCTACGTGCAAGGATGTGTAAGGTAGGAGGGACTTTGCAATAAAGACACGCCTATAAGTTGATCCTTACTTTCAGTTTTATAGCAGCAGTTTAATGAGCCTTAGGCAGCCCCCACATCGAAAGTCCACAATCAAAGAAGAAATGCTTTCCTCCGATGTGGTGATGCCCAAAGTGGATTAATATAAACTTAATTAGCTCTATAACTACAGCCATCAAGGTATTCAAGACATTAATAGATCAATACAGCATTTTCAGTTGGCTTATTTCACTTCTTACTACGTCACAGTGCAGTGAACAAGCGGGTACTCAAATAACCACTAGGGACGGTGATTGCAATCAAGACACACCCAGATAACACGTTGCATACACCCATTTTCAGAAGCGTGATTCCACACCCCTTCCTACTCTGTTGTATGCAACAACCTTTCAAAGGCAACCCAAATGCCGAACCGGTCCATCCGTAACGGGCAGGAGGTCCCCGCGTGGAGCGTGACTGTGCCCACCGGCAGATTTACACCTTGCTACCCTCAACCCACTCCTATTTACGGTTGGGTAAGCCTCGACACCCAGGTTAACCAATTACATCGGTTTCCTGGTTCCCATATGCCAGTATGCATCCGGTATTGTTCGATACTTGTCCAGCAGGGCCGCACACGGACGGTCCTCAACCGACGCCAACAGGGCTACGCACGTGAGACCTCTACTCACTGCTTCCTATCCCCCCTGCTGGGTCTCATTTTCATAACTTAAGCCATTTTCTACCTCTTTTCATTCCGTGTAATATGTACTATCTCGCGAGTAGCTTCCAACCACTCGACGTCTACCGAGATCCTAAACATTAGCATGGCAGTCTCTACTCGTCGAGTTTGTAAACTACCCAACCCTTTATAGGATTTAAAAGGCTATGCAAGTGGGGTTTCAATCACCCTTACTCTAATGCATACATTTCAACCTAGACATAAGTGATACAAATGAAAAGCTTTATAAAAGGTACTTAAGTGCAAACCGGGGCTTGCCTGGTTGTGAGTTAAAGGGGAAGTCAGCTTCTGGTGGGAGGACGTCCAAAGGCTCCGATGCGTCCTCAACTTCTGTCACTATTATGAAATGTAATAAAATACATGTGTAAGTATTAAGGATTTATAAGAATTGAACTTCTATTCATAGCTACTGCTATTTAAAATCCTTAATTGGCTCTGGGAATTTTACAGTGGATACTAGACTCTCTAAGGATGATTTGAGCCAAATTTGGAGACATGTCATTGCACATTGTGGCCTCCAAAATTCCCACAAGCACAAGGATTCTCTTAATTTTGAACCCAAATCAGGAGCTTTGACATAGCTAACAGTGGAATATATGATTAGGGTAAGTCTCCATGGTTCTAAAAAAATTGGTTTCACCATTTTTGGAGCTACCATCAGAGAGATATGAATTTTTGAAGTTGAACAGGAGTTCTGGAAAGTTTCTGTTTAAATTGAATTTCCAAATAAAGGCTGAACTTGGGAAGGCAGTTTAGCCTAGCAAATGATCTCCAATGAAGCCCAAATTTTTACTGGAGATCAGTAACTATGGAAAGGTTTTTCTGCCCAAATTTGGGGATATTTCATAAAGAAGTGCTCCTATAATAAATCCCCAAAAGATTTACTAAAAACAATTCTACAGAAATTCCTGGGCATTTTAATAGCCTAAAATTGTTTTCTCTGTGAAGTACTCCTCATGAGGAATCCAACAAAATTGGTCTCACTCTTTTTGGAGTTTTCTACACAAAGTTATGGGCTTGTAAAGATAAGCCAATTCCTGGAATTATTTCTCTAATAGAAACTTCAAATAATTGGGCTGGACCCATGGTTTTTAATCGGACCAGTGAGATTTCGGTAACACTGGGGGCTACGGAGTTAACCCGCGCAGCCACAGCCGATCCCGAGCCGCACCCTTATCCGGCGCCTGCCCGGTGCCACTGACAGGTGGGGCAGGCCCCCACCTTCTTCTACCTCGCGCCAACAGGGGACTCCGCGGCGGTTGCTCCGGCGAGGGTGGCAGGAACAGCTCTGTTGGCCATCTCCCGGGCCTAAACTCGCCGCTCCCCCTTATTTAACCACGCTGAGCAATTTGAGTGGGTCGTCGGCGGCCGTAGTTCACCGGAAACCACCGCACACCGGTGACAGCAATGTTTTGCACTCCGGTGAGATCGGGAGCCCTCATACCTCCACCAAATGATCGGTTCTCGGGCTCTAGAGCACCAGTGCAGGGAGTAGAAGCTCGACCTGTTGTCTAAACTGATCGGGGATCGCTGGAACCCTATCGGCACCGTGCGTCCGAGGTGGTCCGGCGGTGCGCCATGATCAAGACGTGGAAATTCTCCCTCTACACCCCATATCTAGGTCTAAAATCGAGGGAGGAAGTGCGCCAAGTAGTTAGGAAGCTTCGTGCACAGTTTTAATCAATGAGAACATGAATTAACGACGAATTTGGCAAATTCCTACCTCGGGTCAGTTTTTACCATCCGGTAGAAAAACCCCAAATTCTTCTGCTGTGATCAATGTCCAGGGCTGAGCTTTGGGCTCGAGCAGCTGGGGTCGAGGATGCACCGAGGGGCTGACTTGTTTTGCCGTGATCTTGCTCGGTGTGAGCTGTCCACGGTGACCTCCCACGGTTCTTCCACGTTCACCCGAGGATCGAGGCTAATTTGCCAATTCCTGGAGCAATCACGCTCCGGACAGGAAAGGAGAGGTGCTGGATGGCTAGAGCACTGGTGGGCGCAGCTCTTGCTGTTGTGCGCTCGAGCAACCGAGCTCAGTATCTGCGGCGTGACGGGAGGAATGGCGGCGGTGTTCTGGGCGAAAGACACGGCTGAGGCACGAGTTATAGCTGGGGGAGAAGTGAAACAGCTCCGGCGCACCCCTTGCCGTGATCCAATCGAGAAACCGAGGCAGCAGGAGGTGGCGCGGGCTCTCCCTCGGGCGCGGGTTCGACCGAGAGCTGGTGCGCTCCCGCTGTTCGACCGCCGTCGGCTGAGGCGGTAGCTCATGCGGGTGGCTGACAAATGGGCCCCACCTCCCCCTTTGTTTAGTTAAATTTTTCTGATATTTTCCAACCAGCAACTCAACATTAAAAGCCTTACTTCAGCTCAAAGTCATAGTTTGAACTTTCTGAATTCAAAGAATTCAAATTCTGGTGTGAAATTTGGATGTGGTTTGGTCATTTGAATTTGAAAAGGAGTTTGAATTCTCCACTTTATATTGCCTCAAAAATATAGCAAACCAGCTCCAAAGTTTCCGATTTTTGGCATGGCTGCTTATTAAAAGGTGGAGAACACATTTGTGGAACAAATTTTGAAATTTAGGGAATTGGAATTTGAAACTGAATTTGAAATTCAGATTAGAGGCTTCTCCTTTAAATCCCAAATAAATATTAAAACTCCTCCAAATGAACTGAAATTTGGAAGGATGAATATTTGGGCTATGAAGATCCATCTTATGAATTTAGATCTCCATGTTTGGATGTTTTGGGCAGTCTAAACCCTTACTTTGAACTTACACCATTATAATTCAAAGTTTTAATTCCCCCCATTTTTCCTAAGTGTACATGAGCTGAATTTTCTTGCAACCACTTTTGAGGATTTTACATCCCTCCCCCCTTAAAAAGAATCTCGTCCCGGGATTCCAAAGGAAAAGCAAAGTGGGGAAAAACTTTACCGGGTATATGATGATAGCAAGTCCGGATAATACGTTCGTAGATAATCCTTGCTTTCCCATGTCGCCTTATCAGTGGTATGGTTATTCCATAAGACCTTGTAGAACCATAAGGTCCGGTTTCTTGTGGCACGAGTCTTTTCATCGATGATCCGGATGGGATACTCCGTGTACGTGAGGTCCCGTTGAAGAACTTCTATGTCTTCTGTGTGGATTTCAGCCGAGGGTTTGAGGCACTTCCTCAGCTGAGAGATGTGGAAGACATTGTGAATTCCTGCGAGCGACGCCGGTAAATCCAAGCGATAGGCCACGGGTCCGCATCTTTCAAGGACGGCGAACGGACCAATGAACCGTGGCGCAAGTTTACCCTTCACTCCGAAACGATGAACTCCCTTCATCGGAGACACCCGGACATAAACCTAGTCCCCGATGTCAAAGTGGAGAGAGCGGCGTCTTTTATCCGCATAGCTCTTCTGACGAGATTGAGCAGCCTTGAGGTTAGCTTGTATCACTCGCACTCGTTCTTCAGCTTTATTCACAAGTTCAATGCCGTAGATGACTCGCTCGCCAGACTTGCACCAGTTGAGATGTGTGCGAAATTTCCGGCCCTAGAGAGCTTCATACGGCGCCATCTTGATGCTAGCTTGATAGCCATTGTTGTAAGAAAACTCCGCCAACGGCAAATGATCGTCCCAATTCTTGCCGTGGTGGATGGCACAAGCGCGTAGCATGTCTTCAAGAACTTGGTTCACCCGTTCAGTTTGACCATCTGTCTGTGGGTGATACGCGGAGCTTTGGATCAGTTTGGTCCCCAATGATGCATGCAGCTGTTCCCAAAACCGAGAGACTAACAGCGCACCGCGATCTGAAATGATGGAGCGGGGAACACTGTGCAAACACAAGATCTTTGCAATGTACAGCTCCGCATATTGCTTGGCCACATACTTTGTATGTACGGGGATAAAATGAGCTGACTTGGTTAGTCGATCGACTATCACCTAAATCGAGTCATGTTTGTGAGATGTGAGAGGTAAACCAACAATGAAGTCCATGCTGATATCCTCCCACTTCCACGCCGGAATATTCAATGGTTGCAGCTGTCCGGCTTTACGCATATGGTCAGCTTTCACACGCCGACACGTATCACATTCAGATACGTACTTTGTGATTTCTCTTTTCATCCGTTGTAAAAGCCAAAGAAAAGGGACTTGCAAAAATTTTGCTTCACCTCACTACACCACAGTTTTTATTGTGGATATCTTAGGAAAAAGGGTGAAGAGCAAGTAACCTCCATCAAAAGGGTAATTAGAGGGGGAAACCTTCACTTTCACAAAGTAGGGTTTCTACACATGAACTTGAGAGGTTGAGCTCACCCCTAGGACTTGAAAAGTCTTGGGAAGGTTCAGTCCAAGTTTCATAGAAATCCAACACTTTTTGAGGCACTTTTTGGGTTATTTGAAAAAGAGGCCAATTTGAATGTAAATTCAAATTGCAGCAACTTTCATCACCCAAATTCAAAAGTTAGCTTCATATTCAAACTCAGCACATTTTTCTGAGTTAGCCCACCAATTTTCATCCCTATTGGAGTTTATCTTGTCGGGAGCTAAATTTGCAATAATTCAAAACTGAATTTGAACTTCAGTTTAAACATGAAGCAAATTTAACAAAACAAAGTTTGAATTTGAAAACACAAATTCAAATCAAGACTTGAGGGCTAAGTCTCCCATTCAATGTTCAGTAGCTGGGATATTTACAACAGAAAGGGGGAGAAGGAATTAGAGGGGAGAAGAGGGCCCACTGGTCAGCCACCCTGAGAACCAAACCGACTTAGGCACGACGTCGAACACCCCCGCGGGCGACAACGCATGGGGTCGACCCTGTCCCAACGCGGCCACCGCACGGTGAAAGCGCGGAGTCACCACGCCAGCGCGACGCTCGCTCGGCTGTTTTCACGGTGCCCCGGCTGTCCCAGCGTTCCCCCTCCCACAATCACCCCACGCGCAAACTTGTTCCTCGCCACTCTCTGGTCGCCGGCGTCCGAGCAACCCAGGCACTCTCGTACCCGACAAACAACACACGAAAGCACCGCCTCGAGGTACTGATCACCACCGTACTGACCTCGCCCTCTCTCTCGCACGGTTGGCAGAGAATTTGGGGGATTAGTGTGTCGGGGTGTTTAGAACCAAACCACGCGAAATCCGGAAATTAGCAGCAAGTAAGCCACCAATCCTTAGGCCGAGCTAAAGATATGATCTAGACTCGCCCACGCGTCTCTGAGATCAGAAATCATCGAGTTTCATCGAGTATGGGCAATGTTCTTCGAGCTTTTTGCATCGGCGCCGATTTCCGGTCTAGGTCACCGGTGAGGTCGTAGTTGCAGCTGTTTCCACAGAGATCAGTGCCCATATCCGTGATCAGCGGGTGTCAGCGGAGCTCCCCGAGCAAACCGCATCGAAAAAGGTGCAGGGGATGCTGAGTTTGACGTCACCGGTGAGCCCCCGGCCGCTGTTGCCATCGGGAGCACTTTTCCGGCCGTTGCCAAGCTCCGGTGAGGGCACCAGCGTGTTCTCCGAGTCGAGTTAGGCACATGCGGCGAGAATCAGCAAGTTCTCAAAGCCGGAACCCCTCTCCGGCGAGAGCTCCGGCGAGCTCGGCGGCGGGATTGCGCGGGTGGCCGGAGGAAGAAGAAGGGGGTAGGCCCCACGCGTCAGCGGCTGGAGGTAGCATGCGGGATTCTCTGTGGTCCAGGATCCAGTGCGGCCGTGCAGGAAGGAGTCTGTGGCCCCGTGTGGCTCGGCTCCAGCGGTCGACACGTGTGCGGTGGACCCACCCGCAGGATCTAAACATTTTTGGAATTTCCGGTTTTAGTTCAAACTTTAGAACCCCATAACTTTTGCTAGGAAACTCCAAATTTAGTGATTCAAATTGGGTTGGATTCATCTTGCATAGCTCTATCCGAATATACGACCCAATTTGTATGAAACCTATTATTTCATTCTGGAAAATTCTTTAAACTTTTCAGAAAAAGAATTTTTGAGGGAGTTTGGTGCATCCAAAAACCCCAAATTTTGCCAGAATGTTCTTTAGGATATTAGTGAACCCCTGTAAAAGGTTCGGACCATTTGGAGTTGATTTGGTCAGATCAATTCAAATTTGAAGGTGCTGTGTTCATTTGAATACAGAAACATTTTCAGAAAATTTCCTAAACTTGGAAATTCAGTTCTGGGCAAATCTTATCTCCAAAAATATTAGGAAAATTCATGCAAACTCTATGAGCTATAATTGAAATTGTAGTTCACTAAGTTGGGCATGAACAGGGGTATTACCTCAGAATTAATTCTTCTTTGCTTATTTGCCAAGAGAATTATTATGAGCAAACCACTCCATGAATAGTGCTAGTGTTTGGTCCAGAAAGTTATCTTGTGACAAGGGACTCACACAAAAATTCTCAGCTCCATTGGAGCTCTGGATCACCCCTGTCCTGTTTAACCACTTGAGGGATTAATATGGAAAAGGGGGCACCCACTTAACACTTAACCATGTGATTAAGTCTAAGCCAAACCACCAACACCAGTTCATCTTTAAATTCTTAAACAGAGTTCCAGGTGTTAGAGACTGGTTATTAGCACTAATAGCAGTAGTATTACAACAAACTTGTTTGCATATTCATTAACATGTAGTATTTCAATAACGTGTAGTCGCTGAAGGCGAGGAAGCCCCGGAGGTTCTGGACTTCCTTCTCCCGGACGAAGAACTAACTACTGACCAGCAGCAACAAGGCAAGCCCCGGTTTGCATTAACCTTTTTATAAGTTTTACTTTGTTTACATGTGTCATATGAAGTATGTTTGTGCATTAGGTATAGGATGGATGGAACCCCACTTGCATAACCAGAATTTTTCCCTAAGAGTGAGGGTAGTGTCTAAGACCTCGAGTAGACAGGCTATGCTTAATGAGTTGTAGGACTTCGGTACAAGTCGAGTAGTTGGAATCTACTCGCGAGATAGGCATTGGGACACACGGGTTCGGTTGAGTGACGCGAGATCACTTTAGTAATGAAAATGAGACTAGGCAGGGGCTAGGGCGCAGCAAGAGGAAGTCTTGTGTGCGCAGCCCTGCCCGTGTCGATTGAGGACCAATCCGTGTGCGGCCCTGGTGAACAAGTATTGAACGTACCGAAGGCATATCGGATATATGGGACCCGATAAAGCGATGTAGCCTAAACCTCTGGGCGTCGAGGCATAACACACCGATTTATAGGTGTAGGCTGAGGGCAGCAAGGTGGAAATCTGCCAACGGGCATAGAGAGATGCTCCGTGTGGGGAACCTCCTGCTCGTTTCGGTGCGACCGGTTCGACGTTTGGGCTGTTGGGTGAAAGGTTGTCCCGTACGACATCGAGTGAGCGTGCTGTGCAGCTCCACGGATGGGCGTACGTGACGTTCTCTTTGGGTTTCCCTGCAGGTGTATATCGAGTCGATTCGCTGTCCCTCACGGTGAAGAGTACCGCTTGTTCACTGCGTCGTAACGTAGACTAATGAATGAAATGTTATGATTCAATATTGCTTTTATGATATAATTGTATTGTTACATGTGTGCCACCAAATATTGCTCACTAAATTTCAGCTTCATGAACTGTTAACTTGTTGCTAAAAGATGAACTAAGGATGAACTTGTAGGCGTGTCCATTTGCTGCAACATTGCTATCCTATGTCATGGTACACCTCATGTAGAGTTTCATGCTTAGGTGAGTCGGTTAAGCCTTGCTGAGCCTTCGTGCTCACGGTTGCTGCTTAAGTGTTTTTCAGGTGAGGAGCCACCCACGGACTCGGAGTACGAGTCCACCGGCGAGGGTTACCCTCCGTCGGGGACCACGGCTGAGTGGGAGCCGTACACGGCGCGCTGAGCTGAGGAGTGCAGCTAGTGTGGGTTGCCCTAGGACTGGGCAACCACTTTTGCTAGATAGGCGGGCGTGAGTTGTATAAAAGAAACTTCCGCTGTGTAATAAAGACCCTAGTTTGTAACTGAGAAGTGTACTACTTTGTACATTCAGTTTGTTTTTCCCATGTAGTATAACGTGTTCTTATGACGTGTGCTGTCGGGTGTCGCATCGCGCGGCACCACCCTCTGCGATCCTGGATGAGCGGATTCCGGTCCGCCACAGCCTGGTATCAGAGCTGCATTGGGGATAGCACAGTACTTAAGGACTATATTATGGGAAAACTTAGGTTACGGTGAGGATTCGGTAGTTGCCCAAGTAAGGACTATACTAGAATAGTTACTTATTGTGGCAAAGACTAACTTATGTGTTATAATTCTGAATTTCAATTATGTAACGACGCATCTACGGTCTGGTAAGTATGGTAAGGAACGCCACCGAAAGCGGTTCAATTTCGGTTAGCTCCCCTTGATGAGGAACGTGGTTCAGGGATTGATCTCACAGCTTGGTGTGAGATGTCAATATGAAACTCTTGGACTCTTCATGTTCCTGAGTTCATATGAAACGCTGATCCCTAGCGTGCATTAGGCAAGTAAGTGGAGACCCCATCGCATGGTTAGTAACGCGAGAGTGTGTTCATCTGGAAATAGCCCAGGAGGACATACGCAGCGCTTGCCATCGGCGTGCCCTGCCGGGCAGTAGGTGGTATCTGTTGGGTTGATAACATTCCCAACCGTGACGACCCGTTCATGACATACTCAGGTTCCCCGTCGTGTGGTGTTGAAACACGATCACATGCCTTGAGACGTGACTTAGCTCAAGGACGGCCGTATGACAATGATACGGGCGCTTGTATTTACTTTCAAATATGGAACTGCCTGAAATGAATAAACAGTGAGTGCACCATTATTGTGTGGTCTTCTGCAGGTACTAACCACGTATGTATCCGTGTAGAAAACGTGTGCGAGAGACCGTTTAGTGCCACACTTGAGACGTATATGCCGGTATGATCCGGTTAGGATTTTCTTTTGTGAGGAACATAGTACCGAGTTATTGTAGGCATATGCATGAAAATAATGATAACAAGGAATTAAAGTCTATAGGTTCAACATTTAGGACCCTGGTTGGGTATAAGAATGGGATAGTGATGAGGGTAGTTTCAAAAAGACTGAAAAACAGTGTGTTCTGTTTTGGACAGCAAGTTTGCTGATCTTCAACAGGGCATAACTCACAGGTCTTTTAGCCCATAGAGGTGTGCTATATAGTTCTGGAAAGGTATTTAGGTACTCTACAACTTTGTTGTAGACTTCCATAGCTGAAACTCACCTTGGGATGGCTTAAATCCCAGAGGAATGTAAATTGTCCAGAACCAGGACAGAGTAAAACATTCTCTGGACTGTTCTATTTTTCAAACATAAATCCCAGTAGAAAAATTTAAAAATTTTCATATGATACATCCTTTGAAAGGGGAGAAGATGTGTGACATCTTTGCAATTCAAAGTTTCTGATGTTTCAGCACAGAGTTCAGTGGAAACTCGAATTGAAAACAGCAACTTTCCAAAGGAGGTGCTGTTAATATTCTTCCAGAAATGCTGCTGACTTTGAATTAGCATAACTTTTTAACCAAAGCTGATCTGGGGGCAAATGAATACTCGTTGGAAATATACTGAAGTTGACTTTAACTTTGGTATTCAACTTGAGTCGTGAAACTGCCCAGAACCAGATCAAAACTTGGAATAGGTAGAAACTGGTCATTCTGACAGAAGAATGACAGTTGAACTCATTGGAGAGGGTGTTGTGCCCTAAGGGTGGTATACGTGATGACAAAGCGATAGTAATGTCTCGTAGTGACCAAACCTAGTTATGTTGAGCTTCCAAAGAGGGGGTTCATCAAGTTGGATTGAACTAGCTTGTGTTTGGTCTGGTAATGGTGTAGCTTGTGCAAAGTTATTACATTATCTACATACGAGATGTATCGCATGAATTATTGTCATTATGTTTTACGCCTATTTTCTTTGGACTGCATGCAAAATGTTGCGGGACTGATGATTATTATCGTGTGGTTGCAGATGGTTCGTATTAGGACCACGCACGAGGTTGGTTGCTCTAGCCAACAGGGAGGTGACGACTCCCAGCCACCGCCCTACGACAGCACCCCGCAGCAGCAGCCACCACCGCCGCCTCCGCTTACTCTAGCGGATCTGATAGCGGCACTGGTGGGAGGTCGTGAGGAGCAGACCGACCTGCTCCGCACGATCGTGCAGAATACGTCCCAAGCGGGGGGACGTCAAGATAGAGGGCCTCGTGAGCCCCGTGAAGTGTCGTACTCGGATTTTATGAGTACGCACCCTCCAGTGTTCACCGAAGCTGAAGAACCACTGGAGGCTGACAACTGGCTGCGGACCATCGAGTCCAAGTTTGGGCTGCTCCAGTGTACGGAGCGGCAGAAGACCCTGTTCGCAGCACAGCAGCTCCACGGTGCCGCTGGTGCGTGGTGGGCGAATTATGCCGCCTCACGTCCAGCTGGCCATGCCGTGGAATGGCAAGAGTTCCGGGAGGCGTTCCGCGCCTATCACATTCCTCCCGGAATCATGAAGAGGAAGTTCCAAGAATTCTTGGAACTGAAGCAGGGCGGGAGGAGTGCTCATGACTACTCCCGTGCCTTCAACCATCTGGCGCAGTATGCGTCAGACTACATCTCCACCGAGGAGAAGAAGCGGGAGCACTTCTATCGGGGATTACACCCCCAAATGAAGACGCACCTCGTTCAGTGGAATCGCGGCACTTTCAATGACCTAGTCAATGCTGCGATTATGCAAGAGGATGCTCAGCGGGAGTTGGCAGCTGAGCAGAGGAAGCGCAGCACTCCACCTAGCAGCGGTGGTGGCGCGCCACAGAAGTACCGTATGGTGTATCGGACACCATCCAGGCAGCAGTGGCATCCACCGGCGCGACCTCAACGGTTCGGGGGACGTTCTTTCCAGTCACCCTCGTTCCGTCCGCCGATGCCACCACCAAGACAGCAACAGCAGCAGCAGACGGTACCCGGGCGTTTCCACCGCCACAACGCGCCCCGGGATTCCGTCCACCGATCAGCAGGGGACCGCCCCGTTTCACCTGCTTCACGTTTGGCCAGGCGGGCCACTTCGCGAAGGACTGTCCCCAGGGGCAGCAGAGCAGCGGGCAAGCCCAGTTCCAGGGCGGTGCTCGAGGCTGACCTCCGGTAAAGAAGGTTGGTCAGCGGACTGGGGGTGTCCGCAACCTCGACAATGAGGACGCCCCAGAGGGAGACAACGTGCTGGCAGGTACGTTTACTCTCAACCATCAAGCCATCGTCATACTTTTTGATTCTGGTGCAACCCACAACTTTATAAGTGCATCGTACGTGGTTAAGCATCAGCTGGAAGCCTTTCCAACCGAGTGTTCATATATGATCTGCTCACCGGGAGGAAAGATTTCAGCAACGATGATGGTTCCAAAGGCACCACTGTGCTTAGGTGGGAAGATATATCCCACCACTATGATTATCCTAGGGGGGCAGAAGATTGATGCAATCTTGGGAATGTCATGGCTAAGCTACCATGGCGCTGTCCTGGAAACCCTATCACGGACGGTTCACCTCAATTCCCCATTACACCGTCCGCAGTCCCTCCTATTAGATAATCCAGTCCGGGAGGTTTTAGAAATCAACAATACTGAAGCTCTCAAGTTAGAGGACATCCCCGTAGTCCGGGAGTATACCGACGTGTTCCCGGATGATCTACCGGGCATGCCACCTGAGCGGGATGTCGAGTTCAAGATTGAGCTCACACCCGGGACTACGCCCATATCACGGAGACCATACAAGATGGCTCCAAATGAGCTGGCTTAACTGAAAGAACAGCTCAATGATCTGTTGAGCAAGGGTTTCATTAGGCCGAGTTCCTCATCTTGGGGATGCTCGGCGCTGTTTGTAAAGAAGAAGGATGAAACCCTGAGGCTGTGTGTGGACTACCGGCCGCTCAACGCCGTCACCATCAAGAATAAGTACCCACTGCCCCGCATCGACATATTGTTTGATCAACTTGTGGGTGCAAGTGTGTTCTCAAAGATGGACCTTCGCTCTGGATATCACCAGATCAAGATCCGGGCGGAGGATATCCCGAAGATGGCCTTCTCGACGAGATATGGACTATATGAATATCTCGTCATGTCCTTTGGTCTCACAAATGCTCCAGCCCATTTCATGTATCTCATGAACTCAGTGTTCATGCCGGGGCTGGACAAGTTCGTGGTAGTGTTCATTGACGATATCTTGGTTTACTCCAAGACAGAAGCCGAACATGCCGAACACTTGAGAATCGTTCTTCAACGATTGCGGGACCATAAGCTCTACGCCAAGTTCAGCAAATGCGAGTTTTGGTTCAGCCAAGTGCCATTCTTGGGACATATCATCTCAGCGGAAGGCATTGCGGTTGACTCAAGCAAAATAGAGCAAGTGCTGAAATGGAAAGCTCCCACTTCAGTTCATGAAGTCAGAAGTTTCTTCGGGTTAGCGGGATACTACCGGAGATTCATTCCAAGTTTCTCCAAGCTCGCTAAGCCGATGACAGAATTGCTGAAGAAAGGGACGAAGTATGTTTGGAACACGGCGTGTGAAGGAGCGTTCCAAGCATTGGTGAAGCATCTCACAACAGCCCCGGTATTAGCTCAGCCGGATACAACAAAGCCCTTCGACGTGTATTGTGACGCGTCCGGTATCGGGCTAGGCTGCGTGTTGATGCAGGAAGGACGTGTGGTCGCATATGGCTCACGCCAACTTCGGAACCATGAGCAGCATTATCCCACGCATGATCTTGAGCTTGCTGCAGTGGTTTTGGTGCTGAAAATGTGGAGGCACTATCTCCTGGGGAATCTGGTGCATCTCTACACCGACCACAAGAGCTTAAAATACATTTTCACCCAGAAGGAGCTGAACATGAGGCAACGGAGGTGGCTAGAATTAATCAAAGACTATGAAATTGAGATCCACTATCACCCCGGCAAGGCGAATGTGGTTGCCGACGCGCTGAGTCGGAAATCACATGTCCATCACCTCACCATTACACCGGTGGAGGAGGAAGAGCCAAGTTTATACTTGGTTCCTTATGGATCGCTGTACAACCTTGCCCTCGTCCCTACTATTAGGTAGGACATCATTGCAGCTCAGAAGACGAATAAAGGCATGGCACATCTCCGGAGACGGATAGACAATGGAGAGATCAAGTGTTTCCGGAAGGATGATGAGGGGACGCTATGGTTTAATGACCGCATAGTCGTACCCCGAGATATGGAGTTGAGGAAAAAGATCCTCGATGAAGCTCACTTGTCTAAATACTCCATTCATCCGGGCAGCAACAAGATGTACCAAGATTTGAAAAAGAAATTTTGGTGGACATGGATGAAGCGGGAGGTAGCGAAGTACGTATCCGAGTGTGATACGTGTAGACGAGTGAAAGCTGATCACATGAAGAAATCAGGGCTGTTGCAACCCCTGAAGATCCCAGCATGGAAATGGGAAGATGTGAGCATGGATTTCATTGTGGGATTACCCCTAACATCCAACAAGCATGATTCCATATGGGTAATCGTTGATCGGTTAACCAAGACGACTCACTTCATTCTGGTGAATACACGTTACAGTGCCGGCAAATATGCGGAGCTATACATAGCGAAGATTCTATGCCTATACGGGGTACCCAAGACCACTGTCTCAGATCGAGGTGCATTATTTGTATCTCGCTTTTGGGAGCAGCTACACGCTGCATTGGGTACCAAGTTGATCAGGAGCTCCGCCTATCACCCTCAGACAGATGGCCAGACAGAGAGGGTGAATCATGTTCTGGAAGACATGTTGAGAGCATGTGCTATCCACCATGGTAGGAACTGGGATGATCACCTACCATTGGCGGAATTCTCGTACAACAACGGTTATCAGGCGAGTATCAAGATGGCACCCTACGAAGCTCTCTACGGTCGTAAATGCCGCACCCCCTTAAATTGGTGCGAGTCCGGTGAAAGGGTCACATTCGGGGTTGATGTGGTGAACGACGCCGAAGAGCTCGTTCGGGCGATTCAAGCTAACTTGAAGGCCGCTCAATCCCGGCAGAAGAGCTACGCTGATAAGAGGCGTAGACCGTTGCACTTCGACGTTGGGGAACACGGGTACCTCCGCGTGTCTCCGATGAAGGGCGTGCACCGGTTCGGTGTGAAGGGGAAGCTCGCTCCCCGTTTCATTGGACCCTATGCTATCACCGAGAAGGGTGGACCAGCAGCGTATCGATTGGAGCTACTGGCATCCCTGGCTTGTGTCCATGATGTTTTCCATGTGTCGCAACTGCGAAAATGTTTGAAGCATACAGATGCTGTTCCTACCGAAGACATCAGCGAGCTGAAACCGGATTTAACATATGATGAGTATCCGGTGGAAATCCTTGATGAGAAAGCCTGAACCACGCGTAGTAGAACGTTGTGGTTCTACAAGATCCTCTGGAGCAACCACACCGCTGAGGAAGCGACGTGGGAGAGCGAAGGGTTCCTTCGCTCAAATTACCCTGAGTTCATGGCTTTTCAACCGACGGCTGAGATTATAACGTTGAACCGGTACGCGGGGATTTAAACCCTACCGTGCGATTTAAAATAGACGGCGCACAAGCGGCCACGTAGCTCTGATCGAGCGCGGGCGGCGCTGCCGGCAGCGCACGGCGGCGGGAAGCGGTGATCTCGCCGGAGACTTTCGGATCTTCGAGAATTATTCCTAGAACTGTGATCTTAAGGCATAGATCGGTGGAGGAGAGGTCGGGGATCTCACCTCGGGGGTTTTCTTGAGCCCGGAGGTCCTGGAAGGTGATCGGCGACGAGGTCCGAGGTGAATTCACGGCGAGGCTCGTCGGCGCTGTGTTTACACCGCAAGTCACCGAGTTTTCTGCACCTGCAAGGTTCCCCGGAGGCGGTGGATCAAGACCAGCGAGTTAGATCGGAAATTCCGAGCTTAGATCGGCTAGAATTCGCCAGAGAGGCTCAGGTTCTCACCGGAGGAAAAACAGAAGATCGCGTGGGAAAACAGAACGAGGTCGGGGTTTTTATAGACGGGGGAGGCCAGCGGGGTGGTTTAGATCGAGTTTGCGTCGCCCCCAAGCAAAATTCGGCTGGGATACGCGAGAATTCCCGATCGGTTTCGATTCGGGTGAGAGAGTCCGGCGCTGGCGCGAGGTAGACGATGAACTAGCGGGCCCCGCCTGTCAGTGGGAGGAAGTGGCGCGCGCAGCTGCGGCTTGCGCGGGCGCTGGTTGGGCCGGCTGGTGGGTTGGGGCCCACTGGCCGGTTTTTTTCTGTTTTCTTTTTTTTTCTTTTTCTATTTCTTTTCTGATTTGAGTTTAATTTGAATTCCAGTTTGAATTTGAATTTTTGCAAAACATGCAACACATCCAAAAATTTTTAAATTCCCCTCTTAACATGATTTAGGGTCTTAACAAGATTTTTGGGGTGTTACAGCTCTACCCCCCTTAAAAGAAATCTCGTCCTCGAGATTGGTGGTTCTAAGAAAACAATTCCGGAAATTGTGCCTTTAGCTCATCTTCCCGCTCCCAGGTGGCTTCCTCTTCTGAGTGATGCTTCAGCTGCACCTTGCACATCCGGATTCTTTTATTTCTGGTGAGGCGTTCCATTGTCTCCAAAATCTTATAGGGTTGCTCGGCATAAGACAAATCCTCAGCTACGTTCACTTCATTCATGGGTAACACCTCTTCAGGCGTCCTCAGGCATTTCTTGAGTTGTGACACATGGAATACATCGTGCACATCCGATAGACGAGCCGGTAACTCTAGTTGATACGCCACTTCGCCTTTCCTTTCCAGAACTTGAAAGGGTCCGATGTATCGAGGTGACAACTTCCCTTTCACCTTGAACCGACGAAGTGCTCTGATAGGGGACACCTTGAGATAGACATAGTCTCCCACGTTGAAAATGAGCTCTCTTCTTCGTACATCGGCGTAGCTCTTTTGACGTGTCTGTGCTATCCTCAAGTTGTTGCGAATTTCCCTCACCTTCGCCTCGGCTTCTTGTAGTACTTCTGGACCAAACACTTTACTTTCCCCCATTTGGTTCCAAAATAGGGGAGTTCTGCACTTCCTCCCGTACAAGGCTTCAAACGGTGACATCTTCATACTAGCTTGATAGCTGTTGGTATAGGAAAACTCCGCATATGGTAAGTTTGTATCCCAACTCCGATTGTTTTTCAGTGCACATGCCCTCAGCATATCTTCAAGAATCTGATTGGTTCTTTCCGTCTGCCCATCAGTTTGGGGATGATAGGCAGAACTAAAGTTCAGATGGGTTCCCATGGTTTCGTGCAACTTCTGCCAGAACCTTGAGGTGAACTGTGTCCCTCGATCCGACACAATCTTCTTTGGCACTCCATGGTAACACACGATCCTTGACATGTACAACTCTCCCAATTTGGATCCGCTGTAGCTTTCCTTCACGGGGATGAAGTGAGCTACCTTGGTTAGCCTATCAATGATGACCCATATCGAATCATATCCTGATTGGGTCCTAGGCAATCCCACGATGAAATCCATGCTGATTTCTTCCCATTTCCAATCAGGCACTTAGAGTGGTTGCAATAATCTCGCGGGTCGTTGATGTTCTGCCTTCACCAACTGACATGTGTCACATAGGGCAACATGTTTCGCGACATCTCGCTTCATGCCATACCACCAATACCTGCTCTTGAGGCCCTGGTACATTTTCGTACTCCCAGGATGAATGGAATAGTCAAAATCATGAGCCTCCTTCAAAATCGATTCACGGATCTCCTTTACTTCTGGCACACAGATTCTTTTCCCATGCCACACCGTTCCTTGTTCATCCTCTCTAAATCCCGGAGCTTTATTTTCCTTGATGAGTTGTCTGATCTCTTGTATCTTCTCATCATTCTTTTGACCCTCGCGTATGTCTCGCTCTAGTGTGGAGTCCACTTCCATGGCGATGGCTTCACCACTATTTACTAGACATAGATTGAGCCTTATAACCTCGTCCTTCAATTCTGCAGGCATGTCCTTCAAGCTCAACTTATTGACCTGCACTTTCCGACTCAAAGCATCGGCCACGACGTTTGCTTTCCCGGGATGATAGTTGATGCCCACATCAAAGTCATTGATTAGCTCTAACCATCTCCTTTGTCTGAGGTTGAGATCTGGCTGTGTGAAAATGTACTTTAAACTCTTATGATCCGTATATATCTCTGTTCTCTTCCCCATCAAGTAGTGCCGCCAAATTTTCAACGCGTGTACCACGGCGGCTAGTTCTAGGTCATGTGTAGAATAGTTCTTCTCGTGCTTCCGAAGCTGCCGGGATGCATATGCCACGACATGCCCTTCTTGCATGAGAACACATCCCAACCCGTTTCCAGAGGCATCGTAGTACACTGTGAAATTCTTCTGCATATCTGGCATAACCAACACTGGGGCTGTTGTCAATCTTTTCTTTAGCTCCTGAAAACTCGTCTCGCACTGTGGCGTCCATGTGAATGTGATTCCCTTCTCCAACAGTTTGGTGAGAGGTCTCGAGATCTTGGAGAATCCCTCAATAAACCGTCGATGGTATCCAGCCAATCCCAAGAAGCTTCGAACTTCCCCGACATTTTCAGGGGTCTTCCACTTCTGTATATCCTCGATTTTGACAGGATCCACGGAGATTCCTCCCTCCGAGATTATATGTCCTAAGAAGGGAACTCTCTTCAGCCAAAACTCACATTTGCTCAACTTGGCATATAGTTGGTGTTCTCTTAGCCTCTGCAACACCAACCTTAGATGTTTCTCATGTTCTTCTTCATCTTTGGAGAAGACGAGAATGTCATCTATGAAAACCACCAAAAATTTGTCCAGATATTCCATGAATACCTTGTTCATGAGATACATGAAGTACGCCGGGGCATTAGTTAGCCCGAAAGGCATGACGGTGTATTCATACAGTCCGTACCGAGATACGAAAGCTGTCTTGGGAATATCAGTTTGCCTTATCTTGAGTTGGTGGTATCCCGACTTGAGATCAATTTTCGAGAACACACAAGCTCCCCTCAACTGATCAAACAAGTCTTCAATGCGGGGTAATGGGTACTTGTTCTTGATGGTTACCTCATTGAAGGCACGGTAATCCACGCATAACCTTTGGGTTCCGTCCTTCTTGGGCGCAAATATCACCGGAGCTCCCCATGGTGAGGAACTAGGACGTATATACCCCTTCTCCGTCAATTCTCTCAAATGATCCTTGAGTTCTTCTAGCTTCTTGGAGTCCATCCGATAAGGTCTTGTATATAGGGGCTGTTCCAGGCACTAGCTCAATTGCAAATTCCACTTCACGATCGGGAGGCATACCTGGCAAAACTCCTCCGGAAAAACATCTGGGTATTCCCGGATAATCCTGATCTCCTCCACTTTCACCTCAACTTGATTTAATTTAATGTCATTCCTAGGCTCTTGTATTGTTATAAACTTTACTCTTGTGCCACTAGGGTGAGTTAGTTCCACCGTTCTGGTCGAACAATGGATGATTCCCTTATGTTTGGTCAACCAATCCATACCCAAAATAATATCTATCCCTTGTGACTCTATCACTATGAGGTTAGCAGTAAATACTACCCCACTAATATCTAGGTTCACTTTGGGACACACTTGTCTTGTCCTTATTTCTCCACCGGGAGAGTTTACGGCTAGCATATGGTTCATTTGTGTTGTTGCTAGGTCATGCTTCTTAACAAACCCTTGAGCAATGAACGAGTGGGTAGCACCAGAATCAAACAGCAGTGTTGCAATGTGTAAATTGGCAGGAAACTTACCAACTACCACGTCGGGTGCCTCTTGTGCTTCCTCCATAGTGACGTGGTTCACCCGTCCCCTCATTACATTCTGCTGTTATTGCTGCGTGGGCTTCTTCTTTGGGCACTTATGGGCATAGTGCCACACTTCACCGCAGCTAAAACATTGCACCCCAACCTTAGGTGCCTGGCCTTTGCTGTCTTGGGGTTGGTTTGGAGGTCCCTGTACTGCTGGTCGAGGTGGATATGCAGGGCGAGGCTGCTGTACGAACTGACGGTGTGGCTGTATTGGTGCTGCCGGAGGCCTGTAGTTCGGGTTGTACCCTCTTGGTGCTGAGTAGGGTACCGCAGCACGGTTCGTCTGCCCTGCTGGTTGCTGCATCAGACGTGGGCGGGTGTTGCTCCCTGAGGCTTGATGTGACCACCCGGCCTTCCTCTTATTCTCATTTTCCAAGGCCTTTAGCTTCCTTTCTACCACAAATGCTCTGTCCACCATCTTTTGGAAGCTTCCATACTCATTTGAGGACATTGCACACTGCATCTCTGCGGTAAGTCCTTCCACGAAACAATCTTTTTCTGCTCATCAGTCTCTATGTCCCGTGGGGCATAACGGGATAGTTGAGTAAATTTAGTGAGGTATTCCCTCACCGTCATGTTTCCCTGCTGCAGTCCCAAAAACTCCTTCCTCTTGTTTTTGAGTTCACCTCTTGGGATGTAATGGTTGCGGAAGCTACGCTTGAACTCTTCCCAAGTGATGTTCTAAGGGTCATGATGGGCAGCCACGTAGGCGGTCCACCAATCAGCAGCAGGTCCATGCAATTGATGAGAGGCAAACAACACCCTCTCATACCCTTGGCACTGGATGATCCTCATCTTGCTTTTAATGGTCTTTAGCCAATCATCTGCCTCCAGAGGTTCAGCAGCACTTGCAAACTTTGGAGGTTGAGTTCCTAGAAACTCACTCAACCTTGGTTGGCGTGGTGCAGCTTGTGGAGGTGGAACTTGATGCAAGTTGGCCACCACTTGAGTCAAGTTCTGGATGAGCTGATTTTGATTCTCCAGCATTTGGTGGAGGGGATCAACTCCTTCATGGCGACCACCCCGGTCCTGGCATCCAGAAAGATGAGGGTTGCATGCCTCATCGTTGTTGTTGGTGGGGTTGGTAGCACATCCTTTTCCTCTTCCGGCCATCTGGCAGAATCAACCAATGTTAATTTGAAAGCATTTAGTATCATCTTACAACTTTCATTTGTTTGTACTTTGAAGTGTTGAGGCTTTGTTATACTTTTCTGAGGTTTCATACCCCACACAAAAATAAATGCAATATTATTTCATGTGGGTTCACACACCAAAGCAAAACAATCTAAAGACGAGGCTGTGGACAATTGCTCATGGCTTCCACAACTCACGTCACACACCAAGCATTAACACACCATTAACTTAACGTAACGACTCGACTATTCGACATCTTGCTAACTAAGGAAAGGACTCTACACTACTCGTTTTATTGAGCAGGCTCCTCGGGATCTTCCTCATCATTTCGGCTGCCTTCTGACTCTGCTTTGGGTGGGGAGGCTGCTGGTGGAGAAGTGCGACGACGCCTGATCGCTCGGCGATCTGGGGAGTCAGGAGTCTATGTATCATTCACGGTGACACACAGTTCATTCCCATCTCCTCTTTCTCTCACCCTTAAGCAGGCTCGCAGCAACGCCTTCATTTCCTTCAGGGTGTCTCGGACATCCTGAAGCTCTTGTTGACACTCCTGCAGTCGAGTGCTGAGCATAGCAGCATCCTCCAAGCACAAGTCCATGTGCTCATGGGAAGTCCCTTGCTGCACCGGCGGGTACTTGTACTCCATGGTACCACTCTCACGCTGGAGGACATACATGTACTCAGTCCTGTCCAGGTGGCGACGGTAGATGTGACTCTGGCAGGTGATGGCCTCCCAGGTGACATCCTTCTCCACATCGACCTGTGTCGCTCTACAGGCTGGAGAGCGGTGGATCTTAAGCAGCTTATTTTCGTGTATAATCCTCATCTCTGAACTCCATTCTTCCCTCTTCTCACGGATGGTCCTGGTGGAGTTATAGTGGATGATTAGCTTGCCCGTATTGCCGGCGGCTTCGAGCATACGTCGAAGACGGCGCAACAAGCCTCCTACTGCCAATCCATAGGAAAGGTACGCCACCGGACGGCTCTCCTCTCTTTGGGCAAGGGCAACTACGGGAACTCTCCCTCCTGTGGACTTGCGAGCGGTGCGAATCATGCGAACCATCTAAAACAAAAAGAATTTAAACTTAGGTTAGATAAACTCTTAAACAAAAATCCTATTTTAAATGAAAATTGGGGTAAGATGAAGAAAGTGATTCATTAAATAACACTTTTCAACGCACACCTTGTAAAAATAGTTTTTAAGAAAATAAGGCCCTTAAATACGTCCATTTCTACCTAGGTCCATGTTCCTACGGGCAACCTTATCTCTGATACCACTTCTGTCACACCCGGTTTTTCCGAAGAACAACCAAGTGAATATCACATGTATGCCAGGATCATTTTCTCATACATGTGATGACAAATAGTGAAGCATCATTTATTACAAGCCAGGTGTCGAATATAAATAAGTCTTACATAGCAAATGTCTCGATGGACAATAATAAGTTCATCACAAGTAAATAAACTAGCAGCGGAATATTATTCTTGAGGGCTCCGTCACAGGCGTTGCCCGTGGGTCTCCATGAACCTAGAAACCTTCTTTGGGTCCAAAGTCTTGGTCATTATACACCACCTCATTATCTTGACCTGAGGAGCAATATAAACCAACAAAATATGCAAGGTTGAGTACCAATGGTACTCAGCAAGTGTGGGAAAATTATATCATGCATGGCTAGAAAAAGGAGAGGTTGAACTCATGGTTAAAGCACTACGCAATTAATACCTATCACCTTAGCTTATTAAGCATCTACATTACTACACAGGTGAAATGGTCCCAATCTCCCATCCCATCATCATAATCCAATAACCATAACATCATTTCCAATGTTAAGCTCCCCGCTTAACATTCACAACTTCCAAAACCATCAATCCTCTAATCATGAATAAGTCCAAGCCGCTCTTGACCGTGAACAGGGCTGTCATGACAGTTTTGACTCTGCAGAGTTTGTACCACTGTACCCACATGTAGTGATTTCATCCCCTGTTGCCGGGTGGACTAAAAGAACCTCCATTATGCCAGTGGCTACGAACCACATTCACACTTCCCAGGTGTGTAGCCAGGAGATCACTACGAAGCCTTTACAAAGGGATTCCCGATGAGCGTGGGCCCACTGAGGTTTCACCCCGAACAGCATACAAGAGGCTCCAACCCCGCTGCAGTGGCCCCCTCTTGAGCCTTGCGGTTCATATGGTAGTCCAGCTGACACCTACTCCCCGCACCATCCAACACACCCATACTACGCCGGGGATACACCTAATTAATTGGCCGAGCTGCCCCATCTCAGCATGTGGTTGGCACTGTAAAGCCAGGTTACATGCTCCATGAACCGGTCCTTAGGATCCAGGCAAGTACTAAACACAAACCCAAGTCTCGTGCACTCAGCACACAACCAAAACATCCAACTTGCCTTGATCCCTACCTCTACATAAATCACAATATCTCATTCAAGAGTATGGTAAAATAAACTGATGATCTCATATCCCAAGTATCCTATTCTAAGCATGGCTAAGCATATGCATAATAATAAATGACATGATAAAATAAATCCCAACCCGAGCTACAAGGAAACAAGGTAATGCAATTCTAGGGAAACTTCCTAACATGGGTTTCATATTTCAATTGACAATGCAAATAATTCTAGCTACACATCCTAGCATAGGATCAAAGTGGTCAAGGACACTTGCCTCCTTCCTGCTGCTCTTGAAATTGGTAATCCTGATCTTGGAAAGGAATAACTTGCTCTTGAGCAGGTTCTACATCATACCATCACACATAGCAAAAGAAAAACAACAATCCATAAGACATAGTTCACACTTCCACTTCATACAAACCACACATTCACATTTATGAAAGTCATTCACAATTATACGTGTTGTAATTACTCTATGTGTGTTGATTTGTGGCTTGCATGCACTTTTGATCATATGTATATGATTCCTACTTTGGTATTCACATTTATACTTACATACTATATATATGAGTTTCCAATTTAAATAAATTCCTTATATTCAATTACTACACCATTTAGCTACCTAGTATGCATGAAAGGCATTTTCCTTCTCCATATGTGTCTTCATAATTTCTACCAACCCTAAACTGAATTCTTTGGATTTTAGAAACTCCATTTATCATTTATTAGTTGCCATATTTTCAGATTTATTTCCTATGCCTAAGTGTGAACTTTATTATAAAAATAACAATACACATCATCTAAACAGAATAGGATCTGATCTAAAATATTTGCTAATATATTTTTGACCTTTTCTTCTGATGTAAACTATTTTACAATTATTTTCCCTATTTTCTAGAACTATTCTTTACTTAAAAATGTGTCCCTAAATGTGAATAATAAATTAAACAGATTCACTTCAGCCCAAAATATGTTTTTATCTCACTCCAAAGTTTTCTAAATACTGAGAAAGTTTTTGATTTAATTTTGACAATATGTTTGTCCCACTTTCTCAATTATAAACACTAGCCACATATTCAATTTCCCAAATTAAATATTAAACAGGGCTAAAAAGGTAAACTCACCCCACTACAGGGTCTATAATATTATTTTAAGAATTCTCAGGGGTCTAGCTGCACATAACAGAGGAGTTTTTCCTAATTTTTATTAAGTCCAGGGGCTAAAACTGATTTTTAAATGAATTTACATGATTTTCTGAAGTTCCAGGGGCTAGATCAGAAGTTTCCGGGGCTAGCTCTTATTTCCCGAAAACCCCAGGGGTAGCACGTAAGATTTCCAGTCTTTATAACGCGGGGCTGACTTGGACCGTCCGATTTTAAACCGGCGGCTGAGATTATAACGTCGAACCGGTACGCGGGGATTTAAACCCTACCATGCGATTTAAAATAAACGGCGCACAAGCGGCCACATCGCTCTGATCGAGCGCGGGCGGCGCTGCCGGCGGCGCACGGTGGCGGGAAGCGGCGATCTCGCCGGAGACTTTCGGATCTTCGAGAATTATTCCTAGAACTGTGATCTTATGGCATAGATCGGTGGAGGAGAGGTCGGGGATCTCACCTCGGGGGTTTTCTTGAGCCCGGAGGTCCTGGAAGGAGATCGGCGACGAGGTCCGAGGTGAATTCACGGCGAGGCTCGTCGGCGCTCTGTTTACACCGCAAGTCACCGAGTTTTCTGCACCTGCAAGGTTCCCCGGAGGCGGTGGATCAAGACCAGCGAGTTAGATCGGAATTTCCGAGCTTAGATCGGCTAGAATTCGCCGGAGAAGGCTCGGGTTCTC
The DNA here is from genome assembly GCA_030760725.1 of Neostapfia colusana. NCBI lineage: Eukaryota > Viridiplantae > Streptophyta > Magnoliopsida > Poales > Poaceae > Neostapfia > Neostapfia colusana. Next base: position 67,389,603 of record JASWHV010000007.1, on the reverse strand, counting down.
ACCGGAGGAAAAACAGCAGATCGCGTGGGAAAAACAAAACGAGGCCGGGGTTTTTATAGACGGGGGAGGGCGGCGGGGTGGTTTAGATCGAGTTTGCGTCGCCCACGAGCGAAATTCGGATGGGATATGCGAGAATTCCCGATTGGTTTCGATTCGGGTGAGAGAGTCCGGCGCTGGCGCGAGGTAGACGATGAACTGGCGGGCCCCGCCTGACAGTGGGAGGAAGCGGCGCGCGCGGCTGCGGCTGGCACGGGTGCTGGTTGGGCCGGCTGGTGGGTTGCGGCCCACTGGCCGGTTTTTTTCTGTTTTCTTTTTTTTCTTTTTCTATTTCTTTTCTGATTTGAGTTTAATTTGAATTCCAGTTTGAATTTGAATTTTTGCAAAACATGCAACACGTCCAAAAAATTTTAAATTCCCCTCTTAACATGATTTAGGGTCTTCACAAGATTTTTGGGGTGTTACACCCTAGGACTTGAAAAGTCTTGGGAAGGTTCAGTCCAAGTTTCATAGAAATCGAACACTTTTTGAGGCACTTTTTGGGTTATTTGAAAAAGAGACCAATTTGAATGTAAATTCAAATTGTAGAAACTTTCATCACCTAAATTCAAAAGTTAGCTTCATATTCCAACTCAGCACATTTTTCTGAGTTAGCCCACCAATTTTCATCCCTATTGGAGTTTATCTTATCGGGAGCTAAATTTGCAATAATTCAAAACTGAATTTGAACTTCAGTTTAAACATGAAGCAAATTTATCCAAACAAAGTTTGAATTTGAAAACTCAAATTCAAACCAAGACTTGGGGGCTAAGTCTACCATTCAATGTTCAGTAGCTGGGATATTTACAACAGAAAGGGGGAGAAGGAATTAGAGGGGAGAAGAGGGCCCACTGGTCAGCCACCCTGAGAACCAAACCGACTTAGGCACGAGGTCGAACACCCCCGCGGGCGACAACGCACGGGGTCAACCCCGTCCCAACGCGGCCACCGCACGGTGAAAGCGCGGAGTAACCATGCCAGCGCGACGCTCGCTCGGCTGTTTTCACGGTGCCCCGGCTGTCCCAGCGTTTCCCCTCCCACAACCGCCCCGCGCGCAAACTTGTTCCTCGCTGCTCTCTGGTCGACGGCGTCCGAGCAACCCAGGCACTCTCGTGCCCGACAAACAACACACGAAAGCACCGCCTCGAGGTACTGATCACCACCGTACTGACCTCGCCCTCTCTCTCGCACGGTCGGCAGAGAATTTGGGGGATTAGTGTGTCGGGGTGTTTAGAACCAAACCACGCGAAATCCGGAAATTAGCAGCAAGTAAGCCACCAATCCTTAGGCCGAGCTAAAGATATGATCTAGACTCGCCCACGCGTCTCTGAGATCAGAAATCATCGAGTTTCATCGAGTATGGGCGATGTTCTTTGAGCTTTTTGCATCGGCGCCGATTTTCGGTCTAGGTCACCGGTGAGGTCGTAGTTGCAGCTGTTTCCACAGAGATCAGTGCCCATATCCGTGATCAGCGGGTGTCAGCGGAGCTCCCCGAGCAAACCGCATCGAAAAAGGTGCAGGGGATGCTGAGTTTGACGTTGCCGGTGAGCCCCCGGTCGCTGTTGCCGTCGGGAGCATTGTTCCGGCCGTTGCCAAGCTCCGGTGAGGGCACCAGCGTGTTCTCCGAGTCGAGTTAGGCACAGGCGGCGAGAATCAGCAAGTTCCGAAGGCCGGAACCCCTCTCCGGCGAGAGCTCCGGCGAGCTCGGCGGCGGGATTGCGCGGGTGGCCGGAGGAAGAAGAAGGGGGGAGGCCCCACGCGTCAGCGGCTGGAGGTAGCATGCGGGATTCTCTGTGGTCCAGCATCCAGTGCGGCCGCGCGGGAAGGAGTCTGTGGGCCCGTGTGGCTCGGCTCCAGCGGTCGACAAGTGTGCGGTGGACCCACCCGCAGGATTTAAGCATTTTGGAATTTCCAGTTTTAGTACAAACTTTAGAACCCCATAACTTTTGCTACGAAACTCCAAATTAAGTGATTCAAATTGGTTTGGATTCATCTTGCATAGCTATATCCAAATATACAACCCAATTTGTATGAAACCTATTATTTAATTCTGGAAAATTCTTTAAAGCTTTTCAGCAAAGGAATTTTAGAGAGAGTTTGGTGCACCCAAAAATCCCCAAATTTTGCCAGAATGTTCTTTAGGATATTAGTGAACCCCTGTAAAAGTTTCAGACCATTTAGAGTTGATTTGGTCAGATCAATTCAAATTTGAAGGTGCTGTGTTCATTTGAATACAGAAACATTTTCAGAAAATTACCTAAACTTGGAAATTCAGTTCTGGGCAAATCTTAGCTCCAAAAATACTAGGAAAATTCATGCAAACTCTATGAGCTATAATTGAAATTGTAGTTAACTAAGTTGAGCATGAAAAGGGGTATTACCTCAGAATTAATTCTTCTTTGCTTATTTGCCAAGAGAATTATTCTGAGCAAACCACTCCATGAAAAGTGCTAGTGCTTGGTACAGAAAGTTTTCTTGTGACAAGGGACTCACACAAAAATTCTCAGCTCCATTGGAGCTCTGGATCACCCCTGTCCTGTTTAACCACATGAGGGATTAATATGGAAAAGAGGGCAAACCACTTAACACTTAACCATGTGATTAAGTCTAAGCCAAACCACCAACACCAGTTCATCTTTAAATGCTTAAATAGAGTTCCAGGTGTTATAGACTGGTTATTAGCACTAATAGCAGTAGTATTACAACAAACTTGTTTGCATATTCATTAACATGTAGTATTTCAATAACGTGTAGTCGCTGAAGGCGAGGAAGCCCCGGAGGTTCTGGACTTCCTTCTCCCGGACGAAGAACTAACTACTGACCAGCAGCAACAAGTCAAGCCCCGGTTTGCATTAACCTTTTTATAAGTTTTACTTTGTTTACATGTGTCATATGAAGTATGTTTGTGCATTAGGTATAGGATGGATGGAACCCCACTTGCATAACCAGAATTTTTCCCTAAGAGTGAGGGTAGTGTCTAAGACCTCGAGTAGACAGGCTATGCTTAATGAGTCGTAGGACTTCGGTACAAGTCGAGTAGTTGGAATCTACTCGCGAGATAGGCATTGGGACACACGGGTTCGGTTGAGTGACGCGAGATCACTTTAGTAATGAAAATGAGACTAGGCAGGGGCTACGACGCAGCAAGAGGAAGTCTTGTGTGCGCAGCCCTGCCCGTGTCGATTGAGGACCGATCCGTGTGTGGCCCTGCTGAACAAGTATTGAATGTACCGAAGGCATATCGGATATATGGGCCCCGATAAACTGATGTAGCCTAAACCTCCGGGCGTCGAGGCATAACGCACCGATTTATAGGTGTAGGCTGAGGGCAGCAAGGTGGAAATCTGCCAACGGGCATAGAGAGATGCTCCGTGTGGGGAACCTCCTGCTCGTTTCGGTGCGACCGGTTCGACGTTTGAGCTGTTGGGTGAAAGGTTGTCCCGTACGACATCGAGTGAGCGTGCTGTGCAGCTCCACGGATGGGCGTACGTGACGTGCTCTTTGGGTTGCCCTGCAGGTGTATATCGAGTCGATTCGCCGTCCCTCGCGGTGACGAGTACCGCTTGTTCACTGCATCGTAACGTAGACTAATGAATGAAATGTTATGATTCAATATTGCTGTTATGATATAATTGTATTGTTACATGTGTGCCACCAAATATTGCTCACTAAATTTCAGCTTCATGAACCGTTAACTTGTTGCTAAAAGATGAACTAAGGATGAACTTGTAGGCATGTCCATTTGCTGCAACATTGCTAGCTTATGTCATGGTACACCTCATGTAGAGTTTCATGCTTAGGTGAGTCAGTTAAGCCTTGCTGAGCCTTCGTGCTCACGGTTGCTGCTTAAGTGTTTTTCAGGTGAGGAGCCACCCACGGACTCGGAGTACGAGTCCACCGGCGAGGGTTACCCTCCGTCGGGGACCACGGCTGAGTGGGAGCCGTACACGCCGCGCTGAGCTGAGGAGTGCAGCTAGTGTGGGTTGCCCTAGGGCTGGGCAACCACTTTTGCTAGATAGGCGGGCGTGAGTTGTATAAAAGAAACTTCCGCTGTGTAATAAAGATCCTAGTTTGTAACTGAGAAGTGTACTACTTTGTACATTCAGTTTGTTTTTCCCATGTAGTATAATGTGTTCTTATGACGTGTGCTGTCGGGTGTCGCATCGCGCGGCACCACCCTCTGCGATCCTGGATGAGCGGATTCCGGTCCGCCACATCCGTGTCCACAAAAACATGGTTTTCAGATCTTGGTACATCTTGTTGCTGCCCGGATGGATAGAATACTTGGACAAATGAGCTTCGTCCAAGATTTTCTTCCGAAGCTTCATGTTACGGGGTACCACTATACGGTCTTTAAACCATAGAGTGTCGTGTTCATCTCTTCGGAAGCACTTCATTTCGCCATTCTCCATCCTTCTCCGAATGTGCGACATTCCCATGTCCTTCCTCTGAGCTTCCATAATCTCCTCTCTTATGGTTGGGATGAGAGCAAGACTATATAATGCCCCATATGGAACCAAGTACAGACTTGGCTCCTCCTCTTCAGGTGGGGTGATGGACCGATTGTTGACATGAGATTTGCGGCTTAAGGCGTCGGCAACCACGTATGCCTTCCCGGGATGGTAGTGAATCTTGATCTCATAGTCTTTGATCAGTTCTAACCATCTCCGTTGCCGCATATTCAACTCCTTTTGAGTGAAGATATACTTCAAACTCTTGTGGTCGGTGTAGAGGTGCACTAAGTTCCCATGCAAATAGTGCCTCCACATCTTCAAGGCCAACACCACAGCAGCAAGCTCAAGATTATGAGTCAGATAGTGCTGCTCGTTGTTACGAAGTTGACGTGAGCCATAGGCGACCACTCTTCCTCCTTGCATCAATACACAACCAAGCCCGATGCCGGATGCATAACAATATACGTCGAAGGGCTTGGTTGTATCCGGTTGAGCTAACACCGGGGCTGTTGTAAGATGCTTCACTAATGCATGGAAAGCTTCTTCACAAGCTGAGCTCCAAACATATTTGATCCCCTTCTTCAACAATTCAGTCATCGGCTTAGCAAGCTTGGAGAAATTTGGTATGAATCTCCGATAATATCCTGCTAACCCGAGGAAACTTCTGACCTCATGGACTGATGTGGGGGATTTCCATTTCAGCACTTGTTCGATTTTGCTTGGATCAACTGCAATACCTTCTGCAGAAATAATGTGACCAAGGAATGGCACTTGGCTGATCCAAAACTCGCACTTGCTGAACCTGGCATAAAGCTTATGGTCTCTTAATCGTTGAAGTATGATATGCAAGTGTTTGGCGTGTTCTTCTTCAGACTTGGAGTAAACCAAGATGTCGTCTATGAACACCAACACAAACTTGTCCAACTCCGGCATGAATACTGAGTTCATGAGATACATGAAGTGTGCCGGGACGTTGGTGAGACCAAAGGACATGATGAGGTATTCATACAACCCATATCTCGTCGAGAAGGCCGTCTTTGGGATATCCTCCACTCGGATCTTGATTTGATGATATCCGGAGTGAAGATCCATCTTGGAAAATACACACGCACCCACAAGTTGATCGAAGAGAATATCAATGAGGGGCAGCGGATATTTATTCTTGATGGTGACGGCGTTGAGAAGTCGGTAGTCCACACACAACCTCAAGGTTTCATCCTTCTTCTTCACAAACAGCGCCGAGCATCCCCATGGCGAGGAACTCGGTCGAATGAAACCCTTCTTCATTAGATCGTTGAGCTGCTCCTTCAGTTCAGCCAGCTCACTCGGAGCCATCTTGTATGGTCTCCGTGAGATCGGTGTCGTCCCAGGTACAAGTTCAATCTTGAACTCGACATTTCTTTCGGGTGGCATGCCCGGAAGATCATCCGGAAAAACATCCGGGTATTCACGGACCACACGAATATCCTCATGTTTTGTGGCTTCCGTGTTATAGGTGGCTGGAGCTTCTTGAACCGAATGGTCAAGAATAAGAACATGTGGTTCATGAAGTGGAGAGTTTAAACGAACCACACGTGGAATGATGTCAAGAACAGCACCATGGCGATGTAGCCATGACATTCCTAAAATGACATCAAGTTTTTGACTCTCTATCATGATTAGAGAAGACGGATATAGATTTCCACTCACTGTAATGGTGCTCTATAGACCATTCTATAAGCTGTTATTTTCCCACCCGGAGAACATATCAAATATGAATTATTTGTGGGAATGATAGGCAGTTGATATTTAATAATAAAAGACTGACTTATGAAATTATGGGTGGCACCAGAGTCAAAAAGTATGACTACGGGATGGTCTAAGTAAGAGAACGTACCCGCAAGGACGGGTTCGCCTTCCGGCACGTCTTCGATAGCTAAGTGGTGGACGTTGCCGGGTTTTGGTGCTGGTTTATTGGGCTGGTTGCGGGGCTGATTAGCACCCTGATATGGTGCTGCACCCCTGCCCTTTCGCGGCTCGGGGCAGTCCCTCGAAATGTGCCCGACACGGTCACACCTGTAGCACGTGTAAGGTGTCGGGGTCCCGCCGATTTGAGGACCGAATCTCGGTGCACGCTGTTGAAACTGAGGCGCACGCGGGACCATCCTTTGCTGCTGCTGTTGCGGTGGTCGATACGTCGGTCGAAAGCCCGACGCATGCCATCTCTGACCGGATGGTGAGCGATACACCACGCGGTATTTCTGTGGCGTTCCACCACTGCTGCTCGTCAGCGCGCTGCGTTTCCTCTTGTCAGAACCGTGCTCACGCTGAGCATTTTCTTGTAGAATCGTGGCATTAACGAGATCATTGAATGTGCCGCAATTGCTTTGGGCGAGATGGACCTTCATCTTGGAATTCAGGCCCCGGAAGAACGCATTGCGCTTGTTGTCTTCCGTCCCCACAAATCCTGGCGCATACTGTGCCAGCCAGTTGAATAACCAGGAGTACTCGTGAGCACTCCTCTCGCCCTGTCGTAGTGCCAGGAACTCCTGGAGCTTCATTTCCATCACACCGGGAGGTATGTGATAGGCGTGGAACGCCTCCCGGAACTCCGTCCATGTGACGGCATGGCCAGACGGTAAGGAGGCGGTGTAGTTCGCCTACCAAGTACCGGCTTCCCATTGAAGCTGTTGCCCTGCTTACAGCGCCCTCTGATGTTCGGTGCATCGTAGCAGCCCGAACTTCGCCTCCAGAGTGCGGATAAAGCTGTCCGCCTCCAAAGGTTATTCAGCCTCCGTGAAGACCCGTGGATGGGTCACCATGAACTCTGAATACGAACTTTGTTGAGGCTGGCGTTGCCCATTGTCTTGGCGTCCTCCCTGATGGGACGCATTCTGCTGGACCAACATCTGCAGAAGCTCGGTTTGCCCATCACGCGAGCCGAGCACTGCAGCGAGAACCTCCGCAAGGTTCCTTGGAAGTTCTGGCGGTGGAGGAGGTGGTTGCTGTTGCGTCGTGGTCTGCTCCGGAGGTGGAGACTCATCACCATGAACTTGACTCGGACCTCCCTCCTCTTGCATTGAGCATGTCCGCACCATTCTGCATTCATCAAACGATCAGCACATGTTGGTATCGCCCATCCAGTCAATACAATGGTAATGCGAGAACGGAATAAATAGTGCGCATAACTATCACACATATGGATAAAGTATAAATTTTATAGAACATATACATCCCTGGACTGTGTCACACGATCGAGTTCCAAAGTATTGAACTTTATGGGTTAAAAGTTCATTTCGACCATCGGGGTCACCACGGGATGTTAAGTGTGTTAGCATGCGTAATTCCTCGCTATCGTACTGGACCCAAACATGTACTAACTCGAAGTGATATTTCAAATGCGTAAACCCTTCGACTCCAACTCGCTGTTTTACAACAGCCACTGGACGTCAGACGGTGAAACTAAGTGTTTTGGTTGAAATACAGAAAATTTCCAGCGAGCCTTTTTTGGTCTACCCTGTTTCTTGGCAGTACCTACTCATCTGAGATTTTCACCCATTGGGAGGGAGATTTTTTTTCTGGAGCTCTACAGAAAAGTTGTAGAGGACTTCTAAACCTTTCCAGAATGGTATCCCACATCTCCATTGGTTCATCCAATATTATGTAATGCCCTGTTCAAGTTCAGCAAAATTTCTGCCGAAAACAGATGAGATTATTCCTAAGCTTTTGAGATTGAACCTATACTCCCAATTGACTCTTAGTTCAATATAGGAGTTTACTAACCCCTAAACGAACTTCTATACTTCATTGTGACTCTTTTCTTTGAAAATAAACTTTTATGCAGTCGGTACTATGTTTCCTCACCAAAGAAAAATCCTAAACCGGTATTCCGGCATATACGTGTCAAATGGTGGAACTAAAGTCGTCACTCGCAAACGGTTTCTACACGTCATGCACTAACGTGGTTAATGTACCTGCAGCAGAACACACAATAATGGTGCACACAATGGTTTTTGGCATTTCAGGCAGTTCCATATCATAATAAAAACATATGGTCCGTATCATTGCCATACGGATCGTCCTTGAGTCAAGCCACGTCTCAAGGTACATGGTCGTGTTTCCACACCACACGACGGGGAACCCGAGTAGAGCGCGAACGGGTCGTCACGGTTGGGAATTTTATCAACCCAACGGATATCACCTACTGCCTCATGACCGTTGAGGCACGCCAATGGCGAGCGCTGCGTATGGCCCTTTGAACATTGAACGTTCAAGAGTTGCATACTATCGTGTTGCTTACCACACGATGGGGTATTCTCACTTTTGTCTAAAGCACGCTGGAGATCAGCGTTTATGCTCTCAGAACCATGAAGAGGTTCAGAAACTCATATTCACTACCGTGCCAAGCCACGGTATATCCATCCATACTATTACTTGTATGGCGAGTTACCACAATTGATCCGCCTGCGGTGGCGTACCTTACCTCTTACCTGACGTTGGAGCGTCGTTACAGAAGGTATAACAAATATGTTAGCTTTCCACCATCATAACTAGTACTATCATAGACCTTATGTGGGCTGAATGACTAATCCTCACTCGACTACTGCTAAATTTTTAAAATAGGCTCTTCTCGAGCGTGCTATTCCCAATGCGGCTCTGATACCACGTTTGTGGGGACCATCCCGTGGTTCAGCCACTCCAAGATCGCATAGGGTGGTGCCATGCGATGCGGCAACCAACAGCACACACGAAAAGAATAAAGAACAACATACCAACTTTTATTTGATATAAAACAGCGGAAGTCTTTTTACAAAACTTATTTATACAGCGGAAGTAATATACATATATGGCCTCTCATCCTAGCTATGCAAAAGTGCAGCCGTCCAGCCTGGGGACGCTACACGCTAGCACCAAGGAACCGGAGAATCCCGGCGGCGTGCAGGGCTCCAACTTGGCCGTGTACCCCGACGGGGGCATCGCCTCGTCCTCGGAACCTTCCTCATAACTCTCACCTGCACACAGCTCAAAATATTGCAACCGTGTGCACAATGGCTCAGCAAGTCTTAACCGTCAACCCTAGGCATGGAACTCTACGTGCAAGGATGTGTAAGGTAGGAAGGGACTTTGCAATAAAGACACACCTATAAGTTGATACTTACTTTCAGTTTTATAGCAGCAGTTTAATGAGCCTTAGGCAGCCCCCACATCGAAAGTCCACAATCAAACAAGAAACGCTTTCCTCCGATGTGGTGATGCCCAAAGTGGAATATAAACTTAATTAGCTCTTTAACTACAGCCGTCAAGGTATTCAAGACATTAATAGATCAATACAGCATTTTCAGTTGGCTTATTTCACTTCTTACTAAGTCACAGCGCAGTGAACAAGCGGGTACTCAAATAACCATGAGGGACGGTGATTGCAATCAAGACACACCCGGATAACACGTTGCATACACCCATTTTCAGAAGCGTGATTCCACACCCCTTCCTACTCTGTTGTATGCAACAACCTTTCAAAGGCATCCCAAATGCCAAACCGGTCCATCCGTAACAGGCAGGAGGTCCCCATGTGGAGCGTGACTGTGCCCACCGGCAGATTTACACCTTGCTACCCTACAACCCACTCCTATTCACGGTTGGGTAAGCCTCGACACCCAGGTTAACCAATTACATCGGTTTCCTGGTTCCCATATGCCAGTATGCATCCGGTACTGTTCGGTACTTGTCAAGCAGGGCCTCACACGGACGGTCCTCAACCGACGCCAACAGGTATACGCACATGAGACCTCTGCTCACTGCTTCCTATCCCCCCTGCTGGGTCTCATTTTCATAACTTAAGCCATTTTCTACCTCTTTTCATTCCGTGTAATAAGTACTATCTCGCGAGTAGCTTCCAACTACTCGACTTCTACCGAGATCCTAAACATTAGCATTGCAGTCTCTACTCATCGAGTTTGTAAACTACCCAACCCTTTATAGGATTTAAAAGGCTATGCAAGTGTGGTTTCAACCACCCTAACTCTAATGCATACACTTCAACCTAGACATAAGTGATACAAATGAAAAGCTTTATAAAAGGTACATAAGTGCAAACCGGGGCTTGCCTGGTTGCGAGTTAAAGGGGAAGTCAGCTTCTGGTGGGAGGACGTCCAAAGGCTCCGGTGCGTCCTCAACTTCTGTCACTATTATGAAATGTAATAAAATACATGTGTAAGTATTAAGGATTTATAAGAATTGAACTTCTATTCATAGCTACAGCTATTTAAAATCCTTAATTGGCTTTGGGAATTTTACAGTGGATACTAGACTCCCTAAGGATGATTTGAGCCAAATTTGGAGACATGTCATTACACATTGTGGCCTCCAAAATTCCCACAAGCACAAGGATTCTATGAATTTTGAACCCAAATCAGGAGCTTTGACATAGCTAACAGTGGAATATCTGATTATGGTATGTCTCCATGGTTCTAACAAAATTGGTTTCACCATTTTTGGAGCTACCATCAGAGAGATATGAATTTTTGAAGTTGAACAGGAGTTCTGGAAAGTTTCTGTTTAAATTGAATTTCCATATAAAGGCTGAACTTGGGAAGGCAGTTTAGCCTAGCAAATGATCTCCAATGAATCCCAAATTTTTACTGTAGATCAGTAACTATGGAAAGGATTTGCTGCCCAAATTTGGGGATATTTCATAAAGTATTGCTCCTATAATAAATCCCCAAAATATTTAGTTAAAACAATTCTACAGAAATTCCTGGGCATTTTCATAGCCTAAAATTGGTTTCTCTGTGAAGTACTCCTCATGAGGAATCCAACAAAATTGGTCTCACTATTTTTGGAGTTTTCTACACAAAGTTATGGGCTTGTAAAGATCAGCCAATTCCTGGAATTATTTCTCTAATAGAAACTTCAAATAATTGGGCTGGGCCCATGGTTTTAAATCGGACCAGTGAGATTTCGGCAACACTGGGGGCTACGGAGTTAACCCGCGCAGCCACAGCTGATCCCGAGCCGCACACCGATCCGGCGCCTACCCGGTGCCACTGAGAGGTGGGGCAGACCCCCACCTTCTTCTACCTCGCGCCAACAGGGGAGTCCGCGGCGGTTGCTCTGGCGAGGGTGGCGGGAACAGCTCTCTCGGCCATCTCCCGGGCCTAAACTCGCCGATCCCCCTTATTTAACCATGCTGAGCACTTTGGGTGGGTCGCCGGTGGCCGTGGTTCACCGGAAACCACCGCACACCGGTGACAGCAATGTTTTGCACTCCGGTGAGATCGGGAGCCCTTATACCTCCGCCAAATGATCGGTTCTCAGGCTCTAGAGCACCAGTGGAGGGAGTAGAAGCTCAACATGGGGTCTAAACTGATCGAGGATCGCTGGAACCCTATCGGCACCATGCGTCCGAGGTGGTCCGGCGGTGCGCCATGATCAAGACGTGGAAATTCTCCCTCTACACCCCATATCTAGGTCTAAAATCGAGGGAGGAAGTGCGCCAAGTAGTTAGGAAGCTTCGTGCACAGTTTTAATCAATGAGAACATGAATTAACGACGAATTTGGCAAATTCCTACCTCGGGGTCAGTTTGTACCGTCCGAGAGAAAAACCCGAAATTCTTCTGCTGTGATCACCGTCCAGGGCTGAGCTTTGGGCTCGAGCAGCTCGGGTCGAGGATGCACCGAGGGGCTGACTTGTTTTGCCGTGATCTTACTCGGTGTGAGCTGTCCACGGTGACCTCCCACGGTTCTTCCACGTTCACCCGAGGATTGAGGCTAATTTGCCAATTCCTGGAGCAATCACGCTCGGGACAGGAAAGGAGAGGTGCTGGATGGCTAGAGCACTGGTGGGTGCAGCTCTTCGCTGTTGGGCGCTCGAGCAACCGAGCTCAGTAGCTGCGGTGTGATCGGGAGGAACGGCGGCGGTGTTCTGGGCGAAAAACATGGTTGAGACGCGAGTTATAGCTGGGGGAGAAGTGAAACAGCTCCGGCGCACCCCTTGCCGTGATCCAGCCGAGCAACCAAGGCAGCAGGAGGTGGCGCGGGCTCTCCCTCGGGCGCGGGTTCGACCGAGAGCTGGCGCGCTCCCGCTGTTCGACCGCCGTCGGCTGAGGCGGTAGCTCATGCGGGTGGCTGACAAATGGGCCCCACCTCCCCCTTTGTTTAGTTAAATTTTTCTGATATTTTCCAACTAGCAACTCAACATTAAAAGCCTTCAGCTCAAAGTCATAGTTTGAACTTTCTGAATTCAAAGAATTCAAATTCTGGTGTGAAATTTGGATGTGGTTTTGAAAAGGAGTTTGAATTCTCCACTTTATATTGCCTCAAAAATATAGCAAACCAGCTCCAAAGTTTCCAATTTTTGGCATGGCTGCTTATTAAAAGGTGGAGAACACATTTGTGGAACCAAATTTTGAAATTGAGGGAATTGGAATTTGAAACTGAATTTGAAATTCAGATTAGAGGTCTTCTCCTTTAAATCCCAAACAAATATTGAAACTCCTCCAAATGAACTGAAATTTGGAAGGGTGAATATTTGGGGCTATGAAGATCCAAGTTATGAATTTAGATCTCCATGTTTGGAAGTTTTGGGCAGTCTAAACCCTCACTTTGAACTTACACCATTATAATTCAAAGTTTTAATCCCCCCCCCCATTTTTCCTAAGTGTACATGAGCTGAATTTTCTTGGTACCACTTTTGGGGATTTTACACATTAGTGAGTCTGAATGACATGACGAGATACTCATATAACCCGTAGCTCGTCGAGAATGCCGTCTTGGATATGTTATCCGCCCAGATTTTTATCTGGTGATATCCAGACCAAAGATCCATCTTCAAGAAAAACTTAGCACCCACTAATTGATCGAAAAGCATATCAATACGTGGTAGTGGATACTTGTTCTTGATAGTTACGGCATTAAGCGGACGATAGTCCACACATAGCCTCAAAGTCTCATCCTTTTTCTTGACGAACAGCACGGAGCATCCCCATGGTGATGAACTGGATCGAATGAAGCCTTTGCTTAACAAATCATTCAGCTGCTCCTTCAGCTCCGTGAGTTCCTTCGGTGCCATTTTATACGGCCTCCAAGATATGGGTGTGGTTCCTGGTGCTAGTTCAATTTTGAACTCCACTTCACGTTCGGGCGGCAACCCTGGTAGATCATCGGGAAACACGTCCGTATATTCCCGGACCACTGGAATGTCCTCTAGTTTCTTAGCTTCAATGGTGTGGACAGCAGTGACTTCCGGTGCAACATTTCTCAGAATCAACTCGTGTTGCCCATGCTTCTTTGAATTCAGCTGCACCGTTCATTAACTAATATCAAAGATAGCTTGGTGATATGTCAACCAAGCCATTCCCAAGATGATGTCAATCCGCAAGCCTTTCAAGATGATAAGAGTAGTAGGATATATCCGCCGATCCAAACATATAGGCGCTCGAGCAACAATCCTGCCCGCTGTCCTACTACCTCCCGGTGAATTAATTTGATATGATGCGGTCAAGGTAGTTGAGGGTATTTGGTGATTAACCACATAATCTTTGCTTATAAAATCATGTTTGGCACCCGAGTCGAACAACACGAACATGGGCTGATCACGTAGGCTGAACATGCCCGTAAACACGGGTTCTCCTACGGGAACGTCTTCAACTGACATATAGTTTATATTTCCCACTTTCAGTGCTGTCCTCCTTGGCTGACCATGGAATTTCTTTGCAGCCTGAGATGACATGTTACTGCTGCTCTGTATTGTCAAGTTTGTCAAACATTCCAACTACAACAAGGAATAATGAAAGATAACAATGAATATGTCATGGAACTTAGAGAAGTATAAAACCTTCATGTCCACAACAAGTACTAAGTTAGATGGGCAATGAGCAATGCTCTGTTCAGAATGACCATTAGGCCTTAATCCCAGAATTTGTTTATGAAAATGGCAGTTTCATATCTCACGTTGAATATCAAAGTTATATATAACTTCACTATCCTTTCAACGAGTATTTATTTGCCTTCATATCAATTCTGGATCAGGAGGTATGATATTTCAAAGTTGACAGAAATCTGGAACAATTTTGACAGCACCTCCTCTGAAAGTGTCTGTTTTGTCCGCAAGATTTCATAAAGTTCTACCCCAAATCTGGAGAACCTTTGAACTACAAAGTCGTAGCACATATCACAAACATTCCAACGGTGTCTTACATGACCCTTAGAAATTTTTCGACAGGAAGTTATGGTTGAAATACAGAAAATTCCAGAGAGCATTTTTGGGCTGCCCTGTTTTTGGACAGTTAACACTCATCTTAGATTTTCATCCATTTGGAGGGGGGTTCTGTTCTGAAGTTCTACAGAAACATTGTAGAAGACTTCAAAGCCTTTCCAGAAATGTATCCCTCACCCCAGTCAAAAGTTATGCCCTGTTCAAGTTCAGCAAAAATTCTGCCAAAAACAGGGGAGGTTGTTTCTATGTCTTTTAGAATGAATGTATACTCCCAATTGACTCTTAGTTCAATATAGGAGTTCATTAACCCCTAATGGAATCCTAGACACCAAAATTACTCTTTTCTTTGAAAACTTAATTTTTCATGCAGTTAAGAACATATTACGGTACTACGTTTCCTCACCAAATCAAAATCCTAACTGGCGTTACAGCGGCATATACGTCTCAATGGTGGCACCAAAACGATCACTCACACACGTGTTCTAAACGGAATGTTCTACTCGTGGTTAAGGTACCTGCAGAAAAACAATCAATAGTGATGCTCCCAAAGGTTTTCCATTTCAGGCAGGTCCATATCATAGTAAAAACATACGGCCCATATCATTGACATACGGGCCGTCCTTGAGTCAAGCCACGTCTCAAGGTACATGATCGGGTTATTCACCACCCGACGAGGGCTCCACACCTTTGCAATAAAGCGCACCGGTGGAACAGCACTTTTGTATGCCACATAGGACATGAAGAGTCCTAGAGAACACACTTCGTGTTACAAACCACACGATGGGGTCTCCTCCTCTTGCCACCGGGTTCGCACACTGCAGGCTAGTGCATTTCATATGTCTCTAAGACATGAAGAGTTTTAGAAAACATATTCACTTCCCGTCCATTGCTGACATTTCATATGTCTCTAAGACATGAAGAGTTTTAGAAAACATATTCACTTCCCGTCCATTGCTTAACGGGACATCCCAGACTACTTTCCTCGTATGGGGGAGCTAAACGAAATTGATCCGCTTCCAGTGGCGTTCCTTACAATTCTTACCTCCACGTAGGTGCGTCGTTACAGAATTGAAATACTGAATATTAACACACTGTTAGCTTGCCACCTTAAGTAACTATACTAGTAATAGTCCTTATGTGGGCATACTATACGTTCCTCACTCGTATAATTCTATGTTTTCGAAAATACCCTCTTTTCATGCGTGCTATTCCCAATGCGGCTCTGATACCACGCCTGTGGAGAACCCCTTCCGAGATCCACACTCCAGGATACACATTGGGTGGTGCTGTGCGATGTGGCACCCAACAACATACACGAAAAGAACCATAAAGTACAAAGTCTTTGATTTCTCAAGATAGCGTCATTTATAAAATAAGGTACCACGAAGGTACACGCAGCGGAATATACATACACACTTACTCTCGGTCCTAACTATGCAAAAGAGAAGACGTCCAGCCCGCGGACGCTTCTTACTAGCTTCCACAAAGATGAGTGCAGCGGCAGGGCTTCCGGTGAGTCTCCGATGGCTCACCGAATAACCATCTTCGTAGCAAATTTTATAACCTGTAAAACACTAATAATGCAACCGTGAGCACCATGGCTCAGCAAGACTTAACCGACACTCCTAAACCATGAAACTATACATGCAGGGATTAATAATATACGACAAATATGTTGCAATAACGACACACCTACATGTTGTCCTTTCTTTCAGGTTTATAGCAGCAGATTATTGTGCCTTAGGCAGCCCTCACATCAGAAGTCCAAAATCAAACAAGAAACACTTTCCTCCGATGTTGTGATGCCCAAAGTGGAAGATAAACTTAATGAGCTCTACAACCATAGCATACATGGTTGGCAATATAATGAATATAAGAATTTCACATCAGCAATGATTCATTTCACCTCATCTGGAAATAATTATTATGTCACAACTCAGTGAACAAGTGGTACTCATATAACCGCGAGGGACGGTGATTCCAATCAGAACACACCTGGAACACATGACACATACACCCGCCTCGAAAGACTCACACATGAGCACTTTCTTACGTTGTATGCAGCAACCTTTCACCCGTCACTCCAATGCCGAACCAGTTCTGCCGACCCATCAGAAGGGCCACTACCCGGAACACGTCGAAGTTGCTCCGCTAGCAGGTTTACACCTCTGACACCAACCGCCAAAGGAAGGCTGCATAAGTTTCGACACGAGAGTACCTGAGTTACATCGGTTTCCTAGACCCCATAATTCAAGTATGCATCTGGTACTGTTCAAACTTGCTCAGCAGGGAGGCATACACATCGGTCCTTAACCGACACAAACAGAGCTACGGCAACACAGACCCAACGTCCTGCTGCTCCTACTCTCTGCTCGGTCTCATTTTCCATTACAGAACTTTCATTCTCTAGAATCAAACTCCGCTGAACCAACATCCTAAACTCGCGAGTAGCTTCCAACTACCCGACTTGTACCGGATCCTATATGACTTAAGCCTAGCCGAAACTACACGAAGGTAACCTGTGAGACCTATGTGTGCTGAATACATTGGCTTTGACGATAAAAGTTTTAAATACTATCAAAACACCTTTTTAACAAGGTCCGACTCTAGGTTGGAGCTCCTGCAGTGTCTGACAATAGGTCCGACTTGTTTTGGGTAGCTCCGGCAAGGTCCGACGTAAGGTCCGACTTGCTTTGTCTAGGTCTGACTTATTTTGGCTAGGTCCGACTTGTTTTTGCTAGCTCCGGTGCTAGGTCCGACTAGCTTTGGTAAGTTCCATGCTAGGTCCGACTAGCTTTTGTAAGCTCCAGTTCAAGGTCCGGTTAGCTTTGGCAAGGTTCGGAGCTTGATTGCAATGGTTCTGCTTTTAACTTGCAATGTTTCGAACTTGCTTTACTATTATGGAAAGTTTTCTAAGTATTATTTTACTATGTTTTTGGTGTGTTTTGGTGGTTAAGGCTGATATCATTTTGCTATGGTACAACATGCTTATGTGAGGTGCTCACGTAAGATGTTGTAGTTTCGGAACTAACGAGAGTCAAGTCAAGGACTTGTGCTCGGAAGTATTGATTGTTTATTCATGTGCAGGTGTTGCTTGAGTTAAAGACATGGCTGGTGACAGGATCCATTGAACTAGTCTTAGGGAGAAGATGATGTTCAACAACCAAGTTCGGGAGGAATTGTGGTTGAGTTGATCGGAAGGTTGCGCAGTATGCTTGAATCAAGAACAATGTATATGAAGGTATCCTGGACATCGTTGGAAGATGTTTGCACATGTGCAAGGAGTGCATGGACGTGGCTGCATGGTTCCAAGGCGTGATAAGGAGATGTGGATGTAAAGAATTGGTCAGAAAGGTCCAACCGACTTGGTTATGGACTCAGTCTGCGGCTGAGTCGTGTTTGACTCAAATATGGAAAGTTTTGAGTTGGTTATGATAGGATTTCGTGTGGGTCACGAATTTGAGTTGTTTTAGGAATGTTTGGGACGTTCCTAAGGTGTTTAGAAGTCTTAAGATTGCTTCTATCTGCGTGTAGAAGAGTCTTGAGCAGTATTGGAAAGTTACAGTTTGAATCCAAGTAGCAGTGTAGGAGTCCAAGTTTGAATTGGGTTGGCCTTAGGGCTGGTTATATAAGCAAGGGAGGCCAAGGCTCGGTAGTACACGACTTTGGGGCTGTTCCTCTTGTGTTTTGATAAATAAAATTCGTATTCTAACGGAACTTGTGTGCCTTGTTCGTCTGACTTGTTTCAGACAAGTTTTTCTCGTCGAGTTTCTGTTCAGCACTACCTTGCTTCGGTGGTTTTATCATAACTCGAGTTTTACAGATCCAATTGATGTGATTCTTTTTGGGTTGTCTTCACAACTTGATTACCTATCATCTGTGAAAATTGCACGGTCATTGAATTTGTGGTGTCTGATCTACACGAGTTTCTTTGCAGTATTCCAGAACTGTTTTTCTCGCGTAGAACAGATTGACCTTTCTTCGATCTTTCGATCGTAACATGAGTTTCTCTCAAAGGATTTTCATGATTCTTGTTGTGACGTCTTCGCGACTTGATTATCTACAATCTATACTAGTTTTGTCACAGTTGAAAACGTTTAGATTAGTCGCACACACGGTTTCTTTAATAGATCGGTTTTCTGCTGAGGGGTGTTTTGTTGCTTCTGCTGAAAAGTTTTTATCTACCATTCATCCCCCTCCGGTAGCTTTACACGTGTACTTCGATCCTACAATTGGTATCAGAGCCAGGTTGCTCTAATCTTTGTGATTTGCACCTATTTTGAATAATCATCATGGAGAAATACTCCGCCAAACCTTGTGTGTTTAGTGGTATTGATTTTCAGGTTTGGAAGGCACGCATGGAAGCTTTCATCCAGGCGCAAGGCTTTGCAATATGGGAGAAGCTGTACAAGCCTTACGATGTGCCTTCAAACGATCAAGTCACGGCTACAAACATTTGTCTCACAACGTGATATGCCTAGCTCCGGCCAATCATCTAGCAATACACTCGCTTTGCTGTCTTCACTAACCCTGGAACAGATTGAGGAGTTTACAGAGGAGGAGCTAGTACTTTTTTCTACTAGATTCTCAAAAGCATTGCAAAATGTGAGAACTAGAAGGAGAGGAAGCTCCGGACCTCAACGATGCATTGAATGTGGTAAGACATGACACTTTCGTACAGATTGCCCTAACCTTTCAGGTCCTTCTAACCGTAATGAAAAGCAGAATAAAGTCAAGTCCTCTTTTGGCAACACCAACAAGAAAAAGAAGGTTTTTACAGGACGCAAACTGATAAACAGTTTCATCCCCGCACTTCAAGAACTTGGCTCAAGTGATGTAGACATTGGAAGTGATAAAGATGAAGATGATCTGGCCAACTTGTGCCTCATGGCGGGCAAATCAAAATAAAGTATGGAGGATGCAGAGCACAACAGTGACAATGAAGAGGTATGTCCTACATGCGAAGAAATGTGTGATGCTATTTCTCGTGCCACTATTATTGTTAAGAAAAAGGACAAAAAGCTAGGGACAATGCTGTTAAAATTGAGTCACTAGAATGAAATTAATCGTTTAAAATCCTTGATTCCTAGTGATGATTCTTGTTCCTCATGTGATTTAATATATGAACAATTGTCCTCTCTAAGAAGTGCACACACCTCCACACTTGATAAAACTTGAACTTGGAATCAAAAAGAACAAAAACCTTGCTGCACTTAATGATAAAAACTTGAAAGATGCTTGTTGTTCTACATTTGATTTGCATTGTTCTACTAGCAATGATCTTGATAAGAAACTACGAGATGCTATGAAAGAAATTTCTATATTGAACAATGCTTTACGTTCTCATGAAGTTAAATATTGTTCCAATTGCAAATTAAAGGAAAAACTTCATGTGAAAATTGCCTTGATCTATCAAATAAACTTGAGAACATGCATAGGACATTAGATTGGTTTTGTAATGGGAATAAGAACCTAAACTTGCTGCTGAATTCTTCAAGGTCTTGCAATGATAAAACTGGTTTAGGTTTTGATTCACATGCTCATGCTAAGGAATATCCACCTAAAATTGTAAAATCATTAGGAAGTGGTTTGACTCAAACAATTACTAAACAAAAAGGAGTGGTTTTTAAATCTGCAGGAGTATTGTTTCATTCGGGTTCAAATAAGCATACTGCATGCTCATCTAGACACGAACACAAAGTTAAATCTCATTGTACCTATTGTGGTAGAGATGGTCATGTCATAGATTTTTGTTATAGACTAGCTAAAGAACATAAAAAGGAAATAATGCAAGCTAGATCTTATAACTCTCATGCAAAATTTGCTGCACATACTAAACCGAATGTCAGGAACATGCAACCTGCTGTTATGAGTCAAAAATATTCAAAGTTTACCTCCGGCGCTTCAGTTTTTGCCTCCGGAGCTTCAGTTTTTGCCTCTGGACCTTCTGTTTTTGCCTCCGTAGCTACTGATTTCCGTGCTACACAAGTAACACCTCATAGGTCAGTAGTTAAGAACAAAAAATCTCAAACTTTGACTCATAAACCTGCTGTTTTATCTCATCTTTCGCATGTTATTCATGCTGGACATCGTGTGACTCAGTACTGGATTCCTGAATGCCTTTTAACTAACCCCAGTATTGAGTCATCGATGTATTGTGCTTCTATGTAGGTTAGACGCTTGAGGAAGGAGAACATTTGGATTGTGGATTCAGTTTGCTCACGCCACATGACCGGTAACAAAGAATGATTCTCCTGTCTCTCTTTTGTGTCACGTGTAGAGAATATTACTTTTGCCGATAATTCTTCAACTCCTATAATTGCTAAGGGTTCGGTTAGAGTAAATGATCACTACACTTTGAAGGATGTGGCACTTATCAAAAATCTGAAATACAACTTGCTTTCTGTTTCACAATTGCTAGATGAAAATCTGGAAATTATTTTCAATAAATATTGCTGCAAAGTTGTAGGTTCAAATAGTGAGCTTATTTTTAACATGTCTCGGTATAGTAGAGTTTTTAAAGCTGATTTTGTTATGTCTTCCTCTAAGCATAGATGTCTAGTTGCAAATGATTCCAAATATTTATATTTTTTGCATCATAGACTTGGTCACGTAGGCTTTGATCATCTCACGCGTGTTAGTGCTCTTGATCGCATACATGGGCTGCCTAAGCTTAAAGGGGACAAAGAAATTGTGTGCTCTTCTTGTAGACATGCTAAGATGGTTGAAGGTTCACATGCTCCTCTCACAATGACCATGACAACTGAACCGGGTCAACCTTTACACCTTGACACCGTAGGACCTTCACGTGTTCAATCCTTCGGAGGTAAATGGTATGTTCTTGTGATTGTTGATGACTATTCTAGATACTCTTGGGTTTACTTTATGGCATCTAAGAATGAAGCTTTTAGTCACTTTAGAACTTTATTTCTTAGATTATCAATTGATCACCCAGGATCTTTAAGAGCAATTAGAAGTGATAATGTAACCGAATTTAAAAAACAATCGTTTGATCACTTTTGTGCTGAAAATGCAATAGATCATCAATTTTCTTCACCATATGAAACTCAACAAACGTTGTTGTAGAGAGAAAGAACAGAACCTTAGTTGAGATGGTTAGGACTATGCTTGATGAATATCAAACTCCTAGGAAATTTTGGGCTGATGCAATTGCAACCGCTTGTTATGTCTCAAATCGTGTTTTCTTACGTGCTAAGCTAGGTAAAACACTATATGAGCTCAGGTTTGGACATAGGCCTAGTGTCACACACTTTAGGGTCTTTGGTTGCAAATCCTTTGTTAAGACACATGGTAATCTTGATAAATTTGAAGCTAGATCTGTTGATGGCATGTTTCTTGGTTATCCATCTCATACTAGAGGCTACCGTGTGCTTTTACTTGATACTAACAAAATTGTGAAGACTTGTGAGGTTTCTTTTGATGAATCTAGCCCAGGTACTAGTTCAAATATTGCAGGTCCGGATCCATATCCACAGGGGGAGAGTATTTTCATTGAAGAAGAGGAAGAAGTGGTGCTGCTGCCCGAAAATTCAGCAGCTAATGACATTGTTCTAGCTCCTGATCTTGATTCACAGCCAGCACTGACGACCACCATTGCTGGTCCAGATCCTCCTCACGTCACAAGCTCATCTATTTGTGATGAACATGAAGAAGAAGCTTGTGAAGTGTCCACTCCCCTCCGGATTCTCAAAAGTCATCCTCCACAACAAATTATTGGAAGCTTGCATGAACGAGTTACAAGATCCAGGTTTTTCGACCCCAATTCTCATGCTCATTCTGCTTTTGTTGCTTCTTTTGAACCCAAAGATATACCACACGCACTCACTAATGAATCTTGGATTTTTGCCATGCAAGAAGAGAAGAAAATTTTGAAAGAAATAATGTTTGGAAACTTGTACCTCCACCACAAGGTCACACTTTAATTGGAACTAAATGGATGTTTAAAAATAAACAAAGTGAGGATGTGGTTGTGGTTAGGAATAAGGCTAGGTTGGTTCCTCAAGGTTTCACACAAGTTGAAGGTCTAGATTTTGATGAAACTTTTGCTCCTGTTGCTAGATTAGAAGCCATAAGAATTTTGTTAGCTTTTGCTGCATCTAAAGGTCTTAAGCTATATCAAATGGATGTTAAAAGTGCTTTTCTTAATGGCTACATAGATGAGGAGGTTTATATCAAACAACCACCTAGTTTTGAAAATCCAAATTTTACTAATCATGTTTACAAACTGTCCAAAGCCTTGTACGGTCTCAAACAAGCCCCTAGAGCATGGTATGATAGGTTAAAAACATTCTTACTTGAAAAGGGGTTTACCATGGGCAAGGTTGATAAAACTCTTTTTGTGCTTAAGCATGGCAATGACTCATTATTCGTTCAAGTGTATGTGGATGATATTATCTTTGGTTGTGCTTCTCATGATCTTGTGTCCAAGTTACCAGCTATGATGAGTTCAGAATTTGAGATGAGTATGATGGGAGAACTCACGTACTTTTTGGGGCTATAAATCAAGTAAACCAAGGAGGGTACCTTTGTGCATCAAATAAAGTATACAAAAGATCTCCTAAGTCGCTTCAACATGGACAAAAGCAAGCCTCTTCAAACACCAATGGGAATAGCAACAACACTTGAACTTGATGAAGATTGTGATTTCGTTGATCAAAAAGAATATAGAAGCATGATCGGATTACTTTTGTATCTCACGGCATCAAGACCGGACATACAATTTAGCGTATGTCTTTGTGCACGGTTTCAAGCCTCTCCACGTGCTTCACATCGTCAAGCCGTCAAAAGGATTCTCAGGTACATACATGGAACTCAAGAATTTGACATTTTTCTTCCTTCTTCCTCAACCGTTACTTTGAAAGCTTTTTCCGATGCTGATTTTGGGGGTTTTAGGATTGATAGGAAAAGTACTTCTGGTGCTTGTCATTTTCTTGGTAATTCACTTGTTGCCTGGTCCTCTAGAAAACAAAGTTCAGTTGCACAATCCACAGCCGAATCTGAATATGTAGCTGCTGCTAGTGCTTGCTCACAAATTCTTTGTATTGTTCAAACACTTAGGGACTATGGGGTTGATCTAGATAGTGTTCTACTTTTTTGTGATAACATTAGTGCCATTTGCATTGCTAAAAACACCGTGCAACATTCAAGAACTAAGCACATTGACATTAGGTATCACTTTCTCCGTGATAATGTCGAAAAAGGGAAAATTGTGCTTCACCATGTAGATACCGAACAACAATTGGCTGACATTTTTTCAAAACCTTTGGATTTCACTCGTTTTTGTTACATTCATAGTGAAATAGGGGTTATGCATCCTCATGGCTTAAATTGAGGGAGAATTTTGAAACTTGGGAAGTCTATGTGTGAATCTGAAATTAAAATAATATGAGCATAGTATTTCATGCATATATGACTTTGTGATTCCTTTTTCATGCTGAAAGTTCTTACTACATTACTCGTGTTATACATTTTGTAATTTTTACCATGTCTAGTAATTGGAATAATTACTTACACTAAATCTAGTCATGGTCGAACTTTCTTGCTGTTTTGAACTTGTTGCATGCTCACAAGTGCTTTTAATCATAAAGAATTAATCAAGTAATCAACTCACTTGTTGAGTTTTTTTGTTCAAATAAAAAAATGAGAAAAGATCAAGAGAATATGCATGCATCGCACTTCTTCTTTTGAGATGGCTTATCATTGCACTTAGATATGAACTTGAAAGGAGTTGTGTATGACTAAAACCATGTCCTTAAGCTTCTGACTGTCAAATGACATAGGCTTGGCTTGGTTAGTTAGAATAAGGCTGATGCTGCATATAATCTCTTGCAAATGTCATAAGTTCAAAATTTGTGCTTTAAATGTTAAATAAAATGCAGAAACAAGTGTCATGCTTTCTGGTCTGGAAATAGTTAAGTTTGTGAGATCATGACTTGCTTAAATTGAAAATTACACTTGATCTCTAGCATCGCTTACACTACTTTATGTATCTCATTGATATGTTAGTGTAAGTTACTTGATAGTATGATTTGGATGAGCTTTGTTTTATATGTATATGTTATAATGTGCTCATAACAAATTAAAATTTCTCTTTTGTACCTTGCTGAATACATTGTCAAAGGGGGAGAAATTGATCACACATTGCACACATTCACAAGTGTTTTGGCACGATTCTTCTCAGGGGGAGAATTTTTGGTATTTTTGTTTTCCTCTCATTTTATTTCTGATTTACAAAGGGGGAGAAATTGTTTTCAAAACTTTTCATGTGAATAAGCCAATGTTCGGATTTTAAGTGGTGCTGCCAATGCATTCATCAAGGGGGAGATTGTGAGGTCTATGTGTGCTGAATACATTGGCTTTGACGATAAAAGTTTTGAATATTACCAAAACATCTTTTTAACAAGGTCCGACTCTAGGTTCGAGCTCCTGCAATGTCCGACGATAGGTCCGACTTGTTTTGGGTAGCTCCGGCAAGGTCCGACGTAAGGTCCGACTTGCTTTGTCTAGGTCTGACTTATTTTGGCTAGGTCCGACTTGTTTTTGCTAGCTCCGGTGCTAGGTCCGACTTGCTTTGGTAAGTTCCGTGCTAGGTCCGACTAAGCTTTAGTAAGCTCCGGCGCTAGGTGCGACTAGCTTTGGTAAGCTCCAGTTCAAGGACCGGTTAGCTTTGGTAAGGTTCGGAGCTTGATTGCAATGGTTCTGCTTTTAACTTGCAATGTTTCGAACTTGCATTACTCTTATAGAAAGTTTTCTTAGTATTATTTTACTATGTTTTTGGTGTGTTTTGGTGGTTATGGCTGATATCATTTTGCTATGGTACAACATGCTTATGTGAGGTGCTCAAGTAAGATGTTGTAGTTTTGGAACTAACGAGAGTCAAGTCGAGGACTTGTGCTCGGAAGTATTGGTTGTTTATTCATGTGCAGGTGTTGCTTGAGTTCAAGACATGGCTGGTGACGGGATCCATTGGACTAGTCTTCGGGAGAAGATGAGGTTCAACAACCAAGTTCAGGAGGAATTGTGGTTGAGTTGATCGGGAGGTTGTGCAGTATGTTTAAATCAAGAACAATGCATATGAAGGTATTTTGGACGTCATTGGAAGATGTTTGCACGTGTGCAAGGAGTGCATGGACGTGGCTGCATGGTTCCAAGGCGTGATGAAGAGATGTGGACGTAAAGAATTGGTCGGAAAGGTCCAACCGACTAGGTTATGGACTCAGGCTGCGGCTGAGTCGTGTTTGACTCAAATATGGAAAGTTTTGAGTTGGTTATGATAGATTTCGTGTGGGTCACGAATTTGAGTTATTTTAAGAATGTGGGATACGTTCCTAAGGTGTTTGAAAGTCTTAAGATTGCTTCTATCTGCGTATAGAAGAGTTCTAAGCAGTATTGGAAAGTTACATTTTGAATCCAAGTAGGAGTAGGAGTTCTAGTTTGAGTTGAGTTGGCCTTCGGGCTGGTTATATAAGCAAGGAAGGCCAGAGCTCGTGGTGCATGACTTTTGGGGCTGTTCCTCTTGTGTTTTGATACATAAAATTCGTATTCTAAAGGAACTTTTGTGTCTTGTTCGTCCGACTTGTTTCAGACAAGTTTTTCTCGTCGAGTTTCTGTTCAGCGCTACCTTGCTTCGGTGGTTTTATCATAACTCGAGTTTTCCAGATCCAATGGATGTAATTCTTTTTGGGTTGTCTTCACAACTTGATTATATATCATCTGTGAAAATTTCAAGGTCATTGTTTTTCTGGTTTCTGATCTACACGAGTTTCTTTGCAGTATTCCAGAACTGTTTTTCTCGCGTAGAACAGATTGACCTTTTTTCGATCTTTCGATCGTAACTTGAGTTTCTCTCAACGGATTTTCATGATTCTTGATGTGACGTCTTCACAACTTGATTCTCTACAATCTATACTAGTTTTGTCACAGATGAACATGTTTAGATTAGTCGCACACACGGTTTCTTTAACAGATCGGTTTTCTGCTGAGGGGTATTTTGTTGCTTCCGCTGAAAAGTTTTTATCTACCATTCACCCCCCTCTAGTAGCTTTACACGTGTACTTTGATCCTACATAACCTATTCTACCCTGTAACTCCAAGGGTTTGTGGGTAAGGCATTTGGAGTATCAATCACCTTGACCTAATGCACAATACATACCAGCCCCATAAAAGTGATACAAAGTAAAATGTAACTAAAAAGCTGTTAAATCCAAAACGGGGCTTGCCTTATGTTGCTGCAGGTTTAGTTCTACTTTATAGTCAGTATCTTGGCGACGATTTAATCTTCAACTTGCTGATCCGAGTCAAGTTCTTTGTCGAACTCCTTCGTCGTATTTCCTACCGACATGAATATGTACAATTTTATGTTGCAAGTAAAGACATTATACAACAAAAGCGTTTTAGGTCCTAAGCATGGTTTAGACAAACTTATAAATGAGTGAAGAGCTCTGTTATGGTCAAAAACAGAGAACTTGAGCTGAGCAGTAGATGTTGGTTGGAGTAAAGTTCAAAAAGTAATATATAAGGAACATAAGAAAGATATTGGAAAAACCAGCAGAAAACTGGAGAATAAGGACCATAGATCATACAGAGGTATGGCTTGCAAAATTTCAGACAAAGTTGATGGAAGATGTGGCCTAGGGAATTTTCTTATTATTTGGCTTCTCTAAATTTTTATGGCAATTATAGTGTCTTGTCATGCTCCAAATTTGGTTTTTCAGAAACTTGAGTCTCATTAGTCCATTGGACTTGGTTTCACCATTTTTGGAGCTTCCTACACAGAGATATGGATTTTCCAAACTTGGCTAAAAGTCTGAAAATGTCTCTGTTCATTTTTTCCATTTTTCAGAGACAAAGAGGATTGAAACAATATTTGGCCAATCAAATATAGTCCAATGCCTCTGAAATTTTACTGGAGTTCAAGGATTATTGGAAGAATGTCCTGCCCAAATGTGGGAATTTTCCAATAAACAGAACTCCTGTAAAAATTCCTACAATATTTTATTTAAATGAATTAATGAGCCAAATCCAGGGATTTTCATAAAAATTGAGCTGCACCCCTTGATAGTACTCTTTGAGAGGAATCCAACAAAATTTATTTGACAATTTTTGGAAATTCCTACACAATTGTATGGCTCTCCAAAGTTTAAACCGGATTGGGAAAAATCTGGAAAAGTTTAAACACTGCCTGTGGGCCCCACCTGTTGTCTCTCATCTTCAACCTCGCGCCAGACAGGGCCAGTGGCGGCTCTCTCCGGCGAGGGTCGCCGGACCGGCCTTTCCGGCCACCTCCCGATCCCCTGCTGCCCCCCACCCCATTTTCCACCACCCTGAACACACCGGTGGGGTCGCCGGCGGCCGAATCTCACCGGAAAACATCGCGCACCGGCAACAGCAAGACCAAGGGCTCCGGTGAGGTCGTGCATGGTGAATTCTCCACCAAATGATCGGTTCTTGGGCTCTAAAGCACCAGGGGATCGTGTAGAAGATCGACATAGGGTTTAAACGAGCCGGGGAGCTCTCCAAACCCATCGACACCGTGCACCCAACGTGGTTTGGCGATACTCCCTTGAAAAGAACTCGGATTTCTTGCTATATACCTAATTTCTCGGCCTAAAATCGATGGAGGAGGTGTGCTAGGTAGTTAAAAACTTGTGTGCGGAGTTTGTAACACATCCAACACGAATGGGGGACGAATTTTGCAATTCCTTACCTCAGGCTCAGTTTGTGCCGCCCGGGAGAAAATCTTGAAATTCTCCCTCTGTGATTAATGGCTAGGGATGAGTTTTGGAGGTGAGCAACTAGACTCGTGGGTGCACCAAATGATTTGTTTGCTTGGGCTTGATCTTCCTCGGTTCGGGCTGTCCACGGTGACCTTGCTCGGTTTTTCGGTGTTCCACACGGGAGCTGCAGCAACTTTGCTGTTTTCCGGTGCAAACGAGCTCGGGACCGTGGGGGAAAGGAGCTAGCTGGCTAGAGCACACGTTGGCACTGCTCTTTGCTGTGGAGAGCTCAGGAAAAAGCAATTTGGTTTGTGGCTAGCGATCGGGAGAAGCAGTGCGACGCTGTTCTGCTCGGGTGGTAAACAGAACTGAGTGAGCGAGAGAGAAGCAACCAGGGGTGAGCTCTACGTGGATGCATAGGGGTGAAGAAAACCATCTGAGAGCAGGAGGTGGCGCCAAAAACTTCACCCCGATGTCTTCTGCCGGTGTGCTGTCGGGAGATCGAGAGGGGGAGGAAAGACAGAGTCGGTTGAAGCCTTGTGTGTATGACATGTGGGGTCCACCTCTCCCCCTTATCCCCCAATTTCCGTTTAAAATAGCAAACGAGCTCCAAATTTGATTAAACTCGGTGGATAAGCCAAGAAAATGTCAGCAACACAATAGTGCACTCAAATTTGAATTTCGGTGAAGTCAGAATTTAAAACTGAGATTTAAATTTGACTTTTCTAACATTTTAATTACAACGACTAGGAAATCCTTTCCAAATGATCTTAAATTTTGCCGGGCTACCCGTGGATGTGTGGAGAACCAAATGGTAGCTTTGGATATCAATGTTCGGGAATTTTTGCAAGTTCAAGTTTCGACTTGGAGCTCATACCTTTAAATTCAAAAGTTTAAATTCCCTCTCATTTTCTCGGTGTGACTTGCAGCTCCACTTGCTAGAGTTTCGGGATTTCAAACTCGCACTCAAAATGTGGAGGCACTACCTACTCGGTAACCTCGTACATTTATATACCGACCACAAAAGCCTCAAGTACATATTCACTCAGAAGGAGCTGAACATGAGGCAGCGAAGATGATTGGAGTTGATAAAGGATTTTGAAATAGAGATCAATTATCACCCCGGCAAGGCAAACATAGTGGCATTTGCGCTGAGTCGCAAGTCACACGTCAAAAATCTGACCATCACACAGTTGGAAGAGAGCGAACCACCATTGCATGTGATTCCACATGGAGCTCTCTATAACCTAGCTCTTATCCCCACCATCCGTGAAGAGATAGCGGCAGCTCAGAAACATGACAAGGGCATGTCGCATTTGCGGAGACGAGTAGACAGTGGGGAGCTGAAGTGTTTACGGAAAGACAGAGACGGCGTCCTATGGTTCAAGGACCGGATCGTCGTACCCCGTAACCTGGAGTTGCGGAAGAAAATCTTTGATGAGGCTCACTTGTCAAAGTATTCTATTCACCCCGGCAGTAATAAGATGTATCAAGAAATCAGAAGCAAGTTTTGGTGGAAACGGATGAAGCGGGAGACCGCGAAGTACGTGTCCAAGTGTGATACATGCCAAAGGGTGAAGGCAGACCATATGAGAAAACTGGGACTGCTACAACCATGGGCATTCCTGACTGGAAATGGGAGGATGTGAGCATGGACTTCATCGTCGGTTTATCCATCACATTTCAAAAACATGATTCCGTGTGGGTAATTATCGACCGGCTCACCAAAGCTGCCCATTTTATCCCGGTCAACACTAACTACAACGCCAAGAAGTATGCTGAATTATACATCTCACGGATCTTGTGCTTATGCAGCGTACCCCGTACCATTATTTTGGATCGGGGCACTTTATTTGTGTCTCGTTTTTTGGATCAGTTGCATGCTTCTTTGGGGGTGAAGATGATCCGTATTTCAGCGTACCACCCGCAGACGGATGGGCAAACCGAGCGGGTAAATAAGATTTTAGAAGATATGCTACGAGATTGAGCTATCAACCACGGTAAGAATTTGGATGATCACTTACCGTTGGCTGAGTTCTGGTACAATAATGGATACCAAGCCAGCATCAAGATGGCGCCTTATGAGGCGCTATATGGGGGAAAATGCCGCACAACGCTGAATTGGTGTGAGTCTGGCGAAAGGGTCACCTTTGGGATTGATCGTGTCAATAATGCGGAAGAAAAGGTTCGGCTGATTCAAGCGAACTTAAAAGCCGCCCAATCCCGACAAAAATAGTATGCGGGTCGGAGAAAACACCCGTTACAACTCAAAGTCAGGGATCACGTGTATCTACGTGTGTCTCCAATGAAGGGCGTGAACAGATTTGGGGTTAGAGGAAAGTTGGCACCCCGATTCATCGGTCCATTCCAGATTTTGGAAAGATGTGGATCAGTTGCATACGGGATGGAATTACCAGCGACACTCTCCGGTGTGCATGACGTCTTTCATATTTCTCAGCTGAGGAAGTGTCTTAAGCTATCAACAAACGTTCAGCTGGGGGGATATTGAAGAACTGAAACCAGATCTCACTTATCGGGAGGAACCGGTTCAGATAATTGATGAAAAGGCCTGAACCACACGCAACCGTATGTTGTAGTTCTACAAAGTTCTATGGAGTAGTCACTCCGTAGATAAACCGACATGGGAGAGCGAAGGCTTTCTTTGTGCTAACTACCCCGACTATTTAATGTCGCACCTACAGTAATTTTCCACCGTCCCCTCTCTCATTTTCACCTTATAATCTCGGGACGAGATTCTTTTAAGGGGGAGGTATGTAAGGTCTCAAGATTTGCATACACTCAAAGTGTTCATCACACAGCACAACCGTCATTTGAGGAAGTTTTACGAACATCTTTGAAGAGTAAGTAAGCACCATCAACATAGTCATTAGATGAAAAACTCACAAAATGCAAAAGTGGTATTTCCCACATGCATCACATAGGGGCTGAGCATATGACAAACTCTTAAACTTCGCTAGGAATGCTCATTCCAAATTTCACCCAAATCCAAAACCTTTTTGAGGTATTTTTGGGTATAATAAGAAAGAGGTTAGTTTGAACTTAAATTCAAATTCGAACTCCTTTCATCCCATAAATTCAAAAGTGGGATTCATATTCACACTCAGCACATTTTTTTGAGCTTACACACCAATTTTCACTCCATTTGGAGTTGATCTTGACTTTCAAACTGAATATGTGCTGTGAATATAGTTCAAACACTTCACAATTTGAATTCTACCAATTTCAAATGGGCATTTGGTGGATTATTCAAACTGCAAAGGGTATTAGGGTCCTACTATTTAGAGCAGTGGGAAAATTGAATTTTAGATGTTAAAACCAGGAGATGGGACCCACTGTCAGCCTCACAAGTGAGCAAACCGACTGAAACACGCGGTGCTCAGGTTATCGCGCGTGTAGGCAAGGGCGCCACGGCGATGCCGCCACACCAGCAGCTGCTTCCAGCGCGGTAACCGGCGGCCGCCGTTCCCAGCGCTTTATCTTTGAGTCCCGTCCGTCCCAAAGCAATTTTGCTAAGTCCGGACGCCTCCTCGTGCTGAAAACTTGAAGAGAGCCGCCGCAAACCCGAACTCGCCACCTCGCCGTCGACCGGCCAAACCTTTCCTTTCCACCTCGAGCTGAGGCCATAAACGGCACTGCCGACCTTCACTCGATGTGCTTCATCCCTCAGCTGCTCATCATCAGCTCCCCTCGAGCTTTCCGGAGCCGATTCTCTACTCCCCTGTTCACCCTGAAGCGCCTCCAACTGGACACCGTCACCCGGACAGCTCCAAGCTTCTCCGGCACAGCGAAATAATCTCGTAGGTTAGCATCGAGTTCTAGTATCTTCCCCAAAACCCCCTAGCTCCGTCTTAGTGCCGGTTAGCCAGAATTTCATTTTTCCCGACGATCGTCGTATAGAACACCGAGAACCAAAACCAGAAATTCATCTCGATCAATTGAAAGCTGGAGATTCTGGTTGAGCTGAAGCTAGAGTGGCACCTCACGATTACCTCGGCCAAATCCTAGCGAATATGATCGGCCCGGTGAGCGTAGCACCGTATTTTCACCACCGCCTGTGAAAATGGCTCGGGTCGCCAGTGAAGTCTACTTTCCCGGCGATCTCCGGCCAAGAGGAGCGTAGGGTTCGCTTCCCCGTGCCCCAGTGGTGCTTTGCGACCCGTTGGTTGATCATGGTCACTGCCGGTACGAGCTAGCACCGTCGGACCCGAGCTCAATTCCGCCGCCACCGTCGCCGACTACTTTTCCGGCGATGTCGAGGCGCGAGGAGTTGTCCGGCGTGTGCACCGTGCTTCAAGGGTCACGTAGGAACAAACCGCGTCGAGAATTAGGCAGTAACAGCCAAGAACAAGCCGCGTCACCGCCGCTGTGTGTCGCGCGCTCGGGCGCCGGCGGGAGGTTGAAGAAGGCACTGTGCGTGGGACCCACGTGCAGTGTTTTAAACATTTCCCCGATTTTCAGATTTAGTTCAATTTCAAACCCACATAACTTTGGCTAGAAAACTCCAAATCGAGTGAACCAAATTTTGTTGGATTCGTATCTCTGATTACATTCCAACAAATCAAGTTTCACTTCATGAAAATCCTTATTTATCCAGAATTAATTCTTCAAATTTTAAATTGTTTTGAATTTTAACTGGAGAACCCTTTCGTGGAAAATTCAGAAATTTGGCCAGGATGTTCATCATAATATCCCTGAGCTACCATAAAAATTTCAGATCCATTTAAGCTCATTTGATCCACCTAATGGTGTGATTAATGAAACTGTTCCATAGAAAATGAAAAATGTCCAGAAACATTTTTCAGATTTTCTCTGAACTTGTTTAGCTCATATCTTTAAATAGGGATGTTAAATTTAGGTGAAACCAATTCAATTAGAACCCTTGGAAAAACTTGTTTCCAGAAAGTCATGGCTTTCTCCAGGAAAATCCCTAGAACACCCTAAGAGCTAGAATTAAGTACAAATACACATTTATTTGTGGAGGGCTCAAATAGCTTTGCTGCAAATGAAATTTGGTCAAGTTTCTGTTTACATTGTATCCAAACCACAGTAAAAATTTCAATGTCATTGGGACCATCTAGCTGTACTTATAGTCTTAACAATATCAACTTCAAATTCAAATGCATTTAAATTTACATGCATACATATTTATATTGTGTGGTCGCTAAGGTTGAAGAGGAGCCGGAGGTGTTGGATTTCATCACCCCGGAAGAACAGCTAGCGTACGACTAGCAGCAGCAAGGCAAGCTCCGGTTTGCATTGGCCTTTTATAAACTTTATTGTTTTGAGAACTTACATTGAGTATCCACCTTATTTATGCATTAGAGTCTTGATTGAAAACCCAAATGCATATACATGAAAACCAGGGATTTTGGGCTTAGGTTTTTAAACCTCGATTATCCACTGCAATGCTAAGATAGTGTAGGATTCGGTACAAGTCGAGTAGTTGGAACTGCTCGCGAGAATAGGCTAGAGGCACACCACTCAGTTAGAGATAGCAAATGGAACACATGGCAAGAAAAAGAGACCGAGCGGAGAGTAAGGGCAGCAGGACTTTGGGGCCTGGGTGCCATAGCTTCGCTTGTGTCGATTGAAGACCAAGACAGCCATGTGCGGTCCTGTTGAACAAGCTAGAACAGTACCGAAGACCTACCGGATATATGGGAACCGGGAATCCGATGTAATTCGGGTAGCTAGGTGTTGAGGCATTGCTTGTCATCCAGAGGGTAGGTTGAGAGCTTGAGATGTAAATTGGCTGGCGGCACTGCAGATGCGCGTGCAGAGACCTCTTGCTCGGGACGATAGGACCGGTTCAACATTTGGCTGATGGATGAAAGGTGGTTGCGTACGACATCCGTGATGGTTGCTGTAGGCAACATCGAGTACGGGCGTATGTGACGGGTTATTCCGGTAACCCTGCAGGTGTAAATCGATTATAATTGCCTTCTCTCACGGTCAGTGAGTACCACTTGTTCACTGTACCATGACGTAGAAAGAAAAGGCTAGAGTTATGTTAAAAGTTGCTGATTGAAAGCTATACCTTGGTTGCTAATGAATTGTTGTAGTTTAGAGCAAACTAATGTTTTTTTATCCTTGGGCAAAGAACATGAGAGAAATGCGTTTTTTCTGTTTGATTACGGCTCTCTTATGTGCCTTAGCGTGAGGTTCTCCACAACTTGCTGCTAAAAAGTTGAAAGTAAGGTTCAACTATTTAGGCGTGTCCTTTGCAACTTACTTTTCTATTACACATTTCAATTCTAGCATGTAGAGTTGCATGTTTAGGGGACACGGGTCAGACATGCTGAGCCATCGTGCTCACTGCTTATGTTAGAATCTTTTGCAGGGTGTTATGAGGAGGAGACTCCCGAGGAGGAGACGGACACCCAAGAGGGCAACCCCGTCGAATGGAAGTCGTGTCGTGCACGGCGCCGTGTTAGTGTGCGTGTGTGCTAGAGGGAATACATTCACGGGCTGAACGTGAAGTATGTGCTTAGTCTACGCCCGTGAGTTATAAAAGCCCAAGAATAGACTTGCAAAAATGTTCATCACATCACCCCACCACAGTTCATTTGGTGGATAGCTCAAGAACATTTGAGAAGAGCAAGTAAACACCATCAAGAGGGTGATTAGAGGGGAAAGCCATAACCTCAAAAAGTAGGAGTCATACACATAAACATGAGAGGTTTAGCTCACCCCTAGACCTTAATTATTCTTGGGAAGGCTCAGGCCAAGTTTCATGTAAATCCAAACTCTTTTGGGCCACATTTGGGAGACATTTGTAAAAAGGGCTAATTTGAATGCAAATTCAAATTGCTGCCACTTTCATCACTTGGATTCAAAAGTTGACTTTATATTCAAACTCAGCACATTTTTTGGAGTTAGTCCACCAATTTTCATCCCCATTGGAGTTCATCTTGTCGGGAGCTAAATTTGCATTAATTCAAAAACTGAATTTGAATTTCAAATTCAAATGTGAAATGAATTTGGACAACCCAATTTCAAACTGATGAATTCAAATCCATCCCCTGAATTGGTGGCTAAGCTTTCCATTCAAGTCTGAGTAGCTGAGATATTTGCACCAACAAAGGAGAGGATTAGGGGGGAGGCAAGGGCCCACCTGGCAGTCAAATGCACTGATCAAACACTTCCACTGGCTCTGTTCCACGGGACACGGCAGCGGGCGCCACCGAGCAGCTGCCGAACAGCCACCGCGACGATCAGGTGTCGTGCTGGAGGCTAGCGCCACGCCTTTGCTTGCCCACGAAGCCACCTCTTGCAGCTCACACGGAAACCTGGCCGGCTTTCACACGCGGTCCACCGAAAGTATCACCGTTTTGGCTGCTCTCTCAGTTCCTCGGTGTGCCGCCAATCTAAACATTCTCATGACCGACGATCAACAGCAACTAGACGCACCAGAGGCTGCTCGAACTAACGGTGAAAACCCTACGTTTTTCTGTGCCCTGTCGGGAGAAAATTTCTCCGTTTATTCCTCGGTGTTCAAAGAACCGAGCTAGCCAAGAATCCAAAATTTGTGGTGATAAGTCCACCACCGCGTATGCCAAGCTAACCACATGTTCTACACGTCCCCAGGGCCACCTAGGATCAAAGACCATCGGAAACCGTCGAGTTTTGGCGCTGCTATTCGAGTTTTTTGAGTATCCGCCGTTTTAGCCCTAGATCGACGGTGAGGTCCTGGATCCGGCCATTTCCATGGCAAACCGAGTTCATA
Organism: Neostapfia colusana; assembly: GCA_030760725.1. Taxonomy (NCBI): domain Eukaryota; kingdom Viridiplantae; phylum Streptophyta; class Magnoliopsida; order Poales; family Poaceae; genus Neostapfia; species Neostapfia colusana. Next base: position 67,353,437 of record JASWHV010000007.1, on the reverse strand, counting down.
GTCGTGCTCAGCATGCCACTGCGGAGCTGTAGGAGCAAACCGTTCCAAAAATAGGGCCCTGAGTAGCTCGGGCGACATCACTGGAGTGGGGATCACCGCTGTCACCGTCGCAAGTGTGGTTCCGGCCATCGTCGAGCTTCGGTGAGTGCACCAACGTGTTCCCCGAGAAAAGTTAGGCACAACCGGTGAAATCCGTTGAAGGTCGTGCGGTAAAATGGCCGGCGGCGAGCTCTCCGGCGAAGCGCCGCCGCGAGGATCGAGGGTTGTCGCGAGGAAGACGAAGGGCGAAGCGCCGTCGGGAGGGGAACCGTCTCCAGAATTAATTCTCTAGATTTTAAATTGTTGGGAATTTTATATGGAGAGTTCTTTTATGGAAAATTCTTAAATTTGGCTAGGATGTTCATTTGAAAATCCTTGAGTCACAGTAAAAACTTCAGATCCATCCAAGTTCATTTAGTTCCCCTAATGGTGTAATTAATTGAACTGCCCTCAGAAAATGGAAAAAATGTACAGAAACATTTTCCAGATTTTCTCAAATCTTGTTTAGGGCATAACTTCATCTAGGATTCTTCAAATGATATGAAACCAATTCCATTAGAACCATCTCAAACTATAGTTTCCAGAAGGTAATGGTTAGAGCCATGAAAATCCCTGGAAATCCTTAGAGGCTCGACTAATGACCAAATAGGCTTTTATTTGTACAGAGCTCAAATGAACTTTGTTTCAAATGAAACTTGGTCAAGACTCCGGGTAGGACCCTAAAAAGCCACCATAAAAATTTCAGAGCCAAAGGGGAGGGCTAGCTAGAGTTATGGTATTTACATATTCAGTTCCAAACATTGCATTTAAATTGACATATAGCATATTGCTTACATGTAGTCGCTGAAGGTGAAGAAACTCCGGAAGTGCTGGACTTTCTTCTTCCAGACGAAGCTCTAACCTCTGACCAGAAGCAACAAGGCAAGCCCCGGTTTGCATTAACCAATTTTACAATGTTTTGCTTTATGTATACTTAGTATGAGGTATGTATGTGCATTAGGTGTAGGATGGATGAAACCCAACTGCATAGCCAGATTATTCCCACAAGAGTCAGGGTAGTGGCTAAGTCCTCGAGTAGTATACGCTGTGCTTAATGTTCATAGAACTTCGGTACAAGTCGAGTAGTTGGAATCTACTCGTGAGTTTAGGATTCGGAACACACGGGATTGGATCGAGTGATGTGAGATCACTTTAGAAAGAAAATGAGACTAGGCAGGGGCTAGGGCGCAGCAAGAGGAAGTCTTGTGGGTGCAGCCCTGTACGTGTCGATTGAGGACCGATCCGTGTGCGGCCCTGCTGAACAAGTATTGAACGTACCGAAGGCATATCGGATATATGGGCCCCGATAAACCGATGTAACCTATACCTCCGGGCGTCGAGGCATAACACACCAATTTATAGGTGTAGGTTGAGGGCAGCAAGGTGGAAATCCGCTAATGAGCATAGAGAGATGCTCCGTGTAGGGAACCTCCAGTTCATTTAGGTGCGACCGGTTCGAGTTTGGGCTGTTTGGTGCAAGGTTGTCCTGTACGATATCGAGGGAGCGTGCTGTGCAGCTCCACGAGTGGGCATACGTGACGTGCTATTCGGGTATCCCTGCAGGTGTATATCGAGTCGATTCGCCGTCCCTCACGGTGATGAGTACTGCTTGTTCACTGCGTCGTGACGTAGATAAATTATGGAATGTTGTGATCCAATTCTGCTGATATGTATAATTGTATTGCTACATGTGTGCCACCAAATGTCGCTTACTAAATTTCAGATTCATGAACTGTTAACTTGTGGCTAAAAGATGAAATAAGGATGGACTTGTAGGCGTGTCAGTTTGCTGCAAATTACCATCCCATGTTCGTTGTGAACTGCATGTAGAGTTTCATGCATAGGTAAGTCGGTTAAGTCTTGTTGAGCCATCGTGCTCACGGTTGCTGCTATAAGTGTTTTTCAGGTGACGAATACCCCACAGACTCGGGTTACGAGTCCACCGGCGAGGGCTACCCTCTGTCGGGGACCACAGCTTAGTGGGAGCCGTACACGCCGCGCTGAGCTGAGGAGTGCAGCTAGTGTGGGTTGTCCACAGGGCTGGGCAACCGACTTTTGCTAGATAGATGGGTGTGTGTTGTATAAACTTAGCTTCCGCTGTTGTAATCTCAACACTTAGTTTGTAACTGAAGTCTTGTACTATTTTGTACATATTCAGTTAGTTTTCTATGTAATGCAATGTTTCCTTATGATGTGTGCTCTCAGGTGTCGCATCGTGCGGCACCACCCTCTGACATCCTGGGAGAGCTGATTCCAGTCCGCCACATGAGTGTGGACTGAACATATTTTGTTATAAAATGTCTATAAACTCATTTATGTAATAAAACTTTTGTTCCGCTTTGTACCTTTTATGTGTGTTATCCTGTGCTGTGCAACGCAGCACCCCTCAGCGTGATCTGGGCTCGTCGAGGCCATGAGTCCCTCGCAGCGATCAAGACAATGGCTCCAGAAACAAAACTAGAACCCCAATGATGTCCCACAGGGCTCAATAAGACTCAAAAGAGGCATGTCCAAAGCCTGGGGGCTCTAGAACTTGCTGAGAATAGGAAGGAGGAGCAGAGGGATTATTGGTTCAACTAAGCACGACCAATGATCACCAAGAAGATCTGGAAGGAGAAGAGGATTGCTCGGGAGGAAGCTGGAGATGGTGAGAACAAAGAAAACCCCACGGGCAATGATGAAAGCCATGTCGACGTAAACATGTGTTCCATTTACCATCTAAATTCTGTCTTATAGAAGTTGAGGTGGTCGAGCTCGATCTAGAATGTAACACCCGGTCCCGTAAAACAAGGAATCCAGCTAATGCATATGTGTGCCCTGGATATTCATCACACATACACATGTAATACACAACCTGAATCCAGAATATAACCATGAATAATAGGGTTTAAGTACTTTATTACATCAATCTCTAACTTATTCTTGCAGCGGAAGTCTCTAACTTATTCTAGCAGCGGAAGTCTCTAAACGATAGCGGAAGCAAACTAAGCACGGCAGTGGCTCCATCTTCAACTCCACAGGCAAGTTGACGGTAGATCACAAGCCTAGTACTCCACATGGTCTTCAAAGTACTCCTCTCCTGTTGCTTCTGTTTGTATGATGATGCAAGGGTGAGTACATGTCGTACTCAGCAAGTGCGGGAAAAGTATGACATGTAGCTTACAACAAGGTAGGAATAAAAAGGCTCATTGCAGAAAGCAATGTTTATTTCACAAACATGATAAAACAGCAACTATCTTTAAGTGAATTTAATCACAACAGATATCCAAGTAAAACAGCAACATACCTCCATCATAATTCATCACTTGTCATGTCTCAACCAGCTATTAACCTTTCTCAACTTCATCTCATGCTCATAATAACCATCTCATATTCATATCCATCTCATATTCATCTCATATTCATTTGATCCGAAACCAAACTCATTGTCATGGCTCAATAGTCCCGAAACCAATCCCAAAGACCATACCATAATCAAACCAATAACCATACCAATAACCATCCCAATAACCATCCCTTCTAATCATGTGAGTTGGCCAGTCGCTTGTGAACGTAAGCACGGCTATCATGATAGTTTTACACTCTACGGAGGTTGCACTACTTTACCCACAAGTTTGTGATTTTGTCACCCGTCGGCGACTACAGAACCTCCATTATACCAGTACATAACTGTCGGTGTATGGCCAAGAGATCACAAAATAGCCTTTACAAAGGGGCTACTAGATGTATGGACTCACTAATGTTTCACCAGCAGGCTCGAATCACCATTCTCCCACCTACGGGCCCCCTATTGTGCTATGCAGTTCCTAGGGCATTCCTCTCTCGACTCCCATTCCCCACGCCTTCCACGGTCCATAACAATCTAGCAACTTACCTAATTAGTCAGCTAAGACGCACCCATATTTGTCCTTGTGGTGGCACTGTTTTCCTGGCATGTGCTGGCATGAACCGGTCCTTAGATCTACGGCATGTAAACCACCATCTCATTCTACCACATCCACGAACCAAGCTTGCCTAGATCTCCCCCGATCCATGTTTACTATCATCATCAAGTTCTCATTATCATTATTCATATGAGTGCAGTAGCTAGACATGTTCCACTTCGCCTTCCCGTATCCCGTAGCTTAAGCGAAGCAAAAAGGAAAAACGACCATACCCGAATCATCAACTTTCCCGGTGACAAGGATGGTTAACAAAACTAGTAAACTCCTATAAAGGGTGTCCCATCAAGTTGACTCAAGCATACACGTTTTCACAAACAAAACAGTTTCAAAAACATGGGATAAATATGATCAAGGGGCACTTGCCTTGTTCCTGTGGCTTTTATTGCTCACATGTCTCAAAGTCTTGGTGCTGTAGTCCCTCGAAGATGGATTCCTGAGCTTGTCGTTCTACTCACGACCACGCACATACAAAATTATAGCAATCAAACATCATGCACAAGCTTTACTCAAGATGCAGTGGATGGAAATTTTATGGTGTTGTTTTATTAAACCAGTTTGTACGTGTTCTTGCATGTTTTAATGGCTTTCATGGGGTTTTATGATGAACAAGGATGTAGAGATCAAGTGTGTACGTGGTGATGATCTTGACTCAAGATCTAGATCAATCCCACCGTCAAAAACCAATCACAACGTGATATGTCCACATGAAAATGCCTCTGTCCGAAGGAACAGACTCGTAGAACACTGACGATGTAGTAAGATGGGTAACGAAGACCTACCTTACCTCCTTTGTGATCGTCGGCTCTTTTCCGGTGACGGTGAACTTGACGGGGCTCGATGGCAGGCTCACCGGTGACTAAACTTCGGCAAAGGGGTGTATCTTGGCAAGTTGGGAGCTAGGACCTCCAAGTCGCCGACTTGGAAGGGGAGAAATAGGTACGTGGGTCGCGGCCAGAGGTTTTGGGTTCTATTTATAAGGGGTGAAAGAAGAGTCATACTCCAATTGGATTTCAAATAAGAGTTATATTCAACTTGTTTTGGATCTTAACAAATTATCTTCAATTGATTTGGTGCGGCAGCAACGTGGGGGAAACTGTCTCGGTATCCTCCGTATCGGGTACTCCCGCGCACAGAAGAAAAATCGCCTAAGGACCTCGCATCTCCACAGTGGTGAGCTCCGGAGACGCCATGTGTCCAGCAAGGGCCGGGCCTCCCTTTTCCTCAGAGGCGGGCTCCGGGTGCGCCATGTGTCTGGTGGGCAGGACCTCCCTCTCCCTCAGAGGCGAGCTCCGCGTGCGCCACGTGTCTGGCGGGCGGGACCTCCCTCTCCCTCAGAGGCGAGCTCCGCGTGCGCCACGTGTTTAGTGGGCGGGACCTTCCCTCTCCTCAGAGGCGAGCTCTGGGGGCGCCATGTGTCAGTGCCGGACCTCCCCTCTCCTCAGAGGCGAGCTGTGAGAGTGCCACGTGTCAGTGCCAGACCTCCCCTCTTCTCCGAGACGAGCTCTGAGAGTGCCACGTGTCAGTCCCAGACCTCCCCTCTCCACAGAGGCGAGCTCCGAGAGTGCCACGTGTCCAGCAGCGTCGGACTTCCTTTCTCCTCAGAGACGAGCTCCGAGGAAGACACGTGTCCAGCAGTGTCGGACCTCCCTTCTCCTCGGAGGTGAGCTCTGAGTACGACACGTGTCTCGCAGGGCTGGGCCTCGCTTCTCCGCAGGGACTAGCTCCGACGCCTGCCATGTGGCCAGCAGCGCCGGACCTCACCCCCTCCACAGGGATGAGCTCCAAAGATGCCACGTGGCCAGCGGCCGCGGGAAGTGTCGACAGCGCACCTCGGCGAACTGGATTTGGCTCTTTTCCGCTATCTTTCTGATTCTTTCTCCGTTTCTGCTTCTTTTATAATGTTTCTCTATATGAAATATGTATGCATGCATGGATACGAAATTGAGGGTGTTACAAACCTACCCCCCTTAAACTGAATCTCGCCCTCGAGATTCGATAGAGTAGAAAACAGACGAGGGAATTCTGCGTTTAGGTCTTACTCACGCTCCCATGTAGCTTCGGCTTTCGTGTGATGGATCCATTGTACCTTGCACCAGCGGATCACTTTTCTCCTTGTAACCCTTTCCTTCACGTCCAGAATTTGGACGGGGTGTTCCACATAGGTCAGATCCTCTTGAAGCTCGAGCTCATCCAATGGTACTTGTTCTTCCGGTACTGTCAAGCACTTCTTGAGTTGGGATACGTGAAACACGTCATGCACGTCGGAGAGGTGCGTTGGGAGCTCTAGTTGATAGGCTACCTCTCCTCGCTTGCCCAAAATCTTAAATGGCCCGATGTAGCGAGGTGCTAACTTGCCTTTGATGTTGAAACGTCGTTGGCCTCGGATAGGCGATACCTTAAGGTACACGAAGTCTCCCACTTCGAAGTTAAACTTTCTTCTCCTATTGTCCACATAACCTTTTTGTCGTGACTGAGCAGCCTTCAAGTTCTCCTGTATCGTTTGAACTTGCTTCTCAGCTTCTTGCAGCACTTCGGGTCCAAACACTTGGTTCTCTCTGGTCTCATTCTAGAACAGCGGTGTTCTACACCGTCTATCATACAATGCTTTGAAAGGTGACATCTTCAAGCTGGCTTGATAGCTGTTGTTATAGGAGAATTCAGCATACTGCAAGCTCCTATCCCAACTACGCCCATGTTTCAAGGCGCAGGCTCTCAACATGTCCTCCAAAATTTGATTTGTCCTCTCAGTTTGCCCGTCAGTTTGCGGGTGATAAGCGGAGCTGAAATCCAGTCGTGTACCCATAGCTTCATGCAGCTTCTTCCAGAACCTAGAGATAAATTGGGTACCCCGATCTGAAACTATCCTCTTCGGAACTCCATGACGGCACACGATTTGCTCCATGTACAGCTCGGCTAGTTCTGCAACGCAGTACGTGGCTCTAACAGGAAGTAAATGGGCTGTTTTCGTCAATCGGTCCACAATAACCCAGATGGAGTCATAACCCAACCGAGTACGTGGTAATCCGATGATGAAATCCATGCTGATGTCTTCCCACTTCCACTCGGGTACTGTCAATGGTTGCAACAGTCCAGCGGGTCTTTGATGTTCGGCCTTCACCTATTGGCATGTGTCACATAAGGCAACATACTCAGCTATGTCCCTTTTCATACCATCCCACCAATAACAAGTTTTCAAGTCCTTGTACATCTTTGTACTGCCAGGATGTATGGAATAAGGTGAGTCATGTGCCTCCTTTAACATCGTGTCGCGGATGTGCTTCACGCTAGGCACACAAATCCTTTTATCTAACCAAAGCGTGCCCTTCCCGTCTTCCTTGATGTCCTTTTCTATGCCTTGCCAGATTCTTTCCTTGATCTCCTTGATTTCCTCATCCGTTGTCACACCCGGTTTTTCCGAAGAACAACCAAGTGAATATCACATGTATGCCAGGATCATTTTCTCATACATGTGATGACAAATAGTGAAGCATCATTTATTACAAGCCAGGTGTCGAATATAAATAAGTCTTACATCGCAAATGTCTCAATGGACACTAATGCTTCATCACAAGTAATTAAACTAGCAGCGGAATATTATTCTTTAGGGCTCCATCACAGGCGTTGCCCGGGGGTCTTCATGAACCTAAAATCCTTCCTCGGGTCCAAAATCTTGGTCATTATACACCACCTCATTATCTTGACCTGAGCAGCAATATAAACCAACAAATATGCAAGGTTGAGTACCAATGGTACTCAGCAAGTGTGGGAAAATTATATCATGCATGGCTAGAACAAGGAGAGGTTGAACTCATGGTTAAAGCACTACGCAATTAATACCTATCACCTTAGCTTATTAAGCACCTACCTTACTACACAGGTGAAATGGTCCCAATCTCCCATCCCATCATCATAATCCAATAACCATAACATCATTTTCAATGTTAAGCTCCCCGCTTAACTTCCAAACCATCAATCCTCTAATCATGAATAAGTCCAGGCCGCTCTTAACCGTGAGCACGGCTGTCAAGACAGTTTTGACTCTGCAGAGTTTGTACCACTGTACCCACAAGTAGTGATTTCATCCCCTGTTGCCGGGTGGACTAAAGAACCTCCATTATGCCAGTGGCTATGATCCACATTCACACTTCCCAGGTGTGTAGCCAGGAGATCACTACGAAGCCTTTACAAAGGAATTCCCGACGAGCGTGGGCCCACTGAGGTTTCACCCCTAACAGCATACAAGAGGCTCCAACCCCGCTGCAGTGGCCCCCTCTTGAGCCTTGCGGTTCATATGGTAGTCCAGCTGACACCTACTCCCCGCACCATCCAACACACCCATACTACGCCGGGGATACAGCTAATTAATTGGCCAAGCTGCCCCATCTCAGCATATGGTTGGCACTGTAAAGCCGGGTTACATGCTCCATGAACCGGTCCTTAGGATCCAGGCAAGTACGAAACACAAACCCAAGTCTCGTGCACCCAGCACACAACCAAAACATCCAACTTGCCTTCATCCCTACCTCTACATAACTCACAATGTCTCATTCAAGAGTATGGTAATATAAACTGATGATCTCATGTCCCAAATATACCATTCTAAGCATGGCTAAGCATATGCATGGAAATAAATGACATGACAAAATAAATCCCAACCCAAGCTACAAGGAAACAAGGTAATGCAATTCTAGGGAAACTTTCCTATCATGGGTTTCATATTTCATTTGACAATGCAAATAATTCTATCTACACATCCTAGCATAGGATCAAAGTGGTCAAGGACACTTGCCTTCTTCTTGCTGCTCTTGAAATGGGTAGTCCTGATCTTGGAAAGGGTTAACTTGCTCTTGAACAGGTTCTACTTCATACCATCACACATAGCAAAAGAAAAACAACAATCATAAGACATAGTTCACACTTCTACTTCATACAAACCACACATTCATATTTATGAAATTCATTCACCATTATATATATGTTGTGGTTACTTTGTGTGTTGATCTGTGGCTTGCATACACTCTTATTTATATGTGTATGATTCCTACTTTGGTGTTCATATTTATACTTACATACTATATATATATATATATATATATATATATATATATATATATATATGTGTGTGTTTCAGTTTTAAATAAATTCCTTATATTAAACTACTACACCTTTTCACTACCAAGTATGTATGAAAAGTATTTTTCTTCTCCATATGTGCCTTCAGAATTTCTACCAACCCTAAACTGAACTCTTTGGATTTTAAAAACTCCATTTATCATTTACTAGTTGCTATATTTTCAGATTTATATTCCTATGCATAATTGTGTATTTTATTATGAAATTAGTAATACACATCATCTAAACAGTTTAGGTTCTGGTCCTAAATAATTTAATAACATATTTTGACCTTGGCTTCTGATGTATACTATTTCATAATTATTTTCCCTATTTTTCTATAGCTATTCTTTACTTAAAAATGTGTCCCTATACTATTAAATGTGAATAATAAATGAAACAGATTCATTTCAGCCCAAAATATAGTTTTATCTCACTCCAAAGTTTTCTAAGTACTGAGAAAGTTTTTAATTAATTTTGACAATTTTGTTTGTCCCACTTTTTAATTTTTAAACACTAGTTACATATTCAATTTTCTAAATTAATTACTAAACAGGATTAAAATAATGAACTCTCCCCATTACAGGGTCTATAATATTATTTTCATAATTTCCAGGGGTCTAGCTACACTTATCAGAGGTGTTTTTCCTAATTTTTATTAAGTCCAGGGGCTAAAACTGATTTTTAAATGAATTTACATGATTTTCGGGAGTTCCAGGGGCTAGATCTGAAGTTTCCGGGGCTAGCTCTCAATTCCAGAGAACCCCAGGGGGTAGCACGTAAGAATTCCAGTTTTTATAACGCGGGGCTGACGTGGACCGTCCGATTTTAAACCGACGGCTGAGATTATAACATCGAACCGGTACGCGGGGTTTTAAAGTCTACCGTGCGATTTAAAATAAACGGCGCACAAGCGGCCACGTCGCTCTGATCGAGCGCGGGCGGCGCTGCCGGCGGCGCACGGCGGCGGGAAGCGGCGATCTCGCCGGAAAGTTTCGGATCCGCGAGAATTCTGCCTAGAACTGTGATCTTATGGCATAGATCGGTAGAGGGGAGGTCAGGGATCTCACCTCGGGGGTTTTCTCGAGCTCGGGGGTCCTGGAAAGTGATCGGCGGCGAGGTCCGAGGCAAAACCACGGCGAAGCTCGTCGGCGCTGTGTTTACACCGTAAATCTCCGAGTTTTCTGCACCTGCAAAGCTCCTCGGAGGCGGTGGATCAAGACCAGCGAGTTAGATCAGAGTTTCCGAGCTTAGATCGGCCAGAATTCACCGGCGAAGTCTCGGTGCTCACCGGAGTAAAAATCGGCGATCGCGTGGGAAAAACCGATCGGGGCTGGGGTTTTTATAGCCGGGGGAGGGCGGTGGGTCTGTTGCGATCGAGTTTGAGTCGTTTGGGACCAGAATTCGGGCTGCGGGACGCGGAAATCCGGTCGGTTGCGATCGCGCGCGCGGGAGAGAGTCCGGGGTCGCGGGGTTAGGGATGACAGGCGGGTCCCACCCGTCTGTGAGAGGCAGCGCGGCGCGCGCGGGGGCGGGCTGGCGCGGGGAAATTGGGCCGGCTGGCGGGTTTCGGCCCACTGGCCGGTTTTTTTCCCGTTTCTCTTTTTCTTTTTCCATTTCTTTTCTGTTTTGAGTATAATTTGAATTCCAGTTTGAATTTGAATTTTTGCAAAACATGCAACACGTCCAAAAATTTTTAAATTCCCTTCTGAACATGGTTTAGAGTTTTGAATAAAAAATTTGGGGTGTTACAGCTCTACCCCCCTTAAAAGAAATCTCGTCCTCGAGATTGGTGTTTCTAAGAAAACAATTCCGGAAATTGTGCCTTGAGCTCATCTTCCCGTTCCCAGGTAGCTTCCTCTTCTGAGTGATGCTTCCACTGCACCTTGCACATCCGGATTCTCTTGTTTCTGGTGAGGCGTTCCATCGTCTCCAAAATATTGTAGGGTTGCTCGGCATAAGACAAATCCTCAGCTACATCCACTTCATTCATGGGTAACACCTCCTCAGGCGTCCTCAGGCATTTCTTGAGTTGTGACACATGGAATACATCGTGTACATCCGATAGATGAACCGGTAACTCTAGTTGGTACGCCACTTCGCCTTTTCTTTCCAAAACTTGAAAGGGTCCGATGTATCGAGGTGACAACTTCCCTTTCACCTTGAACCGACGAAGTCCTCTGATAGGGGACACCTTGAGATAAACATAGTCTCCCACGTTGAAAACGAGTTCTCTTCTTCGTACATCAGCATAACTCTTCTGGCGTGTTTGTGCTATCCTCAAGTTGTTGCGAATCTCCCTCACCTTTGCCTCGGCTTCTTGTAGCACTTCTGGACCAAGCACATTACTTTCTCCTGTTTGGTTCCAAAATAGGGGAGTTCTGCACTTCCTTCCATACAAAGCTTCAAACGGTGACATCTTCATACTAGCTTGATAGCTGTTGTTATAGGAAAACTCCGCATACGGTAAGTTCTTGTCCCAACTCCTATTGTTTTTGAGTGCACATGCCCTTAACATATCTTCAAGGATCTGATTGGTTCTCTCCGTCTGCCCGTCAGTTTGGGGATGATAGGCAGAGCTGAAGTTCAGATGGGTTCCCATGGTTTCATGCAGCTTTTGCCAAAACCTCGAGGTGAACTGTGTCCCTCGGTCCGACACTATCTTCTTTGGCACTCCATGGTAACACACAATCCTTGACATGTACAATTCTGCCAACTTGGATCCGTTGTAGCATTCTTTCACAGGGATGAAATGAGCTACCTTGGTTAGCCTATCAATAATGACCCATATTGAATCATACCCGGATTGGGTCCTAGGCAATCCCACGACAAAATCCATGCTGATTTCTTCCCACTTCCATTCAGGCACTTTGAGTGGTTGCAATAATCCCGCGGGTCGTTGATGTTCAGCTTTCACCAACTGACATGTGTCACATAGGGCAACATGTTCCGCGACATCTCGCTTCATGCCATACCACCAATACCTGCTCTTGAGGTCCTGGTACATCTTCGTACTCCCAGGATGAATGGAATAGTCGGAATCGTGAGCCTCCTTCAAAATTAATTCACGGATCTCCTTTACTTCTGGCACACAGATCCTTTTCCCGTGCCACACCGTTCCTTGTTCATCCTCTCTAAAACCAGGAGCTTTATTTTCCTTAATAAGCTGTCTGATCTCTTGTATCTTCTCATCATTCTTTTGGCCCTCGCGTATGTCTCGCTCGAGTGTGGAGTCCACTTCCATGGCGATGGCTTCACCACTATTTACTAGACATAGATTGAGTCTTATAACGTCGTCCTTCAATTCTGCGGGCATGTCCTTCAAACTCAACTTATTGACCTGCACTTTCCGACTCAAAGCATCGGCCACGACGTTTGCTTTCCCGGGATGATAGTTGATGCCCACATCAAAGTCATTGATTAGCTCTAACCATCTCCTTTGTCTGAGGTTGAGATCTGGCTGTGTGAATATGTACTTCAAACTCTTATGATCCGTATATATCTCTGTCCTCTTCCCCATTAAATAGTGCCGCCAAATTTTCAACGCATGTACCACTGCAGCTAGTTCTAGGTCATGTGTAGGATAGTTCTTCTCGTGCTTCCGAAGCTGCCGGGATGCATATGCCACGACATGTCCTTCTTGCATGAGAACACATCCCAACCCATTTCCAGAGGCATCGCAGTACACTGTGAAATTCTTCTGCATATCTGGCATAACCAACACTGGGGCTGTTGTCAATCTCTTCTTTAGCTCCTGAAAGCTCGTATCGCACTGTGGCGTCCAGGTGAATGTGATTCCCTTTTCCAACAGTTTGGTGAGAGGTCTCGAGATCTTGAAGAATCCCTCAATAAACCGTCGATAGTATCCAGCCAATCCCAAAAAGCTTCGAACTTCCCCCACATTTTCAGGGGTCTTCCACTTCTGGATATCCTCGATTTTCGCGGGATCTACGGAGATTCCTCCCTCCGAGATTATATGTCCTAAAAAGGGAACTCTCTTCAGCCAAAACTCACACTTGCTCAACTTGGCATATAGTTGGTGTTCTCTCAGCCTCTGTAACACCAACCTTAGATGTTTCTCATGTTCTTCTTCATCTTTGGAGAAGACGAGAATATCATCTATGAAAACCACCACAAATTTGTCCAGATATTCCATGAATACCTTGTTCATGAGGTACATGAAATATGCCGGGGCATTGGTTAGCCTGAAAGGCATGACAGTGTATTCATACAGTCCGTACCGAGATACGAAAGCTGTCTTGGGAATATCAGATTGCCTTATCTTGAGTTGGTGGTATCCCGACCTGAGATCAATTTTCGAGAACACACAAGCTCCCCTCAACTGATCAAACAAGTCTTCAATGCGAGGCAATGGGTACTTGTTCTTGATGGTTACCTCATTCAAGGCACGGTAATCCACGCATAACCTTTGGGTTCCATCTTTCTTGGGCACAAATATCACCGGAGCTCCCCATGGTGAGGAACTAGGGCGAATATACCCCTTCTCCGTCAATTCTCTCAAGTGATCCTTGAGCTCTTCTAGCTGCTTGGAGTCCATTCGATAAGGTCTCTTGTATATCGGGGCTGTTCCCGGTACTAGCTCAATTGCGAATTCCACGTCACGGTCGGGAGGCATTCCTGGCAATTCCTCCGGAAAAACATCTGGATATTCCCGGATAGTCCTGATTTCCTCAACTTTCACCTCCCCTTGATTTAATTTAATGTCCCTCCTAGGCTCGTGTATCGTTATGAACTTTACTCTTGTGCCACTGGGATGAGTTAGTTCCACCGTTCTGGTCGAACAATGGATGATTCCTTTATGTTTGGTCAACCAATCCATACCCAAAATAATATCTATCCCTTGTGAATCTATCACTATGAGGTTAGCAGTAAATACTACCCCATTAATGTCTAGGTTCACTTTGGGACACACTTGTCTTGTCCTTATTTCTCCACCTGGAGAATTTATGGCTAGCATATGGTTCATTTGTGTAGTTGCTAGGTCATACTTCTTAACAAACCCTTGAGCAATGAACGAGTGGGTAGCACCAGAATCAAACAGCAGAGTTGCAAGGTGTAAATTGGCAGGAAACTTACCAACTACCACGTCGGGTGCCTCTTGTGCTTCCTCCATAGTTACATGGTTCACCCGTCCTCTCAATACATTCTGCTGTTGTGATGGCGCAGGCTTCTTCTTTGGGCACTTATGGGCGTAGTGCCCCACTTCACCACAGCTGAAACATTGCACCCCAATCTTAGATGCTTGGCCTTTGTTGTCTTGGGGTTGGTTTGGGGGTCCTTGCACTGCTGGTCGAGGTGGATATGCGGGGCGAGGCTGCTGCACAACCTGACGTGGCGGCTGTGCTGGTGCCGCGGGTGGCCTGTAGTTTGGGTTGTACCCTCTTGGTGCTGAATAGGGTACCGCAGCACGGCTCGTCTGCCCCGTAGGTTGCTGCATCATACGTGGGTGGGTGTTGCTCCCTGAGGCCTGATGTGACCACCCCGCCTTCCTCTTATTCTCATTTTCCAGGGCCTTTAGCTTTCTTTCCACCACAAACGCTCTGTCCACCATCTTTTGAAAGCTCTCATACTCATTGGAGGACATTGCACACTGCATTTCTGCGGTAAGTCCTTCCACGAAACAATCTTGTTTCTGCTCATCAGTCTCTATGTCTCGTGGAGCATAACGGGATAGTTGAGTAAATTTAGTGAGGTATTCCCTCACCGTCATGTTTCCCTGCTGCAGTCCCAAAAACTCCTTCCTCTTGTTTTTGAGTTCACCTCTTGGGATGTAGTGGTTGCGGAAGCTACGCTTGAACTCTTCCCAAGTGATGTTCTCAGGGTCATGATGGGCGGCCACGTAGGCGGTCCACCAATCAGCAGCAGGTCCATGCAATTGATGAGAGGCAAACAGCACCCTCTCATACCCTTGGCATTGTATTATCCTCATCTTACTTTCAATGGTCTTCAGCCAATCATCTGCCTCCAGAGGTTCAGCAGCACTTGCAAACTTTGGAGGTTGAGTTCCTAGAAACTCACTCAACCTTGGTTGGCGTGGTGCAGCTTGTGGAGGTGGAACTTGATGCAAGTTGGCCACCACTTGAGTCAAGTTCTGGATGAGCTGATTTTGATTCTCCAGCATTTGGTGGAGAGGATCAACTTCTTCACGGCGGCCACCCCTTTCCTGGCCTCCAGAAAGATGAGGGTTGCAGGCCTCATCATTGTTGTTGGCGGGGTTGGCAGCACGTCCTTTTCCTCTTCCGGCCATCTGGCAGAATCAACAAATGTTAATTTGATATCATTTAGTATCATATTAGTACTTTCATTTGTTGGTACTTTAAGGTGTTGAGGCTTTGTTAAAAATTTTACGAGGGTTTATATCTCACACCAAATAAATGCACTATTATTTCCTGTGGGTTCACACACCAAAGCAAAACAATCTGAAGACGAGGCTGTGGACAATTGCCCATGGCTTCCACAACTCACGTCACACACCAAGCATCATCACACCATTATCTACGTAACGACTCGACTACTCGACCTCTTGCTAGCTAGGGGAAAGACTCTACACTACTCGTCCTCTTGAGCTGGCTCCTCGGGATCTTCCTCCTCATTTCGGCTACCTTCTGACTCTGCTTTGGGTGGGGAGGCTGCTGGTGGAGAAGTGCGACGATGCCTGATCGCTCGGCGATCCAGGGAGTCAGGAGTCCATGGATCACTCACGGTGACACACAGTTCATTCCCATCTCCTCTTTCTCTCGCCTTTAAACAAGCTCGCAGCAACGCCTCCGTTTCCTTCAGGGTGTCTCGGACATCCTGAAGCTCTTGTTGACACTCCTGCAGTCGAGTGCTGAGCATAGCAGCATCCTCCAAGCACAAGTCCATGTGGTCATGGGAAGTCCCTTGCTGCACCGGTGGGTACTTGTACTCCGTGGTACCACTCTCACGTTGGAGGACATACATGTACTCAGTTTTGTCCAAGTGGCGACGATAGATGTGACTCTGGCAGGTGATGGCCTCCCAGGTGACATCTTTCTCCGCGTCAACTTGTGTTGCTCGACAAGCTGGAGAGTGGTGAATCTTAAGCAGCTGATTCTCATGTATAATCCTCATCTCCGAACTCCATTCTTCCCTCTTCTTACGGATGGTCCTGGTGGAGTTATAGTGGATGATTAGCTTGCCCGTATTGCCGACGGCTTCGAGCATACGTCGAAGACGGCGTAACAAATCTCCTACTGCCAATCTGTAGGAAAGGTACGTCACTGGACGACTCTCCTCTCTTTCGGCAAAGGCCACTACGGGAACTCTCCCTCCTGTGGACTTACGAGCAGTGCGAATCATGCGAACCATCTAAAACAAAAAGAATTTAAAAATTAGGTTAGATAAACTTTTTAAACAAAAATCCCATTTTGAAAGAAAATTTGGGGTAAGATGAAGAAAATGACTCATTTAATAACACTTTTCCACCCACACCTTGGAAAATAGTTTTTAAGAAAATAGGGCCCTTAAATACGTCCATTTCTACCTAGGTCCACGTTCCTACGGGCAACCTTGGCTCTGATACCACCTCTGTCACACCCGGTTTTTCCGAAGAACAACCAAGTGAATATCACATGTATGCCAGGATCATTTTCTCATACATGTGATGACAAATAGTGAAGCATCATTTATTACAAGCCAGGTGTCGAATATAAATAAGTCTTACATAGCAAATGTCTCAATGGACACTAATGCTTCATCACAAGTAATTAAACTAGCAGCGGAATATTATTCTTTAGGGCTCCATCACAGGCGTTGCCCGGGGGTCTTCATGAACCTAAAATCCTTCCTCAGGTCCAAAATCTTGGTCATTATACACCACCTCATTATCTTGACCTGAGCAGCAATATAAACCAACAAATATGCAAGGTTGAGTACCAATGGTACTCAGCAAGTGTGGGAAAATTATATCATGCATGGCTAGAACAAGGAGAGGTTGAACTCATGGTTAAAGCACTACGCAATTAATACCTATCACCTTAGCTTATTAAGCACCTACCTTACTACACAGGTGAAATGGTCCCAATCTCCTATCCCATCATCATAATCCAATAACCATAACATCATTTTCAATGTTAAGCTCCCCGCTTAACTTCCAAAACCATCAATCCTCTAATCATGAATAAGTCCAGGCCGCTCTTAACCGTGAGCACGGCTGTCAAGACAGTTTTGACTCTGCAGAGTTTGTACCACTGTACCCACAAGTAGTGATTTCATCCCCCGTTGCCGGGTGGACTAAAGAACCTCCATTATGCCAGTGGCTACGATCCACATTCACACTTCCCAGGTGTGTAGCCAGGAGATCACTACGAAGCCTTTACAAAGGGATTCCCGACGAGCGTGGGCCCACTGAGGTTTCACCCCTAACAGCATACAAGAGGCTCCAACCCCGCTGCAGTGGCCCCCTCTTGAGCCTTGCGGTTCATATGGTAGTCCAGCTGACACCTACTCCCCGCACCATCCAACACACCCATACTACGCCGGGGATACACCTAATTAATTGGCCAAGCTGCCCCATCTCAGCATGTGGTTGGCACTGTAAAGCCGGGTTACATGCTCCATGAACCGGTCCTTAGGATCCAGGCAAGTACTAAACATAAACCCAAGTCTCGTGCACCCAGCACACAACCAAAACATCCAACTTGCCTTGATCCCTACCTCTACATAACTCACAATGTCTCATTCAAGAGTATGGTAATATAAACTGATGATCTCATGTCCCAAATATCCCATTCTAAGCATGGCTAAGCATATGCATGGAAATAAATGACATGACAAAATAAATCCCAACCCAAGCTACAAGGAAACAAGGTAATGCAATTCTAGGGAAACTTTCCTAGCATGGGTTTCATATTTCATTTGACAATGCAAATAATTCTATCTACACATCCTAGCATAGGATCAAAGTGGTCAAGGACACTTGCCTTCTTCTTGCTGCTCTTGAAATGGGTAGTCCTGATCTTGGAAAGGGTTAACTTGCTCTTGAACAGGTTCTACTTCATACCATCACACATAGCAAAAGAAAAACAACAATCATAAGACATAGTTCACACTTCTACTTCATACAAACCACACATTCATATTTATGAAATTCATTCACCATTATATATATGTTGTGGTTACTTTGTGTGTTGATCTGTGGCTTGCATACACTCTTATTTATATGTGTACGATTCCTACTTTGGTGTTCATATTTATACTTACATACTATATATATATATATATGTGTGTGTTTCAGTTTTAAATAAATTCCTTATATTAAACTACTACACCTTTTCACTACCAAGTATGTATGAAAAGTATTTTTCTTCTCCATATGTGCCTTCAGAATTTCTACCAACCCTAAACTGAACTCTTTGGATTTTAAAAACTCCATTTATCATTTACTAGTTGCTATATTTTCAGATTTATATTCCTATGCATAATTGTGTATTTTATTATGAAATTAGTAATACACATCATCTAAACAGTTTAGGTTCTGGTCCTAAATAATTTAATAACATATTTTGACCTTGGCTTCTGATGTATACTATTTCATAATTATTTTCCCTATTTTTCTATAGCTATTCTTTACTTAAAAATGTGTCCCTATACTATTAAATGTGAAGAATAAATGAAACAGATTCATTTCAGCCCAAAATATAGTTTTATCTCACTCCAAAGTTTTCTAAGTACTGAGAAAGTTTTTAATTAATTTTGACAATTATTTTTGTCCCACTTTTTAATTTTTAAACACTAGTTACATATTCAATTTTCTAAATTAATTACTAAACAGGATTAAAATAATGAACTCTCCCCATTACAGGGTCTATAATATTATTTTCATAATTTCCAGGGGTCTAGCTACACTTATCAGAGGTGTTTTTCCTAATTTTTATTAAGTCCAGGGGCTAAAACTGATTTTTAAATGAATTTACATGATTTTCGGGAGTTCCAGGGGCTAGATCTGAAGTTTCCGGGGCTAGCTCTCAATTCCAGAGAACCCCAGGGGGTAGCACGTAAGAATTCCAGTCTTTATAACGCGGGGCTGATGTGGACCGTCCGATTTTAAACCGACGGCTGAGATTATAACATCGAACCGGTACGCGGGGTTTTAAAGTCTACCGTGCGATTTAAAATAAACGGCGCACAAGCGGCCACGTCGCTCTGATCGAGCGCGGGCGGCGCTGCCGGCGGCGCACGGCGGCGGGAAGCGGTGATCTCGCCGGAAAGTTTCGGATCCGCGAGAATTCTGCCTAGAACTGTGATCTTATGGCATAGATCGGTAGAGGGGAGGTCAGGGATCTCACCTCGGGGGTTTTCTCGAGCTCGGGGGTCCTGGAAAGTGATCGGCGGCGAGGTCCGAGGCAAAACCACGGCGAAGCTCGTCGGCGCTGTGTTTACACCGTAAATCTCCGAGTTTTCTGCACCTGCAAAGCTCCTCGGAGGCGGTGGATCAAGACCAGCGAGTTAGATCAGAGTTTCCGAGCTTAGATCGGCCAGAATTCACCGGCGAAGTCTCGGTGCTCACCGGAGTAAAAATCGGCGATCGCGTGGGAAAAACCGATCGGGGCTGGGGTTTTTATAGCCGGGGGAGGGCGGTGGGTCTGTTGCGATCGAGTTTGAGTCGTTTGGGACCAGAATTCGGGCTGCGGGACGCGGAAATCCGGTCGGTTGCGATCGCGCGCGCGGGAGAGAGTCCGGGGTCGCGGGGTTAGGGATGACAGACGGGTCCCACCCGTCTGTGAGAGGCAGCGCGGCGCGCGCGGGGGCGGGCTGGCGCGGGGAAATTGGGCCGGCTGGCGGGTTTCGGCCCACTGGCCGGTTTTTTTCCCGTTTCTCTTTTTCTTTTTCCATTTCTTTTCTGTTTTGAGTATAATTTGAATTCCAGTTTGAATTTGAATTTTTGCAAAACATGCAACACGTCCAAAAATTTTTAAATTCCCTTCTGAACATGGTTTAGAGTTTTGAATCAAAAATTTGGGGTGTTACATCCGTTACTTGAACATCTCTTATCTCTTGTTCCAGCGAAGAGTGGAGTTCCATCACTTCCATCTCGTTCAAGAACCCGAGATGTAACCGTTCGAACTCCTTGCGCAGCTCGGGCCGGTAGCTCCCGAACCGTGAGTTGGTGACATGCTCCCTTTTGGCTCAATGCATCAGCTACTACATTGGCCTTTCCAGGGTGATAGTTGATTCCAACATCATAATCCCTGATGAGTTAAAACCGTCGACGTTGCCTCAAATTCAGATCCGTTTGCGTGAATATATACTTGAGGCTTTTGTGATCCGTATAGATCTCACATCGGTGGCCAAGGATATAATGCCTCCAAATCATCAAGCATGTACCACGGCTGCGTGTTCCAAGTCATGTGTGGGGTAATTCAGCTCGTGTTTCTTGAGTTGTCTCGACGCATAGGCTATCACTTGTCCTTCTTGCACGAGCACACATCCAAGCCCTTGTCTTGATGCGTCACAATATATGTCGAAGCTCTTGCTTACGTCCCGCAATACCAAAACCGGCGTTGTGGTTAGCCTTTTATTGAGCTCTTCACAGCTTTCTTGGCACACTTGTGTCCACTGAAATGCTTTTCCCTTCATTAGCAATTCAGTCATAGGCTTTGCTATTTTGGAGAAATCCTTGATGAACCGTCGGTAGTATCCAGCCATCCCAAGGAAACTCCGAATCTCCCTCACATTTTGCGGTTAGTTCCACTTCAGAACATCTCCCACTTTTCCGGGATCAACCGACACTCCTTCCTCGGAGATGATGTGGCCTAGGAACGATATCTCCTTTAGCCAAAATTGACACTTGCTGAGCTTGGCATACAATTGATGCTCTCGCAGCTTCTGCAATGTCAATTTCAAATGTTCGCTTTGTGAATACACCATAATATCGTCGATGAAAACCAGGATGAACTTGTCCATGTACTCCTTGAAGACCTTATTCATGAGGTACATGAAATACGTGGGTGCATTTGTTAACCCAAAAGACATAACGGTATATTCATACGAACCATACCGTGTTCGAAAGGCAGTCTTGGGTATGTCGGAGGGTTTAATCTTCAGCTAGAAGTATCCCGACCGAAGATCGATCTTGGAGAAAACTCGGGCACCTTTCATATAGTCGAACAGGTCCTCTATACGGGGCAGCGGGTATTTATTCTTGATCGTCAACCTCATTGAGAGACCTATAATCCACACACATCCTTTGGGTCCCATCCTTCTTGTCTACGAAGAGCACGGGGGCTCCCCATGGTGACGAGCTTGGCCGTATAAAACCCTTTTCTAGCTGCTCCTGAATTTGCTTCTTAAGTACCACTAGTTCATTAACGGGCATCCTATATGGCCTTTTCGCTATAGGTGCAGTTCCGGGTACTAAATCAATGGCAAATTCAATGTCCCGGTCAGGTGGCATACCAGGAAGTTCTTCTGGGAACACGTCTGAAAATTCTTGAACCACCGGAATGATTTCCAATGTTGCTTCTTCGACGTGGTTCAACGTTGCCTTATTGGTTGCCGGTTGGGCTGACTCGAACTCGATACGAGTACCGTGCTCATTTGTCAACTGCACACTCCTCTCAGCACATTGAATTACTCTGTTGTACTTGCTTAACCAATCCATTCCAAGTATTATATCAAGCCCTTGGGAATCCAAGACAATAAGGTTGGCAAGAAAGTCTACCCCACTTATTTTAAGGTTTACTTTCGGATATACTATATTAGTCCTCATCTTTCCACCGGGAGAGTTACCCAACATAGTATATTTCATGTGTGATAAAGGCAGATTATACTTGGCAACATACTTGGATGATATGAATGAATGCGATGCTCCGGAATCAAATAAAACAATGGCTGGGTTGGAGTTGGCAAGGAACATAGCAATCACGATGTCCTCAGCCTGTTGCGCTTCATCAGCGGAGATATGATTCACGTTGCCACGAGCGTAATTCTGCTGTCCATGGTTACCTTGCGTAGCTCCTCTATTCGGTCGTGGGTTCTGTCTTGGTGCGTTGGTCGGCTGTCCAAGACTTTTCCTCGGGCATTGACTTGCAAAGTGTCCCGTATCTCCGCATGAAAAGCATGCCTTGTTGCCCGAGACAACATTAACGTTGGGGCGAGGGTGGTTTTGAGCATAGGCGCCCATGTTGGGACGGGCCGTAGAAGGCAAAGGCACACGAGGTGCTTTCATAACAGGACGTTGCTGCGGTGGCTGATTAGGACGGAAGGTAGAAGCGGACGAGCCATACTGCGGTGCAGCTGGGGGCATGAAACGGGGACGTACATTGCTCCCTTGTGTCTGGTATGGCATCTTCCTCTTGCCCTCTTGCTCGATCTAACGGATCTTGCTCTCAACCACTATAGCTTTGTCAACTAGCTTCTGGAAGTTTGCATAGTCATTATTGAGAAGCTGAACTTTGATCTCATTGTTCAACCCTCTCATGAACAAGTATTGCTTCCTTTGATCCGAGTTGACGTCTTCTGGAGCATACCTTGAAATCTGCGTGAACTTGTTGAGGTACTCATTCACGCTCTTCCTTCCTTGGCGGAGACCTTAAAACTCTTGCCGTTTAAGCATCATGACTCCAGCAGGAACGTAATGAGAGCGGAAACTCTACTTGAACTCAGTCCAAGTAATAGTCTCCTGGTTGACATGAGCATTGCAAAGAGCATCCCACCAGTCAGCGGCTGCTCCCATAAGTTGGTGCGATGCGAAGAGAACTTTCTCCTGATCATTGCACTGAACAATAGCAAGCTTCTTCTCCATGGACTTAAGCCAATCATCATCCTCCATGGGATCATTAGCTTGTGCAAAAGTAGGTGGTCGAGTCCTCATGAACTCTCCCATTGTATTGTGAGCCGGCAGCGGCAGTGGTGGTAGTGGTGGTGGTGGTGGTGCAGCAACGGGGTTAGAGTTGTTGTTGTTGTTGGCTTGCAGCTGTCCCAAAGTTTGTATCATGGTTTGCATGAGCTGGTTCTGCATAGCCATCAACCGTTCAAGGTTGTTTTCACCAGCCCCGGGTTAGCATTCTCAGGAACTTCAACGTGACCATCCTCATGTGATTCCTGGTTGCCACGAACGTTCCTCCTTTGACGGCTGGCATTTTCCCTAACCATCTGTGAGAGAGAGTTGAAAATAGAAGTTTAGGTTGATCCCCCTAACTATATGCATCAAGGTGTATGGACTAAATATATTCTTTTATTAATGAGGATGCGAACACATGCCGAAGCATCTCACATCTCTCCACTATGTGTGGATGTGGACATTTGCCGAAGCGTGCCACAACTCACACTAACCACACAAACACAAGCAATCATCACAAAGGTTCACACCACACCTATTCAAGCTTATTAAATGGGAGTCCTAAACTTAATCATGTGAACTGGTGCTGTTCCCGCCGCGTGACGGGGGTGGTCCATACATGGGTGCACGCCTTGGTGAGTCGGCAGTCCATGTAGGATTAGATGGTGCTGGTGCTCCTAGTCACCGGTATCTATAAATAGGACATGAGGAGCTTTAGAGAAGGGAGACATAACTTCAAGGCTTCAGAAGTTATGGGGCAAGAAAACAAAGGTGTGGCTGTCCAAAAGAAGAAACAAGGAGGGGCTGAAAATAGCACCTTGCGGTGCAAGAAAAGTGCAGCAGCAAGCAATTTTCGAAAGTAGCAGTTTAGAGGGGTGTACCTATGTGTTTTAGAGTGTCCATTCTACCTAGGCTTGCATCCTACGGTCAATGTGGTTCTGATGCCAATCTGTGCATTCTACCTAGGCTTGCGTCCTATGCGCAACGTGGCTCTGATACCAATCTGTGATGCCCGGTCCCGTAAAACACGGAACCCAGCTAATGCATATGTGTGCCCAGGATGTTCATCACACAAACACATGTAATCCACAAATTGAATCCAGAATATAACCACGAATAATAGAGTTTAAGTACTTTACTACATCAACCTCTAACTTATTCTTGCAGTGGAAGTCTCTAACTTATTCTACTAGCAGAAGTCTTTAAACGATAGCGGAAGCAAACTAAGCACGGCAGTGGCTCCATCTTCAACTCCACAGGCAAGTTGACGGTAGATCACACGCCTAGTACTCCACATGGTCTTCGAAGTACTCCTCTTCTGTTGCTGATGTTTGTATGATGATGCAAGGGTGAGTACATGTCGTACTCAGCAAGTGCGGGAAAAGTATGACATGTAGCTTACAACAAGGTAGGAATAAAAAGGCTTATTGCAGAAAGCAAAGTTTATTTCACAAACATGATAAAAACAGCAACTATCTGTAAGTGAATTTAATCCCAACATATATCCAAGTAAAACAGCAACATACCTCCATCATAATTCATCACTTATCATGTCTCAACCAGCTATTAACCTTTCTCAACTTCATCTCATGCTCATAGTAACCATTTCATATTCATTTGATCCAAAACCAAACTCATTGTCATGACTCAATAGTCCTGAAACCAATCCCAAAGACCATACCATAATCAAACCAATAACCATACCAATAACCATCCCGATAACTATCCCATCTAATCATGTGAGTTGGTCAGGCGCTTGTGACCGTAAGCACAGCTATCATGATAGTTTTACACTCTGCAGAGGTTGCACCATTTTACCCACAAGTTTGTGATTTCGTCACCCATCGGCGACTGCAGAACCTCCATTATACCAGTAACCAAACGTCGGTGTATGGACAAGAGATCACAAAATAGCCTTTACAAAGAGGCTACTAGATGTATGGACTCACTAAGGTTTCACCAGCAGGCTCGAATCACCATTCTCCCACATACGGGCCCCCTCTTGTGCCATGCAGTTCCCAGGGCAGTCCTCTCTCGACTCCCATTCACCGCGCCTTCCACGGTCCATAACAATCTAGGAACTTACCTAATTAGTCAGCTAAGCCGCACCCATATTTGGCCTTATGGTGGCATTGTTCTCTTGGCATGTGCTAGCATGAACCGGTCCTTAGATCTACGGCAAGTAAACCACCATCTCATTCTACCACATCCATGAACCAAGCTTGCCTAGATTTCCCCCGATCCATGTTTATTATCATCATCAAGTTCTTATTATCATTATTCATATGAGTGCAGTAGCTAGACATGTTCTACTTCGCCTCCCCGTATCCCGTAGCTTAAGCGAAGCAAAAAGGAAAAACGACCATACCCGACTCATCAACTTTCCCGGCGACAAGGATGGTTAACAAAACTAGTAAACTCCTACAAAGGGTGTCCCATCAAGTTGACTCAAGCATACACATTTTCGCAAATAAAACAGTTTCAAAAACATGGGATCAATATGGTCAAGGGGCACTTCCCTTGTTCCTATGGCTTTTGTTGCTCACGTGTCTCGATGTCTTGGTGCTGTAGTCCTTCGTAGATGGCTTCCTGAGCTTGTCCTTCTAGTCACGACCACGGACATACAAAATTATAGCAATCAAACATCATGCACAAGCTTTACTCAAGATGCAGTGGATGCAAATCCTATGGTGCTGTTTTATTAAACCAGTTTGTACGTGTTCTTGCATGTTTTAATGGCTTTAATGGGGTTTTATGATGAACAAGGATGTAGAGATCAAGTGTGGACGTGGTGATGATCTTGACTCAATATCTAGATCAATCCCACCGTCAAGAACAGATCACAACGTGATCTGTCCACACGAAAAAGCCTCTGTCGAAGGAACAGATGCGTAGAACAGTGACGATGTAGTAAGATGGGTAACGAAGACCTACCTTACCTCCTTTGTGATCGTCGGCTCTTTTCCAGCGACGGCGAACTCGACGGGGCTTGACGGCAGGCTCACCGGTGACTAAACTCCGGCGAAGGGGTGTATCTCGGCGAGTTGGGAACTAGGACCTCCAAGTCGCCGACTCGGGAGGGGAAAATAGGTACGTGGGTTGCGGCCAGAGGTTTTGGATTCTATTTATAAGGGGTCAAAGAAGAGTCCTACACCAATTGGATTTCAAATAAGAGTCCTATTGAACTTGTTTTGGATCTTAACAACTTATCTTCAATTGATTTGATGGGGCAGCAACGTGGGGGAAACTATGTCAGTATCCTCCGTATCGGGTACTCCCGCGCACAGAAGAAAATTCGCCTAAGGACCTCGCATCTCCGCAGTGGTGAGCTCCGGAGACGCCACATGTCCACCGAGGGCCAGGCCTCCCTTTTCCTCAGAGGCCGGCTCCGGATGCGCCACGTGTCTGGCGGGCAGGACCTCCCTCTCCCGCGGAGGCGAGCTCTGCGTGCGCCATGTGTCTGGCTGGTGGGACCTCTCTCTCCCTCAGAGGCGAGCTCCGCGTGTGCCACGTGTCTGGTGGGCGGGACCTCCCCTCTCCTCAGAGGCGAGCTCTGGGGGCGCCACGTGCCAGTGCCGGACCTCCCCTCTCCTTAGAGGCGAGCTCCGAGAGTGCCACGTGTCAGTGCCGGACCTCCCCTCTTCTCAGAGGCGAGCTCCGAGAGTGCCATGTGTCAGTGCCGGACCTCCCCTCTCCTCAGAGGCGAGCTCCGAGAGTGCCACGTGTGCAGCAGCAAAAGACTTCCTTTCTCCTCAGAGACGAGCTCCGAGGACGACACGTGTCCAGCAGTGTCGAACCTCCCTTCTCCTCGGAGGTGAGCTCCGAGGATGACACGTGTACCGCGGGGCTAGGCCTCGCTTCTCCGCAGGGACTAGCTCCGAAGCCTGCCACGTGGCCAGCAGTGCTGGACCTCACCCCCTCCACAGGGATGAGCTCCGAAGACGCCACGTGGCCAGCGAACGCGGGAAGTGTCGACAGCACACCTCGGCGAACTGGAGTTGGCTCTTTTCGGCTATCTTTCTGATTCTTTCTCCATTTCTGCTTCTTTTATAATGTTTCTCTATATGAAATATGTATGCATGCATGGATACGAAATTGAGGGTGTTACATAGGAGCTAAGAACATGGTTTTTGAGAAACCAGAACAACTTGGCTAGCATATGAAGCCCTTGTACATCCGGGGACACGTCGACGGAACACCAGTTGGAAGGATGTTTGTCGATGGAGGAGCAGGGGTCAACATAATGCCCATATCCATGTTTGAGAAGCATGGATACCGAGAGAGCAACCTCATCAAGACCAACACCACTTTGAGTGGGTTTGCTGGAGATCCAACTGAAGCCAAAGGGGTATTGTCTGTGGAGTTAACGGTTGGAAGCAAGACACTACCACAGCATTCTTCGTTGTCTACGTGAGGATTCGGTACAACTTGCTCCTTGGACGAGATTGGATTCATGTCAAAAGGTGTGTTCCATCCACACTTCACCAATGTCTCGTCCAATGGGTTGGCCATGAGGTAGAAGTAGTTGAGGCTGATAATTCGGCTTGCATAGCAATGGACGAGTCATCTGATCTTCAACACGAAGATATTAGGTGTCTCACAGGTCGGGACTTGACCGACTATGACTTTGTGAGCGTAGGAAGGGATGGGTTTGTGCCCGTATGTGTAAAGCCAACTGATTTTACTCGTCTCAGCAATGTAACTTGAAAATGCAAGATAAACGAGGTCATTTCACTTGGCTGCAGGAGATAACCGAGCAGTATCGTTTAGGCAGGTGCAATATGGGCAAATTAGTAGAGGACTTTGACGACTTAGGGAAGCTCGGGAAAGGATTTTCCTTTGTGGACAAACAGGAGGAGATAAACCTTGGGGATGGATCGGCACATCGGCCAACCTTCTTCAACAAAAACCTTGGATTTTCCTAGAAGCAAGAGGTAAGCCAGTTACTTAAATAATATATAGATTGTTTTGCATGGGAATACACCGAGATGCCAGGACTCAACCGAGAGCTTAAGGAACACAATCTGCCGATCAAGCCAGGATTTAGACCTCACAAGCAACCGTTCAGACGATTCAACTCGGCCATCCACGACAAGATCAAGGAAGAAGTGAATCGTCTACTTCAAGCTAAGTTCATTCGGCTCTGCAGGTATGCTGAATGGGTGTCAAACATAGCCCCGTAGAGAAGAAAAACACAGGAAAGTTGAGGATATGCGTAGACTTCCGAGAACTCAACCGGGATACACCCAAGGATGAGTACCCCATGCCCATTGCCGACATGTTGATCAATAATGCTTCAGGACACAAAATGATCAACTTCTTGGACGGCAATGCAGGGTACAATCAGATTTTTACGTCGAAGACAGCTTTGTGTTGCCCTGGGTTCGTTGGTTTGTTTGCATGGGTTGTTATGACTTGTAGATTGAAGAACGCCGGTGCAACATATCAGAGGGCAATGAATCTGATCTTCCATGACATGTTGGGAGATATTCTTGAGCTGTACGTTGATGATCTCGTGGTGAAGTCGGCTGGATTCCAAGGGCATATGGCTGACATGAGGATGTCCTTTGAGGGGATGAGAAGGTATGGCCTTAAGATGAACCCTCTCATTTGTGCGTTTGGTGTGTCGTCTGGATGTTTCTTGGGTTTTATCGTGCATGAACACGGCATAGAGGTCGACCCCAAGAAAGTCGAAGCTATCAGAAGGATAGGAGAGCCGACATGCAAGAGAGATGTGCAAAGTTCGCTGGGGAAGGTCAATTACCTAAGAAGGTTTATTGAAAACTTGTCTGGAAAGATCGGAACCTTCATGCCACTCTTGAAATTCAAGCACGAGCAGGAGTTTACTTGGGGAGCAGAGCAGAAAGAGGCTTTCGAGAGGATCAAAGAGTACTTAATGAAGCTGTAGGATCAAAGAGCATGTGAAAAGCTACCAGAGGGGGTGAATGGTAGATTAAAACATTTTATGCGGATGCTACAAAAACCCCTTGGCAGAAAATTGATCTGATAAAGCAACCATGTGTGCAACTGTTTTAGACGTGTTCAAATGTGAGTAGACTAGTGGAGATTATAGAGAATCAATTCACAAAGACACTGCAACAAGAATCACGTGAAAAAACATAGAACTTGAGTTATGATCAAAAGACTAGACGAAGGTCAATCTGTTCTACCGGATTTTAAAAACAGATCTGCAGTGCTGCAAATAACTCGTGTAGATCAAAAAATACAAATCCAATGACCGTGAAATTTTCACAGATGATATATAATCAAGTTTTGAAGACAATCCGAAAATAATCACGTCAATTGGATCAATAAAACACGAGTTATGATCAAAATACCGAAGAAACGTCGGTCTGTCCAGAAACTCGCCGAGGAAAAACTTTTCTGAAACAAGTCGGACGAACAAGGCACCAAATATCCTCTAAACTACGAATATTATTGATCAAAACTCAAGAGAAGCATCCATAAGTCGTTCTCTCCATGAGACTTGGCCTCCCTTGCTTATATAATCAGCCCTAAGGTCAACCCAATCCAAACTAGGACTCCTACTCCTACTTGGATTCAAACTCTAACTTTCCAAAACTACTCAAGACTCTTCTATACTCAGATAGAAGCAATCTTAAGACTTTCAAACACCTTAGTAACGTCTCGTACATTCCTAAATAACTCTACTCCATGGCTAACATGAAATCCTATTATAAGCAACTCGAAACTTTCCATAAACGAACTATAACCGCCTCAGCCGCAGCCTGAGCGCAAAATCCAGCTGGTTGAACCTTTTCAACCATATCTTCACTTCCATATCTCTTCACCACGCCTTGGAACAATGCATCCATGCCCATGCACCCCTTTCATACATGGAAACACTTTGCAAAACGTTCACAACACCTTCATACGCATTGTTTTTGGCCCAAACATGCTGTGTGACCTCCTGATCAGCTCAACCACAATTCCTCCCGAACTTGGTTGTTGAACTTCATCTTCTCCCTAATACTAGTTCAAGGATATCCATCACCAGCCATGTATTGACCTCAAGAAAAACCTGCACATGAACAAACATCCACTTTTTTCTGAGCACAAGTCCGCGACTTGACTCATGTTAGTCTGAAAATCACAACACCTTACATGAGCACCTCACATAAGCATGTTGCAAACCATAGCAATGTATTAACACCATAATCAACCATAACACATCAAAAACTTAGTAAGAGAATACTAAGCAAACATTCCATAAGCCAAGAAGCAAGTTCGAAACATTGCAAGTAAAAAACAGAGTGGCTGAAAATTAAACACTATGAAAACAGTTGCTCTGCAGTGACAGCTACTCCTAAAATGCAATGAGAAAGTTCAGACAATCTGAAGCGGGTATTTCGGCAATATAAAACTTTGAATGTAAATCCTCACTTTTATTCTAATTGGCAATGTATTCAGCACACATAGGTCTCACAATCTCACTCTTGATGAATGCATTGGCAACACCAATTAGAATCCGAACATTGGCTCATTCACAAGAAAAAGTTTTGAAATCAAATTTCTCCCCCGTTTTGAAATCAAAAATCAAATGGGAAAGAAATTTCAAAAAAAAGAGATTCTCCCCCTGAAGAACGTGTAAAAACTCGTGAATGTGCAATATGTGACATATTTCTCCCCCTTTGACAATTTATTCAGCAAGGTTCGAAAGAGAAATTTCAATTTATTATTAGCATGTATACATATAAAACAAATCTCATCCAAGTCATACTTTCAAGTAACTTACACTATCACATCAATGAGATAAATAAAGTAGTGTAAGGCATGCTAGAGATCAAGTGTAATTTTTCAATTTAAGCAAGTCATGATCTCACAAATTTAACTATTTCAAAACCTGAAAGCATGACACATGTTGCTGCATTTTTCATTATCTTTTAAAGCACAAGTTTAGATCATATGACATTTGCAAGAGATTATATCCCGCATTAGCCTTATTCTAACCAACCAAGCCAAGCCTATGCCATTTGACAATCAGATGCTTAAGGACATGGTTTTAGTCATACATAGCTTTTTTCAAGTTCATATCTAATTGCAATATAAGCCATCTCAAAAGAAGAAGTGCGATGTGTGCATATTCTCTTGATCTTATCTCATTTTTCCATTTGATCATAAAAGCTCAACATGTGGATAATTGATTGAGCACTTGTGAGCATGCAACAAGTTCAAAATAGCAAGAAAGTTCGATCTTGACCAGATTTAGTGTAAGTAATTGTTCCAATTACTAGTCATGGCAAAAACTACAAACTGTATAACACGAGTAATGTAGTAAGAACTGTCAGCATGTAAAAGAAATCACAGTCATATATGTATAAAATACTTTGTTCATATTATTTTAAAATCAGATTCACACATAGACTTCTCAAGTTTCAAAACTCCCCCTCAAATTAAGCCATGAGGAAGCATAACCCATATTTTACTAAGAATAAAACAAAAATGAGTGAAATCCAAGGGTTTTGTAAGAATGTTAGCAAATTGTTGTTCGGTATCTACATGGTGAAGCACAATGTTTCATTTTTCAACATTATGATGGAGAAAGTAATACCTAATATCTATGTGCTTTGTTCTAGAATGTTGCACGGGGTTTTTAGCAATGCAAATGGCACTAGTGTTATCACAAAATAGTGGAACACTATCTAGATCAATCCCATAGTCCTTCAGTGGTTGAACAATCCAAAGAATTTGTGAGCAAGCGCTAGCAGCAGCTACATATTCAGATTCGTCCGTGGATTGTGCAACTGAATTTTGTTTTCTAGAAGACCAAGCAACAAGTAAATTACCAAGAAAATGACAAGCACCCAAAGTACTTTTCCTATCAATCCTACAATCCACAAAATCAGCATCAGAAAAAGCTTTCAAAGCAACGGTTGAGAAAGAAGGAAGAAAATGCCAAATTCTCGAGTTCCTTGTAAGTAGCTGAGAATCATTTTGACGGCTTAACGATGTGAAGCACATAGGGAAGCTTGAAATCATGCACAATGACATACACTGAATTGTATGTCCGGTCTTGATGCCGTGAGGTACAAAAATGACCCTATCATGCTTCTATATTCTTTTTGATCCACGGATTCACCATCTTTGTCGAAATCAAGTGTTGTTGTTGTTCCCATTAGTGTCTGAAGAGGCTTGCTTTTGTCCATGTTGAAGCGCTTAAGGAGGTCTTTTGTATACTTTGTTTGATGCACAAAAGTTCCTTCCTTGGTTTGCAGCCCCAAAAATTATGTGAGTTCTCCCATCATACCTACTTCAAATTCTGAACTCAACATAGCTGAAAACTTGGACACAATATCATGGGAAGCACAACCAAAGATAATATCATCCACATACACTTGAACTATTAGTGAGTCATAAGATAATATCAACCGTGCCCATGGTAAACCCCTTTCAAGTAAAAATGTTTTTAACCTATCATACCATGCTCTAGGGGCTTGTTTAATACCATACAAAGCTTTGAACAATTTGTAAACATGATAAGGAAAATTTTGATTTTCAAAACCTAGTGGTTTCTTAACATAAACCACCTCATCTATGTAGCCATTATGAAAAGCACTTTTAACATCCATTTGATATAACTTGAAATCTTTAGATGCAACAAATGCTAACGAAATTCTTATGGCTTTTCTAATCTAGCAACGGGAGCAAAGGTTTCATAAAAATCTAAACCTTCAACTTGAGTGAAACCTTGAGCAACCAACCTAGTCTTATTCCGAATCACAACCCCATCCTCACTTCGTTTATTTTTAAATATCCATTTAGTTCCAATTAAAGTATGACCTTGAGGTGGAGGTACAAGTTTCCAAACATTATTTCTTTCAAAATTTTCTAACTCTTCTTGCATTGTAATAATCCAAGATCCATTAGTGAATGTGTGTGATATATCTTTGGGTTCAAAAGAAGCAACAAAAGCAGAATGAGCATGAGAGTTTGGATCGCAAAACCTGGACCGTGTGACCCGTTCGTGCAAGCTTCCAATAATTTGTTGTGGAGGATGACTTTTGAGGATGCGGAGGAGAGTAGACACTTCACAAGCTCCTTCTTCTTCATGTTCATCACAAATCGAAGAACTTGTGGCTTGAGGAAGATCTGGACCAACAGTAGTGGTCGTTGGTGCTGATTGTGTAGAGAGATCAAGAGCTGGAAAGTCATTGTTTATTTCTGAAATTTCGGGCAGCAGCTCCACTCCCTCTTCGTCTTCAATGAAAATACTCTCCCCCTGCTGATATGCATCTTGACCTGCAGTAGAGCTAGAACCTGCGCTAGCTTCATAAAAAAAAAACTTCACAAGTCACCACAATTTTGTTAGTGTCAAGTAAAAGCACACGATAGCCTCTAGTATGAGATGGATAACCAAGAAACATGCCATCAACAGATCTAGCTTCAAATTTATCAATATTATCATGTTTCTTAACAAAGCATTTATAACCAAAGACACTAAGATGTGCGACACTAGGACTATGTCCAAACCAAAGCTCATATGGGGTTTTTCCTAGCTTAGCTCTCAAGAAAGCATGGTTTGAAACATAACAAGCTGTTGCAATTGCATCTGCCCAAAATTTTCTATGGTTTGGCATTGATCAAGAATAGTCCTAGCCATCTCAACTAAGGTTCTGTTCTTTATATCTACAACACCGTTTTGTTGAGGTACATATGGTGAATAAAACTGATGATCTATTTCTTTTCCAGCACGAAAGTGATCAAAAGATTGATTTTTAAATTTGGTTCCGTTATCACTTCTAATTGCTTTTAAAGATCCTGGGTGATCAATTGATAATCTAAAAATAAAGTTCTAAAGTGACTAAAAGCTTCATTCTTAGATACCATAAAGTAAACCTAAGAGTATCTAGAAGAATCATCAACAATCACAAGCACATACCATTTACCTCCAAAAGATTGAACACGTGAAGGACCTACGGTGTGAAGATGTAAAAGTTGTCCCGGTTCAGTTGTCATGGTCATTGTGACAGGAGGATGTGAACCTGTGACCATCTTAGCATGTCTACAAGAAGAGCACACAATATCGTTGTCCCCTTTAGGCTTAGGTAGCCCACGTATGCGATCAAGATTACTAATACGTGTGAGGTGATCAAAGCCTACGTGACGAAGTCTACGATGCCAAAAATGTAAGTCCTTTGAATCATTAGCAACTAGACACCTATGCTTAGAAGTTGACATATCAAAATCATCTTTAAAAACTCCTCCAATCCTAGACATGTTAAACAAAAGCTCACCTTTTGAATCTATAACCTTGCAGCAATTTTTAGTGAAGTTAACTTCTAGATTTTCATCTAGCATTTGTGAAACGGAAAGCAAGTTGTATTTCAAATTTTTAACAAGTGCCACATCCTTCAAAGTGTAGTGTTTATTTACTCTAACCGAACCTTTAGCAATTATAATAGTTGAAGAATTATTGGCAAAAGTAACATTTTCTACACATCACACGAAAGAGAGGGAGGAGAACCATTCTTTGTTATCGGTCATGTGGCGTGAGCAACCTGAATCCACAATCTGAATGTTATCCTTCCTCAAGTGTGTAACCTACATAGCAGCACAATACATCGATAACTCAATACTAGGGTTAGTCAAAAGGCATTCAGGAATCCAGTACTGAGTCACACGACGTCCAGCAGGAATACCACGCGAAAGCTGAGAAAATACAGCAGGTTTATGAGCCAAATTTTGAGAATTATTGTTCCCGACTACTGATTTATGAAGGGTGTTATGTGTAGAATGAGAAACAGTAGGTTCAGGAGCAATCATTGCATTATTATGACTCATTACAGCAGGTTGCATGATTCTAACATTTGATTCAGCATGTAGAACAAGTTTTGCTCGGTTGTTATGTGATCAAGCAATCAATCTTTCCTTTTTATGTTGTTTAGCTAGTCTATAACAAAAATCTATGACATGACCATCTCTACCACAGTATATACAATGAAAAGTAACCTTATGTTCATGTCTAGATGAGCAAGCAAAATGTTTATTAGAAAACGAATGAGACAACACTCCTGCAGATTTTAAAACCACTTCTTTTTGTTTAGGAACTGTTCGAATCAAACCATTTCCTAACGACTTTACAATTTTAGGTGGATGTGCTTTAGCATGAGCATGATAATCAAAACCTAAACCAGTTTTATCATTGCAAGACTTAGGTTCTTATTTGCACTACAAAACCGTTCTATTGTCCAATGCATGTCATTAAGTTTCTTGGACAAGTCTAGACAGTTTTCACATGAATTTTTTTGCTTTTAGTTTGCAACTAGAACAAGAATTAACTTCACGAACACGTAAAGCATTGTTCAAAGCAAAAATTTCATCCATAGCATCATGTAGTTTCTTATTAAGATCATCACAGATAGAACAATGCAAATCAGTTGTAGAACAACTAGCATCTTTCATGTTTTTATCATTAAGTGCAGCAAGCTTTTTGTTCTTTTCAATTTCAAGTTCAAGTCTATCAGGTGTGGAGGTGTGCGTACTTCTTAAAGAGGACAATTGTTCATAAATCAGATTGCAAGATGAGCAAGAATCATCATTAGGAATCAAAGTTTTCAACATTTAACTTCAGATTCTAGTGACTCAATTTTAACATCACTTTGCTTAAGTTTTTTGTCCGTTTTTTTAATTACAGTATTGGCACGATAAAGAGCATCAAACAATTCATCATAAGCTGGATTTACCTCCTCATTGTCGCAGATTTGTTTGTCTTCCTTTGAGCTTGAACTTGATTTGCTCGCCATGAAACACGCATTTGCCACGGCGTCTTCATCTTCATCACCTCCAATATCAATGTCACTGGAGCAATACTCTTGAATTGCGGAGAAAATATTGTCCATCACCTGACGTTGAGTGAAACCCTTCTTTTTCTTGTTGTAGTTGGCAGAGGAGTGCTTCGTCCTTGTTAGTTTTTCATCATGGAAAGTAGGATCTGAACGGTTAGGGCAATCTGTACGAAAATATCCTGTCTTACCACATTCGAAGCATCATTGAGAGCTGCCACTTCCTCTCCTTCTTTTTCTCACATTTTGCAATGCTTTTGAGAACCAAGTAGAGAGAAGTGCTAGCTCCTCCAGAAACTGTTCAATCTGTTCAAGGGTTAGAGAGGACAACAAAGAAAGTGTACCATAAGATAAAGAATTGCTAGAACTAGGCATGTCACGTTATGAAACAAAAGCAAGAGACTTATTGGGATTCTTACGTGAGATTATGTCAATTTAATGAGTTTCCAATTTAGAATATAACACTTCTAAACTAAGTGCACTCATGATAGTAGATTCACAAATAGATATAACTTTCATCTCCCGAATTGACATGTCTAATGCACTTAACAATTGCCTAGCATTTTCAGCATCGGAAAAATTAACATTGACACTACGCAAGTTGAAGAGGGGCCTTGGCGCAGCGGTTAAGCTGTTGCCTTGTGACCATGAGGTCACGGGTTCGAGTCCTGGAAACAGCCTCTTGCAGAAATGCAGGGAAAGGCTGTGCACAAAAGACCCAAGTGGGTCGGACCCTTCCCCGGACCCTGCACAAGCGGGAGCTAGGGCCGCCCTTTCCTTTTTTTACTACGCAAGTTGATGAGAATTTTATTAAAGCGAGCAAATAAATCGTCGATGGACTTACCTGGTTGCATCTCAAAGCGCATATATTCTTTCTTGAACATATCTTGCCTTATCTCCTTGATCGTGTTGGATCCTTCGTGGCAGTCGCCAAGTGCTTTCCACACATCGTATGCAGAACGGAGGTGTGCAACACGATCGAAGTCGCTTTGAGTCAATCGTTGGATGATCAAGTTGCGAGCCTTGTTATTGGTATTGACATCCCTCATATTCACAGTCATAACCTGATCGTTTGATGGCAAGTCTAAGGACTTGTAGACCTTTTCCGATATGGTGAATCCTTGCGCTTGTATGTAAGCCTCCATACGAGCCTTCCAAACCTAAAATCAACGCCATCGAACACACAAGGTTTTGCGGAGTATTTCTCCATGTTGATTAGCAAAAACACGTACAAATCAATGAGATTAGAGCACCTTGGCTCTAATACCAATTGGAGGATCGAAGAGCCGTGAAAATCTACCGGAGGGGGTGAATGGTAGATTAAAACTTTTTATGTGGTAGCTACAAAAACCCCTCGGCAGAAAATCGATCTGATAAAGAAATCATGTGCGTGACTGTTTTTGATGTGTTCAAACGTGACTAAACTAGTGGATATTATTTAGAATCAAGGCATGAAACCGCTGCAACAAGAATCACGTAAACACTAAGTAGAACTTGAGTTATGATCAAAAGACTAGAAGAAGGTCAATCTGTTCTACCCGATTTTAAAAACAGATCTGCAATGCTGAAAAGAACCTCGTGTAGATCAAAAACCAAAAATACAATGACCGTGAAAATTTCAGATATGATATGTAATCAAGTTGTGAAGGCAACCCAAAAATAATCACATCAATTGGATCAGTAAAATGCGAGTTATGATCGAAATACCGAAGCAACGTCGGTCTGTCCAGAAACTCGCCGAGGAAAAACTTGTCTGAAACAAGTCGGACGAACAAGGCACCAAAACTTAAGAGAAGCAGCCATAAGTCATGCACTACACGAGCCTTGGTCTCCCTTGCTTATATAACCAGCCCTAAGGCCAACCCAATCAAAACTAGGACTCCTACTCCTACATGGATTCAAACTCTAACTTTCTAAAACTGCTCAAGACTCTTCTATACGCAGATACAAGCAATCTTAAGACTTTCAAAAACACCTTAGGAACGTCCCAAACATTCCTAAAACAACTCTACTTCGTGCCTAACACGAAATCCTATTATAACCAACTCGATACCTTTCATAAACGAACCATAACCGTCTCAGCCGCAGCCTGAGCGCAAAATTCAGCGGGTTGAACCTTTTCAACCATATCTTCACTTCCATATCTCTTCACCACGCCTTGGAAAAATGGAGCCACGTCCATGCACCCCTTTCATATGTGCAAACACTTTCCAAAACGTTTACAACACCTTCATATGCATTGTTCTTGGCCCAAACATGCTGCATGACCTCCCGATCAGCTCAACCACAATTCCTCCTGAACTTGATTGTTGAACCTCATCTTCTCCCTAAGACTAGTTCAAGGATCTCCATCACCAGCCATGTCTTGACTTCAAGAAAAACCTCCACATGAACAAACATCCACTTTTTTCCAAGCACAAGTCCGCGACTTGACTCACGTTAGTCCAAAAACCATAACACCTTACAGAGCACCTCACATAAGCATGTTGCAAACATGGCAATGTATTAACTACCATAATCAGCCATAACACATCAAAAACTTAGTAAGAGAATACTAAGAAAACATTACATAAGCCAATAAGCAAGTTCGAAACATTACAAGTTAAAACAGAGTGGTTGAAAATTAAACACTATGAAAACAGCTGCTCTGCAGCAACAGTTACTCCTGAAATGGAATGAGAAAGTTCGGACAATCTGAAGTGGGTATTTCGGCAATATTCAAAACTTTGAATGTAAATCCTCACTTTTATTCTAATTGCCAATGTATTCAGCACATATAGGTCTCACAGAAGCCACTGGTCTTGTGATGAGAACATCACTCTTATAGACTATAAAATCCCCACTTTGAGCATGGCCAGATTTATTGTATAATTTAAATCAGCAGGGTTAATCTTTCTAAATTAGGTTTGAAATTTGAAATTTTGCTACATGGAATAAAGGAAAGGCTACAAGGGAAATTTATCCAAATGGAAGTAAATCACATAATTTGAATTGAGGCACAAGGAAGGGTTATCTTGTGAGGGCCCACCCTGCCACGGGGTCGCGCCGCTCACCCGGGAATAGCATTGGGCGGTGCCGTGCGATGCGGCACCCAACAGCACACACATAAGGAACTCGTATCACATAAAACAAATGTGGAATCTTACAATATACTTTGTAAATAATTTACATCAAATAAACTACAGCGAAAGACTATATTCATCTCACGTTTAATATATACTAAGCACTCGAGAAGATGTCCAGCCTGCAGACTCTTCACGCTAGCAACACGAAGACATACGGAAGCGGCCGAGGTCTCCATGTGTAAAACGACTCGTATGTCTCTGAGTCTCACCAGACAACCTCGTCATAAACATCGATCTTAACCTGTAAAGCCACTCATATGGCAAGCGTGAGAACATAGGCTCAGCAAGACTGATCCGTCTCCTCTAAACAGGAACCTCAACATGCACGAAGGATTGAATATGGTAGCTGAAATTTGCATAAAGGACTCACCTACAGTTGATCCTTAACTTTCAGATTTATAGCCTCATTTTAAGACCTTGAGCCGAGCAGCATCGCAACTCTACAATCAAACAAGAAACGCTTTGTTACGATGCTTCTTGCACAAGGTGAGGTAAACTTAATTTGCACTATCTCTAAGTCATACATGGTTGTGATACAAATTAAAGCACAAGCCTTATCAATTCATAGTAATTCACTTCAGTTCTTACTACATCAAGACTCAGTGTCCAAGTATGCTCATATAATCGTGAGCGACGTTGATTCGAACCAAGACACGTCCGGACTGCATGACACGTACACCCATCTCCGAGCTGCCGGCAGCGAACTCGACCAATGTTGTACGCAGCCACCTTTCCCATGTTCATCCACACCAGACGCGGTCCCATCAACCCGAACAGAAAGCTCCCTCAAGGTACATACCTGCAGTGATATGTTCTTGAGCAAGTTACCTCCTGCTGTACTAACGCTGAAAGCCTAATCTAATCGGAAAAGTTCCAATATGGATCTCACGAGGTACATCGGTTTCCTGGGTCCCATATAGCCAGTATGCGCCCGGTACACAACTTAAACTTGTCCAACAGGGCCAAGTACGGACAGGCCTTAACCGACACAGGCCAGGGCTATGCACGCACAAACCTCGTCCTGCTGCATCTCTATCTCCCTGCCCGGTCTCAATTTCTCACTTGTGAATTTTCCTCAATAGTTCTATTCATATCCCATCCCGATGAATCCAAGCCCTAAACTCGCGAGTAGATTCCAGCTACTCGACTTTTACCGGTCCTTCCAAAGTAACATTTAGCATAGCCTAATTAAACTCGACGAGGTGCTAATCTACCCATTCTCTCTTGAGTTAAATCTGGTCATGCATTTGGGTTTCAAACATCTA
Organism: Neostapfia colusana; assembly: GCA_030760725.1. Taxonomy (NCBI): domain Eukaryota; kingdom Viridiplantae; phylum Streptophyta; class Magnoliopsida; order Poales; family Poaceae; genus Neostapfia; species Neostapfia colusana. Next base: position 67,313,288 of record JASWHV010000007.1, on the reverse strand, counting down.
GACATAATGCATAATATCATATCATAGCTATGATCTATATAAATGAAATACATTATAAAAATTACTTGAATGCAAACCAGGGCTTGCCTGTTTTGCAGGTGTCTAAGTATATATAAATCAGTTAATTGATGATCACTTGAGGCTTGATCACCTTGTTCCTTGATTCCACTTCAATTTCTCCACAAGTCTTCACGTCGATGCTACACATCATGAATATGCACATGTATTTAGTTGTAAAGCTTTTGATATCAAGGTCTAATGACAAGTTAAAAACTGGAACTCTGTTTAAGAATTTGAAATTGATCTCGGTCTAGGGGATGGAGTTGGGTTAGCCACTGGGATCAAGTGGTAAGGGTTTTTACTAATTACGGTAATTCTACCTAAGCAAAGTACATTGAAAAGTCATGATCCACAGCTCAACTTTAGCTGACATTTTTCATGTGAGTTCCTTGTCACAAGAAAGTATTCTGGACAGAAATTGAAGACTTTTCAATTAGTAGTTTTTTTTCCAGAACAATTCCCTAAGCAATTAAGCAAAAAGGAATAAATTCTGAAGTAACTTACATGTTCATGCAAAAACAAGTGAACTACAATTTCAAATATAGTTCAGAGAGGATTTTCCTAGGATTTTTGGAGCTTAGAATTGCCCGGAACTGATTTTCCAAGTTATGGATTTTTTCTGAAAAAGTTTCTGTATACGTTTGAATTCAGCAGTTTGCAACCTTAACTCTCCTACCCAAATCAACTCTAAATGAGCTTAGAATTTTACAGAAGTTAAATAATATCCTATATAATATTCTTGCAAAATTTTGGGATTTTTGGATGAACCAAACTCCCTCCAAAATTCTTTTACTGAAAATTTGAAAGAATTTTCCAGAATTTATTATTAACATTCATAAAAATTGGGTTGCACATTTAGATATAGTTTTTCAATATGAACCTAACCCAATTTGAAGAACCTTATTTGGAGTTTCCTAGCAAACGATATGATCTACTAAAGTTTGAACCAAATCTGAAAATTCAATTAAATTCCGGAAATGTTTAAATCTTGACAGTGGGTCACGGGGTGACGTGGCACGTTATGGAAGAAAGACACACGAGGTTACAGGGATAACTGCGCACAAACGCATTCTGATCCAGCGCCACAGAGAATCCCACTCCTTTTAAACGGAGGCTGATGCGTGGGCCCAGCTACCTTCTTCAACCTCCGGCTTCCGCCCGCGCCCGAAGCTCGCCGGAGCTCATCGGAGCTTGGTCTCCCGACCATTTCCCACGCTCCTGCTCACTGCCAGGGCCTAAACCAATGCGCTGAACACTTTGGTCAAGTTTCCCCGAGCCGACGAGGTTCGTAACCCATCTCGCGACGGTGCAGCGGCTCGGTTCCACTCCGGCAGCGTCGACCCAACGTCCTAACCCCTGAAACCCTCGGTTTCCAAGCCCTAGAGCACCGATCGGAATAAAAAGCCAAAATTCATCGTTGGTGATCAACAACTCGAGCTAAGATTTGGGGGTGAGCAGCACGAGGTCCTAGCGCTCCCAAGGATGCTCTTTCTCGGGCGTGAGAAGCTACAGGTAGGGCTGTCCACGTCAGCACCTCTCCTCGGTTGCTTTCGGCCGCCGCAAGGAAGAAGTGTTCTCGGTGTTGGGAAGGCCTAACACGCTCGGTGGTGTGTCTAGGAGGCAGAGGAAGATGCCCTGGCGATGTTTTGATACTCAGTAGGCTTTGTTCTCGTGAGAACAGTTGACACCAAGCGATCCCACGCGGCGGTGATGGAGGTGTTCAGTTTGTGCGTGAGGGAGAAGGCATAGCTTCGGTGTTTCTGTCCGTAGGCAAAAAAGGAACACGCTGAGACATGATAAGGCGCCGAGCAGGTCGCCAGCGTGAGGAAAATGGTGAGGAGGTGTCCTCGGCGTGTCTCGGTGTCGCCCGGGGAGCTTCGGTCTGGCTCAAGTGAGAAATAGAGGAGCAGAGACTTTGGTTGCAAGTCTAGTTGCCTCAATGACAGGTGGGGTCCACCCCTTTTTCCTCCTCCTTATCCCCAAAATATCCCCAAATTTGACAAATGACCAAATTCAATTGTGTGGAGCTACAATATAGAATTCATTTGGATAAACAGGTTTATGAACATGTTTACATCAAAATAAGTTCAGCCTACACTCGCGGGTGTAGACTACGCATCAAGTCCACGTTCAGCCCTTGAACGTGTCCTTGCTAGCACACACGCACACTAACTCTGCGGCGTGCACGACTCCCACTCGACGGGGTTCCCCTCCTGGGGTTCCGTCTCCTCCTCGGGAGTCCCTTCCTCATAGAACCCTACAAAAGCTTCAAACACAAGCAGTGAGCACCAAGGCTCAGCAAGTCTGACCCGTCTCACCTAGACATGGAACTTCTACATAAGGGGATGATGGGTACATGAGGTAAAATCATTTGCAAAGGACTCGCCTAATTAGTGGAACCTTACTTTCAAGTTTTAGCAGCAGGTTGTGGAGAACCTTACGCTAAGGCACATGAGAGAGCCGCAATCAAACAAGAAACGCATTTCTCTCATGTACTTTGCCCAAAGTTGAAAAGAACTTTAGTTAGCTCTAAACTACAACAAACCATTAACAAGCAAAGTCCATCTTTCAATCAGCATCATTTTAACATGTAACTAGCCTGTTCTTTCTACGTCACGGTACAGTGAACAAGTGGTACTCACTGACTGCGAGGGACGGCGATTATAATCGATTTACACCTGCAGGGTTACCCGAATAACCCGTCATGTATGCCCGTACTCGATGTTGCCTACAACAACCATCACGGACGCCGTACGCGACTACCTTTCACCCATTAGCCAAATGTTGAACCGGTCCAATCGTCCCGAGCAAGAGGTCTCTGCACGCGCATCTCAGTGCCGCCAGCCGATTTACACCTCGAGCTCTAAACCTACCCTCTGAACGACCAGCTATGCCTCAACAACCAGCTACCCGAGTTACATCAGTTTCCCGGTTCCCATATAGCCGGTAGGTCTTCGGTACTGTTCTAGCTTGTTCAACAGGCCCGCAAACGGCTCGCTCCTCAATCGACACAAGCGGAGCTACAGCACACAAGCCCCAAAGTCCTTCTGCCCTTACTCTCCGCTTGGTCTCATTTTCTTGCCATGTGTTTCATGTGCTAACACTACCCGAGTCGAGTGCCTCTAGCCTATGCTCGCGAGTAGTTCCAACTACTCGACTTGTACCGAATCCTACACTATCTTAGCATTGCAGTAGCTAACGGGGTTTGCAATCCTAAACCCAACCCATGGTTTTCTTGGTTATGCAATTGGGTTTTCAAACAAGACTCTAATGCAAAGAATAAGGTATTCAAGTATGTGCTCAAAACAATAAAAACTTGTAAAAAGGTTAATACAAACCGGAGCTTGCCTTGCTGCTCTTGGTCGTAGGCTAATTGCTCCTCCTGAGTAACGAAGTCTAGGACTTCAGGTTCCTCCTCGACCTTAGCGACTACATGTTAGAAGAAACATATGTATCAATTTAAATGTGTTTGTATTAAGTTTTAAACTTGTGAAGCTTATAAGTCCCACTAGACAGACTCTATGACTGTGAAACTTTTACTGTGGCTTGGTTACAACCTAAACAGAGACTTTGTCAAGTTTTAGTTGTAGCAAAGCTCATTTGAGCCCTCCACAATTAATTATGTTCTTGACCTTAATTGGAACTCTTAGGGTGCTCTAAGGATTTTCATGAAACAAACTATGACTTTCTGAAAACTAGACTTTCAGAGGGTTCTAATGGAGTTGGTCTCACTTAATTTGGAAGTTCCTAACTAAAGATATGAGCTAAACAATTGCAGAGAAAATTCTGAAAATGTTTCTGAACATTTTCTATTTTCCCTGGAACAGTTTCACTAATCACACCATTAGGTGGGTTAAATGAGCTCCAATGGGTCTGAAATTTTTATGGTAGTTCAGGGATATTTTGGTGAACATCCCAGCAAAATTTCAGGATCTCCATCTAAAGGATTCTAGAGTTAAAATTCCAAACCGTTTAAATTTTGAGGAATTAATTCCGGAGAATTAAGGGTTTTCATGAAGTGAAACTTGATTTGCTGGAAAGTGCTCAAAGATCTGAATCCAGCAAAATTTGGTTCACCCGATTTGGATCTTTCTAGCCAAAGTTATGAGGATTTGAAGTTTGGAAGAATTCTGAAAATCGGGGGGGAAAAGTTTAAACTCTCGCGGGCCCGCGGGGAGACGTGTCGAGCACGGAGGTGTCCGGCACACCGGAGATACCACACGCGTCTAGCGCAGAGGTGTCCGGCACACCGGAGCTCACAGGGTATTTGCGCGCCAGCACAGCCGATCCCCGGCCACACCCGATCCCGATTTAAATTCTTCAGCCGCTGACACGTGGGCCAGCCGGCTTCGTCTTCCTCCCGCCGTTCTCTCGCGCCCGCGCCACCGACATCACCGGAGCAGACTCGGGCTCGCCGGCTCGACGCTGCCGGACCTCCCATGGTCTGAAACTCGCCGCCAGGGGGTTGTCGACGTCGAGGAACACGTCGGTGGTGTCAGGTCGGGCTGGGGGTGACCGGAAATAGCTCGGCGACGTGCCGCGGCCTTGGTTGAGGTTCTGCACCGTCGACCGTGGTTTCTAAACCCGCCAACACCTCGAACAAACGGCCTTACTGCATCAGCGTACCTCTAGGAAGCTCGACAAGGTGTCAAAAGGGTTCAGGGATGGCGGCAAGTTGGTCGGCACCGTGTGACCGATCGTGCCCGCCATGACCGCCGTCGATCGAGCTCGACATTCATCACTCCTAGACAGTTTCACGCTACGGATGCAGAAAAGAACTTGATCGCCGGCTAGTCCAGCGTCTATGTGCAAGATTTGATGACCTCCGAAAGATCATAGAGCGAGAATTTAAAGAAACCGTACCGGAAGCTCAGTTTAAGGTTGCCGGAGCAAGAACTGAGAATTCACCGGCGAGAGTTCACGGCGTGGCTTGAGCTTCAGGTGGAAGCAACGTGGAGTCCGTGCGCTCCTGTTGCCGCCCTTGCTCGGCCGTGGAAGTGGTTGCAGTGTGCTGCCCGCGTGAGACCGATCGCCGTCCTTCAGCTAAACTGCGGCGGTCGTCGTTGATGACGGGAATAGGGGCCGAAACCCGGTGGAGGAGATGGTTTGCTGATTTTTCCCGATTGAGTAGAGAGATGCGGCGAGAAACAATGCCGCTGTTCTGGTTTGCCCGCGAGAAGATAAAGCTGGCCGACTCCTGCTCGGCTGAGGCGGTGCCGGTCGCGTGGGGGCGCGAGCAAGCCGCCCTGGGCGCCAGCGCGTGGAGAGGGGAGCAGCTGGTGGCGCCGGTAGCTGCTCGGTCGCACAGCCGACAGCTGCTCGGTGGAATTTCCCACCGAGACTCTGACTTTTGGTGCAAGTTTCTCCTTCTTCCCTCTATAACATGTGGGTCCCACCCGGGGTTTTAACCTCTGAAATTTACTCCCAATCACTGTTGTAAACAGTGAGCCCCATAATACCCCTGGTGATTCACATTATTCACCCCTGAGCCATTTGAATTGAAAAGAATTCAAATTGGGTTTGGTTTGAGTGAATTTCAGCACAAGTTCAGTTTTGAATTCAAATAAAGTCTGGATTTTTCCCCACTTAGCTCATGTCAAGATCAACTCCAAATGGAGTGAAAATTGGTGTATGAGCTCACAAAATTGTGCGGAGTAGGGATATGCCTCCCACTTTTAAATTCATGGGATAAAAACAGTTTGAATTTGAATATGGTTTCAAACTGCCCTCTTTCTAACTATGCCCAACATGACCTCAAAAGGGTTTGGAATTTGGGTGAAACTTGGCATGGACATCCTTAGCAAAGTGTAGGAGTTTTCATATGTCCAGCCCACCTATATCACATGTGGGAAATACCACTTTTGCAATGTGTGAGTTTGTTCTCTAATGAGCGTGTTGATGTTTACTTGCTCTTCATTTGTGTTCATCATCTTTCCTCAAATGAGGTGTGTGGTGTGGTGATGAACACTTCAAATGTGTGCCAAAACTGAGGCCCTTACATTCCCCCCCCCCTTAAAAGAATCTCGTCCCGAGATTATAAGGTAAAAATGAGAGAGAGGACGGTGGAAAATTACCGGATATGCAACGTGAAAAAGTTGGGGTAGTTAGCGCGAAGAAATTCTTCGCTCTCCCAAGTCGATTCGTACATGGAGTGGTTACCATAGAACCTTGTAGAACCACAACGTACGGTTGCATGTGGTTCGGGCCTTTTCATCGATAATCTGCACCGGTTCCTCCCAATAGGTGAGATCCGGTTGCAGTTCTTCAATATCCTCCAGCTGAACGGTAGTTGATAGCTTAAGACACTTCCTCAGCTGGGCAACGTGAAAGACGTCGTGCACACTGGAATGTGCATCTGGTAATTTCAGCCGGTATGCCACTGATCCACATCTTTCGGTAATCTGGAATGCACTGATGAATCGGGGTGCCAACTTTCCTCTCACCCCAAATCTGTTTACGCCCTTCATTGGAGACACCCGTAGGTATACGTGATCTCCAACTTCGAATTGTAACGGGCGCCTTTTCCGGTCCGCATACTGTTTTTGACGGGATTGAGCAGCTTTAAGGTTCGCTTGAATCAGTCGAATCTTTTCTTCCGCGTTGTTGACGTGGTCAATCCTGAAGGTAACCCTTTCGCCAGACTCACACCAGTTCAATGGTGTGAGGCACTTCCTACCGTATAGCGCTTCGTAAGGTGCCATCTTGATGCTGGCTTGGTACCCATTATTGTACGAGAACTCGGCTAATGGCAAGTGATCATCCCAATTCTTGCCGTGGTTGATAGCGCAAGCTCGTAGCATGTCTTCTAGAATCTGATTTACCCGCTCCGTTTGCCCATCCGTCTGCGGGTGGTATGCTGAACTACGGATCAGTTTCGTCCCCAAGGCAGCGTGTAGCTGCTCCCAAAAACGGGACACAAATAAAGTGCCCCGATCCGATATGATAGTACGGGGTACGCCATACAAGCATAGGATCCGTGAGATGTATAGTTCAGCGTACTTCTTGGCGTTGTAGTTTGTGTTAACCGGGATGAAATGGGCAACTTTGGTGAGCCGATCGACGATCACCCACACAGAATCATGTTTCTGCAAGGTGGTGGGTAAACCGACGACGAAGTCCATGCTCACATCCTCCCACTTCCAGGCAGGAATGCCCAGTGGTTGCAGCAGTCCCGGTTTCCGCATGCGGTCTGCCTTCACCCTTCGACATGTATCACACTCGGACACGTATTTTGCAGTCTCTCGCTTCATCTGTGTCCACCAAAACTTGCTTCTGAGTTCTTGATACATCTTGTTGCTGTCGGGGTGAATAGAAAACTTTGATAAGTGGGCCTCATCATAGATTTTCTTCCGTAATTCCGGGTTACGGGGTACGACGATCCGGTCCTTGAACCATAGGACGCCGTCTCAGTCCTTCCGGAAACATTTCAGCTCCCCACTGTCTACACGTCTCCGCAAATGTGACATGCCCTTGTCATTCTTCTGGGCTGCCGCTATCTCTTCACGGATGGTGGGGATCAAAGCTAGGTTGTAGAGAGCCCCGTGTGGAATCACATGTAGTGGTGGTTCGCTCTCTTCCAACAGTGTGATGGTCAGATTATTGACGTGTGACTTGCGGCTCAGCGCATCTGCCACTACGTTTGCCTTGCCCGGATGATAATGGATCTCTATTTCATAATCCTTTATCAGTTCTAACCATCTTCGTTGCCTCATGTTCAACTCCTTCTGAGTGAATATGTACTTGAGGCTTTTGTGGTCGGTATATAAATGTACGAGGTTACCGAGTAGTTAGTGCCTCCACATTTTAAGTGCGAGTACCACGGCAGCGAGCTCCAAGTCATGAGATGGATAATTGTGCTCATGGTTTCTAAGCTGCCGTGATCCATAAGCGACCACTTTTCGGTCTTGCATCAGCACACATCCGAGCCCAATGCCGGATGCATCACACTACACATCGAACGGTTTTGTTGTGTCTAGCTGTGCCAAAACCTGTGCTGATGTCAGGTGCTTGACTAAAGCCTTGAATGCTGCTTCACATGTTGGACTCCAAACATATTTGGTAGCCTTCTTCAGCAGCTCTGTCATTGGCTTGGCAATCTTCGAGAAGTTCGGAATGAACCTCCGATAATATCCCGCGAGTCCGAGGAAACTCCGTACCTCGTGAACAGTTCTCGGGGATTTCCAATTCAGCACTTGAGTGATTTTGCTCGGGTCTACAACGATACCCTCCACTGAGACGATATGCCCGAGAAAATGCACTTGCGATATTCAAAACTCGCATTTGCTGAATTTCGCGTATAACTTGTGATCCCGCAGCCGTTGCAAGACTATACACAGATGTTTCTTGTGATCTTCTTCCGACTTGGAATATACCAGGATGTCGTCGATGAAGACCACGACAAACTTGTCCAGCTCCGGCATGAATACCGAGTTCATCAAGTACATGAAGTGAGCTGGAGCATTGGTGAGGCCGAAGGACATGACCAGGTACTCATAAAGTCCTTACCCTGTCTAGAAAGCTGTCTTTGGAATGTCCTCAGCCCTTATCTTAATCTGATGGTACCCGTATCTTAAATCCATCTTGGAAAAGATCTTTGCTTCGACCAATTGATCAAACAACATGTCGATCCGTGGCAACGGGTACTTGTTCTTGATGGTTACGGCATTCAATGGACAATAGTCCACGCAAAGCCGCAACGTCTCATCCTTCTTCTTGACAAATAATGCCGAACAGCCCCATGGCGAGGAGCTCGGCCTAATAAAACCCTTTTCCAGAAGGTCCGTGAGCTGAGTCTTTAGTTCAGCCAATTCCTTGGGCGCCATCTTGTACGGCCTTCGGGTTATTGGCATGGTTCCCGGTGCAAGTTCAATCTTGAACTCCACCTCTCTATCTGGTGGCATCCCCGGCAAATCATCCAGGAATACGTCAGGGAACTCTCGGACCACTGGAATATCTTCCAATCTGATGGTTGTGGCTTGATAGACACTTGGAAGCTTTATTTCTGGACTGTCCAGAAATAATGAGTGAGACCCGTGCACTTCTGAGTTTAAGTGCACGACTCGAAGGACGGTGTCTAGAACAGCGCCGTGGCGGGTTAACCACGACATCCCTAGGATGACATCGACCTTCTGTCCCTCTAAAATAATGAGAGACGTGGGGTAAACTCTACCCTCTAAGCATAATGACGCTTTTGGGACCATCATGCTTGCTGAAATTTTCCCACACATGCTGAGCCCGTCCCTACACCGGAATGAGCGCGTATGGAGTGCCCTCCATAGCCTGCACGTGTAGTTGGCAGAAACGTGACATGGTGTCACGGGCTGCCACTTGCCACATCCCTTCCGGTTGTTTCCCTCTCACCGTGACGGTGAACGACACCCAACCGGGTGGCGTAGGTCCTGCAGGGACATCGACATGGATCATCCACGTCTTGTTCCCCTCTTCATCTTCTTCCTTGGTGAAGTATTGCGGCATCTGGTTGTACCCGAAATATTGGAGCATTTGCCACAATGCTTCCGGGTAGCCGCTACGGTGAGAACAGTGGGACATCACCCACCCGTTCTCCAACTTCTTATCTGCTGTCATCTGTAAAAATATATTTGAGAAATGTCAAATATTTATTTAAACAGTAAACCATTGAGATATAACATAAGACATGTCATTGAACCCATAAAACTTGGAAACATAGTTCCAATTTTAAACAAATTTGACTGTTGATCTGCTGTTCCCATGACAGCCCTGACCAGTTTCCATTTCAACCTGATTTAGGCCATGTTGAAGGCAAAACCAATTCTGGAGCTCAACATCAAAGTTAAAATTAACTTCAATAGCTTTCCAGAAAGTATTTGCTTGGCCTAAGATCTGTCCTGGTTCAAAAGTTATGAGATGTCAAATTTAACAGAATTTCTGGAGAAAATTGGACAGCACCTCCCTGCTTTAGGTACTGATTTGATCCAAGAATCCCGGTTAATTCTGTTCCTAATCTGACAAAACTTTCTGTTACAAAGTTGTAACCTATCTCATAAGATTTCCAGAACTACCTCATTTTCTATTTTTGGATTTTTATGCAGGAAATTATGCTTAATTTACAGAGAGTCTACAGAGAGTCTTTACTCTGTCCTGTTTTCTGGACAGTTTCAACTCTACTGCATTTTTCGAGTGGTTAAGGGATGAAACACCTCTGAACCTCAACAGAAGAGTTGTAAAGCTCTTCCAAATCTTTCGAGAAATGTATCATACGACCCTAATCTCGAAATAACTCAACCTCTAACCTCTGATTAACTTCAGCCTTGATTCAGCTGAAAACAGAGTGCTCTGTCCTTAACAACCTATAAGTTGAAAACTTGTTAACTTTGAATATCCTGTTCAAGGGAAGGAGTTACATCGAGTTTTACTGCTTTGAATCAAAACCTTCAAGTTTTAAATGAAGTTGTTCTTTAGTTGGGGTGTGACGTCGATGCGTCACCAGATTATGTCGGTACTACGTCCTCACAAAGAAAAACCTATACCGGACTTAGCCGGCTTCGTTATTTCAGTGGCACTAAACGTCACTCGCACACGGATGCTACACGTCTACCGTTTCGTGGTCAGGCTACCTGCAACCACTCAAACAATCGTCAGACTCGGCTGCACACCGAGCCCGGAATCCATACAGTTCGTACAACCGGCCGTCATCACTCGCCCGGATGTTCTCAAGCCAAACACACCTTGAGTTAGGTGTTCACGTTTCAGACCACGTGACGGGGTCTCCCAAGTTGTACCACGCACGCCAGGGACAGACGTTGCTCGAATACCCCAAACGACATGACGAGTCCTAGAGGATATCAAAGCGGGTCGGGTTACCTGCCACCCGTGGGGCTCCACCCTTCAGCTCGTGCGCACTGGTGGACAGCGCTTACGTGCACCCCCAAGACATACACGTCCCGAGATGCACGATTTTCCGACATAGTCAAATAGATTAATATGCCACTTTCTATATGCTAATAACATCCTTATACGTGCTACTAACTCGTTCCTCACTGGATTTTTAAAAAAGATGACCTTTGTACTGTGTTAAACCTCAAGCCAGCTCTGATACCAACGCTGACACGACCCCACGTTCTTGTCGAGCCAGGACCACGCTGAGGGATGCTGCGTTGCACAGCACCATATAACACACGTCAAAGGTACAAAGCGGAAGCGAAATTTTATATTACATGTTTACACGTCAAAGGTACACGTCAAAGGTTTATGAACATGTTTACATCAAAATAAGTTCAGCCTACACTCGCTGGCGTAGACTACGCATCAAGTCCACGTTCAGCCCTTGAACATGTCCTTGCTAGAACACACGCACACTAACTCTGAGGCGTGCACGACTCCCACTCGACGGGGTTCCCCTCCTGGGGTTCCGTCTCCTCCTCGGGAGTCCCTCCCTCATAGAACCCTGCAAAAGCTTCAAACACAAGCAGTGAGCACCAAGGCTCAGCAAGTCTGACCCGTCTCACCTAGACATGGAACTTCTACATGAGGGGATGATGGGTACATGAGGTAAAATCATTTGCAAAGGACTCGCCTAATTAGTGGAACCTTACTTTCAAGTTTTAGCAGCAGGTTGTGGAGAACCTTACGCTAAGGCACATGAGAGAGCCGCAATCAAACAAGAAACGCATTTCTCTCATGTACTTTGCCCAAAGTTGAAAAGAACTTTAGTTAGCTCTAAACTATAACAAACCATTAACAAGCAAAGTCCATCTTTCAATCAGCATCATTTTAACATGTAACTAGCCTGTTCTTTCTACGTCACGGTACAGTGAACAAGTGGTACTCACTGACCGTGAGGGACGGCGATTATAATCGATTTACTCCTGCAGGGTTACCCGAATAACCCGTCACGTACGCCCGTACTCGATGTTTCCTACAACAACCATCACGGACGCCGTACGCGACTACCTTTCACCCGTTAGCCAAATGTTGAACCGGTCCTATCGTCCCGAGCAAGAGGTCTCTGCACGCGCATCTCAGTGCCGCCAGCCGATTTACATCTCGAGCTCTCCACCTACCCTCTGAACGACCAGCTATGCCTCAACACCCAGCTACCCGAGTTACATCAGTTTCCCGGTTCCCATATAGCCGGTAGGTCTTTGGTACTGTTCTAGCTTGTTCAACAGGGCCGCACACGGCTCGGTCCTCAATCGACACAAGCGGAGCTACAGCACACAGGCCCCAAAGTCCTGCTGCCCTTACTCTCCGCTTGGTCACATTTTCTTGCCATGTGTCTCATGTGCTAACACTACCCGAGTCGAGTGCCTCTAGCCTATGCTCGCGAGTAGTTCCAACTACTCGACTTGGACCGAATCCTACACTATCTTAGCATTGCAGTAGCTAACGGGGTTTGCAATCCTAAACCCAACCCATGGTTTTCTTGGTTATGCAATTGGGTTTTCAAACAAGACTCTAATGCAAAGAATAAGGTATTCAAGTATGTGCTCAAAACAATAAAAACTTATAAAAAGGTTAATGCAAACCGGAGCTTGCCTTGCTGCTCTTGGTCATAGGCTAACTGCTCCTCCGGAGTAACGAAGTCTAGGACTTCGGGTTCCTCCTCGACCTTAGCGACTACATGTTAGAAGAAACATATGTATCAATTTAAATGTGTTTGTATTAAGTTTTAAACTTGTGAAGCTTATAAGTCCCACTAGACAGACTCTATGACTGTGAAACTTTTACTGTGGCTTGGTTACAACCTAAACAGAGACTTGGTCAAGTTTTAGTTGCAGCAAAGCTCATTTGAGCCCTCCACAATTAATTATGTCCTTGACCTTAATTGGAACTCTTAGGGTGCTCTAAGGATTTTCATGAAACAAACTATGACTTTCTGAAAACTAGATTTTCAGAGGGTTCTAATGGAGTTGGTCTCACTTAATTTGGAAGTTCCTAACTAAAGATATTTGCTAAACAATTTCAGAGAAAATTCTGAAAATGTTTCTGAACATTTTCTATTTTCCCTGGAACAGTTTCACTAATCACACCATTAGGTGGATTTGAGCTCCAATGGGTCTGAAATTTTTATGGTAATTCAGGGACATTTTGGTGAACATCCCAGCAAAATTTCAGGATCTCCCTCTAAAGGATTCTCCAGTTAAAATTCCAAACAATTTAAACTTTGAGGAATTAATTCCGGAGAATTAAGGGTTTTCATGAAGTGAAACTTGATTTGCTGGAAAGTGCTCAAAGAGCTGAATCCAGAAAAATTTGGTTCACTCGATTTGGATCTTTCTAGCCAATGTAATGAGGATTTGAAGTTTGGAAGAATTCTGAAAATCGGGGGGAAAAAGTTTAAACTCTCGGGGGCCCGCGGGGACACGTGTCGAGCGCGGAGGTGTCCGGCACACCGGAGATACCACACGTGTCGAGCGCGGAGGTGTCCGGCACACCGGAGCTCACAGGGTATTTGTGCGCCAGCACAGCCGATCCCCGGCGACACCCGATCCCGATTTAAATTCTTCAGCCGCTGACACGTGGGCCAGCCGGCTTCCTCTTCCTCCCGCCGTTCTCTCGCGCCCGCGCCGCCGACCTCACCGGAGCAGACTCGGGCTCGCCGGCTCGCCGCTGCCGGACCTCCCATGGTCTGAAACTCGACGCCAGGGGGTTGTCGACGTCGAGGAACACGTCGGTTGTGTTAGGTCGGGCTGGGGGTGACCGGAAATAGCACGGCGATGTGCCGCGGCCTCGGTTGAGGTTCGGCACCGTCGACCGTGGTTTCTAAACCCGCCAACACCTCGAACAAACGGCCTTACTGCATCAGCGTACCTCTAGGAAGCTCGACAAGGTGTCAAAAGGGTTCAGGGATGGCGGCAAGTTGGTCGGCACCGTCTGACCGATCGTGCCCGCCATGACCGCCCTCGATCGAGCTCGAAATTCGTCACTCATAGACAGTTTCACGCTACGGATGCAGAAAAGAACTTGATCGCCGGCTAGTCCAGCGTCTATGTGCAAGATTTGATGACCTCCGAAAGATCATAGAGCGAGAATTTAAAGAAACCGTACCGGAAGCTCAGTTTAAGGTTGCCGGAGCAAAAACTGAGAATTCGTCGGCGAGAGTTCACGGCGTGGCTTGAGCTTCAGGTGGAAGCAATGTGGAGTCCGTGCGCTCCTGTTGCCGCCCTTGCTCGGCCGTGGAAGTGGTTGCAGTGTGCTGCCCACATGAGACCGATCGCCGTCCTTCAGCTAAACTGCGGCGGTCGTCGTTGATCACATGAATAGGGGCCGAAACCCGGTGGTTCAGGCGTTGGGAGGGTGGTGCGCGACCTCAGGTGGCTGTCTAGCAGCTCAGGAACGAAGGAGGATATGATTTTCTGATTTTTCCCGATTGAGTAGAGAGATGCGGCGAGAAACAATGCCGCTGCTCGGGTTTGCCCGCGAGAAGATAAAGCCGGCCGACTCCTGCTCGGCTGAGGCGGTGCCGGTCGCGTGGGGGCGCGAGCAAGCCGCCCTGGGCGCCAGCACGCAGAGAGGGAAGAAGCTGGTGGCGCCGGTAGCTGCTCGGTGGCCCAGCCAACAGCTGCTCGGTGGAATTTCCCACTGAGACTCTGACTTTGGGTGCAAGTTTCTCCTTCTTCCCTCTATGACATGTGGGTCCCACCCGGGGTTTTAACCTCTGAAATTTACTCCCAATCACTGTTGTAAACAGTGAGCCCCATAATACCCCTGGTGATTCAAATTATTCACCCCTGAGCCATTTGAATTGAATAGAATTCAAATAGGGTTTGGTTTGAGTGAATTTCAGCACAAGTTCAGTTTTGAATTCAAATAAAGTATGGATTTTTCCCCACTTAGCTCATGTCAAGATCAACTCCAAATGGAGTGAAAATTGGTGTGTGAGCTCACAAAATTGTGCTGAGTAGGGATATGCCTCCCACTTTTAAATTCATGGGATAAAAACAGTTTGAATTTGAATATGGTTTCAAACTGCCCTCTTTCTAACTATGCCCAACATGACCTCAAAATGGTTTGGAATTTGGGTGAAACTTGGGATGGACATCCTTAGCAAAGTGTAGGAGTTTTCATATGTCCAGCCCACCTATATCACATGTGGGAAATACCACTTTTGCAATGTGTGAGTTTGTTCTCTAGTGAGCATGTTGATGGTGGTTACTTGCTCTTCATTTGTGTTCATCATCTTTCCTCAAATGAGGTGTGTGGTGTGGTGATGAACACTTCAAATGTGTGCCAAAACTGAGGCCCTTACAAAAGGGTATTTGGGTCTCTACTGTTTAGAGCAGTCGGGAAAATTGAATTTCAGAGGTTAAAAGGGGAGTGGGTCCCACATGTAAGCCTCACTAGCAATTTTAACCGGCTGAAGAGCTGAGCTCGGGTTCTTGCGCTCGACCGAGCAGCTGCCACGGCGAGAAACGGCAAGGACAGCAGCTGGTTACTGCCCTGGCCACTGAACCGCCTCTCTGCCCCCCTTATCTGCGAGCCCGAGCTGGCAAAAGATCAAACGCCTCCTTCACCTGCTCCCTCACGCAAGAAACCGACCAGAGCTTCCGCTACTCTTCCGATCCTCGGCCACCCGCCAATCTCGCATGTGAGCCTCGGCTGAGCAGCAAAACGGCACCACTGGACTCTCCACATCCTCCTCAAACCATCACCGAGTGAGCTCGTGCTCCCTACACCGAGAAACACTTTTCCGCGGCGGTCGATACAAAACTGAGAGGAGGTGCTCTCACGAGCAGCCTCACCCCGGGCTTGTCACAGCCAAGCAAAGCTACTTCTGGATGCGCAAGGACCTCCTACAGCTTACCTCCGATGCTTGAGCTGAGAGGTTGAGCGTCGACGGTGAATTTTGCAGTTTGCTCCCAGCCGGTGGAAAGTCACTTTTGGGTAAGGAACTTTAAAATTCCCATTTGGTTCTCGTTTATATTCCACAAAATTTCAAACACAGGAACTAGACTCAATGGCGCATAAGTTAGCTTCACGAAACCTAGCATGAAAACCCCTGTGCACGGCGTATTTCCAAGTTTTCCGACGGTGGCTTTATCGGGAAGCATCGGGCTGTAACACCCTCAAATTCATTTCCATGCATTGCATACATTTTTCATGTAGAGAAACATTATAAAAGAAATTGTCATACCCGGTTTCACCGAAGAACAACCGAGTGAATATCACATTTATGCCAGGATCATTTTCTCATACATGTGATGACAAATAGTGAAGCATCATTTATTACAAGCCAGGTGTATAATATAAATGTCTTTGAAAGCATACGTCTCGATGGACGATAATAAGTTCATAACATGTAAATAGAATAGCAGCAGAATATTATTCTTGTGGGCTCCGTCACAGGCGTTGCCCGGGGGACTCCATGAACCTAGAATCCTTCTTCTGGTTCGAAGTCTTGGTCATTGAACACCACATCATCCCCTTGACCTGAGCAGCAATTTAAACCAACAAATATGCAAGTTTGAGTACAGTTGGTACTCAGCAAGTGTGGGAAAGTTATGTCATGCATGGCTAGAACAAGGAGAGGTTGAACTCATGGATAAAGCACTACGCAATTAATACCTATCACCTTAGCCTATTAAGCACCTACATTACTACATAGGTTAAATGGTCCCAATCTCCCAACCCATCATCATAATCAAATAACCATAACATCATTTCCAATGTTAAGCTCCCCACTTAACATCCACAACTTCCAAAGTCATCATCCTCTAATCATGAATAAGTCCAAGCCGCTCTTGACCGTGAGCACGGATGTCATGACAGTTTTGACTCTGCAGAGTTTGCACCACTGTACCCACATGTAGTGATTTCATCGCCCATTGCCGGGTGGACTAAAAGAACGTCCATTATGCCAGTGGCCACGAACCACATTCACACTTCCCAAGTGTGTAGCCAGGAGATCACTACGAAGCCTTTACAAAGGGATTCCCGACGAGCGTGGGCCCACTGAGGTTTCACCCCTAACAGCATACAAGAGGCTCCAACCCCGCTGCAGTGGCCCCCTCTTGAGCCTTGCGGTTCATAAGGTAGTCCAGCTGACACCTATTCCCCGCACCATCCAACACACCCATACTACGCCGGGGATACACCTAATTAATTGGCCAAGCTGCCCCATCTCAGCATGTGGTTGGCACGGTAAAGCCAGGTTACATGCTCCATGAACCGGTCCTTAGGATCCAGGCAAGTACTAAACACAAACCCGAGTCTCGTGCACCCAGCACCAACCAAATCATCCAACTTGCCTCGATCCCTACCTCTAACATAACTCATAATATCTCATTTAAAAGTAAGGTAAATAAATTGATGATCTCATATCCCAATTATCCCATTCTAAGCATGGCTAAGCATAAGCATAATAATAAATGACATGATAAAATAAATCCCAACCCAAGCTCAAGGAAACAAGGTAATGCAATTCTAGGGAAACTTCCTAGCATGGGTTTCATATTTCAATTGACAATGCAAATAATTCTATCTACACATCCTAGCATAGGATCAAAGTGGTCAAGGACACTTGCCTTCTTCCTGCTGCTCTGGGAATGGATAGTCCTGATCTTGGAAGGGAAGAACTTGCTCTGGGGCAGGTTCTACTCATGCCAACACACATAGCAAAAGAAAACAACAATCCATAAGACATAGTTCACACTTTCACTCCACACATACATACATATGATAGTCATTCACATTTCTAAGTGTTGTGTTTACTCTAGCTGTGTTGATTTTTAGCCTTCATGCACTTTTAAACATATGTATATGATTTCTAACTTTTGTATTTCAGACTTCTGTTTGCACACTATATATGAATTTTCAATTTGAATAAATTCTTTATATTTAATTAATTTACTTCTTGACTACCACGTTTGCATGGAAGGTATTTTCCTACTCCAAATGGGTTTTCAGATATTCTATCAAATCCTAAACTGAAATCTTTGGATTTGGAAACTTCATTAATCATTTCCTAGTTATGCATACCTATTTTCCTATATTTTCAGATTTATTTTCTATGCCTAAATGTGAACTTTATTATGAAAATAGTAATACACCTCATCTAAACAGAATAGGTTCTGATCTAAAATATTAAATAATATATTTTTGAACTTCTCCTCTGATGTGAACTAATTTAAATTTATTTTACAAATTTTCAGAATTATTTCCTAGCCTAAAAATGTGTTTGTAGAACTAATAAATATGAACCACATTTAGACAGATTTCATTTCAGCCTAAAATTTATTTTTAGTTCCTTCTAAAGTTTTCCAAGTGTTAGTAGAGTTTAAACTTGAATTAGCACATGTGTTTGTCTTTCCTTTTAAATTTAAATCCTAGTCACACATTCAAATTTCTAAACTTAATACCATATAGGGTCAAAAAGGTAAGTTCACCCTACTATAGGGTCTAATTTATTATTTTACAAATTTCCAGGGGTCTAACTATGCATAACAGAGGGTTTTTCTTATTTTTATTAAGTCCAGGGGCTAAAACTGATTTTTAATTGAATTTACATGAATTTCTGAAGTTCCAGGGGCTAGATCAGAAGTTTCCGGGGCTAGCTCGTATTTTCCGAGATCCCCAGGGGTAGCGAGTAAGAATCCCGGCCTTTATAATGCGGGGCTGATATGGACCGTCCAATTTAAAATAGACTGCTGAGATTAGATCGCCGAACCGGTACGCGGGGGGTTTTATTACTATCGTGCGATTTAAAATAGACGGCGCACAAGCGGCCACGTCGCCCTGACCGTGCGCGGGCGGCGCTGCCCGGCGACGCGCGGCGGCGGGAGGCGGCGATCTCGCCGGAAAACTTCGGATCTTCGTCTATACTTCCTAAAACTGGGATTTCATGGCATAGATCGGTAGAGGGGAGGTCGGGGATCTCACCTCGGA
This sequence comes from Neostapfia colusana, assembly GCA_030760725.1. Taxonomy (NCBI): domain Eukaryota; kingdom Viridiplantae; phylum Streptophyta; class Magnoliopsida; order Poales; family Poaceae; genus Neostapfia; species Neostapfia colusana. Next base: position 67,294,364 of record JASWHV010000007.1, on the reverse strand, counting down.
TTTTTTCTTGAGCTCGGAGGCCTTGGAAGGCGGTCGGCGACGAGGTCCGAGATGGAACAGCGGTGATGCTCGTCGGAGCTGTGTCTAGGGCGCAATCTACCGAGTTTTCTGCACCTGCGTGATTCCCCAGAGGCGGTGGAACAAGATTGGCGCGTTAGATCAGTAATCCTGAGCAAAGATCGAGAGAAAATGGCCGGAGAAGCTCTGGTTCTCACCGGGAAGAAAAACAGGCGATCGGGATGAAAAAACGGGCGATGCTAGCGCTTATATAGACGAGGGAGGGCGGCGTTCGGTTGGGATCGAGCTGGAGTCGTCCAGAACCGAAATTCGGCTGGGGGAACGTGGGTTTCTGGGGTGGTTTTGATTCGATCGCGCGGAGGAGTCCCGGCGGTTGGCGCGATCGCGCGAGGAAGAAGATGACCGCGGGCCCCGTGTGTCAGTGAGAAAGAGAGGGGAGCGCGCGGCTGCGGGCTGGCGCGGGGGAAGGTAGGCCGGCTGGTGGGTTTCGGCCCACTGGCCGGGGTTTTCTGTTTTTGTTTTTCTTTTTTCCATTTCTTTTCTGGTTTTGATTTGAATTTGAATTCCAAATTGAATTTGAATTTCTGCACCACATGCAATACATCCAAAAATTTTTAAATTCCCCTCTCAACAGAATTTTAGGATATTACAGCTTTACCCCCCTTAAAAGAAATCTCATCCTCGAGATTGGTGGTTCTAGGGAAAAAATTCTGGAAACTGTGTCTTAAGCTCGTCTTCTCGCTCCCATGTGGCTTCCTCTTCTGAGTGATGCTTCCACTGCACCTTGCACATCCGGATTCTTTTATTTCTTGTGAGGTGTTCCATTGTCCCCAAAATCTTGACCGGTTGCTCGGCATAAGACAGATCCTCTCGCACGTCAACCTCATTCATGGGTAACATCTCTTCAGGTGTCCTTAGACATTTCTTGAGCTGTGACACATGGAATACATCATGCACATCTGATAGGCGAGCCGGTAGTTCTAGTTGATATGCCACTTCGCCGTTCCTCTCTAGAACTTGAAAGGGTCCGATGTATCGAGGTGATAACTTCCCTTTTACCTTGAACCGACGAAGCCATCGGATAGGGGACACCTTGTGATAAACATAGTCTCCCACATTGAAAATAAGCTCTCTTCTCCGTACATCAGCATAACTCTTTTGTCGGGTCTGTGCTATTCTCAGGTTGTTGCGAATTTCCCTCACTTTCGCCTCGGCTTCCTGTAGTACCTCGGGTCCAAACACTTTACTTTCCCCGGCTTGGTTCTAAAATAGTGGAGTTCTGCACTTTCTCCCATACAAAGCCTCAAACAGTGACATCTTCATACTAGCCTGATAGCTGTTGTTATAGGAGAACTCCGCATACGGTAAATTCTTATCCCAACTCCGATTGTTTTTTAGTGCACACGCTCTCAGCATATCCTCAAGGATCTGATTGGTTCTTTCCGTCTGCCCGTCCGTTTGGGGATGATAGGCAGAACTAAAATTCAGATGAGTTCCCATGGTTTCATGCAACTTCTGCCAGAATATTGAGGTGAACTGCGTCCCTCGATCTGACACTATCTTCTTTGGCACTCCATGGAAACACACAATCCTTGACATGTACAATTCTGCCAATTTGGATCCGCTGTAGCTTTCTTTCACGGGGATGAAATGAGCTACCTTGGTTAGCCTGTCCATGATGACCCATTTTGAATCATATCCTTATTGGGTCCTAGGTAGTCCCACTATGAAATCCATACCAATTTCTTCCCATTTCCATTCAGGCACATTGAGTGGTTGTAATAATCCCGCGGGTCGTTGATGTTCTGCTTTCACCAACTGACATGTGTCACATAGGGCAACATGTTCCGCGACATCTCGCTTCATGCCATACCACCAATATCTGCTCTTGAGGTCATGATACATCTTCGTACTCCCAGGATGAATGGAATAGTCAGAATCATGAGCCTCCTTCAAAATCAATTCACGGATCTCCTTCACTTCAGGCACACAGATTCTTTTCCCATGCCACACCATACCTTGTTCATTCTCTCTGAAACCAGGGGCTTTATTATCCTTGATGAGTTGTCTGATTTCTTGTATCTTCTCATCATTCTTTTGACCACCGCGTATGTCTTGCTCTAGTGTGGAGTCCACTTCCATGGCGATGGCTTCACCACTATTCACCAGGCATAGATTGAGTCTTATAACATCGTCCTTCAATTCTGCAGGCATGTCCTTCAAGCTCAACCTATTGACCTGCGCTTTCCGGCTTAAAGCATCTGCCACGACATTCGCTTTCCCAGGATGATAGTTGATGCCCACATCAATGTCGTTGATTAGCTCTAACCATCTCCTTTTTCTGAGGTTGAGATCTGGCTGTGTGAAAATGTACTTTAATCTCTTATGATCCGTATATATCTCTGTCCTCTTCCCCATCAAGTAATGTCGCCGAATCTTCAACGCATGTACTAGTGCGGCTAGCTCTAGGTCATGCGTAGGATAGTTCTTCTCGTGTTTCCGGAGCTGCCGGGATGCATAAGCCACGACATGCCCCTCTTGCATGAGAACACATCCCAACCCGTTTCCAGAAGCATCACAGTACACCGAAAAGTTCTTCTGCATATCTGGCATAACTAGCACTGGGCTGTTGTCAATCTTTTCTTTAGCTCCTGAAAACTCGTCTCGCACTGCGGTGTCCATGTGAATGTGATTCCCTTCTCCAACAATTTGGTGAGGGGTCTCGAAATCTTGGAGAAACCTTCGATAAACCGTCGATAGTATCCAGCCAACCCTAAGAAGCTTCGAACTTCCCCGACATTCTCAGGGGTCTTCCACTTCTGTACATCCTCGATCTTGGCGGGGTCTACGGAGATTCCTCCCTCCGAGAGTATATGTCCTATGAAGGGAACTCTCTTCAACCAGAATTCACACTTGCTCAGCTTGGCATATAGTTGGTGTTCTCTCAGTTTTTGCAACACCAACCTTAAATGCCTCTCATGTTCTTCTCCATCTTTGGAAAAGACGAGAATGTCATCAATGAAAACCACCAAAAATTTGTCCAGATATTCCATGAATACCTTGTTCATGAGATACATGAAGTATGCCAGGGCATTAGTTAGCCCGAAAGGCATGACGGTGTATTCATACAGTCCGTACCGAGATACGAAAGATGTCTTTGGAATATCAGTTTGCCTTATCTTAAGTTGGTGGTATCCCGACCTGTGATCAATTTCCGAGAACACACAAGCTCCCCTCAACTGATCAAACAAGTCTTCAATGTGGGAGAATGGGTACTTGTTCTTGATGGTTACTTCATTCAACGCACGGTAGTCTACGCATAACCTTTGGGTTCCGTCCTTCTTGGGCACAAATATCACTGGAGCTCCCCATGGTGAGGAACTAGGACGAATGTACCCCTTCCCTGTCAATTCTCTTAAATGATCCTTGAGTTCTTCCAGCTGCTTGGAGCCCATCCGCTAAGGTCTCTTGTATATCGGAGCTGTTCCAGGAACTAGCTCAATCGCGATTTCCACTTCACGATCGGGAGGCATACCTGGCAACTCCTCCGGAAAAACGTCTGGATATTCCCTAATAATCCTGATCTCCTCCACTTTCACCTCAACTTGATTTAACTTATTGTCCCTCCTAGGCTCTTGTATTGTTATAAACTTTACTCTTGTGCCACTAGGGTGAGTTAGTTCCACCGTTCTGGTCGAACAATGGATGATTCCTTTATGTTTGGTCAACCAATCCATGCCCAAAATAATGTCTATCCCTTTTGAATCTATCATTATGAGGTTGGCAGTAAATACTACTCAATTAATGTCTAGATTCACCTTGGGACACACTTGTCTTGTCCTCTAGAAAGATGAGGGTTGCCGGCCTCATCGTTGTTGTTGGCGGGGTTGGCACCACAACCCTTTCCTCTTCCGGCCATCCATCATGATCAACCAAATGTCAATTTTAAGCATTACATATTAACTTACCAATTTTGCTTATTTAGACTTTAAAACTTTGAGACCTTATTTCATTTATATTTTCTGATGATTTCATGTCTTACGCAAATTATAAATGCACTTTTAATTCATATGGGTTCACACACCAAAGCAAAACAACCTGAAGACGAGGTTGTGGACAAACGCCCATGGCTTCCACAACTCACTCACACACCAAGCATTAATACACCATTAACTAAGGTAACGACCTGACTACTCGACAACCTGCTAAACTAAGGGAAAGGACTCTACACTACTCGTATCACTGAGCTGGCTCCTCAGAATCTTCCTCATTATTGCGACTGCCTTTTGACTCCGCTTTGGGTGGGGAAACTGCTGGTGGAGAAGTGCGGCGACGCCTGTTCGCCCGGCGATCTGGGGAGTCAGGAGTGCATGTGTCATTCACGGTGACACACAGTTCATTCCCATCTCCTCTTTCTCTCACCCTAAAGCTGGCTCGAAGCAACGCCTCAGTCTCCTTTAGGGTGTCACGAACATCCTGAATCTCCTGCTGGCACTCCTGCAGTCAAGTGCTGAGCATAGCAGCATCCTCCAAGCACAGGTCCATGTGCTCATGGGAAGTCCCCTGCTGCACTGGCGGGTACTTGTACTCCGTTGTACCACTCTCACACTGGAGTACATACATGTACTACGTCCTGTCCAGGTGACGACGATAGATGTGACTCTGGCAGGTGATTGCCTCCCAGGTGACATCCTTCTCCGCATCGACCTGTGTCGCTCGACAAGCGGGAGAGCGGTGGATCTTAAGCAGCTGATTTTCGTGGATAATCCTCAATTCTGAACTCCATTCTTCCCGCTTCTCACGGATGGTTCGGGTGGAGCTGTAGTGTATGATTAGCTTTCCCGTATTGCCGGCGGCTTGGAGCATGCGTCGAAGACGGCGCAACAAGCCTCCTACTACCAATCCGTAGGAGAGATACGTCACTGGACGGTTCTCCTCTCTCAGGGCAAGAGCAACTATGGGAACACTCCCTCCGGTGGACTTGCGGGCGGTGTGGATCATGCGAACCATCTAAAACATAAAGCATTTAAAATTAAGTTAGATAAGATTTTAAACAAAAATTCCTATTTTGAATAAAGGTTGGGGTAAGATGAATAAAGTGACCCCATTAAATAACACTTTTCAACCCACACCTTGTAAAATAGTTTTTAAGAAAATAGGGTCCTTAAATACGTCCATTTCTACCTAGGTCCACGTTCCTACGGGCAACCTTGGCTCTGATACCACTTTTGTCAAACCCGGTTTCACCGAAGAACAACCGAGTGAATATCACATGTATGCCAGGATCATTTTCTCATACATGTGACGACAAATAGTGAAGCATCATTTATTACAAGCCAGGTGTCGAATATAAATATGTCTTTCAAAGCATACGTCTCGATGGACGATAATAAGTTCATAACATGTAAATAGAATAGCAGCGGAATATTATTCTTGTGGGCTCCGTCACAGGCATTGCCCGGGGGACTCCATGAACCTAGAATCCTTCTTCGGGTCCGAAGTCTTGGTCATTGAACACCACATCATCCCCTTGACCTGAGCAGCAATTTAAACCAACAAATATGCAAGTTTGAGTACCGTTGGTACTCAGCAAGTGTGGGAAAGATATGTCATGCATGGCTAGAACAAGGAGAGGTTGAACTCATGGATAAAAACTACACAATTAATACCTATCACCTTAGCCTATTAAGCACCTACATTACTACATAGGTGAAATGGTCCCAATCTCCCAACCCATCATCATAATCAAATAACCATAACATCATTTCCAATGTTAAGCTCCCCGCTTAACATCCACAACTTCCAAAGTCATCATCCTCTAATCATGAATAAGTCCAAGCCGCTCTAGACCGTGAGCACGGCTGTCATGACAGTTTTGACTCTGCAGAGTTTGCACCACTGTACCCACATGTAGTGATTTCATCCCCCGTTGTCGGGTGGACTAAAAGAACCTCCATTATGCCAGTGGCCATGAACCACATTCACACTTCCCAGGTGTGTAGCCAGGAGATCACTACGAAGCCTTTACAAAGGGATTCCCGACGAGCGTGGGCCCACTGAGGTTTCACCCCTAACAGCATACAAGAGGCTCCAACCCCGCTGCAGTGGCCCCCTCTTGAGCCTTGCGGTTCATAAGGTAGTCCAGCTGACACCTATTCCCCACACCATCCAACACACCCATACTACGCCGGGGATACACCTAATTAATTGGCCAAGCTGCCCCATCTCAGCATGTGGTTGGCACGGTAAAGCCAGGTTACATGCTCCATGAACCGATCCTTAGGATCCAGGCAAGTACTAAACACAAACCCGAGTCTCATGCACCCAGCACCAACCAAATCATCCAACTTGCCTCGATCCCTACCTCTACATAACTCATAATATCTCATTCAAAAGTAAGGTAAATAAATTGATGATCTCATATCCCAATTATCCCATTCTAAGCATGGCTAAGCATAAGCATAATAATAAATAACATGATAAAATAAATCCCAACCCAAGCTACAAGGAAACAAGGTAATGCAATTCTAGGGAAACTTCCTAGCATGGGTTTCATATTTCAATTGACAATGCAAATATTTCTATCTACACATCCAAGCATAGGATCAAAGTGGTCAAGGACACTTGCCTTCTTCCTGCTGCTCTGGGAATGGATAGTCCTGATCTTGGAAGGGAAGAACTTGCTCTGGGGCAGGTTCTACTCATGCCAACACACATAGCAAAAGAAAACAACAATCCATAAGACATAGTTCACACTTTCACTCCACACATACATACATATGATAGTCATTCACATTTCTATGTGTTGTGTTTACTCTAGCTGTGTTGATTTTTAGCCTTCATGCACTTTTAAACATATGTATATGATTTCTAACTTTCGTATTTCAGATTTCTGTTTGCACACTATATATGAATTTTCAATTTGAATAAATTCTTTATATTTAATTAATTTACTTCTTGACTACCAAGTTTGCATGGAAGGTATTTTCCTACTCCAAAAGGGTTTTCAGATCTTCTACCAAATCCTAAACTGAAATCTTTGGATTTGGAAACTTCATTTATCATTTCCTAGTTATGCATACCTATTTTCCTATATTTTCAGATTTATTTTCTATGCCTAAATGTGAACTTTATTATGAAAATAGAAAGACACCTCATCTAAACAGAATAGGTTCTGATCTAAAATATTAAATAATATATTTTTGAACTTCTCCTCTGATATGAACTAATTTAAATTTATTTTACAAATTTTCAGAATTATTTCCTAGCCTAAAAATGTGTTTCTAGAACTAATAAATATGAACCACATTTAGACAGATTTCATTTCAGCCTAAAATTTATTTTTAGTTCCTTCTAAAGTTTTCCAAGTGTTAGTAGAGTTTAAACTTGAATTAGCACATGTGTTTGTCTTTCCTTTTAAATTAAATCCTAGTCACACATTCAAATTTCTAAACTTACTACCATATAGGGTCAAAAAGGTAAGTTCACCCTACTATAGGGTCTAATTTATTATTTTACAAATTTCCAGGGGTCTAACTATGCATAACAGAGGGGTTTTGATAATTTTTATTAAGTCCAGGGGCTAAAACTGATTTTTAATTTAATTTACATGAATTTCTGAAGTTCCAGGGGCTAGATCAGAAGTTTCCAGGGCTACCTCGTATTTTCCGAGATCCCCAGGGGGTAGCGTGTAAGAATCCCGGCCTTTATAATGTGGGGCTGATGTGGACCGTCCGATTTAAAATAGACGGCTGAGATCAGATTGCCGAACCGGTACGCGGGGGGTTTTATTTCTACCATGCGATTTAAAATAGACGGCGCACAAGCGGCCACGTCGCCCTGACCGTGCGCGGGCGGCGCTGCCCGGTGGCGGGAGGCAGCGATCTCGCCGGAAAACTTCGGATCCTCGTCTATACTTCCTAAAACTGGGATTTCATGGCATAGATCGGTAGAGGGGAGGTCGGGGATCTCACCTCGGGGTTTTCTTGAGCTCGGAGGCCCTGGAAGGTGGCCGGCGACGAGGTCCGAGATGGAACAGCGGCGATGCTCGTCGGAGCTGTATCTAGGGCGCAATCTACCGAGTTTTCTGCACCTGCGTGATTCCCCGGAGGCGGTGGAACAAGATTGGCGCGTTAGATCAGAAATCCCGAGCGAAGATCAAGAGAAAACGGCCGGAGAAGCTCTGATTCTCACCGGGAAGAAAAACAGACAATCGGGATGAAAAAAACGGGCGATGCTGGCGCTTATATAGACGAGGGAGGGCGGCGTTCGGTTGGGATCGAGCTGGAGTCGTCCAGAACCGAAATTCGGCTGGGGGAACGCGGGTTTCCAGGGTGGTTTTGATTCGGGCGCGCGGAGGAGTCCCGGCGGTTGGCGCGATCGCGCGAGGAAGAAGATGACCGCGGGCCCCGTGTGTCAGTGAGAAAGAGAGGGAGCGCGCGGCTGCGGGCTGGCGCGTGAGAAGGTGGGCCGGCTGGTGGGTTTCGGCCCACTGGCCGGGGTTTTCTGTTTTTCTTTTTGTTTTTTCCATTTCTTTTCTGGTTTTGATTTGAATTTGAATTCCAAATTGCATTTTAATTTCTGCACCACATGCAATACGTCCAAAAAATTTTAAATTCCCCTCTTAACAGAATTTTAGGGTGTTACAGAAATAGAAATGGAGAAAGAACTATAGAAATGGAGAAAGAACCATAGAAATAGAGAAAAGAACCATAGAAATGAAGAAAGAACAATAGAAATGGAGGAAGGAACCATATAAATGGAGAAAGAACCATAGAAACGGAGGAAGGAACCATAGAAATGGAGGAAAAATCACAGAAATGGAGAAGGGGATATATAAATGGAGAATGGGGCATAGAAATGGAGAAGGGCAACGTATAAATGGAGAATGGGACATAAAAATGGAGAGGGGAATGTAGAAATGGAGCAAGTGACATAGAAATGGTGAGAAATGGGAAAAGGATAGCTGAAATGAGCCATTCCCAAATTTCAACCAAAATTTCTAAATTCCCCAATTCCAGAAAAGGGGAATTTTCCCCACATTAGGGGGATAAAATCCCCATTGCTACTGCACCAAATCAGGTGGAGAAAAGTTTGTTAGGATTTGCTTCCAATTGGAGTAGGATTCTTCCCTCTCCCCCCTTATAAATAGAACCCAAAACCCCCCATTTGGCTGCAGCCCCCCCTCCTCTTCCCCCCTCCCAAGTCGGCGACTTGGAGGCCCTAGCCCCCAACTCACCTAGTTGGCACCCCCCCTCGCCGGAGTTCCGTCGCAGGTGAGCCCCGCTAGTGAGCCCCACCGATGAGCCCCACCGTCGAGCCCCGCCAGCAAGCCCCGCCGTCGAGCCCCAACGTTGATACCCGCCGATTAGCCCGTCACGCCTCACCATCGCCGGAAAAGAACCCACAATCTGTCCTGCCCTAATCTTCCATAGAAAAACTCCCCGCTGCTGCCTTTGCTAGAAGGAAGGCCCTGCCACCAGGGAGGAAGTGAGGTAGGTCTCCATCACCCATCTTACGACGTCGAGGAAGTGAGGTAGGTCTCCATTACCCATCTTACGACGTCGCCGCTGTTTCTACGCATTTGTTTTCTTCGCCTCCTTCGAACAGAAACTTTTACGTGTGGACAGATCACGTTCTGATCGGTTTTTGACAGTGGAAAACAGTGCCACCACAAGGCGAAATATGGGTGCGGCTTAGATGACTAATTAGGTCTGTTGCTAGCTTGTTTTGGACCGTGGATGGCGCGGGGAATGGGAGTCGAGAGGGACTGCCTTGGGAACTGCATGGCACAATAGGGGGTCCGTGGGTGGGAGAATGGTGATTCGAGCGTGTCGGTGAAACCTCAGTGAGTCCATACATCTAGTAGCCCCTTTGTAAAGGCTATTTTGTGATCTCTTGGCCATACACCGATGGTTGTGTACTGGTATAATGGAGGTTCTGCAGTTGCTGACGGGTGACGAAATCATGAACTTGTGGGCAAAGTGGTGCCACCTCTGCAGAGTGTAAAACTATCATGATAGCCGTGCTTCCGGTCACAAGCACTTGGCCAATTTCCATGATTAGAAGGAAAACTTGGGATGTTTATTCGGTATGGTTATGGTATGGTCATTGGGATTGGTTTTGGGACTGTTTTGAGTCATAAAAATGAGTTTGGTTTCGGTTATATGAATATGAGATGGTTATGAATGTTTATGAGCATGAGATGAACTTGAGAAAGATTAATTGCTGGATGAGAGTTGATAAATGGTGAATTATGATGAGAGAATGATGCTGAATTACTTGGTTATGACAGGATAAATTTCACTTAGAAATAGTTGCTGTTTTTTGTCATGTTTGTGAAATAAAATTTGCTTGCTGCAATGAGCCTTTTTATTCCCTACCTTGTTGTAAGCTACATGTCATACTTTTCCCGCACTTGCTGAGTATGACATATACTCACCCTTGCATTACCACATAAACATCAGCTACAGGAGATGAGTACTTCGAGGACCATGTGGAGTACTAGGCGTGCGAACTACCGTCAACATGCCTGTGGAGTTGAAGATGGAGCCTGCTGCCTTTATTGATATTCCGCTGTCGTTTAGAGACTTCCGCTGCAAGAATAAGTAAGAGATTCATGAATGAGAGAATGAGTCGATGTAATAAAGTACTTAAACACTATTTATTCGTGGTTATATTCTGAATTCAGTTTGTGGATTACATGTGTATGTGTGATGAACATCCTGGGCACACACTACAGGATTCCCGTAAGCATACGACGGCCAAAACCGTCATATATAAGACCAAAGCCGTCGTATATAATCTATATACGACGGCTGGAGGTTATATACGATGGTTTGTGGCCGTCATATATACCTAGTCGTATATAATCTTATATACGACGGCCCCTAATATATGACGGCCCATTTCATAGAGAAGGGCCAGTGGGCTGGGCCTTTATATACGACGGTCCTGGACCCTGGCTGTCGTATATAAGGCCTTATATACGACGGTCTGGGCCTAGCCGTCGTATCTTATTTAGGCTTATATACGACGGTCTGGGCCTAGCCATCGTATATTATTTAGGCTTATATACGATGGCCCTGTATAGATATCATCATATATAAATCATACAGGCCGTCGTATATAAGGTTTTCCTTTTTAAAAAAACAGAAAATGGCTAACCTGGCTCGATGTCCAGCTACACAGGCAATCACAAAACAGCTTCACATCCACATCCACATCCACAATCACAAAGTGCAATAGTACACATCCATTTTACGATGTCTGACATCCACAAAAAAAAACAAATTCACAAATCTATTCATTACTAGCCCCTCCACTACCTCCGGGGGCGATGAAGTCATCCTACCAGGGCAAACCTGGCGCCCGTAGAGGCGGTGATGGAGTCTGAGCCTCCGTCCCTAATCCCTGCAAAACTGTCACACCCGGTTTTTCCGAAGAACAACCAAGTGAATATCACATGTATGCCAGGATCATTTTCTCATACATGTGATGACAAATAGTGAAGCATCATTTATTACAAGCCAAGTGTCGAATATAAATAAGTCTTACATAGCAAATGTCTCGATGGACAATAATAAGTTCATCACAAGTAAATAAACTAGCAGCGGAATATTATTCTCGTGGGCTCCGTCACAGGCGTTGCCCGGGGGTCTCCATGAACCTAGAAACCTTCTTTGGGTCCAAATTCTTGGTCATTATACACCACCTCATTATCTTGACCTGAGCAGCAATATAAACCAACAAATATGCAAGGTTGAGTACCGATGGTACTCAGCAAGTGTGGGAAAGTTATGTCATGCATGGCTAGAACAAGAAGAGGTTGAACTCATGGTTAAAGCACTACGCAATTATTACCTATCACCTTAGCTTATTAAGCACCTACATTACTACATAGGTGAAATGGTCCCAAACTCCCAACCCATCATCACAATCAAATAACCATAACATCATTTCCAATGTTAAGCTCCCCGCTTAACATCCTCAACTTCCAAAGCCATCCATCCTCTGATCATGAATAAGTCCAAGCCGCTCTTGACCGTGAGCACGGCTGTCATGACAGTTTTGACTCTGTAGAGTTTGCACCACTGTACCCACATGTAGTGATTTCATCCCCCGTTGTCGGGTGGACTAAAAGAACCTCCATTATGCCAGTGGCTACGAACCAAATTCACACTTCCCAGGTGTGTAGCCAGGAGATCACTACGAAGCCTTTACAAAAGGATTCCCGACGAGCATGGGCCCACTGAGGTTTCACCCCTAACAGCATATAAGAGGCTCCAATCCCGCTGCAGTGGCCCCCTCTTGAGCCTTGCGGTTCATATGGTAGTCCAGCTGACACCTATTCCCCGCACCATCCAACACACCCATACTACGCCGGGGATACACCTAATTAATTGGCCAAGCTGCCCCATCTCAGCATGTGGTTGGCACGGTAAAGCCAGGTTACATGCTCCATGAACCGGTCCTTAGGATCCAGGCAAGTACTAAACACAAACCCGAGTCTCGTGCACCCAGCACCAACCAAATCATCCAACTTGCCTTGATCCCTACCTCTACATAACTCATAACATCTCATTCAAGAGTATGGTAAAATAAACTGATGATCTCATATCCCAAATATCCCATTCTAAGCATGGCTAAGCATAAGCATGTAAATAAATGACATAATAAAATAAATCCCAACCCAAGCTACAAAGAAACAAGATAATGCAATTCTAGGGAAACTTTCTAGCATGGGTTTCATATTTCAATTGACAATGCAAATGATTCTATCTACACATCCTAGCATAGGATCAAAGTGGTCAAGGACACTTGCCTCCTTCCTGCTGCTCTTGAAATGGGTAGTCTTGATCTTGGAAAGGAAGAACTTGCTCTGGAGCAGGTTCTACATCATACCATCACACATAGCAAAAGAAAAACAACAATCCATAAGACATAGTTCACACTTCCACTTCATATAAACCACACATTCACATTTATGAAAGTCACTCATAATTATATGTGTTGTGATTACTCTATGTGTGTTGATTTGTGGCTTACATGCACTTTTAATCATGTATATATGATTCCTACTTTTGTATTCACATTTATGCTTGCATACTATATATATGAGTTTCCAATTTAAATAAATTCCTTATATTCAATTACTACACCTTTTAGCTATCAAGTATGCATGAAAGGTATTTTCCTACTCCATATGTGTCTTCAGAACTTCTACCAACCATAAACTGAATTCTTTGGATTTTGGAAACTTTATTTATCATTTACTAGTTGCTATATTTTCAGATTTATTTCCTATGCCTAAATGTGAACTTTATTATGAAAATAATAAGACACATCATCTAAACAGAATATGTTCTGCTCTAAAATATTTAATAATATATTTTTGACCCTTTTCCTCTGATGTAAACTATTTTACATTTATTTTCCTAATTTTCAGAACTATTCTTCACTTAAAAATGTGTCCCTATAACTAATAAATGTGAATAATAAATTAAACAGATTCATTTCAGCCAAAATCTATTTTTATCTCACTCCAAAGTTTTCTAAGTACTGAGAAAGTTTTTAATTTAAATTTGACAATATGTTTGTCCCACTTTTTTTAAATTTTAAATACTAGCCACACATTCAATTTCCTAAATTTAATATCAAACAGGGTTAAAAAGGTAAACTCACCCCACTACAGGGTCTATAATATTATTTTAACAATTTTCAGGGGTCTAGCTACACATAACAGAGGAGTTTTTCCTAATTTTTATTAAGTCCAGGGGCTAAAACTGATTTTTAAATGAATTTACATGATTTTCTGAAGTTCCAGGGGCTAGATCAGAAGTTTCCAGGGCTAGCTCTTATTTCCCGAGAACCCCAGGGGGTAGCACGTAAGAATCCCAGTCTTTATAACGCGGGGCTGACGTGGACCGTCCGATTTAAAACAGACGGCTGAGATTATAACGTCGAACCGGTACGCGGGGATTTAAATTCTACCGTGCGATTTAAAATAGACGGCGCACAAGCCGCCACGTCGCTCTGATCGAGCGCGGGCGGCGCTGCCCGGCGGCGGGAGGCGGCGATCTCGCCGGAGAGTTTCGGATCTTCGTCAATTCTCCCTAAAACTGTGATTTTATGGCATAGATCGGTGGAGGGGAGGTCGGGGATCTCACCTCGGGGGTTTTCTTGAGCTCGGAGGTCCTGGAAGGCGGTCGGCGACGAGGTCCGAGGTGAATTCACGACGAGGCTCGTCGGCGCTGTGTTTGAACCGCATACCACCGAGTTTTCTGCACCTGCGAGGTTCCCCGGAGGCGGTGGATCAAGACCAGCGAGTTAGACCAGAATTCCCGAGCGTAGATCAAACAGAATTCGCTGGAGGGGCTCGGTTCTCACCGGAGAGAAAAATTGGCGGATCATGGGGAAAAACGGGACGAGGCCGGGGTTTTTATAGACGGGGGAGGGCGGCGAGTTAGTTTAGATCGAGCTGGAGTCTTCGGGGTCCGGAAATCGGCTGGGATACGCGAGATTTGCCGGTCGGTTTTGATTCGGGTGAGAGAGTCCGGCCGAGCGCGGGCGCGGGCGCGAGGAAGAAGAAGATGGCGGACCCCGCCTGTCAATCGAAAGAAGAGGGCGCGCGCGGCTGCGGGCTGGCGCAGTGGCTGGGTGGGCCGGCTGGTGGGTTTCGGCCCACTGGCCAGTTTTTTTTCTGTTTTCCTTTTTCTTTTTTATATTTCTTTTCTGTTTTGAGTTTAATTTGAATTCCAGTTTGAATTTGAATTTTTGCAACACATGCAACACGTCCAAAAATTTTTAAACTCCCCTCTGAACAGGATTTTGGGGTGTTACAAAAACACGGTGACATATATATAAGTTTACAACGGTGTTTTCGTATTCAATTGTTTAATTGAACTTAATGTGACTTCCTTTTTGTACCTGTACTCCAGGAAACTGCTCCTGTGGTGGCGTCGGCTGCAGCATGAACAGCGGTGGCTGCCACAACGGTATCTGGATTTGCTGCCCTTACTGTCGAGCTAGCGCCTATAATTTCAAACATTACAATTTACATTTTATTGAAATGCAATGTAATTAAAGTACAATTGTTAGTTTCTTACTTCCGTTGCCGCTTGCATCTGTGCCATATAGGACGCATGGTACGCCTTGGCGGCCCTGTTGTTCTCTCGCTCCCTCGCCAAGGCCTCCTCCTATCAGGCCAAGCTCTCCCGAGGCGCCATCACCTCAAGATCTCTCTCAGTGACACGGCGGCTGGAGGAGCCTGCGCCAGCAGCCAAAGATTGCAAGGAGCCGCCTCTCGCAGGTCGTGCCTTTCTGGAGTCGACGACTCCAGAGAATATGGCAAGCCTACAAAAAATGAATCAATTGAAGGTAAAATAAAATAATCTTGAATTGAAAACAATGAAAGTAAATGAATTCACCTTCCGTTTGCTTTTCCACCTCCGCTTGCGTACGCGGCTTGAGGGTCGATGTTGGGGGAGTTTTCCCAATCGAACCCTTCGCCGTGTATCCTCACATCCTCTTGCCTATACCTAGTCTGAAAAACAACAAAATTGTGTAAGTTCAACAACATATATAGTGTCAACTAATTTGCGAGGTCATGAAACTTACCAGGCGCTCCGCTGCATACTAACTGCACTACTCCGACTGAGAAGGGTCAGCGTGACCTATCCTATAGACCGCAGTACCGCTCGATCGCACGCCGGTCTCCTTTTCTACTGAACATATGTTAGTATGAACAATACTACATTATGAATATAAAAAACCACCAAGAAACTTACCATCCGTTTATCCATCCGCACGAAACCCTGGATGCCCATACCATGCTTCCCCGAGCTCCCTCTGGCATCTCGAGCCTTCTTGGACTTAGCGATGAACTCATCGCTAACCCAATACCTGCAAAGGGCTCGGTAATCTTCAGTTCATCCCTGTAACCAAGGGACAATAACTGCACACATGCGTAGTTCATTAGATGTTACTTACCAAAAGTAATGTGAATAATTTTAAAGAATACGCAACTTACCTCTACGTACTGCTCCTCTGTCAAGTACGTGTCGGAGACGTCTCTGAACGAACCAACCTCGTGGTCGTGGAGCTTCAAATAGTAGTTAACTACTTGACTCCGAGTGTTCGAAAGCATTTGCATAACAAGCTTCCGAGCGTTCACTTCGAACACGGAGCGGGCGTGATCCATCTGCTCGCCCGGGTCCTCAAGGCGGTACCTGAGCTATAGGAAGCCAACGCAGTTCGACATACGCACATTAATATTTAAAGGAACATAAAGAATTGAAACTTCAAATATTTATGAAAGTTACTTACCCAAAAATCTGCACACACGACTCCCAGTAGGCTGTTCTCCTGGTGAGGAACGTGCGCGTAGTTGTCCCATGACGTAGCTGCACGTCCATCGATCGCACCGGGGTAGTGCAGACGCACTAAGTTCCCGATGCAACCGTTCACCGTCCTGTGGTGTCTCTGTCCATCGTATGAAAGGTCCTCCAAAGAACTAAAAAGACATTTGTTAAGTCATTTAGTAAGACCATAGTCTTTGATAACAAATAGAAATGAATACTTTATTAATGCGTTACATGTCTCCAACCGGACAAATAATTATTAGCTCTCTAGGAATCGGTGGAGGACCAACAAAGTTACTCCTCCTCGTACGTCTCCTCCGCTGCGGCACCATGTCTGGTGACCCAGAAGGCTGGTCACCGGACGTGTCCTCGGGCTCGGTGCCCTCGGGCTCGCTCGGCAGACTGCCCTCGGGCTGGCTGCTAGAGGGCTTGCTCCCCGAGGGCACGCTGCGCTGCGTACCCGTCTCCTGAGGTGCCGCTCTTGCCTCGGACTCATAGTCCGAATCAGACTATAATGGTAAAGTAAGTAAGTTAAATTGAAAAAGTGATTTTAATAATTTTGTGCATTGTACAAAAATTTACCTCTGTACGCTGCAAATTGACAACCCTGTCCCGAAACTCCGGACACGGACTTAACTGCTGAGTGCGTCTGCTCCCGCTGTAAGTGGAACCGTAGAAGTAGTCGTCTCTCTCCTGCGGGAGGGAGGAAGCCCCTCACCCTCGGCGCCTTCTTCCCCTTTGAACCCTTAGAACCCTTGCTCGACAACATCCTGTAAGCGATATTTAGTGAGTAATCAGTTAAAAATTTATTGTAACCGATAATTAATGTTACTTTTATTTAAAAAACATTACTTGTAATCAGTTTCAAAATTCAACATCATGATCATCAACATCACGATCTGTCATCGTGAGCTGTTTACGTTTCCGCTTTCGCATTGTAGATGTCTCTACATCTTCAACGTCTCCTACTAAGTTATCGAGTCCTGCACCAGGCTCGATGATAAAAGAGTCTGGCAACTCTTGTTCTTGGTAAACTTCTTCAATATCTCCACTATCATGATAACCATCATCTCCAGTAGTATACAAGCGCTCACGAGGATTCACCTTATATACCACCCACCAAGCGCTAAGCTTCTTACATGGATACGGTAGATAATACACTTGTTCCACTTGATATGTAAGAACGTATGTATCTAAACCTCGTAAGCGTATGTTGTGATTCACTTCCACCATGCCAAATTGATTTCTCGAGTTTCATGATTGTTATCAAACCAATCACAATCAAATAACACCACTCGAAGGTCTTTACTGCCAGCGAAAATAAATTCCAGAATTTTGTTAATGATTCCATAGTAATTTGTTTTTTCCCTTCTGATTCGATTTTCCTCGTCACAACTCCTCAATTTGATGTTGCTGCGAGAGGACAAAGAGTTTCGAATTGAGTTGTATGGAATCGGAAGCCATTTACGTCATAACGACCATAGCTTCTAACTTTCACTAATCCGTAAGATAGTTGTCGTAAATCTTGATGGATGTCGGTGTTCACTAATACATATGCTAGAAAGTAGGATAAGAAATTAGGCCCTCCATTAATTTCAACCCGTCGCATCGTTTGTACTTGCTTTCTCGTAGTTTGATGCCTATGTTTCCAGTTTTGGTTGTGGAACTCGCTGTACACACAAAACATATGTTGTCGACATTAGCATACACGTATTGGTAAATACAATAATCATCATAAATGTAAGAGAAACACTTACTCGAAATATTTCTCCATGCCATCGATATTAGCATACATGTAGAGTAAAGCAGCAGATATTTCTCTTTCAGTAAAATCATATGTCATGTTGCTGCCAACAGTAGTTCCCCTCGATTCAAAAATAGAGAGATCATTAACTGGTGGTTCGTCATCTACATTATATCGCATTGCCGAATTATTGACATTGTTTTCCTCTGCAAAGTAGAAACTAGAAAAGTAACGTACTTCCTTCAGAGCAAATGCTTCAGCAATGCACCCTTCAGTCATTGCTCTGTTGCCAACCATAGTTTTCAGATATGTCAATGCTCTTTCAATATGTTACATCCATCTATATTGCACAAGACCACCAACTTTTGCTTCGAATGGAAGATGGATAAGAAGATGTTGCATTGGATTGAAGAAACCAGGAGGAAATATTTTTTCCATCTTACATAAAAGTACAGGTATCTCCTTCTCTAACTTCTCCATCATGTCTTTCGTTATTTCTTTGGCACATAGCTGCCTATAGAATAGTGAGAGCTCAGCTAACACCTTCCACACCGCATCATTTAGATATCCCCGAAACATAACAGATAAGAGTGTTTCCATTATTATATGATAATCATGACCCTACAACCTAGTGAGCTTTCCCGTTTTGACATTCACGGCTCGTCTCAGACTAGCAGCATAACCATCTGGGAATTTCAAAGTTTTCAACCATTCCATAACTTGTTTCTTTTTGTTCGGTCGAAGCACAAAAGAAGCACGTGGCTTACCACTGCTTTCAGAGAGCTCAATAGTAGGTCGATTACAAATCTCGACCAAATCCCTTCGAGCCTTTAAGTTGTCTTTCGTTTTGCCCGTGATATCCATGCACATGCTTATGATACATTCGGTCATGTTACGCTCGTGATGCATTACATAAATATTATGCATTAGTATCAATGACTTCGCATATGGTAGCTCCCAAATTCCACATACATGAGTCCAGTTGTGAACATTTCCGTAATCTACAAAGAATCCAGGGCAAGCTTCATCAGAGACTAGTTTGTCCAACACATCATATACTTCACACCTGCTTAGACGTTTAGGTGGTTCCTTAGTGACAACAGTATCTTTTCTGAAGACATTCCTCTGTTGCCTGAATTGGTGGTTTCAAAGAAGCCAACGCTTATGACAATCAAAGTAGCGTATCTAGACACCATTTGTAAGTCGAAAACACTCTGTGTCGGACACACATATGGGAAACGACAAACGACCGTGTGTGCTCCATCCAGAAAACATGTCGTACTCAGGGAAATCATGGACAGACCACAAATAAGCAACTTGAAGATTGAATTTATGTTTCTTGTAACAGCCATACACTTCAACTCCAGTCCACAATGTTTTCAATTCTTCAATCAATGGTTTCAACATCACATTGAGACGTGATCCCGGATGATCTGGTCCTGGTATAATGAGGCTAAGAAACATGAACTCGTACTTCATACAAAGAGAAGGTGATAAGTTGTAGGGAATAACAAAGATGGGCCAACAGGAGTATGGTGTGGCATTTGTACTGAAAGGTGAAAATCCATTTGTCGCTAACCCGATGCGAACATTTCTCGCATCACTAGCAAAAGCAGGATCAAAAGAGTCCAAAGACTTCCATGCATAACCGTCCGACGGATGGGTCAACACATCTTTGTTCGCACGCACACCTTCTTTGTGCCATCTCATGTGTCTGGCAGGTTTTTTTGTAAGAAACAACCGCTTCAACCGAGGTGTCACAGGCAAGTAATGCAATTACTTATGTGCAACTTTTGTCATTACTTTATCACCATCGTCATTGAAAACTTCGACAAACCTCGATTTCTCACAATTTAAACAATTCTTCTCTTTGTTGTGCTCTTTCCAGAATAGCATTCAATTATCTGGACACACGTCAATTTTATCATATTTCATACTGAGACCAGATAGCAATTTCTTGGAGTGATACATATCTTTGGGCAGATTATGAGGTTGTGGAAGAGCATTGCCAATAAGTTTCATAATATCATTGTGGCAATTATTAGAGAAGAAATACTTAGATTTGATTGCCATAAATCTGGTCATGAAAGTAAGAAGGCTCATTTCAGTATGATCATGCAATGCCTCTTCTGAAGCTTTCAAGAGATTGAAGAATGTGTCTGCCTCAATTGTAGGCGGATCCTCTGTTTGTATATCTTCTATCATCTCATCAATCCTATCAACACCCGGACAATCATCATCATCATCATCATCATCATCATCATCTTTCACTACATGTACGGCTCAAGGAGCAGACTCACCGTGGAAACTCTACACCTCATAATATGGCATGTAACCGTTTCTGCACAAGTGTAATGACAAAGTCGTTTTGTCCAGAAACTTAGTATTCCGGCATTTGGCACATGGACATCGAACTTTATCGGTCATAGACAACGAAAACACTCGATCAATAAAGTCGTCTGTCCCGGCATACTACTCAACTGAGTGACCAGTTGCCTTGTTCCAACCGGTATACATCCAACTACTGTAAGGTCCTAAGTTTTTTGCACATATTCAAAGTGTTCATCACCACACACACCCTTCATTTGAAGAAACTTGATGAACACATTTGAAGAGCAAGTAACCACCATCAACATGCTCATTAGAGAATAAACTCACAAAATGCAAAAGTGGCATTTCCCACATGCATCATCTAGGGTCTGAGCATATGAAAAACTCCAACACCTTGCTAGCAACGCTCATGCCAAAATTCACCCAAATCCAAAACCTTTTGAGGTCTTTTTGGGTATAACTAGAAAGAGGGTGGTTTGAACTCAAATTCAAATTCAAACTACTTCCATCCCATGAATTCAAAATTGGGAGGCATATTCTTACTCAAAAATTTTTTCTGAGCTCACACACCAATTTTCACTCCATTTGGAGTTGATATTTACATGAGCTAAGTATAGCAAAATTCAAACTCAATTTGAATTTCAAACTGCATATGTGCTGAAAATACATTCAAATACTCCAAAATTTGAATTATATCTTATTCAAATGGCCAGTTGGTAGATAATTTAAATGACCAAGGGTATTAGGTGGATTACTGTTTGTAGCAGTGAGAGGAAGTTAATTTCAGAGGTTCAAAAGGGGGTGGGACCCACATGTCAGCCTCACTAGCAAAATCAACCGACTGAGAGACAGAACACTCGGTTTTGGGTTGCAGCCGAGCGCGCCACCGAGAGGCTGACCGGCGCTAGCTCCTGCTGCACTTCCCCGCGCTGGAGACCAGCTGCCCGGCTCCTTATCCCTCCCTGACATGCTCCTGTTAAATATCCCCCGAGCCCACGGCGAGTTCATTCAGTTTCACACCGAGCTCCACCGCAAAACAGCCGCCCTCCCGATTCCGCTCGTGAGCAGGCTGATCGCTCATGAACACAACCCCCCCAGTAGCAAAACGGCATCGTGAGCTCATGAGCAACGTCCTATACGTCGTGTTGTCCAGTGAGCAGGCATCCTCGAGCTCATCCGGGCGTTTTTCCCGGTGAGCCGAACGTTGCCGCCGTTCGGGCTCTCGTGGACAGCTCGGCACAGCCAACGTCGCATCCACTTCTCTACATAAGAAAGGTGCGTTACTGCACGTATATGGTGTAGCCGAAAGCCGTTTGTCATATGATCAACCATCGGTTGAGAATTTCCAAGTTTACCGAAAGCTAGTTCATATGAGCCGAGCTCACCTCCGATTGAAATTCGGACTCCACACACTATTGTTAGTCAAGCAAGTTGTCCAGTAGGTTCTATACATGCTAGCGCACACGCTCGAGAAGGAAGCAAGGAAAATCGTTGAAAATCGGCCGTGATATGGCCGTTTTCCTCGCCGCCGTTGCAAAGTACCTCAGCTCACCGTCATGGGTATGGTTGTCGGTGTTTCTAGCTTCCACAAAGACTTGGTTCATGTTCCTCGTGCTCCACTGATGCTCTCTGAGCAATTTCCGATCAATTTGGTGCACGGTGGTGTGAAACCGACCTCGCCGAAGCCCTAGTGGGTGCTGTCACCGGTGCGCACGGGTTTCCGGCCATCGCCGGTGTCCGGCAAGCTCACAGTCGAGCTCAGGAGGTCGGAGAAGAGGGAGGCGGCGAGTTTTGGGCCGGGAGGTGGCCGGGAACTCGGTTCCGGCGAGTCTCTCCGGAGACCGCCGCCGCCGGGTATTTGGCGCGAGGAGGAAGACGCAGCACTGTGTGCGGGACCCACAGGCAGAAGTTTAAACTTTTCTTTGATTTTCAGTTTTAGTTCAAACTTCAAACCCACATAACTTTGGCTAGGAAGCTCCAAATCGAGTGAACCAACTTTTGTTGGATTCAGCTCTCTGAGTACTTTTCAGCAAATCAAGTTTCACTCTATGAAATTCTTTATTTCTCCAGAATTAATTCTGCAAATTTAAACTGTTTAGAATTTTAACTGGAGAACCCTTTGGAGGAAAATTCTGAAATTTTGCTAGAATGTACACCAAAATATCCCTGAGCCACCATAAAAATTTGAGATCCATTTGAGCTCATTTGAACCACCAAATGGGGTGATTAATGAAACTGTTCCAGAGAAAATAGAAAATGTCCAGAAAGATTTTCAGAATCTCTCTGAAAATGTTTAGCTCATATCTTTAGCTAGGAACCTTCAAATTAAGTGGGTCCAACTCCATTAGAAACCTCTGAAAATCTAGTTTTCAGAAAGTCATGGCTTGCTCCATGAGAATTCCTAGAACACCGAAGAAGCTCCAATTAAGGTCAAGTACATAATTATTTGTGGAGAGCTCAAATGAGCTTTTCTGCAAATGATACTTGCCCAAGTCTCTGTTTAGGTTGTAACCAAACCACAGTAAAAATTTCAGAGTCATTGGGTCTGTCTAGTAAGACTTATAGTCTTCACACGTTTAAATTCAATTCGAATGCATTTAAATTGATACATATACTTGTTATCTCATGTAGTCGCTAAGGTTGAGGAGGAGCCTGAAGTCTTAGACTTCATCACTACGGAAGAGCAGCTAGCCTATGACCAAGAGCAGCAAGGCAAGCCCAGGTTTGCATTAACCTTTTTATAAATGTTTATTGTTTTGAGAATTTACTTGAGTACCACTTACTTCTTGCATTAGAGTCTTGTTTGAAACCCAAATGCATAGCCAAGAAAACCATGGGATGGGATTACGATTGACAACCCCGTTAGCTACTACAATGCTAAGATAGTGAAGGATTCGGTACAAGTAGAGTAGTTGGAACTCTCGCGAGGATAGGCTAGAGGCACTCGACTCGGGTAGATGTAGCAAATGAAACACATGGCAAGAAAAATGAGACCGAGCAGAGAGCAAGGGCAGCAGGACGTTGGGGCCTGGGTGATATAGCTCTGCTTGTGTCGATTGAGGACCGAGCCGTGTACGGGCCTGTTGAACAAGCTAGAACAGTACCGAAGACCTACCGGCTATATGGGAACCGGGAAACCGATGTAACTCGGGTAGCTGGGTGTTGAGGCATAGCTGGTCGTTCAGAGGGTAGGTTGAGAGCTCGAGGTGTAAATCGGCTGGCGGCACTGTGGATGTGCGTGCAGAGACCTCTTGCTCGGGACGATTGGACCGGGTCAACATTTGGCTGATGGGTAAAAGGTGGTTACATACGACGTCCGTGATGGTTGCTGTAGGCAACATCGAGTACGGGCGTACGTGACGAGTTATTCGGGTAACCCTGCAGGTGTAAATCGATTATAATCGCCGTCCCTCGCGGTCAGTGAGTACCACTTGTTCACTGTACCGTGACGTAGAAGGAACAGGCTAGATACATGTTAAAAGTTTTGCTGATTTGAAGGACACACTTTGCTTGTTAATGTATTGTTGTAGTTTAGAGCAAATTAAAGTTCTTTTCAACTTTGGGCAAAGTACATGAGAGAAATGCGTTTCTTGTTTGATTGCGGCTCTGTAGGATCGAAGAGCACGTGAAAAGCTACCAGAGGGGGGATGAATGGTAGATTAAAACTTTTCGCAGCGGAAACAACAAAAACCCCTCAGCAAAAAATCAATCGGTTAAAGAAACCGTGTGTGCAAGTGTTCTCAAACGTGTTCAACCATGAAAAATCAAGTAGAGAGGTAGAGAATCAAGTCACGGATCTAATGCAACAATAATCACTTTAAAACACGAAGTAAAACTTGAGATACGATCAAAACATTAAACGAAGATCAATCTGTTCTACCCGATATAAAACAGATCTGCAACACTGCAAAGAAACTCGTGTATCTCAAAAACTACAGATCCGAAGCTCGTGAAAATTTCACAGATGATAGATAATTGAGTTGTCAAGACAACCCAAAAAGAATCACGTCAATCGGATCTGTAAAACTCGAGTTATGAACGAAACACCGAAGCAACGTCGGTCTGTCCCGAAACTCGGCGAGAAAGACTTGACGAAAAAAAAGTCGGACGAACAAGGCACAAAAACTCCTCGAAACTATGAACTTTATTCAATATAAACACAAGAGGAACAGCCCAAAGTTCTCTACCCACGAGAGCTCTGGCCTCCCTTGCTTTTATAGCCAGCCCTCAGGCTAAACAATCCAATCTAGGACTCCTACTCCTAATTGGACTCGTATCCTAACTTACCATAACTGCTCAGGACTCTCCTATTCGCAAATAGAAGCAATCGTGAGACTTCCAAACACCTTAGGAACGTCCTAAACATTCCTAAAACAACTCAACTTCGTGCCTAGCACGAAATCCTATCATAACCTACTCAAATCTTCCATATTTGAGCCATATCCGACTCAGCCTCAGCCTGAGTACGCAATCCAGCCGGTTGGACCTCTCCGACCAATTCTTTACGTCCACTTCTCTTCATCACGCCTTGGAACAATGTTGCCACGTCCATGCACTCCTTTCACACGTGCAAACATCTTCCAATGACGTACACGCAACCTTCATATGCACTGCCCTTGATCGAAACATGATGCGCGACCTCCCGATCAACTCAACCACAGCTGCTCCCGAACTTGGTTGTTGGAACATCATCTCCTCCCTGAGACTAGTCCAAGGATACCGTCACCAGCCATGTCTTGAACTCAAGCAACACCTGCACATGAATAAACAACCAATTCTTCCGAGCACAAGTCCTCGACTTGACTCACGTTAGTTCGAAAACCACAACACCTTACATGAGCACGTCACATAAGCATGTTGCAAACCATATCAAATGATAACAGCCATAACCACCAAAACACACCAAAAACTTAGCAAATTAATACTAAGAAAACCTTCCCATAAAGCAAGTTTGAAACATTGCGAGTTAAAAGCAAAAACAAGACGTTGCAGTTCTACGAGTTGAACTTCACGGGAGCTCCCTAAAAACAAGCTCCGGACCTCACAGAAGCTCTTCGGACCTTGCAGGAGCTCTCCGGACCTTGCGTCGGACCTTGCCAACACTTGTCGGACCTAACAAAGAACTTGTCGGACCTTGCCACAGAAGAATGTTTTGGCAATATTCAAAACTTTGAATGTTAATGCTAACTTTTATCCTAATTGCCAATGTATTCAGCACACATAGGTCTCACAATCTCCCCCTTGATGAATGCGTTGGCAACACCAATTAAAATCCGAACATTGGCTTATGAAAAGTTTTGAAAAGCTTTGAAAACTCATTTCTCCCCCTTTATTAATTTCTCCCCATTTTTTAAAATCAGAGAAGGGAGAAAGTGTATAACATATGCAAAGTGTAAAAAAATCTCTCCTTATACATATTTCTCCCCCTTTGACAATGTATTCAGCACGGTTCAAAATAGAAATTTTTAAATGTTATGAGCATATTATAACATATACATACAAAACAAAGCTCATCCAAGTCATACTATCAGGTTACTTACACTATCACATCAATGAGATACATAAAGTAGTGTAAGCCATGCTAGAGATCAAATGTATTTTTCAGTTTAAGCAAGTCATGATCTCCCTTACTCAACTATTTCAAAACCTGAAAACATGACACTTGTTGCTGCATTTTTATTATTCATAATTATTTAAGGCACAAAGTTGATCATATGATATTTGCAAGAGATTATATGCCGCATCAGCCTTATTCTAACCAACCAAGCCAAGCCTATGTCATTTGACAATCAGAAGCTTAAGGGCATGGTTTTAGTCATACACAATTCCTTCCAAGTTCATATCTTAGTGCAATGATAAGCAATCTCAAAAGAAGAAGTGTGATGCATGCATATTCTCTTGATCTTTTCTCAATTTTTTATTTGAAAACTCAACATGTGAGCTGATCACTTGATTAATTTTTTATGATTAAAAGCACTTGTGAGCATGCAACAAGTTCAAAACAGCAAGAAAGTTCGATCATGACCAGATTTAGTGTAAGTAATTATTCCAATTACTAGTCATGGCAAAAACTACAAAATGTATAACATGAGTAATGTAGTAAGAACTTTCAGCCTGTAAAAGGATCACAAAGTCATATATGTATGAAATACTATGCTCATATTATTTTAGTTTCAGATTCACACATAGACTTTCAAAGTTTCAAAAACTCCCCCTCAATTTAAGACATGAGAATGCATAACCCCTATTTCACTACGAATGAAACAAAAATGAGTGAAATCCAAAGGTTTTGTAAAAGTATCAGCCAATTGTTGTTCGGTATCGACATGGTGAAGCACAATGTTTCCTTTTTCAACATTATCACGAAGAAAGTGATACCTAATGTCAATGTGCTTAGTGCTAGAGTGTTTCACGGGGTTTTTAGCAATACAAATTGCACTAGTGTTATCACAAAACAGTGAAACACTATCTAAATCAACCCCATAGTCCTTAAGTGTTTGAACAATCCAAAGAATTTGTGAGCAAGCGCTAGCCGCAGCTACATATTCAGATTCGGCCATGGATTGTGCAACTGAACTTTGTTTTCTAGAGGACCAAGCAACAAGTGAATTACCAAGAAAATGACAGGCACCCGAAGTACTTTTCCTATCAATCCTACAACCCCCAAAATCAGCATCCGAAAAAGCTTTCAATGAAACAGTTGAGGAAGAAGGAAGAAAAATGCCAAATTCTTGAGTTCCATGTAGGTACCTGAGAATCCTTCTGATGGCTTGGCGATGTGAATCACGTGGAGAAGCTTGAAAACATGCACAAAGACATACGCTGAATTGTATGTCCGGTCTTGACGTCGTGAGATACAAAAGTGATCCAATCATACTTCTGTATTCTTTTTTATCGACCGGGTCACCATCTTTGTCAAGTTCAAGTGTTGTTGCTGTTCCCATTGGTGTCCGAAGAGGCTTGCATTTGTCCATGTTGAAGCGCTTAAGAAGGTCCTTTGTATACTTAGTTTGATGCACAAAAGTTCCTTCTTTTGTTTGCTTGATTTGCAGCCCCAAAAAGTATGTGAGTTCTCCCATCATACTCATCTCAAATTCTGAACTCATCATAGCTGAAAACTTGGACACGAGATCATGAGAAGCACAACCAAAGATAATATCATCCACATACACTTGAACGAATAATGAGTCATTGCCATGCTTAAGTACAAAAAGAGTTTTATCAACCTTGCCCATGGTAAACCCCTTTTCAAGTAAGAATGTTTTTAACATATCATACCATGCTCTAGGGGCTTGTTTTAGACCGTACAAGGCTTTGGACAGTTTGTAAACATGATTAGGAAAATTTGGATTTTCAAAACCCGGTGGCTGCTTAACATAAACCTCCTCCTCTATGTAGCCATTAAGAAAAGCACTTTTAACATCCATTTGATATAACTTGAAACCTTTAGATGCAGCAAATGCTAATAAAATTCTTATAGCTTCTAATCTAGCAACAGGAGCAAATGTTTCATCAAAATCTAGACCTTCAATTTGAGTGAAACCTTGAGCAACCAACCTAGCTTTATTCCTAACCACAACCCATCCTCACTTTGCTTATTTTTAAATACCCATTTAGTTCCAATTAATGTGTGACCTTGAGGTGGAGGTACAAGTTTCCAAACATTATTTCTTTCAAAATTTTCTAACTCTTCTTGCATGGCATTAATCCAAGATTCATTAGTGAGTGCGTGTGATATATCCTTGGGTTCAAAAGAAGCAACAAAAGCAGAATGAGCATGAGAGTTTGGATCGCAAAACATGGACCGAGTGACTCATTCATGCAAGCTTCCAATGATTTGTTGTGGAGGATGACTTTTGAGTACTCGGAGGGGAGTAGACACTTCACAAGCACCTTCTTCTTCATGTTCGGACCTTTGATTAGGAGAGCTTGTTGATTGAGGAAGGTCCAAACCACCAGTAGTGACTGTTGGTGCTGGTTGTGGTGCAAAATCAGCAGCTTGATCGTTATTTACTTCCGAGTTTTCGGGCAGCAGCACCACTTCTTCATCTTCTTCAATAAAAATACTCCCCCCCTGCGGATATGGATCCGGACCTGCAATATCGGAGCTAGTACTTGGGCTAGCTTCATCAAAAGAAACCTCGCAAGTCTCCACAATTTTGTTAGTGTCAAGTAAAAGCACACGGTAACCTCTAGTATGAGATGGATAACCACGAAACATGCCATCAACAGATCTAGCTTCAAATTTATCAAGATTACCATGTTTCTTAACAAAGCATTTGCAACCAAAAACCCTAAAGTGTGTAACACTAGGCCTATGTCCAAATCGGAGCTCATATGGGGTTTTTCCAAGCTTAGCACGCAAGAAAACACGATTTGAGACATAACAAGCAGTTGCAATTGCATCAGCCCAAAATTTCCTAGGAGTTTGATATTCATCAAGCATAGTCCTAGCCATGTCAACTAAGGTCCTGTTCTTTCTTTCTACGACACCATTTTGTTGTGGTACATAGGGTGAAGAGTATTGATGATCTATTCCATTTTCAGCACAAAAGTGATCAAAGGATTGGTTTTTAAAAAGTTCCGTTATCACTTCTAATTGCTTT
This sequence comes from Neostapfia colusana, assembly GCA_030760725.1. Taxonomy (NCBI): domain Eukaryota; kingdom Viridiplantae; phylum Streptophyta; class Magnoliopsida; order Poales; family Poaceae; genus Neostapfia; species Neostapfia colusana. The sequence continues at coordinate 67,265,304 of JASWHV010000007.1, read as the reverse complement.
TAATGATCCTGGGTGATCAATAGATAATCTAAGAAATAAAGTTATAAAATGACAAAAATCTTCATTCTTAGATGCCATAAAATAAACCCAAGAATATCTGGAATAATCATCAACAATCACAAGCACATACCATTTACCTCCGAAGGATTGAACACGTGCCGGACCTACTGTGTCAAGATGTAAAAGTTGGCCCTGTTCAGCTGTCATGGTCATTGCGAGAGGAGCATGTGAACCTGCAACAAACTTAGCATGTATACAAGAAGAGCACACAATATCATTGTCCTTTTTAAGCTTCGGCAGCCCACGTATGTGATCGAGAGCACTAACACGAGTGAGATGATCAAAGCCTATGTGACCAAGTCTACGATGCCAAAAATATAGATCCTTTGTATCATTAGCAACTAGACACCGATGCTTAGAAGTTGACAAATCAAAATCAGCTTTAAAAACTCTTCCAAACCTAGACATGTTAAACAAAAGGTCACCTTTTGAATCTACAACCTTGCAGCAATTTTTAGCAAAGCTAACCTCTAGATTTTCATCTAGCAATTGTGAAACCGAAACCATGTTGTATTTCAAATTTTTAACAAGTGCCACATCTTTCAAAGTGTAGAGATTGTTTACTCTAACCGAACCTTTAGCAATTATGGAAGTAGAAGAGTTATCGGCGAAAGTAACATTTTCTACACGTGACACAAAAGAGAGAGAGGAGAACCATTCTTTGTTACCTGTCATGTGGCGTGAGCAACCTGAATCCACAATCCAAATGTTCTCCTTCCTCAAACGTGAAACCTAAACAGCAGCACAATACGTCGATGACTCAATACTGGGGTTAGTTAAAAGACTTTTAGGAATCCAGTACTGAGTCACACGACGTCCAGCAGGAATAATACGCGAAAGCTGAGAAGGTACAGCAGGTTTATGAGCCAAACATCGAAAATTTTTGTTCCCAACTACTGACTTAGAAGATGTGTTATATGTAGCACAAAAAACTGTAGGTCCGGGAGCCAGTTTTTGACTCATTACAGCAGGTTGCAAGCTCCGAACATTCGGCCTAGCAGATTTTGCTTGGTTGTTATGTGATCTAGCAAGTATTCTTTGTTTCTTATCGTGTTTAGCTAGTCTATAACAAAAATCCATGACATGACCATCTCTACCACAGTAGGTACAATGAAAAATAACCTTATTATCATGTCTAGATGAGCAAGCAACACGTTTATTAGAACCCGAATGGGACAGTACTCCTGCAGATTTGAAAATCACCTCTTTTTGTCTAGGAGCTGTTTGAATCAAACCGCTTCCTAATGACTTTACAACTTTAGGTGGGTGTGCGTTAGCATGAGCATGAGAATTAAAACCTAAACCAGTTTTATCATTACAAGACTTGGACAAATTCAGCAGCAAGTTTAGGTTCTTATTTGCATTAGAAAACCGATCTAGTGTCCTATGCATGTCATCAAGTTTATTGGACAGATCAAAGCAGTTTTCACATGAAGTTTTTCCTTTTAGTTTGCAATTTGAACAATATTTAACTTCATGCACACGTAAAGCATTGTTCAAAATAGAAATCTCATTCATAGCATCATTTAGTTTCTTATTCAGATCATCACATGAAGAACAATGCAAATCAATTGTAGAACAACAAGCATCTTTCAAATTTTTATCATTAAGTGCAGCAAGCTCTTTGTTCTTTTCAATTTCAAGTTCAAGTTTATCAAGTGTAGATGCGTGTGCACTTCTTAAAGAGGATAATTGTTCATAAATCAAATCACACGAGGAACAAGAATCATCACTAGGAATCAAAGTTTTTAAACGATTAATTTCAGATTCTAGTGATTCAATTTTAACAGCATTGTTCCTAAGTTTTTTATCCTTTTTCTTTAATATAACAGTGGCACGAGAAATAGCATCACACATTTCTTCGCAAAGTGGGACATACCTCTTCATCGTCGCTGTTGTGTTCTGCCTCCTCGGAGCTTGAACTTGACTTGCTCGCCATGCAGCACATATTTGCCATAGCTTCTTCATCTTCATCACTACCGGTGTCCACATCACTTGAGCCGAAATCTTGAAGTGCAGAGATCATACTATGCACTATGTTGCGCATTGATAAATCTTTCTTCTTCTTATTCTTTGCAAACGATTTCTTCGGCCTTGTTTGCTTTTCTTCACGTGAAGTCGGACCTAAAAGGTTAGGGCACTCCGTACGGAAATGTCCTGTCTCACCACATTCAAAACATCGTTGAGGTCCGGAGCTTCGTCTCCTTCTAGTTCTCACATTTTGCAATGCTTTTGAGAACCGAGTAGAGATGAGTGCAAGCTCCTCCTCTGGAAACTCTTCAATCTGTTCAAGGGTTAGAGAGGACAGCAAAGAGAGTGCACCACTAGATGATGATTGACTAGAACTAGACATGTCACGTTGCGAAACAAATGCAATAGACTTGTTGGGGTTTTTACGTGAGATGATGTCAATTTCATGAGTTTTCAATTTAGAATAAAGCACGTCTAAAGTAAGAGAACTCATGACAGTAGATTCACGAATAGATGTAACTTTCATCTCCCAAATTGACATATCTAATGCTCCTAACAATTGTCTAGCATTTTCAGCATCTGAAAAGTTAACATTGACACTACGCAAGTTGCTGAGAATTTTATTAAAGCGAGCAAAAAGGTCGTCAATTAACTCACCGGGTTGCATCTCAAAACGCATGTATTCTTTCTTGAACATATCTTGCCTTACCTCCTTGATCGTATTGGATCCTTCATGGTAGTCACAAAGAGCTTTCCAAACATCATATGCAGATCGGAGGTGTGCAACATGGTCAAAGTCGCTTTGAGTCAATCCTTGGATGATCAAGTTGCGAGCCTTGTTGTTGTTGCCAACATCTCTCATGTTCGCAGCCGTAACTTGATCGTTTTGTGGTACATCGAAGTTCCGGTAGACCTTTTCCCATATGGCGAAGCCTTGCGCCTGTATGTAGGCCTCCATCCGCGCCTTCCAAACCTGAAAATCGATGTCATTGAACACACAAGGTTTTGCGGAGTACTTCTCCATGATGGTTAGTCAAAACACGTGCAAATCACAAAGATTAGAGCACCTTGGCTCTGATACCAATTGTAGGATCGAAGAGCACGTGAAAAGCTACCAGAGGGGGTGAATGGTAGATTAAAACTTTTCGCAGCGGAAACAACAAAAACCCCTCAGCAAAAGTCAATCGGTTAAAGAAACCGTGTGTGCAAGTGTTTTCAAACGTGTTCAACCGTGACAAATCAAGTAGAGAGGTATAGAATCAAGTCATGGATCTAATGCAACAAGAATCACTTGAAAACACGAAGTAAAACTTGAGATACGATCAAAACATTAAACGAAGATCAATCTGTTCTACCCGATATAAAACAGATCTGCAACGCTGCAAAGAAACTCGTGTATCTCAAAAACTACAGATCCGAAGCTCGTGAAAATTTCACAGATAATAGATAATTGAGTTGTGAAGACAACCCAAAAAGAATCACGTCAATCGGATCTGTAAAACTCGAGTTATGAACGAAACACCGAAGCAATGTCGGTCTGTTCAGAAACTCGGCGAGAAAGACTTGACGAAAAACAAGTCGGACGAACAAGGCACAAAAACTCCTCGAAACTATGAGATTTATTCAATAGAAACACTAGAGGAACAGCCCAAAGTTCTCTACCCACGAGAGCTCTGACCTCCCTTTCTTTTATAGCCAGCCCTCAGGCTAAATAATCCAATCTAGGACTCCTACTCCTAATTGGACTCGTATCCTAACTTACCATAACTGCTCAGGACTCTCCTATTCGCAGATAGAAGCAATCGTGAGACTTCCAAACACCTTAGGAACGTCCTAAACATTACTAAAACAACTCAACTTCGAGCCTAGCACGAAATCCTATCATAACCAATTAAAATCTTTCATATTTGAGCCATATCCGACTCAGCATCAGCCTGAGTACGCAATCCAGCCGGTTGGACCTTTCCGACCAATTCTTTACGTCCACTTCTCTTCATCACGCCTTGGAACAATGTTGACACGTCCATGCACTCCTTGCACACGTGCAAACACCTTCCAATGACGTACGCAGCCTTCATATGCACTGCCCTTGATCCAAACATGCTGCGCGACCTCCCGATCAACTCAACCACAGCTCCTCCCGAACTTGGTTGTTGGAACCTCATCTCCTCCCTGAGACTAGTCCAAGGATCCCGTCACCAGCCATGTCTTGAACTCAAGCAACACCTGCACATGAATAAACAACCAATTCTTCCGAGCACAAGTCTTCGACTTGACTCACGTTAGTTCGAAAACCACAACACCTTACATGAGCACGTCACATAAGCATGTTGCAAACCATATCGAATGATAACAGCCATAACCACCAAAACACACCAAAAACTTAGCAAATTAATACTAAGCAAACCTTCCCATAAAGCTAGTTTGAAACATTGTGAGTTAAAAGCAAAAACAAGATGCTGCAGTTCTACGAGTTGAACTTCACGGGAGCTCACTAAAAACAAGCTCCGGACCTCACAGAAGCTCTTCGGACCTTGCTGGAGCTCTCCGGAACTTGCGTCGGACCTTGCCAACACTTGGCGGACCTAACAAAGAACTTGTCGGACCTTGCCACAGAAGAATGTTTTGGCAATATTCAAAACTTTGAATGTTAATGCTAACTTTTATCCTAATTGCCAATGTATTCAGCACACATAGGTCTCACAGGATCTCTAATGTGCCTTGGCGTAAGGTTCTTCACAACCTGTTGCTAAAACATTCAAAGTAAGGTTCAAATAATTAGGGGAGTCCTTTGCAAATTAATTACCTCATGTACCCTGTACCCATCATGTAGAAGTTCCATGTATAGGAGAGACGGGTCAGTCTTGCTGAGCCATCATGCTCACTGCTTGTGTTTGAAGCTTTTGCAGGGATCTATGAGGAAGGGACTCCAAAGGAGGAGACGGAATCCCAGGAGGGGAAACCCGTCGAGTAGGAGTCGTGCACGCCACCGTGTTAGTGTGTGTGCATGCTAGCGGGGACACCTTCACGGGCTGAATGTGAACTCGATGCGTTGTCTACGCCCGTGAGTGTGGACTGAACATATTTTGTTGTAAAAGTGTTCATAAACCTGTTTATGTAATAAAACTTTGCTTCCGCTTTGTGCCTTTGATTTGTGTTATCCGGTGCTGTGCAACGCAGCACCCCTCAGCGTGATCCTGGCTCGACATGGCCGATGGGGTCGTGTCAACTACAGTCTTCACTCATGTTTGACTCTGCAGTTTTAAGTCAAAGAAAATTATAGTTATTTTATAATTTATTTATGTCACGGCCCTACATCTATTGGAAAGGATAGGTCCTAAACCCACCCAAGAGTGACCGAAACGAACGTGCTTATGACATGACACGAGGTCTAGATTCAGACGAAATTTTGGCAGCATAACCCCGCTATTCTCCACCTGCACGCCCGAAAATGGTGCAGCGGAGAACATTAGGGTTACGCTGTCGAAACTACGTCCAAATCCAGACCACGCGTCTCATCATAAAAATGCCCTCTCGGTCACTCCCAGGCTGTGCAAAAAGGGATTATTCCGAACCTACACGCCTCACATGTGTAACACATGTGAGACGGGCCAGTTCGAAACGGGTGACGCATATTGTAAAGGTTTACGTCAATCTTTCATTTTTGAGTCATTTAAAAGAGAGAGAGGAAAGAATGAGAGAGAAGGAAAGAACGAGATAGATAATGAAAGAACGAGAGAGAGACAGAGAAGTGGGCAGCCGTCCTAAGTTATGCCCCAAGAGGCGGCACGGCTGGGCAGCGGTGGCGGCGCGGCGGCAGGGCGGGGCGTGGCGGTGGGGAGGCGTGGCGGCAGGGCAAGGCGGCCTAGGTTGTTCACCCCGTGCTTGTGTAGACGCATACATTACCACTAAATAGGTCGTGTCGGGCCCTAAATAGGCTGTTTTGGGCCAAACCAGTCCAAAGCCCATTTATGTACATATAGTACTTAAACACTCAAACAATCAAAATAATAATTAAACAATAATCAATTAAACTATTGACTCATATGCATTAATCATCTAAGCAATTAACAATTCATTTAAACAAGCATAATTACCATAGTTAACAAGCTTATCAATTCTAAGCAATTAAAAAATTACACCTAGCTAGCAATTCAAATAAACCTAGGCAATAATTAAACCTAAGCATATCAATTCATCTAAATCTAAACAATTAGCCACTAAACAATCAATCCCAAATAAGCATAATCTAAACAATTAGCCACTAAAACAATTGGTAATTAAAAAAAAACTGAGCTTCCTCGGTTGCCTCCATGGCCGGTAATGGAGGCAGGCGTGGGGGACGCTGGCTGCCGGCCATGGGGGTCGCCAGCCGAGTTGGGGAGGGAGGCTGGCGGCTTAACTCACGTTGGAGGCGGCGCGGCGAGCGGAACACTGCGAGGCGGGCGGCGCACAGCGTGGAGGCGGACCGGCACGGTGCGGCGGCGCGCAGCGCGACCGGCGCAGGGCCGGGCTGCGCGGCGACGTGGGAGCGCGGTGGGGCTAGGCAGCGCGTGGGGCGGTGCTGCGGGGCGGCGGCGGCCGGGTGCGCTGCGGCGGGGCTGCGGCTTCCGGTGCGGCGGCGGCCGGGGTGGAGGGCGGGGCGGTGGCGGCCGGGGCGGGGAAGGCCGGGGCGGCAGCTGCTCGGGTGGCGGGCAGGGCGGCGCTTCGTGCGGCGGGCGGCGCTCGGGCGCGGCGGCGGGGGCTCGGCTCGGTGCCGGCGTGAATGCCCGCGCCGACCCGGGCCTGCGGGTATATAAGACTTATTTACGACGGCCCGTTGTGTGACCGTCAAAAATATGCTTATTTACGACAGCCGTATTTAGATACGACAGCCAGCCGCACAGGCTGTCGTAAATAAGGGATATATACGGCAGCCTAGGGTTGGCTGTCGTATATAAGCTCTATTTACAACAGCCAATTAATAAACGACTGTTGTACCATCGTATATAATCTTATATACGATGTCCTGTTTGGACCGTCGTATATATGTTTATATACGACGGCTGGCCGTCGTATGTGAAGCCGGCTGTTGTATGTTGACCTCTTTCCTGTAGTGGCACATATGCATTCACTTGGTTCTATTTTTGGAACAGGGAGTCACAGATTAGTATCAGAGCCATGTTGACTGTAGGACGCAAGCCTAGGTAGAATGGACACTCTAAAACACATAGGCACACCCCTCTAAACTGCTATTTTTGAAAATTGCTTGCTGGTGCACTTTACTTGTCAATTCAGCCACCGCAAAGTGCTATTTTCAGCCCCTATTTTCTCTTCTTTTGGACAGCAACACTTTTGCTTTCTTGCTCCATAGCTTCTGAAGTTTTGGAGTTATTTCTTCCTTCTCTAAAGTTTCTCATGTCTTATTTATAGATGCCGGTGATTAGGAGCACAACACGCATAAGGACTTGTCCACCACCACGTAGGAGTGCACTTAACCCCATTGAGGTATCCGATGGACCATATTGGGAGGAGGTGAAGATGGAACCTCATGATGAAGAGGAAGTCAGTAGCTCTATGCATGAGGAATAGGACCCGGAAGAGGTGGAACCATTCGAAGACGATATGGAGGTTGGTCCACAATAACGGCATTGGTACGCACCTCAGGAGGAGTTTCACGCGGGCTTACACCCTGTGGAGCCTCACGAAGCTATGACGGGAGAGATGAACCCGAGGAGGAGCCACCCCCTGCTAAGACTTAGAATGAAGGTGATGAATGAGCCAACCGTTCAGTTCAAGAATTTTGGTCCGACGGAATGGAAGTAGGACACATATCCAAGGAGCTTAAAGAATTTCTGGACTGCTGCAGCCTATACCCGGAATATCTTCTCAAGAAAGTGCCTCGTATCGGACATGAAGAGTGGAAGACTGAAGTAACCATCCTATCTAATGGTAGGGTTGTCACCCGGCACTTCACACCCACAGGAGGAGCTCTTTCCAACCGACAAGATGGTGACAAGTCTCAGAGGTTGCTCGTGGAGTTATGAAACCGCTATGAAAGCGCACAAGAAGAGATCCATTACCTCTGCAAGAAGATGTACTTGATGGAAAAACAAGAGGAGACTCATGCCAACGAGGGAGCAAATGGGGCATCAGAGTCATCTATCCCTACATGGACTGCCAACTCACCTGTAAGGGCCTAAGTTTTTGGTACATATTCAAGTGTTCATCACCCCACACACACACTTCATTTGAAGAAACTTGATGAACACATTTGAAGAGCAAGTAAACACCATCAATATGATCATTAGAGAACAAACTCACACCATGCAAAAGTGGCATTTCCCACATGCATCATATAGGTCCTGGGCATACGAAAAGCTCCTACACCTTGTTAGGAATATCCATGCCAAGTTTCACCCAAATTCAAAACCTTTTTGAAGTTCTTTTGGGTATAGATAGAAAGAGGGTGGTTTGAACTCAAATTCAAATTCAAACTGTTTCCATCCCATGAATTCAAAAGTGGGAGGCATATTCTTACTCAGCACATTTTCGTGAGCTCACACGCCAATTTTCATTCCAATTGGAGTTGATCTTGACATGAGCTAAGTTTAGAAAATTCAAACTTTGTTTGAATTTCAAACTGCATATGTGCTGAAAATTTATTCAAACCAAACCCAATTTGAATTTATCCAATTCAAATGGCCCAGGGGTAGATAATTCAAATAACCATGGGTATAAGGGGGTTACTGTTTGTAACAGTGAGAGGAAGTTAATTTCAGAGGTTAAAAAGGGGGTGGGACCCACATGTCAGCTTCTATAGCAATTCAACCGACTGAAGTCACCGGGCTCTGTTACTCGCGCGCAAGCCAGCAGCCGCCACGGCGAGAGAACGATCGGGACAGCAGCTGCTTCCCGCCCCGACCCGCTGAACCGCCTCACGGTCTTCTTATCCCTGCAGCCAAGCCAGCCTGGGCAGAACCAATCAGTCCCTCGCCTCCTCGCGCAAGAAACTGATCAGAGCAGCCGCTGCTCCTCCGAGCGTCGGCCACCCGCAAATCTCGCGCACAAGCCTCAGCTGAGCAGCAAAACGGCACCACAGTACCCTCCACTACCCCCTCAAACCATCATCCAGTGATCTCGTGCTCTCTACCCCGAGAATCACACTGATCCGTGGCAGTCGCCACCAAGCGAGAAGAGGTGCTCTCGTGGGCAGCCTCATCCCGGGCCTGTCACGATCAAGACAAGCTGTTTTCGGACGCACAAGCACCTCCTGCAACTCATCTCCAAAGCCTGAGCCAAGAGGTTGAGCGTGGACGGCAAATTTTGCAGTTTGCTTCCAGCTGGTGCAAAGTCACCTTCGGGTAAGAAACGTTGAAATTCCCGTTTGATGCTCGTTTAAATCCCCTCAAACTTCACACACAGGAGCTAAACTTAGGGGCCACAAGTTGGCTTCACAACACATAGCGTAAGAACCCTTGTACATAGCGAAATTCCAAGCTTGCCAACGGCGGATTATTCGGGCAGCATCGGGCGCACGGTGAGACCCACTTGGGAGACCTCCCAGAGCCTACCCATCGCCATGTCGAGCTTCCTGAGCCACCACCGGTGCTGTAGAGCCGCTTCACCAGGCGTTTGGCAGGTCAACGGACTCTTCCCGAGCCGCTGCGCCGTCGCGAGCTCGGTTAGAGCCAACGTCGACGAGGGGAAACCCTCCCAACATGTTCAGCGCACCAAATTAGGGGCTAGCGGCGACTTGGAGCTCGGGAGCTGACCGGACGGTCGAGTTCGGCGGTGCTCCGGCGACCCCGGCGGCGCTACCACGCGGGAGGCGTGAGGTTGAAGACGACCGAGCCGGGCCCGCTGTCAGTGGGAGGAAACCGGGCGGTTTGATATTCTGTGGACACGGACCGACTGTCGCAGCACGGGAATTAAATCTGTAGCCCGGTGTGCCGTCGCCTCGGCGCCCGACACGTGTATCTGTGGACCCACCGGCAGATTTAAACATTTCCCCGATTTTCAGATTTAGTTCAAACTTCAAACCCACATAACTTTTCCTAGAAAACTCCAAATCGTGTGAGCCGAATTTTGTTGGATTCAGCTCTCTGCGTACTTTTCAGCAAATCAAGTTTTACTTCATGAAAATCTATATTTCTCCAGAATTAATTATTCAAATTTTAAACTGGTTAGAATTTTAACTGAAGAACCCTTTGGAGAAAAATTCTGAAATTTTGCCGGGAGGTCCTACAAAATATCCATGAGCAGCCATAAAAATTTCAGATCCATTGGAGCTCGTTTTGTCCACCTAATGGTGTGATTAATAAAACTGTTCCAGAAAAAATAGAAAATGTCCAGAAACATTTTCAGAATTTCTCTGAACTTGTTTAGCTCATATCTTAGGCTAGGAATATTCAAATTAAGTGAAACCAACTCCATTAGAACCCTCTGAAAATCTAGATTTCAGAAAGTCATGGCTTACTCCATGAAAATCCCTAGAACACCCTAGAAGCTCTAATTAAGGTCAAGTACATAATTATTTGTGGAGAGCTCAAATGAGCTTTGCTGCATATAAAACTTGGCCATGTCTCTGTTTAGGTTGTATCCAAACCACAGTAAAAATTTCAGAATCATTGGGTCTTTCTAGTAGGACTTATAGGCCTCACAAGTTGAAATTCAATTCAAATACATTTAATTAACACATATACTTGTTATATCATGTAGTCGCTAAGGTTGAGGAGGAACCCAATGTCTTAGACATCGTAACTCCGGAAGAGCAGCTAGCCTACGACCAAGAGCAGAAAGGCAAGCTCCGGTTTGCGTTAACCCTTTTTCAAATTTTTACTGTTTTGAGCACTTACTTTGAGTACCATTAATTCTTGCATTAAAGTCTTGTTTAAAAACCCAAATGCATAGCCAAGAAAACCATGGGTTGGGATTAGGATTAAAACCCCGTTTAGCTACTGCAATGCTAGGGTAGGGTAGGGTAGGATTCGGTACAAGTCGAGTAGTTGGAACTACTCGCGAGGATAGGCTAGAGGCACTCGACTCGGGTAGAGATAGCAAATGAAACACATGGCAAGAAAAATGAGGCCGAGCAGAGAGTAAGGGCAGCAGGACTTTGGTGCCTGGGTGATATACCTCCGCTTGTGTCGATTGAGGATGGAGCCATGTGCGGGCCTGTTGAACAAGCTAGAACAGTACCGAAGACCTACCGGCTATATGGGAACCGGGATGATGTAACTCGGGTAGCTGGGTGTTGAGGCATAGCTAGTCGTTCAGAGGGTAGGTTGAGAGCTCGAGGTGTAAATCGGCTGGCGGCACTGTGGATGCGCGCACAGAGACCTCTTGCTTCAGACGATTGGACCGGTTCAACATTTGGCTGACGGGTGAAAGGTGGTTGCGTACGGCGTCCGTGATGGTTGCTGTAGGCAACATCGAGTACGGGCGTACGTGACGGGTTATTTGGGTAACCCTGCTGGTGTAAATCGATTATAATCGCCGTCCCTCGCGGTCAGTGAGTACCACTTGTTCACTGTATCATGACATAGAAAGAACAGGCTAGATACATGTTAAAAGTTTGCTGATTTGAAAGTTATACTCTGTTTGTTAATGCCTTGTTGTAGCTTAGAGCTAATTAAAGTTCCTTTCAACTTTGGGCAAAGTACATGAGAGAAATGTGTTTCTTGTTTGATTGCGGCTCTCTCATGTACCTTAGCGTAAGGTTCTCCACAACCTGCTGCTAAAAACTTGAAAGTATGGTTCCACTAATTAGGCGAGTCCTTTGCAACTTATTTTACCTCATGTAACCTATCATCCATCATGTAAAAGTTCCATGTATAGGAGAGACGGTTCAGTCTTGCTGAGCCTTCGTGCTCACTGCTTGTGTTTGAAGCTTTTGCAGGGTTCTATGAGGAAGGGACTCCCAAGGAGGAGACGGAACCCCAGGAGGGGAACCCCGTCGAGTGGGAGTCGTGCACGCCGCCACGTTAGTGTGTGTGCGTGCTAGCGGGGACACGTTCACGGGCTGAACGTGAACTCGATGCGTAGTCTACGCCCGTGAGTGCAGACTGAACATATTTTGTTGAAAAAATGTTCATACACTGGTTTAGGTAATAAAACTTTGCTTTCGCTTTGTGCCTTTGATGTGTGTTATCTGGTGCTGTACAACGCAGCACCCCTCAGAGATTGCTTGAGGTTTGACGCACTACAAAGGTCATCTTTTTTAAAAATCCAGTGAGGAACGAGCTAGTAGCTCATATAAGGATGTTATTAGTGTATATAAAGTGGCATACTAACCTAATTGCTTATGTCGGAAAATCGTGCATCTTGGGACGCTTTATGTCTTGGGGGTGCACGTAAGCACTGTCCACCAGTGCGCACAAGCTGAAGGGTGGAGCCCCACGGGTGGCAGGTAACCTGACCCGCTTTAATATCCTCTATGACTCGTCATGTCGTTTGGGGTATTTGAGCAACGTCTGCCCCTGGAGTGCTTTGGGCAATTTGGGAGACCCCGTCATGTGGTCAGTAACGTCAACACGTAGCTCAAGGCATGTTTGGCTTGAGAACATCCCGACGAGTGATGATGGCCTGGTGTACGAACTGTATGGATACCGGGCTCGGTGTGCAGCCGAGTTAAATGACTGTGTGAGTTATCTGCAGGTAGCCTAATCACGAAATGGTAGACATGTAGCATCTGTGTGTGAGTGACGCTTAGTCCCACTGAACTAACGAAGCCGGCAATGTCCGGTATAGGTTTTTCTTTGTGAGGACGTAGTACCGACATGCTCTGGTTACGCATCGACGTCACACCCCACTAAATGAGCAACTCCATTGTAAAACTTGAAGTTTTAATCCAGAGTACTAAAAACTTGATGTAACTCCTTCCCTTAATCAGGATATTCAAAGTTAACAAGTTTTCAACTTATAGGATACTAAGGACAAAGTCCCCTGTTTTCAGCTGAATTAAGGCTGAAGTTAATCAGAGGCTAGAGGTCGAGTTATTTCGAGGTTGGGGTCATATGATACATTTATGGAAAACATTGGAAGATATTTACAACTTTTCTGTTTAGGTCCAGAGGTGTTTCATCCTTTAACCAATCGAAAAATGCAGTAGAGTTGAAACTGTCCAGAAAACAGGGCAGAGCAAACACTCTCTGTAATTCTCTGTAAATTGAGTATAACTTCCTGCATAAAAATCCAAAAATAGAAAATGAGGTAGTTCTGAAAAATTCATGAGATGGGTTACAACTGTGTAACAGAATTTTTTGTCATATTGGGAGTAGAATTAACTGGAATTCTTGGATCAAATCAGTACCTAAAGCAGGGAGGTGCTGTCCAATTTTCTCCAGAAATTCTATCAACTTCAACATCTCATAACTTTGGAACCAGGAAAGATCTTAGGCTAAGAAAATACTTTATGGAAATATATTGAAGTTAGCTTTAACTTTTATGTTGAGCTCCAGAATTGTTTCTGCCTTTACCATGGTCTAAATCAGGTTGAAATGGAAACTGGTCAGGGCTGCCATCTTGGACAGCAGAGCAGTAGTCAAATTTGTATAAATTTGAACTATGTTTCCAAGTTTTATGAGTTGAATGACATGTTTTATGTTATAAATCAATGATTTACTGTTCAAATAAATATTTGACATTTCTCAAATATGTTTCTACAGATGACAGCGGATAGACAGTTGAAGAACCGGTGGGTGGTGTCCCACTGTTCTCCCCGCAGCGGCTATCCGGAAGCATTGAGGCAAATGCTTCAATATTTCGGGTACAGCAAGATGCCGCAGTACTTTGCCAAAGAAGAAGGCGAGAAGGGGAACAAGGCGTGGAAAATCCATGTAGAAGTTCCTGTTGGGCCTACGCCACCCGGTTGGGCGCCGTTCACTGTTACGGTGAGGGGTAGACAACCGGAAGGGAATGTGGCAAGTGGCAGGCCGCGATACCATGTCGCGTTTCTGCCAGATACACGTGAGAGCTATGGAGGGCACTCCATACACGCTCGTCCCGGTGGAGGGACGGGCTAATCACGTGTGGGAAGGGAGGTACATGGAGGCAACAGATCCGGGTTGCCCAAGGTACAACCCCGCGGAGGCAAACCTCAGTCTCCAGATAAGGGCGGAAAGGCCGTGATGGACAGCCAAGCTGTTCATACGGAAAATCTCGCCATGAGGCACGAGGAGAGCAACAGCCATAGAGACCATTTCAAGAGTGCTCACAGTGCACTCCGCAATGTGCTCCTTCCGATGATCAAGCGACTGAACGAACAATATAATCAGCTGCATCGTCTGAAGAAGGCGAAGAGGAAAAGCCGTGTCGACATCACGGCTTTGCAACAGCAGGTGGAGGCTCTGACCCAGCAGAACGAGGTCCTTACACAAGAGCAGGACGACGCTATAAAGGAGGAGCAAGGCTGGGAAGAGGACTACAACCAATCCATGGACGAGTTGCACGCGTTGCAGGACCTCGTACCTCCGGTAATGGGCATACCGGTGGTAGGTGCCGTACCCGTGGTCTTGGGTCTTCCGGCAATGGGGGAACCCGAGCCGGAAGAGGAGGTTTTGGACCCAGAGCCACCAGCAGAGGTACCGGAGGAGGACGACCCGCAGGAGGTCGAGTTCTACTCCGAGTAGGGGGTTACTGTTGCCAAGTAGGGTAGCAAGGGTGATGTAACCCAAACTTTTATAATCGATGACATGTCGTGTAGACAGTAGTGCATGTATAGATAGTGATGACATGAGCACGAGTTCTCAGGGATCCGAGACTAATGTATCTTGTATAAAGTTTATGCTTTATCAATATATGTGAATGTTGTGCAAATTATTCCTGCGTCACTTCAATACCTACTGTTGCATATGGAATTTTTAAGTATGACATGTGCTGATCGCTGCTGTTTTGAATTTCATAATGACTCGTACTCGTGCCTACCCGGACGTTGGGGGTTCCAGTCAGGGGGGAGAGACCTCCTAACAGCCTCCCGAGGACTCCTCAGGACAGCAACAACAACAGCAGCAACAGCAACAACCGCCACCGCCACCGCCAACGGTTACTTTGGCGGATATTGTGGCAGCAATGGCGGGTTCTCATCAGCAGCACACGGAGTTGCTGCAAACTCTTATTGCAAATACGTCTCGACCAGAGAGGCGTCAAGATCGTGAGGAGCGTCAACAGAGCTCCTACTCCGATTTCCTGGCTACTCATCCCCCGGTATTCTCAAGGGCGGATGAACCCATCGATGCGGACAACTGGCTCCGCACGATGGAGATGAAGTTCGGGCTGCTCCAAGTGAGTGAGCAGCGCAAGACTCAGTTCGCGGTCCAACAGCTCCAGGGATCCGCGAGCGCGTGGTGGGCGAACTACAGTGCTTTGCAGCCCACCAACCGAGTTATGACCTGGACGGAATTCAGGACAGCCTTCAGGGCCTATCACATACCGCCGGGTATCATGAAGATGAAGACGCAGAAGTTCCTACGCCTGCAACAAGGGAGCCGAAACGTGCTGGAATATTCCAGGGCGTTCAATGATCTTGCGCTCTACGCGTCGTATCACGCCGATACGAACGAGAAATGGCGGGATCACTTCTACCAGGGGCTTAACCCACTCCTTAAGGACAAACTGGCGATGTTCAATCGCGGCAGCCTCAACGATATAATTGATGCTGCGATTGTTCAGGAAGACTCCGGCAAGGAGTTAGCGGCGGCAGAAAGGAAGCGTAGAGCGCCGCAAAGCAGCGGAGAAGGTGGTGGTCCTTCTAGTAAATACCGGATGGGTAATCGCTCACCATCGGGTCCATGCTGGCAGCCACCACAGCGGCCGATGCCACTCCGTAGTCGGCCATATTCTCCACCGGCATTCAGGCCAGCACTGCCAGTACCACCTCCGCAGCAACTACGACAGCGGGCGATGCCACGTGCGTATGCACCTCAGCAGCGCATGCCGGGCTTTCGTCCCCCGAGCACCGGTCAAGCAGCAGCCACATGCTACAAATGTGGTCATCCCGGACACTTCGCCAGCAGTTGTCCGGAGAGTCAAGGCCGCGGAGTTGCACCGCAACTTCTGGGGAGGAATCAGCCCTGGAACCCCACTAATGCGCGGCGGGCAAACCCTAGGCCCGGCACCGTCCACCGACTTGCCATAGAGGACGTGCCGTAGGGTGAACCAATCCTTGCGGGTATGTTCCAACTACACTAGCATCCCGCCATAGTACTATTTGATTCAGGCGCCACGCATAGCATTATTAGCCAAGCTTTCATTGCTAAATACAGCTTGCAAATACTACCCACCGATAGTCCATACTTGATTTGTTCACCGGGTGGGAAAATTTCAGCAAGCATGCTGGTTCCAAAAGCGCCATTATGCCTAGCGGGTAGAGTGTACCCTACTTCCCTCATAGTCTTAGAGGGACAGAAGGTCGATGTCATCTTAGGGATGTCATGGTTAACCCGCCACGCGCGATTTTAGACACCGTCCTCCGAATTGTGCACTTGAACTCAGAAGTGCACGAATCTCATTCCTTATTTCTGGACAGTCCAGAAATAAAACTTCCAAGTATCTATCAATCCACAACCATCAGATTGGAAGACATTCCAGTAGTCCGAGAGTTCCCTGACGTATTCCCGGGGATGCCGCCCGACAGAGAGGTGGAGTTCAAGATTGAACTTGCACCGGGAGCCATACCAATATCCCGAAGGTCGTACAAGATGGCGCCCACGGAATTGGTGAACTGAAGACTCAGCTAACGGACTTTCTGGAGAAGGGTTTTATTAGGCCGAGCTCCTCACCATGGGGCTGTTCGGCATTATTTGTTTAGAAGAAGGATGAGACGTTGCAGCTTTGCGTGGACTATCATCCATTAAATGCTGTAACTATCAAGAACAAGTACCCGTTGCCACGGATCGACATGTTGTTTGATCAGTTGGTCGAAGCAAAGCTCTTTTACAAGATGGACTTAAGATCCGGGTACCACCAGATTAAAATACGGACTGAGGATATTCCGAAGACGGCTTTCTCGACGACGTACGGGATTTATGAGTACCTGGTCATGTCCTTCGGCCTCACCAACGCTCCAGCTCACTTCATGTATTTGATGAACTCGGTATTCATGCCGGAGCAGGACAAGTTTGTCGTGGTCTTCATCGACGACATATTGGTATATTCCAAGTCGGAGGAAGAACACAAGAAGCATCTGCGTATAGTCTTGCAACGGCTGCGGGATCACAAGCTATACGCGAAATTCAGCAAGTGCGAATTCTGGATATCGCAAGTGCCTTTTCTCGGGCATATCATCTCAGCGGAGGGCGTCGCTGTAGACCCGAGTAAGATCACACAAGTGCTGAATTGGAAATCCCCGAGAACTGTTCACGAGGTACGGAGTTTCCTCGGACTCGCGGGATATTATCGCAGGTTCATTCCTAACTTCTCGAAGATTGCCAAGCCGATGACGGAGCTGCTGAAGAAGGCTACCAAATATGTTTGGAGTCCAGCATGTGAAGCAGCATTCAAGGCTTTAGTCAAGCACCTAACATCAGCACCGGTTTTGGCGCAGCCAGACACAACAAAACCGTTCGATGTGTACTGCGATGCATCCGGCATTGGGCTCGGATGTGTGCTGATGCAAGACCAAAGGGCGGTCACGTATGGATCACGGCAGCTCAGAAACCATGAGCAGAATTATCCAACTCATGATTTGGAGCTCACTGCCGTGGTACTCACACTTAAAATGTGGAGGCACTACCTACTCGGTAACTTCGTACATTTATATACCGACCACAAAAGCCTCAAGTACATATTCACTCAGAAGGAGCTAAACATGAGGCAGCGAAGATGGTTAGAGTTGATAAAGGATTACGAAATACAGATCCATTATCACCCCGGCAAGGCAAACGTAGCGGCGGATGTGCTGAGCTGCAAGTCACACGTCAACAACCTGACCATCACACCGTTGGAAGAGAGCGAGCCACCATTGCATGTGATTCCACATGGAGCTCTCTACAACTTAGCTTTGATCCCCACCATCCGTGAAGAGATGGCGGCAGCTCAGAAACATGACAAGGGCATGTCGCATTTGCGAAGACGTATAGATAGTGGGGAGCTGAAATGTTTCCGGATAGACGGAGACGGCGTCCTATGGTTCAAGTACCGGATTGTCGTACCCCGTAACCCGGAGTTACGGCAGAAAATCTTTGATGAGGCTTACTTGTCAAAGTTTTCTATTCACCCCGGCAGCAAAAAAATGTATCAAGAACTCAGAAGCAAGTTTTGGTGGACAAGGATGAAGCGGGAGATCGCAAAGTACGTGTCCGAGTGTGATACATGTCGAAGGGTGAAGGCAGATCATATGCGGAAACCGGGACTGCTGCAACAACTACTGTGTGGATGATCGTCGACCGGCTCACCAAAGTTGCCCATTTCATCCCGGTCAACACCAACTACAACGCCAAGAATTATGCTGAACTGTACATCTCACGGATCCTATGCTTGTACGTCGTACCGCGTACCATCATATCAGATCGGGGCACTTTATTTGTGTCCCGTTTTTGGGAGCAGCTACATGCTGCATTGGGGACGAAGTTTTTCCGTAGTTCAGCATACCACCTGCAGACGGATGGACAAACTGAGCAGGTAATCCAAATCTTTGAAGATATGCTACGAGCTTCTGCTATTAACCACGGCAAGAAATGGGATGATCACTTGCCGTTGGCCGAGTTCTCGTACAACAATGGGTACCAAGCCAGCATAAAAATGGTGCCTTACGAGGCGCTATACACGAGAAAATGCCACACACCACTGAATTGGTGTGAGTCTGGCGAAAGGGTTACTTTCGGGATTGATCTTGTCAACAACGCGGAGGAAAAGGTTCGGCTGATTCAAGCAAACCTAAAAGCCGCTCAATCCCGACAGAAACAATATGCAGACCGGAGAAGACGCCCATTACAGTTCGAAGTTGGGGATCACGTATATCTACGTGTGTCTCCGATGAAGGGCATGAACAGATTCGGGTTGAGGGGAAAGTTGGCACCCCGATTCATCGGTCCATTTCAGATTACCGAAAGATGTGGATCAGTATAATACCGACTGAAATTACCAGAAGCACTTTTCGGTGTGCATGACGTCTTTCACATTTCCCAGATGAGGAAGTGTCTTAAGCTATCAACTACCATTCAGCTGGAAGACATAGAAGAACTGAAACCGGATCTCACGTATCGGGAAGAACCGGTTCAGATTATTGATGAAAAGGCCCGAACCACATGCAACCGTACGTTGTGGTTCTACAAGGTTCCATGGAGTAATCACTACATGGACGAAGCGACATGGGAGAGCGAAGGATTTCTTCGCGCTAACTACCCCAACTTTTTCATGTCGCATATACGGTAATTTTACACCATCCTCTCTCTTATTTTCACCTTATAATCTCGGGACAAGATTCTTTTAAGAGGGGAGGAATGTAAGGGCCTAAGTGTGACGCCCTCAATTCTGTGGAAAACCACGGAACTGAGAACTAATGCATATGTGTGCCCAGGATGTTCATCACACATACACATACGTTCCACAAACTGAATTCAGATTATATATTACCACAAATAACAGAGTTTATTACAATCACCTCATGAGTCTTGGACTCATGCTTACAGCGGAAGTCTTATTTCTATGCAGCGGAAGTCCTTATTTAAATGCGGAAGCAAAAAACTAATGTGGAAGCAAAACTAAGCAGAAGTGGCTCCATCTCTACACCCTCCACAGGCAAGGTTGAGAACAGATCACACGCCATAATGCTCTACTCGGTCTTCATAGTAGTCTTCTCTTGCTGTTGATGAAGAAATAATAATGCAAGTTTGAGCACAATGATGTACTCAGCAAGTGCGGGAATAACACATGATATGCATCTCATAAACAAGGTAGGCATAAAAGGCTTATTTGCAGAAAAGCAAATTTATAAAACCATGATAAAACAGCAACTTAACTTTAGATGAATGTAGTCCCAGCATGTATTAAATTACCAACATACCTCCATCACTTCCCGTGTTCCATCCGAACATTAACCAATCCTTTACTCATACTCACGAATACCTCCTCGTATTCGCTACCATCTCATCTCATAAAACAACCTCGTCTCGCACTGAGACCAATCTCATGTCATGACCCACCAGTCATGCAACCATCTCATCTCCCGGACTCCACAGTCCCAAACCAAACCATAATCAATAACCATAACCAAGAACCTTCCCAATAACCATTCCAATAACCATCCCAATAACCATTCCAATAACCATCCCAGTAAACATCCCATCCAATCATGGCAGTTTAGCCAGGTGCTTATGACCGTAAGCTCGGCTATCATGATAGTTTTAATAACTCTGCAGAGTTTGCATCTCTTAACCCACAAGTTTGTGATTTCGTCACCCGTTGGCGACTGCAGAACCTCCATTATACCAGTACACATCTGTCGGTGTATGGTCAAGAGATCACAAAATAGCCTTTACAAAGGGGTTACTAGATGTATGGACTCACTAAGGTTTCACCGGCAGGCTAGAATCTCCAATTCTCCCACCCACGGGCCCCCTCTTGTGCCATGCAGTTCCCAGGGCAGTCCTCTCTCGACTCCCATTCCCCGCGCCTTCCACAGTCCATAACACTCTAGCAACTTACCTAATTACTCAGCTAAGCCGCACCCATATTTGGCCTTGTGGTGGCACTGTTATCCTGGCATGTGCATGCATGAACCGGTCCTTAGATCTACGGCAAGCAAAACCGCCATCTCATGCTACCTCATTCACAAACCCAGGCTTGCCTAGATCTCCCCCCGATCCATGTCCATTATTAACATCAGTTTCTTTTTATCAATACGAGTGCAGTTAGCTAGACACATGTATCTTGCTTCCCAATCCCATGGACTCAGCGAAGCATGAAGCAAAAACCATACCCGACTCATAAACTTCCCAGGTGACAAGGGTGGTTTAATCAAAACTAGTAAACTCCTATAAAAGGGTTCCCCATCATGTTTGACTCAGTACGCACACCTTTTCGCAAAGCAAAACAGTTTTACCCAAAACATAGGATCAACATGGTCAAGGAGCACTTGCCTTGTTCTTGCGGTTCCGGTTGTTCTTGATTCTCAAAACCTTGTTGCTGCAGCTCGTCGTAGACAGCTTCCTGAGCTTGTTCTGCTATGTAGGATTTACGCGCATACAAGATTCACAGCAATCAATATCATGTTCAAACCTTAAACTAGATGCGATGATGCACATGCATGCTATCCTATGATTAGTTTTATTAGATTGTTGTGCTCTTGCATGGCTTGCATGGGCAGAGGTGTTTGGATCAAAAGTGGACGTAGCGATGATCTTGTTTTTAGATCAAACTGATCATCGAGTGATCTGCCCACGAGAAAGCTTCTGTTTGAAAGAAATCGAAGAACAGACGCAAAGAGATGAACAACATGATGTCGTAAGGTGGTATGGAAGTCCTACCTCACGCTCTTCTTGTCTTCAGGGTCCTCCTCAGACCGCTTGGTTCTCCTCCGATGATCTCCCTTGTTGTGCTTCGGCGATGTTTTGCTCGGCGAGTTAGGGCTAGGGCTCTAAGTCATCGGCTCAGGAGTTGAAAGAGAAGTTCGTGGTTTCGGCCAGAGGTTTTGGGTTCTATTTATAATCAGGAAGAGAAGAGTCCTAATCTGATTGGATCCCGAATAAGAGTCTTACTCAGATTTTTGTTAGATCCTGGCGTCTTATCTTCGGTAACATTGTGGAGTTTAGATCGGTTTCCGTTGCGTACCGGTATCTTCACGCGTAAAAACCGCTCCAGACTCGTTACCTCCGTGGTGAAGAGCTCCGGAAGCTCCACGTGTCCTTCCGAGCCTGGTATCTCTTCTCCCACAGGGACGAGCTCCGGTTGTGCCGCGTGTCACGAGCGAGACCTCCCTCTTCTTCGGAGACGAGCTCCGCGCAGGCCACGTGTGGGTGCCGGTTTATCCGCTCTCCTTTCCTCAGGGACATGCCCCGAGGTCGACACGTGTTTAGCTGTGACGGACCTTCCGGTGATAAGCTCCGTTGGCGACACGTGTTCGTTAGATCCGGACTTCTCTGAGATGAGCTCCGAGATTGACACGTATCCCCCGTGACTGGCCCTCTTATTTCCACGAGGACTACCTCCGGGGATGACGGTGTCCTGCGGAAATGCCTTTGCTTCTTCCGCAGAGGCTAGCTCCATGGGCAACATGTGTCCCACAGGATCGGACCTCTCCCCTTTGCGGAGACGAGCCCCGAGCCTGCCACGTAGCCAGCTTGGCGGTGACCTCTCCCCGCTTCGCAGGGATGAGCTCCGATCACGCCACGTGGTCTGCTGGCCGTGGAAGTTGCCTTCAGCGCTCTCTGAAGGCTTTATTGGCTATTCTTTTGATAATTCTCTCTGTTCCTATTTTTCATTAAAATGTTTCCTTTTCATAGGACACGAGCATATGCTGACACCCGAGATGAGGGTGTCACAAATCTACCCCCCTTAAATTGAATCTCATCCTCGAGATTCCTTAGTAGAAAATAGATGGGGAAATTCTGCCTTGATATCTTCTTCACGTTCCCATGTGGCTTCAGCTTCAGTGTGATGGCTCCATTGTACCTTGCACCATCGAATCACCTTGTTTCGGGTGACCATTTCCTTTACGTCCAAGATTCGGACAGGGTGTTCTGCGTAAGTCAGGTCCTCTTGAAGTTCAAGTTCTCCCATTGACACTTGTTCCTCTGGCATTCTCAAGCACTTCTTGAGCTGGGATACATGAAACACGTCATGTACGTCGGAGAGGTGGTTTGGGAGCTCTAGTTGATAGGCTACTTCTCCTCACTTGTCCAGAATCTTAAATGGTCCGATGTAGCGAGGTGCTAGCTTGCCTTTGACGTTAAAACGTCGTTGGCCTCGGATAGGTGATACCTTAAGGTATACGAAGTCTCCTACTTCAAAGGTCAACTTCCTACGCCTATTGTCCGCGTAACCTTTCTATCGTGACCGGGCAGCCTTTAAGTTTTCCCGTATCGTTTGGACTTGCTTTTCAGCTTCTTGTAGTACTTCGGGTCCAAACACCTGGTTCTCTCCAGTCTCGTTCCAGAACAGCGGCGTTCTACACCGTCTACCATATAAGGCTTCGAAAGGCGACATCTTCAAACTAGCTTGATAGCTGTTGTTATAGGAGAACTCGGCATACGGTAAACTCCTATCCCAACTACGCCCACGTTTCAAGGCGCAAGCTCTCAACATGTCCTCCAAAATTTGGTTCGTCCTTTCGGTTTGCCCATCTGTTTGTGGGTGATAGGCGGAGCTAAAATCCAGTCGTGTACCCATGGCTTTCTGCAGCTTCCTCCAGAATCTAGAGGTAAACTGAGAACCTCGATTTGAGACTATCCTCTTCGGAACTCCGTGACGGCACACGATCTGCTCCATGTACAATTCTGCCAATTGTGCAACGTTGTAACTGGTCTTTACCGGAAGAAAATGGGCGGTTTTCGTTAACCGGTCCACAATGACCCAGATGGAGTTATATCCTGAATGAGTATGTGGCAATCCGACGATGAAGTCCATGCTGATGTATTCCCATTTCCATTCAGGTATTTTCAACGGTTGCAACAATCCAGCGGGTTTTTGATGTTCAGCTTTCACCCGTTGGCATGTGTCGCATAGGGCAACGTATTCGGCTATATCCCTCTTCATACCATCCCACCAATAGCAAGTTTTCAAGTCCTTGTACATTTTGGTGCTCCCTGGATGTATGGAATAGGGTGAATCATGTGCCTCCCTTAATATCATGTCGCGATGGTGTCTTAGGTTTGGCACACAAATCCTTTTTCCTAGCCAAAGCGTACCCTTTTTATCCTCTTTGAAATCTTTCTCTATCCCTTGTCGGATTCTTTCCTTGATCTCCTTGACCTCCTCGTCTGTTGCTTGGCCCTTTCTTATTTCTTGCACCAATGAGGAGTGGATCTCCATTAATTCCATGTTATTCAAGAATCCGAGGTGTAACCGTTCGAACTCCTTACGTAGTTCGGGTGGTAGCTCCCGAACCGTGAGTTGGTGGCATGCTCCCTTTCTGCTCAATGCGTCAGCTACTACATTGGCCTTCCCAGGGTGGTAGTTGATTCCCACATCATAATCCTTTATAAGTTCTAACCATCGACGTTGCCTCAAATTCAAGTCCGTTTGTGTAAATATGTACTTGAGGCTTTTATGATCCGTATAGATCTCACAGCGATGACCAAGGATATAATATCTCCAAATCTTCAATGCATGCACCACTGCTGCTAACTCCAAGTCGTGCGTAGGATAGTTAAGCTCGTGCTTCTTTAATTGTCGTGAGGCATAGGCTACCACTTGTCCTTCCTGCATGAGTACACATCCGAGCCCTTGTCTGGATGCGTCACAATATATGTCAAAACTCTTGCTTACGTCTGGCAATACCAGAACTGGTGCTGTGGTTAGCCTTTTCTTGAGCTCCTCAAAACTTTCTTGGCAGGCTTGTGTCCATTGAAATACTTTCCCCTTCATTAACAACTCCGTCATAGGTTTTGCTATCTTGGAGAAGTCTTTAATGAAGCGATGATAGTATCCTGCCATCCCAAGGAAACTTCGAATATCCCTCACGCTCTTTGGTTGGTCCCACTTTAGAACATTTCTCACCTTTCCAGGATCAACCGATACCCCTTCCTTGGAGATGATGTGGCCTAGGAAAGATATTTCCTTAAGCCAAAATTGACACTTGTTGAGCTTGGCATACAATTGATGCTCGCGCAGCTTCTGCAAGGTCAATCTCAGATGTTCTTCATGCTCCTCCTCACTTTTTGAATACACCATAATGTCGTCGATGAAAACCACGACGAACTTGTCCAAGTACTCCATGAAAACCTTATTCATAAGGTACATGAAGTATGCGGGTGCATTCGTCAATCCAAAAGACATAACGGTATATTCATATGAACCATACCGCGTCCGAAAGGCTGTCTTAGGTATATCGGAGGGCTTAATCTTCAGCTGGAAATATCCCGACCGAAGATCAATCTTGGAGAACACTTGGGCTCCTTTCATTTGATCGAACAGGTCCTCTATACGGGGCAGAGGGTATTTATTCTTGATTGTT
The DNA here is from genome assembly GCA_030760725.1 of Neostapfia colusana. Classification (NCBI taxonomy): domain Eukaryota; kingdom Viridiplantae; phylum Streptophyta; class Magnoliopsida; order Poales; family Poaceae; genus Neostapfia; species Neostapfia colusana. The sequence goes on along the minus strand of JASWHV010000007.1, from coordinate 67,240,181 downwards.
ACCTCGTTGAGAGACTTGTAGTCCACGCACATTCTTTGGGTTCCGTCCTTCTTGTCCACGAAGAGTACCAGAGCTCCACATGGTGACGAGCTTGGACGGATAAAACCCTTCTCCAACTGTTCTTGAATTTGCTTCTTGAGTTCGACTAACTCGTTGACGGGCATCCTATATGGTCTCTTAGCTATAGGTGCAGTTCCAGGTACCAAATCTATGGCAAACTCGATGTCCCAGTCAGGTGGCATACCTGGAAGTTCTTCCGGGAATACATCCGAAAATTCCTGAACCACTGGGATGTTGTCCAATGCTACTCCAACATGGTTCAAATCCGCCCGTTCGGTTGCTTGCTGGGCTGACTCAAACTCGACACGGATACCGTGTTTGTTTGTCAACTGCACGCTTCTTTCAGCACATTGGATTACTCCATTGTGCTTGCTTAACCAATCCATTCCGAGTATGATGTCAATTCCGTGGGAGTCCAGGACAATAAGGTTGGCAAGGAAGTCTACCGCCCTTATTTTAAGGCTTACTTTAGGACATACTATATTAGTCCTCATTTCTCCTCCGGGAGAATTAACTAACATAGCACATTCTAAGTGGGATACGGGTAGATGATGTTTGGCAACATATTTGGATGATATGAAGGAATGTGATGCTCCGGAATCAAATAAAATGGTGGCTGGGTTGGAGTGGGCAAGGAACATACCAATTGCGACGTCCTCAGCCTGTTGTGCTTCCTCAGCAGTGACATGGTTAACGTGGCCACGAGCATAGTTCTGCGGTCCACGGTTCCCTTGGTTGTCCCCTCCGTTTGGTCGCTGGTTCTGCTTGGGCACGTTACCTTGCTGTCCAGGGCCTCGCTTCGGGCACTGGTTAGCAAAGTGGCCCACTTCCCCGCATGCAAAGCATGCCCTGTTGCCTACGGCAGCAGGTACGTTGGGGCGGGGATTTTGAACAGGAGCGCCATTGTTAGGCCGGGGCGCAGGAGGCATGGGCACACGAGGTGCCGGTGCAACGAACCGTTGCTGCGGTGGCTGACCAGGGCGGTTCGTAGGAGTGGTCGATCCATACTGCGGTGCAGGGGGCATGTATCTAGGTCGTACGTTGCTCCCTTGGGGCTTGTATGGGATCTTCCTTTTGCACTCGCGCTCGATCTCTCGGATCTTGTTTTCCACCACAATAGCCTTATCAACCAGCTTCTAGAAGCTTACGTAGTCATTGTTGAGGAGCTGAACTTGGATCTCATTGTTCAACCCTCTCATGAACAGGTACTGCTTCCTCTGATCTGAGTTGACATCTTCGGGGGCATACCAGGGCAGTTGTATGTACTTGTTGAGGTATTCATTCACACTTTTCTGCCCTTGGCGGAGACCTTCAAACTCCTGCCTCTTGAGCATCATTATGCCAACAGGGATGTAGTGGGAGCGGAAACCTTCCTTGAACTCAGTCCAAGTGATTGTCTCCGGGTTGGCATGGGCGTTGCTCAAGGCATCCCACCAGTCAGCAGCTGCTCCCATCAGTTGGTGCGACGCAAAGAGAACCTTCTCTCGGTCGTTGCACTGAACAATGGCAAGCTTCTTCTCCATGGATTTCAACCAATCATCGGCCTCCATGGGATCACTAGCTTGAGCAAAGGTGGGTGGTCGAGTCCTCATGAACTCTCCCAGCCTGTTATGAGCCGGCGGTGGTGGTGGTGGTGGTGCCGGAACGGGGTGTTGGTTGGCCTGCAACTGACCCAAAGTTTGGATCATGGTTTGCATAAGCTGGTTTTGCATGGCCATCAACCTTTCTAGGTTGTTTTCGCCAGCTCCGGGGTTGGCAGGAACTTCCTCGTGGTCATCTTCCTGGACGTTCCTTCGGCTGGCGTTTCCTCTCACCATCTGTGAGGGAGAACGAAATAGAATAGAAGGTTAGAAGGTCAGGTAGGTCCTTCCAACTATATGCATCAAGGCGAGTTGGACTATATATATTAGTCCTTATGAGGATGTGAGCAAGTGCTGAAACATCTCACACCACCTTCTTCTTATGTGTGGATATGGACAACGTTTTTGAGACGTCCCACCACTCACACTAAGCACATATTCACAAATAATCATCACAAGGGCCCACTCACCTCCTATTCAAGGATGGTTCCCTATTCCAAGGTGGTTTCAAGGCCAATCTAAGTTATTCACCCTAGGATGCTTCCTTTGGTCAGTTTGGCTTAGCTACCTATGACTCCTATTCATGGGTGTAACTTGTTGTTAACCCATGGCTCTAATATCAATCTAAGGTTTCTATCTAGGCGTGTAACCTACTGTCAACCCGTGGCTCTGATACCAATCTGTGACGCCCTCAATTCTGTGGAAAACCACGGAACCGAGAACTAATGCATATGTGTGCCCAGGATGTTCATCACACATACACATACGTTCCACAAACTGAATTCAGATTATATATTACCACGAATAACAGAGTTTATTACAATCACCTCATGAGTCTTGGACTCATGCTTACAGCGGAAGTCTTATTTCTATGCAGCGGAAGTCCTTATTTAAATGCGGAAGCAAAAAACTAATGCGGAAGCAAAACTAAGCAGAAGTGGCTCCATCTCTACACCCTCCACAGGCAAGGTTGAGAACAGATCACACGCCATAATGCTCTACTCGGTCTTCATAGTAGTCTTCTCTTGCTGTTGATGAAGAAATAATAATGCAAGTTTGAGCACAATGATGTACTCAGCAAGTGCGGGAATAACACATGATATGCAGCTCATAAACAAGGTAGGTATAAAAGGCTTATTTGCAGAAAACCAAATTTATAAAACCATGATAAAACAGCAACTTAACTTTAGATGAATGTAGTCCCAGCATGTATTAAATTACCAACATACCTCCATCACTTCCCGTGTTCCATCCGAACATTAACCAATCCTTTACACATACTCATGAATACCTCCTCGTATTCGCTACCATCTCATCTCATAAAACAACCTCGTCTCGCACTGAGACCAATCTCATGTCATGACCCACCAGTCATGCAACCATCTCATCTCCCGGACTCCACAGTCCCAAACCAAACCATAATCAATAACCATAACCAAGAACCTTCCCAATAACCATTTCAATAACCATCCCAATAACCATTCCAATAACCATCCCAGTAAACATCCCATCTAATCATTGCAGTTTAGCCAGGTGCTTATGACCGTAAGCTCGGCTATCATGATAGTTTTAATAACTCTACAGAGTTTGCACCTCTTTACCCACAAGTTTGTGATTTCGTCACCCGTCGGCGACTGCAGAACCTCCATTATACCAGTACACATCCGTCGGTGTATGGTCAAGAGATCACAAAATAGCCTTTACAAAGGGGTTACTAGATGTATGGACTCACTAAGGTTTCACCAGCAGGCTAGAATCTCCAATTCTCCCACCCACGGGCCCCCTCTTGTGCCATGCAGTTCCCAGGGCAGTCCTCTCTCGACTCCCATTCCCCGTGCCTTCCACAGTCTATAACACTCTAGCAACTTACCTAATTACTCAGCTATGCCGCACCCATACTTGGCCTTGTGGTGGCACTGTTATCCTGGCATGTGCATGCATGAACCGTTCCTTAGATCTACGGCAAGCAAAACCACCATCTCATGCTACCTCATTCACAAACCCAGGCTTGCCTAGATCTCCCCCCGATCCATGTCCATTATTAACATCAGTTTCTTTTTATCAATACGAGTGCAGTTAGCTAGACACATGTATCTTGCTTCCCAATCCCATGGACTCAGCGAAGCATGAAGCAAAAACCATACCCGACTCATAAACTTCCCAGGCGACAAGGGTGGTTTAATCAAAAGTAGTAAACTCCTATAAAAGGGTTTCCCATCATGTTTGACTCAGTACGCACACCTTTTCGCAAATCAAAACAGTTTTACCCAAAACATAGGATCAACATGGTCAAGGAGCACTTGCCTTGTTCTTGCGGTTCCGGTTGTTCTTGATTCTCAAAACCTTGTTGCTGCAGCTCGTCGTAGACAGCTTCCTGAGCTTGTTCTGCTATGTAGGATTTACGCGCATACAAGATTCACAGCAATCAATATCATGTTCAAACCTTAAACTAGATGCGATGATGCACATGCATGCTATCCTATGATTAGTTTTATTAGATTGTTGTGCTCTTGCATGGCTTGCATGGGCAGAGGTGTTTGGATCAAAAGTGGACGTAGCGATGATCTTGTCTTTAGATCAAACTGATCATCGAGTGATCTGCCCACGAGAAAGCTTCTGTTCGAAAGAAATCGAAGAACAGACGCAAAGAGATGAACAACATGATGTCGTAAGGTGGTATGGAAGTCCTACCTCACGCTCTTCTTGTCTTCGGGGTCCTCCTCAGACCGCTTGGTTCTCCTCCGATGATCTCCCTTGTTGTGCTTCGGCGATGTTTTGCTCGGCGAGTTAGGGCTAGGGCTCTAAGTCGTCAGCTCAGGAGTTGAAAGAGAAGTTCCTGGTTTCGGCCAGAGGTTTTGGGTTCTATTTATAATCAGGAAGAGAAGAGTCCTAATCTGATTGGATCCCGAATAAGAGTCTTACTCAGATTTTTGTTAGATCCTGGCGTCTTATTTTCGGTAACATTGTGGAGTTTAGATCGGTTTCCGTTGCGTACCGGTATCTTCAAGCGTAAAAACTGCTCCAGACTCGTTACCTCCGTGGTGAAGAGCTCCGGAAGCTCCACGTGTCCTTCCGAGTCTGGTATTTCTTCTCCCGCAGGGACGAGCTCCGGTTGTGCCGCGTGTCACGAGCGAGACCTCCCTCTTCTTCAGAGACGAGCTCCGCGCACGCCACGTGTGTGTGCCGGTTTTTCCGCTCTCCTTTCCTCAGGGACATGCCCCGAGGTCGACACGTGTTTAGCTGCGACGGACCTTCCGGTGATAAGCTCCGGTGGCGACACGTGTTCGTTAGATCCGGACTTCTCTGAGATGAGCTCCGAGATTGACACGTATCCCCCGCGACTGGCCCTCTTATTTCCGCGGGGACTAGCTCCGGGGATGACGCGTGTCCTGCAGAAATGCCTTTTCTTCTTCCGCAGAGGCTAGCTCTGTGGGCAACATGTGTCCCACAGGATCGGACCTCTCCCCTTTGCGGAGACGAGCCCCGAGCCTGCCACGTAGCCAGCTTGGCGGTGGCCTCTCCCCGCTTCGCAGGGATGAGCTCCGATCCGCCACGTGGTATGCTGGCCGTGGAAGTTGCCTTCGGCGCTCTCTGAAGGCTTTATTGGCTATTCTTTTGATAATTCTCTCTGTTCCTATTTTTCATTAAAATGTTTCCTTTTCATAGGACATGAGCATATGCTGACACCCGAGATGAGGGTGTCACACTAAGTTTTTGGTACATATTCAAGTGTTCATCACCCCACACACACACTTCATTTAAAGAAACTTGATGAACACATTTGAAGAGCAAGTAAATACCATCAACATGATCATTAGAGAACAAACTCACACCATGCAAAAGTGGCATTTCCCACATGCATCATATAGGGGCTGGGCATATGAAAAGCTCCTACACCTTGTTAGGAATGTCCATGCCAAGTTTCACTCAAATTCAAAACCTTTTTGAAGTCCTTTTGGGTATAGATAGAAAGAGGATGGTTTGAACTCAAATTCAAATTCAAACTATTTACATCCCATGAATTCAAAAGTGGGAGGCATATTCTTACTCAGCACATTTTTGTGAGCTCACACACCAATTTTCATTCCAATTGGAGTTGATCTTGACATGAGCTAAGTTTAGCAGATTCAAACTTTGTTTGAATTTCAAACTTTATATGTGCTTAAAATATATTCAAACCAAACCCAATTTGAATTTATCCAATTCAAATGGCCCAGGGGTAGATAATTCAAATAACCATGGGTATAAGGGGGATTACTGTTTGTAACAGTGAAAGGAAGTTAATTTCAGAGGTTAAAAGGGGGTGGGACCCACATGTCAGCCTCTATAGCAATTCAACCGACTGAAGTCACCGGGCTCGGTTACTCGCGCGCAAGCCAGCAGCCGCCACGGCGAGAGAGCGATCGGGACAGCAGCTGCTTGCCGCCCCGACCCGCTGAACTGCCTCACGGTCTTCTTATCCCCGCAGCTGAGCCAGCCGCGGCAGAACCGATCAGTCCCTCGCCTCCTCGCGCAAGAAACTGATCAGAGCAACCGTTGCTCCTCCGAGCATCGTCCACCCGCAAATCTCGCGCACAAGCCTCAGCTGAGCAGCAAAACGGCACCACAGTACCCTCCACTACCCCCTCAAACCATCATCCAGTGATCTCGTGCTCTCTACCCCGAGAATCACACTGATCCGTGGCAGTCGCCACCAAGCCGAGAAGAGGTGCTCTTGTGGGCAGCCTCATCCCGGGCTTGTCACGATCAAGCCAAGCTGTTTTCGGACGCGCAAGCACCTCCTGCAACTCATCTCCAAAGCCTGAGCCAAGAGGTTGAGCGTCGACAGCAAATTTTGCAGTTTGCTTCCAGCTGGTGCAAAGTCACCTTCGGGTAAGAAACGTTGAAATTCCCGTTTGATGCTCGTTTAAATCCCCTCAAACTTCGCACACTGGAGCTAAACTTAGGGGTGCACAAGTTGGCTTCACGACACATAGCGTAAGAAACCTTGTACATGGCGAAATTCCATGCTTGCCAACGGCGGCTTATTCGGGCAGCATCGGGCGCACGGTGAGACCCACTTGGGAGACCTCCCCGAGCCTACCCATTTCCATGTCGAGCTTCCCGAGCCACCATGGTGCTATAGAGCCGCTTCACCAGGCGTTTTGCAGGCTAGTACGCTGGGACAACGTCAACGGACTCTTCCCGAGCCGCTGCGCCGTCGTGAGCTCGGTTAGAGCCAACGTCGACGAGGGGAAACCCTCCCAACGTGTTCAGCGCACCAAATTAGGGGCTAGCGGTGAGTTGGAGCTCGGGATCTGACCGGACGGTTGAGTTCGGCGGTGCTCCGGCGACCCCGGAGGCGCTACCGCGCGGGAGGCGCGAGGTTGAAGACGACCAAGCCGGGCCCGCCATCAGTGGGAGGAAACCGGGCGGTTTGATCTTCTGTGGGCACGGATCGACTGTGGCAGCGAGGGAATTAAACCTGTAGCCCTGTGTGCCGTCACCTCGGCGCCCGACACGTGTATCCGTGGGCCCACCGGCAGATTTAAACATTTCCCCGATTTTCAGATTTAGTTAAAACTTCAAACCCACATAACTTTGGCTAGGAAACTCCAAATCGAGTGAACCAAATTTTGCTGGATTCAGCTCTCTGCGTACTTCTCAGCAAATCAAGTTTCACTTCATTAAAATCTCTATTTCTCCAGAATTAATTCTTCAAAATTTAAATTGGTTAGAATTTTAACTGAAGAACCCTTTGGAGAAAAATTCTGAAATTTTGCGGGGAGGTTTATCAATATATCCCGGAACTACCATAAGAATATCAAATCCATTGGAGCTCATTTGATATACCTAATGGTGTGATTAATAAAACTGTTCCAGAGAAAATAGAAAATGTCCAGAAACATTTTCAGAATTTCTCTGAAATTGTTTAGCTCATATCTTAGGCTAGGAACCTTCAAATTAAGTGAAACCAACTCCATTAGAACCCTCTGAAAATCTAGTTTTCATAAAGTCATGGCTTACTTCATGAAAATCCCTAGAACACCCTAGAAGTTCTAATTAAGATCAAGTACATAATTATTTGTGGAGAGCTCAAATGAGCTTTGCTGCAAATAAAACTTGGCCAAGTCTCTGTTTGGGTTGTATCCAAACCACAGTAAAAATTTCAGTGTCATTGGTTCTCTATAGTAGGACTTATAGGCCTCACAAGTTGAAATTCAATTCAAATACATTTAATTTACACATATACTTGTTATATCATGTAGTCGCTAAGGTTGAGGAGGAACCCGAAGTCTTAGACTTCGTAACTCCGGAAGAGCAGCTAGCCTATGACCAAGAGCAGCAAGGCAAGCTCCGGTTTGCATTAACCCTTTTTCAAATTTTTACTGTTTTGAGCACTTACTTCGAGTACCATTACTTGTTGCATTAGAGTCTTGTTTGAAAACCCAAATGCATAGCCAAGGAAACCATGGGTTGGGATTAGGATTAAAACCCCGTTTAGCTACTGCAATGCTAGGGTAGGGTAGGATTCGGTAGAAATCGAGTAGTTGGAAATACTCGCGAGGATAGGCTAGAGGCACTCGACTCGGATAGAGATAGCAAATGAACCACATGGCAAGAAAAATGAGACCGAGCGGAGAGTAAGGGCAGAAGGACTTTGGGGCCTGGGTGCTATAGCTCCGCTTGTGTCGATTGAGCACCGAGCCGTGTGCGGGCCTGTTGAACAAGCTAGAACAGTACAGAAGACCTACCGGCTATATGGGAACCGGGAACCCGATGTAACTCGGGTAGCTGGGTGTTGAGGCATAGCTGGTCGTTCAGAGGGTAGGTTGAGAGCTCGAGGTGTAAATCGGCTGGCTGCACTGTTGATGCGCGCGCAGAGACCTCTTGCTCGGGACGATTGGACCGGTTCATCATTTGGCTGATGGGTGAAAGGTGGTTGTGTACGGCGTCCGTGATGGTTGCTGTAGGCAACATTGAGTGACGGGTTATTCGGGTAACCCTGCAGGTGTAAATCGATTATAATCGCCATCCCTCGCGGTCAGTGAGTACCACTTGTTCACTGTACCATGAGGTAGAAAGAACAGGCTAGATACATGTTAAAAGTTTGCTGATTTGAATGTTATACTCAGTTTGTTAATGCCTTGTTTTAGCTTAGAGCTAATTAAAGTTCCTTTCAACTTTGGGAAAAGTACATGAGAGAAATGCGTTTCTTGTTTGATTGTGGCTCTCTCATGTGCCTTAGCGTAAGGTTCTCCACAACCGGCTGCTAAAAACATGAAAGTAAGGTTCCACTAATTAGGCGAGTCCTTTGCAACTTATTTTACCTCATGTAACCTATCATCCATCATGTAGATGTTCCATGTATAGGAGAGACGGGTCAGTCTTGCTGAGCCTTCGTGCTCACTGCTTGTGTTTGAAGCTTTTGCAGGGTTCTATGAGGAAGGGACTCCCGAGGAGGAGACAGAATCCCAGGAGGGGAACCCCGTCGAGTGGGAGTCGTGCACGCCGCCACGTTTGTGCGTGTGCGTGCTAGTGGGGACATGTTCACGGGCTGAACGTGAACTCGATGCGTAGTCTACGACCGTGAGTGTAGACTGAACATATTTTGTTGTAAAAATGCTCATACACTGGTTTATGTAATAAAACTTTGCTTCCGCTTTGTGCCTTTGATGTGTGTTATCTGGTGCTGTACAATGCAACATCCCTCAGCGTGATCCTGGCTCGACAAGGCCGATGGGGTCGTGTCATCACCATGGCAGGCACCCATGTATGGACCCACCCTGTCACACAGCTAGTACAGCACCGGTTCTCACGGTTAAGTTTAGGTTTCCATTGGATAAAGCTGTGATAGGAACGCTTAGATCGTAGTAGCTTGAACAACAGTGGTGTGCTAAATTTTTGTGATGATTGCTTATGTTTGTGTGCTTGGTTGTGAGTTGTGGGATGCTTCTGCGAAAGTCCACATCCACACATAGTAGAGAGATGTGAGATGCTTTGGCACTTGTTCACATCCTCATATAGGCTGATGTTAATGAAAGAAGTTGCTTAGTTCATACACCTTGATGCATATAGTTTGGAAATCACTTCTTTCAATTCTGAATTCTATCTGAAAGTAAGCCTTAAAATAAGGGGGGTAGACTTTATTGCCAACCTTATTGTCTTGGATTCCCAAGGGATTGACATAATACTTGGAATGGATTGGTTAAGCAAGCACAACAGAATGATTCAATGTGCTCAGAGGATCGTGCAGTTGACAAGTAAGCACAGTACTCGTATTGAGTTCGAGGCAGCCCGACCGGCAACCGAGAAGGCAGCGCTGAACCACGTCGAAGAAGCGACATTGGAAAGCATTCCAGTGGTTCAAGAATATTCAGATGTGTTCCCGGAAGAACTTCCAGGTATGCCACCTGACCGGGACATTGAGTTTGCTATTAATTTAGTACCCGGAACTGCACCTATAGCGAAGAGGCCGTATAGGATGCCCGCTAATGAACTAGTCGAGCTCAAGAAGCAAATTCAGGAGCAGCTAGAAAAGGGTTTTATACGCCCAAGCTCGTCACCATGGGGAGCCTCCGTGCTCTTCGTAGACAAGAAGGATGGGACCCAAAGGATGTGTGTGGATTATAGGTCTCTCAACGAAGTGATGATGAAGAATAAATATCCGCTGCCCCGCATAGAGGACCTGTTCGATCAAATGAAAGGTGCCCGAATTTTCTCCAAGATTGATCTTCGGTCAGGATATTTCCAGCTGAAGATTCAGCCCTCCGACATACCCAAGACTCAATTTCGAACACGGTATGGTTCATATGAATATACCGTTATGTCTTTTGGGTTGACGAATGCACCCGCATACTTTATGTACCTCATGAATAAGGTCTTCATGGAGTACATGGACAAGTTTGTTGTGGTCTTCATCGACGACATCATGGTGTATTCAAAAAGCGAGAAAGAACACGAAGAACACTTGACATTGACATTGCAGAAACTGCGAGAGCATCAGTTGTATGCTAAGTTCAGCAAGTGTCAATTTTGGCTAAAGGAGATATCATTTCTAGGCCACATCATCTCCGAGGAAGGAGTATCGGTTGATCCTGGAAAAGTGGGAGATGTTCTGAAGTGGAACCAACCGCAGAATGTGAGAGATATTCAGAGTTTCCTTGGGATGGCTGGATACTACCGCCGGTTCATCAAGGATTTCTCCAAAATAGCGAAGCCTATGACTGAATTGCTAATGAAGGGGAAAGCATTTCAGTGGACACCAGCGTGTCAAGAAAGCTTTGAGGAGCTAAAGAAGATATTAACCACAGCGCCGGTTTTGGTATTGCGGGATGTGAGCAAGAGCTTCGGCATATATTGTGTCACATCAAGACAAGGACTTGGATGTGTGCTCATGCAAGGAGGACAAGTGGTAGCCTATGCATCGAGACAACTAAGGAAACATGAGCTGAATTACCCCACACATGACTTGGAACTTGCAGCCGTGGTACATGCCTTGATGATTTGGAGGCATTATATCCTTGGTCACCGATGTGAGATCTATACGGATCGCAAAAGCCTCAAGTATATATTCACACAAACGGATCTGAATTTGAGGAAACATCGATGGTTGGAACTCATCAAGGATTATGATGTTGGAACCAACTATCACTCCGGAATGGCCAATGTAGTAGCTGATGCGTTGAGCTGAAAGGGAGCATGTCACCAACTCACGGTTCGGGAGCTGCCACCCGAGCTGCGCAAGGAGTTCAAACGGTTACATCTCGGGTTCTTGAACGAGATGGAGGTGATAGAACTGAACTCCTCGCTGGAACAAGAGATACAAGAAAGGCACGCTTTGGTTAGGGAAAAGGATTTTTGTGCCTAACGTGAAGCACATCCGCGGCACGATATTAAAGAAGGCATGTGACTCACCTTATTCCATACACCCTGGCTGTACAAAGATGTACAAGGACCTGAAAACTTGCTATTGGTGGGAAGGTATGAAAAGGGATATAGCTGAATATGTTGCCTTATGCGATACGTGCCAATGGGTGAAGGCCGAACATCAAAGACCCGCTGGACTGTTGCAGCCATTGAAAGTACCCGAGTTGAAGTTGGAAGACATCAGCACGGATTTCATCGTCAGATTGCCACGTACTCAATCGGGTTACGACTCTATTTGGGTTATCGTGGACCGATTGACAAAAACAGCCCATTTCCTTCCTGTTAAAACCAAGTACACCATTGCACAACTAGACGAGCTATATATGGAGCAAATCGTGTGTCACCATGGAGTTCCGAAGAATATAGTTTCAGATCGGGGTTCTCAATTTACCTCTAGGTCCTGGAAGGAGCTGCATGAATCCATGGGTACACGACTGAATTTCAGCTCCGCTTATCACCCGCATAACGACGGGCAAACTGAGAGGACAAATCAAATTTTGGAAGACATGTTGAGAGCTTGCGCCTTGAAACATGGGCGTAGTTGGGATAGGAGTCTGCCGTACGCCAAATTCTCATACAACAACAGATACCAAGCCAGCTTGAAGATGTCACCTTTCGAAGCACTGCATCGTAGAAGGTGTAGAACACTGCTATTCTGGAATGAGACCGGAGAGAGCCAAGTGTTTGGACCCGAAGTCCTGCAAGATGCTGAGAAGCATGTCCAAACGATACGAGAAAATTTGAATGCTGCTCATTCACGACAAAAAGATTATGCGGACAATAGGCGAAGAAAATTGACCTCCAAAGTAGGAGACTTCGTGTATCTTAAGGTATCGCCTATCGGAGGCCAACGACGGTTCAACGTCAAGGGCAAATTAGCACCTCGCTACATCGGCCCATCCAAGATTTTGGGCAAGCGAGGAGAAGTAGCCTATCAACTAGAGCTGTCAAGCACCTCTCCGATGTACACGACGTATTTCACGTATCCAAACTCAAGAAGTGCTTAAGAGTACCGGAAGAACAAGTACCGATGGATGAGCTTGAGCTTCAAGAGGACCTGACCTACGCAGAGCACCCCGTCAAAATTTTGGACGTGAAGGAGAGGGTCACGAGGAATAAAGTGATCGGTTGGTGCAAGGTACAAAGGAGCCATCACACGGAAAACGAAACTACATGGGAGCGTGAGGAAGATCTCATGGTAGAATTCCCTCGTCTATTCTCTACTCTGTTGAATCTCGAGGGCGAGATTCAGTTTAAGGGGGGGTAGGTTTGTAACACCCTCAAATTCATTTCCATTCATTGCATACATTTTTCATGTAGAGAAACATTATAAAAGAAGTAGAAATGGAGAAAGAACTATAGAAATGGAGAAAGAACTATAGAAATGGAGAAAGAGCCATAGAAATGGAGAAAAGAACCATATAAATGGAGAAAGAACCATAGAAATGGAGGAAGGAGCCATAGAAATGGAGAAAGAACCCTAGAAATGGAGGAAGGAACCATAGAAATGGAGGAAAAACCACAGAAATAGAGAAGGGGATGTAGGAATGGAGAATGGGGCATAGAAAAGGAGAAGGGCAATGTATAAATGGAGAATAGGACATAGAAATGGAGAGGGGAACGTAGAAATGCAGCAAGTGACATAGAAATGGTGAGGAATGGGAAAAAGATAGCTAATATGAGCCGTTCCCAAATTTCCCCCAAAATTTCTAAATTCCACAAAAAGGGAATTTTCCCCACATTTGGGGGGATAAAATTCCCATTGCTGCCGCACCAAGTCAAATGGAGAAAAGTTTGTTAGAATTTAGTTCCAATTGGAGTAGGATTCTTTCCTCTCCTCCCCCCCTTATAAATAGAACCCAAAACCCCCTTTTGGCTGCAGCCCCCCTCCTCTTCCCCATCCTCCTAAGTCGGCGACTTGGAGGCCCTAGCCCCCAACTTGCCGAGTTGGCACCCCCCCCCCCCCGTGAGCCCCACCGATGAGCCTTGCCGTCGAGCCCCACCGTCAAGCCCTGTCGTCGAGCCCCACCATCGAGCCCCGCCGTCGAGCCCCGTCGTCGAGACCCGCCGATGAGCCCCGTCACGCCTCGCCGTCGCCGGAAAAGAACTGACGATTTGTCCTGCCCTAATCTTCCATTGAAAAACTCCCCGCTGCAGCCATTGCTAGAAGGAAGGCCCGGTCACCAAGTAGGAAGTGAGGTAGGTCTCCATTACCCATCTTACGATGTCGCCGCTGTTTCTACGCATCCGTTTTCTTCGCCCTCTTCGAACAGAAACTTTTACATGTGGACAGATCGCGTTTTGATCGGTTTTTGATGGTGGAATTGATCTAGATATTGAGTCAAGATCATAACCACGTCCACACTTGATCCCAGCACCCTTGTTCATCATAAAACCCCGTGAAAGCCTGTTAAAACATGCAAAAACATGTACAAACTGGATTAATAAAACTGCACTATAGGATTTGCATTCATCTACCCTATTGCATCTTGAGTAAAGTTTGAGCATGATGTTTGATTGCTGTAAATTTTGTATGTGCATGCTCGTGAGTAGAAGAACAAGCTATAGAGGCCATCTACGAGGAACTACAGCACCAAGACTTCGAGACACTCGAACAACAAGAACCATGGGAGCAAGGCAAGTGCCCCTTGACCATATTGTTCCCATGCTTTGAAACTGTTTTGTTTGCAAAAATGTGTATGCTTGAGTCAACTTGATGGGACACCATTTTGTAGGATTTTACTAGTTTTTTTAACCATCCTTGTTGCCGGGAAAGTCGATGAGTTGGGTATGGTCGTTTTTCCTTTTTGCTCCGCTTAATTCACGGGATACGGGAAGCTGAAATAAAACATGTCTAGCTACTGCACTCATATGAATAATGATGATGAGATCTTAATGATGTTAATGGTCATGGAATCATGGAGATCTAGGCAAGCTTGGTTCGTGAATGTTGCTGGATGAGATGGTGGAACTTGCCATAGATCTAAGCACCGGTTCATGCGAGAATATGCCAGGAAAACAGTGCCACCACAAGGCCAAGTATGGGTGCGGCTTAGCTAATTAATTAGGTGTGTTGCTAGCTTGTTATGGACCGTGGATGGCGCGGGGAATGCGAGTCGAGGAGGACTGCCCTGGGAACTGCATGGCACAAGAGGGGGCCCGTGGGTGGGAGTGGTGATTCGAGCCTGCCGGTGAAACCTCAGTGAGTCCATACATCTAGTAGCCCCTTTGTAAAGGCTATTTTGTGATCTCTTGGCTATACACCGACGGTTGTGTACTGGTATAATGGAGGTTCTGCAGTCACCGACGGGTGATGAAATCACGAATTTTGGGTAAAGTGGTGCCACCTCTGCAGAGTGTAAAACTATCATGATAGCTGTGCTTCCGGTCACAAGCACCTGGCCAACTTCCATGATTAGAGGGAAAACTTGGGATATTTATTCGGTATGGTTATGGTATGGTCATTGGGATTGGTTTTGGGACTGTTTTGAGTCATAAAAATGAGTTTGGTTTCGGTTATATGAATATGAGTTGGTTATGAATATTTATGAGCATGAGATGAACTTGAGAAAGATTAACGGCTGTATGGGACTTGATAAATGGTGAATTATGATGAGATAATGATGTTGAATTACTTGATTATGATGGGATAAATTTCACTTAGAAATAGTTGCTTTTTTATCATGTTTGTGAAATAAAATTTGCTTGCTGCAATGAGCCTTTTTATTCCCTACCTTGTTGTAAGCTACATGTCATACTTTTCCCGCACTTGCTGAGTACGACATGTACTCTTCCTTGCATTACCACATAAACATCAGCCACAGGAGATGAGTACTTCGAGGACCATGTGGAGTACTAGGCGTGCTAACTACCGTCAACATGCCTGTGGAGTTGAAGATGGAGCCTGCTGCCTTTATTGATATTCCGCTGTCGTTTAGAGACTTCCGCTGCAAGAATAAGTTAGAGATTCATGAGTGAGACAATGAGTCGATGTAATAAAGTACTTAAACACTATTTATTCGTGGTTATATTCTGAATTCAGTTTGAGGATTACATGTGTATGTGTGATGAACATCATGGGCACACATATGCATTCACTTGGTTCTATTTTCAGAACCGGGTGTCACACGGGCGCATGTTGAGACCCGACTTGGAACTATTCCCGGGCCTGTCCACCACCATGCGAAGCTTACCGAGCCACCACTGGTGCTGTAGAGCCACTCCACCAAGCTTTTGGCAGGCTAGCACGTCGGAGCGACGTCGCCGAACTCTTCCCGAGCCGCCGCACAGTCGTGAGCTCGGTTAGAGCCAACGTCAATGTAGGGAAACCCTTCCAATGTGTTCAGCGCACCAAATTAGGGGCTGGTGGTGAGTTAGAGCTCGGAAGCTGACCGGACGATCGAGTTCGGCGGTGCTCCGGCGACCTCGGCGGCGCTACCGCGCGGGAGGCGCGAGGTACACGACTGGGGCCGGGCTCGCTATCAGTGGGAGGGAATCGGGGTATTGGATCGTCTGTTGGCGTGGATCAGCTGTGGCAGCGCGGGAATTAAACCTGTGGCCCCGTGTGTCGTCGGTTCAGCACACGACACGTGTTCCCTTGGACCCACAGGCAGATTTAAACATTTCACAGATTTTCGGATTTTTTCAAACTTCAAACCCACATAACTTTAGCTAGGAAACTCCAAATTGAGTGAACCAAATTTTGTTGGATTCAGCTCTCTGAGTACTTTCCAACGAATCAAGTTTCTCTTTATGAAAATCCTTGTTTCTCCAGAATTAATTCTTTGAAACTAAACTGTTTAGAATTTTAACAGGAGAATCCTTTGGAGGAAAATTCTGAAATTTTGTTAGGGTGTTTACCAAAATATCCCTGAGCTACCATAAAAATGTAAGATCCATTTGGGCTCATTTGATCCACCTAATAGTGTGATTAATAAAACTGTTCCAGAGAAAATGGAAAATGTCCAGAAACATTTTCAGATTTTCCCTGAAATTGTTTAGCTCATATTTTTAGCTAGGAACCATCAAATTAAGTGAAACCAAGTCCATTAGAACCCTATGAAAATCTAGTTTTCAGAAAGTCATGGCTTGCTCCATGAAAATCCTTACAACTCCTTAGGAGCTCCAATTAAGGCCAAGTACATAATTATTTGTGGAGAGCTCAAATGAGCTTTGCTGGAAATGAAACTTGGCCAAGTCTCTGTTTAGGTTGTATCCAAACCACAGTAAAAATTTCAATGTCATTGGGTCTGTCTAGTAAGACCTATAGTCCTCACAGTAAAAGGCATTCAAATTGATACTTATATGTATTTATCACATGTAGTCACTAAGGTTGAGGAGGAGCCTGAAGTCTTAGATTTCATCACTTCAGAGGATCAGCTAGACTACAACCAAGAGCAGCAAGGCAAGCTCCGGTTTGCATTAACCATTTTTACAAATTTTACTGTTTTGAGAACTTACTTTGAGCAGCCACTTAATTTTTGTATTTGAGTCTTGTTTGAAAACCCTAATGCGTAGCCAAGAAAACCCGGGTTTGGGCTTAGGTCGTTTAGCTACTGCAATGCTAAGATAGTGTAGGATTCGGTACAAGTCGAGTAGTTGGAACTACCCGCGAGAATAGGCTAGAGGCACACTACTCGGGTAAAGGTAGCAAATGAAACACATGGCAAAGAAAAATGAGACCGAGCGGAGAGTAAAGGCAGCAGGACGTTGGGGCCTGGATGCCATAGCTCCGCTTGTGTCGATTGAGGACCGAGCCATGTGCGGGCCTGTTGAACAAGCTAGAACAGTACCGAAGACCTACCAGATATATGGGAACCGGGAAACCGATGTAACTCGGGTAGATGGGTATTGAGGCATTGCTTGTCATCCAGAGGGTAGGTTGAGAGCTTGAGGTGTAAATCGGCTGGCGGCACTGCAGATGCGCGCGCAGAGACCTCTTGCTCGGGACGATAGGACCGGTTCAATATTTGGCTGACGGGTGAAAGGTGGTTGCGTACGACGTTTGTGATGGTTGCTGTAGGCAACATCGAGTATGGGCATATGTGATGGGTTATTCGGGTAACCCTGCAGGTGTAAATTGATTATAATTGACGTCCCTCACGGTCAGTGAGTACCACTTGTTCACTGTACCATGACGTAGAAAGAACAGGCTAGATACGTGTTAAAAGTTTGCTGATTTGAAAGCTGTACATTGATTGTTAATGGCTTGTTATAGTTTAGAGCTAATTAAAGTTCTTTTCAACTTTGGGCAAAGTGCATGAGAGAAATGTGTTTCTTGTTTGATTGCAGCTCTCTCATGTTCATTAGCGTGAGGTTCTCCACAACCTGCTGCTAAAACTTGAAAGTAAGGTTCAAACAATTAGGCGAGTCCTTTGCAACTTAATTACCTCATGTACCTGAAAACCCTTCATGTAGAAGTTTCATGTATAGGAGAGACGGGTCAGACTTGCTGAGCCATCGTGCTCACTGCTTGTGTTTGAAGCTTTTGCAGGGGTTTATAAGGAAGGGACTCCTGAGGAGGAGACGGAACCCCAAGAGGGAAACCCCGTCGTGTGGGAGTCGTGCACGCCGTCGTGTTAGTGTGTGTGCGTTCTAGAGGGGATACGTTCAAGGGATGAACGTGAACTCGATGCGTAGTCTACACCCGTGAGTGTAGACTGAACTATTTTGTTGTAAAAATGTTCAAAAACTGGTTTATATAAATAAAACTTTGCTTCCACTTTGTATCTTTGATATGCGTTATCCGGTGCTGTGCAACGCAGCACCCCTCAGCGTGATCTTGGCTCAACGAGGCTGTGGGGCCATGTAAGCGTGGTATCAGAGCTCGCTTGAGGTTTAACGCACTACAAAAGTCATCTTTTTCAAAAATTCGGTGAGGAACGAGTTAGTAGCCCATATAAGGATGTTATTAGGGTATAGAAAGTGGCATATTAACCTATTTTCTTATGTCGGAAAAGCGTGCATCTCGGGACGTTTTATGTCTTGGAGGTGCACGTAAGCGTGGTCCACCAGTGCGCACTAGCTGAAGGGTGGAGCCCCACGGGTGGCAGGTAACCCGACCCGCTTTAATATCCTCTACGACTCTTCATGTCGGTTGGGGTATTCGAGCAACGCCCTTCCCTGGTGTACTTCGGGCAAGTTTGGGAGACCCCGTCATTTGGTCAGTAACGTGAACACGTAGCTCAAGGCGTGTTTGTCTTGAGAACACCTGTGCGAGTAATGACGGACGGGTGTATGAGCTGTATTGGGACCGGGCTCGATGTGCAGCCAAGTCTGATGATTGTGTGAGTTATTTGCAGGTAGTCTGACCATGAATTGGTAGACGTGTAGCATCCGTGTGCGAGAGACGTTTAGTGCCACTGAACTAACGAAGCCGGCTAAGTCCAGTATATGTTTTTCTTTGTGAGGAACGTAGTACCGACATGAATTGGTGACGCTTCGGCGTCACACTCCACTAAATGAGCAACTTCATTGTAAAACTTGAAAGTTTTAATCTAGAGCTGTGATACCCTCATTTCTAGTTTCTGCATGTATTCATGTTTCATGTAGAGAAAACATTTTAAAAAAAAGAAGTGGGGACAGAGAAAGAATTAAAAAGATAGCCAAAAAGAGCAAAATCCAATTCATCAAGAGTGCCGAAGACAACTCTCGCGACCTGCTGGCCACGTGGCGTCTTCGGAGCTCATCCCCGCAAAGGGGGAGAGGTCGGACCCCGTGGGACACGTGTTGCTCCGGAGCTAGCCTCTGCGAAGAAGCAAGGCCAACCGCAGGACATGTGTCACCTTCGGAGCTAGTCACCGCGGAAATCAGAGAACCAGTCGCGCTGGATACGTGTCGATATCGGAGCTTACCTCCGAGAGAACCGGTTCTATTGGACACATGATGCCACCGGAGCTTATCTCCGGGAGGTCCGAAACTGTTGGACACGTGTCGACCTCGGAGCTCGTCTCTGAGGAAAAAGGGGGTCCGGCGCTACTGGACGCGTGGCATTCACGGAGCTCACCTCCGAAGAGAGGGAGGTCCAAAAAGGATACGTGGCGCACGCAGAGCTCACCTCCGAAAGAGAGGGAGGTCTCGCTCGCTTGACACGCGGCACAACCGGAGCTCGTCTCTACGGAAAGGGGGAGACCAGGCCCCGGTGGACACGTGGAGCTTCCGAAGCTCATCACCGCGGAGGTAACGAGTTCTGGAGCGGTTTTGGATTCTGTACGCGTGGAAATACCGGTACGGGAGGAAACCGACATGAATTACACAATCTTACCGCACCAAATCAACTAAAAATAAGTTGTTAAGATTCAACGACAAAGTTGAATAGGACTCTTATTCGAAATACAATCAGATTAGTACTCTTCTTTTCCACCTCCTGAGCTGACGACTTAGAGCCCTAGCCCCAACTCGCTGAGTAAACCCATCGCCAGAGTTTGGTCGACAGAGATCGCGGGAAGAGAGCACCAACGATCTGTATGAAAGGAGAAGGACCCCGAGACCAAGAAAAACGTAAGGTAGGTCTCTGATATCACCTTACGACATGATCGTGTTTTCTTTGCATATGTTCTTTGATTCCTTTCGAACAGAAGCTTTCTCGTGGACACATCACTTGTTGATCGGGTTGATTTAAAGACAAGATCATCTCCACGTCCACATTTGATCCGAACACCTCTGTTCATCGTAAAACCATGCAAACCATGCAAGAACACGTACAAACTGATCTAATAAAAAACTGATCATAGGATTTACATGCATAAGCATCATCACATCTGGTTAAAGTTTGTGCATGGTATTGTTTGTTATGAATCTTGTATGTGCGTGATCCTGTATAGAAGGACAAGCTCAGGGAGCTGTCTACAATGAGCTGCAACAACAAGGTTTCGAGATCCAAGAGCAACCGGAACCGCAAGAAAAAGGCAAGTGCCCCTTGACCATATTGATCCTATGTTTTGGGAAACTATTTTGATTTGCGAAAAGGTGTGTGTGCTGAGCCAAACATAATGGGAAACCCTTTCATAGGAGTTTACTAGTTTTGGTTAAACCACCCTTGTCGCCAGGGAAGTTTATGAGTCGGGTATGGTTTTTGCTTTAAGCTTCGCTGAGTCCATGGGATTGGGAAGCAAGATAGATGTGTCCAGCTAACTGCACTCATAATGATTATGAGAAACTGATGCTGATGAACATGGATCGGAGTGAGATCTAGGCAAGACTGGGTTTGTGAATGAGGTTTACTTGCCATAGATCTAAGGACCGGTTCATGCGAGCACATGCCAGGATAACAGTGCCACCACAAGGCCAAGTATGGGTGCGGCTTAGCTGAGTAATTAGGTAAGTTGCTAGATTGTTATGGACTGTGGAAGACGCGGGGAATGGGAGTCGAGTGAGGACTGCCCTGGGAACTGCATGGCACAAGAGGGGTCCCGTGGGTGGGAGAATTGGAGATTCTAGCCTGCCGGTGAAACCTTAGTGAGTACATACATCTAGTAGCCCCTTTGTAAAGACTATTTTGTGATCTCTTGGCCGTACACCGACGGTTATGTACTGGTATAATAGAGGTTCTGCAGTCGCCGACGGGTGACAAAATCACAAACTTGTGGGTAAAGAGGTGAAAACTCTGTAGAGTTCTTAAAACTATCATGATAGCCGAGCTTACGGTTACGAGCGCCTGGCAAACTTCCATGATTAGTTGGATGGTTATTTTGGGATGGCTTAAAGGTAAGTTGCTGTTTTTATCATGGTTTTGATAAATAACTTTGCTTTCTGCAATGAGCCTTTTTATACCTACCTTGTTGTGAGCTACATATCATATTTTCCCGCACTTGTTGAGTACACCATTGTACTCAAACTTGCATTATTATTTCATCATCAGCAACAGGAGAAGATTACTATGAAGATCAAGTGGAGCATTAGGCGTGTAATCTGTCCTTAACCTTTCCTGTGGGGATGGAGTAGAGATGGAGCCACTGCTGCTTAGATTGCTTCCGCATTAGTTAAAAGATTTCCGCTGCTAGAATAAAGACTTCCGCTGTGAGCATGAGTCCAAGACTCATGAGACATTGTAATAAACTCTGTTATTCGTGGTCGTATGTATTCTGAAATTCAGTTTGTGGATGATATGTATATGTGTGATCAACATCCTAGGTGCACATATGCATCAGTTCTCGGTTCCGTAGTTTTCCACAGAATTGAGGGCGTCACAGAATGGTATCAGAGCCACGAGTTGACGGTAGGTTACACGCTTAGATAGATCACAGACTGGTACCAGAGCCACGGGTTGACGGTAGGTTACACGCTTGGATAGATCACAGATTGGTAGCTAAGCCACGCTAACCATAGGATGCAAGCCTAGGATGCATAGATTGGCCTTGAAATTGCCTTGGCATAGGATACAAGCCTAGAAAAGGCCATAGTTGGATCACAGATTGGCAACA
Source organism: Neostapfia colusana (assembly GCA_030760725.1). Taxonomy (NCBI): domain Eukaryota; kingdom Viridiplantae; phylum Streptophyta; class Magnoliopsida; order Poales; family Poaceae; genus Neostapfia; species Neostapfia colusana. The sequence goes on along the minus strand of JASWHV010000007.1, from coordinate 67,218,211 downwards.
CCCTAAGCCTTATAGGACCCCCATTGAACAAGCCTTGAATAGGAGTTGTGTGAGCCCTTGTGATGATTGTTTGTGATTAGTGTGAGTTGTGGGACGTCTCAAAGAGTTGTCCATATCCACATATAAGTAGAAAAAGGTCTGAGATGCCTCGACACTTGTTCACATCCTCATATGGGCTAATATATATAGTCCAATCCACCATGATGCATATAGTTAAGGGGATCTATCTAACCTTCTAACCTTCTATTCTATTTTGTTCTCTCTCACAGATGGTGAGAAGAAACGCCGGCCGAAGGAACATCCGTGACAACCAAGAGGATGGCCACGATGAAGTTCCTGTTAACCCCGGAGCTTGTAAGAATAACCTGGAACGTTTGATGGCCATGCAGAATCAACTTATGCAAAATATGATCCAAACTTTGGGTCAGTTGCAGGCCAACAACAACAACCCCGTTCCGGCACCACCGCCACCACCACCGCCAGCTCATAACAGACTGGGTGAGTTCATGAGGACTCGACCACCCACCTTTGCTCAAGCTAATGACCCCATAGAGGTCGACGACTGGTTGAAATCCATGTAGAAGAAGCTTGCCATAGTGCATTGCAGTGACCAAGAGAAGGTTCTTTTTGCATCGCACCAACTCATGGGAGCTCCCGCTGACTGGTGGGATGCCCTATGCAACGCTCATGTTGACCCGGAAGCGATCACTTGGACTGAGTTCAAGGAGAGTTTCCGCTCTCATTACATTCCTGCTGGTGTAATGATGCTCAAGAAACAGAAGTTTGAAGGTCTCCGCCAAGGACAAAGAAGCGTGAATGAGTATCTCAACAAGTTCACACAACTGTCCCGGTATACCCCCGAAGATGTCAACTCAGACCAGAGGAAGCAATACCTGTTCATGAGACGGTTGAACAATGAGATCCAGGTTCAGCTCCTCAACAATGACTACGCGAGCTTCCGGAAGCTGGTTGACAAGGCTAAAGCGGTTGAAAGCAAGATCGGAGAGATTGAGCGAGAGTGCAAGAGGAAAATGCCATACCAGCCCCATGGGAGCAACGTACGACCTTGGTACATGCCCCCGGCCGCACCGTAGTATGGATCGTGACACGACTCCACGGTCTTGTCGAGCCAGGATCACGCTGAGGGGTGCTGCGTTGCACAGCACCGGATAACAAACATCAAAGGTACAAAGCGGAAGCAAAGTTTATTACATAAAGAGGTTTATGAACATTTTTACATCAAAATAGGTCCAGTCTACACTCACGGGCGTAGGCTATGCATCAAGTTCACGTTCAACCCGTGAATGTGTCCTTGCTAGCACACACGCATACTAACTCGGTGGCGTGCACGACTCCCACTCAACGGGGTTCCCCTCCTGGGGTTCTGTCTCCTCCTCGGGAGTCCCTTCCTCATAGAAGCCTGCAAAAGCTTCAAACAAAAGCAGTGAGCACGAAGGCTCAGCAAGACTGACCCGTCTCTCCTAAACATGGAACTTCTACATGAGGGTTGACAGGTTACATGAGGTAGAAATCATTTGCAAGGACTCGCCTAATTAGTGGAACCTTACTTTCAAGTTTTAGCAGCAGGTTGTGAGAACCTTACGCTAAGGCACATGAGAGAGCCTCAATCAAACAAGAAACACATTTCAGTCATGTACTTTGTCCACAGTTGAAAAGAACTTTAGTTAGCTCTAAACTACAACTAATCATTAGCAATCAAAGTCCATCTTTCAATCAGCAACATTTTAACATGTAACTAGCCTGTTCTTTCTACGTCATGGTACAGTGAACAAGTGGTACTCACTGACCGCGAGGGACGGCGATTATAATCGATTTACACCTGCAGGGTTACCCGAATAACCCGTCACGTACGCCCGTACTCGATGTTGCCTACAGCAACCATCACGGACGCCGTACGCAACCACCTTTCGCCCGTCAGCCAAATATTGAACCGGTCTCATCGTCCTGAGCAAGAGGTCTCTGCACGCGCATCTCAGTGCAGACAGCCGATTTAAACCTCAAGCTCTCAACCTACCCTCTGAACGACGGGCAATGCCTCAATACCCAGCTACCCGAGTTACATCGGTTTCCCGGTTCCCATATTGCTGGTAGGTCTTCGGTACTGTTCTAGCTTGTTCAATAGGCCCGCACACGGCTCGGTCCTCAATCGACACAAGCGGAGCTATAGCACACAGGCCCCAAAGTACTGCTGCCCTTACTCTCCGCTCGGTCTCATTTTTCTTGCCATGTGTATCATGTGCTATCTCTACTCGAGTCGAGTGCCTCTAGCCTATGCTCGCGAGTAGTTCCAACTACTCGACTTGTACCGAATCCTACTCTATCTTAGCATTGTAGTAGCTAACGGGGTTTTCAATCCTAATCCCAACTCATGGCTTTCTTGGCTATGCATTTGGATTTTCAAACAAGACTCTAGAGCAAGAAATAATGATACCCATGTAAGTGCTCAAAACAATAAAACTTTATAAAAAGGTTAATGTAAACCGGGGCTTGCCTTGCTGCTCTTGATCGTAGACTAGCTGCTCCTCCGGAGTAACAGAGTCTAGGACTTCGGGTTCCTCCTCGACCTTAGCGACTACATGATATAAGAAGTACATGTATTAGTTAAATGCATTTAAATTGAGTTTTGAACTTGTGAACCTTCTAAGTCTCACTAGAGAGACCCAAAGACTGTGAAACTTTTACTGTGGCTTGGTTACAACCTAAACAGAGACTTGGTCAAGCTTTAGTCGCAGCAAAGCTCATTTGATCCCTTAACAAATAATTGTGTACTTGACCTTAATTGAAACTGTGAGACCTATGTGTGCTGAATACATTGGCAATTAGGATAAAAGTTAGCATTAACATTCAAAGTTTTGAATATTGCCAAAACATTCTTCTGTGGCAAGGTCCGACAAGTTCTTTGTTAGGTCCGCCAAGTGTTTGCAAGGTCCGACACAAGAGCTCCTGCAAGGTCCGAAGAGCTTCTGTGAGGTCCGGAGCTTGTTTTTAGGGAGCTCCCGTGAAGTTCAACTCGTAGAACTGCAGCGTCTTGTTTTTGCTTTTAACTCACAATGTTTCAAACTTGATTTATGGGAATGTTTGCTTAGTATTAATTTGCTAAGTTTTTGGTGTGTTTTGGTGGTTATGGCTGTTATCATTTGATATGGTTTGCAACATGCTTATGTGACGTGCTCATGTAAGGTGTTGTGGTTTTCGAACTAACATGCGTCAAGTCGAGGACTTGTGCTCGGAAGAATTGGTTGTTTATTCATGTGCAGGTGTTGCTTGAGTTCAAGACATGGCTGGTGACGGGATCCTTGGACTAGTCTCAGGGAGGAGATGAGGTTCCAACAACCAAGTTCGGGAGGAGCTGTGGTTGAGTTGATCGGGAGGTCGCGCAGCATGTTTGTATCAAGGGCAGTGCATATGAAGGTTGCGTGTACGTCGTTGGAAGGTGTTTGCACGTGTGCAAGGAGTGCATGGACGTGGCAACATTGTTCCAAGGCGTGATGAAGAGAAGTGGATGTAAAGAATTGGTCCGAAAGGTCCAACCGGCTGGATTGCGTACTCAGGCTGAGGCTGAGTCGGATATGGCTCAAATATGGAAGATTTGAGTTGGTTATGATAGGATTTCGTGCTAGGCATGAATTTGAGTTGTTTTAGGAATGTTTAGTACGTTCCTAAGGTGTTTGGAAGTCTCACGATTGCTTCTATCTGCGAATAGGAGAGTCCTGAGCAGTTATGGTAATTTAGGATACGAGTCCAATTAGGAGTAGGTGTCCTAGATTGGATTGTTTAGCCTGAGGGCTGGCTATAAAAGCAAGGGAGGCCAGAGCTCTCGTGGGTAGAGAACTTTGCGCTGTTCCTCTTGTGTTTCTATTAATAAAGTTCATAGTTTCGAGGATTTTTTGTGCCTTTTTCGTCCGACTTGTTTTTCGTCAAGTCTTTCTCGCCGAGTTTCTGGACAGACCGACGTTGCTTCGGTGTTTCGTTCATAACTCGAGTTTTACAGATCCGATTGATGTTATTCTTTTTGGGTTGTCTTCACAACTCAATTATCTATCATCTGTGAAATTTTCACGAGCTTCGGATCTTTAGTTTTTGAGATACACGAGTTTCTTTGCAGCATTGCCGATCTGTTTTATATCGGGTAGAACAGATTGATCTTCGTTTAATGTTTTGATCGTATCTCAAGTTTTACTTCGTGTATTCAAGTGATTCTTGTTGCATTAGATCCGTGACTTGATTCTCTATCTTTCTACTTGATTTTTCACGGTTGAACAAGTTTGCAAACACTTGCACACACTTGCAAACACTTTCACGATTGATTTTTTGTTGAGGGGTTTTTGTTGTTTCCGCTGCGAAAAGTTTTAATCTACCATTCACCCCCCCTCTGGTAGCTTTTCACGTGCTCTTTGATCCTACAATTGGTATCAGAGCCAAGGTGCTCTAATATTTTTGATTTGCACGTGTCTTGACTAACCATCATAGAGAAGTACTCCGCAAAATCTTGTGTGTTCAATGGCATCGATTTTCAGGTTTGGAAGGCGCGGATGGAGGCCTACATACAGGCGCAAGGCTTCGCCATGTGGGAAAAGGTCTACCGGAACTTCGATGTACCACCCAACGATCAAGTTACGTCTGCGAACATGAGAGATGTTGACAACAACAACAAGGCTAGCAACTTGATCATCCAAGGATTGACTCAAAGCGACTTCGACCGTGTTGCACACCTCCGATCTGCATATGATGTTTGGAAAGCTCTTTGTGACTACCATGAAGGATCCAATACGATCAAGGAGGTAAGGCAAGATATGTTCAAGAAAGAATACATGCGTTTTGAGATGCAAACTGGTGAGTCAATTGACGACCTTTTTGCTCGCTTTAATAAAATTCTCAGCAACTTGCGTAGTGTCAATGTTAACTTTTCAGATGCTGAAAATGCTAGACAATTGTTAGGAGCATTAGATATGTCAATTTGGGAGATGAAAGTTACATCTATTCGTGAATCTACTGTCATGAGTTCTCTTACTTTAGACGTGCTTTATTCTAAATTGAAAACTCATGAAATTGACATCATCTTACGTAAAAACCCCAACAAGTCTATTGCATTTGTTTCGCAACGTGACATGTCTAGTTCTAGTCAATCATCATCTAGTGGTGCACTCTCTTTGCTGTCCTCTCTAACCCTTGAACAGATTGAAGAGTTTCCAGAGGAGGAGCTTGCACTCATCTCTACTCGGTTTTCAAAAGCATTGCAAAATGTGAGAACTAGAAGGAGAGGAAGCTCCGGACCTCAACGATGTTTTGAATGTGGTAAGACAGGACATTTTCGTACGGAGTGCCCTAACCTTCCAGGTCCGACTTCACGTGAAGAAAAGCAAACAAGGCCGAAGAAATCATTTGCATAGAATAAGAAGAAGAAAGATTTATCAATGTGCAACGTAGTGCATAGTATGATCTCTGCACTTCAAGATTTCGGCTAAAGTGATGTGGACACCGGTAGTGATGAAGATGAAGAAGCTATGGTAAATATGTGCTGCATGGCGAGCAAGTCAAGTTCAAGCTCCGAGCAGGCAGAACACAACAGCGACGATGAAGAGGTATGTCCCACTTGCGAAGAAATGTGTGATGCTATTTCTCGTGCCACTGTTATATTAAAGAAAAAGGATAAAAAACTTAGCAACAATGCTGTTAAAATTGAATCACTAGAATCTGAAATTAATCATTTAAAAACTTTGATTCCTAGTGATGATTCTTGTTCCTCATGTGATTTGATTTATGAACAATTATCCTCTTTAAGAAGTGCACACACATCTACACTTGATAAACTTGAACTTGAAATTGAAAAGAACAAAGAGCTTGCTGCACTAAATGATAAAAAGTTGAAAGATGCTTGTTGTTCTACAATTGATTTGCATTGTTCTTCATGTGATGATCTGAATAAGAAACTAAATGATGCTATGAATGAGATTTCTATTTTGAACAATGATTTACGTGTGCATGAAGTTAAATATTGTTCAAATTGCAAACTAAAATGAAAAACTTCATGTGAAAACTGCTTTGATCTGTCCAATAAACTTGATGACATGCATAGGACACTAGATCGGTTTTCTAATGCAAATAAGAACCTAAATTTGCTGCTAAATTCTTCCAAGTCTTGTAATGATAAAACTGGTTTAGGTTTTAATTCTCATGCTCATGCTAAGGCACACCCACCTAGAGTTGTAAAGTCATTAGGAAGCGGTTTGATTCAAACAGCTCCTAGACAAAAAGAGGTGATTTTCAAATCTGCAGGAGTACTGTCCCATTCGGGTTCTAATAAACGTGTTGCTTGCTCATCTAGACATGATAATAAGGTTATTTTTCATTCTACCTACTGTGGTAGAGATGGTCATGGCATGGATTTTTGTTATAGACTAGCTAAACACGATAAGAAACAAAAAATACTTGCTAGATCACATAACAACCAAGCAAAATCTGCTAGACCGAATGTTCGGAGCTTGCAACCTGCTGTAATGAGTCAAAAACTTGCTCCCGGACCTACTGTTTTTTGTGCTACATATAACACATCTTCTAAGTCAGTAGTTGGGAACAAAAATTTTCGATGTTTGGCTCATAAACCTGCTGTACCTTCTCAGCTTTCGCGTGTTATTCCTGCTGGACGTCGTGTGACTCAGTACTGGATTCCTAAAAGTCTTTTAACTAACCCCAGTATTGAGTCATCGACGTATTGTGCTGCTGTGTAGGTTTCACGTTTGAGGAAGGAGAACATTTGGATTGTGGATTCAGGTTGCTCACGCCACATGACCGGTAACAAAGAATGGTTCTCCTCTCTCTCTTTTGTGTCATGTAGAAAATGTTACTTTCTCCGATAACTCTTCTACTCCCATAATTGCTAAAGGTTCAGTTAGAGTAAACAATCTCTACACTTTGAAAGATGTGGCACTTGTTAAAAATTTGAAATACATCTTGCTTTCGGTTTCAAAATTGCTAGATGAAAATCTAGAGGTTACCTTTGCTAAAAATTGCTGCAAGGTTGTAGATTGAAAAGGTGAGCTTTTGTTTAACATGTCTAGGTTTGGAAAAGTTTTTAAAGCTGATTTTGATTTGTCAACTTCTAAGCATCGGTGTCTAGTTGCTAATGATACAAAGGATCTATATTTTTGGCATCGTAGACTTGGTCACATAGGCTTTAATCATCTCACTCGTGTTAGTGCTCTCGATCGCATACGTGGGCTGCCGAAGCTTAAAAAGGACAATGATATTGTGTGCTCTTCTTGTAGACATGCTAAGTTTGTTGCAGGTTCACATGCTCCTTTCACAATGACCATGACAGCTAAACCAGGACAACTTTTACATCTTGACACAGTAGGTCCGGCACGTGTTCAATCCTTCGGAGGTAAATGGTATGTGCTTGTGATTGTTAATGATTATTCCAGATATTCTTGGGTTTATTTTATGGCATCTAAGAATGAAGCTTTTAGTTATTTTAGAACTTTATTTGTTAGATTATCTATTGATCACCCAGTATCATTAAAAGCAATTAGAAGTGATAACGGAACTGAATTTAAAAACCAATCCTTTTTCACTTTTGTGCTGAAAATGGAATAGATCATCAATACTCTTCACCCTATGTACCACAACAAAATGGTGTCGTAGAAAGAAAGAACAGGTCCTTAGTTGAGATGGCTAGGACTATGCTTGATGAATATCAAACTCCTAGGAAATTTTGGGCTGATGCAATTGCAACCGCTTGTTATGTCTCAAATCGTGTTTTCTTGCGTGCTAAGCTTGGAAAAACCCCATATGTGCTCCGGTTTGGACATAGGCCTAGTGTTACACACTTTAGGGTTTTGGTTGCAAATGCTTTGTTAAGAAACATGGTAATATTGATAAATTTGAAGCTAGATCTGTTGATGGCATGTTTCTTGGTTATCCATCTCATACTAGAGGCTACCGTGTGCTTTTACTTGACACTAACAAAATTGTGGAGACTTGCGAGGTTTCTTTTGATGAAGCTAGCCCAAGTACTAGCTCCGATATTGCAGGTCCGGATCCATATCCGCAGGGGGAGAGTATTTTTATTGAAGAAGATGAAGAAGTGGTGCTGCTGCCCGAAAACTCGGAAGTAAATAACGATCAAGCTGCTCATTTTGCACCACAACCAGCACCAACAGTCACTACTGCTGGTTCGGACCTTCCTCGATCAACAAGCTCTCCTAATCAAAGGTCCGAACATGAAGAAGAAGGTGCTTGTGAAGTGTCTACTCCCCTCCGAGTACTCAAAAGTCATCCTCCACAACAAATCATTGGAAGCTTGCATGAACGAGTCACTCGGTCCAGGTTTTGCGATCCAAACTCTCATGCTCATTCTGCTTTTGTTGCTTCTTTTGAACACAAGGATATATCACACGCACTCACTAATGGATCTTGGATTAATTCCATGCAAGAAGAGTTAGAAAATTTTGAAAGAAATAATGTTTGGAAACTTGTACCTCCACCTCAAGTTCACACATTAATTGGAACTAAATGGGTATTTAAAAATAAGCAAAGTGAGGATGGGGTTGTGGTTAGGAATAAAGCTAGGTTGGTTGCTCAAGGTTTCACTCAGATTGAAGGTCTAGATTTTGATGAAACATTTGCTCCTGTTGCTAGATTAGAAGCTATAAGAATTTTATTAGCATTTGCTGCATCTAAAGGTTTCAAGTTATATCAAATAGATGTTAAAAGTGCTTTTCTTAATGGCTACATAGAGGAGGAGGTTTATGTTAAGCAGCCACCGGGTTTTGAAAATCCAAATTTTCCTAATCATGTTTACAAACTGTCCAAAGCCTTGTACGGTCTAAAACAAGCCCCTAGAGCATGGTATGATAGGTTAAAAACATTCTTACTTGAAAAGGGGTTTACCATGGGCAAGGTTGATAAAACTCTTTTTGTACTTAAGCATGGCAATGACTCATTATTCGTTCAAGTGTATGTGGATGATATTATCTTTGGTTGTGCTTCTCATGATCTTGTGTCCAAGTTTTCATCTATGATGAGTTCAGAATTTGAGATGAGTATGATGTGAGAACTCACATACTTTTTGGGGCTGCAAATCAAGCAAACAAAAGAAGGAACTTTTGTGCATCAAACTAAGTATACAAAGGACCTTCTTAAGCGCTTCAACATGGACAAATGCAAGCCTCTTCGGACACCAATGGGAACAGCAACAACACTTGAACTTGACGAAGATGGTGACCCGGTCGATAAAAAAGAATACAGAAGTATGATTGGATCACTTTTGTATCTCACGGCGTCAAGACCGGACATACAATTCAGCGTATGTCTTTGTGCACGTTTTCAAGCTTCTCCACGTGCTTCACATCGCCAAGCAATAAAAAGGATTCTCAGGTACCTACATGGAACTCAAGAATTTGGCATTTTTCTTCCTTCTTCCTCAACCATTTCCTTGAAAGCTTTTTCGGCTGCTGATTTTGGGGGTTGTAGGATTGATAGGAAAAGTACTTCGGGTGCTTTTCATTTTCTTGGTAATTCACTTGTTGCTTGGTCCTCTAGAAAACAAAGTTCAGTTGCACAATCCACGGCCGAATCTGAATATGTAGCTGCGGCTAGAGCTTGCTCAAAAATTCTTTGGATTGTTCAAACACTTAAGGACTATGGGGTTGATTTAGATAGTGTTCCACTGTTTTGTGATAACACTAGTGCAATTTGTATTGCTAAAAACCCCGTGAAACACTCTAGAACTAAGCACATTGACATTAGGTATCACATTCTTCGTGATAATGTTGAAAAAGGAAACATTGTGCTTCACCATGTCGATGCCGAACAACAATTGGCTGATATTTTTACAAAAACTTTGGATTTCACTCGTTTTTGTTTCATTCGTAGTGAAATAGGGGTTATGCATCCTCATGACTAAAATTGAGGGGGAGTTTTTGAAACTTTGAAAGTCTATGTGTCAATCTGAAACTAAAATAATATGAGCATAGTATTTCATACATATATGACTTTGTGATTCCTTTTACAGGCTGAAAGTTCTTACTACATTACTCATGTTATACATTTTGTAGTTTTTGCCATGACTGGTAATTGGTATAATTACTTACACTAAATCTGGTCATGATCGAACTTTCTTGCTGTTTTGAACTTGTTGCGTGCTCACAAGTGCTTTTAATCATAAAGAAAATTAATCAAGTGATCAGCTCACATGTTGAGTTTTCAAATAAAAAATTGAGAAAAGATCAAGAGAATATGCATGCATCGCACTTCTTCTTTTGAGATTGCTTATCATTGCCCTAAGATATGAACTTGGAAGGAATTGTGTATGACTAAAACCATGTCCTTAAGCTTCTGATTGTCAAATGACATAGGCTTGGCTTGGTTGGTTAGAATAAGGCCGATGCGGCATATAATCTCTTGCAAATATCATATGATCAACTTTGTGCCTTAAATGATTATGAATAATCAAAATTCAGCAACAAGTGTCATGTTTTCAGGTTTTGAAATAGTTGAGTAAGGGAGATCATGACTTGCTTAAACTGAAAAATACATTTGATCTCTAGCATGGCTTACACTACTTTATGTATCTCATTGATGTGATAGTGTAAGTAACCTGATAGTATGACTTGGATGAGCTTTGTTTTGTATGTATATGTTATAATATGCTCATAACATTTAAAAATTTCTCTTTTGAACCTTGCTGAATACATTGTCAAAGTTGGAGAAATAGGTATAAGGAGAGATTTTTTTACACTTTGCATATGTTATACACTTTCTTCCTTCTCTGATTTTAAAAAATGGGGAGAAATTAATAAAGGGGGAGAAATGAGTTTTCAAAGATTTTCAAAACTTTTCATAAGCCAATGTTTGGATTTTAATTGGTGTTGCCAATGCATTCATCACGGGGTAGATTGTGAGACCTATGTGTGCTGAATACATTGGCAATTAGGATAAAAGTTAGCATTAACATTCAAAGTTTTGAATATTACCAAAACATTCTTCTGTGGCAAGGTCCGACAAGTTCTTTGTTAGGTCCGCCAAGTGTTGGCAAGGTCCGACGCAAGAGCTCCTCCAAGGTCCGAAGAGCTTCTGTGAGGTCCGGAGCTTGTTTTTAGGGAGCTCCCGTGAAGTTCAACTCGTAGAACTGCAGCGTCTTGTTTTTGCTTTTAACTCGCAATGTTTCAAACTTGCTTTATGGGAAGGTTTGCTTAGTATTAATTTGCTAAGTTTTCGGTGTGTTTTGGTGGTTATGGTTGTTATCATTTGATATGGTTTGCAACATGCTTATGTGACGTGCTCATGTAAGGTGTTGTGGTTTTCGAACTAACGTGAGTCAAGTCGAGGACTTGCGCTCGGAAGAATTGGTTGTTTATTCATGTGCAGGTGTTGCTTGAGTTCAAGACATGGCTGGTGATGGGATCCTTGGACTAGTCTCAGGGAGGAGATGAGGTTCCAACAACCAAGTTCGGGAGGAGCTGTGGTTGAGTTGATCGAGAGGTCGCACAGCATGTTTGGATCAAGGGCAGTGCATATGAAGGTTGCGTGTACGTCGTTGGAAGGTGTTTGCACGTGTGCAAGGAGTGCATGGACGTGGCAACATTATTCCAAGCCGTGATGAAGAGAAGTGGACGTAAAGAATTGGTCGGAAAGGTCCAACCGGCTGGATTGCGTACTCAGGCTGAGGCTGAGTCGGATATGGCTCAAATATGGAAGATTTGAGTTGGTTATGATAGGATTTCGTGCTAGGCACGAAGTTGAGTTGTTTTAGGAATGTTTAAGACGTTCCTAAGGTGTTTGGAAATCTCACGATTGCTTCTATCTGCGAATAGGAGAGTCCTGAGCAGTTATGGTAAGTTAGGATACGAGTCCAATTAGGAGTAGGAGTCCTATATTGGATTGTTTAGCCTGAGGGCTGGCTATAAAAGCAAGGGAGGCCAGAGCTCTCGTGGGTAGAGAACTTTGGGCTGTTCCTCTTGCACTTCTATTGAATAAAGTTTATAGTTTCGAGGAGTTTTTGTGCCTTGTTCGTCCGACATGTTTTTCGTCAAGTCTTTCTCGCCGAGTTTCTGGACAGACCGATGTTGCTTCGGTGTTTCGTTCATAACTCGAGTTTTACAGATCTGATTGACGTGATTCTTTTTGGGTTGTCTTCACAACTAAATTATCTCTCATCTGTGAAATTTTCACGAGCTTCGGATCTGTAGTTTTTGAGATACACGAGTTTCTTTGCAGCGTTGCCAATCTGTTTTATATCGGGTAGAACAGATTGATCTTTGTTTAATGTTTTGATCGTATCTTAAGTTTTACTTCAGGTTTTCAAGTGATTCTTGTTGCATTAGATCCGTGACTTGATTCTCTACCTCTCTATTTGATTTGTCACGGTTGAACACGTTTGAAAACACTTGCACACACTGTTTCTTTAACTGATTGATTTTTTGCTAAGGGGTTTTTGTTGTTTCTGCTGCGAAAAGTTTTAATCTACCATTCACCCCCCCTCTGGTAGCTCTTCACGTGCTCTTCGATCCTACAGAAACTCTTAGGGTGCTCTAGGGATTTTCATTGAACAAGCCATGACTTTCTGAAAACTAGATTTTTAGAGGGTTCTAATGGAGTTGGTCTCACTTAATTTGAAGGTTCCTAACTAAAGATATGAGCTAAACAATTTCAGAGAAAATTCTGAAAATGTTTCTGAACATTTTCTTTTTTCTATGGAACAGTTTCACTAATCACACCATTAGGTGGATCAAATTATCTCAAATGGACCTGAAATTTTATGGTAGTTCCGGGATAATTTGGTGAACATCCCAGCAAAATTTCAGAATTTTTCTCCAAAGGATTCTCAAGTTAAAATTACACAACAGTTTAAAATTTAAGGAATTCATTATGGAGAAATAAGGATTTTCATGAAGTGAAACTTGATTTGCTGGAAAGTGCTCAAAGAGCTGAATCCAACAAAATTTTGTTCACTCGATTTGGAGCTTCCTAGCCAAAGTTATGAGGATTTGAAGTTTGAATGAAATCTGAAAATCGGGGGGAAAAGTTTAAATCTGCTGGTGGGACACGGGGACACGTGTTGCGCGCCGAGGCGTCGGCACACTGAGTCTACGGGGTATTTGAGTGCCAGCACACCGGATCCGAGCGGCAACCCGATCCCGATTTGAATTTTAAGCCGCTGAAAGCTGGGGTCCACCCCCTTCTTCTACCTCCCGCCGCCCGCGCTCTGCCGCCGGGGTTCCTCGCCGGAGAGCTCGCCGGCAGCCTCTGTAGAGCTCCAAGCTTCATGATTCCGGCCGCCCCTGCCTACTTTCACTCGGGGAACATGATTCCGAGCTCAGCTCGTCATGACAATGGTCGGTACATGGTCGGCGACGAGCAGCCGCCTCGGGAAGACATCGGCCGTGTCGGCCGACCTCCTTAGCATCTTAATCACTCGAGCAACCGGTCGGGAAGCATCAGTGGACCTTAGGGAAGGTCGACATGAGCTTGAAGCAGCTCGGGGGAGGCCCAAAGTAGGCCCTCACCATGCGCCCGATGCTTCCTGCATGCTCCGCCGTCGGCAAACTTCGAAATACGCCGGGTACAGGGGTTCTTAGGCCAAAGGTTGTGAAGGCAACTTGTGCGCTACCGGGTCTAGTTTGTGTGGAAGCGGATTGAGGCCCTCTAATCCTTTCTAGAGTTTGAATTCGGCAGAACCGCACCCGAAGGTCGGTCTGTACCGAGGAAGGGGAAAACCGGAAATTTGCCGCCGGTAACTCGGGCTGTGGCTCGGGGGTGAGCAGCACCGATCATCAGCACGTCCAAGGGTGCCTTGGCTCGGGCATGATCACCTCCCGGTTGGGCTGTCCACGGGAGCCCGAAGTGCGGCGGTTCTAGGTCATCGAATTGAACTCTCGGTATAGTCGAGATCGACCGGTTTCAGCTGGGTTCTAGCAACGGGGAAGAAAGAGGAGGGTTCCTAGTACCTTGTCGTAGCTCTGGAGGGGACGGGGAGGCTGTGATCGGAGCTCTACGATCGGTTCTGAGCGGCGGAGAAAAATTTCCCGGCGCTGTGTTCTTGCGAGGATAAAATGGCGAGGGCTTCGGCCGAGGAGGGGGGGGCTTAAGAAGGGGTCCGGAACCGACCCTGGGCGCGCGCGTGGGCAGGCTGCTGGTGGCGCGGCGGCCTCCCTCGGTGGCGCTCTCGGGTGAAGCTCGGGGACCCGAGTACTGAAAGTCTCAGTCAGTTGGATCATCCCAGTGGCTGACATGTGGGTCCCATTTTCATTTTTAACCTCTGAGATTAACTCCTATTCTCTGTTGTAAACAGTAGTTCCCACAAAGCCCCTGGTGATTTGAATTATCTACCCTTGAACCATTTGAATTGGTTAGAATTCAAATTAGGTTTGGTTTGAATAAATTTCAGCACATGTTCAGTTTGAAATTCAAATAAAGTTTGAATTTGCCCCACTTAGCTCATGCCAAGATCAACTCCAAATGGAGTGAAAATTGGTGTGTGAGCTCACAAAAATGTGCTGAGTAAGAATATGCCTCCCACTTTTGAATTCATGGGATAAAAACAGTTTGAATTTGAATGTAGTTTCAAACTGCCCCCTTTCTAGCTATACCCAAAATGACCTCAAAAAGGTTTTGAATTTGGGTGAAACTTAGCATGGACATTCCTAGCAGTGTGTAGGAGTTCTTCATATGCCCAGCCCCTATATTACATGTGGGAAATACCACTTTTGCAATGTGTGAGTTTGTTCTCTAATGAGCATGTTGATGGTGGTTACTTGCTCTTCAAATGTGTTTATCAACTTGCTTCAAATGAGGTGTGTGTGTGGTGATGACACTTCAAACATGTGCCAAAAACTGAGGCCCTTACATTCCTCCCCGCTTAAAAGAATCTCGTCCCGAGAATATAAGGTGAAAATGAGAGAGAGGACGGTGGAAAATTACAGGATATGCAACATGAAAAAGTCGGGGTAGTTCGCGCGAAGAAATTCTTCGCTCTCCCATGTCGCTTTGTCCACGGAGTGATTACTCCATAGAACTTTGTAGAACCACAACATGCGGTTGCGTGTGGTTCAGGCCTTTTCGTCAATGATCTGAACCGGCTCTTCCCGATAGGTGAGATCCGGTTGCAGTTCTTCAATGTCCTCCAGCTGAACGGTAGTAGATAGCTTAAGACACTTCCTCAGCTGGGAAATGTGAAAGACATCGTGCACACCGGAAAGTGCTTCTGGTAATTTCAGCCGGTATGCCACTGATCCACATCTTTCGGTAATCTGGAATGGACCGATGAATCGGGGTGCCAACTTTCCTCTCACCCCAAATCTGTTTACGCCCTTCATTGGAGACACACGTAGATATATGTGATCCCCGACTTCGAATTGTAATGGGCGTCTTCTCCGGTCCACATACTGTTTCTGACGGGATTGGGCGGCTTTTAGGTTCGCTTGAATCGGTCGAACCTTTTCTTCCGCGTTGTCGACAAGGTCAATCCCGAAGGTGACCCTTTCGCCAGACTCACACCAATTCAGTGGTGTGCGGCATTTCCGCCCGGATAGCGCCTCGTAGGGCGCCATCTTTATGCTGGCTTGGTACCCATTGTTGTACTAGAACTCGGCTAACGGCAAGTGATCATCCCAATTCTTGCCGTGGTTGATAGCGCAAGCTCGTAGCATGTCTTCTAAGATCTGATTTACCCGCTCGGTTTGCCCATCCGTCTGCGGGTGGTACGCTGAACTACGGATCAGCTTCGTCCCCAAGGCAGCGTGTAGATGCTCCTAAAAACAGGACACAAATAAAGTGCCCCGATCCGATATGATGGTACGGGGTACGCCGTACAAGCATAGGATCCGTGAGATGTACAGTTTGGCATACTTCTTGGCGTTGTAGTTGGTGTTGACCGGGATGAAATGGGCAACTTTGGTGAGCCGGTCGACGATCACCCACACAGAATCATGTTTCTGAAATGTGGTGGGTAAATTGACGATGAAGTCCATGCTCACATCCTCCAACTTCCAGGAAGGAACGCCCAGTGGTTGTAGCAGTCCCGGTTTCCGCATATGATCTGCCTTCACCCTTCGACATGTATCACACTCGGACACGTACTTTGCGATCTCCCGCTTCATCCGTGTCTACCGAAACTTGCTTCTGAGTTCTTGATACATTTTGTTGCTGCCAGGGTGAATAGAAAATTTTGATAAGTGAGCCTCATCAAAAATTTTCTTCCGTAGCTCCGGGTTACGGGGTACAACGATCCGGTCCTTGAACCATAGGATGCCGTCTCCGTCCTTCTGGAAACATTTCAACTCCCCACTGTCTACACGTCTCCGCCAATGCGATATACCCTTGTCATGTTTCTGAGCTGCCGCTATCTCTTCACGGATGGTGGGGATCAAAGCTAGGTTGTAGAGAGCTCCATGTGGGATCACATGCAGTGGTGGTTCGCTCTCTTCCAACGGTGTGATGGTCAGATTGTTGACGTGTGACTTGCGACTCAGCGCATCCGCCACTACGTTTGCTTTGCCGGGGTGATCATGTATCTCTATTTCGTAATCCTTTATCAGTTCCAACCATCTTCACTGCCTCATGTTCAGCTCCTTCTGAGTGATATGTACTTGAGGCTTTTGTGGTCGGTATATAAATGTACAAGGTTACCGAGTAGGTAGTGCCTCCACATTTTCAGTGCAAGTACTATGGCAGCGAGCTCCAAGTCGTGAGTTGGATAATTTTGCTCATGGTTTCTAAGCTCCCGTGATCCATACGCGACCACTCTTCGGTCTTGCATCAGCACACATCCAAGCCCAATGCCGGATGCATCGCAGTACACATCGAACAGTTTGGTCGTGTCTGGCTGCGCCAAAACCGGTGCTGATGTCAGGTGCTCAACTGAAGCCTTGAATGCTGCTTCACATGTTGGACTCCAAACATATTTGGTAGCCTTCTTCAGCAGCCCCGTCATAGGCTTGGCAATCTTCGAGAAGTTTGGGATGAACCTCCGATAATATCCCGCGAGTCCGAGGAAACTCCGTACCTTGTGAACAGTTCTCGGGGACTTCCAATTCAGCACTTGAGTGATCTTACTCGGGTCTACAGCAATACCCTCCGCTGAGATGATATGCCCGAGAAAAGGCACTTGCGATATCCAGAATTCGCACTTGCTGAATTTTGCATATAGCTTGTGATCCCGCAGCCATTGCAAGACTATACGCAGATGCTTCTTGTGATCTTTCTCCGACTTGGAATATACCAGTATGTCATCGATGAAGACCACGACAAACTTGTCCAGTTCTGGCATGAGCACCGAGTTCATTAAATACATGAAGTGAGCCGGAGCGTTGGTGAGGCCGAACGACATGACCAGGTACTCATAAAGTTCGTACCTCGTCGAGAAAGCCGTCTTCGGAATATCCTCAGCACTTATCTTAATCTGATGGTACCGGGATCTTAAGTCCATCTTGGAAAAGATCTTTGCTTTGACCAACTGATCAAACAACATGTCGATCCGTGGCAACGGGTACTTGTTCTTGATGGTTATGGCGTTTAATGGACGATAGTCCACGCAAAGCCGCAACGTCTCATCCTTCTTCTTTACAAATAATGCCGAACAGCCCCATGGTGAGGAGCTTGGCCTACTAAAACCCTTCTCCAGGAGGTCCGTTAGCTGAGTCTTCAGCTCAGCCAATTCCTTGGGCGCCATCTTGTACGGTCTTTGGGATATTGGCATGGTTCCCGGTGCAAGTTCAATCTTGAACTCCACCTCTCTATCGGGTGGCATCCCTGGTAAATCATCCGCGAATACGTCAGGGAACTCTCGGACCACTGGAATATCTTCCAATCTGATGGTTGTGGACTGATAGACACTTGGAAGTTTTACTTCTGGACTGTCCAGAAATAAGGAGTGAGATCCGTGCACTTCTGAGTTTAAGTACACGACTCGAAGGACGGTGTCTAAAACAGCGCCGTGGTGGGTTAACCACGACATCCCTAGGATGAAATCGACCTTTTGTCCCTCTAAGATTATGAGAGACGTAGGGTAGACTCTACCCGCTAAGCATAATGGTGCTTTGGAAACCATTACACTTGCTGAAATCTTCCCACCCGGTGAACAGATCAAGTATGGACTATCGGTGGGTAGTATTTGCAAGCTATGTTTAGCAATAAAAACTTGGCTAATAAAATTATGCGTGGCGCCTGAATCGAACAGTACTATGGCGGGATGCTGGTGGAGTTGGAATGTACCTGCAAGGATTGGCTCACCCTCCGGCACGTCCTCTATGGCAAGTTGGTGGACGGTGCTGGGCCTCGGGTTTGCCTGCCGCGGAATAGTAGGGTTCCGGGGTTGATTCCTCCCCGGAAACTGCGGTGCAACTCCGCCGCCTTGTCTCTATGGACAACTGCTGGCGAAGTGTCCTGGACGACCACACTTGTAACATGTGGCCGCTGC
This sequence comes from Neostapfia colusana, assembly GCA_030760725.1. Taxonomy (NCBI): domain Eukaryota; kingdom Viridiplantae; phylum Streptophyta; class Magnoliopsida; order Poales; family Poaceae; genus Neostapfia; species Neostapfia colusana. The sequence continues at coordinate 67,199,775 of JASWHV010000007.1, read as the reverse complement.
TTGTGCGGTGCTCGGGGGACGAAAGCCCGGCATGCGTTGCTGAGGTGCATACGCACGCGGCATCGCCCGCTGCTGCTGTTGTTGTTGTGGAGGTGGTGCTGGCCGTGGCGGCCTGAATGCCGGTGAAGAATATGGCCAGCTGCGGAACGGCATCGGCCTCTGTGGTGGCTGCCAGCGTGGACCTGATGGTGGGCGATTTACCATCCAAAATTTCTGGGAGGGACCGCCTCCCTCTCCGCTGCTTTGCGGCCTGCTTCACTTTCTCTCCGCCGCCGCTAACTCCTTGCTGGAGTCCTCCTGAACAATTGCAGCATCAATGATGTCGTTGAGGCTGCCGCGATTGAACATCGCCAGCTTGTCCTTCAGGAGCGGGTTAAGCCCCTGGTAAAAGTGGTCCCGCCGCTTCTCGTCTGTATCGGCGTGATATGACGCATAGAGCGCGAGATCGTTGAACGCCCTGGAGTATTCCAGCACGTTCTGGCTCCCTTGCTGAAGGTGTAGGAATTCCTGCATCTTCCTCTTCATCAGACCCGGCGGTATGTGATAGGCCCTGAAGGCTGTCCGGAACTCCGCCCAGGTCATAACTCGGTAGGTGGGCTGTGAAGCACAGACGTTTGCTCACCACGCGCTTGCGGATCCTTGGAGCTGTTGGACCACGAACTGTGTCTTGCGCTGCTCACTTATCTGGAGCAGCCCGAACTTCATCTCTATTGCGTGGAGCCAGTTGTCCGCGTCGAGAGGTTCATCCGCCCTTGAGAATGCCGGGGGATGAGTCGCTAGGAAGTCGGAGTAGGAGCTCTGTTGACGCTCCTCACGGTCTTGACGTCTCTCTGGGCGAGACGTATTGGTGATAAGAGTTTGCAGCAACTCTATGTGCTGCTGATGAGAACCCGCCATTGCTGCGACGATGTTGGCAAATGTAACCGTTGGCAGTGGCGGTGACGGTGTTTGCTGTTGCTGTTGCTGCTGTTGCTGCTGCTGTCCCGAGGAGTCCTCGGGCGGCTGTTGGGAAGTCTCTCCCCCTTGGCTAGTACCCCCAACGTCCGGGTTGGCACGAGTACGAGTCATTCTGAAATTCAAAACAGCAGCGATTAGCACATGTCATACTTAGAATTCCATATGCAACAGTAGGTATTGAAGTGACACATGAATAAGTTGCACAACATTCACATATATTGATAAAGCATAAACTTTATACAAGATACATTATTCTCGGTCTCCGAGAAGTCGTCCTCATGTCGTCACTACCTATACATACACTACTGCCTACACGACATGTTCACTGGTTACAAAAGTATGGGTTACACTATCCTGGTTGCCCTACTTGGCAATGGTAACCCCCTACTCGGAGTAGAATTCGACCTCCTGTGGGTCATCCTCCTCCGGTACCTCTGCTGGTGGCTCCGGATCTACCATCTATTCTCCCATCTCGGGTTCTCCCATTGCCGGAAGGCCCAAGACCACCGGTATCCCCAATACCGGAGGTACGAGGTCCTGCAATGCATGCACCTCGTCCATGGCTTGGTTGTAGTCTTCTTCACAGCCTTGCCCTTCCTCAATAGAGTCATCCCGCTCTTGAGTAAGGTCCTCATTATTCTGGGTTAGAGTCTGCACCAGCTCTTGTAATGCCGCAATGTCGACACGGCTTTTCTTCTTCGCCTTCTTCAGACGATGCAACTGATTATGCTTTTCGTTCAGTCGCTTGATCGTCGGAAGGAGCACATTGCAGAGTGCGCTGTGAGCACTCTCGAAATGGTCTCCATGGCTTGTGCTCTCCTTGAGCCTCGTGGCAACATGGTCCGTATGAACAGCTTGGCTGTCCATCACGGCGTTTCCCGCCCTCATCTGGAGGCTAAGGTTTGCCTCCGTGGGGTTGTACCTTGGGCAACTCGGGTCTGTTGCCTCCAGGTACCTCCCCTCCCACACATGATGAGCCCGTCCCTCCACCAGAATGAGCGTGTATGGAGTTCCCTCCATCGCTCTCATGTGTTGTTGGCAGAAACGTGACATGGTGTCACGGGCTGCCACTTGCCACATCCCTTCCGGTTGTCTACCCCCCACCGTGACGGTGAACGGCACCCAACCGGGTGGCGTAAGTCCTGCAGGGACTTCGACATGGATTGTCCACGTCTTGTTCCCCTCCTCGCCTTCTTCCTTGGCGAGGTACTGCGGCATTTGGTTGTACCCGAAATATTGAAGCATCTGCCTCAATGCTTCCGGATAGCCGCTGCAGTGAGAACAGTGGGACACCACCCACCCGTTCTCCAACTGTCTATCCGCTGTCATCTGTAAAAATATATTTGAGAAAGGTCAAATATTTATTTGAACAGTAAACCATTGAGTTATAACACAAGACATGTCATTGAACCCATAAAACTTGGAAATATAGTTCAAATTTAAACAAATTTGACTGCTGATCTGCTGTCTGCATGACAGCCGTGACCAGTTTCCATTTCAACCTGATTTAGGCCATGCTAAAGCAAAACCAATTCTGGAGCTCAACATCAAAGTTAAAGCTAACTTCAATAGCTTTCCAGAAAGTGTTTGCTTGGCCTAATATCTGTCTTGGTTCAAAAGTTATGAGATGTTAAAGTTAACAGAATTTCTGGAGAAAATTGGACAGCACCTCCCAGCTTTAGGTACTGATTTGATCCAAGAATTCCAGTTAATTCTTCTCCCAATCTGACAAAACTTTCGATTACAAAGTTGTAACCCATCTCATAAGCTTTCCCTAAATACCTCATTTTCTATTTTTGGATTTTTATGCAGGAAGTTATGCTCAATTTACAGAGAGTCTTTGCTCTGCCCTGTTTTCTGGACAGTTTCAACTCTACTGCATTTTTCGATTGGTTAAGGGATGCAACACCTCTGGACCTCCACAGAAAAGTTGTAAAACTCTTCCAAAGATTTCCAGAAATGTATCATATGACCCGAACCTCGAAAAAACTCAACCTCTAACCTCTGATTAACTTCATCCTTGATTCAGCTGAAAACAGAGTGCTCTGTCCTTAGCAACCTAGAAGTTGAAAACTTGTTAACTTTGAATATCCTGATTAAGGGAAAGAGTTACATAAAGTTTTAGTGCTTTGGATCAAAACCTTCAAGTTTTTACAATGAATTTGTTCATTTAGTGGGGTGTGATGTCGATGCGTCACCATATCATGTCGGTACTACGTCCTCACAAAGAAAAACCTATACCGGACTTAGCCGGCTTCGTTAGTTCAGTGGCACTAAGCGTCTCTTGCACACGGATTCTACACATCTACCGTTTCGTGGTTAGACTACCTGCAAATAACTCAAGCAATCGTCAAACTCGGCTGCACACCGAGTCCGGTATCCATACAGTTCGTACACCCCGCCGTCATCACTCGCCCGGATGTTCTCAAGCCAAACACGCCTTGAGTTACGTGTTCACATTTTATACCACGTGACGGGGTCACCCAAATTGCACCACGCACGCCAGGGATAGACGTTGCTCGAATACCCCAAATGACATAAAGAGTCGTAGAGGATACCAAAGCGGGTCGGGTTACCTGCCACTCGTGGGGCTCCACCCTTTAGCTTGTGCGCACTTGTGGACAGCGCTTACGTGCACCCCCCAAGACATAGAGTGTCCCGAGATGCACGTTTTTCGACATAGACAAATAGGTTAGTATGCCACTTTCTATACGCTAATAACATCCTTATATGGGCTACTAACTCGTTCCTCGCTGGATTTTTGAAAAAGATGACATTTGTAGTGCGTTAAGCCTCAAGCGAGCTCTGATACCAACGCTGAAACGACCCCACGGTCTTGTCGAGCCAGGATCACACTGAGGGGTGCTGCGTTGCACAGCACCGGATAACACCCATCAAAGGTACAAAGTGGAAGCAAAGTTTATTACATAAAGCGGTTTATGAACATTTTTACATCAAAATAGGTCCAGTCTACACTCACGGGTGTAGGCTATGCATCAAGTTCACGTTCAGCCCGTGAACGTGTCCTTGCTAGCACACACGCACACTAACTCGGCGGCGTGCACGACTCCCACTCGACGGGGTTCCGCTCCTGGGGTTCTGTCTCCTCCTCGGGAGTCCCTTCCTCATAGAACCCTGCAAAAGCTTCAAACACAAGCAGTGAGCACGAAGGCTCAGCAAGACTGACCCGTCTCTCCTAAACATGGAACTTCTACATGAGGGTTGACAGGTTACATGAGGTAGAAATCATTTGCAAGGACTCGCCTAATTAGTGGAACCTTACTTTCAAGTTTTAGCAGCAGGTTGTGACAACCTTACGCTAAGGCACATGAGAGAGCCGCGATCAAACAAGAAACGCATTTCTCTCATGTACTTTGCCCAAATTTAAAAAGAACTTTAGTTAGCTCTAAACTACAACAAATCATTAGCAATCAAAGTCCATCTTTCATCAGCAACATTTTAACATGTAACTAGCCTGTTCTTTCTACGTCACGGTACAGTGAACAAGTGGTACTCACTGACCGCGAGGGACGGCGATTATAATCGATTTACACCTGCAGGGTTACCCGAATAACCCGTCACGTACGCCCGTACTCGATGTTGCCTACAGCAACCATCACGGACGCCGTACGCAATCACCTTTCGCCCATCAGCCAAATATTGAACCGGTCCCATCGTCCTGAGCAAGAGGTCTCTGCACGCGCATCTCAGTGCCGCCAGCCGATTTACACCTCAAGCTCTCAACCTACCCTCTGAACTACGAGCAATGCCTCAATAGCCAGCTACCCGATTTACATCGGTTTCCCGGTTCCCATATAGCCGGTAGGTCTTCGGTACTGTTCTAGCTTGTTCAACAGGCCCGCACACGGCTCGGTCCTCAATCGACACAAGCGGAGCTATAGCACACAGGCTCCAAAGTTCTGCTGCCCTTACTCTCCGCTCGGTCTCATTTTTCTTGCCATGTGTATCATGTGCTATCTCTACCCGAGTCGAGTGCCTCTAGCCTATGCTCGCGAGTAGTTCCAACTACTCGACTTGTACCGAATCCTACTCTATCTGAGCATTGCAGTAGCTAACGGGGTTTTCAATCCTAATCCCAACCCATGGCTTTCTTAGCTATGCATTTGGATTTTCAAACAAGACTCTAGAGCAAGAAATAATGATACTCAAGTAAGTGTTCAAAACAATAAAACTTTGTAAAAAGGTTAATGCAAACCGGGGCTTGCCTTACTGCTCTTGGTCGTAGGCTAGCTGCTCCTCCGGAGTAACGAAGTCTAGGACTTCGCGTTCCTCCTCGACCTTAGCGACTACATGATATAAGAAGTATATGTATTAATTAAATGCATTTAAGTTGAGTTTTGAACTTGTGAACCTTCTAAGTTTCACTAGACAGACCCAAAGACTGTGAAACTTTTACTGTGGCTTGGTTATAACCTAAACAGAGACTTGGTCAAGTTTCATTTGCAGCAAAGCTCATTTGAGCCCTCCACAAATAATTATGTACTTGACCTTAATTGAAACTCTTAGGGTGCTCTAGGGATTTTCATGGAACAAGCCATGACTTTCTGAAAACTAGATTTTCAGAGGGTTCTAATGAAGTTGGTCTCACTTAATTTGAAGGTTCCTAACAAAAGAAATGAGCTAAACAATTTCAGAGAAAATTCTGAAAATGTTTCTGAACATTTTCTTTTTTCCATTGAACAGTTTCACTAATCACACAATTAGGTGGATCAAATGAGCTCAAATGGACCTGATATTTTAATGGTAGTTCAGGGATATTTTGGTGAACATCCCAGCAAAATTTCAGAATTTTTCTCCAAGGGATTCTCCAGTTAAAATTCCACAATAGTTTAAACTTTGAGGAATTAATTATGGAGAAGTAAGGATTTTCATGAAGTGAAACTTGATTTCCTGGAAAATTCTCAAAGAGCTGAATCCAACAAAATTTTGTTCACTCGATTTGGAGCTCCCTAGCCAAAGTTATGAGGATTTCAAGTTTGAATGAAATCTGAAAATCGGGGGGAAAAGTTTAAATCTGCTGGTGGGCCACGGGGACACGTGTTGCGGGCCGAGGCGTCGGCACACCGGAGTCTACGGGGTATTTGCGCGCCAGCACACCGGATCCGAGTCACAGCCCGATCCCGATTTGAATTTTAAGCCGCTGACAGCTGGGTCCACCCCCTTCTTCTACCTCCCGCCGCCCGCGCTCTGCCGCCGGGGTTCCTCGCTGGAGAGCTCGCCGGCAGCCTCTGTGGAGCACCAAGCTTCATGATTCCGGCCGCCCCTGCCTACTTTCACTCGGGGAACACGATTCCGAGCTCAGCTCGTCATGACAATGGCCGGTCTAGAGTATGAATTCGGCAGAACCGCACCGGTCGGTCTGTACCGAGGAAGGGGAAAACCGGAAATTTGACGCCGGTGAGCAAGCACTCGGGCTGTGGCTCGGGGGTGAGCAGCACCGATCACCAGCGCGTCCATGGGTGCCTTGGCTCGGGCATGATCACCTCCCGGTTGGGCTGTCCACGGAAGCCCGAAGTGCGGCGGTTCTAGGTCACCGAATTGAACTCTCGGTATAGCCGAGATCGACCGGTTTCAGCTGGGTTCTAGCAACGGAGAAGAAATAGGAGGGTTCCTAGTACCTTATCGTAGCTCTGGAGGGGACGGGGAGGCTGTGATCGGAGCTCTCCGATCGGTTCTGAGCGGCAGAGAAAAATTTCCCGGCGCTGTGTTATTGCGAGGAGAAAATGGCGAGGGCTTCGGCCGAGGAGGGGGGGGTTAAGAAGGGGTCCGGATCCGACCCTGGGCGCGCGCGTGGGCAAGCTTCTGGTGGCGCGGCGGCCTCCCTCGGTGGCGCTCTCGGGTGATGCTCGGGGACCCGAGTACTGAAAGTGTCAGTCGGTTGGATCATCCCAGTGGCTGACATGTGGATCCCATTTTAATTTTCAACCTCTGAGATTAACTCCTATTCACTGTTGTAAACAGTAGTTCCCACAAAGCCCCTGGTGATTTGAATTATCTACCCGTGAACCATTTGAATTGGTTAGAATTCAAATTGGGTTTGGTTTGAATAAATTTCATTACATGTTCAGTTTGAAATTCAAATAAAGTTTGAATTTGCCCCACTTAGCTCATGTCAAGATCAACTCCAAATGGAGTGAAAATTGGTGTGTGAGCTCACAAAAATGTGCTGAGTAAGAATATGCCTCCCACTTTTGAATTCATAGGATAAAAACAGTTTGAATTTGAATGTAGTTTCAAACTGCCCTCATTCTAGCTATACCCAAAATGACCTCAAAAAGGTTTTGAATTTGGGTGAAACTTGGCATGGACATTCCTAGCAGTGTGTAGGAGTTCTTCATATGCCCAGCCCCTATATTACAGGTGGGAAATACCACTTTTGCAATGTGTGAGTTTGTTCTCTAATGAGCATGTTGATGGTGGTTACTTGCTCTTCAAATGTGTTTATCAACTTGCTTCAAATGAGGTGTGTGTGTGGTGATGGCACTTCAAACATGTGTCAAAAACTGAGGCCCTTACAGATCGACCGCTCCTGCATACCGCCCTAGTCAGCCACCACAGCAACGACCCGTTGCACAAGAACCTCGTGCGCCTTTGCCTCCTGTGCCCCGACCCAACATGGGCGCTCCTGTTCAAAACCCCCGCCCCAACGTACCTGCTGCCTTAGGCAATAGGGCATGCTTTGCATGCGGGGAAACAGGACACTTCACGAGCCAGTGCCCAAGGAGAGGCCCCGGACAGCAAGGCAACGTGCCCAAGCAGAACCCGCGACCGAACGGAGGGGACAATCAAGGAAACCGTGGACAGCAGAACTATGCTCACGGCAACGTGAACCATGTCTCTGCTGAGGAAGCACAACAGGCTGAGGACGTCGTAATTGGTATGTTCTTTGCCAACTCCAACCCAGCCACCATCTTATTTGATTCTGGAGCATCACATTCCTTCATACCATCCAAGTATGTTGCCAAGCATAATCTACCCATATCACACTTAAAATGCGCTATGTTATTTAATTCTCCCGGTGGAGAGATGAGGACTAATATAGTATGCCCGAAAGTAAGCCTTAAAATAAGGGGGTAGATTTCCTTGCCAACCTCATTGTATTGGATTCTGAAGGGATTGACATAATACTCGGGATGGATTGGTTAAGCAAGCACAACGGGGTAATCCAATGTGCGGAAAGAAGCGTGCAGTTGACAAATGAGCACCGTATTCGTGTCGAGTTTGAGTCAGCCCAACAAACAACCAAAAGGGCAATTTTGAACCACGTCGAAGGAGCAACGTTGGACAGCATTCCAGTGGTTCAGAAATTCTCGGACGTGTTTCCAGAGGAGCTTCCAGGTATGCCACATGACCGGGACATTGAGTTTGCCATTGATTTGGTACCCGGAACTGCACCCATAGCAAAGAGACCTTATAGGATGCCCGTCAATGAACTAGTGGAAGTCAAGAAACAAATTCAGGAGCAGTTGGAGAAGGGTTTTATACGTCCAAGCTCGTCACCATGGGGAGCTCCTGTGCTCTTCGTGGACAAGAAGGATGGGACCCAAAGGATGTGCGTGAACTATAGGTCTCTCAATGAGGTGACAATCAAGAACAAATACCCTCTGCCCCTTATAGAGGACCTATTCGACCAAATGAAAGGAGCTCGAGTGTTCTCCAAGATTGATCTTCGGTCGGGATACTTCCAACTGAAGATAAAACCCTCCGATATACCCAAGACTGCCTTTCGAACATGGTATGGTTCGTATGAATATACCGTCATGTCTTTTGGGTTAATAAATGCACCCGCATACTTCATGTACCTTATGAACAAGGTATTCATGGAGTACTTGGATAAGTTCTTCGTGGTTTTCATCGACGACATTATGGTGTATTCAAAAAGTGAGGAGGAGCATGAAGAACATTTGAAATTGACCTTGTAGAAAATGCGTGAGCATCAATTGTATGCCAAGCTTAACAAGTGTCAATTTTGGCTAAAGGAAATATCGTTCCTAGGCCACATTATCTCCGAGGAAGGGGTATCGATTCATCCCGGAAAAGTGGGAGATGTCCTGAAGTGGAACCAACTGCAAAATGTGAGGGATATTCGGAGTTTTCTTGGAATTGCTGGATACTACCGACGCTTCATCAAGGACTTCTCTAAGATAGCAAAGCCTATGACGGAGTTGCTAATGAAGGGAAAAGCCTTTCAATGGACACCAGCATGCCAAGAATGTTTTGAGGAACTCAAGAAAAGGCTAACCACAGCGCCGGTTTTGGTATTGCCGGACATGAGCAAGAGCTTTGACATATATTGTGACGCATCCAGACAAGGGCTCGGATGTGTGCTCATGCAAGAAGGTGTAAAGGCCTCAGTTTTTGACACATTCAAAGTGTTCATCACCACACACACACACCTCATTTGAAGACAGTTGATGAAGACATTTGAAGAGCAAGTAATCATTATCAACATGCTCATGAGAGAATAAACTCACAAAATGCAAAAGTGATATTTCCCCCATGCATCAACTAGGGGCTGGGCATATGAAAACTCCTACACCTTGCTAGGAATGTCCATGCCAAGTTTTACCCAATTTGAAAACCTTTTGAGGTCCTTTTGGGTATAGCTAGAAAGAGGGTAGTTTGAACCCAATTTCAAATTCAAACTGTGTTAGGGCCTCAGTTTTTGACACATATTTAAAGTGTTCATCACCATACACACACACCTCATTTGAGGAAAGTTGATGAACACAAATGAAGAGCAAGTAACCACCATCAACATGCTCATTAGAGAACAAACTCACATATTGCAAAAGTGGTATTTCCCACATGTGATATAGAGGGGCTGGGCATATGAAAACTCCTACATATTGCTGAGGACGTCCATGCCAAGTTTCACCCAAATTCAAAACCTTTTTGAGGTTATTTTGGGTATAGCTAGAAGGAGGGCAGTTTTGAAGCATATTCAAATTTAAACTGTTTTTATCCCATGAATTCAAAAGTGGGAGGCATATTCTTATTCAGCACATTTTTGTGAGCTCACCCACCAATTTTCACTTCATTTGGAGTTGATCTTGACATGAGCTAAGTGGGGCAAATTCAAACTTTATTTGAATTTCAAACTGATCTTGTGCTGAAATTCATTCAAACCAAACCCAATTTGAATTCTAATCAATTCAAATGGCTCATGGGTGAATAATTTAAATTACTTAGGGTATTTTGGGGCTCACTGTTTACAACAGTGATTAGGAGTGAATTTCAGAGGTTAAAACCCCGGGTGGGACCCACTGGTCAGCCTCTGAAGAGAACCCAGCCGACTGTACTCTGCACTCGGGTTCTTGCGCTGACCCGAGCTGCCGCCACGGCGAAGAAATGGCGAAGCCACCAGCTGCTTGCCGATCTCAGCCGCGGAACCGACTCTCTGGGTCTTTATCTACCCGCCCGAGCGGTCACCGGTGCCCTCCACCGCTGCCTCGTCGCACTTCCACCCAAAAAGCCGAAGCACCTCGCCGCCCGAGTGAACTTTCGGTTCCTCGTCGCCCGGCCGATCCAGTGACCCTCTCGGCGATCTGAGACCAGCACCGGGTGCTCCAAGCCATCTTCGACACCATCGCATCGGTTCCAGACCCTGCGCGGTCTTCCCCGAGCTCCACCGCGGCGATCTTTTCTCTGCCGGTTCAGCTTGAGCCGCTGCTGCGGGAACCGTCCTTCCGGCCACCACAGCCCACCGTTCACGGAGCTGTGAACAGCAAAGAGGTTCATCTTGAACCCCTCTTCCTTTCCCGCAAGCTCCGGCGGCGTGACAAGCACTGCTCAAGCCGGAATTTCATGTTTTCGCGACGGTGTGCAAAAGTGAGGTCTGCACCGATCCGAGAAATTCGTAAGCCACACTGCATCACTCATCCTCTCATGGAGAGGATCACTTCCAGTAGCCCGTGCGGGTCCATAGGAGCAAGAACCACGAAGAACCGTGGAGGGAAACCGCTGTTCTTCGAGATTAGAAATCCCGATTTCCGGCCTAGGTCGCACGGTGACAGCCCAACACAGCCCTTCCCGAGCTCCGTAGAGCTCATGTCGACCTTTCCTATGGTCCACTGATGCTCGACGACCCTGAGCTCGATCGGGTTAGGTGCTCGGGAGGACGGGCAACACGGCCGAAGTTCTCCCGAGGCTGCAGCTCGTTGCCGACCATGTGGCGGCCATTTTCATGGTGAGCTGGCATGAGAATCCTGTTCCCCGAGAGAAAATTGGCAGAGGCGGCAAAAATCGTGAAGTTTGGAGCTCTACCGAAGCTGCCGGCGAGCTCTCCGGCGAGATACCCCGGCGGCAGAGCGCGGGCATCGGGAGGTTGAAGAAGGGGTGGACCCCAGCTGTCAGCGACCGATATTTTAAATCAGGATCGGGCTGCGGCCGGGATCGGGTGTGCTGGCGCTCAAAATCCTTGTGGGCCGCCGTGTGCTGTCGCCTCGGCGCTCAACACGTGTCCCTGCGGGCCCTGGCAGATTTAAACTTTTCCCCCGATTTTCAGATTTCTTCCAAACTTCAAATCCTCATAACTTTGGCTAGAAAGCTCCAAATCGAGTGAACCAAATTTTGTTGGATTCAGCTCTCTGAGCACTTTCGAGCAAATCAAGTTTCACTTCATGAAAATCCTTCTTTCTCCAGAATTAATTCCTCGAAGTTTAAACTGTTTGGAATTTTAACGGGAGAATCCTTTGGAGGAAAATTCTGAAATTTTGCTGGATGTTCAACAAAATATCCCTGAACTACCATAAAATTTGAGATCCATTTGAGCTCGTTTGATCCACCTAATGGTGTGATTAGTGAAACTGTTCCAGAGAAAATCAAAATGTTCAGAAACATTTTCAGAATTTTCTCTGAAATTGTTTAGCTCATATCTTTAGTTAGGAACCTTCAAATTAAGTGAGACCAACTTCATTAGAACCCTCTGAAAATCTAGTTTTCAGAAAGTCATAGTTTGTTTCATGAAAATCCTTAGAACACCCTAAAAGCCTTCAATTAAGGTCAAGTACATAATTAATTGTGGAGGGCTCAACTGAGCTTTGCTGCAACTAAAACTTGACCAAGTCTGTATTTAGGTTGTAACCAAGCCACAGTAAAAGTTTCACAGTAATTGGGCTTGTCTAGTAAGAGTTATAGACTTCACAAGTTTAAAAGTTAATACAAATGCATTTAAATTAATACATGTACTGCTTCTATCATGTAGTCGCTAAGGTCGAGGAGGAACCCGAAGTCCTAGACTTCGTTACTCCGGAGGAGCAGCTAGCCTACGACCAAGAGCAGCAAGGCAAGCTCCGGTTTGCATTAACCTTTTACAAATTTTTATTATTTTGAGCATTTATTTGAGTATTACTTATTTCCTTGCATTAAAGTCATGTTTGGAAACCCAATTGCATAACCAAGAAAACCCTGGGTTGGGTTTAGGATTGCAAACCCCGTTAGCTACTGCAAAGCTAAGTTAGGGTAGGATTCGGTACAAGTCGAGTAGTTGGAACTACTCGCGAGCATAGACTAGAGGCACTCGACTCGGGTAGAGATAGCACATGAAACACATGGCAAGAAAATGAGACCAAGCGGAGGGTAAGGGCAGCAGGACTTTGGGGCCTGTGTGCTGTAGCTCCGCTTGTGTCGATTGAGGACCGAGCCGTGTGCGGGCCTGTTGAACAAGCTAGAACAGTACCGAAGACCTACCGGCTATATGGGAACCGGGAAACCAATGTAACTCGGGTAGCTGGTTATTGAGGCATTGGCCGTTGTTCAGGGTGTAGGTTGAGAGCCCGAGGTGTAAATCAGCTGGCGGCACTGAGATGCGCGTGCAGAGACCTCTTGCTCGGGACGATGGGACCGGTTCAATATTTGGCTGACGGGCGAAAGGTGGTTGTGTACGGCGTCCGTGATGGTTGTTGTAGGCAACATCGAGTACGGGCATACGTGACAGGTTGTTTGGGTAACCCTGCAGGTATAAATCGATTATAATCGCCGTCCCTCGCGGTCAGTGAGTACCACTTGTTCACTGTACTGTGACGTTGAAAGAACAGGCTAGTTGCATGTTAAAATGTTACTGATTGAAAGATGGACTTGATTGTTAATGATTGCTGTAGTTTAGAGCTAATTAAAGTTCCTTTCAACTTTGGGCAAAGTACATGAGAGAAATGCGTTTCTTGTTTGATTGCGGCTCTCTCATGTGCCTTAGCGTAAGGTTCTCCACAACCTGCTGCTAAAACTTGAAAATAGCGTTCCACTAATTAGGCGAGTCCTTTGCAAATGATTTTACCTCATGTACCCATCATCCCTCATGTAGAAGTTCCATGTTTAGGTGAGACGGGTAAGACTTGCTGAGCCTTCATGCTCATTGCTTGTGTTTGAAGCTTTTGCAGGGTTCTATGAGGAAGGGACTCCCGAAGAAGAGACGGAACCCCGGGAGGGGAACCCGGTCGAGTGGGAGTCGTGCACGCCACAGAGTTAGTGTGCGTGTGTGCTAGCAAAGACACATTCAAGGGCTGAACGTGTACTTGATGCGTAGTCTACGCCCGCAAGTGTAGACTGGACTTATTTTGATGTAAACATGTTCATAAACTTGTTTATGTAATAAAATTTCGCTTCTGCTTTGTACCTTTGACGTGTGTTATACGGTGCTGTGCAACGCAGCAACCCTCAGCGTGATCCTAGCTCAACAAGACCGTGGGGTCGTGTCAGCACTGGTATCGGAGCTCACTTGAGGTTTAACGCACTAAAGAGGTCATCTTTTTCAAAAATCCAGTGAGGAACGAGTTAGTAGCCCGTATAAGGATGTTATTAGTGTATAGAAAGTGGCATATTAACTTATTTGATTATGTCGGGAAATCGTGCATCTCAGGACGTTTATGTAATGGGGGGTGCACATAAGCGCTGTCCACCAGTGCGCACAAGCTGAAGGGTGGAGCCCCACGGGTGGCAGGTAACCTGACCCGCTTTGATATCCTCTATGACTCTTCATGTCGTTTGGGCTATTCGAGCAACGTCTGTCCCTGGCGTGCGTGGTGCAACTTGGGAGACCCCTTCACGTGGTCTGAAACTTGAACACGTAACTCAAGGCGTGTTTGGCTAGAGAACATCCGGGCGAATGCTGACCGCCGGGTGTACGAACTGTATGGATTCCGGGCTCGGTGTGCAGCCGAGTCTGACGATTGCTTGAGTTTCCTGCAGGTAGCCTGACCACGAAACGGTAGACGTGTAGCATTTGTGTGCGAGTGATGTTTAGTGCCACCGAATTAACGAAGCCGGCTAAGTCCGGTATAGGTTTTTCTTTGTGAGGACGTAGTACCGACATAATCTGGTGACGCCTCGACGTCACACCCCACTAAATGAACAACTTCATTGTAAAACTTGAAGGTTTTGATCCAAAGCAGTAAAATTTGTAATAACTCCTTCCCTTAATCAGGACATTCCAAGTTAACAAGTTTTCAACTTATAGGTTGCTAAGGACAGAGCACTCTGTTTTCAGCTGAATTAAGGCTGAGGTTAATCAGAGGATAGAGGTTGAGTTCTTTCGAGGGTAGGGTCATATGATACATTTCTGGAAAGATTTGGAAGAGTTTTAAAACTTCTCTGTTGAAGTCCAGAGGTGTTTCATCCCTTAACCAATCGAAAAATGCAGTAGAGTTGAAACTGTCCAGAAAACAGGGCAGAGCAAACACTATCTGTAAACTCTCTGTAAATTGAGAATAACTTCCTGCATAAAAATTCTGGAAAGCTTATGAGATGGGTTACAACTTTGTAACAGAAAGTTTTGTCAGATTAGGAACAGAATTAACTGGAATTCTTGGATCAGATCAGTGCCTAAAGCAGGGAGGTGCTGTCCAATTTCCTCCAGAAATTCTGTTAACTTTGACATCTCATAACTTTTGAACCAGGACATATCTTAGGCCAAGCAAATACTTTCTGTAAAGCTATTGAAGTTAGCTTTAACTTTGAGGTTGAGCTCCAGAATTGGTTTTGTTTAACATGGCCTAAATCAGGTTGAAATGGAAACTGGTCAGGGCTGCCATGGGAACAGCAGATCAGCAGTCAAATTTGTCTAAAATTTGAACTATATGTCCAAGTTTTATGAGTTCAATGACATGTTTTATGTTATAACTCAATGGTTTACTGTTTAAATAAATATTTGACATTTCTCAAATATATTTTTACAGATGACAGCTGATAAGCAGTTGGAGAACGGGTGGGTGATGTCCCACTGTTCTCACCGTAGCGGCTACCCGGAAGCATTGTGGCAAATGCTCCAATATTTCGAGTATAACCAGATGCCGCAGTACTTCGCCAAGGAAGAAGGCGAAGAGGGAAACAAGACGTGGACAATCCATGTCGAGGTCCCTGCAGGACCTACGCCACCCGGTTGGGTGCCGTTCACCATCACGGTGAGAGGAAGACAACCGGAAGGGATGTGGCAAGTGGCAGCCCGTGACACCATGTCACGTTTCTGCCAACTACACGTGCAGGCTATGGAGGGCACTCCATACGCGCTCGTTCCGGTGGAGGGACGGGCTCAGCATGTTTGGGAAGAGAGGTACCTGGAGGCAACGGACCCAAGTTGCCCAAGGTACAACCCCGCGGAGGCAAATCTCAGCCTCCAGATGAGGGCGGGAAATGCCGTGATGGACAGCCAAGCTGTTCATACGGAGCATCTCGCCACAAAGCTCAAGGAGAGCATCATCCGTGGAGACCATTTCGAGAGTGCTCACAGCGCACTCCGCAATGTGCTCCTTCCGACGATCAAGCGACTGAATGAACAACATAATCAGCTGCATCGTCTGAAGAAGGCGAAGAAGAAGAGCCGTGTCGACATCGCGGCGTTACAGGAACTGGTACAGAATCTGACCCAGCAGAATGAGGACCTTGCTCAAGAGCGAGACGACGCTATTGAGGAAGGCCAAGGCTGGGAAGAGGACTACAACCAGGCTATGGACGAGGTGCATGCTTTGCAAGACCTCGTACCTCCGGTATTGGGCGTACCGGTAATCTTGGGTCTTCCAGCAATGGGAGAACCCGGGATGGGAGAAGAGATGGTAGATCCAGAGCCACCAGCAGAGGTACCGGAGGAGGACGACCCACAGGAGGTCGAGTTCTACTCCGAGTAGGGGGTTACAGTTGCCATGTAGGGCAGCTAGGGTAGTGTAGCCCAAATTTTGTGATCGGTGACATGTCGTGTAGACAGTAGCGTATGTATAGGTAGTGACGACATGAGCACGACTTCTTGGAGACCCAAGAATAATGTATCTTGTATAAAGTTTATGCTTTATCAATATATGTGAATGTTGTGCAAATTAATCATGTGTCACTTCAATACCTACTGTTACATATGGAATTTTAAGTAAGACATGTGCTAATCGCTGCTGTTTTGAATTTCAGAATGACGCGTACTCGTGCCAACCCTGATGTTGGGGGTACTAGCCAAGGGGGAGAGACCTCCCAACAGCCTCCCGAGGACTCCTCGGGACAACAGCAGCAGCAACAGCAACAGCAAACACCGCCACCGCCACTGCCAACGGTTACATTGGCCGACATCGTCGCGGCAATGGCGGGTTCACATCAGCAGCACACGGAGTTGCTGCAAATGCTAATCGCTAATACGTCTCGCCCAGAGAGACGTCAAGATCGTGATGAGTGTCAACAGAGCTCCTACTCCGACTTCCTGGCGACTCATCCCCCGCTATTCTCAAGGGCGGATGAACCTCTTGACGCGGACAACTGGCTCTGCACGATAGAGATGAAGTTCGGGCTGCTCCAGATAAGCGAGCAGCGCAAGACTCAGTTTGCGGTACAGCAGCTCCAAGGATCCGCGCTCGCGTGGTGGGCTAACTTCTGTGCTTCACAGCCCACCGACCGAGTGATGACCTGGACGGAGTTTCGGACGGCCTTCAGGGCCTATCACATACCGCCAGGTTTGATGAAGAGGAAGACGCAGGAGTTCTTACACCTGCAACAAGGGAGCCGGAACACGCTGGAATACTCCAGAGCGTTCAACGATCTCGCGCTCTATGCGTCGTATCACGCAGATACTGACGAGAAGCGGCGGGACCACTTTTACCAGGGGCTTAACCCGCTCCTGAAGGACAAGTTGGCGATGTTCAATTGCGGCAGCCTCAACGACGTCATTGATGCTGCGATTGTTCAGGAGGACTCCGGCAAGGAGTTAGCGGCGGCGGAGAGGAAGCGAAGCGTGCCGCAGAGCAGCGGAGAAGGAGGCGGTCCTTCTCAGAAGTTTCGGATGGTGAATCGCCCACCATCAGGTCCACGCTGGCAGCCCCCACAGCGGTCGATACCGTTCCGCAGCCGGCCGTACTCTTCACCGGCATTCAGGCCAGCACTGCCAATACCACCTCCGCAACAACAGCAGCAGCGGACGATGCCGCGTGCGTATGCACCTCAGCAGCGCATGCCAGGCTTTCGTCCCCCGAATACTACACCAGCAGCGGCCACATGTTACAAGTGTGGTCCTCCAGGACACTTCGCGAGCAGTTGCCCGGAGAGGCAAGGCGGTGGAGTGGTACCGCAGTTTCCGGGGAGAAATCAACCCCGGAACCCTACTAATGCGCGGCGGGCAAACCCTAGGCCCGGCACCGTCCACCAGCTTGCCATAGAGCACGTGCCGGAGGGCGAGCCAATCCTTGCAGGTATGTTCAAACTCCACCAGCATCCCGCTATAGTACTGTTTGATTCAGGCGCCACGCAAAATTTTATTAGCCAAGCTTTCGTTGCTAAACACAGCTTGCCAATACTACCCACCGATAGTCCATATTTAATTTGTTCACCGGGTGGGAATATTTCAGCAAGCGTAATGGTTTCCAAAGCACCATTATGCTTCGCGGGTAGAGTGTACCCCACGTCTCTCATTATCTTAGAGGGACAGAACGTCGATGTCAACCTAGGGATGTCGTGGTTAACCTGCCACGGCGCTGTTTTAGACACCGTCCTTCGAGTCGTGCACTTAAACTCAGAGGTGCATGGGTCTCACTCATTATTTCTGGACAGTCCAGAAATAAAACTTCCAAGTGTCTATCAAGCCACAACCATCAGATTGGAAGATATTCCAGTGGTCCCAGAGTTCCCTGACGTATCCCCGGATGATTTATCGGGGATGCCGCCCGATAGAGAGGTGGAGTTCAAGATTGAACTTGCACCGGGAACCATGCCAATATCCCGAAGGCCGTACAAGATGGCGCCCAAGGAGTTGGCTGAACTGAAGACGCAGTTCACGGACCTTCTGGAGAAGGGTTTTATTAGGCCGAGCTCCTCACCATGGGGCTGTTCGGCATTATTTGTAAAGAAGAAGGATGAGACGTTACGGCTTTGTGTGGACTATCGTCCGTTAAATGCCGTAACCATCAAGAACAAGTACCCGTTGCCACGGATCGACATGTTGTTTGATCAGTTGGTCGAAGCGAAGATCTTTTCCAAGATGGACTTAAGATCCGGGTACCATCAGATTAAGATAAGTGCTGAGGGCATTTCAAAGACAGCTTTCTCGACGTGGTACGGACTTTATGAGTACCTGGTCATGTCCTTCGGCCTCACCAATGCTCCAGCTCACTTCATGTACTTGATGAACTCGGTATTCATGCCGGAGCTGGACAAGTTTGTCGTGGTCTTCATCGACGACATCCTGGTATATTCCAAGTCGGAAGAAGATCACAAGAAGCATCTGCGTATAGTCTTGCAACAGCTGCGGGATCACAAGTTATACGCGAAATTCAGCAAATGCGAGTTTTGGATATCGCAAGTGCCTTTTCTCAGGCATATCATCTCCGCGGAGGGTATCGCTGTAGACCCGAGCAAGATCACTCAAGTGCTGAATTGGAAGTTCCTGAGAACTGTTCACGAGGTACGGAGTTTCCTCGGACTCGCGGGATATTATCGGAGGTTCATTCCGAACTTCTCAAAGATTGCCAAGCCAATGACAGAGCTGCTGAAGAAGGCTACCAAATATGTTTGGAGTCCAGCATGTGAAGCAGCATTCAAGGCTTTAGTCAAGCACCTAACATCAGCACCGGTTTTGGCGCAGCCAGATACAACAAAACCGTTCGATGTGTACTGCGATGCATCCGGCATCGGGCTCGGATGTGTGCTGATGCAAGACCGAAGAGTGGTCGCGTATGGATCACGGCAGCTTAGAAACCATGAACAAAATTATACAACCCACGATTTGGAGCTCGCTGCCGTGGTACTTGCACTGAAAATGTGGAGGCACTACCTACTCGGTAACCTCGTACATTTATATACCGACCACAAAAGCCTCAAGTACATATTCACTCAGAAGGAGCTGAAAATGAGGCAGCGAAGATGGTTAGAACTGATAAAGGATTACGAAATTGAGATCCATTATCATCCGGGCAAGGCAAACGTAGTGGCAGATGCGCTGAGCCGCAAGTCACACGTCAACAATCTGACCATCACACCGTTGAAAGAGAGCGAACCACCACTACATATGATTCCACATGGAGCTCTCTACAACCTAGCTTTGATCCCCACCATCCGTGAAGAGATAGCGGCAGCTCAGAAATATGACAAGGGCATGTCACATTTGCGTAGACGGGTAGACAGTGGGGAGCTGAAATGTTTCCGGAAGGACGGAGACGGCGTCCTATGGTTCAAGGACAGGATCGTCGTACCCCGTAACCCGGAGTTATGGAAGAAATTTTTTGATGAGGCTCACTTATCAAAATTTTCTATTCCCCCCGGCAGCAGCAAAATGTATCAAGAACTCAGAAGCAAGTTTTGGTGGACATGGATGAAGCGGGAGACTGCAAAATACGTGTCCGAGTGTGATACATTTCGAAGGGTGAAGGCAGACCATATGCGGAAACCGGTACTGCTGCAACCACTGGGCGTTCCTGCCTGGAAGTGGGAGGATGTGAGCATGGACTTCATCGTCGGTTTACCCACCACCTTTCAAAAACATGATTCCGTGTGGGTCATCATCGACCGGCTAACCAAGGTTGCCCATTTCATCCCGTCAACACCAATTACAACGCCAAGAAGTACGCTGAACTGTACATCTCACGGATCCTATGCTTGTATGGCGTACCCCGTACCATCATATCAGACCGGGGCACTTTGTTTGTGTCCCGTTTTTGGGAGCAGCTGCACGCTGCCATGGGGACGAAGCTGATCCGTAGTTCAGCATACCACCCGCAGACGGATGGGCAAACGGAGCGGGTAAGTCAAATCTTAGAAGACATGCTATGAGCTTGCGCTATCATCCACGGCAAGAATTGGGATGACCACTTGCCGTTAGCCGAGTTCTCGTACAACAATGGGTACAAAGCCAGCATTAAGATGGCGCCCTACGAGGCGCTATACGGAAGAAAATGCCGCACACCACTGAATTAGTGTGAGTCTGGCGAAAGGGTTACATTCGGGATTGACCTTGTCAACAACGCGGAAGAAAAGGTTCGACTGATTCAAGCGAACCTAAAAGCCGCCCAATCCCGGCAGAAACAATATGCGGACCGGAGAAGACGCCCATTACGATTTGAAGTCGGGGATCACGTATACCTACGTGTGTCTCCAATGAAGGGTGTAAACAGATTTGGGGTGAGAGGAAAGTTAGCACCCCGATTCATCGGTCCATTCCAGATTACCGAAAGATGTGGATCAGTGGCATACTGGCTGAAATTACCAGAAGCGCTTTCCGGTGTGCACGACGTCTTTCACATTTTCCAGCTGAGGAAGTGTCTCAAGCTATCAACTACCGTTCAGCTGGAAGACATTGAAGAACTGCAACCGGATCTCACCTATCGGGAGGAACCGGTGCAGATTATCGATGAAAAGGCCCGAACCACACGCAACCGTACGTTGTGGTTCAACAAGGTTCTATGGAGTAATCACTCCGTGGACGAAGCGACATGGGAGAGCGAAGGATTTCTTTGCACCAACTACCCCAACTTTTTCATGTCGCATATCCGGTAATTTTCCACTGTCCTCTCTCTCATTTTCACCTTATAATCTCGGGACGAGATTCTTTTAAGGGGGGAGGAATGTAAGGGCCTCAGTTTTTGACACATATTTAAAGTGTTCATCACCATACACACACACACCTCATTTGAGGAAAGTTGATGAACACAAATGAAGAGCAAGTAACCACCATCAACATGCTCATTAGAGAACAAACTCACATATTGCAAAAGTGGTATTTCCCACATGTGATATAGAGGGCTGGGCATATGAAAACTCCTACATATTGCTGAGGATGTCCATGCCAAGTTTCACCCAAATTCAAAACCTTTTTGAGGTTATTTTGGGTATAGCTAGAAGGAGGGCAGTTTGGAAGCATATTCAAATTTAAACTGTTTTTATCCCATGAATTCAAAAGTGGGAGGCATATTCTTATTCAGCACATTTTTGTGAGCTCACCCACCAATTTTCACTTCATTTGGAGTTGATCTTGACATGAGCTAAGTGGGGCAAATTCAAACTTTATTTGAATTTCAAACTGAACTTGTGCTGAAATTCATTCAAACCAAACCCAATTTGAATTCTAATCAATTCAAATGGCTCATGGGTGAATAATTTGAATCACTTGGGGTATTTTGGGGCTCACTGTTTACAACAGTGATTAGGAGTGAATTTCAGAGGTTAAAACCCCGGGTGGACCCACTGGTCAGCCTCTGAAGAGAACCCAGCCAAATGAACTCTGCACTCGGGTTCTTGCGCTGACCCGAGCTGCCTCCACGGCGAAGACACCAGCTGCTTGCCGATCTCAGCCGCGGAACCGACTCTCTGGGTCTTTATCTACCCGCCCGAGCGGTCACCGGTGCCTTCCACCGCTGCCTCGTCGCACTTCCACCCAAAAAGCCGAAGCACCTCGCCGCCCGAGTGAACTTTCGGTTCCTCGTCGCCCGGCCGATCCAGTGACCCTCTCGGCGATCTGAGACCAGCACTGGGTGCGCCAAGCCATCTTCGACGCCTTCGCATCGGTTCCAGACCCTGCGCGGTCTTCCCCGAGCTCCACCGCAGCGATCTTTTCTCTGCCGGTTCAGCTTGAGCCACCGCTGCGGGAACCGTCCTTCCGGCCACCACAGCCCGTTCACGGAGCTGTGAACAGCAAAGAGGTTCGTCTTCAACCCCTCTTCCTTTCCCGCAAGCTCCGGCGGCGTGACAAGCACTGCTCAAGCCGGAATTTCATGTTTTCGTGACGGTGTGCAAAAGTGAGGTCTGCACCGATCCGAGAAATTCATAAGCCACACTGCATCACTCATCCTCTCATGGAGAGGATCACTTCCAGTAGCCCGTGCGGGTCCATAGGAGCAAGAACCACGAAGAACCATGGAGGGAAACCGCTGTTCTTCGAGTTTTAGTAGAACTCCCAATTTCCGGCCTAGGTCGCACGGTGACAGCCCAACACAACCCTTCCCGAGCTCCGTAGAGCTCATGTCGACCTTTCCTATGGTTCACTGATGATCGACGACCCTGAGCTCGATTGGGTTAGGTGCTAGGGAGGACGGGTAACACGGCCGAAGTTCTGCCGAGGCTGCAGCTCGTCGCCGACCATGTGGCAGCCATTTTCATGGTGAGCTGGCCCGAGAATCCTGTTCCCTGAGAGAAAATAGGCAGAGGCGGCAAGAATCGTGAAGTTTAGAGCTCTACCAAAGCTGTCGGCGAGCTCTCCGGCGAGATACCCCGGCGGCAGAGCGCGGGCGTCGGGAGGTTGAAGAAGGGGGTGGACCCCAGCTGTCAGCGACCGATATTTTAAATCGGGATCGGGCTGCGGCCGGGATCGGGTGTGCTGGCACGCAAAAACCTTGTGGGCCGCCGTGTGCTGTCGCCTCGGCGCTCAACACGTGTCCCTGCGGGCCCCGGCAGATTTAAACTTTTTCCCCGATTTTCAGATTTCTTCAAAACTTCAAATCCTCATAACTTTGGCTAGAAAGCTCCAAATCGAGTGAACCAAATTTTTTTCGATTCAGCTCTCTGAGCACTCTCCAGCAAATCAAGTTTCACTTCATGAAAATCCTTCTTTCTCCAGAATTAATTCCTCAAAATTTAAACTGTTTGGAATTTTAGCGGGAGAATCCTTTGGAGGAAAATTCTGAAATTTTGCTGGGATGTTTACAAAAATATCCCTGAACTACCATAAATATTTCAGATACATTTGAGCTTGTTTGATCCACCTAATGGTGTGATTAGTGAAACTGTTCCAGAGAAAATAGAAAATGTTCAGAAACATTTTCAGAATTTTCTCTGAAATTGTTTAGCTCATATCTTTAGTTAGGAACCTTCAAATTAAGTGAGACCAACTTCATTAGAACCCTCTGAAAATCTAGTTTTCAGAAAGTCATAGTTTGTTTCATGAAAATCCATAGAACACCCTAAAAGCCTTCAATTAAGGTCAAGTACATAATTAATTGTGGAGGGCTCAACTGAGCTTTGCTGCAATTAAAACTTGACCAAGTCCGTACTTAGGTTGTTACCAAGCCACAGTAAAAGTTTCACAGTCATTGGGCTTGTCTAGTAAGAGTTATAGACTTCACAAGTTTAAAAGTTAATACAAATACATTTAAATTAATACATTTACTGCTTCTATCATGTAGTCGCTAAGGTCGAGGAGGAACTCGAAGTCCTAGACTTCGTTACTCCAGAGGAGCAGCTAGCCTACGACCAAGAGAAGCAAGGCAAGCTCCGGTTTGCATTAACCTTTTACAAATTTTTATTGTTTTGAGCACTTATTTACCCATTTGGGTCTTTTGTACGCAGCCTTTCCCTGCATTTCTGCAAGGAAAGGCTGCGTACAAAAGACCCAAATGGGTAAATAAGTGCTCAAAACAATAAAAATTTGTAAAAGGTTAATGCAAACCAATTGCATAACCAAGAAAACCCTGGGTTGGGTTTAGGATTGCAAACCCCGTTAGCTACTGCAAGGCTAAGTTAGGGTAGGATTCGGTACAAGTCGAGTAGTTGGAACTACTCGCGAGCATAGGCTAGAGGCACTCGACTCGGGTAGAGATAGAACATGAAACACATGGCAAGAAAATGAGACCAAGCGGAGGGTAAGGGCAGCAGGACTTTGGGGCCTGTGTGCTGTAGCTCCGCTTGTGTCGATTGAGAACCGAGCCGTGTGCGGGCCTGTTGAACAAGCTAGAACAGTACCAAAGACCTACCGGCTATATGGGAACCGGGAAACCGATGTAACTCGGGTAGCTGGGTATTGAGGCATTGCCCGTCATTCAGAGGGTAGGTTGAGAGCTCGAGGTGTAAATCGGCTGGCGGCACTGAGATGCGCGTGCAGAGACCTCTTGCTCGGGACGATGGGACCGGTTCAATATTTGGCTGACGGGCGAAAGGTGGTTGCGTACGGCTTCCGTGATGGTTGTTGTAGGCAACATCGAGTACGGGCGTAAGTGACAGGTTGTTCGGGTAACCCTGCAGGTGTAAATCGATTATAAATCACCGTCCCTCGCGGTCAGTGAGTTCCACTTGTTCACTGTACCGTGACGTAGAAAGAACAAGCTAGTTGCATGTTAAAATGTTGCTGATTGAAAGATGGACTTGATTGTTAATGATTGCTGTAGTTTAGAGCTAATTAAAGTTCCTTTCAACTTTGGGCAAAGTACATGAGAGAAATGCGTTTCTTGTTTGATTATGGCTCTCTCATGTGCCTTAGCGTAAGGTTCTCCACGACCTGCTGCTAAAACTTGAAAATAAGGTTCCACTAATTAGGCGAGTCCTTTGCAAATGATTTTACCTCATGTACCCATCACCCCTCATGTAGAAGTTCCATGTTTAGGTGAGACGGGTCAGACTTGCTGAGCCTTCGTGCTCACTGCTTGTGTTTGAAGCTTTTGCAGGGTTCTATGAGGAAGGGACTCCCGAAGAGGAGACGGAACCCCTGGAGGGGACCCCGTCGAGTGGGAGTCGTGCACGCCGCAGAGTTAGTGTGCGTGTGTGCTAGCAAGGACACGTTCAAGGGCTGAACGTGGACTTGATGCGTAGTCTATGCTCGCAAGTGTAGACTGGACTTATTTTGATGTAAACATGTTCATAAACTTGTTTATGTAATAAAATTTCGCTTCCGCTTTGTACCTTTGACGTGTGTTATACGGTGCTGTGCAACGCAGCACCCCTCAGCGTGATCCTGGCTCGACAAGAACGTGGGGTCTTGTCAAACTGTTTTTATCCCATGAATTCAAAAGTGGGAGGCATATTCTTACTCAGCACATTGTTGTGAGCTCACACACCAATTTTCACTACATTGGGAGTTGATCTTGACATGAGCTAAGTGGAGCGAATTCAAACTTTATTTGAATTTCAAATTGAACATGTGCTGAAATTTAGTCAAACCAAACCCAATTTGAAGTCTAAGCAATTCAAATGGCTCAGTGGTGAATGATTCAAATCACCATGGGTATTTTAGGGCTTACTGTTTACAAAAGTGATATGGAGTTAATTTCAGGGGTTAAAAAGGAGAGTGGGACCCACTTGTC
This sequence comes from Neostapfia colusana, assembly GCA_030760725.1. Taxonomy (NCBI): domain Eukaryota; kingdom Viridiplantae; phylum Streptophyta; class Magnoliopsida; order Poales; family Poaceae; genus Neostapfia; species Neostapfia colusana. The sequence continues at coordinate 67,174,339 of JASWHV010000007.1, read as the reverse complement.
AGCCACTGAAGAGAACTCAGCCGACTGAACACTGCACCCGGGTTCTTGCGCTGAACCGAGCTGCCGCCACGGCGTAGAAACGGCGAGGCCGCCAGCTGCTTGCTGATCTCAGCCGCTGAACCGACTCTCGGGGCCTTTATCTACGCGCCCGAGCGGTCACCGGTGCATCTCACCGCTGCCCCGTCGTTCCCACCCAGAAAGCTGAAACTCCTCGCCGCTCGGTTGAGCTCACGGTCCCTCATCGCCCGGCCAATCTAGTGATCCTCCCGGCGATCCGAGACCAGCACCGGGTGCGCCAAGTCTTCCTGGACACCCTCGCGCCAGTTCTAGGCCCGGAGCAGTCCTCCCCGAGCTCCACCGCGACGATCTTTTCTCTGCCGGTTCAGCTCGAGCCGCCACCGCGGGAACGATCCGTCCGGCCACCACAGCCTACCGTTCGCCGAGCTGTGAACAGCAAAGAGGTTCGCCTTCAGTCCCTCTTCCATTTCCACAAGCTCCGGTGGCACGACATACACTGCTCACGCCGGAATTTCATGTTTTCGCGATGGGGTGCAAAAGTGGAGTCTGAACCGATCCGTGAAATTCGTAACCCACGCTGCATCACTCATCCTCTCGTGGAGGGGATCACTTCTAGGTACCCATACGAGTCCATAGGAGCAGGAACCACTAAGAACCGTTGAGGGAAACCGCTGTTCTTCGAGTTTTAGGAGAAATCCCGATTTCCAGCCTAGGTCGCACGATGACAGCCCAACACAGCCCTTTCGGAGCTCCTTGGAGCTCATGTCGACCTTTCCTAAGGTCCACTGATGCTTCCCGACCGTTTTCTCGATCGAGTGGGGTGCTAGGGAGGTCGGCCGACACGGCCGGAGTCCTTCCGAAGCTGCCGCTCGTCGCCGACCATGAGCCGGCCATTTTCATGACGAACTGAGCCTAGAATCATGTACCCAGTGGAAGTAAACAGGGGCGGCCAGAATCATGAAGGTTGGAGCACCACAGAGGCTGCCGGCGAGCTCTCCGGCGAGGTGTCGCGGCGGCAAAGCGCGGGGAGGGCAAGAGGTAGACGAAGGGGTGGGCCCCGGCCATCAACGGCCAGGATTTTAAATCGGGATCGGTCTGCGGCTCAGATCTGGTGTGCTGGCGCGCAAAAACTCCATGGATCCCGGTGTGCCGTCGCTCCAGTGCCCAACACGTGTCCCTTTGGACCCACTGGCTGATTTAAAGTTTTCCCCGATTTTCAGATTTCATTCAAACTTCAAATCCTCATAACTTGGGCTACGAAACTCCAAATCGAGTGAGCCAAATTTTGTTGGATTCATTTCTCTGAGTACTTTCCAGCAAATCAAGTTTCACTTCATGGAAATCCTTATTTCTCCAGAATTAATTCCTCAAATTTAAACTGTTTGGAGTTTTATCTGGAGAATCCTTTGGAGGAAAATTCTGAAATTTTGCTGGGATATTCCCCAAAATATCCCTGAACTACCATAAAAATTTCAGATCCATTTGAGCTCATTTTATCCACCTAATGGTGTGATTAACAAAACTGTTCCAGAGAAAATAGAAAATGTTCAGAAACATTTTCAGAATTTCCTCTGAAATTGTTTAGCTCATATCTTTAGCTAGGAACCTTCAAATTAAGTTAGACCAACTCCATTAGAACCCTCTGAAAATCTAGTTTTCAGAAAGTCATGGCTTGTTCCATGAAAACCCCCAGAACACCCTAAGAGTTTCAATTAAGGTCAAGGACATAATTAATTGTGGAGGGCTCAAATGAGCTTTGCTGCAACTAAAACTTGACCAAGTCTCTGTTTAGGTTGTAACCAAGCCACTGTAAAAATTTCAGGGTCAGTGGGTCTGTCTAGTTAGACTTATAAGGTTCACAAGTTTAATTCAAATCAAATGCATTTAAATTAACACATATACTTGTATCTCATGTAGTCGCTAAGGTCGAGGAGGAACACGAAGTCATAGACTTCGTTACTCCAGAAGAGCAGCTAGCCTACGAACAAGAGCAGCAAGGCAAGCTCTGGTTTGCATTAACCTTTTTACAAATTTTTATTGTTTTGAGCACTTACTTGAGTATCACTATTTCTTGCATTGGAGTCTTGTTTGAAAACCCAATTGCATAGCCAAGAAAACCATGGGTGGGATTAGGATGGAAAACCCCGATTAGCTACTACAATGCTAGGATAGTGTAGGATTCGGTACAAGTCGAGTAGTTGGAACTACTCGCGAGCATAGGCTAGAGGCACCCGACTCGGGTAGAGATAGCACATGATACACATGGCAAGAAAAATGAGACCGAGCGGAGAGTAAGGGCAGCAGGACTTTGGGGCCTGTGTGCTATAGCTCCGCTTGTGTCGATTGAGGACTGAGCCGTGTGCGGGCCTGTTGAACAAGCTAGAACAGTACCGAAGACCTACCGGCTATATGGGAACCGGGAAACTGATGTAACTCGGGTAGCTGGGTATTGAGGCATTGCCCGTCGTTCAGAGGATAGGTTGAGAGCTCGAGGTGTAAATCGGCTGGCGGCACTGAGATGTGCGTGCAGAGACCTCTTGCTCTGGATGATGGGACCGGTTCAATATTTGGCTGACGGGTGAAAGGAAGTTGCGTACGGCGTCCGTGATGGTTGTTGTATGCAACGTCAAGTACGGGCGTACGTGACAGGTTATTCGGGTAACCCTGCAGGTGTAAATCGATTATAATCGCCGTCCCTCGCGGTCAGTGAGTACCATTTGTTCACTGTACCATGACGTAGAAAGAACAGGCTAGTTACATGTTAAAATGTTGCTGAGTGAAAGATGGACTTGATTATTAATATTTTGCAATAGTTTAGAGCTAATTAAAGTTCCTTTGAACTTTGGGCAAAGTACATGAGAGAAATGTGTTTCTTGTTTGATTGTGGCTCTCTCATGTGCCTTAGCGTAAGGTTCTCCACAACCTGCTGCTAAAACTTGAAAGTAAGGTTCCACTAATTAGGCGAGTCCTTGCAGATAATTTTTACCTCATGTAACCTAACACCCCACATGTAGAAGTTTCATGTTTAGGAGATACGGGTCAGTCTTGCTGAGCCTTCGTGCTCACTGCTTGTGTTTGAAGCTTTTGCAGGGTTCTATGATGAAGGGACTCCCGAGGAGGAGACGGAACCCCAGGAGGGGAACCCCGTCGAGTGGGAGTCGTGCACGCCGCCGTGTTAGTGTGTGTGCGTGCTAGCGGGGACACGTTCTTTGGCTGAACGTGAACTCGATGCGTAGTCTACGCCCGTGAGTGTAGACTGGACATATTTTGTTGTAAAAATGTTCATACCCTGGTTTATGTAATAAAATTTTGCTTCCGCTTTGTACCTTTGATGTGTGTTATCCGGTGTTGTGCAACACAGTACCCCTCAGCGTGATCTTGGCTCGACCAGACCGTGGGGTTGTGTCAGCGTTGGTATCAGAGCTCGCTTGAGGTTTAACACACTAAAAAGGTCATCTTTTTCAAAAATCCAGTGAGGAACGAGTTAGTAGCCCATATAAGGATGTTATTAGTGTATAGAAAGTGGCATACTAACTTAATTGCTTATGTCGGAAAATCGTGCATCTCGGGACGCTTTATGTCTTGGAGGGTGCACGTAAGCGCTGTCCACCAGTGCGCACAAGCTTTAGGGTGGAGCCCCACAGGTGGCAGGTAACCCGACCCGCTTTAATATCCTCTACGGCTCTTTATGTCGTTTGGGGTATTCGAGCAACGTCTGTCCCTGGCGTGCTTCGGGCAATTTGGGAGACCCCGTCACATGGTCAGTAACGTGAACACGTAGCTCAAGGCATGTTTGGCTTGAGATCATCCGGGCAAGTCATGACGGCCGGGTGTTTGAACTGTATGGATACCGGGCTCGATGTGCAGCTGAGTCTGACGATTGTTTGAATTTTCTGCAGGTAGTCTAACCACAAAACGGTAGACGTGTAGTATCCGTGTGCGAGTGACGTTTAGTGCCACTGAACTAACGAAGCCGGCTAAGTCCGGTATAGGGTTTTTCTTTGTGAGGACGTAGTACCGACATGCTCTGGTGACGCATCGATGTCACACTCCACTAAATGAACAACTTCATTGTAAAACTTGAAAGTTTTAATCTGAAGCATTAAAACTTGATGTAACTCCTTCCCTTAATCAGGATATTCAAAGTCAACAAGTTTTCAACTTATAGGTTGCTAAGGACAGAGCACCCTGTTTTCAGCTGAAACAATGCTGAAGTTAATCAGAGGTTAGAGGCTGAATTCTTTCGAGGTTGGGGTCATATGATACATTTCTGGAAAGCTTTGGAAGAGTTTTACAACTTTTATGTTGGTGTCCAGAGGTTTTTCACCCCTTAACCCATCGAAATATGCAGTAGAGTTGAAACTGTTCAAAAAAACAGGGCAGAGTAAAAACTCTCTATAACTCTCTGTAATTTGAGAATAACTTCCTGCATAAAAATCTAAAAATACAAAATGAGGTAGTTCTGGAAAGCTTATGAGAGGTGTTACAACTTTGTAACAGAAAGTTTTGTCAGATTGGGAGCAGAATTAACTGGAATTCTAGGATCAAAGCAGTACCTAAAGCAGGGAGGTGCTGTCCAATTTTCTCCAGAAATTCTGTTAAGTTTGACATCTCGTAACTTTTGAATCAGGATAGATCTTAGGCCAAGCAAATACTTTATGGAAAGCTATTGAAGTTAGCTTTAACTTGGATGTTGGCTCCAGAATTGGTTTTGCTTTTAGCATGGCCTAAATCAGGTTGAAACGGAAACTGGGCATGGCTGTCATGTTGGACAGCAGATCAGCAGTCAAATTTGTTTAAATTTGAACTATGTTTCTAAGTTTTATGGGTTCAATAACATGTTTTGTGTTATAACTAAATGGTTTACTGCTCAAATAAATATTTGACATTTCTCAAATATATTTTTACAGATGACAGCGGATAAAGAGTTCGAGAACGGTGGGTGGAATCTCACTGTTCTCACCACAGCGGCTATCCGGAAGCATTGAGGCAGATGCTTCAATATTTCGGGTACAACCAGATGCCGCAGTACATCGCCATGGAAGAAGGCGAGGAGGGGAACCAGACATGGACAATCCATGTCAAAGTTCCTGCAGGACCTACGCCACCCGGGTGGGCGCCGTTCACCGTCACGGTGAGAGGTAGACAACCAGAGCGAATGTGGCAAGTGGCAGCCCGTGACACCATGTCACGCTTCTGCCAGCTACACGTGAGAGCGATGGAGGGCACTCCATACGCGCTTGTTCCGGTGGAGGGACGGGCTCATCATGTGTGGGAAGGGAGGTACCGGGAGCCAACCGATCCGGGTTGCCCAAGGTACAACCTCACGGAGGCAAACCTTAGCCTCTAGATGAGGGCGGGAAAGGCTGTGATGGACAGCCAAGTTGTTCATACGGAGCATCTCACCGCAAAGCTCAAGGAGAGAACAAGCCATGGAGACCATTTCGAGAGTGCTCGCAGCGCACTCCGCAATGTGCTCCTTCCGACGATCAAGCGACTGAACGAACAGCATAATCAGTTGCATCGTCTGAAGAAGGCGAAAAAGAAAAGCCGTGTCGACATCGTGGCGTTGCAAGAACTGGTGCAGACTCTAACCCAGAAGAACGAGGACCTTACTCAAGAGCGAGACAATGCGATTGAGGAAGGGAAAGGCTGGGAAGGAGACTACAACCAGGCCATGGACGAGGTTCACGCGTTGCAGGACCTCGTACCTCCGGTATTGGGTATACCGGTGATCTTGAGTCTTCCGGCAATGGGAGAACCTGAGATGGGAAAGGAGGTTGTAGATCCGGAGCCACCAGCAGAGGTACCAGAGGAGGACAACCCACAGGAGGTCGAGTTCTACAATGAGTAGGGGGTTACCGTTGCCAAGTAGGGCAACCAGTATAGTGTAACCCAAACTTTTGTAACCGGTGACATGTCGTGTAGGCAGTAGCGTATGTATAGGTAGTGACGACATGAGCACGACTTCTAGGAGACAGAGAATAATGGATCTTGTATAAAGTTTATGCTTTATCAATATATGTGAATGTTGTGCTAATTATTCATGCTCCACTTCAATACCTACTGTTTTATATGGAATTTTTAAGTATGACATGTGCTGATCGCTGCTGTTTTGAATTTCAGAATGACTCATACTCGTGCCAACCCGGACGTTGGGGGTTCTAGTCAAGGGGGAGAAACCTCCCAACAGCCTCCCGAGGACTCCTCGGGACAGCAACAGCATCAGCAGCAACAGCAAACACCGCCACCGCCAACGGTTACATTGGCCGACATCGTTGCGGCAATGGCGGGTTCTCATCAGCAGCACACGGAGTTGCTGCAGACCCTTATTACAAATACGTCTCGACCAGAGAGGCGTCAAGATCGTGAGGAGCGTCAACAGAGCTCCTACTCCGACTTCCTAGCGACTCATCCCCCGGTATTCTCAAGGGCGGATGAACCCCTCGATGCGAACAACTGGCTCCGCACGATAGAGATGATGTTCGGGCTGCTCCAACTAAGTGAGCAGCGCAAGACTCAGTTCGCGGTCCAACAGCTCCAGGGATCCGCGAGCGCATGGTGGGCGAACTACTGTGCTTCACAGCCCACCGACCGAGTTATTACCTGGGCGGAGTTCTGGACGGCCTTTAGGGCCTATCATATACCGGTGGGTCTCATGAAGAGGAAGACGCAGGAGTTTCTACACCTGCAGCAAGGGAGCCGGAACACGCTGGAACATTCCAGGGCGTTCAACGATCTCGCGCTCTACGCGTCGTATCACGCTGATACTGAAGAGAAGCGGCGGGACCACTTCTACCAGGGGCTTAATCCGCTCCTGAAGGACAAGTTGGCGATGTTCAATCGTGGCAGCCTCAACGACATAATTGATGCCGCAATTGTTCAGGAGGACTCCGGTAAGGAGTTAGCAGCGGCGGAGAGAAAGCAAAGCGCGCCGCAAAGCAGCGGAGAAGGAGGCGGTCCTTCTCAAAAATTTCGGATGGTGAATCGCCCACCATCAGGTCCACGCTGGCAGCCACCACAGAGGTCGATGCCATTCTGCAGTCGGCCATATTCTTCACTGGCATTCAGGCCGGCACTGACAGCACCACCTCCACAACAACAACAGCAGCAGCGGGCGATGCCGCGTGCGTATGCACCTCAGCAGCGCATGCCGGGCTTTCTCCCCCCAAACACCGGACAAGCAGCGGTCACATGCAACAAATGTGGTCGCCCAGGACACTTCGCCAGCAGTTGTCCGGAGAGACAAGGCGGCGGAGCTGCACCGCAACTTCAGGGGAGGAATCAGCCCCGGAACCCTACTAATGCGCGGCAGGCAAACCCGAGGCCCGGCACCATCCACCAACTTGCCATAGAGGACGTGCCGGAGGGTGAGCCAATCCTTGCGGGTATGTTCCAACTCCACCAGCATCCCGCTATAGTGTTGTTTGATTCAGGCGCCACGCATAATTTTATTAGCCAAGCTTTCATAGCTAAACACAGCTTGCCAATCCTACCCACCGATAGTCCATATGTGATTTGTTCACCGGGTGGGAAGATTTTAGCAATCGTAATGGTTTCCAAAGCACCATTATGCTTAGCGGGTAGAGTATACCCTACGTCTCTCATAATCTTAGAGTGACAGAAGGTCTATGTCATCCTAGGGATGTCGTGGTTAACCCGCCACGGTGCTGTTTTAGACACCGTCCTTCGAATCATGCACTTGAACTCCGAAGTGCACGGATCTCACTCCATATTTCTGGACAGTCCAGAAATAAAACTTCCAAGTGTCTATCAATCCACAACTATCAGATTGGAAGATATTCCAGTGGTCCGAGAGTTCCCTGATGTATTCCCGGATGATTTACCGGGGATGCCGCCCGATAGAGAGGTGGAGTTCAAGATTGAACTTGCACCGGGAACCATGCCAATATCCCGAAGGCCGTACAAGATGGCACCCAAGGAGTTGGCTGAACTGAAGACCCAGCTAACGGACCTGATGCAAAAGCGTTTTATTAGGCCGAGCTCCTCACCATGGGGCTGTTAGGCATTATTTGTGAAGAAGAAGGATGAGACGTTACGGCTTTGCGTGGACTATCGTCTATTAAACGCCGTAACCATCAAGAACAAGTACCCGTTGCCACGGATCGACATGTTGTTTGATCAGTTGGTCGAAGCAAAGATCTTTTCCAAGATGGAATTAAGATCAGGGTACCATCAGATTAAGATATGGGCTGAGGATATTCCGAAGGTGGCTTTCTCGACGAGGTACAGACTTTATGAGTACCTGGTCATGTCCTTCGGCCTCACCAATGCTCCAGCTCACATCATGTATTTGATGAACTCGGTATTCATGCCGGAGCTGGACAAGTTTGTCGTGGTCTTCATCGACGACATCCTGGTATATTCCAAGTCGGAGGAGAATCACAAGAAACATCTGCGTATAGTCTTGCAACGGCTGCGGGATCACAAGCTATACGCGAAATTCAGCAAGTGCGAATTCTGGATATCACAAGTGCCTTTTCTCGGGCATATCATCTCAGCGGAGGGTATCGCTGTAGACCCAAGTAAGATAACACAAGTGCTGAATTGGAAATCCCCAAGAACTGTTCACGAGGTACGGAGTTTCCTCGGACTCGCGGGATATTATCGGAGGTTCATCCCAAACATCTCAAAGATTGCCAAGCCTATAACGGAGCTGCTGAAGAAGGCTACCAAATATGTTTGGAGTCCAGCGTGTGAAGCAGCATTCAAGGCTTTAGTCAAGCACTTAACATCAGCACCGGTTTTGGCGCAGCCAGACAGAACAAAACTGTTTGATGTGTACTGCGATGCATCCGGCATTGGGCTCGGATGTGTGCTGATTCAAGACCGAAGAGTGGTCATGTATGGGTCACAGCAGCTTAGAAACCATGAGCAGAATTATCCAACTCACGACTTGGAGCTCGTTGCCGTGGTACTTGCACTGAAAATGTGGAGGCACTACCTACTCGGTAACCTCGTACATTTATATACCGACAACAAGAGCCTCAAGTACATATTCACTGAGAAGGAGCTGAACATGAGGCAGCGAAGATGGTTAGATTTGATAAAGGATTACGAAATAGAGATCCATTATCACCCCGGCAAGGCAAACGTGGTGGCAGATGCGCTGAGTCGCAAGTCACACGTCAATAATGTGACCATCACACTGTTGCAAGAGAGCGAACCACCACTACATGTGATTCCACATGGAGCTCTCTACAACCTAGCTTTGATTCCCACCATCCGTGAAGAGATAGCGGCAGCTCAGAAACATGACAAGGGCATGTCGCATTTGCGGAGACGTGTAGACGGTGGGGAGTTGAAATGTTTCTGGAAGGACAGAGACGGCGTTCTATGGTTCAAGGACCGGATCGTCGTACCCCGTAACCCGGAGTTACAGAAGAAAATCTTTAATGAGGCTCACTTGTCAAAGTTTTCTATTCACCCCGGCAGCAACAAAATGTATCAAGAACTCAGAAGCAATTTTTGGTGGACACGGATAAAGTGGGAAATCACAAAGTACGTGTCCGAGTGTGATACATGTCGAAGGGTGAAGGCAGATCATATGCGGAAACCGGGACTGCTACAACCACTGTGCGTTCCTGCCTGGAAGTGGGAGGATGTGAGCATGAACTTCATCGTCGGTCTACCCACCACTTTTCAGAAGCATGATTCTGTGTGGGTGATTGTCAACCGGCTCACCAAAGTTGCCCATTTAATCCCGGTCAACACTAACTACAATGCCAAGAAGTACGCTGAACTGTACATCTCACGGATCCTATGCTTGTACGGCGTACCCCGTACCATCATATCGGATCGGGGCACTTTATTTGTGTCCCGTTTTGGGAGCAGTTACACTCTGCATTAGGGACGAAGCTGATCCGTAGTTCAGCATACCACCTGCAGATGGATGGGCAAACCGAGCGGGTAAATCAGATTCTAGAGGACATGCTACGAGATTGCGCTATCAACCACGGCAAGAATTGGGATGATCACTTGCCGTTAGCTGAGTTCTCGTACAACAATGGGTACCAAGCCAGCATCAAGATGGCACCGTATGAGGCGCTATACGGGAGGAAATGCCGCACACCACTAAATTGATGTGAGTCTGGCGAAAGGGTTACCTTCGGGATTGACCTTGTCAATAACGCGGAGGAAAAGGTTCTGCTGATTCAAGCGAACCTAAAAGCCGCCCAATCCCGGCCGAAACAGTATGCGGACCGGAGAAGACACCCATTGCAGTTCGAAGTCGGGGATCACGTATACCTATGTGTGTCTCCAATGAAGGGCGTAAAAAGATTTGGGGTGAGAGGAAAGTTGGCACCCCGATTCATCGGTCCATTTCAGATTACCGAAAGATATGGATCAGTAGCATACCGGCTGAAATTACCAGAAGCACTTTTTGGTGTGCACGACGTCTTTCATATTTCCCAGCTGAGGAAGTGTCTCAAGCTATCAACTACCGTTCAGCTGCAGGACGTTGAAGAACTGAAACCGGATCTCACCTATCGGGAGGAACCGGTTCAGATCATTAACGAGAAGGTCCGAGCCACATGCAACCGTACGTTGTGGTTCTACAAAGTTCTGTGGAGTAATCACTCTGTGGACGAAGCGACATGGGAGAGCGGAGAATTTCTTCGCGCTAACTACCCTGACTTTTTCACGTCGCATATCCAGTAATTTTTCACCGTCCTCTCTCTCATTTTCACCTTATAATCTCGGGACGATATTCTTTTAAGGGGGGAGGAATGTAAAGGCCTCAGTTTTTGACACATTCAAAGTGTTCATCACCACACACACACACCTCATTTGAAGATAGTTGATGAAGACATTTGAAGAGCAAGTAACCATTATCAACATGCTCATTAGAGAAAAAACTCACAAAATGCAAAAGTGGTATTTCCCCCATGCATCATCTAGGGGCTGGGCATATGAAAACTCCTACACCTTGCTAGGAATGTCCATGCCAAGTGTTACCCAATTTCAAAACATTTTGAGGTCCTTTTGGGTATAGCTAGAGAGAGGGTAGTTTGAACCCAATTTCAAATTCAAACTGTTTTTATCCCATGAATTCAGAAGTGGGAGGCATATTCTTACTCAGCACATTGTTGTAAGCTCACACACCAATTTTCACTCCATTGGGAGTTGATCTTGACATGAGCTAACTGGAGAAAATTCAAATTTTATTTGAATTTCAAATTGAACATGTGCTGAAATTTAATCAAACCAAACCCAATTTGAATTCTAACCAATTCAAATGGCTCAGGGGTGAATGATTCAAATCACCATGGGTATTTTAGGGCTTACTGTTTACAACAGTGATATGGAGTTAATTTCAGCGGTTAAAAAAGAGAGTGGGACCCACTTGTCAGCCACTGAAGAGAACTCAGCCGACTGAACACTGCACTCGGGTTCTTGCGCTGAACCGACCTGCCGCCACGGCGAAGAAACGGCGAGGCAACCAGCTTCTTGCTGATCTCAGCCGCTGAACCGACTCTCGGGGCCTTTATCTACACGCCCGAGAGGTCACCGGTGCATCTCACCGCTGCCCCATCGCGTTCCCACCCAGAAAGCTGAAACTCCTCGCCGCTCGGTTGAGCTCTCGGTCCCTCATCGCCCGGCCGATCTACTGATCCTCCCGGCGATCTGAGACCAGCACCGGGTGCGCCAAGTCTTCCTGGACACCCTCGCGCCAGTTCCAGGCCCGGAGCAGTCCTCCCCGAGCTCCACCGCGACGATCTTTTCTCTGCCGGTTCAGCTCGAGCCGCCACCGCGGGAACGATCCGTCCGGCCACCACAGCCTACCGTTCGCCGAGCTGTGAACAGCAAAGAGGTTCGCCTTCAGTCCCTCTTCCATTTCCGCAAGCTCCGGCGGCATGACATACACTGCCCACGCTGGAATTTCATGTTTTCGCGACGGTGTGCAAAAGTGGAGTCTGAACCGATCCGCGAAATTTGTAACCCACGCTGCAACACTCATCCTCTCGTGGAGGGGATCACTTCTAGGTACCCATACGAGTCCATAGGAGCAGGAACCATGAAGAACCGTTTAGGGAAACCGCTGTTCTTCGAGTTTTAGGAGAAATCCCAATTTCCGGCCTAGGTCGCACGATGACAGCCCTTTCCAAGCTCCGTGGAGCTCATGTCGACCTTTCCTAAGGTCCACTGATGCTTCCCGATCGTTTGCTCGATCGAGTGGGGTGCTAGGGAGGTCGGCCGACACAGCCGCAGTCCTTCCGAAGCTGCCGCTCGTCGCCGACCATGTGCCGGCCATTTTCATGATGAACTGAGCCCGGAATCATGTTCCCCGAGTGGAAATAGGCAGGGGCAGCCAGAATCATGAAGTTTGGAGCACCACAGAGGCTGCCGGCGAGCTCTCCGGCGAGGTGTCGCGGCGGCAGAGCGCGGGGAGGGCGAGAGATAGACGAAGGGGTGGGCCCCTGCCATCAGCGGCCCGGATTTTAAATCGGGGTCAGTCTGCGGCTCGGATCTGGTGTGCTGGCGCGCAAAAACTCCGTGGACCCCGGTGTGCCGTCGCTCCAGTGCCCAACACGTGTCCCCGTGGACCCACCGGCAGATTTAAACTTTTCCCCGATTTTCAGATTTCATTCAAACTTCAAATCCTCATAACATGGGCTAGGAAACTCAAAATCGAGTGAACCAAATTTTGTTGGATTCAGCTCTCTGAGTACTTTCCAGCAAATCAAGTTTCACTTCATGGAAATCCTTATTTCTCCAGAATTAATTCCTCAAAATTTAAAATATTTGGAATTTTAACCGGAGAATCCTTTGGAGGAAAATTCGGAAATTTTGCTGGGATGTTCACCAAAATATCCCTGAACTACCATAAAAATTTCAGATCCATTTGAGCCAATTTGATCCATCTAATGGTGTGATTAACAAAACTGTTCCAGAGAAAATAGAAAATGTTCGGAAACATTTTCAATATTTCCTCTGAAATTGTTTAGCCCATATCTTTAGCTAGGAACCTTCAAATTAAGTGAGACCAACTCCATTGGAACCCTCTGAAATCTAGTTTTCAGAAAGTCATGGCCTGTTCCATGAAAACCCCTAGAACACCCTAAGAGTTCCAATTAAGGTCAAGGACATAATTAATTTTGGAGGGCTCAAATGAGCTTTGCTGCAACTAAAACTTGACCAAGTCTCTATTTAGGTTGTAACCAAGCCACAGTAAAAAATTCAGGGTCAGTTGGTCTGTCTAGTGAGACTTATAAGGTTCACAGGTTTAATTCAAATCAAATGCATTTAAATTAACACATATACTTGTATCTCATGTAGTCGCTAAGGCCGAGGAGGAACCCGAAGTCCTAGACTTTGTTACTCCGGAAGAGAAGCTAGCCTACGACCAAGAGCAGCAAGGCAAGCTCCGGTTTGCATTAACCTTTTTACAAATTTTTATTGTTTTGAACACTTACTTGAGTATCACTATTTCTTGCATTGGAGTCTTGTTTGAAAACCCAATTGCATAGCCAAGAAAACCATTGGTGGGATTAGGATGGAAAACCCCGATTAGCTACTGCAATGCTAGGACAGTGTAGGATTCGGTACAAGTCGAGTAGTTGGAACTACTCGCGAGCATAGGCTAGAGGCACCCTGACACGACCCCACGGTCTTGTCGAGCCAGGATCACGCTGAGGGGTGCTGTGTTGCACAGCACCGGATAACACACATCAAAGGTACAAAGCGGAAGCAAAGTTTTATTACATAAAGAGGTTTATGAACATTTTTACAACAAAATATGTTCAGTCTACAATCACGGGCGTAGACTACGCATCAAGTTCACGTTCAGTCCGTGAACGTGTCCTTGCTAGCACACACACATACTAACATGGCGGCATGAACGACTCCCACTCGACGGGGTTCCTCTCCTGGGGTTCCGTCTCCTACTCGGTAGTCCCTTCCTCATAGAACCCTGCAAGAGCTTCAAACACAAGCAGTGAGCATGAAGGCTCAGCAAGACTGACCCGTCTCTCCTAAACATGGAACTTCTACATGAGGGGTGATAGGTACAGGAGATAAAACAAGTTGCAAGGACTCGCCTAATTAGTGGAACCTTACTTTCAAATTTTAGCAGCAGGTTGTGGAGAACCTTACGCTAAGGCACATGAGCGAGCCACAATTGTGAGGACCCCGCCGTCCCGATCACTCACGGGGACGGGATACCTCGCCCGGGAATCGCATTGGGTGGTGCCGTGCGATGCGGCACACAACAGCACACATAATAAAGCATCTTATTACATAAATCAAGCGGAAACTTACAAAGTTTTGAGTTTACAATTACTTCTCAAAATAAACTACAGCGGAAGACTATTACAACTCACGGCTCATATCTATGCTAAGCAACAGAGAAGGTGTCCAGCCCGCGGAACCTTCTCACTAGCAACACTATCACAGTAGCAGCGGTAGGGGTTGCCCTGAGTTCACCACTCGGAGAGTTCCGAATCTCCTTAGGCACCCGTACATCTCAGCGTACAGTTATTTCCTGCAAAACAACTTGTGCAGTATCTGTGAGCACGAAGCTTAGCAAGACTGACCCGTCACCCTAGTCATGAAACTCTATATGATGGAAATAGAGGGCTGATTATAGCATTTTTCATAAACGATGAACTTGAGCTAAAGGAGAGGCCTTGCTTCCAGTTTTAATCAACTTTTATAGACCTCGGGCAACTTACATCGAGACCCCACAATCAAACAAGAAACGCTTCATCTCGATGTCACTTGCCCGAGGTGAAAGTAACTTTAGTGAACTACCCTAGACTCATACAGACCTTGCGCCATCAACGTCGAGACTCCACAATCAAACAAGAAACGCTTTGCCTCGACGCTTCTAGCCCAAGGTGGAAATTAAATTTAGTGAAGTGTTGATCGTTCCTCATCTCCATTATGAGGATTACCCACGAAGCATATTAAATATTTCCCCGGTTTATTACTACGTCACGACTCAGTGTACAAGTATGCTCACTACCGCGAGCGACGGTGATTGCAATCAAAAACACACGGCTGACACGACACGTACGCCCGTACTCGACGTTGCACACAGCTACCGTCACTGACGCCGTACGTGGCCACCTTTCACACGACACCCAAATGTCGAACCGGTCCCACCGACTGGGATTAAGTCTCTCTACGGCAAGCCCTCGTAGAGCCGACTTCTCTATCCTTTCAGCATCGGCATCAGACGGTGAGGTATGCCTCGACACCCAGGTTAACATGTTACATCGGTTTCCTGGGTCCCATATTGCCAGTATGCATCTGGTACACATCTCAAACTTGTCCAGCGGGGCCACACACGAGAACGGGCCTTAATTGACTCAGACATAGACTAGGCTCACAGGACCACGTCCTTGACCTCCCATCCACTGCCCGGTCTCCATTCCCAACTATGAGGATCAATTCCCAACTCTTCCGATTGATCCCCCTTAACCCCGTTTCACGAGTAGGAATCTGCCCACTCGAGTTATGCCTCTTTTAATCCACTTTTGTTGAGATCAGCAGTTATATTTAATTGATAACATCTCCTACATTAAACTCCTGGGTTTTCTGGGTCATGCATTTGGAGTTTCATACCATCTAGACGTAATGCAATAAATAAAATGCTAGACGTATGAAGTGAATACAAATAAAACTTTTAAATTTGATGCAAACCGGGGCTTGCCTTTGTTTTGCAGGTGACTTATATATATATGCAGTTAGTGAAGACCACTTGGTGCTTGATCAACCTCTTTCCTCTTTCCTTGATTTCTACTCCGATGACTTCAACTCCTCCATGTAGATACTACACGTGATGAATATGCATATCGTTTAATTGTAAAGACTTTGCTACAAGTCCTAATAACAGTTTTTTCAAAAACTGGAACTCTGTTTAAGAATTTAAAATGACACTGGTGCTAGTGGTCTAGGTTTGGATCTAAGCATATGATTAAAGGTTAAGTGGTTTTCCCCCTCTTCTATATTGATCACTTAAGGAGGTTAAAAAGAACAGGGGTGATCCAGGGCTCCAATGGAGCTGAGGATTTTCATGTGTGTTCCTTGTCACAAGAAAACACTCTGGACCAAAAATTAGCACTTTTTATTGAGTGGTTTGTTCAGAATAATTTTCTAAGCGATTAAGCAAAGAAGAATTAATTCTGAGATCCCACCCATGTTCATGCAAAACATAGTGAAGTACAATTTCAATTATAGCTCATAGAGTTTGTATGAATTTTCCTAGCATTTTTGGAGCTAAGATCTGCCCAGAACTGAATTTCCAAGTTTTGGAAATTCTCTGAAATTGTTTTCTGTATTCATTTGAATACAGAAACTTAAAATCAGCATTAACCTAACTAAATCAACTCTAAATGAGTTGAGAATTTTACAGGTGTTCACTAATACCCTAAAGACTAGTCTGGCAAAATTTGAAGATTTTTGGATTAACCAAACTCCCTCTAAAATTCTATTGCTAGAAAGCTTTAAAGAATTTTACAGAATTAAATAAAGGGTTTCATACAAATTGGGTTCTACATTTGGATAGTACTCTATCAGAGGAATCCAACAAAAGTTGTTTCACAATTTTTGGATTCTCCTACCCAAAGTTGTAGCTATTCAAAGTTTGAACTGAAAACTGAAATTCCCCAAAATGTTCAAATACTGGCTGTGGGTCCGGGGACAGGTGTCATGCGTCGGGGCAAGCCACACGGGGCTACTGAGTATTTCCCGCGCCTCCACACGCGATCCCCGCGCCACAGCCGATCAAAGACTAAAGCATCCGTCGCTGACCTGCGGGCCCCGCCAGGTCATCTCCTACCTCCGGCCGAACAGAACTCGCGGCGGCGCCCTCCGACGAGCCTCACGGGAACAACCTTACCGGCCACCTCCCGGCCCCTTGCTCGCCGCCCCTCCATATTATGACCTGCTGAACACGTTGGGAGGCTCGCCGGCGGCCATAGATCGCCGGAAAACCTTGCGCACCGGGGTCAGCAACGATTAGGGTTCCGGCGAGCCGGTGCAAGGCGAATTGTCCACCAAACGATCGATTCTTTGTCTCTAGAGCACCAGGGAAACGTGTAGCCGCTAGAATTAGCCCCCAAAACCATCAGCGAGCACTCTAACCCCGCCGGCACCGTGCGGCCGACTTGGCCCGGAAATTTTTCCGTGGCAAAAACGTGAAATTCTCACCCTACCCTTAATTCCTCAACCTAGGATCGAGGGAGGAGGTACTCTAGCTATAGGGGAAACTTCTGTGCGAAGTGTGACGCAAAACCATCAAGAACCAACACCGAATTGCACGATTTCTTACCTCGGGGTCATTTTGGCCGCCCGAGAGTAATTCCTGAAATTATCCTCCGAGGAGCAACGGCTTGGATTGAGCTTCGGGGAGGAGTAGCTAGGATCACCGGCGCACCGCTGAGTGAGCTCGCTTGGGCTTGACTTGCCGCGGTTCAGGCTGTCCACGGCGACCGGGCTCGTGTTCTTCACCGTTCAACACGGAAGCAACGACACTCTACAGGTTTTCGGTAGACACGAGTATGAGGCTGTGGTGGGACACTGCTAGCAATCTAGAGCACGCTTGGACAACGCTTTTTGCTGTGGAGCTCATGACCCAACGGCAAACCGGCGGTGGTGTGCGATCGGGAGAACCAAGCGGGCGCCGCTGCTTGCGGGAGGGCGAAAGAACAGAGCGATGCACGCTACGGTGAAGAGAAGAATTCGTGTTGTGCCACACGCGTGAGAGATAAGGGCGAGGTGGGTCTCGGAACAGCAGGAGGTGGCGGCGGTGACCGTGGCCCGAGCTGCTCGGTGTCGCCCGGGGAGAATTTCCTCGGTGGAGTGAAAAACAGAGGAGACTTAGGGTGCAAGTCTAATACCACTATGACTTGTGGGTCCCACTGCCCCCTTCTTATCCCATCTCATTTTTCTCACAAATATCTCCACAGTTTGACAAATAATCCATCCAAATGTTTAAACATTGGAAACTGAGCTCATTTGACAAGTTTGGACAAATTCCATGCAAATTCAAATGTTCATTTGAATTCTTTGCACATTTGACTCCCTTTGGAAAAATGGGCAGCAAGACTCTTCAAAAATTAATGAAACTTTGCCTCCCCACTAATTTGGACCTAAGGAATCCAATTATGCCACTTGATCCTTGTGTTAGCTGCTGCAAACAATAGTTTGGACACAACAGTTTTGAATTTCTCATTGTGTCCTTCCCTCACTTGAAGTTTGAATTTACCTTTAGTCCATCTCTGATTTTTAAACCCTTCCCTTGCACTTGAGCTCTTCATTTCTGGGGTTTTAATCTACATGAGGTCCATCCATGCAGCAACCCTAAGTTTTTTTAGAAGAATTCTCACCAATGTTATCATATGTGGGAAAAAGTTTCAACTAAGCCCCTTTTTCATACACATGACTCCAACATTTGTGCAAACTCATGTTTCTTTGTATTCACATTTTTGGGACCTTTACAACAATCAAACAAGAAACGCATTTCTCTCATGTACTTTGTCCAAAGTTGAAAAGAACTTTAGTTATCTCTAAACTACAACAAATCATTAACAATCAAAGTCCATCTTTCAATCAGCAACGTTTTAACATGTAACTAGCCTGTTCTTTCTACGTCACAGTACAGTGAACAAGTGGTACTCACTGACCGCGAGGGACGGCGATTATAATCGATTTACACCTGCAGGGTTACCGGAACAACCCGTCACGTACGCCCGTACTCGATGTTGCCTTCCACAACCATCACGGACGCTGTACGCAACCACCTTTCGCCCGTTAGCCAAATGTTGAACCGGTCCAATCGTCCCGAGCAAGAGGTCTCTGCACGCGCATCTCAGTGCCGCCAGCCAGTTTACACCTCGAGCTCCCAACCTACCCTCTGAACGACCAGCTATGCCTCAACACCCAGCTCCCTGAGTTACATCGGTTTCCCAGTTCCCATATAGCCGGTAGGTCTTCGGTACTGTTCTAGCTTGTTCAACAGGCCCGCACACGGCTCGGTCCTCAATCGACACAAGCAGAGCTATAGCACACAGGCCCCAAAGTCCTGCTGCCCTTACACTCCGCTTTGTCTCATTTTCTTGCCATGTGTATCATGTGCTATCTCTACCCGAGTCGAGTGCCTCTAGCCTATGCTCGTGAGTAGTTCCAACTACTCGACTTGTACCGAATCCTACCCTAACTGAGCTTTGCAGTAGCTCACGGGGTTTGCAATCCTAAACCCAACCCATGGTTTTCTTGGCTATGCAATTGGGTTTCCAAACAAGACTCTAATGCAAGGAATAATGGTATTCAAGTAAGTGCTCAAAACAATAAAAATTTGTAAATAGGTTAATGCAAACCGGAGCTTGCCTTGCTGCTCTTGGTCGTAGGCTAGCTGCTCCTCCAGAGTAACGAAGTCTAGGACTTCGGGTTCCTCATCGACCTTAGTGACTACATGATATAAGAAATACATGTATTAATTAAATGCATTTGAATTGAGTTTTAAATTTGTGAAACTTCTAAGTCTCACTAGAAAGACCCTAAGACTGTGAAATTTTCACTGTGGCTTGGTTACAACCTAAACAGAGACTTGGTCAAGTTTTAGTTGCAGCAAAGCTCATTTGAGCCCTCCACAATTAATTATGTCCTTGACCTTAATTGGAACTCTTAGGGTGCTCTAGGGATTTTCATGGAACAACCCATGACTTTCTGAAAACTAGATTTTCAGAGGGTTCTAATGGAGTTGGTCTCACTTAATTTGAAGGTTCCTAGCTAAAGATATGAGCTATACAATTTCAGAGAAAATTCTGAAAATGATTCTGAACATTTTCTATTTTCTCTGGAACAGTTTCACTAATCACACCATTAGGTGGATTAAATGAGCTCAAATGGATCTGTAATTTTTATGGTAGTTCAGGGATATTTTGGTGAACATCCCAGCAAAATTTCAGAATTTTCCTCCAAGGAGTTTTCCAGTTAAAATTCCAAAGAGTTTAAATTTTGAGGAATTAATTCAGGAGAATTAAGGATTTTCATGAATTGAAACTTGATTTGCTGGAAACTTCTCAGAGATCTGAATCCAACAAAATTTGGTTCACTCGATTTGGAGTTTCCTAGCCCAAGTTATGAGGATTTGAATTTTGAATAAAATCTGAAAATCGGGGGAAAGTTTAAATCTGCCGGTGGGCCACGGGGACACGTGTTGCGTGCTGAGGCGTCGGCACACCGGAGTCTATGGGGTATTTGCGCGCCAGCACACCGGATCCGAGTCGCAGCCCGATCCTGATTTAAAATATCTGCCGCTGACGGCTGGGGTCCACCCCCTTCGTCTACCTCCCGCCGCCCGCGCTCTGCTGCCGGGGTACCTCGCAGGAGAGCTTGCCGGCAGCCTCTGTGGAGCTCCAAGCTTCATGATTCCGGCCGCCCCTGCCTATTTTCACTTGGGGAACACGATTCCGTGCTCAGCTCGTCATGAAAACGGCCGGCACATGGTCGGCGACGAGCAGCAGCCTCGGGAGAACTTTGTCCGTGTTGCCCGTCCTCCCTAGCACCTCACCCGATCGAGCTAAGGGTCGTCGAGCATCAGTGGAGCATAGGAAAGGTCGACATGAGATCCACAGAGCTCGGGAAGGGCTGTGTTGGGCTGTCACCGTGCGACCTATGCTGGAAATCGGGATTTCCACTAAAACTTGAAGAACAGCGGTTTCCCACCATGGTTCTTCGTGGTTCCTGCTCCTATGGTCTCGTACGGGCAACTAGAAGTGATCCTCTCCATGAGAGGATGAGTGATGCAGTGTGACTTACGAATTTCTCTGATCGGTGCTGACTCCACTTTTGCACACCGTCGCGAAAACACGAAATTCCGGCCTGGGCAGTGTTTGTCACGCCGCCGGAGCTTGCGGGAATGAAAGAGGGACTGAAGGCGAACCTCTTTCCTGTTCACAGCTCGGTGATCGGTGGGCTGTGGTGGCCGGAAAGATGGTTCCCGCAGAGGCGGCTCGAGCTGAACTGGCAGAGGAAGGATCGCCGCGGTGGAGCTCGGGGAAGACTGCGCACGGTCTGGAACCGATGCGAGGGTGCTGAAGATGTCTTGGCGCAGCCGGCGTTGGTCTCCGATCGCCGGGAGGATCACTGGATTGGCCGGGCGATGAGAAACCAAAAATTCAACCGAGCGGTGAGGTTCTTCGGCTTTCTGGGTGGAAACACGACGAGGCAGCGGTGGAAGGCACCGGTGACTGCTTGGGCGGTTAGAAAAAGACCCCGAGAGTCGGTTCCGCAGCTGAGATCGGCAAGCAGCTGGTGGCTTCGCCGTTCCTTCACCGTGGCGGCAGCTCGGTTCAGAGCAAGAACCCGAGTGCAGAGTTCAGTCGGCTGGGTTCTCTTCAGTGGCTGACCAGTGGGTCCCACCCTCACTTTCAACCCCTGAAATTAACTCCAATTCACTGTTGTAAACAGTAAGCCCCAAAATGACCATGGTGATTTGAATTATTCACCCCTGAACCATTTGAATTGGTTAGGATTCAAATTGGGTTTGTTTTGGATAAATTTCAGCACATGTTCAGTTTGAAATTAAAATAAAGTTTGAATTTGCCCCAATTAGCTCATGTCAAGATCAACTCCAAATGGAGTGAAAATTGGTGTGTGAGCTCACAAAAATGTGCTGAGTAAGAATATGCCTCCCACTTTTGAATTCATGGGATAAAAGCAGTTTGAATTTGATTTTGAGTTCAAACTGCCCTCTTTCTAGCTATGCCCAAAATGACCTCAAAAAGGTTTTGAATTTGGTGAAACTTGGCATGGACCTTACTAGCACTGTGTAGGAGTTTTCATATGCCCATCCCCTATATATCACATGTGGGAAAGACCACTTTTGCAATATGTGAGTTTGTTCACTAATGAGCATGTTGCTGGTGGTTACTTGCTCTTCAAATGTGTTTATCATCTTGCTTCAAATGAGGTGTGTGTGTGGTGATGACACTTCAAACATGTGTCAAAAACTGAGGCCCTTACACACCCGACTCGGGTAGAGATAGCACATAATACACATGGCAAGAAAAATGAGACCGAGCGGAGAGTAAGGGCAGCACGACTTTGGGGCCTGTGTGCTATAGCTCCGCTTGTGTCGATTGAGGACCGAGCCGTGTGCGGGCCTGTTGAACAAGCTAGAACAGTACCGAAGACCTACCGGCTATATGGGAACCGGGAAACTGATGTAACTCGGGTAGCTGGGTATTGAGGCATTGCCCGTCGTTCAGAGGGTAGGTTGAGAGCTCGAGGTGTAAATCGGCTGGCGGCACTAAGATGAGCGTGCAGAGACCTCTTTCTCAGTACGATGGGACCGGTTCAATATTTGGCTGACGGGTGAAAGGTAGTTGCATACGGCGTCCATCATGGTTGTTGTAGGCAAAGTTGAGTACGGGCGTACGTGACGGGTTATTCAGGTAACCCTGCAGGTGTAAATCGATTATAATCGCCGTCCCTCGCGGTCAGTGAGTACCACTTGTTCACTGTACCGTGACGTAGAAAGAACAGGCTAGTTACATGTTAAAATGTTGCTGAGTGAAAGATGGACTTGATTGTTAATGTTTTGCCATAGTTTAGAGCTAATTAAAGTTCCTTTCAACTTTGGGCAAAGTACATGAGAGAAATACGTTTCTTGTTTGATTGCGGCTCTCTCATGTGCCTTAGCGCAAGGTCCTCCACAACGTGCTGCTAAAACTTGAAAGTAAGCTTCCACTAATTAGGCGAGTCCTTCCAAATGATTTTTACCTCATGTAACCTAACACCCCTCATGTAGAAGTTTCATGTTTAGGAGAGACGGGTCAGTCTTGCTGAGCCTTCGTGCTCACTGCTTGTGTTTGAAGCTTTTGCAGGGTTCTATGAGGAAGGGACTCCAGAGGAGGAGACGGAACCCCAGGAGGGGAACCCCGTCCAGTGGGAGTCGTGCACGCCGCCGTGTTAGTGTGTGTGTGTGCTAGCGGGGACACGTTCACGGGCTGAATGTGAACTCGATGCGTAGTCTACGCCCGTGAGTGTAGACTGGACATGATTTGTTGTAAAAATGTTCATACCCTGGTTTATGTAATAAAATTTTGCTTCCGCTTTCTACCTTTGATGTGTGTTATCTGGTGCTGTGCAACGCAGTACCCCTCAGCGTGATCCTGGCTCGACAAGACTGTGGGGTCATGTCAGAAGGACAAGTGGTAGCCTATGCCTCACGACAATTAAAGAAGCACGAGCTTAATTATCCTACACATGACTTGGAGCTAGCAGCAGTAGTGCATTCATTGAAGATTTGGAGACATTATATCCTTGGCCATCGATGTGAGATCTATACGGATCATAAAAGCCTCAAGTACATATTGAAAGTTGCCTAGAGGGGGGTGAATAGGCTAATAAAACCTGAAATTAAAATAAAGAGCGGATAAAACCAGAGTGGGCCGGACTAGTCCGGTATGAGGTCGGACTAGTCCGGTCTAAGCCTAATTTGTGTTTTTGGTTTCCTGTTAAGTTTGTTTGAGCTGAAAATATGTGGTAGTCAAATGATATCACAAATTAGTTGAGAATAATCAGATTGCAAAATAATAGAACAATTTGCGGAAAATAACACAATGAAAGTTTAACAAGTAATTCTAGTGAGCAAGTAAGATAGTAGAGAAGACAAGAGACACGATTTATCCCGAGGTTTGATTCCACACAGGAACCTACGTCCTCGTTGAGGAGTCCACCAAGGACCGGGTCTTTTCTAACCCTTCCCTCACCGAGCGATCACCAAGATCAAGCCCGGACTTTCTCACTATCAATCGAATGTGAATACAATGCTCTTAGGGGCTACTCACACTTTGAGGCTCCCTACACCAACCAAGAAGTTCTAGAATTCAATGTACAACTGTTGAGAACTCAAAATAACAGTTTGAGTGCAAAGGAATCAGACCTAGAGCTCAAACGTCGGTCACCACGTCTTTCCTCTCACAAGAACCACTAACTCCTTAAGATCTGATCTTAGGGGTCTAGAAGGTGAGGAAAGAGGCTTAGAAGAGCTCTAGGAATGAGTTTTCAGCGCTTGGGTTCATGTCTATTCAATTCTCAGCCAGGGGGTCTCCTTTTATAAAAATCCCGGCATTTAGCCGTTACCAAGTAAAGTCAGGACTAGTCCGGTCCCAACCCCGGACTAGTCCGATCTTGAGGGACCACTCACGTCATGGCTTACCAAATAAAGTTTTAGTGACCGTTGAATTCAAACGGTCATGAAACCCCGGACTAGTCCGGCCAATAGCGGACTAGTCTGATCTCAGTCAGGAACTTTTGTTCCGTATGAGAACGGACTAGTCTGGTAAGGGCGGACTAGTCCGGTCTTACCAGACTTAGTCTAAAAGACTCTCTCAACTGGAGCTGCGGAGTAGTCCAGCCAACCACGGACTAGTCCGAGCTCACACAGGAACCTTTGTTCCGTCCTATTTCGGACTAGTCTGAAAAGATCGGACTAGTCCGGCCTATGGAGCGGACTAGTTCGATGACACTCAGAGACTTCTTCTCCAGACCTAAGTGGCTTAGTCCGCTTAGCGGACTAGTCCGGCCTCTTGATACTTAGTCTCAGAACGGCTCAGACTCACACAACAGCGGACTAGTCCGGCCTTTAACGGACTAGTCTGAACTGACTCAGAGACTCTTTATCCGGTCTAAAGCGGATTAGTCCGGTTATGAACGGACTAGTCCGGCCATTTGTCCGGACAAGTCCAGTCTTCCCTTTTGTTCATATCTATGACTACCTCATCTCATGATTCTGACGTTCTATCCTTCGTTTGAGCTCTCTAGTGATTCTCAAGCACACTAAAAGAGAAGACCCTATACACAACTAGAAAAATGTGAAGATTAATAGAAAATGCTATTTTCAACTCTTCCAAGTCTTCTTCTTTTCCTTTTGCTTCTTGAGAGACTCCATATACATTTCTTTGATAAACACCTGTGCTCATACTCAGTAGAAACTTATTAGCATCTTAATTGTCATCATCAATCAACCAAAACCACGGGGATTATCTAGATGCACTTTCACATATTTACACAAACGGACCTGAATTTGAGGCAACGTCGATGGTTGGAACTCATCAAGCATTATGATGTTGGAATCAACTACCACCCTGGGAGGGCCAATGTAGTATCTGATGCATTGAGCCGGAAGGGAGCATGTCACCAACTTACGGTTCGGGAGCTACCACCCGAACTACGTAAGGAGTTCGAACGGTTACACCTCGGATTATTGAACCACATTTAGAAAGATATAACATTTATGAGAAAGCAGATTTCATTATGGCATAATTTGAAGAGATAAAGTAAC
The DNA here is from genome assembly GCA_030760725.1 of Neostapfia colusana. Lineage (NCBI taxonomy): Eukaryota > Viridiplantae > Streptophyta > Magnoliopsida > Poales > Poaceae > Neostapfia > Neostapfia colusana. Next base: position 67,149,000 of record JASWHV010000007.1, on the reverse strand, counting down.
ATAGTCATTACAAAAATAACATAACGTGGCATAATGTAGCATAGTTATTACAAACCATGACTATGACAAGACTACTCCCCCTTATTCTCTCCCCCTTTGGCATCAAGGCACCAAAAAGGGAAGGAAAAGGAGAAAACCTAATCACTATCATCTTGATCTTCGTTGTGGTCACTCTGGGTCTCTTCGTCCTCATCCTCTTCTTCATCGTCATCCTGGTGATGGGTGTGGGAGGTAGGAGGAGCAGCTGAGGTGGATCCAAAATAGGCAAGCTCATCCTCCGTGAGAGTGGGAAACTCTGTCACGTCGCCATCATCTGATGAAGGTGGAGACATAGGTATCTCCATCTTGCCGCACATGGCCTTGAGATACTTCTCTTGGCGTTGCTTCATCTTCTGCGTGCGAACTTCCACCTTCCGGCACGAGGAGAATATGGCCATGAAGATCTTGAGCAGTCCACTAGAAGAGCCACTCGATGACGGAGGAGTGGACGGTCCGGCAGAAGAGGATGGAGCTGCAGTGGATCCCCTGCCCATGGATGCAGGAGGGCGAGGAAGAGGAGTCGGCATCTGAGGACGGAGCTTCTGGTGCTTCATATCCTTTGCAAACTCTAGCCCTGTGACTTTTTCAATCATGCACATGATGTATGGTGCATAGCCACAGGATCTGTTCGGGGTGTGGGAGATGTTGAAGATGTTGTTGTAGATGTAGTCAAAGACATTGAATTTTTCTTCTTCATTGAGCAGCTTCAACAGGTTTCTGAGGTACCCCTGTATCATCCCCGCATCTCCATCTTTTGGAGCTAGAGTCTTCCTCAGAACTCTGTTCATCACTCCAAAGAAAAGTTTTATGTTGTGGGTTGAGGATGCCTCATAGGAGAGGTAGGAAGGATACATGAAGTCCAAGTCATCCTTTCCCAGAGTTCTCTCATTGTGAACTATGATCTCATAGTTCAAGTGCTCCCCAAGTTCTAGGATGCGAGCAAACTCATCATATAGTACTGAGTCCACCACCCCATTTGTCATCTAAGTGATTTTCCTGTTTCCATATGTGTGGAAGTAACAGGTTGTGTAGAACTTGACTATGACCTCAATGTTCCAATCATATTGAAATGTCACCAAGTCTTTGATACCATGGCGGTCTGTTGCTTCGATTACTGCATCAAAGGCTTGATGTTTCTTGTTGGCCATGTATGGCCAGTCCACCCACTGAGCATCAACTACCAGTGTCTTCATTGGGAGATAGACATGCCGGTAGTAGTCACAATGGAAGTCACACTAGAAGCGAGGGTCTGGTGTGGACTTCTCGTACTTGTAGACCTCCTCCTCCCGGAACCTTCTGGCCTTGTCGGCTCCTTTCCCCTTGAAGGTTGCACTCGCCAAATTGGGTTGGCAGTTTGGGTTGTGCATGGGAGGTGCCCTTTCAAGGGGCCCAACAGGTCCCTGTGGGGGATTTTCCCTTCCCCGTCTAGGGTTGTCACGAATGACGAGTCCCCTGTTGGCTAGAGCCTTTTTCCTGGTAGGATCAGCTGCTTTGCCTTTTCCTTTGTCCGAGGTTGATTTTTGTGGCTTGGCGGGCTGTTTGTCCTTTAGGGTGACTAGTCTCTTCCTCCTCGGAGGGTCAACGGACTGTGAGGCTTGGGCTTCCCTGTCAGCCCGTTTCTTCGTCCGAGCTTCCCTTGCAGCAGCCTCTACTGCCTCTGCCTCGGCTGCCGCACGATAAGCGGCTTGACGAGCCGCTTCGGCCTCGGGATTTGGAAGAGGGCTGTCGTTGGGTCCTGACATGATCTGGTGAGAAAAGAAGTTTTTAGTTGATGGAGTATTGCGTTTAAATTAGTTTACAAACCCAAAGTTAGAGGTTAAGACTGTATCATCCGGACTTGTCCGGGCAGGAGGCGGACTAGTCCGCTCCGGCCGGACTTGTCCGGTTGGAGTTCGGACTAGTCCGGACTTTACAGTTTTAAACCCTAACTAATGTGATTTGCTTATCAATTCATCAAAGTAGGTGCAATACTATGGGGTTTTGAAATAATATGGCCTAGGAAACTCAGAGAGGCCCTAAGGTACCCAAGATATGTTATAGGAATAGGATTTTTGTGAAAAATCAAGGCTAGGTTAAAAAGTACCTTGAAGTGAAGGAATGTGATAAAATCCGCGGTTCGAAGGAGCGAAGATGGTCGGAGAGGAGTTCCCCGCACTCCACAAGCCTTGAATCGAGGATGCCTTCGAGGGATTTAGGGAGAACTCCAAAATCGCCAATGGGGGCGAGTTTTGGAGGAGAGAAGTGGAGTGGAGGTGAATGAGGGAGAGGGAGGGGTTTCAGCCCAACCCTTGGAGGTTAAGTCTCCAAGGGTCGGACTAGTCCGGTCCCCAGTACGGACTAGTCCGGTCAGTCTGACTAGGTCCGGACTATTCTTTAGTCTGGACTTGTCCGAGTGCCAGGTGGACTAGTCCGTTGTGGACATGTCCGCTGCTCCTCAGACTTCTTTAGAATGCCCGGACTTGTCCGGCCTCTAGGTCGGACTAGTCCGGCTTTTAAAGTCTAAGAATTCTTATATATCAGAATTTTGCCTTGGTTTGCGGTGGATTTTCTTGTACCTTCTATATGGTCCACACACACACACACACACACACACACACACACACACACACATATATATATATATATATATCAAACACATAATTATGTGATGACAATATAGCCAAAAATAATGTGAGATGAAAATAGAGGAGGTACAAGTTTTCACAATCATGCACATTTTTGAAGGTTGTGAAAGAATTTTTTAGAACTTCTATTTGCACAATTTTTTTGTTTTTTTAACTTACATTCCTAGAGTCTAATATATTCAGCTCATTTCGAAGTTCACAAAATCGTTTTTCATCTAATGGTTTGGTAAAGATATCGGCTAGTTGTTTTTCAGTTCTTACGTGTGAGATTGCTATGTCCCCCTTTATAGAGTGATCTCTTAAATGTGATGCCGAATGTCTATGTGTTTGGTTCTAGAGTGCTCAACGGGATTGTGGGCTATCTTAATAGCACTCTCATTGTCACAAAGGAGTGGAATGTTATTCATATTGTGACCATAATCCCTTAAAGTTTGTCGCATCCAAAGAAGTTGAGCACAATAACTTCCGGCTGCGACATACTCCGCCTTTGCTGTGGAGAGAGCAATGGAATTTTGTTTCTTGGATGACCATGATACTAGGGACCTATCCAAAAATTGACAAGTTCCTGAGGTGTTTTTTCTATCTATTTTACATCCGGCGTAATCCGCATCAGAGTATCCGATGAGATTAAACTTAGACCCCTTTGGATACCATAATCCTAGGTTGGGTGTGTGAACTAGATATCTTAGGATCCTTTTAACGGCTGTTAAATGGCATTCTTTAGGTGATGCTTGAAATCTTGCGCATAAACATGCACTAAGCATGATATCGGGTCTAGATGTGCAAAGATAAAGTAATGAGCCAATCATGGAGCGATATACCTTTTGATCCATGCTTGGTCCATCTTCATTGAGGTCAAGGTGCCCATTTGTTGCCATTGGTGTCTTGATAGGTTTTGCTTTGTCCATGTCGAACTTCTTGAGTATGTCTTGTGTGTACTTGGTTTGACTAATGAACGTGCGTTCCTTGAGTTGCTTGACTTGAAATCCGAGGAAGAACTTCAACTCTCCCATCATGGACATCTCAAACCTATCTGTCATTATCTTGCTAAACTCATTGCAAAAAGATGTGTTAGTAGAACCAAATATAATGTCATCGACATATATTTGGCATACAAAGAGATTGTTGTCTACATTCTTTGTGAATAGTGTATAATCTGCTTTGCCTATCTTAAAGTCGTTATCAATAAGAAAGTCTCTAAGACATTCATACCAAGCTCTAGGAGCTTGTTTAAGGCCATAGAGAGCTTTATGCAATTTAAACACATAATCAGGATATTGTTGGTCTTCAAAGCCGGGTGGTTGCTCCACGTACACCTCCTCCTTGATTGGACCATTTAGAAAGGCACTTTTCACATCCATTTGATAGAGTTTAAAATCATGATGAGTAGCATAGGCTAATAGAATACGAATAGATTCAAGCCTAGCTACGGGAGCAAAAGTTTCATCGAAATCCAAACCTTCGACTTGAGCATATCCCTTAGCTACAAGTCTGGCCTTGTTTCTTGTCACCACTCCGTGTTCATCTTGCTTGTTGCGGAACACCCACTTGGTGCCTACCACGTTTACGTTTGGTCTTTTCACTAGCTCCCATACTTGATTTCTTGTAAAGTTGTTTAATTCTTGTTGCATGGCTACTACCCAATCCGGGTCCTTGAGTGCATCTTCCACCCTAAATTGTTCCAAGGACGACACAAAAGAGTAATGTGCACAAAAGTTAGCTATACGAGAACGTGTTGTTACCCCTTTTGTGATATCTCCAAGGATGTTATCAACGGGGTGATCTCGTTGAATGCTTTGATGAACCCTTGGGTGAGGCACTTGATTTCTTGAGTGGTTTTCTTCTTCTTCATCTTCTTCTCCCCCTTGATCAACACCATGGTTTTGATTTTCTTCTTCCTCAAACTGACCGTCTTGATCTTGGGGTGCTTGGTTTTGATCTTGAGTGAGAGGTGCCGCTTTTGATGAGCTTGTAGCACCTTGTCCTACATTTTCTTGGGGACGGATTTGTCCAAGCCCCATTCTTCTTAGTGCTTCACTTTGTGCTTCTTCTTCATATAATACACATTGATCAACTTTCTCCACTTGGGAGCCGTTAGTTTCATCAAACACCACGTCACACGCAATTTCAACACACCCGGAGGTTTTGTTGAAGACGCGATAAGCGTAGGTGTTTGAGTCATAACCAAGTAGGAAACCTTCATTGGATTTCGAAGCAAATTTTGAAATCCTAGGCTTCTTGTTAAGAATATAGCATTTGCTTCCAAAGACTCGAAAGTAGGAGATATTGGGTTTGTTACCTGTTAGGAGCTCGTATGAGGTTTTCTTTAAGAGTCGATGGAGGTAGAGGCGGTTTGTAGCATGACAAGCGTGTTGATTGCCTCCACCCAAAATCGATCCGAGGTCTTGTATTCGTCGAGCATGGTTCTTGCCATCTCTATGAGTGTCCGATTCTTCCTTTCAGCTACCCCATTTTGTTCGGGAGTATAAGGGGCTGAAAACTCATATTTGATGCCCTCTTCATCCAAAAATTCTTCTACTTGTGTGCTCTTGAATTCAGAACCGTTGTCACTTCTAATCTTCTTAGTTTTTGAAGAAAACTCGTTTTGAGCTCTCCTCAAGAACTTTTTGAGGATTCCTTGAGTTTCTCCCTTATCATGCAACAAAAATACCCAAGTGAAACGAGAATAATCATCAACAATCACAAGACCATACTTGTTACCGTCAATGCTTATATAGGTGACAGGGCCGAAGAGGTCCATGTGAAGCATCTCCAATGGTCTTGTTGTTGTCATCACGTTCTTGGCAGGGTGAGCTGTTCCAATTTGCTTTCCTGCTTAGCACACACTACATGGTCTATCCTTTTCAAAAACAACACCTTTTAGTCCACGGATGTGATCCCCCTTTAGAAGTTTTTGTAAATTCCTCATTCCAACATGGGCTAGTCTTCTATGCCACAGCCATCCCATGTTGGTTTTTGCTATTAAGCATGTGTCATGCTGAGCTTTACTTGTGGAAAAATCAACCAAGTAAAGCTTTCCTTTTAACACACCCTTAAAGGCAATTGAGTTATCACTTCTTCTAGAGACGGTCACATCCTCGTTAGTAAACAAGCAATTATAACCTTTCTCACATAGTTGAGATATGGACAATAGGTTATAATCCAATGATTTAACGTGTAGAACATGTGAAAGAAAGTGTTGAGAAGAGATTGCGATTTTACCAATACCTAGTACCCTTCCTTGGCTGTTGTCACCAAAATAGATGCCTTCATTCGGATCATCATTTTCTTCATGCTCAACAAACATTTTCCCTCTCCGGTCATATGGTTAGTGCATCCACTATCTAGCACCCATTTAGTGCCACCGGAGGAGTAGGCCTGCAAAACAATTTAAACATTGCTCTTAGGTACCCAAACTTGGTTGGGTCCTTTGAGGTTAGTTACTAGGCATTTGGGCACCCACACACAAGTTTTTGGACTCTTGTGGAGTGGCCCAACATATTTTGCATAAACTTTACCATACTTGCTTTTCATAAGAACATAAGACGCATCAAAATTATGAAATACTATAGATTTTACATTTTTGGTAATCTTATGTGAGGTAGATGCAAGGTTATTACTCTTGTCTTGACTTGAGTTTTCTTTCACGAAGGCTACGAATTTGCTATGTTTTTAAGGATTCTAGCGTTTTGCTTTCCTCCCCTAGCATATCCAAGTCCATCTTTGATGAAGGGAGATTTTGTGATTGTGTATGCACTGCGTGCATAATTGATTTTTTTCTTTTTCAAAGATCCCACTCTTGTGTGTATTCTTGCTTTGTGCCTCTTTGAGCTCATTTTTTAAGTTTAAGACAATGCTAGAACATTTGCAAGTTTTAGTGTTGGATTCTATCTTTGTTGAGAGAGAGCTTTTAGAGGATGAATTAATTGGGACGCTAGACTTAAGTGAGTCAAGTTGTGCTTCAAGATTCTTGTGAGCTTTGGTTAAACTTACAAGTTCATCTTGAAGCGCTATATTCTCACTTTTAAGCTGAACGCATGTCTCCTTGCTTATGGGAAGTTCGCTTTCAAGTGTTCTACACTTTTCTCTCTCAAATTCAAGAAGTTTCTCAATCTCAAGGTTTCTTTCCTTTTCAAGGATAAGCAATTCTTCTTGTTGATTGAGAAGCTCTTCATGTTCAAATATTTCATCAGATAGCAGTTTCATTTTAGCTATAGCCTTTTTGTTTAATCCTCTAAACATGAATTCGTTTTCACTACTACTATCAAAGTAACTATCATCTTCAATATGTAACTTAGTAGGTTTAGTCATTACCTTGCGTTTTCCTTCCATTGCCATGAGGCATGTCTGACTTCGGCTCTTCCAATCACCCTTGTTTGGCAAGAGTGATTTCTTCATGGTTGGCCTCTTGATGGCTACGGTTGCCACTTTTTCTTCATCTTCGGAGGAGGATTCTTCATTTGAGTCCCATTCTTCTCCGATGTGGGCGTGTCCATATGTCTTCTTCTTTGTGAACAATTTCTTGCCTTGCGGCTTCCCATCCTTCTTCTTTCTCTTGTCATCTTCCTTGCTATGGGGGCAATTCATAATGAAATGCCCATGTTCTCCACAGTTGTAGCAAGTCTTCTTTGTTCTTGACTTGCCTTTGTCTTTGCTCTTTTTCTCATAGTGATAGCTTCTCCTTCTCCTCGTCAACCTTTTGAATCTTTTGATAAAGAACGCCATTTCTTCATCATCCATATCTGTGCTCTCATCATCACTTTCTTCATCTTCACTTGTGAGTTGTGTTTCTTTTGCCTTTGACTTGGATGTGGCCTTGAGAGCAATGCCCTTCTTCTTGGATGAAGTGATCTTGGCTAAGTCATTGACGTGTTGGGCTTCCTTCTCCATCATCTCATGGTTAATGATCTTCCCTAGCACTTCATCCGGAGTCATCAAATGAAAATTTGGACTTTCCTGGATTAGGGTGCATAGGGTCACATTGCGAGGCATAAATGCTCTTATCATCCTTTTAACCACCTCATGGTCATTCCATTTCTTGCATCCGTACGCCCGACTCTTGTTGATAAGAGTTTTGAGTCGGTTGTACATTTCTTGAGGTGTTTCGCCTTCTTCCATGGCAAACCTTCCAAGCTCTCCTTCTATCATCTCAATCTTAGCTTCCCTCACGGATCGGTTTCCTTCATGTGCGATCTTGAGGGTGTCCCAAATATCTTTGGCGAGCTCCAACCCAACTACCTTGTTAAATTCTTCAATGCTCAAAGATGAGTTGAGCACGACTGCTGCTTGTGCATTGCGATGGATTTGTTGTTCTTGTTCTAGAGTGAGTTCATCCTCGTCTTCGGGGATATCTATACCTGTACATACCACATGCCAAAGACCTGGGTTCAAGGTAATTATATGCAACTTCATGTTGTGTTTCCACATTGTATAGTTAGTTCCATCAAAGCGAGGTGGTTTGCCTAGAGGAATTGATATTTAACTGGAATGAGAATTTAGTCGTTCATAGTTAAAAGGATAGCGCGAGTAGTCTTGTTGACTACTCTTGAGTTTCTTCTCTAACTTCTCCTTCTTTTTCCTTTTAGCCTCCTCCTTCTTCTTTTTGAGGAGTGCCATGAGACGAAGAACTTCTTCATCTTCTTCTGAGCTTGTAACGTCTTGTGGAGGAGCAACTGCGGGAGGTGAATTAGAACCCTGTTCTTCAAAGTTGCTCGAACTTGCTCCTTTTCCCTTGTTGAGATCAATTTGGCTACCGACCTTGTCCCCCATCTCCTCTCCAAGCGGTTAAGCTTTTGTGGAGAGTTAGGCTCTGATACCAATTGAAAGTTGCCTAAAGGGGGGGTGAATAGGCTAATAAAACCTGAAATTAAAATAAAGAGCGGATAAAACCAGAGTGGGCCGGACTAGTCCGGTATGAGGTCCGACTAGTCCGGTCTAAGCCTAATTTGTGTTTTAGGTTTCCTGTTAAGTTTGTTTGAGCTGAAAATATGTGGTAGTCAAATGATATCACAAATTAGTTGAGAATAATCAGATTGCAAAATAATAGAACAATTTGCGGAAAATAACACAATGAAAGTTTAACAAGTAATTCTAGTGAGCAAGTAAGATAGTAGAGAAGACAAGAGACACGATTTATCCCGAGGTTCGATTCCACACAGGAACCTACATCCTCGTTGAGGAGTCCACCAAGCACCGGGTCTTTTGTAACCCTTCCCTCACCGAGCGATCACCAAGATCAAGCCTGGGCTTTCTCACTATCAATCGAATATGAATACAATGCTATTAGGGGCTACTCACACTTTGAGGCTCCCTACACCAACCAAGCAGTTCTAGAATTCAAAGTACAACTGTTGAGAACTCAAAATTACAGTTAGAGTGCAAAGGAATCAAACCGAGAGCTCAAACGTCGGTCACCACGTCTTTCCTCTCATAAGAACCACTAACTCCTTAAGATCCGATCTTAGGGGTCTAGAAGGTGAGGAAAGAGGCCTGGCAGAGCTCTAAGAATGAGTTTTCAGCGCTTGGGTTCATGTCTATTCAATTCTCAGTCGGGGGGTCTCCTTTTATAGAAATCCCGGCATTTAGCCGTTACCAACTAAAGTCCGGACTAGTACGGTCCCAACCCCGGACTAGTCCGATCTTGAGGGACCACTCACGTCACGGCTTACCAAATAAAGTTTTAGTGACCGTTGAATTCAAACGGTCATGAAACCCCAGACTAGTCCGGCCAATAGCGGACTAGTCCGATCTCAGTCAGGAACCTTTGTTCCGTATGAGAACGGACTAGTCTGGTAAGGGCGGACTAGTCCGGTCTTACCAGACTTAGTCTAAAAGACTCTCTCAACTAGAGCTGCGGACTAGTCCAGCCAACCTCGGACTAGTCCGAGCTCACACAAGAACCTTTGTTCCGTCCTATTTCAGACTAGTCTGAAAAGATCGGACTAGTCCGGCCTGTGGAGCGGACTAGTCCGATGACACTGAGAGACTTCTTCTCCGGACCTAAGCGGCTTAGTCCGCTTAGCGGACTAGTACGGCCTCATGGGCGGACTAGTCCGGCCTTCTGAGACTTAGTCTCATAACGGCTCAGACTCACACAACAGCGGACTAGTCCGGCCTTTAACGGACTAGTCCGAACTGACTCAGAGACTCTTTATCCGGTCTAAATCGGATTAGTCCGGTTATGAATGGACTAGTCCGGCCATTTGTCCGGACAAGTCCGGTCTTCCCTTTTCTTCATATCTATGACTACCTCATCTCATGATTCTAACGTTCTATCCTTCGTTTGAGCTATCTAGTGATTCTCAAGCACTCTAAAAGAGAAGACCCTATACACAACTAGAAAAATGTGAAGATTAATAGAAAATGCTATTTTCAACTCTTCCAAGTCTTCTTCTTTTCCTTTTGCTTCTTGAGAGACTCCATATCCATTTCTTTGATAAACACCTGTGCTCATACTCAGTAGAAACTTATTAGCATCTTAATTGTCATCATCAATCAACCAAAACCACGGGATTATCTAGATGCACTTTCACATATTTACACAAACGGACCTGAATTTGAGGCAACGTCGATGGTTGGAACTCATCAAGGATTATGATGTTGGAATCAACTACCACCCTGGGAGGGCCAATGTAGTATCTGATGCATTGAGCCGGAAGGGAGCATGTCACCAACTTACGGTTCGGGAGCTATTACCCGAACTACATAAAGAGTTCGAATGGTTACACCTCGGATTCTTGAACAGCATGGAAGTGATGGAGATCCACTCTTCATTAGAGCAAGAGATAAGAGAAGGCCAGGCAACGGATAAGGAGATCAAGGAGATCAAGGAAAGGATCCGACAAGGAATAGAGAAGGATTTCAAAGAAGATGAGAAGGGCATGCTTTGGCTAGGAAAAAGGATTTGTGTGCCTAATGTAAATCACATCCGTGACATGATATTAAAAGAGGCACATGATTCACCCTATTCCATACATCCCGGAAGTACCAAAATGTACAAGGACTTGAAGACTTGTTATTGGTGGGATGGTATGAAAAGGAATATAGCCGAATACATTGCCCTATGCGACACATGCCAACGGGTGAAGGCCGGAATATCAAAGACCCGCTGGATTGTTGCAACCCTTGAAGGTACCCGAGTGGAAGTGGGAGGACATCAGTATGGATTTCATCGTTGGATTGCCACGTACTCAGTCGGGTTATGACTCCTTCTGGGTTATCTTGGACCGATTGATGAAAACCGCCCATTTTCTCCCTATAAGGGCCAAGTTCAACGTTGCACAATTAGCCGAGTTGTATATGGAGCAGATCGTGTGCCATCATGGAGTCCCGAGGAGGATAGTCTCAGATCGAGGTTCTCAGTTTACCTCTAGATTCTGGAGAAAGCTGCAGAAAGCTATGGGTACACGACTGGGATTTTAGCTCCACCTATCACCCACAAACTGATGGACAAACCGAAAGGACAAACCAAATTTTGGAGGACATGTTGAGAGCTTGCGCCTTGAAATGTGGGCGTAGTTGGGATAGGAGTTTACTATACGCCGAATTCTCCTATAACAACAGCTATCAAGCTAGCTTGAAGATGTCGCCTTTCAAAGCATTGTACGGTAGACGGTGTAGAACACCGCTGTTTTGGAATGAAACCAAAGAGAACCAGGTGTTTGGACCCGAAGTGCTACAAGAAGCTGAAAAGCAAGTCCAAACGATACGGGAGAACTTAAAGGCTGCTCAGTCACGACAAAAAGGCTATGCGGACAATAGGCGAAGGAAGTTGACCTTCAAAGTAGGAGACTCGTATACCTTAAGGAATCACCTATCCGTGGCTAACGACGTTTCAACATCAAAGGCAAGCTAGCACCTCGCTACATCGGACCATTTAAGATTTTGGACAAGCGAGAATAAGTAGCCTATCAACTAGAGCTCCCAAGATATCTTTCTGACGTACATGACGTGTTTCATGTATCCCAGCTCAAGAACTGCTTGAAAGTACCAGAGGAGCAAGTACGAATGGAAGAGCTTGAACTTCAAGAGGACCTGACTAATGCGGAGCACCCTGTCCGAATTTTGGACGTAAGGGAAAGGGTCACAAGGAACAAAGTGATCCGATGATGCAAGGTACAATTGAGCCATCACACCGAAGCTGAAGCCACATGGGAGCATGAAGAAGACATCAACGCAGAATTTCCTCATCTATTCTCTACTAACGAATCTCGAGGGCGAGATTCAGTTTAAGTGTAAAACCCCAAAACCTGTTAGGAGGGGAATTTAAAAAAAAATTGAACGTATTGCATGTGGTGCAGAAATTCAAATTCAAATTGGAATTCAAATTCAAACCAAAACAGAAAAGAAAAGGAAAAAAAAAAGAAGAAAAAAAAAAAGAAAACCCAACCGGCCAGTGGGCCGAAACACACCAGTCGGCCCACCATTTCCCGCGCCAGCCCACAGCCGCGCGCCCCTCTCTCCCTCTCACTGACACGCAGGGCCCGCATGTCATCCCCCACCTCTCGCTCGCGCCAATAGCCGGGACTCCTCTCTCTCCCGAATCTAAACTACCCCCGGAAACCCGCGTCCCCCAGCCAAATTCTGGTCCCGGACGACTCCAGCTCGATCCTAACAGACCGCCGCCCTCCCTCGTCTATATAAACACCGGCATCGCCCTGTCCCCCCCCCCCCCCCCCCCCGATCGGCTGTTTTTCCTCCCGGTGAGAACCGAAGCTCCGATCACCGTTTTCTCTCGATCCTTGCTCGGGTTTTCTGATCTAACGCGCCGATCATGTTCCACCGCCTCCGGGGAACCACGCAGGTGCAGAAAACTCGGTGGTTTAAACTCTAGACACAGCTCCGACGAGCACCGCCATGTTTTCACCTCGGACCTCGTCGCCGACCGCCTTCCAGGGCCTCCGAGCTCAAGAAAAACCCCGAGGTGAGATCCTCGACCTCCCCTCTACCGATCTATGCCATGAAATCCCAGTTTTAAGAGGTATAGACGAAGATCCGAAGTTCTCCGGCGAGATCGCCGCCGCGCGCCGCCAGGCAGCGCGGGCTGGCTCCGGCCAGGGCGACGTGGCCGCTTGTGCGCCGTCTATTTTAAATCGCACGGTAGAATCAAAACCCGCGCCTACCGGTTCGGTTTTGATCTAATCTGAGCCGTCTATTTTAAATCGGACGGTCCACATAAGCCCCGCATTATAAAGGCCGGGATTTTTACACGCTACCCCCTGGGGATCTCGGAAAACACGAGCTAGCCCCGGAAACTTCTGATCTAGCCCCTGGAACTTCAGAAATTCGTGTAAATTCATTTAAAAATCAGTTTTAGCCCCTGGACTTAACAAAAATTTGGAAAACCCCTCCTTTATGTGTAGTTAGAACCCTGGAAATTTATGAAATTATAAATTAGACCCTGTAGTAGGGTGGATGTACCTTTTGACCCTATGTGATATTAAATTCAGAAATTTGAATATGTGATTAGGATTTAAATTTCAAAAGGTGAGGCAAACACATTGTAAATTAAAATTTAAACTCTCCTAACACTTGGAAAACTTTAGAATGAGTTAAAATAGATTTTAAGATGAAATGAATCTGTCTAATTGATTTTTTCACATTTATTAGTTATAGGGACACATTTTAGGTTAGGAAATAAATCTAAAAATTGGTAAAATAGATTTAAATTAGTTCACATCAGAGGAAAAGTTCAAAAATATATTATTTAATATTTTAGATCAGAACCTATTCTGTTTGGATGATATGCCCTACTATTTAATATTAAAACTCACTTTTAGGCATAGAAAATAAATCTGAAAAATATAGGAAAATGGGTATGCATAATTAGAAAATGATAGATGAAGTCTCTAACTCCATAGACATCAATTTAGGATTTGGTAGAAGATCTGAAAACCTATTTGGAGTAGGAAATTACCTTCCATGCAAACTTGGTAGCTAAGAAGTGTATATAAGGAATTTGTTCAAATTGTAAGTTCATATATAGTGTGCAAACAGAAATCTGAATACAAAAGTTAGAAAGCATATACATATGTTTAAAAGTGCATGTAGGCTAAAAATCAACACATCTAGAGTAACCACAACACATAGAAATGTGAATGACTATCATATGTATGTATGTGTGGGTTGTATGAAGTGAAAGTGTTAACTATGTATTATGTATTGTTGTTTTCTTTTACTATGTGTATTGGCATGAGTAGAACCTGCCCCAGAGCAAGTTCTCCCCTTCCAAGACCAAGACTTTCCATTCCCATAGCAGCAGGAAGAAGGCAAGTGTCCTTGACCACTTTGATCCTATACTAGGATGTGTAGTTAGAATATAGTTTGCATTGTCAATTTGGAATATGATACCCAAGCTAGGAAGTTTCCCTAGATTTTCATTATCTTATATCCTTGTAGCTTGGGTTGTGATTTATTTTATCATGTCATTTATTATTATTCTTAGCCATGCTTGGAATGGGATAATTGGGACATGAGATCATCAATTTATTTACCTTACTCTTGAATGAGATGTTATGAGTTATGTAGAGGTAGGGATCAAGGCAAGTTGGATGATTTGGTTGGTGCTGGGTGCACGAGACTCAGGTATGTGTTTAGTACTTGCCTGGATCCTAAGGACCGATTCATGGAGCATGTAACCTGGCTTTACCGTGCCAAACACAGGCTGAAATGGGGCAACTTGGCCAATTAATTAGGTGTATCCCTGGCGTAGTATGGGTGTGTTGGATGGTGCGGGGAGTAGGTGTCAGCTGGACTACCATATGAACCGCAAGGCTCAAGAGGGGGCCACTGCAGCGGGGTTGGAGCCTCTTGTATGCTGTTAGGGGTGAAACCTCAGTGGGCCCATGCTCGTCTGGAATCCCTTTGTAAAGGCTTCGTAGTGATCTCTTGGCTACACACCTGGGAAGTGTGAATGTGGTTCATGGCCACTGGCATAATGGAGGTTCCTTTAGTCCACCCGGCAACGGGGGATGAAATCACTACATGTGGGTACAGTGGTGCAAACTCTGCAGAGTCAAAACTGTCATGACAGCCGTGCTCACGGTCAAGAGCGGCTTGGACTTATTCATGATTAGAGGATGATGAGTTTGGAAGTTGAGGATGTTAAACGGGGAGCTTAACATTGGAAATGAGACTATGCTTACTTGATTTTGATGATGGGTAGGGAGATTGGGACCATTTCACCTATGTAGTAATGTAGGTGCTTAATAAGCTAAGGTGATAGGTATTAATTGCATAGTGCTTTAACCATGAGTTCAACCTCCCCTTGTTCTAGCTATGCATGACATAACTTTCCCACACTTGCTGAGTACCAATGGTACTCAAACTTGCATATTTGTTGGTTTAAATTGCTGCTCAGGTCAAGGGGATGATGTGGTGTTCAATGATTAAGACTTCGGACCCGAAGAAGGATTCTAGGTTCATGGAGTCCCCCGGGCAACGTCTGTGATGGAGCCCACAAGAATAATATTCGCTGTTATTTTATTTACATGTTATGAACTTATTATCCTCCATCGAGACGTATGCGTTGTAAGATATATTTATATTCGACACCTGTCTTGTAATAAATGATGCTTCACTATTTGTCATCACGTGTATGAGAAAATGATCCTGGCATACATGTGATATTCACTCGGTTATTCTTCGGACAAACCGGGTGTGACAGAAGGGGGTAGATTTGTGATACCCTCATTTCTGGTTTCTTCATGTATTCATGTTTCATGTAGAGAAAACATTTTTAAAAAAGAAGTGGGGTCAGAGAAAGAATTAAAAAGATAGCCAAAAAGAGCAAAATCCAGTTCACCAAGAGTGCCGAAGACAATTCTCGCGGCCTGCTGGCCACGTGGCGCCTTCGGAGCTCATTCCCGCAAAGAGGGAGAGGCCCGACCCCATGGGACACGTGTTTCCCTGGAGCTAGCCTCCGCGAAGAAGCAAGGCCAACTGCAGGACATGTGTCACCTTCGGAGCTAGTCACTGCGGAAATCAGAGAACCAGTCACGCTGGATACGTGTCGATCTCGGATCTCACCTCCGAGAGAACCGGATCTATTGGACACATGTCGCCACCGGAGCTTATCTTTGGGAGGTTCGACACTGTTGGACATGTGTCGACCTTGGAGCTCGTCTCTGAGGAAAAAGGGGGTTCGGCGCTACTCGACGCGTGGCATTCACGGAGCTCACCTCCGAAGAGAGGGAGGTCCGAAAAGGATACGTGGCGCATGTGGAGCTCACCTCCGAAAAAGAGAGAGGTCTCGCTCGCTTGACACGCGGCATAACCGGAGCTCGTCTCTGCGGAAAGGGGGAGACCAGGCCCCGGTGGACACGTGGAGCTTCTGAAGCTCATCACCGCGGAGGTAACGAGTTTTGGAGCGGTTTTGGATTCTGTACGCGTGGAAATACATGTACGGGAGGAAACCGACATGAATTCCACAATGTTACCGCACCAAATCAACTAAAAATAAGTTGTTAAGATGCAATGACAAAGTTGAATAGGACTCTTATTCAAAATACAATCAGATTAGGACTCTTCTTCTCCCGATTATAAATAGAACCCAGAACCCTTGGCTGAAACCATGAACTTCTTTTCCACCTCCTGAGCCGACGACTTAGAGCCCTAGCCCCAACTCACCGAGTAAACCCATCGCCGGAGTTTGGTCGAGAGAGATCGCCAGAAGAGAGCCCCAACGATGTGCCTGAAAGGAGAAGGACCGCGAGACCAAGAGGAACGTAAGGTAGGTCTCCAATATCACCTTATGACATCATCGTGTTTTCTTTGCATCTGTTCTTCGATCCCTTTCGAACAGAAGCTTTCTCGTGGACAGATCACTTGTTGATCGGGTTGATCTAAAGACAAGATCATCGCCACGTCCACATTTGATCCGAACACCTCTGTTCATCGTAAAACCATGCAAACCATGCAAGAACACGTACAAACTGATCTAAGAAAAACTGATCATAGGATTTACATGCATAAGCATCATCACATCTGGTTAAAGTTTGTGCATGGTATTGATTGTTATGAATCTTGTATGTGTGTGATCCTGTATAGAAAGAAGAGCTCAGGGAGCTGTCTACAACGAGCTGCAACAACAAGGTTTCGAGATCCAAGAGCAACCGGAACCGCAAGAACAAGGCAAGTGCCCCTTGACCATATTGATCCTATGTTTTGGGGAACTCTTTTGTTTTGTGAAAAGATGTGTGTGCTGAGTCAAACAAACCCTTTTATAGGAGTTTACTAGTTTTGGTTAAACCACCCTTGTCGCCAGAGAAGTTTATGAGTCGAGTATGGTTTTTGCTTTAAGCTTCGCTGAGTCCATGGGATTGGGAAGCAAGATAGATGTGTCCAGCTAACTGCACTCGTAATGATAATGAGAAACTGATGTTGATGAACATGGATCGGAGGGAGATCTAGGCAAGACTGGGTTTGTGAATGAGGTATCATGAGATGGTGGTTTACTTGCCATAGATCTAGGGACCGGTTCATGCGAGCACATGCCAGGATAACAGTGCCACCACAAGGCCAAGTATGGGTGCGGCTTAGCTGAGTAATTAGGTAAGTTGCTAGATTGTTATGGACTGTGAAAGACGCGGGGAATGGGAGTCAAGTGAGGACTGCCCTGGGAACTGCATGGCACAAGAGGGGGCCCGTGGGTGGGATAATTGGAGATTCTAGCCTGCCAGTGAAACCTTAGTGAGTCCATACTTCTAGTAGCTCTTTGTAAAGGCTATTTTGTGATCTCTTGGCCATACACCGACGGTTGTGTATTGGTATAATGGAGGTTCTGCAGTCGCCGACGGGTGACGAAATCACAAACTTGTGGGTAAAGAGGTGCAAACTCTGCAGAGTCTAAAACTATCACGATAGCCGAGCTTACGGTCATGAACGCCTGGCCAACTTCCATGATTAGTTGGATGGTTATTTTGGGATGGCTTTGGATGGTTTTGGTTATGGTTTGGTTTTGGTTTTGTTTTCGGGACTGATAAATCTGGGTGATGAGATCGGTTGCATGACTGTTGAGTCATGGCAACGAGGTTGGACGGTGTGAGATGAAATTTTTTATGAGATGAAATGGTAGCGAATACGAGATGGTATTTGCGGGATGGTAGCGGATACGAGAAGGTATTCGTGAGCAAGAATGAGGTTGATTAATGTCTGGTTGGAACATGGAAGGTAATGAACATAATGGAGGTATGATTGGTATTTTAGTACATGTTGGAATTACATTCGCTTAAAGGTAAGTTGCTGTTTTTAACATGGTTTTGATAAATAACTTTGCTTTCTGCAATGAGCATTTTTACACCTACCTTGTTGTGAGCTACATATCATATTTTCCCGCACTTGCTGAGTACACCATTGTACTCAAACTTGCATTATTATTTCATCATCAGCAACAGGAGAAGATTACTATGAAGATCAAGTGGAGCATTAGGCGTGTAATCTGTCCTCAACCTTGCCTGTGGGGATGGAGTAGAGATGGAGCCACTGCTGCTTAGATTGCTTCCACATTAGTTAGAAGACTTCCGCTGCTAGAATAAATACTTCCGCTGTGAGCATGAGTCCAAGACTCATGAGACATTGTAATAAACTCTGTTATTCGTGGTCCTATATATTCTGAAATTCAGTTTGTAGATGATGTGTATATGTGTGATGAACATACTTGGCACACATATTCATCAGTTCTCGGTTCCGTGGTTTTCCACAGAATTGAGGGTGTCACAAGAGCACTAAAACATCAAGATAACTCCTTCCCTTAATCAGTATGTTCAAAGTTAACAAGTTTTCAACTTACAGGATACTAAGGACAGACTCCCCTGTTTCCAGCTGAAATAAGGCTAAAGTTAATCAGAGGTTAGAGGTTGAGTTCTTTCGAGGTTGGGGACATATGATACATTTCTGGAAAGATTTGGAAGAGCTTTACAACTTTTCTGTTGATGTCCAGAGGTGTTTCATCCCTTAACCAGTCGAAAAATGCAGTAGAGTGAAACTGTCCAGAAAACAGGGCAGAGCAAACACTCTCTGTAACTCTCTGTAAATTGAGCATAACTTCCTGCGTAAAAATCCAAAAATATAAAATGAGGTAGTTCTGAAAATTTCATGAGATAGGATACAACTTTGTAACAGAAAGTTTTGCCAAGTTTGGTGTAGAATAAACTGGAATTCTTGGATCAAATCAGTACCTCAAGCTTGGAGGTGCTGTCCAATTTTCTATAGAAATTCTGTCAACTTTGACATCTCATAACTTTTGAACCAGGATAGATCTTAGGCCAAGTAAATACATTCTGGAAATCTATTGAAGTTAGCTTTAACTTTGATGTTGAGCTCCAGAATTAGTTTTGCTTTAGAATGGTCTAAATCAGGTTGAAATGGAAACTGGTCAGGGCTGTCAGTTTGGGCAGCAGACCAGCAATCAAATTTGTTCTAAGTTTGAGTTGTGTTTCCAAGTTTATGAGTTCAATGACAGGTTTTATGTTATAACTCAATGATTTACTGTTGAAATAAATATTTGACATTTTTCAAATATTTTTCTACAGATGACAGCGGATAGACAATTGGGGACGGGTGGGTGGTATCCCACTGTTCTCACCGTAGCGGTTATCAGGAAGCGTTGAGGCAAATGCTTCAATATTTCGGGTACATCGAGATGCCGCAGTATTTCACCAAAGAAGAAGGCGAGGAGGGGAACAAGACGTTGACAATACATGTCGAAGTTACTGCAGGACCCATGCCACCCGGTTGGGCGCCGTTCACCGTCACGGTGAGAGGTAGACAGCCGGAAGGGATGTGGCAAGTGGCAGCACGCAACACCATGTCGCGTTTCTGCCAACTACACATGAGAGCTATGGAGGGCACTCCATACACGCTCATTTCGCTGGAGGGATGAGCTAATTGACACGACCCCATTGGTCCTGTCGAGCCAGGATCACGCTGAGGGGTGCTGCGTTGCACAGCACCGTATAACACACGTCAAAGGTGCAAAGCGGAAGCGGAAGTTTTATTACATAAACAGGTTTATGAACATGTTTACATAAAAATAAGTTCAGTCTACACTCGCGGGCGTAGACTAAGCATCAAGTGCACGTTTAGCCCTCGAACGTGTCCTTGCTAGCACACAGGCACATTAACTCTGCGGCGTGCACGACTCCCACTCGACGGGGTTCCACTCCTGGGGTTCCGTCTCCTCTTCGGGAGTCCCTTCCTCATAGAACCCTGCAAAAGCTTCAAACACAAGCAGTGAGCACGAAGGCTCAGCAAGTCTGACCCGTCTCACCTAAACATGGAACTTCTACATGAGGGTAATGGGTTGCATGAGGTAAAAATCATTTGCAAGGACTCGCCTAATTAGTAGAACCTTACTTTCAAGTTTTAGCGGCAGGTTGTGGAGAACCTTACGCTAAGGCACATGAGAGAGCCGCAATCAAACAAGAAACGCATTTCTCTCATGTACTTTGCCCAAAGTTGAAAAGAACTTTAGTTAGCGCTAAGCTACAGCATATCATTAACAATCAATGTCCAGCTTTCAATCAGCAACATTTTAACATGTGACTAGCCTGTTCTTTCTACGTCACGGTACAGTGAACAAGTGGTACTCACTGACCGCGAGGGACGGCGATTATAATCGATTTACACCTGCAGGGTTACCCGAACAACCCGTCACGTACGCCAGTACTCGATGTTGCCTACAACAACCATCACGGACGCCGTACGCGACTACCTTTCACCCGTTAGCCAAATATTGAACCGGTCCCATCGTCCCGAGCAAGAGGTCTCTGCACGCGCATCTCCGTGCCGCCAGCCGATTTACACCTCGAGCTCTCAACCTACCCTCTGAACGACGGGCAATGCCTCAATACCCAGCTACCCGAGTTACATCAGTTTCCCGGTTCCCATATAGCCGGTAGGTCTTCGGTACTGTTCTAGCTTGTTCAACAGGCCCGCACACGGCTCGTTCCTCAATCGACACAAGCGGAGCTACAGCACACAGGCCCCAAAATCCTGCTGCCCTTACTCTCCGCTCGGTCTCATTTTCTTGCCATGTGTATCATGTGCTATCTCTACCCGAGCAATGTGCTTCTAGCCTATTCTCGCGAGTAGTTCCAACTACCCGACTTGTACCGAATCCTACTCTATCCTAGCAATGCAGTGGCTAACGAGGTTTTCAATCCTAAACCCAACCCATGGTTTTCTTGGCTGTGCAGTTGGGTTTCCAAACAAGACTCTAATGCAAAGAACAATATTCAAAGATGTGCTCAAAACAATAAACATTTGTAAAAAGGTTAATGCAAACCGGGGCTTGCCTTGCTGCTCTTTGTCGTAGGCTAGCTGTTCCTCCGGAGTAACGAAGTCTAGGACTTCGGGTTCCTCCTCGACCTTAGCGACTACATGATAGAAACAATACATGTATTAATTTAATGCATTTGTATTAAGTTTGAAGTTGTGAAGTCTATAACCTTTGCTAGATAGACCTAATGACTGTGAAACTTTTACTGTGGCTTGGTTATAACCTAAACAAAGACTTGGTCAAGTTTTAGTTGCAGCAAAGCTCATTTGAGCCCTCCACAAATAATTATGTCCTTGACCTTAATTGGAACTCTTAGGGTGTTCTAGGAATTTTCATGAGACAAACTATGACTTTCTGAAAACTAGATTTTCAGAGGGTTCTAATAGAGTTGGTCTCAATTAATTTGGAAGTCTCTAACTAAAGATATGAGCTAAACAATTTCAGAGAAAATTCTGAAAATGTTTCTGAACATTTTCTATTTTCTCTGGAACAGTTTTGCTAATCACACCATTAGGTGGACTAAATGAGCTCAAATGGATCTGAAATTTTTATGGTAGTTCAAGGATATTTTGGTGAACATCTCAGCAAAATTTCAGGATTTTCCTCCAAAGGATTCTCTAGTTAAAATTCCTAACAGTTTAAAATTTAAGGAATTAATCCTGCAGAATTAAGGAATTTCATGAAGTGAAACTTGATTTTCTGGAAAGCACTCAGAGAGCTGAATCCAGCAAAATTTGGTTCACTCAATTTGGAGCTTTCTAGCCAAAGTTATAAGGATTTGAAGTTTGAAGGAAATCTGAAAATCGGGGAAAAGTTTAAACTCGCGCGTGGGCCCAGGGGACACGCGTCGCACGCCTAGGCGATGGCACACCGCGGCCCACAAGGATTTTGCGCGCCAGCACACCCGATCCCGGCCGCAGCCGGATCCCGATTCAAAATATCGGCCGCTGACAGCTGGGGTCCACCCCCTTCTTCAACCTCGCGACACCCGCGCCCCGCCGCCGAGGGACCTCGCCGGAGAGCTCGCCGCCGGCTGCTGTACAGCTCCAAACTTCTTGATTCTGGCCGCCCCTGCCTACATTTACTTGGGGAACAGGATCCGAGGGTCAGCTGCTCATGACAACGGCCGGAGCATGGTCGGCGACGAGCCGCCATATCGGAATGACTTCGGCCATGTCGGCTGACTCCCCTGGTACCTCAGCTACTTGGGAAATCGGTCGGGGAGCATCAGTGGACCTCAGAGAAGGTCGACATGAGCTCGAGGCAGCTCGGGGAAGGCCCGAAATAGGTCCTCACCGTGCGCCCGATACCCCCCGTTCGTTCCGCCATTAGTAGACCTTAAATTACGCCGGGCACAGAGGTTCTCCGGCCCAGAGTTGTGAAGGCAACTTGTGCGTTACCGTGTCTAGCTCGTGTGGGAGTGGCCTGAGGCCCTCTAATCCTTTGTAGAGCACGAATCAAACAGAATCGTACCCGAAGGTCGTTCTGCACACAGAAAGGGGAAAAGTGGAAATTCGCCGCCGGTGAGCAACCACTCGAGCTGTTGCTCGGGGATGAGCAGCACCGGTCACCCGCGCGTCCAAGGGTGCCTTGGCTCGGGCGTGACAACGCCCAGGTTGGGCTGTCCACGAGAGCTCGAGGTGCGGCGGTTCCAAGTTCCGAGTTTGATCTTTCGGCACAGCCGATATCAATCGGTTTCAACCGAATTCTAGCAATGGGGAGGATGGAGGAAGGTCTCTAGTACCTTGCTGGGACTCTGGAGTGGAAGGAGGGAGCTGCGATCGGCGTCCTCCGATCAAGTCCGAACTGTGGAAACTTTCGGCCAGTGCTGGGTTCTTGCGGGAAAACACGTCGGTACCTCGGCCGAGGAGGGGGGGGCAGGCGCCTTAAGAAGGCTCTGCACCGCCTCATTCCCGCGCGTGGGCAAGCAGCTGGTGGCGCGGTGGCTGGCCTCGGTGGCGATCACCGCTGCGGCTCGGCGACCCGAGTGAAAAGTCTCAGTCGGTTTGTGTTGAAGTAGAGGCTGACATGTGGGTCCCACCCTTCCTTTTAACCTCTGAAATTTACTTCTAATCACTGTTGTAAACAGTGAACCCCATACTACCCTTGGCAATTCAAATTATTCCCCCATGAGCCATTTGAATTGATCAAAGTTCAAATGAGGTTTGGTTTGAATGAATTTCATAACAAGTTCAGTTTGAAATTCAAATAAAGTTTGAATTTCTCCCCCTTAGCTCATGTCAAGATCAACTCCAAATGGAGTGAAAATTGGTGTGTGAGCTCACAAAAATGTGCTGAGTAAGAATATGCCTTCCACTTTCAAATTCATGGTATAAAAACAGTTTGAATTTGAATATGTTCTCAAACTGCCCCCTTCCTAACTATACCCAAGATGACCTCAAAAAGGTTTTGAATTTGGGTGAAACTTGGCATGGACATCCTTAGCAAAGTGTAGGAGTTTTTCCTATGTCCAGCCCATCTATATCACATGTGGGAAATACCACTTTTGCAATGTGTAAGTTTGTTCCCTAATGAGCATGTTGATAATTGTTACTTGCTCTTCATTTGTGTTCATCACTCTTCCTGAAATGAGGTGTGTGGTGTGGGGATGAACACTACAAATGGGTGTCAAAAACTGAGGCCCTTACATTCCTCCCCCCTTAAAAGAATCTCGTCCCGAGATTATAAGGTGAAAATGAGAGAGAGGATGGTGGAAAATTACCGGATATGCGACGTGAGAAAGTCGGGGTAGTTAGTGCGATGGAATTCTTCGCTCTCCCATGTCGCTTCGTCCATGGAGTGATTACTCCACAGAACCTTGTAGAACCACAACGTACGGTTGCGTGTGGTTCGGGCCTGCTCATCAATAATCTGCACCGGTTCCTCCCGATAGGTGAGATCCGGTTGCAGTTCTTCAATGTCTTCCAGCTGAACGGTAGTTGATAGCTTGAGACACTTCCTCAGCTGGGAAATGTGAAAGACGTCGTGCACACCGGAAAGTGCTTCTGGTAATCTCAGCCGGTATGCCACCGATCCACATCTTTCGGTAATCTGGAATGGACCGATGAATCGGGGTGCCAACTTTCCTCTCACCCCAAATCTGTTTACGCCCTTCATTGGAGACACTCGTAGGTATACGTGATCTCCAACTTCGAATTGTAATGGGCGCCTTCTCCGGTCCGCATACTGTTTCTGTCGGGATTGAGCGGCTCTTAGGTTCGCTTGAATCAGTCGAACCTTTTCTTCCGCGTCGTTGACAAGGTCAATCCCGAAGGTAACCCTCTCGCCAGACTCACACCAGTTCAGTGGTGTGCGGAATTTTCTGCCGTATAGCGCCTCGTAGGGCGCCATCTTGTACGGCCTTCGGGATATTGGCATGGTTCCCGGTGCAAGTTCAATCTTGAACTCCACCTCTCTATCGGGTGGCATCCCCGGCAAATCGTCCGGGAATACATCAGGGAACTCTCGGACCACTGGAATGTCTTCCAATCTGATGGTTGTGGCTTGATAGACACTTGGAAGTTTTATTTCTGGACTGTCCAGAAATAATGAGTGAGAACCGTGCACCTCTGAGTTTAAGTGCACGACTCGAAGGACGGTGTCTAAAACAGCGCCGTGGCGGGTTAACCACGACATCCCTAGGATGACATCGACCTTCTGCCCCTCTAAGATAATGAGAGACGTGGGGTACACTCTACCCGCTAAGCATAATGGTGCTTTGGAGACCATTACGCTTGCTGAAATCTTCCCACCCGGTGAACAAATTAAATATGGACTATCGGTGGGTAGTATTGGCAAGCTGTGTTTAGCAATGAAAGCTTGGCTAATAAAATTATGCGTGGCACCTGAATCAAATAGTACTATAGCGGGATGCTGGTGGAGTTGGAACATACCCGCAAGGATTGGCTCGCCCTCCGGCACGTCCTCAATGGCAAGCTGGTGGACAGTGCCGGGCCTAGGGTTTGCCCGCCGTGCATTAGTAGGGTTCCGGGGTTGATTCCTCCCCGGAAACTGTGGTGCCACTCCGCCGCCTTGCCTCTCCGGGCAACTGCTCGCGAAGTGTCCTGGACGACCACACTTGTAACATGTGGCCTCTGCTGGTGGAGTACTCGGGGGACGAAAGCCCGGCATGCGCTGCGGAGGTGCAAACGCACGCGGCATCGCCCGCTGCTGCTGTTGTTGTGGCGGTGGTACTGGCAGTGCCGGCCGGAATGCCGGTGAAGAGTACGGCCGACTGCGGAACGGCATCGACCGCTGTGGTGGTTGCCAGCGTGGACCTGATGGTGGGCGATTCACCATCCGAAACTTCTGAGAAGGACCGCCTCCTTCTCCGCTGCTCTGCGGCGCGCTTCGCTTTCGCTCTGCCGCCGCCAACTCCTTGCCGGAGTCCTCTTGAACAATCGCAGCATCAATGATGTCGTTGAGGCTGCCGCGATTGAACATCGCCAACTTGTCCTTCAGGAGCGGGTTAAGCCCCTGGTAGAAATGGTCCCGCCGCTTCTCGTCTGTATCCGCGTGATACGACGCATATAGCGCGAGATCGTTAAACGCCCTGGAGTATTCCAGCGCGTTCCGGCTCCCTTGTTGCAGGTGTAGGAACTCCTGCGTCTTCCTCTTCATCAAACCGGGCGGTATATGATAGGCCCTGAAGGCCGTCCGGAACTCCGCCCAGGTCATCGCTCGGTCGGTGGGCTGTGAAGCACAGAAGTTGGCCCACCACGCGCTCGCGGATCCTTGGAGCTGCTGGACCGCGAACTGAGTCTTGCGCTGCTCGCTGATTTGGAGCAGCCCGAATTTCATCTCTATGGCGCGGAGCCAGTTGTCCGCGTCAAGTGGTTCATCCGCCCTTGAGAATACAGGGGGATGAGTCGCCAGGAAGTCAGAGTAGGAGCTCTGTTGGCGCTCCTCACAATCTTGACGTCTCTCTGGGCGAGACGTATTCGCAATCAATGTTTGCAGCAGCTCTGTGTGCTGCTGATGTGAACCCGCCATTGCCGCGACAATGTCGGCCAAT
This sequence comes from Neostapfia colusana, assembly GCA_030760725.1. Taxonomy (NCBI): domain Eukaryota; kingdom Viridiplantae; phylum Streptophyta; class Magnoliopsida; order Poales; family Poaceae; genus Neostapfia; species Neostapfia colusana. Next base: position 67,123,046 of record JASWHV010000007.1, on the reverse strand, counting down.
GTAACCGTCGGCAGTGGCGGTGGCGGTGTTTGCTGTTGCTGTTGCTGCTGCTGTCCCGAGGAGTCCTCGGGAGGTGGTTGGGAGGTCTCTCCCCCTTGACTGGTACCTCCAACATCAGGGTTGGCACGAGTACGCGTCATTCTGAAATTCAAAACAGCAGCAATTAGCACATGTCTTACTCAAAATTTCATAAACAGCAGTAGGTATTGAAGCGACGCATGATTAACTTGCACAACATTCACATATATTGATAAAGCATAAACTTTATACAAGATACATCATTCTCGGATCTCCGAGAAGTCGTGCTCATGTCGTCACTACCTATACATACGCTACTGTCTACACGACATGTCACCGATTACAAAAGTTGGGTTACGCTACCCTAGCTGCCCTACTTGGCAACCGTAACCCCCTACTCGGAGTAGAACTCGACCTCCTGTGGGTCGTCCTCCTCCGGTACCTCTGCTGGTGGCTCGGGGTCTACCACCTCTTCTCCCATTCCAGGTTCTCCCATGGCTGGAAGGCCCAAGACTACCGGTACGCCCAATACCGGGGGCACGAGGTCCTGCAATGCATGCACCTCGTCCATAGCCTGGTTGTAGTCCTCTTCCCAGCCTTGTCCTTCCTCAATAGCGTCGTCCCGCTCTTGAGCAAGGTCCTCATTCTGCTGGGTTAGGGTCTGCACCAGCTCTTGCAACGCCGCGATGTCAACACGGCCCTTTTTCTTTGCCTTCTTCAGACGACGCAACTGATTGTGTTGTTCATTCAGTCGCTTAATCGTCGGAAGGAGCACATTGCGGAGTGCACTGTGAGCACTCTCAAAATGATCTCCACGGCTTGTGCTCTCCTTGAGCTTGGTGGCGAGATGCTCCGTATGAACAGCTTGGCTGTCCATCACAGCGTTTCCCGCCCTCATTTGGAGGCTGAGATTTGCCCCCGCGGGGTTGTACCTTGGGCAACTCGGGTCTGTTGCCTCCAGGTACCTCTCTTCCCACACATGCTGAGCTCGTCCCTCCACCGGAACGAGTGCGTATGGAGTTCCCTCCATAGCCTGCACGTGTAGTTGGCAGAAACGTGACATAGTGTCACGGGCTGCCACTTGCCACATCCCTTCCGGTTGTTTTCCTCTCACCGTGACGGTGAATGGCACCCAACCGGGTGGCGTAGGTCCTGCGGGAACCTCGACATGGATCGTCCACGTTTTGTTCCCCTCTTCGCCTTCTTCCTTGGCGAAGTATTGCGGCATCTGGTTGTACCCGAAATATTGGAGCATTTGCCACAATGCTTCCGGGTAGCCGCTACGGTCAGAACAGTGGGAAACTACCCACCCGTTCTCCAACCGTTTATCTGCTGCCATCTGTAAAAATATATTTGAGAAATGTCAAATATTTATTTAAACAGTAAACCATTGAGTTATAACATAAGATATGTCATTGAACCCATAACACTTGGAAACATAGTTCAAATTTTTAAACAAATTTGACTGCTGATCTGCTGTTACCATGACAGCCCTGACCAGTTTCCATATCAACCTGATTTAGGCCATGTTAAAGGCAAAACCAATCCTGGAGCTCAACATCAAAGTTAAAGTTAACTTCAATAGCTTTCCAGCAAGTATTTGGTTGGCCTAAGATCTGTCCTGGTTCAAAAGTTATGAGATGTCAAAGTTACCAGAATTTCTGGAAACAATTGGACAGCACCTCCCTGCTTTAGGTACTGAATTGATCCAAGAATCCCAGTTAATTCTGTTCCCAATCTGACAAAAACTTTCTGTTACAAAGTCGTAACCCATCTCATAAGCTTTCCAGAAGTACCTCCTTTCCTATTTTTGGATTTTTAAGCAGGAAGTTATGCTTAATTTACAGAGAGTTTACATAGAGTCTTTACTCTGTCCTGTTTTCTTGACAGTTTCAACTCTACTGCATTTTTCGAGTGGTTAAGGGATGAAACACCTCTGGAACTCAACAGAAAAGTTGTAAAGCTCTTCCAAAGCTTTCCAGAAATGTATCATACGACCCCAACCTCGAAAGAACTCAACCTCTAACCTCTGATTAACTTCAGCCTTGATTCAGCTGAAAACAGAGTGCTCTGTCCTTAACATCCTATAAGTTGAAAACTTGTTAACTTTGAATATCATGTTCAAGGAAAGGAGTTACATCAAATTTTACTACTTTGGATCAAAACCTTCAAATTTTTAAATGAAGTTGTTCATTTAATTGGATGTGACGTCGAGGCGTCACCAGATTATGTCGGTACTACGTCCTCACAAAGGAAAAACCTATACCGGACTTAGCCGGCTTCGTTAGTTCAGTGGCACTATTCGTCACTCGCACACGGATGCTACACGTCTACCGTTTCGTGGTAAGGCTACCTGCAGAAACTCAAACAATCATCAGACTCGGCTGCATACCGAGCCCGGAATCTATACAGTTGGTACACCCGCCCGGATGTTCAGTGGCACTATTCATCACTCGCCCGGATGTTCTCAAGCCAAACACGCCTTGAGTTACGTGTTCACGTTTCAGACCACGTGACGGGGTCTCCCATATTGCACCACGCACGCCAGGGACAGACGTTGCTCGAATACCCCAAACGACATGAAGAGTCGTAGAGGATACTAAAGCGGGTCGGGTTACCTGCCACCCGTGGGGCTCCACCCTTCAGCTTGTGCGCACTGGTGGACAGCGCTTACGTGCACCCCCCAAGACATGAACGTCCCGAGATGCACGATTTTTCCGACATAACAATTAGGTTACTAAGCCACTTTCTATATGCTAATAACATCCTTATACGGGCTACTAACTCGTTCCTCACTGGATTTTTGAAAAAGAAGACCTTTGTACTGTGTTAAACCTCAAGCGAGCTCTGATACCACGCTGACACGACCCCATTGGTCCTGTCGAGCCAGGATCACGCTGAAGGGTGCTGCGTTGCACAACACCGTATAACACACGTCAAAGGTGCAAAGCGGAAGCGGAAGTTTTATTACATAAACAGGTTTATGAACATGTTTACATCAAAATAAGTTCAGTCTACACTCGCGGGCGTAGACTAAGCATCAAGTGCACGTTCATCCCTTGAACGTGTCCTTGCTAGCACACACGCACACTAACTCTGCGGCGTGCACGACTCCCACTCGACGGGGTTCCCCTCCTGGGGTTCCGTCTCCTCTTCGGGAGTCCCTTCCTCATAGAACCCTGCAAAAGCTTCAAACACAAGCAGTGAGCACGAAGGCTCAGCAAGTCTGACCCGTCTCACCTAAACATGGAACTTCTACATGAGGGTAATGGGTTGCATGAGGTAAAAATCATTTGCAAGGACTCGCCTAATTAGTAGAACCTTACTTTCAAGTTTTAGCGGCAGGTTGTGGAGAACCTTACGCTAAGGCACATGAGAGAGCCGCAATCAAACAAGAAACGCATTTCTCTCATGTACTTTGCCCAAAGTTGAAAAGAACTTTAGTTAGCGCTAAGCTACAGCATATCATTAACAATCAATGTCCAGCTTTCAATCAGCAACATTTTAACATGTGACTAGCCTGTTCTTTCTACGTCACGGTACAGTGAACAAGTGGTACTCACTGACCGCGAGGGACGGCGATTATAATCGATTTACACCTGCAGGGTTACCCGAACAACCCGTCACGTACGCCCGTACTCGATGTTGCCTACAACAACCATCACGGACGCCGTACGCGACTACCTTTCACCCGTTAGCCAAATATTGAACCGGTCCCATCGTCCCGAGCAAGAGGTCTCTGCACGCGCATCTCCGTGCCGCCAGCCGATTTACACCTCGAGCTCTCAACCTACCCTCTGAACGACGGGCAATGCCTCAATACCCAGCTACCCGAGTTACATCAGTTTCCCGGTTCCCATATAGCCGGTAGGTCTTCGGTACTGTTCTAGCTTGTTCAACAGGCCCACACACGGCTCGGTCCTCAATCGACACAAGCAGAGCTACAGCACACAGGCCCCAAAGTCCTGCTGCCCTTACTCTCCGCTCGGTCTCATTTTCTTGCCATGTGTATCATGTGCTATCTCTACCCGAGCAATGTTCCTCTAGCCTATTCTCGCGAGTAGTTCCAACTACCCGACTTGTACCGAATCCTACTCTATCCTAGCAGTGCAGTGGCTAACGAGGTTTTCAATCCTAAACCCAACCCATGGTTTTCTTGGCTGTGCAGTTGGGTTTCCAAGCAAGACTCTAATGCAAAGAACAATATTCAAAGATGTGCTCAAAACAATAAACATTTGTAAAAAGGTTAATGCAAACCGGGGCTTGCCTTGCTGCTCTTGGTCGTAGGCTAGCTGTTCCTCCGGAGTAACGAAGTCTAGGACTTCTGGTTCCTCCTCGACCTTAGCGACTACATGATAGAAACAATACATGTATTAATTTAATGCATTTGTATTAAGTTTGAAGTTGTGAAGTCTATAACCTTTGCTAGATAGACCTAATGACTGTGAAACTTTTACTGTGGCTTGGTTACAACCTAAACAAAGACTTGGTCAAGTTTTAGTTGCAGCAAAGCTCATTTGAGCCCTCCACAAATAATTATGTCCTTGACCTTAATTGGAACTCTTAGGGTGTTCTAGGAATTTTCATGAGACAAACTATGACTTTCTGAAAACTAGATTTTCAGAGGGTTCTAATGGAGTTGTTCTCACTTAATTTGGAAGTCTCTAACTAAAGATATGAGCTAAACAATTTCAGAGAAAATTCTGAAAATGTTTCTGAACATTTTCTATTTTCTCTGGAACAGTTTTGCTAATCACACCATTAGGTGGACTAAATGAGCTCAAATGGATCTGAAATTTTTATGGTAGTTCAAGGATATTTTGGTGAACATCTCAGCAAAATTTCAGGATTTTCCTCCAAAGGATTCTCTAGTTAAAATTCCTAACAGTTTAAATTTTAAGGAATTAATCCTGGAGAATTAAGGAATTTCATGAAGTGAAACTTGATTTTCTGGAAAGTACTCAGAGAGCTGAATCCAGCAAAATTTGGTTCACTCAATGGAGCTTTCTAGCCAAAGTTATAAGGATTTGAAGTTTGAAGGAAATCTGAAAATCGGTGAAAAGTTTAAACTCGCGCGTGGGGCCAGGGGACACGCGTCGCACGCCTAGGCGATGGCACACCGCGGCCCACAAGGATTTTGCGCGCCAGCACACCCGATCCCGGCCGCAGCCGGATCCCGATTCAAAATATCGGCCGCTGACAGCTGGGGTCCACCCCCTTCTTCAACCTCGCGACACCCGCGCCCCGCCGCCGAGGGACCTCGCCGGAGAGCTCGCCGCCGGCTGCTGTACAGCTCCAAACTTCTTGATTCTGGCCGCCCCTGCCTACTTTTACTTGGGGAACAGGATCCGAGGGTCAGCTGCTCATGACAACGGCCGGAGCATGGTCGGCGACGAGCCGCCATATCGGAATGACTTCGGCCATGTCGGCTGACTCCCCTGGTACCTCAGCTACATGGGAAATCGGTCGGGGAGCATCAGTGGACCTCAGAGAAGGTCGTCATGAGCTCGAGGCAGCTCGGGGAAGGCCCAAAATAGGTCCTCACCGTGCGCCCAATACCCCCCGTTCGTTCCGCCATTAGTAGTCCTTAAATTACGCCGGGCACAGAGGTTCTCCGGCCCAGAGTTGTGAAGGCAACTTGTGCGTTACCGTGTCTAGCTCGTGTGGGAGTGGCCTGAGGCCCTCTAATCCTTTCTAGAGCACGAATTAAACAGAATCGTACCCGAAGGTCGTTCTGCACACAGAAAGGGGAAAAGTGGAAATTCGCCGCCGGTGAGCAACCACTCGAGCTGTGGCTCGGGGATGAGCAGCACCGGTCACCCGCGCGTCCAAGGGTGCCTTGGCTCGGGCGTGACAACGCCCAGGTTGGGCTGTCCACGAGAGCTCGAGGTGCGGCGGTTCCAAGTTCCGAGTTTGATCTTTCGGCACAGCCGATATCAATCGGTTTCAACCGAATTCTAGCAATGGGGAGGATGGAGGAAGGTCTCTAGTACCTTGCTGGGACTCTGGAGTGGAAGGAGGGAGCTGCGATCGGCGTCCTCCGATCAAGTCCGAACTGCGGAAACTTTCGGCCAGTGCTGGGTTCTTGCGGGAAAACACGTCGGTACCTCGGCCGAGGAGGGGGGGCAGGCGCCTTAAGAAGGCTCTGCACCGCCTCATGCCCGCGCGTGGGCAAGCAGCTGGTGGCGCGGTGGCTGGCCTCGGTGGCGATCACCGCTGCGGCTCGGCGACCCGAGTGAAAAGTCTCAGTCGGTTTGTGTTGAAGTAGAGGCTGACATGTGGGTCCCACCCTTCCTTTTAACCTCTGAAATTTACTTCTAATCACTGTTGTAAACAGTGAACCCTATACTACCCTTGGCAATTCAAATTATTCCCCCATGAGCCATTTGAATTGATCAAAGTTCAAATGAGGTTTGGTTGAATGAATTTCAGCACAAGTTCAGTTTGAAATTCAAATAAAGTTTGAATTTCTCCCCCTTAGCTCATGTCAAGATCAACTCCAAATGGAGTGAAAATTGGTGTGTGAGCTCACAAAAATGTGCTGAGTAAGAATATGCCTTCCACTTTCAAATTCATGGTATAAAAACAGTTTGAATTTGAATATGTTCTCAAACTGCCCCCTTCCTAACTATACCCAAGATGACCTCAAAAAGGTTTTGAATTTGGGTGAAACTTGGCATGGACATCCTTAGCAAAGTGTAGGAGTTTTTCCTATGTCCAGCCCATCTATATCACATGTGGGAAATACCACTTTTGCAATGTGTAAGTTTGCTCCCTAATGAGCATGTTGATAATTGTTACTTGCTCTTCATTTGTGTTCATCACTCTTCCTCAAATGAGGTGTGTGGTGTGGGGATGAACACTACAAATGGGTGTCAAAAACTGAGGCCCTTACACTAATCATGTGTGGGGGGAAAGGTACATGGAGGCAACAGATCCAGGTTGCCCAAGGTACAACCCCGCGGAGGCGAACCTCAGCCTCCAGTTGAGGGCAGGAAAAGCCATGATGGACAGCCAAGCTGTTCATACGGATTGTCTTTCTTCGAAGCTCAAGGAGAGCACCAGCCGTGGAGATCATTTCGAGAGTGCTCACAGCGCACTCCGCAATGTTCTCCTTCCGACGATAAAGCGACTGAACGAACAACATAATCAGTTGCACCGTCTGAAGAAGGCGAAAAAGAAATGCCGCGTCGACATCACGGCTTTGCAACAGCAAGTGCAATCCTTGACCCAGCAGAATAGGATCCTCACTCAAGAGCGTGATGATGCTATTGAGGATGGGCTAGGCTGGGAAGAGGACTACAACCAGGCCATGGACGAGGTGCACGCGTTGTAGGACCTCGTAACTCCGGTAATGGGCCTACCAATGGCAGTGCCGTACCCGTGGTTTTGGGTCTTCCGGCAATGGGGGAACCTGAACCGGAAGAGGAGGCCATGGACCCATAGCCACCAGCAGAGGTAGCGGAGGAGGACGACTTGAAGAAGGTCGAGTTCTACTCCGAGTAGTAGGTTACCGTTGCCAAGTAGGGCAGCGAGGGTGGTGTAGGAAAAACTTTTGTAATCGGTGACATGTCGTATAGACAGTAGTAGATGTATAGGTAGTGACGACATGAACACGACTTCTCGGAGACCCGAGAATAATGTATCTTGTATAAAGTTTATGCTTTATCAATATATGTGAATGTTATGCAAGTTATTCATGTGTCACTTCAATACCTACTGTTTCATATGGAATTTTAAGTATGACATGTGCTGATTGCTGCTGTTTTGAATTTCAGAATGACTCGCACTCATGCCAACCCAGACGTTGGGGGTTCCAGTCAGGGGGGAGAGACCTCCCAACAGCCTCCCGAGGATTCCTCGGGACAGCAACAGCAGCAACAGCAACAACAACCACCACCACAGTCTCCGCCAACGGTTACATTGGCCGACATCGTTGCAGCGATGGCGGGTTCTCATCAGCATCACATGGAGTTGCTGCCGATACTTATTGCCAATACGTCTTGGCCAGAGAGATGTCAAGATCGCGAGGAGCGCCAACAAAGCTCCTACTCCGACTTTCTGGCTACTCATCCCCGGTATTCTCAAGGGCAGATGAACCCATCGAGGCAGACAACTGGCTCCGCATGATGGAGATAATGTTCGGGCTGCTCCAAGTGAGTGAGCAGCGCAAGACTCAGTTCGCGGTCCAACAACTTCAAGGATCTGTGAATGCTTAGTGGGCAAACTACTGCGCCTCGCAACCCACCGAGCGAGTTATGACCTGGGCGGAGTTCCGGACGGCCTTCAGGGCTTATCACATACCGCCAGGTATTATGAAGAGGAAGACACAGGAGTTCCTTCGCCTGCAGCAAGGGAGCAGGAACGCGCTGGAATACTCCAGGGCGTTCAATGTTCGTGCACTCTACGCTTCTTATCACGCCTATACCGACGAGAAGCGGCGGGATCATTTTTACCAAGGGCTTAACCCACTCCTGAAGGATAAGCTAGCGATGTTCAATCCCGGCAGCCTCAATGATATTATTGATGCTTCTATTGTTCAGGAGGACTCCGACAAGGAGTTAGCGGCGGCGGAGAGGAAGCGAAGCACGCCGCAAAGCAGCGGAGAAGGAGGTGGTCCTTCTCAAAAATACCGGATGGTGAATCGCTCACCATTGGGTCAACGCTGGCAGCCACAACAGAGGCCGATGTCATTCTGCAGTCGGCCATATTCTCCACCGGCATTCAGGCCGTCCAGCACCACCTCCGCAGCAACTACAGCAGAAGCGGGCGATGCCGCGTGCATATGCACTTCAGCAGCGCATGCCGGTCTTTCGTCCTGCAAGCACCAGCCAGTCAGCAGCCACATGCTACAAATGTGGTCGCCCAGGACATTTCGCCAACAATCGTCCTGAGAGGCAGGGTGGTGGAGTGGCACCGCAGTTTCCGTGGAGGAATCAGCCCTGGAACCCCACTAATGCGCAGCGGGCAAATCCTAGGCCCGGCACCATCCACAAACTTGCCATAGAGGACGTGCCGGAGAGAGCCAACCCTTGCGGGTATGTTCCAACTCCACCAGCAATTTTATTAGCCAAGCTTTTATTGCTAAACACAGCTTGCAAATACTACCCACCGAAAGTCCATATTTGATTTGTTCACCGGGTGGGAAGATTTCAGCAAGCATGATGGTTTCTAAAGTACCATTATGCTTAGTGGGTAGAGTATACCCTACGTCTCTCATAGTTTTAGAGGGACAAAAGGTCGATGTCATCTTAGGGATGTCGTGGTTAACCCGCCACGGCGCTGTTTTAGACACCGTCTTCTGAATCGTGCATCTACACCCAGAAATACACAAGTCACACTCTTATTTCTGGACAGTCCAGAAATAAAACTTCCAAGTGTATATCAATCCACAACCATCAGATTCGAAGACATTCCAGTAGTCCGTGAGTTCCCTGACATGTTCCCTGAAGATTTACCGGGGATGCCGCCTAACCGAGAGGTGCAGTTTAAGATTGAACTTGCACCGGGAACTATGCCAATATCCCGAAGGCCGTACAAGATGGCGCCCAAGGAATTGGCGGAACTGAAGACACAGTTAACGGACCTGCTGGAGAAGGGTTTATTAGGCCAAGCTCCTCGCCATGGGGCTGTTCGGCATTATTTGTAAAGAAGAAGGATGAGACGTTGTGGCTTTGCATGGACTATCGTCCACTAAAAGCCATAACCATCAAAAACAAGTACCCGTTGCCACGGATCGACATGTTGTTTGATCAGTTGGTCGAAGCAAAGATATTTTCCAAGATGGACTTAAGATCCGGGTACCATCAGATTAAGATACGGGCTGAGGATATTCCGAAGACGGCTTTCTCGAGGAGGTACGGACTTTATGTGTACCTGGTCATGTTCTTCGACCTCACCAATGCTCCAGCTCACTTCATGTACTTGACGAACTCGGTATTCATGCCGGAGCTGGACAAGTTTGTCGTGGTCTTCATCGACGACATATTGGTATATTCCAAGTCGGAGGAAGAACACACGAAGCATCTGTGTATAGTCTTGCAACAGCTGCGGGATCACAAACTATACGCAAAATTCAGCAAGTGCGAATTCTGGATATCGCAAGTGCCTTTTCTCGGGCATATTGTCTCAGCAGAAGGTATCGCTGTAGACCGAGTAAAATCACACAAGTGCTGAATTGGAAGTCCCCGAGAACTGTTCACGAGGTACGGAGTTTCCTCGGACTCGCGAGGTATTATTGGAGGTTCATTCCGAACTTCTCCAAGATTGCCAAGCCTATGACTGAGCTGCTGAAAAAGGCTACCAAATATGTTTGGAGTCCAGCATGTGAAGCAGCGTTCAAGGCATTAGTAAAGCACCTAACATCAGCACCGGTTTTGGCGCAGCCAGACACAACAAAATCGTTCGATGTGTACTGCAATGCATCCGGCATTGGGCTCGGATATGTGCTGATGCAAGATCGAAGGGTGGTCGCATATGGATCACGGCAGCTCAGAAACCATGAGCAGAATTATCCAACTCATGACTTAGAGCTCGCTGCCGTGGTACTCGCACTTAAAATGTGGAGGCACTACCTACTCGGTAACCTCGTGCATTTATATACCGACCACAAAAGCCTCAAGTACATATTCACTCAGAAGGAGCTGAACATGAGGCAGAGAAGATGGTTGGAGTTGATAAAGGATTACGAAATAGAGATCCATTATCACCCGGGCAAAGCAAACGTAGTGGCGGATGCGCTGAGTCACAAGTCACACGTCAACAATCTGACCATCACACCGTTAGAAGAGAGCGAGCCACCATTGCATGTGATTCCACATGGAGCTCTCTACAACTTAGCTTTGATCCCCACCATCCGTGAAGAGATAGTGGCATCTCAGAAACATGACAAGGGCATGTCGCATTTGAGGAGACGTGTAGACAGTGGGGAGTTGAAATGTTTCCAGAAAGACGGAGACAACGTCCTATGGTTCAAGGACCGGATCGTTGTACCCCGTAACCCGGAGTTACGAAAGAAAATCTTTGATGAGGCTCATTTGTCAAAGTTTTCTATTCACCCTGGCAGCAACAAAATGTATCAAGAACTCAGAAACAGGTTTTGGTGGACATGAATGAAGCAGGAGATCGCAAAATACGTGTCCCAGTGTGATACATGTCGAAGGGTGAAGGCAGACCACATGAGAAAACTGGGACTGCTACAACCACTGGGCGTTCCTGCCTGGAAGTGGGAATATGTGAGCATGGACTTCATCGTCGGTTTACCCACCACTTTTCAGAAACATGATTCGATGTGGGTGATCATCGACCGGCTCACCAAAGTTGCCCATTTCATCCCGGTCAACACAAACTACAACGCCAAGAAGAATGCTAAATTGTACATCTCACGGATCCTATGCTTGTACGACGTACCCTGCACCATCATATCTGATCAGGGCACTTTATTCGTGTCCCATTTTTATGAGCAGCTACATGCTGCGTTGGGGACAAAGCTGATCCGTAGTTCAGCGTACCACCCACAGACTGATGGACAAATCGAGCGGATAAATCAGATTCTAGAGGATATGCTACGAGCTTGTGCTATCAACCACGGTAAGAATTGGGATGATCACTTACCATTGGCCGAGTTCTCGTACAACAATGGGTACCAAGCTAGCATCAAGATGACGCCTAATGAGGCGCTATACGGAAGAAAATGCCGCACTGTGGCAGACCGGGATCCGCTCATCCAGGATCGCATACACCTATAAATTGGTGTGTTATGCCTCGACGCACGGAGGTATAGGTTACATCGGTTTATCGGGGCCCATATATCTGATATGCATTCGGTACGTTCAATAGTTGTTCAGCAGGGCCGCACACGGATTGGTCCTCAATCGACACGGACAGGGCTGCTCACACAAGAGTTCCTCTTGCTGCGCCCTAGCCCCTGCCTAGTCTCATTTTCATTACTAAAGTGATCTCACATCACTCGAACCAATCCCGTGTGTCCCAAGCCTAACTCACGAGTAGATTCCAACTACTCGACTTGTACCGAAGTTCTATGAATCATTAAGCATAGCCTGTCTACTCGAGGCCTTAGACACTACCCTCACCCTTATAGGAAAATTCTGGTTATGCACTTGGGTTACATCCACCCTACACCTAATGCACATCCATAAACCTCATACTAAGTATGTAAACAAAGCAAAACATTATAAAATGGTTTAATGTAAACCGGGGCTTGCCTTGTTGCTGCTGGTCAGTTGTTAGGGCTTCGTCCGTAAGAAGAAAGTCGAGTACTTCCGGGATCTCCTCGCCTTCAGCGACTACACGTAAATGATATACTATATGTCAATTTACATGCAATGTTTAGAACAGAATAAGTAATTACCATAACTCTAGCTAGACCTCACTTTTGGCTCTGAAATTTTTATGGTGGCTTGGTAGGGTCCTAACCAGAGTCTTGACCAAGTTTCATTTGAAACAAAGTTCATCTGAGCCTTGTAAAATAAAAGTCTATTTGGTCAATATTAGAGCCTCTAAGGAATTACAGGGGTTTTCATGGCTCCAACCATTACTTTCTGGAAACTATAATTTGAGATGGTGCTAATGGAATTGGTTGCATGTCATTTGAAGAATTCTAGATGAAGTTATGCCCTAAACAAGAATTGAGAAAATCTGAAAAATGCTTCTGTACATTTTTCTATTTTCTCAGGGCAGTTCTGACACGATCCTACGGTCTTGTCGAGCCAGGATCACGCTGAGGGGTGCTGCGTTGCACAGCACCGAATAACACACATCATAGGTACAAAGCGGAAGCAAAGTTTTATTACATAAACGGGTTTATGAACATTTTTACAACAAAATGTGTTCGGTCCCCACTCGCGGGCGTAGACTACGCATCAAGTTCACGTTCAGCCCATGAACGTGTCCTTGCTAGCACACACGCACACTAACACGGCGGCGTGCACGACTCCCACTTGACGGGGTTCCCCTCCTGGGGTTCCGTCTCCTCCTCGGGAGTCCCTTCCTCATAGAACCCTGCAAAAGCTCCAAACACAAGCAGTGAGCATGAAGGCTCAGCAAGACTGACCCGTCTGTCCTAAACATGAAACTTCTACATGAGGGGTGATAGGTACATAAGGTAAAACAAGTTGCAAAGGACTCTCCTAATTAGTGGAACCTTACTTTCAAGTTTTAGCAGCAGGTTGTGGAGAACCTTACGCTAAGGCACATGAGAGAGCCTCAATCAAACAAGAAACGCATTTCTCTCATGTACTTTGCCCAAAGTTGAAAGAAACTTTAATTAGCTCTAAACTATAGCAAATCATTAACAATCAAGTCCATCTTTTAATCAGCAACATTTCAACATGTAGCTAGCCTGTTCTTTCTACGTTACGGTACAGTGAACAAGTGGTACTCACTGACCGTGAGGGATGGCGATTATAATCGATTTACACCTGCAGGTTTACCCGAATAACCCATCACGTACGCCCGTATTCGATGTTGCCTACAGCAACCATCACGGACGTCGTACGAACCCACCTTTCACCCGTCAGCCAAATATTGAACCGGTCCCATCGTCCCGAGCAAGAGGTCTCTGGACGCGCATCTCAGTGCCGCCAGCCGATTTACACCTCAAGCTCTCAACCTACCATATGAACGATGGGCAATGCCTCAATACCCAGCTACCCGAGTTACATCGGTTTCCCGGTTCCCATATAGCCGGTAGGTCTTCAGTACTGTTCTAGCTTGTTCAACAGGCCCGCACATGGCTCGGTCCGCAATTGACACAAGCGGAGCTATAGCACACAGGCCCCAAAGTCCTGCTGCCCTTACTCTCCGCTCGGTCTCATTTTTCTTGCCATGTGTATCAAGTGCTATCTCTACCTGAGTCGAGTGCCTCTAGCCTATTCTCGTGAGTAGTTCCAACTACTCGACTTGTACCGAATCCTACACTATCCTAGCATTGCAGTAGCTAATCGGGGTTTTCAATCTTAATCCCAACCAATGGTTTTCTCGGCTATGCAATTGGGTTTTCAAACAAGACTCCAATGCAAGAAATAATGATACTCAAGTAAGTGCTCAAAACAATAAAAATTTGTAAAAAGGTTAATGCAAACCGGGGCTTGCCTTGCTGTTCTTTGTCGTAGGCTAGCTGCTCTTCCGGAGTAACGAAGTCTAAGACTTCGGGTTCCTCCTCGACCTTAGCGACTACATGAGATACAAGTACATGTATTAATTTAAATGCATTTGATTGAAATTTAAACTTGTGAAGTTTGTAAGTCTCACTAGACAGAGCCAATGACTCTGAAATTTTCACTGTGGTTTGGTTACAACGTAAACAGAGACTTGGCCAAGTTTTAGTTGCAGCAAAGCTCATTTGAGCTCTCCACAATTAATTATGTACTTGACCTTAGTTGGAGCTCTTCTGGTGTTCTAGGGGTTTTCATGGAGCAACTCATGACTTACTGAAAACTAGATTTTCAGAGGGTTCTAATGGAGTTGGTCTCACATAATTTGAAGGTTCCTAGCCTAAGATATGAGCTAAACAATTTCAGAGAAATTCTGAAAATGTTTCTGGACATTTTCTATTTTCTCTGGAACAGTTTTATTAATCACACCATTAGGTGGATCAAATGAGCTCAAATGGATTTGAATTTTTTATGGTAGCTCAGGGATATTTTGGTGAACATCCTGGCAATATTTCAGAATTTTCCTCCAAAGGATTCTCCAGTTAAAATTCTAAACAGTTTAAATTTTGAATTATTAATTCTGGATAAATAGGGATTTTCATGAAGTGAAACTTGATTTCCTGGAAATTACTCAGAGAGCTTAATCCAACAAATTTTGGTTCACTCGATTTGGAGTTCCCTAGCCAATGTTATGAGGATTTGAAGTTTGAATGAAATCTGAAAATCGGGAAAAGTTCAAATCTGCCGGTGGGTCCACGGTACACGTGTCGGGCGCTGAAGCGATGGCACACCGGGGTTCACGGGGTTTTTGCGTGCCAGCACATCGGATCCAAGCCGCAGACTGATTCCGGATTTAAAATCCGAGCCGCTGACACGTGGGCCACCCGGCTTCATCTATCTCCCGACGCCCGCGTTCAGCCGCCGCGACTTCTCGCCGGAGAGCTCGCCGGCAGCCTCTGTTGCGCTCCAAACTTCATGATTCTGGCTGCCCCTGCCTAAGTCCACTCGGGGAACATGATTCTGGGCTCAGTTCGTCATGAAAACGGCTGGCACATGGTCGGCGACGAGCGGTGGCTTCGGAAAGACTTCGGCCGTGTCGGCCGACCTTCCTAGCACTCCAACCGACCGAGCAAACGTCCGGAAAGCATCAGTGGTTCCTCAGGAACCTCGGCATGGGCTTGAAGCAGCTCGGGGGAGGTCCGAAGTAGGCTCCCACCGTGCGCCCGATGCTTCCTGCAGGATCCGCCGTCGGCAAGCTTCGAAATACGCCGGGTACAGGGGTTCTCAGGCTAAAGGTTGTGAAGGCAACTTGTGCGCTACCAAGTCTAGTCTGTGTAGGAACGGATTGATACTCTCTACACCTTCCTAGAGCGTGAATTTGACAGAGCCGCACCCGAAGGTCGGTCTTTACCGAGAAAGGGGAAAACTGGAAATTCACCGCTGGCGATCAAGCCCTCGGGCTTTGGCTCGGGGGTGAGCAGCACCGGTCCCTAACGCGTCCAGGGACGCCTTAGTTCGGGCGTGACAACCTCCCGGCTGGGCTGTCCACGGGATCCCGAAGTGCGGCGGATTTAGGTCACTGAACGGATCTCTCGAAATAGCCGAGATCACCCAAGTTCAGCTTATTTCTAGCGACGGGGAAGAAGAAGGAAGGTTCCTAGTACCTTGTCGTAGCTCTGGAGGGAGCGGGGAGGCTATGATCATGGCTCTCTGATCGGTTCTGAGTGGCGGAGGGAAGAATTCCGGTTCCGTGTTCTTGCGAGGGGGAGAACGGGTGAGGAGACCTCGGCAGAAGCGAGGAGCGCCTTAAGAAGGATCAGAACCGCCCTGCGCCCGCGTGTGGCCAAGTAGCTGGTGGCGCGGCGGCCTCCCCTCGGTGGCGATCGCTGCTGAAGCCCGAAGACCCGAGTGAGAAAGTTTTCAGTCGGTTGGATCACTTCAGTGGCTGACATGTGGGTCCCACTCCCCTTTTAATCTCTGAACTTAACTCCATATTACTGTTGTAAACAGTAATCCCCACAATGCCCATGGTAATTTGAATTATTTACCCCTGAGCTGTCACACCCGGTTTTTCCGAAGAACAACCAAGTGAATATCACATGTATGCCAGGATCATTTTCTCATACATGTGATGACAAATAGTGAAGCATCATTTATTACAAGCCAGGTGTCGAATATAAGTAAGTCTTACATAGTAAATGTCTCGATGGACAATAATAAGTTCATCACAAGTAAATTAACTAGCAGCGGAATATTATTCTTGAGGGCTCCATCACAGGCGTTGCCCGGGGGTCTCCATGAACCTAGAAACCTTCTTCGGGTCCAAAGTCTTGGTTATTATACACCACCTCATTATCTTGAACTGAGTAGCAATATAAACCAACAAATATGCAAGGTTGAGTACCAATGGTACTCAGCAAGTGTGGGAAAATTTTATCATGCATGGCTAGAACAAGGAGAGGTTGAACTCATGGTTAAAGCACTATGCAATTAATACCTATCACCTTAGCTTATTAAGCACCTACATTAATACACAGGTGAAATGGTTCAAATCTCCCATCCCTTCATCATAATCAAATAACCATAACTTCATTTCCAATGTTAAGCTCCCCGCTTAACATCCACAACTTCCAAAACCATCAATCCTCTAATCATGAATAAGTCCAAGACGCTCTTGACCGTGAGCACGTCTGTCATGACAGTTTTGACTCTGCAGAGTTTGTACCACTGTACCCACATGTAGTGATTTCATCCCCCGTTGCCGGGTGGACTAAAAGAACCTCCATTATGCCAGTGGCTACGAACCACATTCACACTTCCCAGGTGTGTTGCCAGGAGATCACTACGAAGCCTTTACAAAGGGATTCCCGACGAACGTGGGCCCACTGAGGTTTCACCCCTAACAGCATACAAGAGGCTCCAACCCCGCTGCAGTGGCCTCCTCTTGAGCCTTGCGGTTCATATGGTAGTCCAGCTGACACCTGCTCCCCGCACCATCCAACACACCCATACTACGCCGGGGATACACCTAATTAATTGGCCAAGCTGCCCCATCTCAGCATGTGGTTGGCACGGTAAAGCCAGGTTACATGCTCCATGAACCGGTCCTTAGGATCCAGGCAAGTACTAAACAGAAACCCGAGTCTCGTGCACCCAGAACACAACCAAAACATCCAACTTGCCTTGATCCCTACCTCTACATAACTCACAATATCTCATTCAAGAGTATGGTAAAATAAACTGATGATCTCATATCCCAAATATCCCATTCTAAGCATGGCTAAGCATATGCATAATGACATGATAAAATAAATCCCAACCCAAGCTACAAGGAAACAAGGTAATGCAATTCTAGGGAAACTTCCTATCATGGGTTTCATATTTAAATTGACAATGCAAATAATTCTAGCTACATATCCTAGCATAGGATCAAAGTGGTCAAGGACACTTGCCTCCTTCCTGCTGCTCTTGAAATGGGTAGTTCTGATCTTGGAAAGGAATAACTTGCTCTTGAGCAGGTTCTACATCATGCCATCACACATAGCAAAAGAAAAACAACAATCCATAAGACATAGTTCACACTTCCACTTCATACAAACCACACATTCATATTTATGAAAGTCATTCACCATTATGTGTGTTGTGGTTACTCTATGTGTGTTGATTTGTGGCTTGCATGCACTTTTAATCATGTGTATATGATTCCTACTTTTGTGTTCACATTTATACTTACATACTATATATATGAGTTTCCAATTTAAATAAATTCCTTATATTCAACTACTACACCTTTTTACTACCAAATAAGCATGAAAGGTATTTTCCTTCTCCATATGTGTCTTCATAATTTCTACCAACCCTAAACTGAACTCTTTGGATTTTAGAAACTCCATTTATCATTTACTAGTTGCTATATTTTCAGATTTATTTTCTTATGCATAAATGTGTACTTTATTATGAAAATAGTAAGACACATCATCTAAACAGAATAGGTTCTGGTCCTAAATAATTTAATAACATATTTTGACCTTTGCCTCTGATGTAAAATATTTCAGAATTATTTTCCCTATTTTCTAGAACTATTCTTTACTTAAAAATGTGTCCCTAAATGTGAATAATAAATTAAACAGATTCAATTCAGCCCAAAATATGTTTTTATCTCACTCCAAAGTTTCCTAAATACTGAGAAAGTCTTTAATTTAACTTTGACAATATGTTTGTCTCATTTTTTTTAATTTTTAAACACTAGCCACATATTCAATTTCCTAAATTAAATACTAAACAGGGCTAAAAGGTAAACTCACCCCACTACAGGGTCTATAATATTATTTTCAGAATTTCCAGGGGTATAGCTACACTTATCAGAGGGGTTTTTCATAATTTTTATTAAGTCCAGGGGCTAAAACTGTATTTTAAATGAATTTACATGATTTTATGAAGTACCACGGGCTAGATCAGAAGTTTCCGGGGCTAGCTCTTATTTCCCGAGAACCCCAGGGGGTAGCACGTAAGATTTCCAGTCTTTATAACGCGGGGCTGACGTGGACCGTCCGATTTTAAACCGACGGCCGAGATTATAACATCGAACCGGTACGCGGGGGTTTAAACCCTACCGTGCGATTTAAAATAAACGGCGCACAAGCGGCCACGTCGCTCTGATCGAGCGCGGGCGGCGCTGCCGGCGGCGCACGGCGGCGGGAAGCGGCGATCTCGCCGGAAACTTTCGGATCTTCGGGAATTCTTCCTAGAACTGTGATTTTATGGCATAGATCGGTAGAGGGGAGGTCGGGGATCTCACCTCGGGGGTTTTCTTGAGCTCGGAGGTCCTGGAAAGTGATCGGCGACGAGGTCCGAGGCGAAACCACGGCGAAGCTCGTTGGCGCTGTATTTACACCGCAAGTCACCGAGTTTTCTGCACCTGCAAGGTTTCCCGGAGGCGGTGGATCAAGACTAGCGAGTTAGATCGGAATTTCCGAGCGTAGATCGGCCAGAATTCGCCGGAGAAGTCTCGGTTCTCACCGGAGGAAAATCGGCGGATCGCATGGGAAAAACAGAACGAGGCCGGGGTTTTTATAGACGGGGGAGGGCGGCGGGTTTGATTAGATCGAGTGGGAGTCCACCGGAACCAGAATTCGGCCGGAAATCCGGTTGGTTGCGATCGCGCGCGCGCGGGTGAACAGTCCAAGTTTCGGACGATCGGGGGTTAGGGATGACAGGTGGGTCCCACCTGTCTGAGAGAGAGAGCGCGGGCACGCGGCTGCGGGCTGGCGCGGGCGCTGGCTGGGCCGGCTGGTGGGTTTCGGCCCACTGGCCGGTTTTTTTCTCTTTTCTCTTTTTCTTTTTTTATTTCTTTTCTGATTTGAGTTTAATTTGAATTCCAGTTTGAATTTGAATTTTTTCAAAACATGCAACACGTCCAAAAAATTTTAAATTCCCCTCTTAACATGATGTAGGGTTTTAAATCAAAATTTTGGGGTGTTACAGCTCTACCCCCCTTAAAAGAAATCTCGTCCTCGAGATTGGTGTTTCTAAGAAAACAATTCCGGAAATTGTGCCTTGAACTCATCTTCCCGCTCCCAGGGGCTTCCTCTTCTGAGTGATGCTTCCACTGCACCTTACACATCCGGATTCTTTTATTTCTGGTGAGGCGTTCCATTGTCTCCAAGATCTTGTATGGTTGCTCGGCATAAGACAAATCTTCAGCTACATCCACTTCATTCATGGGTAACACCTCTTCAGGCGTTCTCAGGCATTTCTTGAGTTGTGACACATGGAATACATCGTGCACATCCGATAGACGAGCCGGTAACTCTAGTTGATACGCCACTTCGCCTTTCCTTTCCAAAACATGAAAGGGTCCGATGTATCGAGGTGACAACTTTCCTTTCACCTTGAACCGACGAAGTCCTCGGATAGGGGACACCTTGAGATAAACATAGTCTCCCACGTTGAAAACGAGCTCTCTTCTTCGTACATCAGCATAACTCTTTTGGCGTGTCTGTGCTATCCTCAAATTGTTGCGAATTTCCCTTACCTTCGCCTCGGCTTCTTGTAGTACTTCTGGACCAAACACTTAACTTTCCCCCGTTTGATTCCAAAATAGGGGAGTTCTGCACTTCCTCCCGTACAAAGCTTCAAACGGTGACATCTTCATACTAGCTTGATAGCTGTTGTTATAAGAAAACTCCGCATACGGTAAGTTCTTGTCCCAACTCCTATTGCTTTTGAGTGCACATGCCCTTAGCATATCTTCAAGGATCTGATTGGTTCTTTCCGTCAGCCCATCAGTTTGCGATGATAGGCAGAACTAAAGTTCAGATGGGTTCCCATGGTTTCGTGCAACTTCTGCCAGAACCTTGAGGTGAACTGTGTCCCTCGATCCGACACAATCTTCTTTGGCACTCCATGGTAACGCACGATCCTTGACATGTACAACTCTGCTAATTTGGATCCGCTGTAGCTTTCTTTCACGGGGATGAAATGAGCTACCTTGGTTAGCCTGTCAATGATGACCCATATCGAATCATATCCTGATTGGGTCCTAGGCAATCCCACGATGAAATCCATGCTGATTTCTTCCCATTTCCATTCAGGCACTTTGAGTGGTTGCAATAATCCCGCGGGTCGTTGATGTTCTGCTTTCACCAACTGACATGTGTCTCATAGGGCAACATGTTCCGTGACATCTCGCTTCATGCCATACCACCAATACCTGCTCTTGAGGTCCTGGTACATCTTCGTACTCCCAGGATGAATGTAATAGTCAGAATCATGAGCCTCCTTCAAAATTAATTCACGGATCTCCTTTACTTCTGGCACACAGATTCTTTTCCCGTGCCACACCGTTCCTTGTTCATCCTCTCTAAAACCAGGAGCTTTATTTTCCTTGATGAGTTGTCTGATCTCTTGTATCTTCTCGTCATTCTTTTGACCTTCCCGGATGTCTTGCTCTAGTGTGGAGTCCACTTCCATGACGATGGCTTCACCACTATTCACAAGGCATAGATTGAGCCTTATAACCTCATCCTTCAATTCTGCAGGCATGTCCTTCAAGCTCAACTTATTGACCTGCACTTTCCGACTCAAAGCATCGGCCACGACGTTTGCTTTCCCAGGATGATAGTTGATGCCTACATCAAAGTCATTGATTAGCTCTAACCATCTCCTTTGTCTGAGGTTGAGATCTGGCTGTGTGGATATGTACTTCAAACTCTTATGATCCGTATATATCTCGGTCCTCTTCCCCATCAAATAGTGCCGCCAAATTTTCAACGCGTGTACCACTGCGGCTAGTTCTAGGTCATGTGTAGGATAGTTCTTCTCGTGCTTCCGAAGCTGCCAGGATGCATATGCCACGACATGCCCTTCTTGCATGAGAACACATCCCAACCCGTTTCCAGAGGCATCGCAGTACACCGTAAAGTTCTTCTGCATATCTGGCATAACGAGCACTGGGGCTGTTGTCAATCATTCCTTGAACTCCTGAAAACTCGTCTCGCACTGCGGCGTCCATGTGAATGTGATTCCCTTCTCCAACAGTTTAGTGAGGGGC
The DNA here is from genome assembly GCA_030760725.1 of Neostapfia colusana. Taxonomy (NCBI): domain Eukaryota; kingdom Viridiplantae; phylum Streptophyta; class Magnoliopsida; order Poales; family Poaceae; genus Neostapfia; species Neostapfia colusana. The sequence continues at coordinate 67,101,302 of JASWHV010000007.1, read as the reverse complement.
CTCGAGATCTTAGAGAATCCCTCGATAAACCGTCGATAGTATCCAGCCAATCCCAAGAAGCTTCGAACTTCCCCGACATTTTCAGGGGTCTTCCACTTCTATATATCCTCGATTTTGGCGGGATCTACGGAGATTCCTCCCTCTGAGATTATATGTCCTAAGAAGGGAACTCTCTTCAGCCAAAACTCACACTTGCTCAACTTAGCATATAGTTGGTGTTCTCTCAGCCTTTGCAACACCAACCTTAGATGTTTCTCATGTTCTTCTTCATCTTTGGAGAAGACGAGAATGTCATCTATGAAAACCACCACAAATTTGTCCAGATATTCCATGAATACCTTGTTCATGAGGTACATGAAGTATGCCGGGGCATTAGTTAGCCCGAAAGGCATGACAGTGTATTTATACAGTCCGTACCGAGATACGAAAGCTGTCTTGGGAATATCAGATTGCCTTATCTTGAGTTGGTGGTATCCCGACCTGAGATCAATTTTCGAGAACACACAAGCTCCCCTCAACTGATCAAACAAGTCTTTAATGCGAGGTAATGGGTACTTGTTCTTGATGGTTACCTCATTCAAAGCACGGTAATCCACACATAACCTTTGGGTTCCGTCCTTTTTGGGCACAAATATTACCGGAGCTCCCCATGGTGAGGAACTAGGACGAATATACCCCTTCTCCGTCAATTCTCTCAAATGATCCTTGAGTTCTTCTAGCTGCTTGGAGTCCATCCGATAAGGTCTTTTGTAAATCGGGTTTGTTCCAGGTACTAGCTCAATTGCGAATTCCACTTCACGATCGGGAGGCATACCTGGCAACTCCTCCGGAAAAACATCTGGATATTCCCTGATGGTCCTGATTTCCTCAACTTTCACCTCAACTTGATTTAATTTAATGTCCCTCCTAGGCTCGTGTGTTGTTATGAACTTTACTCTTGTGCCACTAGGGTGAGTTAGTTCCACCGTTCTGGTCGAACAATGGATGATTCCTTTATGTTTGGTCAACCAATCCATACCCAAAATAATATCTATCCCTTGTGAATCTATCACTATGAGGTTAGCAGTAAATACTACCCCATTAATGTCTAGGTTCACTTTGGGACACACTTGTCTTGTCCTTATTTCTCCACCTGGAGAGTTTATAGCTAGCATATGGTTCATTTGTGTGGTTGCTAGGTCTTGCTTCTTAACAAACCCTTGAGCAATGAACGAGTGGGTAGCACCAGAATCAAACAGCAGGGTTGCAAGGTGTAAATTGGCAGGAAACTTACCAACTACCACGTCGGGTGCCTCTTGTGCTTCCTCCATAGTGATGTGGTTCACCCGTCCTCTCATCACATTCTGCTGTTGTGGCTGCGTGGGCTTCTTCTTTGGGCACTTATGGGCATAGTGCCCCACTTCACCACAGCTAAAACATTGCACCCCAACCTTAGGTGTCTGGCCTTTGTTGTCTTGGGGTTGGTTCGGGGGTCCTTGCACTGCTGGTCGAGGTGGATATGCAGGGCGAGGCTGTTGTACAAACTGACGTTGTGGCTGTGCTGGTGCTGCCGGAGGCCTGTAATTCGGGTTGTACCCTCTTGGTGCTGAGTAGGGTACCGCAGCACGGTTCGTCTGCCCTGCTGGTTGCTGCATCAGACGTGGGCGGGTGTTGCTCCCTGAGGCTTGATGTGACCACCCGGCCTTCCTCTTATTCTCATTTTCCAAGGCCTTTAGCTTCCTTTCTACCACAAATGCTCTGTCCACCATCTTTTGGAAGCTTTCATACTCATTTGAGGATATTGCACACTGCATCTCCGCGGTAAGTCCTTCCACGAAACAATCTTGTTTTTACTCATCAGTCTCTATGTCTCGTGGGGCATAACGGGATAGTTGAGTAAATTTAGTGAGGTATTCCCTCACCGTCATGTTCCCCTGCTGCAGTCCCAAAAACTTCTTCCTCTTGTTTTTGAGTTCACCTCTTGGGATGTAATGGTTGCGGAAGCTACGCTTGAACTCTTCCCAAGTGATGTTCTCAGGGTCATGATGGGCGGCCACGTAGGCGGTCCACCAATCAGCAGCAGGTCCATGCAATTGATGAGAAGCAAACAGCACCCTCTCATACCCTTGGCACTGTATGATCCTCATCTTACTTTCAATGGTCTTCAGCCAATCATCTGCCTCCAGAGGTTCAGCAGCACTTGCAAACTTTGGAGGTTGAGTTCCTAGAAACTCACTCAACCTTGGTTGGCGTGGTGCAGCTTGTGGAGGTGGAACTTGATGCAAGTTGGCCACCACTTGAGTCAAGTTCTGGATGAGCTGATTCTGATTCTCCAGCAATTGGTGGAGGGGATCAACTCCTTCACGGCGACCACCCCGGTCCTGGCCTCCAGAAAGATGAGGGTTGCATGCCTCATCGTTGTTGTTGGCGGGGTTAGCAGCACGTCCTTTTCCTCTTCCGGCCATCTGGTAGAATCAACCAATGTCAATTTGAAAGCATTTACATCTTACTACTTTCATTTGTTTGTACTTTGAAGTGTTGAGGCTTTGTTATACTTTTACAAGGGTTCATATCTCACACCAAATAGATGCACTATTATTTCATGTGGGTTTACACACCAAAGCAAAACAATCTAAAGACGAGGCTGTGGACAATTGCTCATGGCTTCCACAACTCACGTCACACACCAAGCATTAACACACCATTAACTACGTAACGACTCGACTACTCGACATCCTTCTAATTTAAGGGAAAGGCTCTACGCTACTCGTTTTCTTGAGCTGGCTCCTCGGGATCTTCCTCATCATTTCGGCTGCCTTCTGACTCTGCTTTGGGTGGGGAGGCTGCTGGTGGAGAAGTGCGACGACGCCTGATCGCCCGGCGATCTGGGGAGTCATGAGTCCATGTATCATTCACGGTGACACACAGTTCATTCCCATCTCCTCTTTCTCTCGCCCTTAAGCAGGCTCGCAGCTATGCCTCCGTTTCCTTCATGGTGTCCCGGACATCCTGAAGCTCTTGTTGACACTCCTGCAGTCGAGTGCTGAGCATAGCAGCATCCTCCAAGCACAAGTCCATGTGCTCATGGGAAGTCCCTTGCTGCACCGGCGGATACTTGTATTCCACGGTACCACTCTCACGCTGGAGGACATACATGTACTCAGTTTTGTCCAAGTGGCGACGATAGATGTGACTCTGGCAGGTGATGGCCTCCCAGGTGACATCTTTCTCCGCATCGACCTGTGTTGCTCGACAAGCTGGAGAGTGGTGAATCTTAAGCAGCTGATTTTCGTGTATAATCCTCATCTCTGAACTCCATTCTTCCCTCTTCTCACAGATCGTCCTGGTGGAGTTATAGTGGATGATTAGCTTGCCCGTATTGCCGGCGGCTTCGAGCATACTCCGAAGACGGCGCAATAGGCCTCCTACTGCCAATCCGTAGGAAAGGTACGTCACCGGACGGCTCTCCTCCCTCTCGGCAAGGTCAACTACGGGAACTATCCCTCCTGTGGACTTGCGAGCGGTGCGAATCATGCGAACCATCTAAATCAAAAAGAATTTAAAATTAGGTTAGATAAACTCTCAAACAAAAATCCTATTTTGAATGAAAGTTGGGGTAAGATGAAGAAAGTGACTCCATTAAATAACACTTTTCAACACACACCTTGTAAAATAGTTTTTAAGGAAATAGAGCCCTTAAATACGTCCATTTCTACCTAGGTCCACGTTCCTACGGGCAACCTTGGCTCTGATACAACCTCTGTCACACCCGGTTTTTCCGAAGAACAACCAAATGAATATCACATGTATGCCAGGATCATTTTCTCATACATGTGATGACAAATAGTGAAGCATCATTTATTACAAGCCAGGTGTCGAATATAAGTAAGTCTTACATAGTAAATGTCTCGATGGACAATAATAAGTTCATCACAAGTAAATTAACTAGCACCGGAATATTATTCTTGAGGGCTCCATCACAGGCGTTGAATGGGGGTCTCCATGAACCTAGAAACCTTCTTCGGGTCCAAAGTCTTGGTCAATATACACCACCTCATTATCTTGACCTGAGCAGCAATATAAACCAACAAATATGCAAGGTTGAGTACCAATGGTACTCAGCAAGTGTGGGAAAATTTTATCATGCATGGCTAGAACAAGGAGAGGTTGAACTCATGGTTAAAGCACTATGCAATTAATACCTATCACCTTAGCTTATTAAGCACCTACATTACTACACAGGTGAAATGGTCCCAATCACCCATCCCTTCATCATAATCAAATAACCATAACTTCATTTCCATTGTTAAGCTTCCCACTTAACATCCACAACATCCAAAACCATCAATCCTCTAATCATGAATAAGTCCAAGCCGCTCTTGACCGTGAGCACGGCTGTCATGACAGTTTTGACTCTGCAGAGTTTGTACCACTGTACCCACATGTAGTGATTTCATCCCCCGTTGCTGGGTAGACTAAAAGAACCTCCATTATGCCAGTGGCTACGAACCACATTCACACTTCCCAGGTGTGTAGCCAGGAGATCACTACGAAGACTTTACAAAGGGATTCCCGACGAGCGAGGGCCCACTGAGGTTTCACCCCTAACAGCATACAAGAGGCTCCAACCCCGCTGCAGTGGCCCCCTCTTGAGCCTTGTGGTTCATATGGTAGTCCAGCTGACACCTGCTCCCCGCACCATCCAACACACCCATACTACGCCGGGGATACACCTAATTAATTGGCCAAGCTGCCGCATCTCAGCATGTGGTTGGCACGGTAAAGCCAGGTTACATGCTCCATGAACCGGTCCTTAGGATCCAGGCAAGTACTAAACACAAACCCGAGTCTCGTGCACCCAGCACACAACCAAAACATCCAACTTGCCTTGATCCCTACCTCTACATAACTCACAATATCTCATTCAAGAGTATGGTAAAATAAACTGATGATCTCATATCCCAAATATCCCATTCTAAGCATGGCTAAGCATATGCATAATGACATGATAAAATAAATCCCAACCCAAGCTACAAGGAAACAAGGTAATGCAATTCTAGGGAAACTTCCTATCATGGGTTTCATATTTAAATTGACAATGCAAATAATTCTAGCTACAGATCCTAGCATAGGATCAAAGTGGTCAAGGACACTTGCCTCCTTCCTGCTGCTCTTGAAATGGGTAGTTCTGATCTTGGAAAGGAATAACTTGCTCTTGAGCAGGTTCTACATCATACCATCACACATAGCAAAAGAAAAACAACAATCCATAAGACATAGTTCACACTTCCACTTCATACAAACCACACATTCATATTTATGAAAGTCATTCACCATTATGTGTGTTGTGGTTACTCTATGTGTGTTGATTTGTGGCTTGCATGCACTTTTAATCATGTGTATATGATTCCTACTTTTGTGTTCATATTTATACTTACATACTATATATATGAGTTTCCAATTTAAATAAATTCCTTATATTCAACTACTACACCTTTTTACTACCAAATAAGCATGAAAGGTATTTTCCTTCTCCATATGTGTCTTCATAATTTCTACCAACCCTAAACTGAACTCTTTGGATTTTAGAAACTCCATTTATCATTTACTAGTTGCTATATTTTCAGATTTATTTTCTTATGCATAAATGTGTACTTTATTATGAAAATAGTAAGACACATCATCTAAACAGAATAGGTTCTGGTCCTAAATAATTTAATAACATATTTTGACCTTTGCCTCTGATGTAAAATATTTCAGAATTATTTTCCCTATTTTCTAGAACTATTCTTTACTTAAAAATGTGTCCCTAAATGTGAATAATAAATTAAACAGATTCAATTCAGCCCAAAATATGTTTTTATCTCACTCCAAAGTTTCCTAAATACTGAGAAAGTCTTTAATTTAACTTTGACAATATGTTTGTCTCATTTTTTTAATTTTTAAACACTAGCCACATATTCAATTTCCTAAATTAAATACTAAACAGGGCTAAAAGGTAAACTCACCCCACTACAGGGTCTATAATATTATTTTCAGAATTTCCAGGGGTATAGCTACACTTATAAGAGGGGTTTTTCTAATTTTTATTAAGTCCAGGGGCTAAAACTGATTTTTAAATGAATTTACATGATTTTCTGAAGTTCCAGGGGCTAGATCAGAAGTTTCTGGGGCTAGCTCTTATTTCCCGAGAACCCCAGGGGGTAGCACGTAAGATTTCCAGTCTTTATAACGCGGGGCTGACGTGGACCGTCCGATTTTAAACCGACGGCCGAGATTATAACATCGAACCGGTACGCGGGGGTTTAAACCCTACCGTGCGATTTAAAATAAACGGCGCACAAGCGGCCACGTCGCTCTGATCGAGCGCGGGCGGCGCTGCCGGCGGCGCACGGCGGCGGGAAGCGGCGATCTCGCCGGAAACTTTCGGATCTTTGGGAATTCTTCCTAGAACTGTGATTTTATGGCATAGATCGGTAGAGGGGAGATCGGGGTCTCACCTCGGGGGTTTTCTTGAGCTCGGAGGTCCTGGAAAGTGATCGGCGACGAGGTCCGAGGCGAAACCACGGCGAAGCTCGTCGGCGCTGTGTTTACACCGCAAGTCACCGAGTTTTCTGCACCTGCAAGGTTTCCCGGAGGCGGTGGATCAAGACCAGCGAGTTAGATCGGAATTTCCGAGCGAGATCGGCCAGAATTCGCCGGAGAAGTCTCGGTTCTCACCGGAGGAAAATCGGCGGATCGACTGGGAAAAACACAACGAGGCCGGGGTTTTTATAGACGGGGGAGGGCGGCGGGTTTGTTTAGATCGAGTGGGAGTCCTCTGGAACCAGAATTCGGCCGGAAATCCGGTTTGTTGCGATTGCGCGCGCGCGGGTGAACAGTCCGAGTTTCGGACGATCGGGGGTTAGGGATGACAGGTGGGTCCCGCCTGTCTGAGAGAGAGAGCGCGGGCGCGCGGCTGCGGGCTGGCGCGGGCGCTGGCTGGGCCGGCTGGTGGGTTTCGGCCCACTGGCCAGTTTTTTTCTCTTTTCTCTTTTTCTTTTTCTATTTCTTTTCTGATTTGAGTTTAATTTGAATTCCAGTTTGAATTTGAATTTTTGCAAAACATGCAACACGTCCAAAAAATTTTAAATTCCCCTCTTAACATGATGTATGGTTTTAAATCAAAATTTTGGGGTGTTACATGAGCCATTTGAATTGGTTAGAATTCAAATTGGGTTGTGTTTTTACTACGTTTTCAGCACATATTCAGTTTGTAATTCAAATAAAGTTTGAATTTGCTAAACATAGCTCATGTCAAGATCAACTCCAAATGGAGTGAAAATTGGTGTGTGAGCTCACAAAAATGTGCTGAGTAAGAATATGCCTCCCACTTTTGAATTCATGGGGTGAAAACAGTTTGAATTTGAATTTGAGTTCAAACCACCCTCTTTCTAGCTATACCCAAAAAGACTTCAAAACGGTTTTGAATTTGGGTGAAACTTGGCATGGACATTCCTAGCAGGGTGTAGAGGTTTTGCATGTGGGAAATGCCACTTTTGCATTGTGTGAGTTTGTTCTCTATTGATCATGTTGATAATGGATACTTGCTCTTCAAATGTGTTCATCAACTTTCTTCAAATGAGGTGTGTGGGTGTGGTGATGAATACTTTGAATGTGTCAAAAACTGAGGCCTTTACATTCCCCCCCCCCCCCCCTAAAAGAATCTCGTCCCGAGATTATAAGGTGAAAATGAGAGAGAGGACGGTGCAAAATTACCGGATATGCGACGTGAAAAAGTCGGGGTAGTTAGCGTGAAGAAATCCTTCGCTCTCCCATGTCGCTTCTTCTACGGAGTGATTACTCCACAGAACATTGTAGAACCACAACGTACGGTTGCGTGTGGTTCGGGCCTTTTCATCAATAACCTGAACCGGTTCCTCCCGATACGTGAGATCTGGTTTCAGTTCTTCAATATCCTCCAGCTGAATGGTAGTTGATAGCTTGAGACACTTCCTCAGCTGGGAAATGTGAAAGACGTCGTGCACACCGGAAAGTGCTTCTGGTAATTTCAGCCGGTATGCTACCGATCCACATCTTTCGGTAATCTGAAATGGACCGATGAATCGGGGTGCCAACTTTCCTCTCACCCCGAATCTGTTTACGCCCTTCATTGGAGACACACGTAAGTATACGTGATCCCCAACTTTGAACTGTAATGGGCGTCTCCTCTGGTCCGCATACTGTTTCTGCCGGGATTGGGCGGCCTTTAGGTTCACTTGAATCAGCTGAACCTTTTCCTCCGCGTTGTTGACAAGGTCAATCCCGAAGGTAACCCTTTCGCCGGACTCACACCAATTCAATGATGTGCGGCATTTCCTCCCGTATAGTTCCTCGTAAGGCGCAGATGCTGGCTTGGTATCCATTGTTGTACCAGAACTCGGCTAATGGCAAGTGATCATCCCAATTCTTGCCGTGGTTGATAGCGCAAGCTCGTAGCATGTCTTCTAGAATTTGGTTTACCCGCTCGGTTTGCCCGTCCGTCTACGGGTGGTATGCTGAACTACGGATCAGCTTCGTCCCCAATGCAGCGTGTAGCTGCTTCCAAAAACAGGACACAAATAAAGTGCCCCGATCCCATATGATGGTACGGGGTACGCCTTACATGCATAGGATCCGTGAGATGTATAATTCAGCATACTTCTTGGCGTTGTAGTTGGTGTTGACCGGGATGAAATGGGCAACTTTGGTGAGCCGGTCGACGAGCACCCACACAGAATCATGTTTCTGAAAGGTGGTGGGTAAACCGACAATGAAGTCCATGCTCACATCCTCCCATTTCCAGGCAGGAACGCCAAGTGGTTGTACCAGTCCCGGTTTCCGCATATGATCTGACTTCACCCTTCAACATGTATCACACTCGGACACGTACTTTGCGATCTCCCGCTTCATCCGTGTCCACCAAAACTTGCTTCTGAGTTCTTGATACATTTTGTTTCTGCCGGGGTGAATAGAAAACTTTGACAAGTTAGCCTCATCAAAGATTTTCTTCCGTAACTCCTGGTTACGGGGTACGACGATCCGGTCCTTGAACCATAGGACGCCGTCTCTGTCCTTCCGGAAACATTTCAGCTCCCCACTGTTTACACGTCTCCGCAAATGCGACATGCCCTTGTCATGTTTCTGAGCTTCCGCTATCTCTTCACGGATGGTGGGGATCAATGCTAGGTTGTAGAGAGCTCATTGTGGAATTACATGCAGTGGTGGTTCGCTCTCTTCCAACGGTGTGATGGTCAGGTTGTTGACGTGTGACTTGCGACTTAGTGCGTCTGCCACTACGTTTGCTTTGCCGGCGTGATAATGGATCTCTATTTCGTAATCCTTTATCAACTCTAACCATCTTTGCTGCCTCATGTTCAGCTCCTTCAGAGTGAATATGTACTTGAGGCTCTTGTGGTCGGTATATAAATGTACGAGGTTACCGAGTAGGTAGTGCCTCCACATTTTAAGTGCAAGTACCAAGACAGCGAGATCCAAGTCGTGACTTGGATAATTCTGCTCATGGTTTCTAAGCTGCCATGATCCATACGCGACCACCCTTCGGTCTTGCATCAGCACACATCCGAGCCCAATGCCGGATGCATCGCAGTACACATCGAACGGTTTTGTTGTGTCTGGCTGCGCCAAAACCGGTGCTGATGTCAGGTGCTTCACTAATGCCTTGAACGCTGCATCACATGCTGGACTCGAAACATATTTGGTAGCCTTCTTTAGCAGCTCTGTCATAGGCTTGGCAATCTTCGAGAAGTTCAGGATGAACCTCCAATAATATCCCGCGAGTCCGATGAAACTTCGTACCTCGTGAACAGTTCTCGGGGACTTCCAATTCAGCACTTATATGATCTTGCTCGGGTCTACTGAGATACCCTCCGCTGAGATGATATGCCCGAGAAAAGGCACTTGCGATATCTAGAATTCGCATTTGCTAAATTTCGCGTATAGTTTGTGATCCCACAGCCGTTGCAAGACTATACGCAGATGCTTCTTGTGATCTTCCTCCGGCTTGGAATATACCAGTATGTCGTCGATGAAGACCACGACAAACTTCTCCAGCTCCGGCATTAATACTGAGTTCATCAAATACATGAAATGAGCTGGAGAATTGGTGAGGCCGAAGGACATGACCAGGTACTCATAAAGTCCGTACCTCGTCGAGAAAGCCGTCTTCGGAATATCCTCCGGCCGTATTTTAATCTGATGGTACCCGGATCTTAAGACCATCTTGGAAATAATCTTTGCTTCGACCAACTGATCAAAAATCATGTCGATCCGTAGCAACGGGTACTTGTTCTTGATGGTTACGGCGTTTAAGGGACGATAGTCCACACAAAGCCGTAACGTCTCGTCTTTCTTCTTCAGGAATAATGCCGAACAGCCCCATGGCGAGGAGCTCGGACTAATAAAACCCTTCTCCAGCAGGTCCGTTAGCTGGGTCTTCAATTCAGCCAACTCCTTGGGTGCCATCTTGTACGGCCTTCGGGATATTGGCATGGTTCCCTATGCATGTTCAATCTTGAACTCCACCTCTCCGTCGGGCGGCATCGCCGGTAAATCGTCCAGGAACACGTCAGGGAACTCTCGGACCACTGGAATGTCTTCCAATCTGATGGTAGTGGATTGATAGATACTTGGAAGTTTTATTTCTGCACTGTCCAGAAATAAGGAGTGAGACCCGTGCACTTCTGAGTTCAAGTGCACGATTTGAAGGACGGTGTCTAAAACAGCACCGTGGCGGGTTAACCACGACATCCCTAAGATTACATCGACCTTCTGTCCCTCTAAGATTATGAGAGACGTAGGGTACACTCTACCCGCTAAGCATAATGGTGCTTGGGAAACCATTACGCTTGCTGAAATCTTCCCACCCGGTGAAGAAATCACATATGGACTATCGGTGGGTAGTATTTGCAAGCTGTGTTTAGCAATGAAAGCTTGGCTAATAAAATTGTGCGTGGCGCCTGAATCAAACAATATTATGGCGGGATGCTGGTGGAGTTGGAACATACCCGCAAGGATTGGCTCATCCTCCGGCACGTCCTCTATGGCAAGCTGGTGGCCGGTGCCGGGCCTAGGGTTTGCCCGCCGCGCATTAGTAGGGTTCCGTGGCTGATTCCTCCCAGGAAGTTGTGGTGCAACTCCGCCGCCTTGCCTCTCCGGACAACTACTGGCGAAGTGTCCCGGACGACCACACTTGTAACATTTGGCCGCTGCTTGTCCGGTGCTCGGGGGATGAAAGCCCGGCATGCGATGCTGAGGTGCATACACACGCGGCATCGCCCGCTGCTGCTGTTGTTGTTGGAGGTGGTGCTGGCAGTGCCGGCCTGAATGCCGGTGATGAATATGGCCGACTGCGGAACGGCATCGGCCTTGGTGATTTGGACATCACTCCTGCAGATATACACAACACTCACATGGTAGACATGCAAGGTCCAATTACTAGAGCTCGAGCACGACAATTGGATTTAGAGGTGAACTTGTTTGTGAACAATTCTTCATATGTGAATTTTGAGAGTATGTTGCTACCTAATGGATTAATTATGATTAGGAACCATGGATAGGACATGGAGATACATGGATAGGGGTTTGGAGGCGTGGAGGACCAGAAAATACGCCAACAAGAAGTTAGAGACCGAGCTAAACTCAAACTCGAGTCCAACTCGGGCACAGGAGCAGTCCACCTTAAAATAGATGCATAGGAGGCATACGGACTCCGTTTTTAACGTTCTACATATGCACGGAAACCTGAGAGGATAAACTTTACAATGGAACTGGCCCCACATCAAAATTCCATTGGAGTCGACAGGAAACTTCGAAACAATATAAAGTTTAGAGTCTGTCAGGGTGTTGCATCACCTAGTTGGGCCATTGGGCCTTGTATCGAGTCCAAGTCCAGTATGTACGTGTATTAGAGTTAGGTCACGACCCCAGCACCCCCCTGGTCGTCCTCCACCTCCTTTGTACCCCCTAGCCGCCGTCACAAACAGCTGGGTTTTGCTTAGATTATTCTGTTAAGAACAGTTTCGCCGTTCATCGGTTTGTGAGATCCCAACTTGAGTGCTTCATATCTTTCAGCAATTTGGTTGCATTCTTTCTTGTTCTTGCTTGTGTTCTTTCGATTCGTAGGCAAGGATTAGCCTTATTGGCGAGGTCAACCGTGCAATATCGGTTGATAACCTGAGGAGACGTGGTGCTGCGGTTGCAGGGTTCAGAACGTGTTGTTCGGAAGCCGGATCGATTTGTGTCAAGTCTCCACCAAATCGAGAGTTATCAGAACCTTTCAGAAGATCGAGACCCCTCTACACATCAAGTGGTATCAGAGCTTTAGGTGCACCTTCAGGTTCATCTTCCCCTAGTTTTGTTTATCTTGAACTCGTCCTATCGTCCACGAAAATGCCAAAAAAATTATAGTCATAGGTTTCCCCATCCCAGACCAGATGTAGCCTTTTGCACAATTCTGTTTTGGAGTCCGTAATGTTGAATTTGTGTTCTAGTTCATGTTTTGTTGCTGGTTTAATCGTGTTTTGTTCCTACTTTGTTATTCCATCCGCTGCATTCCATCGAAACCCTAGCTGCCACAATCGTTATCAAATCGATCACCATAACTATTCATTGTGCTAGAGTTATCCTTGTTCTTCAGTTTTCATCACATATTACTTGAGTTTATCCTCCTTGATATACGGACACCATCCCACACGTTGTCACCATCATATCCAATTTTTTTCTCACCACCGTTTTCCAATTCAGCTCCACCAAAAACATAATCTTGTGGTGCTGCCTTAAAACAGCCATAACCTTGGCATTGGGTTAAATTACATTGCCCAGATAGTCACACCCGGTTTTTCCGAAGAACAACCGAGTGAATATCACATGTATGCCAGGATCATTTTCTCATACATGTGATGACAAATAGTGAAGCATCATTTATTACAAGCCAGGTGTCGAATATAAATAAGTCTTACATAGCATATGTCTCGATGGACGATAATAAGTTCATCACAAGTAAATAAAATAGCAGCGGAATATTATTCTTGTGGGCTCCGTCACAGGCGTTGCCCGGGGGCTCCATGAACCTAGAAACCTTCTTCGGGTCCACAGTCTTGATCATGAAACACCACATCATTCTCTTGACCTGAGCAGCAATATAAACCAACAAATATGCAAGGTTGAGTACCGATGGTACTCAGAAAGTGTGGGAAAGTTATGTCATGCATGGCTAGAACAAGGAGAGTTTGAACTCATGGTTGAAGCACTACGCAATTATTACCTATTACCTTAGCTTATTAAGCACCTACATTACTACATAGGTGAAATGGTCCCAATTCTCCCATCCCATCATCATAATCAAATAACCAAAACATCATTTCCAAGGTTAAGCTACCCGCTTAACATCCTCAACTTCCAAAGCCATCATCCTCTAATCATGAATAAGTCCAAGCCGCTCTTGACCGTGAGCACGGCTGTCATGACAGTTTTGACTCTGCAGAGTTTGCACCACTGTACCCACATGTAGTGATTTCATCCCCCGTTGCCAGGTGGAGTAAAAGAACCTCCATTGTGCCAGTGGCCACAAACCACATTCACACTTCCCAGGTGTGTAGCCAGGAGATCACTACGAAGCCTTTACAAAGGGATTCCTGACGAGCGTGGGCCCACTGAGGTTTCACCCCTAACAGCATACAAGAGGCTCCAACCCCGCTGCAGTGGCCCCCTCTTGAGCCTTGCGGTTCATATAGTAGTCCAGCTGACACCTACTCCCCGCACCATCCAACACACCCATACTACGCCGGGGATACACCTAATTAATTGGCCAAGCTGCCCCATCTCAGCATGTGGTTGGCACGGTAAAGCCAGGTTACATGCTCCATGAACCGGTCCTTAGGATCCAGGCAAGTACTAAACACAAACCCGAGTCTCGTGCACCCAGCACCAACCAAATCATCCAACTTGCCTTGATCCCTACCTCTACATAACTCATAACATCTCATTCAAGAGTAAGGTAAATAAATTGATGATCTCATATCCCAATTATCCCATTCTAAGCATGGCTAAGCATAATAATAAATGACATGATAAAATAAATCCCAACCCAAGCTACAAGGAAACAAGGTAATGCAATTCTAGGGAAACTTCTGTGACACCCTCATCCCGGGTGTCAGCATATGTTCATGTTTATGAAGAAGAAAAACATTTTTAGAATAGAGGGAACGGAAACAAGTATCAAAAGGATAGCCAGTAAAACTCTCCGAGAGCGCCGAAGGCAACTTCCACGACCAGCAGACCACGTGGCATGTTCGGAGCTCATCCACAAGAAAATGGGAGAGGTCCACCGTTAAACTAGCTACGTGGCAGGCTCGGGGGTCACCTCCGCAATTGGAAAGAGGTCCGACCCTGTGGGACACATGCTGCCGCGGAGATAGCCTCTGCGGAAGAAGCAAAGGCATTTTTTAGAGGACACGTGTCATCCACGGAGCTAGTCCTCGCGGAAATAAGAGGACCAGTTGCGGGGGATACGTGTCAATCTCGGAGCTCATCTCAGAGAAGTCCGGATCTATTGAACACGTGTCGCCACCGGAGCTTACCCCCGGAAGGTCCGTCGCAGCTAAACACGTGTCGACCTCGGGGCATGTTTCTGAGGAAAGGAGAGCGGAAAGACTGGCACCCACACATGGCGTGCGCGGAGCTCATCTCCGCAGAAGAGGGAGGTCTCGATTGATTGACACGCGGCACAACCGGAGCTCGTCTCTGCGGACGAGGAGATACCAGGCCCGGAGGACATTTGGAGCTTCCGGAGCTCATCATCCCGGAGGTAACGAATTCGGGAGCAGCTGTTACGCGTAAGGACACCGGTATGCAACAGAAACTGATCTAAAATCCACAATGGTTAACCGAAGATAAGACGTCAGGATCTAACAAAGATCTGAATAAGACTCTTATTCGGGATCCAATACAATTAGGACTCTTCTCTTCCCGATTATAAATAGAACCCAAAACCTCTGGCCGAAACCACAAACTTCTCTTTCAACTCCTGAGCCGACGACTTAGAGCCCTAGCCCTAACTCGCCGAGCAAAACATCGCTGAAGCACAACAAGGGAGATCCTCGGAGGAGAACCAAGCGGTCTGAGGAGGACCTCGAAGACAAAAAGAGCGTGAGGTAGGACTTTGATACCACCTTACGACATCATTGTGTTCATCTTTGCATCTGTTCTTCAAACAGAAGCCTTTTCGTGGGCAGAACACTCGATGATCAGTTTGATCTAAAGACAAGATCATCACGAACACCTCTGACCATGCAAGCCATACAAGAACAACAGATCAATCTAATAGAACTAATTGTAGGATAGCATGCATGTGCATCATCGCATCTAGTTTAGGGTTGTGCATGATATTGATTGCTGTGAATTTGTATGCACGTGAATCCTACATAGCAGGACAAACTCAGGAAGCTGTCTACGACGAGCTGCAGCAACAAGGTTTTGAGAATCAAGAACAACCGGAACCACAAGAACAAGGCAAGTGCTCCTTGACCATGTTGATCCTATGTTTTGGGTAAAACTATTTTGTTTTGCTAAAAGGTGTGTGTGCTGAGTCAAACATGATGGGAAACCCTTTTATAGGAGTTTACTAGTTTTGATTAAACCATCCTTGTCGCCTGGAAAGTTTATGAGTCAGGTATGGTTTTTTTTTCTTTATGCTTCGCTGAGTCTATGGGATTGGGAAGCGAGATAGATGTGTCTAGCTAACTGCACTCGTAATGATAATGAGAAACTGATGTTAATAATGAACATGGATCGGAGGGAGATCTAGGCAAGACTGGGTTTTGTGAATGAGGTAGCATGAGACGGTGGTTTTACTTGCCGTAGATCTAAGGACTGGTTCATGTATGCACATGCCAAGATAACAGTGCCACCACAAGGCCAAGTATGAGTGCGGCTTAGCTGAGTAATTAGGTAAGTTACTAGAGTGTTATGGACTGTGGAAGGAGCGGGGAATGGGAGTCGAGTGAGGACTTCCCGGGGAACTGCATGGCACAAGAGGGGGCCCGTGGGTGGGAGAATTGGAGATTCTAGCCTGCCGGTGAAACCTTAGTGAGTCCATACATCTAGTAACCCCTTTGTAAAGGCTATTTTGTGATCTCTTGACCATACACCGACGGTTGTGTACTGGTATAATGGAGGTTCTGCAGTCGCCGACGGGTGACGAAATCACAAACTTGTGGGTAAAGAGGTGCAAACTCTGCAGAGTTATTAAAACTATCATGATAGCCGAGCTTACGGTCACGAGCACCTGGCTAAACTGCCATGATTAGATGGGATGGTTACTGGAATGGTTATTGGGAAGGTTCTTGGTTATAGTTATTGGTTATGGTTTGGTTTGGGACTGTTGAGTCCGGGAGGTAAGATGGTTGTATGACTGATGAGTCATATGAGATTGGTCTCGGTGCGAGACGAGATTGTTTATGAGGTGAAATGGTAGCGAATACGAGGAGGTATTCGTGAGTATGAATAAAAGATTGGTTAATGTTCGGATGGAACACGGGAAGTGATGAAGGTATGTTGGTAATTTAATACATGCTGGTACTACATTCATCTAAAGTTAAGTTGCTGTTTTATCATGATTTTATAAATTTTCTTTTCGGCAAATAAGCCTTTTATACCTACCTTGTTTATGAGCTGCATATCATGTGTTATTCCCGCACTTGCTGAGTACATCATTGTGCTCAAACTTGCATTATTATTTCTTCATCAACAGCAAGAGAAGACTACTATGAAGATCGAGTAGAGCATTATGGCGTGTGATCTGTTCTCAACCTTGCTTGTGGAGGGAATAGAGATGGAGCCACTTCTGCTTAGTTTTGCTTCCGCATTAGTTTTTGCTTTCGCGTTTAAATAAAGATTTCCGCTGCGTAGAAATAAAGACTTCCGCTGTGAGCATGAGTCCAAGACTCATGAGGTGTTGTAATAAACTATGTTATTCGTGGTAATATATAATCTGAATTCAGTTTGTGGAAAATATGTGTATGTGTGATAAACATCCTGGGCACACATATGCATTAGTTCTCGGTTCCGTGGCTTTCCACAGAATTGAGGGCGTCACAGATTGGTATCAGAGCCACGGGTTGACTGTAGGTTACACGCCTAGATAGAAGCCTTAGATTGATATTAGAATCACGGGTTAACAGCAAGTTATACCCCTAAATAGAAGCTACGCGGACCAAAGGAAGCATCCTAGGGTGAATAGCCTAGATTGGCCTTGAAACCACCTTGGCATAGGGAACCATCCTTGAATAGGAGTTGAGTGGGCCCTTGTAATGATTATTTGTGAATATGTGCTTAGTGTGAGTTGTGGGACGTCTTAAAAACGTTGTCCATATCCACACGTAAGAAGAAAGAGGAGTGAAATGCTTCGGCACTTGATCACATCCTCAAAAGGACTAATATATATAGTCCAACTCCCCTTGATGCATATAGTTGAAAGGACCTACCTAACCTTCTAACCTTCTATTCTATTTTGTTCCCCCTCACAGATGGTGAGAGGAAACGACAGCCGAAGGAACGTCCAGGAAGATGACCACGAGGAAGTTCCTGCTAACCCCGGAGCTGGCAAAAACAACCTAGAAAGGTTGATGGCCATGCAAAACCAGCTTATGCAAACCATGATCCAAACTTTGGGTCAGTTGCAGGCCAACCAACACCCTGTTCCGGCACCACCGCCACCACCACCGCCGGCTCATAACAGGCTGGGAGAATTCATGAGGACTCGACCACCCACCTTTGCTCAAGCAAGCGATCCAATGGAGGCCGATGATTGGTTGAAATCCATGGAGAAAAAGCTTGCCATTGTTCAGTGCAATGACCGAGAGAAGGTTCTCTTTGCGTCGCACCAACTGATGGGAGCAGCTGCTGACTGGTGGGATGCCTTGAGCAACGCCCATGCCAACCCAGAGACAATCACTTGGACTGAGTTCAAGGAAAGTTTCCGCTCCCACTACATCCCTGTTGGCGTAATGATGATCAAGAGGCAGGAGTTTGAAGGTCTCCGCCAAGGGCAGAAAAGTGTGAACGAATACCTCAACAAGTTCATACAACTATCCCGGTATGCCCCCGAAGATGTCAACTCAGATCAGTGGAAGCAGTACCTGTTCATGAGAGGGTTGAACAATGAGATCCAAGTTCAGCTCCTCAACAATGACTACGTAAGCTTCCAGAAGCTGGTTGATAAGGCTATTGTGGTGGAAAACAAGATCCGAGAGATCGAGCGCGAGTGCAAAAGGAAGATCCCATACCAGCCCCAAGGGAGCAACGTACGACCTAGATACATGCCCCCTGCACCGCAGTATGGATCGACCACTCCTACGTACCGCCCTGGTCAGCCACCACAGCAACGGCCCGTTGCACCGGCACCTCGTGTGCCCATGCCTCCTGCGCCCCGGCCTAACAATGGCGCTCCTGTTCAAAACCCCCGCCCCAGCGTACCTGCTGCCATAGGCAACAGGGCATGCTTTGCATGCGGGGAAGTAGGCCACTTCGCTAACCAGTGCCCGAAGAGAGGCCCTGGACAGCAAGGTAACGTGCCCAAGCAGAATCAGCGACCAAACGGAGGGGACAACCAAGGGAACCGAGGACCGCAGAACTATGCTCGTGGCCACGTTAACCATGTCACTGCCGAGGAAGCACAACAGGCTGAGGACGTCGCAATTGGTATGTTCCTTGCCAACTCCAACCCAGCCACCATTTTATTTGATTCCGGAGCATCGCATTCCTTCATATCATCTAAATATGTTGCCAAACATCATCTACCCGTATCTCACTTAGAATGTGCTATGTTAGTTAATTCTCCCGGAGGAGAAATGAGGACTAGTATAGTATGTCCTAAGGTAAGCCTTAAAATAACGGGGGTAGACTTCTTTGCCAACCTTATTGTCTTGGACTCCCACGGGATTGACATCATACTCAGAATGGACTGGTTAAGCAAGCACAATGGAGTAATCCAATGCGCTGAGAGAAGTGTGCAATTGACAAATGAACACGGTATCCGTGTCGAGTTTGAGTCAGCCCCGCAGGCGACCGAACGAGCGGATCTGAACCATGTTGAAGGGGTAGCATTGGACAACATTCCAGTGGTTCAGGAATTTTCGGATGTGTTCCCTGAAGAACTTCCAGGTATGCCACCTGACCGGGATATTGAGTTTGCCATAGATTTGGTACCTGAAACTGTACCCATAGCTAAGAGACCATATAGGATGCCCGTCAACGAGTTAGTTGAACTGAAGAAGCAAATTCAAGAACAGTTGGAGAAGGGTTTTATCCGGCCAAGCTCGTCACCATGGGGAGCCCCGGTACTCTTCGTGGACAAGAAGGACGGAACCCAGAGAATGTGCGTGGACTACAGGTCTCTCAACGAGGTAACAATCAAGAATAAATACCCTCTGCCCCGTATAGAGGACCTGTTCGATCAAATGAAAGGAGCCCAAGTGTTCTCCAAGATTGATCTTCGGTCGGGATATTTCCAGCTCAAGATTAAGCCCTCCGATATACCTAAGACAGCCTTTCGGACGCGGTATGGTTCATATGAATATACCGTTATGTCTTTTGGATTAACGAATGCACCCGCATACTTCATGTACCTTATGAACAAGGTTTTCATGGAGTACTTGGACAAGTTCGTCGTAGTTTTCATCGACGACATTATGGTGTATTCAAAAAGTGAGGAGGAGCATGAAGAACATCTGAGATTGACCATGCAGAAGTTGCGAGAGCATCAGTTGTATGCCAAGCTCAACAAATGTCAATTTTGGCTAAAAGAAATATCCTTCCTAGGCCACATCATCTCCAAGGAAGGGGTATCGGTTGATCCTGGAAAGGTGAGAGATGTTCTGAAGTGGGACCAACCAAAGAGCGTGAGGGATATTCGGAGTTTCCTTGGGATGGCAGGATACTATCGGCGCTTCATTAAAGACTTCTCTAAAATAGCAAAACCTATGACGGAGTTGCTAACGAAGGGGAAGATCTTTCACTGGACACAAGCCTGCCAAGAAAGTTTTGAGGAACTCAAGAAAAGGCTAACCACAGCACCAGTTCTGGTATTGCCAGACGTAAGCAAGAGCTTTGACATATATTGTGACGCATCCAGACAAGGGCTCGGGTGTGTACTCATGCAGGAAGGACAAGTGGTAGCCTATGCCTCACGACAATTAAATAAGCACAAGCTTAACTATCCTACTCATGATTTGGAGTTAGCAGCAGTGGTGCATGCATTGAAGATTTGGAGACATTATATCCTTGGTCATCGATGTGAGATCTATACGGATCATAAAAGCCTCAAGTACATATTTATACAAACGGACTTGAATTTGAGGCAACGTCGATGGTTAGAACTCATCATACCCCGGGAAGGCCAATGTGGTCGCTGACGCATTGAGCAGAAAGGGAGCATGCCACCAACTCACGGTTCGGGAGCTACCACCCGAACTACGTAAGGAGTTCGAACGGTTACACCTCGGATTTTTGAATAACATGGAAATGATGGAGATCCACTCCTCATTGGAGCAAGAAATAAGAAAGGGACAAGCAACGGACGAGGGGATCAAGGAAATCAAGGAAAGAATCCGACAAGGGATAGAGAAGGATTTCAAAGAGGATGAAAAGGGTACGCTTTGGCTAGGAAAAAGGATTTGTGTGCCAAACCTAAGACACCTTCGCGACATGATATTGAAGGAGGCACATGATTCACCCTATTCCATACATCCAAGGAGCACCAAAATGTACAAGGACTTGAAAACTTGCTATTGGTGGGATGGTATGAAGAGGGATATAGCCGAACACGTTGCCCTATGCGACACATGCCAACGGGTAAAAGCCGAACATCAAAAACCCGCCGGGTTGTTGCAACCTTTGAAAATACCTGAATGGAAATGGGAAGACATCAGTATGGACTTCATCGTCGGACTGCCAAGGACTCAGTCAGGATACGATTCCATCTGGGTCATTGTGGATCGGTTGACGAAAACCGCCCATTTTCTTCCGGTAAAGGCCAGTTACAACGTTACACAGTTGGCAGAGTTGTACATGGAGCAGATCGTGTGCCGTCATGGAGTTCCGAAGAGGATAGTCTCAGATCGAGGTTCTCAGTTTACCTCTAGATTCTGGAAGAAGCTGCAGAAATCCATGGGTACACGACTGGATTTTAGCTCTGCCTACCACCCACAAACAGATGGACAAACCGAAAGGACGAACCAAATTTTGGAAGACATGTTGAGAGCTTGCGCCTTGAAACATGGGCGTAGTTGGGACAGGAGTTTACCGTATGCCGAGTTCTCCTATAACAACAGCTATCAAGCTAGCTTGAAGATGTCGCCTTTCGAGACCTTATATGGTAGACGGTGTAGAACGCCACTGTTCTGGAACGAGACTGGAGAGAAATAGATGTTTGGACCCGAAGTACTACAAGAGGCTGAAAAGCAAGTCCAAACGATACGGGAGAACTTAAAGGCTGCTCAGTCACGACAGAAAGGCTATGCGGACAATAGGCGTAGAAAGTTGACCTTTGAAGTTGGAGACTTCGTATACCTTAAGGTATCGCCTATACGAGGCCAACGACGTTTTAACGTCAAAGGCAAACTAGCGCCTCGCTACATCGGACCATTTAAGATTTTGGGTAAGCGAGGAGAAGTAGCCTATCAACTAGAGCTCCCAAACCACCTCTCCGACGTACATGACGTGTTTCATGTATCTCAGCTCAAGAAGTGCATGAGAATGCCAGAGGAACAAGTGTCAATGGGAGAACTTAAACTTCAAGAGTACCTGACTTACGCAGAACACCCTATCCGAATCTTGGACGTAAAAGAAAGGGTCACCCGAAACAAAGTGATTCGATGGTGCAAGGTACAATGGAGCCATCACACTGAAGCTGAAGCCACATGGGAGCGTGAAGAGGATATTAAGGCTGAATTCCCCTATCTATTTTCTGCTAACGAATCTCGAGGGCGAGATTCAATTTAAGGGGGGGTAGATTTGTGACACCCTCATCCCGGGTGTCAGCATATGTTCATGTTTATGAAGAAGAAAAACATTTTTAGAAAAGAGGGAACGGAAACAAGTATCAAAAGGATAGCCAGTAAAGCTCTCCGAGAGCGCCGAAGGCAACTTCCACGACCAGCAGACCACGTGGCATGTTCGGAGCTCATCCCCAAGAAAATGGGAGAGGTCCGCCGTTAAACTAGCTACGTGGCAGGCTCGGGGGTCACCTCCGCAACTGGAAAGAGGTCCGACCCTGTGGGACACGTGCTGCCACGGAGATAGCCTCTGCGGAAGAAGCAAAGGCATTTTTCATAGGACACGTGTCATCCACGGAGCTAGTCCTCGCGGAAATAAGAGGACCAGTTGCGGGGGATACGTGTCAATCTCGGAGCTCATCTCAGAGAAGTCCGGATCTATTGAACACGTGTCGCCACCGGAGCTTATCCCCGGAAGGTCCGTCGCAGCTAAACACGTGTCGACCTCGGGACATGTCCCTGAGGAAAGGAGAGCGGAAAGACTGGCACCCACACGTGGCGTGCGCGGAGCTCATCTCCGCAGAAGAGGGATGTCTCGATTGATTGACACGCGGCACAACCGGAGCTCGTCTCTGCGGACGAGGAGATACCAGGCCCGGAGGATACGTGGAGCTTCCGGAGCTCATCATCCCGGAGGTAACGAATTCTGGAGCAGTTGTTACGTGTAAGGACACCGGTACGCAACAGAAACCGATCTAAAATCCACAATGGTTAACCGAAGATAAGATGTCAGGATCTAACAAAGATCTGAATAAGACTCTTATTCGGGATCCAATACGATTAGGACTCTTCTCTTCCCGATTATAAATAGAACCCAAAACCTCTGGCCGAAACCACAAACTTCTCTTTCAACTCCTGAGCCGACGACTTAGAGCCCTAGCCCTAACTCACCGAGCAAAACATCGCTGAAGCACAACAAGGGAGATCCTCGGAGGAGAACCAAGCGGTCTGAGGAGGACCTCGAAGACAAAAAGAGCGTGAGGTAGGACTTTGATACCACCGTACGACATCATTGTGTTCATCTTTGCATCTGTTCTTCAAACAGAAGCCTTTTCGTGGGCAGAACACTCGATGATCAGTTTGATCTAAAGACAAGATCATCACCAACACCTCTGACCATGCAAGCCATACAAGAACAACAGATCAATCTAATAGAACTAATTGTAGGATAGCATGCATGTGCATCATCGCATCTAGTTTAGGGTTGTGCATGATATTGATTGCTGTGAATTTGTATGCACGTGAATCCTATGTAGCAGGACAAACTCAGGAAGCTGTCTACGACGAGCTGCAGCAACAAGGTTTTGAGAATCAAGAACAACCGGAACCGCAAGAACAAGGAAAGTGCTCCTTGACCATGTTGATCCTATGTTTTGGGTAAAACTATTTTGTTTTGCTAAAAGGTGTGTGTGCTGAGTCAAACATGATGGGAAACCCTTTTATAGGAGTTTACTAGTTTTGATTAAACCATCCTTGTCGCCTGGGAAGTTTATGAGTCGTGTATGGTTTTTTTTGCTTTATGCTTCACTGAGTCTATGGGATTGGGAAGCGAGATAGATGTGTCTAGCTAACTGCACTCGTAATGATAATGAGAAACTGATGTTAATAATGAACATGGATCGGAGGGAGATCTAGGCAAGACTGGGTTTGTGAATGAGGTAGCATGAGATGGTGGTTTTACTTGCCGTAGATCTAAGGACCGGTTCATGCATGCACATGCCAGGATAACAGTGCCACCACAAGGCCAAGTATGGGTGCGGCTTAGCTGAGTAATTAGGTAAGTTACTAGAGTGTTATGGACTGTGGAAGGCGCGGGGAATGGGAGTCGAGTGAGGACTTCCCTGGGAACTGCATGGCACAAGAGGGGGCCCATGGGTGGGAGAATTGGAGATTCTATCCTGCCGGTGAAACCTTAGTGAGTCCATACATCTAGTAACCCCTTTGTAAAGGCTATTTTGTGATCTCTTGACCATACACCAACGGTTGTGTACTGGTATAATGGAGGTTCTGCAGTCGCCGACGGGTGACGAAATCACAAACTTGTGGGTAAAGAGGTGCAAACTCTGCAGAGTTATTAAAACTATCATGATAGCCGAGCTTACGGTCATGAGCACCTGGCTAAACTGCCATGATTAGATGGGATGGTTACTGGAATGGTTATTGGGAAGGTTCTTGGTTATAGTTATTGGTTATGGTTTGGTTTGGGACTGTTGAGTCCGGGAGGTAAGATGGTTGTATGACTGATGAGTCATATGAGATTGGTCTCGGTGCGAGACGAGATTGTTTATGAGGTGAAATGGTAGCGAATACGAGGAGGTATTCGTGAGTATGAATAAAAGATTGGTTAATGTTCGGATGGAACACGGGAAGTGATGAAGGTATGTTGGTAATTTAATACATGCTGGGACTACATTCATCTAAAGTTAAGTTGCTGTTTTATCATGATTTTATAAATTTGCTTTTCTGCAAATAAGCCTTTTATACCTACCTTGTTTATGAGCTGCATATCATGTGTTATTGCCGCACTTGCTGATTACATCATTGTGCTCAAACTTGCATTATTATTTCTTCATCAACAGCAAGAGAAGACTACTATGAAGATCGAGTAGAGCATTATGGCGTGTGATCTGTTCTCAACCTTGCCTGTAGAGGGAATAGAGATGGAGCCACTTCTGCTTAGTTTTGCTTCCGCATTAGTTTTTGCTTCCGCGTTTAAATAAAGATTTCTGCTGCGTAGAAATAAAGACTTCCGCTGTGAGCATGAGTCCAAGACTCATGAGGTGTTGTAATAAACTATGTTATTCGTGGTAATATATAATCTGAATTCAGTTTGTGGAAAGTATGTGTATGTGTGATGAACATCCTGGGCACACATATGCATTAGTTCTCGGTTCCGTGGCTTTCCACAGAATTGAGGGCGTCACAACTTCCTAGCATGGGTTTCATGTTTCAATTGACAATGCAAATAATTCTATCTACACATTCTAGTATAGGATCAAAGTGGTCAAGGA
This sequence comes from Neostapfia colusana, assembly GCA_030760725.1. Classification (NCBI taxonomy): domain Eukaryota; kingdom Viridiplantae; phylum Streptophyta; class Magnoliopsida; order Poales; family Poaceae; genus Neostapfia; species Neostapfia colusana. The sequence continues at coordinate 67,076,221 of JASWHV010000007.1, read as the reverse complement.
CACTTGCCTTCTTCCTGCTGCTCTGGGAATGGATAGTCCTGATCTTGGAAAGGAAGAACTTGCTATGGAGCAGGTTCTACTCATACCATCACACATAGCAAAAGAAAACAACAATCCATAAGACATAGTTCACACTTTCACTTCATACAAACCACACATTCACATTTATGAAAGTCATTCACATTTCTATGTGTTGTGGTTACTCTATGTGTGTTGATTTTGGGCTTACATGCACTTTTAAACATGTGCATATGATTTCTAACTTCTTGTGTTCAGATTTATGTTTGCATACTATATATGAATTTCCAATTTAAACAAATTCCTTATATTCAATTGATACATATCTTAGCTACCAAGTATGCATGGAAGGTATTTTACTACTCCAAATGGGTTTTCAGATCTTCTACCAAATCCTAAACTGAAATCTTTGGATTTTGGAGATTTCATTTATCATTTTCTAGTTATGCATACCTATTTTCCTATATTTTAAGATTTATTTTCTATACCTAATTGCGAACTTTATTATGAAAATAGTAAGACACATCATCTAAACAGAATAGGTTCTGATCTAAAATAGTAAATAATATATTTTTGAACTTCTCTGATCGGAACTAATTTAAATTTATTTTACCAATTTTCAGAATTATTCTCTAACATAAAAATGTGTCCCTATAACTAATAAATGTGAATAATCAATTATACAGATTCATTTCAGCCAAAAATCTATTTTCATCTCTCTCCAAAGTTTTCCATGTGCTAGGAAAGATTAAATTTAAATTTACAATGTGTTTGTCCCATCTTTTAAATTTTAAACACTAATCACATATTCAAATTCCTAAATTTAATATCAAATAGGGTTAAAAAGGTAAACTCACCCCACTACAGGGTCTATTATATTATTTCATAAATTTCCAGGGGTCTAACTACACATAACAGAGGGGTTTTCCTAATTTTTTATTAAGTCCAGGGGCTAAAACTGATTTTTAAATGAATTTACATGATTTTCTGAAGTTCCAGGGGCTAGATCACAAGTTTCCTGGGCTAGCTCGTATTTTACGAGAACCCCAGGGGGTAGCGCGTAAGAATCCCGGCCTTTACAATGCGGGGCTGACGTGGACCGTCCGATTTAAAACAGACGGCTGAGATTATAACGTCGAACCGGTAAGCAGGGATTTATATTCTACCGTGCGATTTAAAACAGACCGCGCACAAGCGGCCACGTCGCTCGGACCGAGCGCGGGCGGCGCTACCCGGCGGCGCACGGAGCGGGAGGCGGCGATCTCGCCGGAAAACTTCGGATCTTCGTCAATTCTTCCTAAAAATGGGATTTCATGGCATAGATCGGTAGAGGGGAGGTCGGGGATCTCACCTCGGGGGTTTTCTTGAGCTCGGAGGTCCTAGAAAACGGTCTGCGACGAAGTCCGAGGTGAATTCACGGCGATGCTCGTCGGCGCTGTGTTTGTAGCGCAAACCACCGAGTTTTCTGCACCTGCGTGATTCTCCGGAGGCGGTGGATCAAGATCAGCGCGTTAGATTAGAAATCCCGAGCGAAGATCGAGAGAAATTGGCCGGAGAAACTCTGGTTCTCACCGGGAGGAAAAACGGCTGATCGTGGGTGAAAATCGGGAAGATGCCGGTGTTTATATAGCCGGGGGAGGGCGGCGTTCGGTTGTGATCGAGTTTGCGTCGTCCAGAACCGAAATTCATCTGGGATACGCGAGTATCCGGAGTGGTTTTGATTCGTGGGAGAGAGAGGAGTCCCGGTCGGCCGAGCGCGCGCGCGAGGAGGAAGAAGATGGCGGGCCCCACACGTCAGCGAGAAAGAGAACGGGGCGCGCGGCTGCGGGCTGGCGCGGGGTGAGGTGGGCCGGCTAGTGGGTTTCGGCCCACTGGCCGGGGGATTTGTTTTTTCTTTTTCTTTTTCTTTTTCTTTTTCTTTTCTGTTTTGATTTGAATTTGAATTCCAATTTGAATTTGAATTTCTGCACCACATGCAATACGTCCAAAAAATTTTTAAATTCCCCTCTTAACAGGTTTTGGAGTGTTACAGCTCTACCTCCCCTTAAAAGAAATCTCGTCCTCGAGATTGGTGGTTCTAAGAAAACAATTCCGGAACCTGTGCCTTAAGTTCATCTTCTCGCTCCCATGTGGCTTCCTCTTCCGAGTGATGCTTCCACTGCACCTTGCACATCCGGATTCTTTTATTTCTTGTGAGGTGTTCCATTGTCTCCAAAATCCTGGATGGTTGCTCGGCATAAGACAGATCCTCAGCTACGTCAACCTCATTCATGGGTAACATCTCTTCAGGGGTTCTCATACATTTCTTAAGCTGTGACACATGGAATACGTCATGCACATCCGATAGGCGAGCCGGTAATTCTAGTTGATATGCCACTTTGCCTTTCCTCTCCAGAACTTGAAAGGGTCCGATGTATCGAGGTCATAACTTCCCTTTCACCTTGAACCGACGAAGTCCTCGGATAGGGGACACCTTGAGATAGACATAGTCCCCCACGTTGAAAACGAGCTCTCTTCTTCGTACATCGGCATAGCTCTTTTGTCGTGTCTGTGCTATCCTCAAGTTGTTACGGATTTCCCTCACTTTCGCCTCGGCTTCTTGTAGTACCTCGGGTCCAAACACTTTATTTTCCCCTGTTTGGTTCCAAAATAGTGGAGTTCTACACTTCCTCCCATACAAAGCCTCAAATGGTGACATCTTCATACTAGCCTGATAACTGTTGTTATAGGAGAACTCCGCATACGGTAAGTTCTTATCCCAACTCCGATTGTTTTTGAGTGCACACGCTCTCAGCATATCCTCAAGGATCTGATTGGTTCTTTCCGTCTGCCCGTCAGTTTGGGGATGATAGGCAGAACTAAAATTCAGATGGGTTCCCATGGTTCCATGCAAGTTCTGCCAGAATCTTGAGGTGAACTGTGTCCCTCGATCCGACACTATCTTCTTTGGCACTCCATGGTAACACACGATCCTTGACATGTACAACTCCGCCAATTTGGATCCGCTGTAGCTTTCTTTCACGGGGATGAAATGAGCTACCTTGGTTAGCCTGTCGATGATGACCCATATCGAATCGTAAACTGATTGGGTCCTAGGCAATCCCACTATGAAATCCATACCGATTTCTTCCCATTTCCATTCAGGCACTTTGAGTGGTTGCAATAATCCTGCGGGTCGTTGATGTTCCGCTTTCACCAACTGACATGTGTCACATAGGGCAACATGTTCCGCGACATCTCGCTTCATGCCATACCACCAATACCTGCTCTTGAGGTCCTGGTACATCTTCGTACTCCCAGGATGAATGGAATAGTCGGAATCATGAGCCTCCTTCAAAATCAATTCACGGATCTCCTTTACTTCAAGCACACATATCCTTTTCCCGTGCCACACCGTACCTTGTTCATCTTCTCTGAAACCAGGGGCTTTATTTTCCTTGATGAGTTGTCTGATTTGTTGTATCTTCTCGTCATTCTTTTGACCATCGCGTATGTCTTGCTCTAAGGTTGAGTCCACTTCCATGGCGATGGCTTCACCACTATTCAACAGGCATATATTGAGTCTTATAACATCGTCCTTTAATTCTGCAGGCATGTCCTTCAAGCTCAACCTATTGACCTGCACTTTCAGGCTTAGAGCATCCACCACGACGTTCGCTTTCCCAGGATGATAGTTGATGCCCACATCAAAGTTGTTGATTAGCTCTAAGTATCTCCTTTGTCTAAGGTTGAGATCTGGCTGTGTGAAAATGTACTTTAAACTCTTATGATCCGTATATATCTCTTTCCTCTTCCCCATCAAGTAGTGCCGCCAAATTTTCAATGCTAGTACCACTGCGGCTAGTTCTAGGTCATGTGTAGGATAGTTCTTCTCGTGTTTCCGGAGCTGCCGGGATGTATAAGCCACAACATGCCCTTCTTGCATGAGAACACATCCCAACCCGTTTCTAGAGGCATCGCAGTACATCGAAAAGTTCTTCTGTATATTTGGCATAACCAGCACTGGGGCTGTTGTCAATCTTTTCTTTAGCTCCTGAAAACTCGTCTCGCACTGCGGTGTCCATGTGAATGTGATTCCCTTCTCCAACAGTTTGGTGAGGGGTCTCGAAATCTTCGAGAATCCCTCAATAAACCATCGATAGTATCCAGCCAATCTCAAGAAGCTTCGAACGTCCCCGACATTCTCAGGGGTCTTCCACTGCTGTATATCCTCGATCTTGGCAGGATCTACGGAGATTCCTCCCTCCGAGATTATATGTCCTAAGAAGGGAACTCTCTTCGGAAAAAGCTCACACTTGCTCAACTTGGCATATAGTTGGTGTTCTCTCAGGTTCTGCAACACCAACCTTAGATGTTTCTCATGTTCCTCTTCATCTTTGGAGAAGACGAGAATGTCATCTATGAAAACCACGACAAATTTGTCCAGATATTCCATGAATACCTTGTTCATGAGATACATGAAGTATGCCGGGGCATTAGTTAGCCCGAAAGGCATGACGGTGTATTCATACAGTCCGTACCGAGATACGAAAGCTGTCTTTGGAATATAAGTTTGCCTTATCTTAAGTTGGTGGTATCCCGACCTGAGATCAATTTTTGAGAACACACAAGCTCCCCTCAACTGATCAAACAAGTCTTCAATGCGGGGTAATGGGTACTTGTTCTTGATGGTTACTTCATTCAAGGCACGGTAGTCTACGCATAACCTTTGGGTTCTGTCCTTCTTGGGCACAAATATCACTGGAGCTCCCCATGGTGAGGAACTAGGACGAATATACCCCTTCTCCGTCAATTCTCTTAAATGATCCTTGAGTTCTCCCAGCTGCTTGGAGTCCATCCGATAAGGTCTCTTGTATATCGGAGTTGTTCCAGGCACTAGCTCAATAGCGAATTCCACTTCACGATCGGGAGGCATACCTAGAAACTCCTCTGGAAAAACGTCTGGGTATTCCCTGATAATCCTGATCTCCTCCACTTTCACCTCAACTTGATTTAGTTTAATGTCCCTCCTAGGCTCTTGTATTGTTATGAACTTTACTCTTGTGCCACTAGGGTGAGTTAGTTCCACCGTTCTGGTCGAACAATGGATGATTCCCTTATGTTCGGTCAACCAATCCATTCCCAAAATAATATCTATCCCTTGTGAATCTATCACTATGAGGTTGGCTGTAAATACCACCCCATTAATGTCTCACCTTAGGACACACTTGTCTTGTCCTTATTTCTCCACCTGGAGAGTTTACTGCTAGCATATGGTTCATTTGTGTTTTTGCTAGGTCATGCTTCTTAACAAACCCTTGGGCCATGAACGAGTGGGTAGCACCCGAATCAAACAGCAGGGTTGCAATGTGTAAATTGGCAGGAACCTTACCAACTACCACGTCGGGTGCCTCTTGCGCTTCTTCCATGGTCACGTGGTTCACCCGTCCTCGCATCACATTCTGCTGTTGCGGCTGCACGGGCTTCTTCTTTGGGCACTTATGGGCGTAGTGCCCCACTTCACCATAGTTAAAGCATTGCACCCCAACCTTAGGTGCCTGGCCTTTGTTGTCTTGGGGTTGGTTTGGGGGTCCTTGTACTGCTGGTCGAGATTGTTATGTAGGGCGAGGCTGCTGTCCAAACTGACGCTGTGGTGGTGCTTGTGCTGCCGGAGGCCTGAAGTTCGGGTTGTACCCTCTCGGTGCTGAGTAGGGTACCGCAGCACGGCTCGTCTGCCCTGCGGGTTGCTGCATCAGACATGGACGGGTGTTGCTACCCGAGGCTTGGTGTGACCACCCGGCCTTCCTCTTGTTTTCATTTTCCAAGGCCTTCAGCTTCCCTTCTACAACAAATGCTCTGTCCACCATCTTTTGGAAGCTTTCATACTCGTTGGAGGACATTGCACACTGCATTTCTGCGGTAAGTCCTTCCATGAAACAATCCTGTTTCTGCTCATCAGTCTCTATGTCCCGTGGGGCATAACAGGATAGTTGAGTGAATTTAGTGAGGTATTCCCTCACAGTCATGTTTCCTTACTGCAATCCTAAGAACTCCTTCCTCTTGTTTTTGAGTTCACCCCTTGGTATGTAATGGTTGCGGAAGCTAGCTTGAACTCTTCCCAAGTGATGTTCTCAGGGTCATGATGGGCAGCCACGTAAGCGGTCCACCAATCAGCAGCAGGTCCATGCAATTGGTGAGAGGCAAACAGCACCCTCTCATACCCTTGGCATTGTATGATCCTCATCTTGCTCTCAATGGTCTTTAGCCAGTCATCTGCCTCCAGGGGTTCAGCAGCACTTGCAAACTTCGGAGGTTGAGTTCCTAGAAACTCGCTCAACCTTGGTTGGCGTGGTGCAGCTTGTGGAGTTGGAGCTTGGTGCAAGTTGGCCACCACTTGAGTCAGGTTCTGGATGAGCTGATTTTGATTCTCAAGCATTTGGTGGATGGGATAAACTCCTTCACGGTGACCACCCCTGTCTTGGCCTCCAGAAAGATGAGGGTTGCCAGCCTCATCGTTGTTCTTGGCGGGGTTGGCACCACGACCCTTTCCTCTTCCGGCCATCTATCATGATTAACCAGATGTTAATTTAAAGCATTACGTATTAACTTACCAGTTTTTGCTTGTTTAAACTTTAAGATTTTGAGAACTTATTTCATTTATATTTTCTGAGGATTTCATGTATTACTTGAACATAAATGCACTCTTAATTCATATGGGTTTACACACCAAAGCAAAACAACCTGAAGACGAGGTTGTGGACAAACGCCCATGACTTCCACAACTCACGTCACACACCAAGCATTAACACACCATTAACTAAGGTAACTACTTAACTACTCGACACCTTGCTAAACTAAGGGAAGGACTCTACACTACTCGTATCACTGAGCTGGCTCCTCGGGATCTTCCTCATTATTGCGGCTGCCTTCTGACTCCGCTTTGGGTGGGGAGGCTGCTGGTGGAGAAGTGCGACAACGCCTGATCGCCCGACGATCTGGGGAGTCAGGAGTCCATGTGTCATTCACGGTGACACACAGTTCATTCCCATCTCCTCTTTCTCTCGCCCTCAAGCAGGCTCGAAGCAACGCCTCAGTTTCCTTCAGGGTGTCACGAACATCCTGAAGCTCCTGCTGACACTCCTGCAGTCGAGTGCTGAGCATAGCAGCATCCTCCAATCACAAGTCCATGTGCTCATGGGAAGTCCCCTGCTGCACTGGCGGGTACTTGTACTCCATTGTACCACTCTCGCGCTGGAGGACATACATGTACTCAGTCCTGTCCAGGTGACGACGATAGATGTGACTCTGACAGGTGATTGCCTCCTAGGTGACATCCTTCTCCGCATCGACCTGTGTCGCTTGACAAGCTGGAGAGCGGTGGATCTTGAGCAGCTGATTTTCGTGGATAATCCTCATCTCTAAACTCCATTCTTCCCTCTTCTCACAGATGGTCCTGTTGGAGCTATAGTGTATGATTAGCTTGCCCGTATTGCCGGCGGCTTGGAGCATGTGAAGATGGCACAACAAGCCTCCTATTGGCAATCCGTAGGAGAGGTACGTCACTGGACGGTTCTCCTCTCTCAGGACAAGGGCAACTATAGGAACTCTCCCTCCGGTGGACTTGCGAGCGGTGCGGATCATGCGAACCATCTAAAACATAAAGCATTCAAACTTAAGTTAGATAAAATTTTAAACAAAAATCCAAATTTTGAATAAAAGTTGGGGTAAGATGAAGAAAGTGACCCTATTAAATAACACTTTTCAACCCACACCTTGTAAATAGTTTTTAAGGAAATAGGGTCCTTAAATACGTCCATCTCTACCTAGGTCCATGTTCCTACAGGCAACCTTGGCTCTGATACCACTTCTGTCACACCCGGTTTTTCCGAAGAACAACCGAGTGAATATCACATGTATGCCAGGATCATTTTCTCATACATGTGATGACAAATAGTGAAGCATCATTTATTACAATCCAGGTGTCGAATATAAATAAGTCTTACATAACATATGTCTCGATGGACGATAATAAGTTCATCACAAGTAAATAAAATAGCAGCAAAATATTATTCTTGTGGGCTCCGTCACAGGCGTTGCCCGGTGGCTCCATGAACCTAGAAACCTTCTTCGGGTCCAAAGTCTTGATCATGAAACACCACATCATTCTCTTGACTTGAGCAGCAATATAAACCAACAAATATGCAAGGTTGAGTACCGATGGTACTCAGCAAGTGTGGAAAAGTTATGTCATGCATGGCTAGAACAAGGAGAGTTTGAACTCATGGTTGAAGCACTACGCAATTATTACCTATTACCTTAGCTTATTAAGCACCTACATTACTACATAGGTGAAATGGTCCCAATTCTCCCATCCCATCATCATAATCAAATAACCAAAACATCATTTCCAATGTTAAGATCCCCGCTTAACATCCTCAACATCCAAAGCCATCATCCTCTAATAATGAATAAGTCCAAGCCGCTCTTGACCATGAGCACGGCTGTCACGACAGTTTTGACTCTGCAGAGTTTGCACCACTGTACCACATGTAGTGATTTCATCCCCCGTTGCCGGGTGGACTAAAAGAACCTCCATTATGCCAGTGGCCACAAACCACATTCACACTTCCCAGGTGTGTAGCCAGGAGATCACTACGAAACCTTTACAAAGGGATTCCCGACGAGCGTGGGCCCACTGAGGTTTCACCCCTAACAGCATACAAGAGGCTCCAACCCCGCTGCAGTGGCCCCCTCTTGAGCCTTGCGGTTCATATGGTAGTCCAGCTGACACCTACTCCCCGCACCATCCAACACACCAATACTACGCCGGGGATACACCTAATTAATTGGCCAAGCTGCCCCATCTTAGCATGTGGTTGGCACGGTAAAGCCAGGTTACATGCTCCATGAACCGGTCCTTAGGATCCAGGCAAGTACTAAACACAATCCCGAGTCTCGTGCACCCAGCACCAACCAAATCATCCAACTTGCCTTGATCCCTACCTCTACATAACTCATAACATCTCATTCAAGAGTAAAGTAAATAAATTGATGATCTCATATCCCAATTATCCCATTCCAAGCATGGCTAAGCATAATAATAAGTGACATGATAAAATAAATCCCAACCCAAGCTACAAGGAAACAAGGTAATGCAATTCTAGGGAAACTTCCTAGCATTGGTTTCATGTTTCAATTGACAATGCAAATAATTCTATCTACACATCCTAGTATAGGATCAAAGTGGTCAAGGACACTTGCCTTCTTCCTGCTGCTCTGGGAATGGATAGTCCTGATCTTGGAAAGGAAGAACTTGCTCTGGAGCAGGTTCTACTCATACCATCACACATAGCAAAAGAAAACAACAATCCATAAGACATAGTTCACACTTTCACTTCATACAAACCACACATTCACATTTATGAAAGTCATTCACATTTCTATGTGTTGTGGTTACTCTATGTGTGTTGATTTTTGGCTTACATGCACTTTTAAACATGTGCATATGATTTCTAACTTCTTGTGTTCAGATTTATGTTTGCATACTATATATGAATTTCCAATTTAAACAAATTCCTTATATTCAATTGATACACATCTTAGCTACCAAGTATGCATGGAAGGTATTTTCCTACTCCAAATGGGTTTTCAGATCTTCTACCAAATCCTAAACTGAAATCTTTGGATTTTGGAGATTTCATGTATCATTTTCTAGTTATGCATACCTATTTTCCTATATTTTAAGATCTATTTTCTATACCTAATTGTGAACTTTATTATGAAAATAGTAAGACACATCATCTAAACAGAATAGGTTCTGATCTAAAATAGTAAATAATATATTTTTGAACTTCTCCTCTGATGGGAACTAATTTAAATTTATTTTATCAATTTTCAGAATTATTCACTAACTTAAAAATGTGTCCCTATAACTAATGAATGTGAATAATCAATTAGACAGATTTATTTCAGCCAAAAATCTTTTTTTATCTCACTCCAAAGTTTTCCAAGTGCTAGAAAAGTTTAAATTTGAATTTACAATGTGTTTGTCCCATCTTTTAAATTTTAAATACTAATCACATATTCAAATTCCTAAATTTAATACCACATAGGGTTAAAAAGGTAAACTCACCCCACTACAGGGTCTATTATATTATTTCATAAATTTCCAGGGGTCTAACTACACATAACAGAGGGGTTTTCCTAATTTTTTATTAAGTCCAGGGGCTAAAACTGATTTTTAAATGAATTTACATGATTTTCTGAAGTTCCAGGGGCTAGATCAGAAGTTTTCGGGGCTAGCTCGTATTTTCCGAGAACCCCAGGGGGTAGCGCGTAAGAATCCCGACCTTTATAATGCGGGGCTGACGTGGACCATACGATTTAAAACAGACGGTTGAGATTATAACGTCGAACCGGTACGCGGGGATTTAAATTCTACCGTGCGATTTAAAACAGACGGCGCATAAGCGGCCACGTCGCTCGGACCGAGCGCGGGTGGCGCTGCCCGGCGGCGGGAGGCGGCGATCTCGCCGAAAAACTTCGAATCTTCGTCAATTCTTCCTAAAACTGGGATTTCATGGCATAGATCGGTAGAGGGGAGGTCGGGGATCTCCCCTTGGGGGTTTTCTTGAGCTCGGAGGTCCTGGAAAACGGTCGGCGACGAAGTCCGAGATGAATTCACGGCGATGCTCGTCGGCGCTGTGTTTGAAGCGCAAACCACCGAGTTTTCTGCACCTGCGTGATTCCCAGGAGGCGGTGGATCAAGATCAGCGCGTTATATCAGAAATCCCGAGCGAAGATCGAGAGAAATTGGCCGGAGAAACTTTGGTTCTCACCGGGAGGAAAAATGGCTGATCGTGGGTGAAAATCGGGAAGATTGTAACACCCCAAAATCCTGTTAAGAGGTGAATTTAAAATTTTTTGGACATATTGCATGGGCTGCAGAAATTCAAACTTAGTTGGAATTCAAATTCAAATTCAAACCAGAAAAGAAATGGAAAAAGAAAAAGAAAAACAGAAAAAAAACCGGCCAGTGGGCCGAAACCCACCAGCCGGCCAACCCCATCCCGCGCCAGCCCGCAGCCGCGCGCCCCCCCTCTTTCCCACTGACACGCGAGGCCCGCCAGCCCTTCTTCCTCCTCGCGCTCGCGCCCGTGCTCGGCCGGACTCTTCTCACCCCGAATCGAAACCGCCCCAGATCCTCGCGTATCCCAGCCGAATTTTGTTCGTGGGCGACGCAAACTCGCTCACAACCGAATGCCGCTCTCCCCCGTCTATAAAAACCCCGGCATCGTCCTGTTTTTCCCCACGATCCACCGATTTTCTCTCCGGTGAGAACCCGAGCTCCTCCGGCGAATTCTGCTCGATCTACGCTCGGGAATTCTGATCTAACTCGCTGGTCTTGATCCACCGCCTCCGGGGAACCGCGCAGGTGCAGAAAACTCGGTGGTTTGCGGCTCGAACACAGCGCCGACAAGCCTCGCCGTGAATTCACCTCGGACCTCGTCGCCGACCGCCTTCCAGGACCTCCGAGCTCAAGAAAACCCCCGAGGTGAGATCCCTGACCTCCCCTCTACCGATCTATGCCATAAAATCACAGTTCTAGGAAGAATTTACGAAGATCCGAAACTCTCCGGCGAGATCGCCGCCTCCCGCCACCGTGCGCCGCTGGGTAGCGCCGCCCGCGCTCGATCAGAGCGACGTGGCCTCTTGTGCGCCGTCTAATTTAAATCGCACGGTAGAGTTTAAATCCCCGCGTACCGGTTCGATGTTATAATCTCAGCCTTCTGTTTTAAATCAGACAGTCCATGTCAGCCCCGCGTTATAAAGACTGGAATTCTTACGCGCTACCCCCTGGGGTTCTCAGAAAATAAGAGCTAGCCCCGAAAACTTCTGATCTAGCCCCTGGAACTTCAGAAAATCTTGTAAATTCATATAAAAATCAGTTTTAGCCCCTGGACTTAATAAAAATTAGGAAAAACCCCTCTGTTAAGTGTAGCTAGATCCCTGGAAATTCTTAAAATAATATAATGGACCCTGTAGTGGGGTGAGTTTACCTTTTTAACCCTATTTGATATTAAAGTTAGGAATTTGAATATGTGGCTAGTATTTAAAATTTAAAAGGTGGGACAAACATATTGTCAAATTCAAATTAAAAACTTTTCCAGTACTTAGAAAACCTTGGAGTGAGATAAAAATTGATTTTTTGGCTGAAATGAATCTGTTTAATTGATTATTCACATTTATTAGTTATAGGGACACATTTTTACATAGAGAATAATTCTGAAAATTAGAAAAATAAATATAAAATAGTTTACATCAGAGGAAAAGATCAAAAATATATTATTAAATTTTTGGATCAGAACCTATTCTGTTTAGATGATGTGTCTTACTATTTTCATAATAAAGTTCACATTTAGGCATAGGAAATAAATCTGAAAATATAGCAAGCTAGGTATGAATAACTAGAAAATGATAAATGAAGTTTCTAAAATCCAAAGAATTTAGTTTAGGGTTGGTAGAAGGACTGAAGACACATATGGAGTAGGAAAATACCTTTCATGCATACTTGGTAGCTAAAAGGTGTAGTAATTGAATATAAGGAATTTATTTAAATTGGAAACTCATATATATAGTATGCAAACATAAATGTGAATACAAAAGTAGAAATCATATATACATGATTAAAAGTGCATGTAAGCCAAAAATCAACACACATAGAGTAACCACAACACATATAATTGTGAATGACTTTTATAAATGTGAATGTGTGGTTTGTATGAAGTGGAAGTGTAAACTATGTCTTATGACTTGTTGTTTTCTTTTGCTATGTGTGATGGTATGAGTAGAACCTGCTCCAGAGCAAGTTCTTCCTTTCCAAGATCAGGACTACCCATTCCAAGAGCAGCAGGAAGGAGGCAAGTGTCCTTGACCACTTTGATCCTATACTAGGATGTGTAGATAGAATTATTTGCATTGTCAATTGAAATATGAAACCCATGCTAGGATGTTTCCCTAGAATTGCATTACCTTGTTTCCTTGTAGCTTGGGTTGGGATTCATTTTATCATGTCATTTATTTATATGCTTATGCTTAGCAATGCTTAGAATGGGATAATTGGAATATGAGATCATCAATTTATTTACCTTACTCTTGAATGAGATATTATGAGTTATGTAGAGGTAGGGATCGAGGCAAGTTGGATGATTTGGTTGGTGCTGGGTGCACGAGACTCGGGTTTGTGTTTAGTACTTGCCTGGATCCTAAGGACCGGTTCATGGAGCATGTAACCTGGCTTTACCGTGCCAACCACATGCTGAGATGGGGCAGCTTGGCCAATTAATTAGGTGTATCCCCGGCGTAGTATGGGTGTGTTGGATGGTGCGGGGAATAGGTGTCAGCTGGACTACTATATGAACCGCAAGGCTCAAGAGGGGGCCACTGCAGCGGGGTTGGAACCTCTTGTATGCTGTTAGGGGTGAAACCTCAGTGGGCCCACGCTCGTCGGGAATCCCTTTGTAAAGGCTTCATAGTTATCTCCTGGCTACACACCTGGGAAGTGTGAATGTGGTTTGTAGCCACTGGCATAATGGAGGTTCTTTTAGTCCACCCGGCAACGGGGGATGAAATCACTACATGTGGGTACAGTGGTGCAAACTCTGCAGAGTCAAAACTGTCATGACAGCCGTGCTCACGGTCAAGAGCGGCTTGGACTTATTCATGATTAGAGTATGATGGCCTTGGAGGGTGTGGGTGTTAAGCGGGGAGCTTAACATTGGAAATGATGTTATGGTTATTTGATTATGATGATGGGATGGGAAATTGAGACCATTTCACCTGTGTAGTAATGTAGGTGCTTAATAAGCTAAGGTGGTAGGCAATAATTGCGTAGTGCTTCAACCATGAGTTTAACCTCTCCTTGTTCTAGCCATGCATGACATAACTTTCCCACACTTGCTGAGTACCATCGGTACTCAACCTTGCATATTTGTTGGTTTATATTGCTGCTCAGGTCAAGATAATGAGGTGGTGTTTAATGATCAAGATTTTGGACCCGAAGAAGGTTTCTAGGTTCATGGAGTCCCCCTGGCGACACCTGTGACGGAGCCCACGAGAATAATTATTCCGCTGCTAGTTTATTTACTTGTGATGAACTTATTATTGTCCATCGAGACATTTGCTATGTAAGACTTATTTATATTCGACACCTGGCTTGTAATAAATGATGCTTCACTATTTGTCATCACATGTATGAGAAAATGATCCTGGCATACATGTGATATTCACTCGGTTGTTCTTTGGAAAAAACGGGTGTGACAAAGATGCCGGTGTTTATATAGCCGGGGGAGGGCGGCGTTCGGTTGTGATCGAGTTTGTGTCGTCCAGAACCGAAATTCGGCTGGGATACGCGAGTATCCGGGGTGGTTTTGATTCGGGGGAGAGAGAGGAGTCCCGGTCGGCCGAGCGCGCCCGTGAGGAGGAAGAAGATGGCGGGCCCCACACGTCAGCGAGAAAGAGAACGGGGCGCGCGGCTGCGGGCTGGCGCGGGGTGAGGTGGGCCGGCTGGTGGGTTTCGGCCCACTGGCCGGGGGATTTGTTTTTTCTTTTGTTTTTTCTTTTTCTTTTTCTTTTCTATTTTGAGTTGTATTTGAATTCCAATTTGAATTTGGATTTCTGCACCACATGCAATACGTCCAAAATTTTTTTAAATTCCCCTCTTAACAGGTTTTGGGGTGTTACACAGATTCACTTTGGAAGATTGATTATTTGGCATCTAAAGGCTCAACAATAATCATAAAGAAACATATTGAATTTCTGTTGTCCACATCTTCTTTTTTCAAGTGATCTGAAAATTTCTGCGACGTGTATATTAGTGCTCCTGATTTCACGGCAGATATAAAAAAATCAAAGAAAAAATATAGAATAGAAAATTTGTGAAGAGGAGCACAAATATCAAAACTTGGGTGTGTTATTTTGCCTTGTGGTGCAATTGTTCCTGCTCAATTATTGTCCTTATCATTCATATTTCTTGTTGTCTTGTTCATAACATCCGGGATAAGACACGAGTAGACCAGCAACTAGGATGAGTGTTTGGACATCTATTCAGCATTACTATCTGTTATTGAATTCTGTGCTACTCAAATATATTTTGCCATCCAAACTCCACATTCATCCTTTCGAACAGCACAAGTTTTTGACCCTTGCAATCGCTGAATCACGTCGTCCAGGTAAGAAACTTGTAACAGCTCTGTAAAACTCGACCCATTGCTTTGTGAGTTCCACCATCATTGCGTAGTAGTTAATAGGGATAATCTTGTTGTTTTCCATATTATTCTTGCTAACAATGTCAGATCATGTTGATCCTACAGAGTGTGTTTTGAAAAGTGAGATGAAGGGTTACATAGAACAAATGATGAAGTCTGTCAAGGAAGCAATCACACAAGGGGTAAAAGATTATCTTGCTGAACAGAGAATACCCCACACCCTTGAGAGGTTGGACAAACGCTTAAGCTCGCTAGTTGGAAGGATTGATGATATTGAGACCCACCTACCATTCAGCCATGATGCTACACACCACAACAACTTTGAAGAAGAAGAAGACGTGTTGTGTGATGTCAATGGAGAGGTGGATACACGTGCTGCGCAGAATATACATCTACGTCAACGCCTTCGTCAAAACACTCATGGTATGGTAGGAAACAACATGCGTGGTAACAATAACCGCCTCTTGATGACCCTTTTGCTAAAGTTAAATTTTCCATACCTTCATTTTCTGGTGCTTATGATGCTGAGGCATATCTTGATTGGGAAATGACGGTTGAGCAGAAATTTAATTCCCACCTTGTTCCTGAACAACATAGAGTTTGACAAGCCACTAGTGAGTTTAAGGATTTTGCTATAATATGGTGGAATGAACTAGGTACCACACGCTTACAACCTAATACATGAGAACATTTAAAAGAAGCTATGCGTAATCGTTTTGTTCCTCCATCCTACCAACGTGATTTATGAAAGAAATAATTCTGTCCAAGATTATTATGCGGAGCTTCAAAAGGGTATGATACGATGTGGGGTAGTAGAGGACACTGAAGATAAAATTTGTCATTTCTATGGGGGGTTGAGACGTGAGATACAAGATATTGTTGATTATAAGGAATTTAATACTGTAAACCTGTTGTTCCAGCTTGCTATAGTTGCAGAAAAGGAGTTACAGGGTCGTCAACAAAACAACAAGAGCAGCAGCGGTGCCTCCTACACTCCACGCACGGCAACATCTTCGGGGGCGTCCAAGTCATTCCGTTTTGATGCCCTTTCACCAAAACCAGCAGCCAAGCATCCTTCTGGCAGCAACAACGTTTCAGCAGCACCAAAAACACCACCAGCACGACCTGCGGATTCGGGTAAAAATTCCATGCAGGTACCCGCCAAAAGTGCTTCATCCGTTGCTTCAACAGGACACACTTCCGGCATTCAGTGCCACCGCTGCAATGGTCTTGGTCATGTGCAAAAAGATTGTACTAGTCAGCGGGCATATGTGGCTACAGAAGAGGGAGGATACATCAGCACCTCCGATGTCGAAGACAACAATGATGATGAAGCTGCCACGGACAATGATGAGGGATATGTTTTTGTGAGTGAAGACACATCAGCCTACATGAACATCATTGTGCAGCGGGTGCTGAACACACAGGTACAACAACTTGATAGATTACAACGCCATAATTTGTTTTAGATTTTCTTTGTCATCAAGAACCGGCGAGCACATGTCATCATTGATGGAGGACGCTGCAACAACTTGGTGAGTTCTGAATTGGTCAAGAAGCTTAGCTTGAATACACGAGCACACCCACATCCGTACTATATTCAATGGTTGAATGATTCTGGAAGAGCTAAGGTAACACAAACTTGCAGAATTCCGTTTTCCATTGGTACATATGTTGATTCCGTTGATTGTGATGTGGTACCCATGCAAGCGTGTTCACTTTTATTGGGTCGACCTTGGGAACATGATAAGGATGCTTTGCACCATGGTAGAACTAATAAATATACTTTTATGCATAAAGGAAAGAAAATTACTTTGATACCTTTGACTCCTTGTACAAGCTGATAGAGAGAGAGCTGGAATTTCTAGTAGTTCTAAATCAGAAAATCAACAAGTCATTAATTCTGTGTTACCACCAAATAATCAGAGATCTACACCTAGTTCTAAGACTGAGGGAATTAAATTGAAGGGTCGTGTAATGCTTGCTACAAAATCAGACCTTGCTGAAATTTCTGATTATGATATTTGTTGTGCATTGGTGTGCAAACAAGTTTTGTTCTCCATTGATGATATTGCTAGGTCTTTGCCTCCAGCAGTTCTAACTTGTTGCAAGAGTATGTGGATATTTTTCCAGCTGAGATACCCCCGGGACTTCCACCTTTGAGAGAGATTGAACATCAAATTGATTTGATTCCAGGTGCAATTTTGCCAAACCGTGCTGCATATAGGACCAACCCCGAGGAGACTAAGGAAATTCAGCGGTAAGTCCAAGACCTTTTGGACCGTGGGTATGTACGTGAAAGCCTTAGTCCTTGTGCTGTTCCTGTACTTTTGGTTCCTAAGAAAGATGGTACTTGGCGTATGTGTGTTGATTGTAGAGCCATTAACAATATTACTATAAGGTATAGTCATCCTATTCCTAGGCTAGACGACATGCTTGATGAGTTGTGTGGTTCTATAATTTTCACTAAGATTGACTTGCGTAGTGATTACCACCAAATAAGAATGAAATTGGGGGATGAATGGAAAACAGCTTTCAAAACAAAATTTGGGTTGTATGAGTGGTTAGTAATGCCTTTTGGTTTAACTAATGCACCAAGTACATTCATGCGTTTGATGAATGAGGTTTTGAGAGCTTTTATTGGAAAATTTGTGGTGGTTTACTTTAATGATATCTTGATTTATAGCAAGTCATTGTATGAACATATGGATCATTTACGTGCTCTTTATAATGCTTTGAGAGATGCACGTTTATTTGGTAACCTTGAGAAGTGCATCTTTTGTACGAATCGAGTTTCCTTTCTTGGCTATGTTGTGACTCCACAGGGAATTGAGGTGGATGAGATGAAAATTCAAGCGATCAAGAGCTGGCCAATACCTCAAGCCATCACACAGGTAAGGAGTTTTCTTGGTCTTGCAGGTTTCTACTGGCGTTTCGTCAAGGATTTTAGCTCTATTGCTGCCCCATTGCATGAGTTGACTAAGAAAGATGTGGTGTTCCATTGGGGGAAAGCACAAGAGGATTCCTTTGACACCTTGAAGGACAAGCTTACACACGCACCATTGCTGCATCTTCATGATTTTAGTAAGACTTTTGAACTTGAATGTGATGCTAGTGGAGTTGGCATTGGTGGTGTCTTACTGCAAGGTGGTAAACCGGTTGCATACTTTAGTGAAAAACTTAATGGTCCTGTCCTGAATTACTCCACATATGATAAAGAATTTTATGCTCTCGTACGATGCTTAGAGACATGGCGTCATTATTTATGGCCTAAAGAATTTGTAATTCATTCTGATCATGAATCGCTAAAGCATATTCGTTCTTAAAATAATCTGAATCATAGACATGCAAAATGGATTGAATTTATTGAGTCTTTTCCTTATGTCATTAAACATAAGAAAGGAAAGGATAATTCGATAGCTGATGCATTGTCTAGATGATATAATATGCTGTCCCAACTTGATTGTCGAATTTTTGGACTTGAATCAATTAAAGAACAATATGCTCTTGATGCTGATTTTAAAGATGTGTTGCTGCATTGTAGAAAAGGTCATACCTGGAATAAATTTGTACTGGATGATGGATTCTTGTTTAGAGCTAACCGCCTATACATTTCAGTTGGTTCCATTCGTCTTTTGTTATTACAGGAGGCACATGGTGGAGGTTTGATGGGCCATTTTGGCGCAAAGAAGACGGAGGATGTTCTGGCCACACATTTCTTTTAGCCAAAGATGAGGAGAGATGTAGAGCGGTTTGTGGCTCGCTGCACCACATGTCAGAAAGCTAAGTCCCGTTTGAATCCACATGGTTTATACATGCCTCTTCCCACTCCTTCCATTCCTTGGGCGGATATCTCTATGGACTTTGTTTTGGAATTGCCTAGGACTAAGAGGGGGAGGGACAACATTTCTGTTGTGGTGGATCGTTTTTCTAAGATGGCTCATTTTATACCGTGTCAGAAAAGTGATGATGCTGTACATATTGCCGACCTTTTTTTCAAAGAGATTGTTCGCTTGCATGGTATGCCTTCTACTATTGTTTCAGATCATGATGCTAAATTTTTGAGTCACTTTTGGCGCACCCTATGGAACAAGTTGGGTACAAAACTGTTGTTCTCTTCAACATGTCACCCACAAACTGATGGGGAAACAGAAGTAGTGAACCGCACTTTGGGCACCATGTTGAGAGCTGTTTTGAAGAAAAATTTAAAGATGTGGGAAGAATGTTTGCCACATGTGGAGTTTGCATATAATCGGGCAACACATTCTACCACCAAGGTAAGTCCTTTTCGGGTAGTGTATGGATTCAGTCCTCGTGCTCCTATTGATATCTTGCCTTTACCTACTAGTGAGAGAACTCATAATGATGCAAAGAAACGTGCTGATTTTATTTTGAAAATTCATGAGACCACTAAACACAATATTGAAAAGATGAATGAAAAATATAGAATTGCTGGTAGTAAAGGTAGGCAGGAAGTTAGACTTGAACCGGGTGATTTAGTTTGGTTACACTTGAGAAAGGATAGATTTCAAGAACTGAGAAAGTCTAAATTGATGCCTAGAGCTGATGGTCCTTTTAAAATACTTGAGAAGATTAATGATAATGCATATAAACTTGAGTTGCCTCCCGAGTTTGGGGTTAGTCCCACCTTTAACGTTTCAGATTTGAGGCCATATTTGGGAGAAGAATATGAGCTTGAGTCGAGGACGACTCCAATGCAAGAGGGGGAGGATGATGTGGACATCACTCCTGCCGATATACACAACACTCACATGGTAGACATGCAAGGTCCAATTACTAGAGCTCGAGCACGACAATTGAATTTAGAGGTGAGCTCGTTCGTGAACAATTCTTTATATGTGAATTTTGAGAGTATGTTGCTACCTAATGGATTAATTATGATTAGGACCCATGGAGAGGACATGGAGATACATGGATAGGGGTTTGGAGGCGTGGAGGACCAGAAAATACGGCAACAAGAAGTTAGAGACCGAGCTCAACTCAAACTCGAGTCCAACTCGGGCCCAGGAGCAGTCCACCTTAAAATAGATGCACAGGAGGCATACGGACTCCGTTTTTGACGTTCTACATATGCACAGAAAGCTGAGAGGATAAAATTTCCAATGGAACTGGCCCCACGTCAAAATACCCTTGGAGTCGATGGGAAACTTCGAGACCATATAAAGTTTAGAGTCTGTCAGGTTGTTGCATCACCTAGTTGGGCCATTGGGCCTTGTATCGAGTCCAAGTCCATTATATACGTGTCTTAGGGTTAGGTCACGACCCCAGCACCCCCCTGGTCGTCCTCCACCTCCTTTATACCCCCTAGCCACCGTCACAAACAGCTGGGTTTTGCTTAGATTATTCTGTCAAGAACAGTTTCGCCGTTCATCGGTTTGTGAGACCCCAACTTGAGGGCTTCATATCTTTCAGCAATTTGGTTGCATTCTTTCTTGTTCTTGCTTGTGTTCTTCGATTCGCAGGCAAGGATTAGCCATATTGGCGAGGTCAACCGCGCAATATCGGTTGATAACCTGAGGAGACGAGGTGCTGCGGTTGCCGGGTTCAGAACGTGTTGTTCGGAAGCCGGATCGATTTGTGTCAAGTATCCACCAAATCGAGAGTTATCAGAACCTTTTGGAAGATTGGGACCCCTCTACACATCACTCGGTGGTGGTTGCCAGCGTGGAAACGATGGTGAGCGATTCACCATCCAAAATTTCTGAGAAGGACCGCCTCCTTCTCCGCTGCTTTGCGGCGTGCATCACTTTCTCTCCGCCGCCGCTAACTCCTTGCTGGAGTCCTCCTGAACAATCGCAGCATCAATTATGTTGTTGATGCTGCCGCGATTGAACATCGCCACCTTGTCCTTCAGGAGCGGGTTAAGCCCCTGGTAGAAGTGATCCCGCCGATTCTCGTCAGTATCGGCGTGATACGATGCGTAGAGCGCGAGATCGTTGAACGCCCTGGAGTATTCCATCGCGTTCCGGCTCCCTTGCTGCAGGTGTAGAAACTACTGCATCTTCCTCTTCATGAGACTCGGCGGTATATGATAGGCCCTGAAGGCTGTCCAGAACTCCGTCCAGATCATAACTCGGTCTGTGGGCTGTGAAGCAGAGAAGTTTGCCCACCACGTGCTCGCAGATCCCTGGAGCTGTTGGACCTTGAACTTAGTCTTGCACTGCTCACTCACTTGGAGCAGCCCGAACTTCATCTCCATCGTGCGGAGCCAGTTGTCCGCATCGAGGGGTTCATCCGCCCTTGAGAATACCGGGGGATGAGTCGCTAGGAAGTCAGAGTAGGAGCTCTGTTGACGCTCCTCACGATCTTGACGTCTCTCTGGTCGAGACGTATTTTCATTAGGTCAAAGTGATTGATACTGCAAATGCATGACCCACAAATCCTTGGAGTACAGGGTATAACAGGTTACCTTCGTGTAGATTCTGCTAGTCTTAAGTTGTATAGGATCCGGTACAAGTTGGGTAGTTGGAAGCTACTCGCGAGTTTAGGATGTTGGTTCAGCGGGGTATGATTCTAGAGAATGAAAGTTCTGGAATGAAAAATGAGACCGAGCAGAGAATAGGAGCAGCAGGACGTTGGGCCTGTGTGGCTATAGCTCTGTTTGTGTCGGTTAAGGACCGATGCGTATGCCGCCCTGCTGAGCAAGTTTGAACAGTACCGGATGCATACTGGAATTATGGGGTCCAGGAAACCGATGTAGCTCGGGTATTCTCGTGTCGAAACTTATACGGCCGTCCTTTGGGAGTTGGTGTCAGAGGTGTAAACCCGCTAGCAGAGCAACTTCGACGTGTTCCGTGTAGTGGCCCTTCTGATGGGTCGGCGGAACTGGTTTCACATTGGAGTGAAGGGTGAAAGGTTGCTGCATATAACGTAAGAAAGAGCTCTTGTATGAGTCTTTCGAGGCGGGTGTATGTGTCGTATATTTTGGGTGCGTCCTGATTGCAATCACCGTCCCTCGCGGTTATGAGTACCACTTGTTCACTGAGTTGTGACGTAGTAATTATTTTTAGATGAGGTGAAATGAATCATTGCTGATGTGAAGTTCTTGAATTCATTGTATTGCCAACCATGTATGCTATAGTAGTAGAGCTCACTAAGTTTATTTTCCTCTTTGGGCATCACCGCATCGGAGGAAAGTGTTTCTTGTTTGATTGTGGACTTCTGATGTGAGGGATGCCAAAGGCATAATAATCAGCTGCTATTAAACTGAAAGTAAGGATTAACCTGTAGGCGTGTCGTTATTGCATCATACTTTTCCTATGTTAGTAATCCCTGCATATAGAGTTCCATGTCTAGGAGTGTAGGTTAAGTCTTGCTGAGCCATCGTGCTCACGGTTGCATTATTAGTGTTTTGCAGGTTATAAAATTTGCTATGAAGATGGTTGTTCGGTGAGCCATCAGTGACTCACCGGCAAACCCTGCCGCTGCACTCATCTCTGTGGAAGCTAGTAAGAAGCGTCCGCAGGCTTGACGTATTCTCCTTTGCATAGTTAGGGCCGAGGGTATGAGTTATGTATATTCCACTGCGTGTACCCTCGTGGTACAATATTTTGTAAATGACATTATCTTGAGAAATAAAAGACTTTGTACTTGATGGTTCTTTTCGTGTATGCTGGTTGGTGCCGCATCGCAAGGCACCACCCAATGTGTATCCTGGAGTGTGAATCCCGGAAGAGGTTCCCCACAGGCGTGGTATCAGAGCCGCATTGGTAATAGCACGCATGAAAAGAGCTTATTTTCGAAAACTTAGAAGTATACGAGTGAGGAACGTGTAGTATGCCCACATAAGGACAATTAGTAGTATAGTTACTTAAGGTGGCAAGCTAACAGTGTGTTAATATTCAGTATTTCAATTCTGTAACGACGCATCTACGTGGAGGTAAGAGGTAAGGTACGCCACCGCAGACGGATCAATTGCGGTAACTCGCCATACGAGTAATAGTATGGAATGGTATATTGTGGCTTGGCACGGTAGTTAATATGAGTCTCTGAACCTCTCTATCATTCTGAGAGCATATGAAAACGCTGATCTCCAGCGTGCTTTAAACAAAAGTGAGAATGCCCCATCGTGTGGTAAGAAACACGATAGTATGCAACTCTTGAACGTTCAATGTTCAAAGGGCCATACGCAGCACTCACCATCAGCGTGCCTCAACGGTCATGAGGCAGTAGGTTGTATCTGTTGGGTTGATATCATTCCCAACCGTGACGACCAGTTCGCGCTCTACTCGGGTTCCCCGTCGTGTGGTGTGAAAACACGACCATATACCTTGAGACGTGGCTTGACTCAAGGACGGCCCGTATGGCAATGATACGGGGCGTATGTTTTTACTATGATATGGACCTGCCTGAAATGGAAAAACCATTGTGTGCATCACTATTGATTTTTTTTCTGCAGGTACCTTAACCACGTTAGAACATTGCATTTAGAAACATTTGTGAGTGATCGTTTTAGTGCCACCACTTGAGACGTATATGCCGGTATAACGCCGGTTAGGATTTTGATTTCGTGAGGAAATGTAGTACCGTGAAATGTTATTAACTGCATAAAAAAGAATGTTTTCAAAGGAAAGAGTAATTTTGGAGTCTAGGATTCCATTAGGGGTTAATAAACTCCTATATTGAACTAAGAGTCAATCGGGAGTATTGTTTCCATCTCAAACCTTTAGTAACAACCTCCCCTTGTTTGCGGCAGAATTTTTGCTGAACTTGAACAGGGCTTAACTTTTGATTGGTTGGACCAATGGAAGTGAGGGATACATTTATGGAAAGGTTTTGAAGTATTCTACAACTTTTCTGTAGGACTCCAGAACAGAAATTCCCTCCAAATGGATGAAAATCTCAGATGAGTGTTAACTGTCCAAAAACAGGGCAGACCAAAAATGCTCTCTGGAATTTTCTTTATTTCGACCATAACTTCCTGTAGAAGAATTTCTAAGGGTCATGTAAGACACCGTTGGAAAGTTTGTGATATTTTCTACGACTTTGTAGTTCAAAGTTTCTCCTGATTTGGAGTCTAATTTTATGAAATCTTGCGGATAAAACAGACCCTTTCAGAGGATATGCTGTCAAAATTGTTCCAGATTTCTTTCAACATTGAAATATCATGACTCCTGATCCAGAAATGATATGAGGGCAAACAAATACTCATTGGAAATATATTGAAGTTAACTATAACTTTTATATTCAACTTGAGACATGAAACTGCCATTTTCATAATCAAATTCTGGGATTAAGGCCAAATGGTCAATCTGAACAGAGCATTGCTCATTGCCATGTAACTTGAGACTTGTTGTGGACATGAAGGTTTTATACTTCTCTAAGTTCCATGACATATTCATTGTTATCTTTCATCATTCCTTGTTGTTAGTTGGAATGTTTGACAAACTTCACAATACAGAGCAGCAGTAACATGTCATCTCAAGCTGCAAAGAAATTGCATGGTCAGCCAAGGAGGACAGCACTGAAAATGGGAAATGTAAACTATATGGAAGTTTAAGATGTTCCCGTAGGAGAACCCGTGTTTGCGGGCATGTTAAGCCTACGTGGTCAGCCCGCGTTCGTGTTGTTCGACTCGGGTGCTACACGTGATTTTATCAGCAAAGATTATGTGGTTAAGCACCAAATACCAGAAACCACCTTGGCCACATCTTATCAGATGAATTCACTGGAAGGTAGTAGGACAGCGGGCAGAATTGTTGCTCGAGCGCCTATATGTTTAGATGGGCGGATATATCCTACTACTCTTATCATCCTGGAAGGCTTGCAGATTGACATCATCATGGGAATGGCTTGGTTGACACATCACCAAGCTATCTTTGATATTAGTTCATGAACAGTGCAGTTGAATTCAAAGAAGCACGGGCAACACACGTTGATTCTGAGAAATGTTGCACCGGAAGTCACTGCTGTCCACACTGTTGAAGCTAAGAAACCAGAGGACATTCCAGTGGTCCGGGAATATCCGGACGTTTTCCCGATGATCTACCGGGCATGCCGCCCGAACGTGAAGTGGAGTTCAAAATTGAACTAGCACCGGGAACCACACCCATATCTCGGAGACCGTATAAAATGGCACCGAAGGAACTGAGCAGCTGAATGATTTGCTAAGCAAAGGTTTCATTCGACCCAGTTCATCACCGTGGGGATGCTCCGCGCTGTTCGTCAAGAAAAAGGACGAGACTCTGAGGTTATGTGTGGACTATCGTCCGCTTAGTGCCGTAACTATAAAGAACATGTATCCATGACCCATCAATAGGCTTTTCGATCAACTAGTGGGTGCTAAGGTTTTATCGAAGATGGATCTTTGGTCCGGATATCACCAGATAAAAATCCGAGTGGAAGACATACCCAAGACGGCATTCTCGATGAGATATGGGTTATATGAGTATCTCGTCATGTCATTCGGACTCACTAATGCTCCGGCTAATTTTATATACTTGATGAATTCAGTCTTCATGCCGGAGCTTGATAAGTTCGTCGTGGTCTTCATCGACAATATCTTAGTATATTCTAAGTCAGAGGAAGAACACGCCGAACATCTGCATATTGTGCTCCAACGCCTACGGGATCACAAATTGTATGCAAAATTTAGCAAGTGTGAGTTCTGGACCAACCAAAAGCCATTTCTTGGGCACATTATTTCTGCGGAAGGCATCGCAGTTGATCCGAGCAAGATTGTCCAAGTGCTGAATTGGAGTTCACCAAAGTCAATCCACGAAGTCTGTAGCTTTCTCGGTTTAGCGGGGTACTACCGGAGATTCATTCCGAATTTCTCCAAGGTATCTAAACCGATGACGGGGCTTCTGAAGAAAGGCAAGAAATATGCGTGGAATGAAGCATGTGAGGAGGCGTTCAAAGCATTGTTAAAGCACCTCGCAACAGCCCCACTGTTGGCGCAGCTCGATACAACTAAGGCTTTTGATGTGTATTGCAATACATCCGGCATCGGCCTTGGCTGCGTGCTCATGCAAGAAGGGCGATGTAACACCCTCAATTTCATAATCATGTATGCATACATATTTCATGTAGAGAAACATTTTAAAAGAAGTAGAAACAGAGAAAGAATAAAAAAGATAGCCAAAAAGAGCCAAATCCAATCCACAGAGAGCGCCGAAGACAACTCCCGCGGCCCGCTGGCCATGTGGCGCCTTCAGAGCTCATCCCTGCAAAGGGGGAGAGGTCCGCCGCTAAACTGGCTACATGGCAGGCTCGGGGCTCATCTCTGCGGAGGAGCGAGGTCAGCCCCGCAGGACACGTGTCGCCTTCGGAGCTAGTCACTGCGGAAAAGAGAGGACCAGCCACGCAGGACACGTGTCGCTCTCGGAGCTCACCTCCGAGAGGTCCGGCCCCGCTAGACATGTGTCACCCTCGGAGCTCACCTCCGAGAGGTCCAACACTACTGGACACGTGTCGCTCTCGGAGCTTGCCTTCGGGAGGTCCGGTCCTATTGGACACGTGTCATCCCCGGAGCTCACTTCCGAGGAGGAGGTACTGCCGGACACGCATCAGCCTCAGAGCTCACCTACGAGAGGTCCCGCCCTGCTTGACACATGGACACACCTCTGAGAAGAAGGGAGGTCCGACACTGATGGACACGTGTCGATGTCGGAGATCATCCCGGAGCAGAAAGGAAGTCCGACGCTGTCAGGACACGTGGCACTACTGGAGCCCACCTCCGAAGAGAGGGGAGGTCCGACACTGACACGTGGCACATTCGGAGCTACCTCCGAAGAGAGGAGAGGTCCGACACTGACACGTGGCGTTCGCGGAGCTCGTCTCTGGAGAGAGGGGATGTCTCGACCCACCAGACACGTGGCGCACGCGGAGCTCGCCTCTAAGAGAGAGGGAGGTCCCGCCCGCCAGGACGCGTGGCGCACGCGGAGCTCGCCTCTGAAGAGACGGAGGTCTCGTCCGCCTGACACGCGGCACAACCGAAGCCCGCCTCTGTGGCAAAAGGAGGCCCGGCCTCCGCTGGACACGTGGAGCCTCTGGAGCTCATCACCGAGGAGGTGACGAGATTTGAAGCGGTTTTTCTTCTGAACGCGCGGGAATACCAACACGGAAGGAAACCGACACGAATTCCATGTTGCTACCGCACCAAATAAATCGAAGATAAGTTGTTAACATCCAAAAACAATTTGAATAGGACTCTTATTCAAATTCCGATCAGAGTAGGACTCTTCGTTTTCCTCTTATAAATAGAATCTAAAACCTCTGGCCGCAACCACGTACATCTTTTCTAAGCCGACAACTTAGAGGCCCTAGCCCCCAAACTCGCCGAGCTAAACCCCTTCTCCGGAGTTTGACCACTGGAGAGACCGTCGACGAGCCCGACACGTTTGCCGGAGGAGAGCCGGTGATCTGTTTTTGCTAGGAGGAAGGACACGAAGGAAGTAAGGTAGGTCTTCATTACCACCTTACGACGACATCACGGTTTCATGGACAGAAGCTTTTTCATGGACAGATCACGTGTTGATCGGTTTGATCTAGAGTCAAGATCATCATCACGTCCACAATTGATCTTTACACCTCTGTTCACTGTAAACCCCATGCAAACCCATGCAAACATGTAAGAACACGTACAAACCCATCTAATAAAAATAGCATCATAGGATTAGCATGCATATGCAGCATTGGGTCTTGAGTAAAGTTTGTGCATGATGATTGATTGCTATAAATCTTGTATGTGCATGATCGTAAATAGAAGGACAAGTTCAGGGAGCTATATACGAAGGATTTCAGCACCAAGACATCGAGATCCGAGAGCAACAGAAACCACAGGAACAAGGAAAGTGCCCCTTGACCATATTGATCCCATGTTCTGAAACTGTTTTGTTTGCGAAATGGTGTGTGTGCGCGTAAGTCAACTTGATGGGAAACCCCTTTATAGGAGTTTACTAGATTTATTAACCACCCTTGTTGCCGGGAAAGTTGATGAGTCGGGTATGGTCATTTTACTTTTTGCTTCGCTAACCTATGGGATATGGGAAGCGACAGAATGTGTCTAGCTAACTGCACTCGTATGGATACTGTTAATGAGAAACTGATGTTGATAATGAACATGAATCAGAGGGAGATCTAGGCAAGCTTGGTTCGTGGAAGTGGTAGAATGAGATGGTGGTTTACTTGCCGTAGATCTAAGGACCGGTTCATGCCAGCCATGACAGGAAAACAGTGCCACCACAAGGCAAAATATGGGTGCGGCTTAGCTGACTAATTAGGTAAGTTGCTTGATTGTCATGGACCGTGGAAGGCGCGGGGAATGGGAGTCGAGTGAGGACTGCTCTGGGAACTGCATGGCACAAGAGGGGGCCCGCAGGTGGGAGAATTGGAGATTCTAGCCTGCTGGTGAAACCTTAGTGAGTCCATACATCTAATAGCCCCTTTGTAAAGGCTATTTTGTAATCTCTTGGCCATACACCGAATGTTGTGTACTGGTATAATGGAGGTTCTGCAGTCGCCGACGGGTGACGAAATCACAAACTTGTGGGTAAAGTGGCGCCACCTCTGCAGAGTGTAAAACTATCATGATAGCCGAGCTTACGCTCACAAGCGCCTGGACAACTCACATGATTAGATGGGATGGTATTTGGTTATGGTTTGGATATTGGTTTGGTTTGGTTTGGTTTGGTCTTTGGAATTTGTTTCGTGACTGTTGAGTCCTGGTAATGAGAATGGTTTTGGTACTATTGAGTCTGGGTAATGAGATTGGTTGCATGACTGTTGAGTCATGGCAATGAGCATTGGTCTCGGTATGAGACGGAATTGAATATGAGATGAGACGGTAGTGAATACAAGATGGTATTCATGAGCATGTGAAAAGTTGAGCAAGATAAATGTCTGGTTGAGACATGGAAAGTGATGAATCATGATGGAGGTATGTTGATGTTTAAATACATGTTGGGGTTACATTCACTTAAAGCTAGTTGCTGTTTTTATCGTGTATTTAGAAATAAAACTTTGCTTTCTGCAATGAGCCTTTTATACCTACCTTGTCGTAAGCTACATGTCATACTTCCTGCACTTGTTGAGTACGTCATGTACTCACCCTTGCATTATCATACATCATCAGCAACAGGAGAGGAGTACTATGAAGACCACGTGGAATCTACCCTCAACTTTGCTTGTGGAGTAGAGATGGAGCCGCTGCTGCTGCTTAGTTGCTTCCGCAATAGAATTAAAGACTTCCTCTGCTAGAATAAGGACTTCCGCTGCTAAGATAAGACTTCCGCTGCTAAGAATAAGACTTCCGTTGCTAGAATGAGTTTGAGACTCATGAAACATTGTAATAAAACCCTATTCATTCGTGGTAATATATTCTGAATTCAGTTTGTGGATTATATGTGTATGTGTGATGAACATCCTGGGCACACATACGCATCAGTCTCAGTTCCGAGAGGTTCTCTCTCAGAACAGGGGCGTCCCATATTGGTATCAGAGCCACGGTTGACCATAGTTCACACGCCTAGATAGGTCACAGTTTGGTTTTAGAAGCCACGGTTGACTGTAGGTCACAAGCCTAGATTGATCACAGATTGGAAGCAGAACCACGGTTGACCGTAGGACGAAAGCCTAGTCGCTGATTGGTATTAGGAGCCACGCTGACATAGGATGCAACCCTAGAATGCATAAATTTGCATTAGAACTCCATTAACCATAAGAACAAAGTCACATATTGGTAGTCACAGAAGTCACAAATTGGTATCACCCCAAAACCCCATAGGACCCCCATTGAATAAGGTTGAATAGGAGTTGTGTTGAAACTTTTGCAATGATTGTTTGTACTTGTGTGCTTAGTGTGAGTTGTGGGACGTCTCAAGCGTTGTCCATATCCACACATAGTAGAGAGGTGTGAGATGCTTCGGCATGTGTTCACATCACTCATATAGATTGATATATAGCTCATACCCTTGATGCATATAGTTGGGAGGGTCAATCTAACTTCTAACCTCTATTCTATCCGTCTCTCACTCACAGATGGTGAGAGGAAACGCCAGCCGCCAAGGGAGGAACGTCCGTGGAAACCAAGAGGATGACTACGTCGAAGTTCCTGAGAATGACAACCTCGGAGCTGGTGCAAACAACCTGGAACGGTTGATGGCTATGCAGAATCAACTCATGCAAACCATGATCCAAACTTCGGGTCAGCTGCAAGCCAACAACAACAACAACCCCGTTCCTGCACCACCGCCGCCACCACCACCACCACCACCGGCTCACAACCGACTGGGAGAGTTCATGAGGACTCAACCGCCTACTTTTGCACAAGCTAATGATCCCACGGAGGCCGATGACTTGGTTGAAATCTATGTAGAAGAAGCTTGCCATAGTTCAGTACAATGAGCAAGAGAAAGTTCTCTTCGCATCGCACCAACTCATGGGAGCAGCCGCCGACTGGTGGGACGCCCTCTGTAATGCTCATGACAACCCGGAAACTATTACTTGGACCGAGTTCAAGGAAAGTTTCCGCTCTCATTACATCCCTGCTGGTGCCATGATGCTAAAAAGGCAGGAGTTCCAAAGTCTCCGCCAAGGCAAGAAGAGTGTGAATGAGTACCTCAACAAGTTCACGCAGCTTTCAAGGTATGCCCCCGAGGATGTCAACTCGGACCAACGGAAGCAGTACCTATTCATGAGAGGGTTGAACAATGAGATCCAGGTTCAGCTCCTCAACAATGACTACGCAAGTTTCCAGAAGCTGGTTGACAAAGCTATAGTGGTTGAGAGCAAGATCCGAGAGATCAAGCAAGAGGGCAAAAGAAAGATGCCGTACCAGCCACAAGGGAGCAACGTACGCCCTCGGTACATGCCCCCAGCTGCACCGCAGTATAGCTCGACCCCTTCTACTTTTCGCCCTAATCAACCAGCACAGCAACGTCCTGTCACGCAAGCACCTCGTGTGCCTTTGCCTCCTGCGCCTCGTCCTAACATGGGTGCTCCTGTTCAAAACCCCCGCAACAATGTCCCCGCTGTCGTGGGCAACAAGGCATGCTTTGCATGTGGAGAGACGGGACACTTTGCGAGCCAGTGCCCGAAGAGAGGTCCTGGACAACCAAGCAACATGCCCAAGAAGAATCCACGGCCGAATGGAGGAGCCAATCAAGGCAACCGTGGGCAGCAGAACTATGCTCGCGGCAACGTGAATCATGTCTCTGCTGAGGAAGCGCAACAGGCTGAGGATGTCGTAATTGGTATGTTCCTTGCCAACTCCAACCCAGCCACCATTTTATTTGATTCCGGAGCATCACATTCACTCATATCATCCAAGTATGTTGCCATGTATAATCTACCCATATCACACTTGAAATATACTATGTTGGTTAATTCTCCCAGTGGAGAGATGAGGACTAATATAGTATGTCCGAAAGTAAACCTTAAAATAAGGGGGGTAGACTTCCTTTCCAACCTCATTGTCTTGGATTCCCAAGGGCTTGGCATAATACTCGGAATGGATTGGTTAAGCAAGCACAACGGAGTAATCCAATGTGCTAAGAGAAGCGTGCAGTTAACAAACGAGCACGGAATTCGCATCGAATTTGAGTCAGCCCAACCAACAACCGAGAAGGCAACCTTGAACCACGTAGAAGGAACAACATTGGAAAGTATCCCGGTGGTTCAAGAATTCTCGGACGTGTTCCTGGAAGAACTTCCAGGTATGCCACCTGACCGGGACATTGAGTTTTCCATTAACTTCGTACCCGGAACTACACCTATAGCAAAGAAACCTTATGGGAAGCCCGTCAATGAACTAGTGGAGCTCAAGAAGCAAATTCAGGAGCAGTTAGAGAAGGGTTTTATACGCCCAAGTTCATCACCATGGGGAGCCCCCGTGCTCTTCATGGACAAGAAGGATGGGACCCAAAGGATGTGTGTGGATTATAGGTCTCTCAATGAGGTGACAATCAAGAACAAATACCATCTGCCCCGAATAGAGGACCTGTTCGACCAAATGAAAGGAGCCCGAGTCTTCTCCAAGATTGATCTTCGGTCGGGATACTTTTAGCTGAAGATTAAGCCCTCCGACATACCCAAGACTGCCTTTCGAACATGGTATGGCTCATATGAATATACTGTTATGTCTTTTGGGTTAATGAATGCACCCGCATATTTCATGTACCTCATGAACAAAGTCTTCATGGAGTACTTGGACAAGTTCATCATGGTTTTCATTGATGACATCATGGTGTATTCGA
The DNA here is from genome assembly GCA_030760725.1 of Neostapfia colusana. Classification (NCBI taxonomy): domain Eukaryota; kingdom Viridiplantae; phylum Streptophyta; class Magnoliopsida; order Poales; family Poaceae; genus Neostapfia; species Neostapfia colusana. The sequence continues at coordinate 67,043,742 of JASWHV010000007.1, read as the reverse complement.
AAAGCGAGGAGGAACATGAAGAATGCTTGAGATTGACATTACAGAAGCTGCGAGAGTATCAATTGTATGCCATGCTCAGCAAGTGTCAATTTTGGCTAAAGGAGATATCGTTCCAAGGCCACATCATCTCTGTGGAAGGAGTATCGGTTGATCCCAGAAAAGTGCGAGATGTTCTGAAGTGGAACCAACCGCAAAACGTGAGGGATATTCGGAGTTTTCATGGGATGGCTGGATACTACCGACGGTTCATCAAGGACTTCTCCAAGATAGCAAAACCTATGACGGAGTTGCTAACGAAGGGAAGAGCCTTCCAATGGACACCAGCGTGCCAAGAAAGCTTTGAAGAGCTCAAGAAAAGGTAACCACAGCACCGGTTCTAGTATTGCCGGACGTGAGCAAGAGCTTCGACATATATTGTGACGCATCAAGACAAGGGCTTGCATGTGTGCTCATGCAAGAAGGACAATTGGTAGCCTATGCGTCGAGACAACTCAAGAAGCATGAGCTGAATTACCCCACACATGACTTGGAACTTGCAGCCATGGTGCATGCATTGAAGATTTGGAGACATTATATCCTTGGCCACCGATGTGAGATCTATACGAATCATAAAAGCCTCAAGTACATATTCACCCAAACGTATTTAAATTTGAGGAAACGTCGATGGTTGGAACTCATCAAGGATTATGATGTTGGAATCAACTATCACCCCAGAAAAGCCAATGTAGTAGCTGATGCATTGAGTCGAAAGGGAGCATGTCACCATCTCATGGTTCGGGAGCTACCACCCGAGCTACGAAAGGAGTTCGAACGGTTACATCTCGGGTTCTTGAACGAGATGGAAGTGATGGAAATCCAGTCTTCGCTGGAACAAGAGATCAGAGATGGCCAAGCAACGGATGAGGAGATCAAGGAGATCAAGGAAAGAATCCGATAAGGCATAGAAAAGGACTTCAAGGGAAACGAGAAGGGTACGCTTTGGCTAGGAAAAAGGATTTGTGTGCCTAACGTAAAGCATATCCACGACACGATATTAAAGGAGGCACATGACTCACCTTATTCCATACATCCCGGAAGTACCAAGATATACAAGGACCTGAAAACTTGTTATTGGTGGGATGGTATGAAAAGGGACATAGCCGAGCATGTTGCCCTATGCAACACATGCCAACAGGTGAAGGCCGAACATCAAAGATCCGCTGGACTGTTGCAACCCTTAAAGGTACCCAAGTGGAAGTGGGAAGACATCAATATGGATTTCATCGTCGGATTGCCACGTACTCGGTCGGGTTACGACTCCATCTGTGTTATCGTGGACTGATTGACGAAAACAACTCATTTTCTTTCTGTTAGAACCACGTACCGCATGGCAGATCTAGCCAAGCTGTATATGGAGCAAATCATGTGCCGTCATGGAGTCCTGAAGAGGATAGTTTCAGACCGAGGTACCCAGTTTACCTCTAATTTCTGGAGGAAGCTGCATGAAGCTATGGGTACACGACTAGATTTTAGCTCCGCCTACCACCCGCAGACTGATGGACAAAGAGAAGGACAAACCAAATTTCGGAGGACATGTTGAGAGCTTGCGCCTTGAAACATGAGCGTAGTTGGGATAGGAGCTTGCCGTACGCTGAATTCTCCTATAAAAACAGCTACCAGGCCAGTTTGAAGATGTCACCTTTTGAGGCATTGTATGGTAGACGGTGTAGAACGCCGTTGTTTTGGAATGAGACCGGATAGAACCAAGTGTTTGGACCCGAAGTGCTACAAGAAGCTGAGAAGCAAGTCCGAACAATACGGGAGAACTTGAAGGCTGCTCAGTCACGATAGAAAGGCTATGCGGACAATAGGCGAAGGAAATTGACTTCCGAAGTAGGAGACTTCGTATACCTTAAGGTATCGCCTATCCGAGGCCAACGACGTTTCAACGTCAAAGGCAAGTTAGCACCTCACTACATCGGACCCTTTAAGATTTTGGCAAGCGAGGAGAAGTAGCCTACCAACTAGAGCTCCCAATGCACCTATCCGACGTGCATGACGTGTTTCACGTATCCCAGCTCAAGAAGTGCTTGAGAGTTCCAGAAGAACAAGTACCGATGGATGAGCTTGAGCTTCAAGAGGATCTAACCTATGTAGAGCACCCAGTCAGAATTTTGGACGTGAAGGAGAGGGTCACGAGGAACAAAGTGATCCGTTGGTACAAGGTACAATGGAGCCATCACACAGAAGCTGAAGCCACATGGGAGCGTGAAGAAGACATCAAGACAGAATTCCCTCATCTATTCTCCACTAGCGAATTCGAGGGCGAGATTCAATTTAAGGGGGGTAGATTTGTAACACCCTCAATTTCATAATCATGTATGCATACATATTTCATGTAGAGAAACATTTTAAAAGAAGTAGAAACAGAGAAAGAATAAAAAAGATAGCCAAAAAGAGCCAAATCCAATCCACAGAGAGCGCCGAATATAACTCCCGCGGCCCGCTAGCCACGTGGTATCTTCGGAGCTCATCCCCGCAAAGGGGGAGAGGTCCACCGCTAAACTGGCTACCTGGCAGGCTCGGGGCTTGTCTCTGCGGAGGAGCGAGGTCAGCCCCGCAGGACACGTGTCGCCTTCGGAGCTAGTCACTGCGGAAAAGAGAGGACCAGCCACGCGGGACACGTGTCGCTCTCGGAGCTCACCTCCGAGAGGTCCAGCCCCACCAGACACATGTCACCCTCGGAGCTCACCTCTGAGAGGTCTGGCCCCGCCAGACACGTGTCACCCTCGGAGCTCACCTTCGAGAGGTCCGACACTACTGGACACGTGTCGCTCTCAGAGCTTGCCTCTGGGAGGTCCGGTCCTATTAGACACGTGTCATCCTCAGAGCTCACTTCCGAGGAGAAGGTACTGCAGGACACGCGTCAGCCTCGGAGCTTACCTCTGAGAGGTCCCGCTCTGCTTGACATGTGTCATTCTCGGAGCACATCTCCGAGAAGAAGGGAGGTCCGACACTGATGGACACGTGTTGACCTCGGAGCTCATTCCGGAGCAGAAAGGAAGTCCGACGCTGTTAGGACATGTGGCACTACTTGAGCCCACCTCCGAAGAGAGGGGAGGTCCGGCACTAACACGTGACACATTCGGAGCTACCTCCGAAGAGCGGAGAGGTCCGGCACTAGCACGTGGCATTCGCGGAGCTCGTCTCTGGAGAGAGAGGAGGTCCTGACCGACCAGACATGTGGCACACGCAGAGCTCGCCTCTGAGAGAGAGGGAGGTCCCGCCCGCCAAGACGCGTGGCACACGTGGAGCTCGCCTCTTAAGAGAGGGAGGTCTCGCCCGCCTGACACGCGGCACAACCGGAGCCCGCCTCTGCGGAAAAAGGAGGCCCGGCCTCCGCTGGATACGTGGCGCCTCCGGAGCTCATCACCGAGAAGGTGACGAGATTTGAAGCGGTTTTTCTTATGAACGTGCAGGAATACCGACACGTAAGGAAACTGACACGAATTCCACGTTGCTACCGCACCAAATCAATTGAAGATAAGTTGTTAAGATCCAAAAAATTTGAATAGGGCTCTTATTCAAATTCCGATCAGAGTAGGCCTCTTATAAATAGTGTGGCGGACCGGAATCCGCTCATCCCGGATCGCAGAGGGTGGTGCCGCGCGATGCGACACCCGACAGAACACGTCATAAGAACACATTATACTACATGGGAAAAACAAACTGAATGTACAAAGTAGTACACTTCTCAGTTACAAACTAGGGTCTTTATTACACAGCGGAAGTTTCTTTTATACAACTCATGCCCGCCTATCTAGCAAAAGTGGTTGCCCAGCCCTAGGGCAACCCACACTAGCTGCACTCCTCAGCTCAGCGCGGCGTGTACGGCTCCCACTCAGCCGTGGTCCCCGACGGAGGGTAACCCTCGCCGGTGGACTCGTACTCCGAGTCCGTGGGTGGCTCCTCACCTGAAAAACACTTAAGCAGCAACCGTGAGCACGAGGCTCAGCAAGGCTTAACCGACTCACCTAAGCATGAAACTCTACATGAGGTGTACCATGACATAGGATAGCAATGTTGCAGCAAATGGACACGCCTACAAGTTCATCCTTAGTTCATCTTTTAGCAACAAGTTAACGGTTCATGAAGCTGAAATTTAGTGAGCAATATTTGGTGGTACACATGTAACAATACAATTATATCATAACAGCAATATTGAATCATAACATTTCATTCATTAGTCTACGTTACGACGCAGTGAACAAGCGGTACTCGTCACCGCGAGGGACGGCGAATCGACTCGATATACACCTGCTGGGAAACCCAAAGAGCACGTCACGTACGCCCATCCGTGGAGCTGCACAGCACGCTCACTCGATGTCGTACGGGACAACCATTCACCCAACAGCCCAAACGTCGAACCGGTCGCACCGAAACGAGCAGGAGGTTCCCCACACGGAGCATCTCTCTATGCCCGTTGGCAGATTTCCACCTTTCTGCCCTCAGCCTACACCTATAAATCGGTGTGTTATGCCTCGACGCCCGGAGGTTTAGGCTACATCGGTTTATCGGGGCCCATATTTCCGATATGCCTTCGGTACGTTCAATACTTGTTCAGCAGGGCCGCACACGGATCGGTCCTCAATCGACACGGGCAGGGCTGCGCACACAAGACTTCCTCTTGCTGCGCCCTAGCCCCTGCCTAGTCTCATTTTCATTACTAAAGTGATCTCGCGTCACTCAACCGAACCCGTGTGTCCCAATGCCTATCTCGTGAGTAGATTCCAACTACTCGACTTGTACCGAAGTCCTACGACTCATTAAGCATAGCCTGTGTACTCGAGGTCTTAGACACTACCCTCACTCTTAGGGAAAAATTCTGGTTATGCAAGTGGGGTTCCATCCATCTTATACCTAATGCACAAACATACTTCATATGACACATGTAAACAAAGTAAAACTTATAAAAAGGTTAATGCAAACCGGGGCTTGCCTTGTTGCTGCTGGTCAGTAGTTAGTTCTTCGTCCGGGAGAACGAAGTCCAGAACCTCCGGGGCTTCCTCGCCTTCAGCGACTACACGTTATTGAAATACTACATGTTAATGAATATGCAAACAAGTTTGTTGTAATACTACTGCTATTAGTGCTAATAACCAGTCTCTAATACCTGGAACTCTGTTTAAGAATTTAAAGATGAACTGGTGTTGGTGGTTTGGCTTAGACTTAATCACATGGTTAAGTGTTAAGTAGTTTGCCCCCTTTTCCATATTAATCCCTCAAGTGGTTAAACAGGACAGGGGTGATCCAGAGCTCCAATGGAGCTGAGAATTTTTGTGTGAGTCCCTTGTCACAAGAAAACTTTCTGGACCAAACACTAGCACTTTTCATGGAGTGGTTTGCTCAGAATAATTCTCTTGGCAAATAAGCAAAGAAGAATTAATTCTGAGGTAATACCCCTGTTCATGCCCAACTTAGTGAACTACAATTTCAATTATAGCTCATAGAGTTTGCATGAATTTTCCTAATATTTTTGGAGCTAAGATTTGCCCATAACTGAATTTCCAAGTTTAGGAAATTTTCTGAAAATGTTTCTGTATTCAAATGAACACAGAACCTTCAAATTTGAATTTCTCTGAACAAATCAACTCCAAATGGTCTGAAACTTTTACAGGGGTTCACTAATATCCTAAAGAACATTGTGGCAAAATTTGGGGATTTTTCGATGCACCAAACTCCCTCTAAAATTCTTTTGCTGAAAAGATTTAAAGAATTTTCCAGATTTAAATAATAGATTTCATACAAATTGGGTTGTATATTTGGATAGAGCTATGCAAGATGAATCCAACCCAATTTGAATCACTAAATTTGGAGTTTCCTAGTAAAAGTTATGGGGTTCTAAAGTTTGAACTAAAACTGGAAATTCCAAAAATGTTTAAATCCTGCAGGTGGGTCCACCGCACACGTGTCGACCGCTGGAGCCGAGCCACACGGGGCCACAGACTCCTTCCCGCGCGGCCGCACTGGATCCTGGACCACAGAGAATCCCGCACGCTACCTCCAGCCGCTGACACGTGGGGCCTCCCCCTTCTTCCTCCTCCGGCCACCCGCGCAATCCCGCCGCCGAGCTCGCCGGAGCTCTCGCCGGAGAGGGGTTCCGGCCTTCGGAACTTGCTGATTCTCGCCGCCTGTGCCTAACTCGACTCAGAGAACACGCTGGTGCCCTCACCGGAGCTTGGCAACGGCCGGAACAGTGCTCCCGACGGCAACAGCGGCCGGGGGCTCACCGGCGATGTCAAACTCAGCATCCCCTGCACCTTTTTCGATGCGGTTTGCTCGGGGAGCTCCTCTGACACCCGCTTATCACGGATATGGGCACTGATCTCTGTGGAAACAGCTGCAACTACGACCTTACCGGTGACCTAGACCGGAAATCGGCGCCGATGCAAAAAGCTCGAAGAACATCGCCCATACTCGATGAAACTCGATGATTCCTGATCTCAGAGACGTGAGGGCGAGTCTAGATCATATCTTTAGCTCGGCCTAAGGATTGGTGGCTTACTTGCTGCTAATTTCCGTATTTCGCGTGGTTTGGTTCTAAACACCCCGACACACTAATCCCCCAAATTCTCTGCCGACCGTGCGAGAGAGAGGGCGAGGTCAGTACGGTGGTGATCTGTACCTCGAGGCGGTGCTTTCATGTGTTATTTGTCGGGCACGAGAGTGCCTGGGTTGCTCGGACGCCGGCGACCAGAGAGCGGCGAGGAACAAGTTTGCGCGCGGGGCGATTGTGGGAGGGGGAACGCTGGGACAGCCAGGGCACCGTGAAAACAGCCGAGCGAGCGTCGCGCTGGCGTGGTGACTCCGCGCTTTCACTGTGCAGTGGCCGCGTTGGGACGGGGTCGACCCCGTGCGTTGTCGCCCGCGGGGGTGTTCGACCTCGTGCCTAAGTCGGTTTGGTTCTCAGGGTGGCTGACTAGTGGGCCCTCTTCTCCCCTCTAATTCCTTCTCCCCCTTCCTGTTGTAAATATCCCAGCTACTGAACATTGAATGGGAGACTTAGCCCCCAAGTCTTGGTTTGAATTTGAGTTTTCAAATTCAAACTTTGTTTGGTTAAATTTGCTTCATGTTTAAACTGAAGTTCAAATTCAGTTTTGAATTATTGCAAATTTAGCTCCCGACAAGATAAACTCCAATAGGGATGAAAATTGGTGGGCTAACTCAAAAAAATGTGCTGAGTTTGAATATGAAGCTAACTTTTGAATTTGGGTGATGAAAGTTGCTGCAATTTGAATTTACATTCAAATTGGCCTCTTTTTCAAATAACCCAAAAAGTGCCTCAAAAAGTGTTGGATTTCTATGAAACTTGGACTGAACCTTTCCAAGACTTTTCGAGTCCTAGGGGTGAGCTCAACCTCTCAAGTTCATGTGTAGAAACCCTACTTTGTGAAAGTGAAGGTTTCCCCATCTAATTACCCTTTTGATGGAGGTTACTTGCTCTTCACCCTTTTTCCTAAGATATCCACAATAAAAACTGTGGTGTAGTGAGGTGAAGCAAAATTTTTGCAAGTCCCTTTTATTGGGCTTTTACATCCCTCCCCCCTTAAAAGAATCTCGTCCCGAGATTACAAAAGAAGAGATAGCGATGTAATAGGGACTTACCCGTGTTGAGAAGCCATGAACTCCGGGTAATTTGAGCGAAGGAACCCTTCGCTCTCCCACGTCGTTTCCACAGCGGTGTGGTTGCTCCAGAGGATCTTGTAGAACCACAACGTTCTACTACGCGTGGTTCGGGCTTTCTCATCAAGGATTTCCACCGGATACTCATCATATGTTAAATCCGGTTTCAGCTCGCTGATGTCTTCGGTAGGAACAGCAGCTGTATGCTTCAAACATTTTCGCAGTTGCGACACATGGAAAACATCATGGACACCAGCCAGGGATGCCGGTAGCTCCAATCGATACGCTGCTGGTCCACACTTCTCGGTGATAGCATAGGGTCCAATGAAACGGGGAGCGAGCTTCCCCTTCACACCGAACCGGTGCACGCCCTTCATCGGAGACACGCGGAGGTACACGTGTTCCCCAACGTCAAAGTGCAATGGTCTACGCCTCTTATCAGCGTAGCTCTTCTGCCGGGATTGAGCGGCCTTCAAGTTAGCTTGAATCGCCCAAACACGCTCTTTGGCGTCCTTCACCACATCAACCCCGAATGTGACCCTTTCACCGGACTCGCACCAATTTAAGGGGGTGCGGCATTTACGACCATAGGGAGCTTCGTAGGGTGCCATCTTGATACTCGCCTGATAACCGTTGTTGTACGAGAATTCCGCCAATGGTAGGTGATCATCCCAGTTCCTACCATGGTGGATAGCACATGCTCTCAACATGTCTTCCAGAACTTGATTCACCCTCTCTGTCTGGCCATCTGTCTGAGGGTGATAGGCGGAGCTCCTGATCAACTTGGTACCCAATGCAGCGTGTAGCTGCTCCCAAAAGCGAGATACAAATAATGCACCTCGATCTGAGACAATGGTCTTGGGTACCCCGTATAGGCATAGAATCTTCGCTGTGTATAGCTCCGCATATTTGCCGGCACTGTAACGTGTATTCACCGGAATGAAGTGAGCCGTCTTGGTTAACCGATCAACGATTACCCATATGGAATCATGCTTGTTGGATGTTAGGGGTAATCCCACAATGAAATCCATGCTCACATCTTCCCATTTCCATGCCGGGATCTTCAGGGGTTGCAACAGCCCTGATTTCTTCATGTGATCAGCTTTCACTCGTCTACACGTATCACACTCGGATACGTACTTCGCTACCTCCCGCTTCATCCGTTTCCACGAAAATTTCTTTTTCAAATCTTGGTACATCTTGTTGCTGCCCGGATGAATGGAGTATTTAGACAAGTGAGCTTCATCGAGGATCTTTTTCCTCAACTCCATATCTCGGGGTACGACTATGCGGTCATTAAACCATAGCGTCCCCTCATCATCCTTCCAGAAACACTTGATCTCTCCATTGTCTATCCGTCTCCGGAGATGTGCCATGCCTTTATCCGTCTTCTGAGCTGCAATGATGTCCTCCCTAATAGTAGGGATGAGGGCAAGGTTGTACAGCAATCCATAAGGAACCAAGTATAAACTTGTCTCTTCCTCCTCCACCGGTGTAATGGTGAGGTGATGGACATGTGATTTCCGACTCAGCGCGTCGGCAACCACATTCGCCTTGCCGGGGTGGTAGTGGATCTCAATTTCATAGTCTTTGATTAATTCTAGCCACCTCCGTTGCCTCATGTTCAGCTCCTTCTGGGTGAAAATGTATTTTAAGCTCTTGTGGTCGGTGTAGAGATGCACCAGATTCCCCAGGAGATAGTGCCTCCACATTTTCAGCGCCAAAACCACTGCAGCAAGCTCAAGATCATGCGTGGGATAATGCTGCTCATGGTTCCGAAGTTGGCGTGAGCCATATGCGACCACACGTCCTTCCTGCATCAACACGCAGCCTAGCCCGATACCGGACGCGTCACAATACACGTCGAAGGGCTTTGTTGTATCTGGCTGAGCTAATACCGGGGCTGTTGTGAGATGCTTCACCAATGCTTGGAACGCTCCTTCACACGCCTTGTTCCAAACATACTTCGTCCCTTTCTTCAGCAATTCTGTCATCGGCTTAGCGAGCTTGGAGAAACTTGGAATGAATCTCCTGTAGTATCCCGCTAACCCGAGGAAACTTCTGACTTCATAAACTGAAGTGGGAGCTTTCCATTTCAGCACTTGCTCAATTTTGCTTGGGTCAACCGCAATGCCTTCCGCTGAGATGATATGTCCCAAGAATGGCACTTGGCTGAACCAAAACTCGCATTTGCTGAACTTGGCGTAGAGCTTATGGTCCCGCAATCGTTGAAGAACGATTCTCAAGTGTTCGGCATGTTCGGCTTCTGTCATGGAGTAAACCAAGATATCGTTGATGAACACTACCACGAACTTGTCCAGCTCCGGCATGAACACCGAGTTCATGAGATACATGAAATGGGCTGGAGCGTTCGTGAGACCAAAGGACATGACGAGATATTCATATAGTCCATATCTCGTCGAGAAGGCCGTCTTCGGGATATCCTCCGCCTGGATCTTGATCTGGTGATATCCAGAGTGAAGGTCCATCTTTGAGAACACACTTGCACCCACAAGTTGATCAAACAATATGTCGATGCGGGGCAGTGGGTACTTATTCTTGATGGTGACGGCGTTGAGCGGCCGGTAGTCCACACACATCTCAGGGTTTCATCCTTCTTCTTTACAAACAGCGCCGAGCATCCCCAAGGCGAGGAACTCGGCCTAATGAAACCCTTGCTCAACAGATCATTGAGCTGTTCTTTCAGTTCAGCCAGCTCATTTGGAGCCATCTTGTATGGTCTACGTGATATGGGCGTAGTCCCGGGTGCGAGCTCAATCTTGAACTCGACATCCCGCTCAGGTGGCATGCCCGGTAGATCATCCGGGAACACGTCGGGATACTCCCGGACTACGGGGATGTACTCTAACTTGAGAGATTCAGTATTGTTGATTTATGAAACCTCCCGGACTGGATTATCTAATAGGAGGGACTGCGGACGGTGTAATGGGGAATTGAGGTGAACCGTCCGTGATAGGGTTTCCAGGACAGCGCCATGGTAGCTTAGCCATGACATTCCCAAGATTGCATCAATCTTCTGCCCCCCTAGGATAATCATAGTGGTGGGATATATCTTCCCACCTAAGCACAGTGGTGCCTTTGGAACCATCATCGTTGCTGAAATCTTTCCTCCCGGTGAGCAGATCATATATGAATACTCGGTTGGAAAGGCTTCCAGCTGATGCTTAACCACGTACGATGCACTTATAAAGTTGTGGGTTGCACCAGAATCAAAAAGTATGACGATGGCTTGATGGTTGAGAGTAAACGTACCCGCCAGCACGTTGTCTCCCTCTGGGGCGTCCTCATTGTCGAGGTTGCGGACACCCCCAGTCCGCTGACCAACCTTCTTCACCGGAGGTCGGCCTCAAGCACCGCCCTGGAAATGGGCTTGCCTGCTGCTCTGCTGCCCCTGGGGACAGTCCTTCGCGAAGTGGCCCGCCTGGCCACACGTGAAGCAGGTGAAATGGGGCGGTCCCCCGCTGATCGGTGGACGGAATCCCGGGGCGCGTTGTGGCGGTGGAAACGCCCGGGGTACCGTCTGCTGCTGCTGTTGCTGTCTTGGTGGTGGCATCGGCGGACGGAACGAGGGTGACTGGAAAGAACGTCCCCCGAACCGTTGAGGTCGCGCCGGTGGATGCCACTGCTGCCCGTATGGTGTCCGATACACCATACGGTACTTCTGTGGCGCGCCACCACCGCTGCTAGGTGGAGTGCTGCGCTTCCTCTGCTCAGCTGCCAACTCCTGCTGAGCATCCTCTTGCATAATCGCGGCATTGACTAGGTCGTTGAAAGTGCCGCGATTCCACTGAAAAAGGTGCATCTTCATTTCGGGGTGTAATCCCCGATAGAAGTGCTCCCGCTTCTTCTCCTCGGTGGAGATGTAGTATGACGCATATTGCGCCAGATGGTTGAAGGCACGGGAGTATTCATGAGCACTCCTCCCGCCCTGCTTCAGTTCCAAGAATTCTTGGAACTTCCTCTTCATGATTCCGGGAGGAATGTGATAGGCGCGGAACGCCTCCCGGAACTCTTGCCATTCCACGGCATGGCCAGCCGGACGTGAGGCGACATAATTCGCCCACCACGCACCAGCTGCACTGTGGAGCTGCTGTGCTGCGAACAGGGTCTTCTGCCGCTCCGTACATTGGAGCAGCCCAAACTTGGACTCGATGGTCCGCAGCCAGTTGTCAGCCTCCAGTGGTTCTTCAGCTTCGGTGAACACTGGAGGGTGCGTACTCATGAAATCCGAGTACGGCACTTCACGGGGCTCACGAGGCCCTCTATCTTGACGTCCCCCCGCCTGGGACGTATTCTGCATGATCGTGCGGAGCAGGTCGGTCTGCTCCTCACGACCTCCCACCAGTGCCGCTATCACATCCGCTAGAGTAAGCGGAGGCGGCGGTGGTGGCTGCTGCTGCGGGGTGCTGTCGTAGGGCGGTGGCTGGGAGTTGTCACCTCCCTGTTGGCTAGAGCTACCAACCTCGTGCGTGGTCCTAGTATGAACCATCTGCAGCCACACGACAATAATCATCAGTCCCGCAACATTTTGCATGCAGTCCAAAGAAAATAGGCGTAAAACATAATGACAATAATTCATGCGATACATCTCGTATGTAGATAATGTAATAACTTTGCACAAGCTACACCATTACCAGACCAAACACAAGCTAGTTCAATCCAACTTGATGAACCCCCTCTTTGGAAGCTCAACATAACTAGGTTTGGTCACTACGAGACATTACTATCGCTTTGTCATCACGTATACCACCCTTAGGGCACAACACCCTCTCCAATGAGTTCAACTGTCATTCTTCTGTCAGAATGACCAGTTTCTACCTATTCCAAGTTTTGATCTGGTTCTGGGCAGTTTCACGACTCAAGTTGAATACCAAAGTTAAAGTCAACTTCAGTATATTTCCAACGAGTATTCATTTGCCCCCAGATCAGCTTTGGTTAAAAAGTTATGCTAATTCAAAGTCAGCAGCATTTCTGGAAGAATTTTAACAGCACCTCCCTTGGAAAGTTGCTGTTTTCAATTCGAGTTTCCACTGAACTCTGTGCTGAAACATCAGAAACTTTGAATTGCAAAGATGTCACACATCTTCTTCCCTTTCAATGGATGTATCATATGAAAATTTTTAAATTTTTCTACTGGGATTTATGTTTGAAAAATAGAACAGTCGAGAGAATGTTTTACTCTGTCCTGGTTCTGGACAGTTTACATTCCTCTGGGATTTAAGCCATCCCAAGGTGAGTTTCAGCTCTGGAAGTCTACAACAAAGTTGTAGAGTACTTAAATACCTTTCCAGAACTATATAGCACACCTCTCTGGGCTAAAATACCTGTGAGTTATGCCCTGTTGAAAATCAGCAAACTTGCTGTCCAAAACAGAACACTCTGTTTTTCAGTCTTTTTGAAACTACCTTCATCACTATCCCATTCTTATACCCAACCATGGTCCTAAATGTTGAACCTATAGACTTTAATTCCTTGTTATCATTATTTTCATGCATATGCCTACAATAACTCGGTACTACGTTCCTCACAAAAGAAAATCCTAACCGGATCATACCGGCATATACGTCTCAAGTGTGGCACTAAACGGTCTCTCGCACACGTTTTCTACAAGGATACATACGTTATGTAAGTGCATCTAGGATATCCCTTGTGGGTTTTGGCTAATTGATGACGAACATATGAGATTCTAATGAAACTATTAAGATGATTGCAGGATAAACAAAGTGAACTGGCTCGGCACACACACAAAAAGGTGAAAAATAGAGTGGTGCCCGAAAAGGAAGAAGTTAGTGGAATTTAGAGAAGCAAAGTAGATATAAATGTATAGGTTGTGTGTGAGAGAGACACATCCCAAGAGCTCATGACTTTGCGTAGGGGTAAGGGGTTTAAAAATCAACTAAAATCCACTGAAAAACCGGACTAGTCCGTTCATGGACCGGACTAGTCCGTTTAACTTTCTAAAAGACGCAAACATAGAGCACCGGACTAGTCCGCCTTGTGAACCGGACTAGTCCGGTCAGGTCACTGGAACGCAACCGGACAAGTCCGGTTTTAGACCGGACTAGTCCGGTCATGTCTCTGTTGTCCTCCTTAGAGGACTACGGACTAGTCCATCCAGCAACAGGACTAGTCCGCTAAAGTTTCTGAAAACCCATCTAACATAGTACCGGACAAGTCCGGTTTGTGGACCGGACTAGTCCGGTTAACCCACTGGAAGTAGGCCGGACAAGTCCGATCATATACCGTACTAGTCCGGTAGTAGGTTTAACAACGGAAACTTTTTGGAAAAGCCTATAAAAAGAGGTCCTTCGGCTTTTCCCTAAGAAGACACGACTCATATTGTCAAAAGCTGAAACCCTAGCGCCGCCACCTATCCCAAGAGCCCAAAAACACATCTCCCCACACATCTAAGGTGCAAAAAGGTGAAGATCAATAAAATACTTGGATTTGGGATTGGGAGATCGTCGTTCCTTCGTTGTGAGCTCTTGGGGTTTGATCTCTCTACACTCATATTCTGCATTGTAATCTTTTTGAGTGTATTTGATCAACTTCTCATTGTAATTCTTGTGGGAGCACTCAACGTGTGAGGTTGCCCCATAAAAACGGTGATTACACTTGATAGTGAAGTCAAGTCGGCCTGTGTGGTGACTTGATGAGGGAAAGGGTTGGGAACCCGGCTCTGTGTGAGCTTCCTCAACGAGGACGTAGATCTCTTGGTGAGATCGAACCTCGGTAAAAATTCGTGTCTTTTGTCTCTCATTTGTTTTACATCTTGACACATTAGATTACTAGTTTGCTAGTTATCGTTTGAGTTCTTTACGAGTTTGCACGTGCATACATACTATAAATTTAAGTTATAAAAACTGTTGTTCTTATTCCGCTGCTATAAGATAAAAACTTGTGAGACACACTTAATCAACTCAAACAATTCAGCACACCGGACTAGTCTGCCCACACAACCGGACTAGTCCGGTCAGTCAAATTTCTGACAACTTTATTAAGTGTGCAGGAATTCTTTAAAGGCCTATTCACCCCCCTCTAGGCCATATTCAATTGGTATCAGAGCCAAGTTCTCCATCAACGAGACTCACATCTCGGAGAGATCAATGGCCTCTGAGAAGAACAACAATATCCCGAAGACGAGCAACAACGATGAGGAGCAAGAAGCCAAAGCCTTCGATGTGCTGAAAGAAAACCCACATGACGATGAAGAAGTGAGGCAGCTAAAAGCACTCCTGAGAAAGAAACTGCTGGCACAAAAAGGAAAAGAGGAAGAAAAGACGATGGGGAGTGGTCATCACGACTACTCCCGGTATCCTTACAACTACAACCGACTCAATTCAAATAATCATTATCTCTCTATTCCTATGGGAAGGCCTCCACAGTTTGATGGAAGTGACTACACCATGTGGAAGTACAACATAAAGATGCATCTGATATCCCTGAACCATAGTCTGTGGCACATTGTTTGCACAGGCATCGACATTCCGGACACGGATGATGAACTCACCCCAGAACAAGAACAGGAGATTCACAGAAACGCACAAGCCGTCGCCGTGATCACATCATCACTAAGCAGAGAGGAATTCACAAAGATCGATGGGTTAGAAAGTGCAAAAGAAATCTGGGATACCCTCAAGACAGCTCACGAAGGAAATAGGTCAGTTCGTGAAGCCAAAATCGAAATGCTTGAGGGAGAGTTGGGAAGATTTGCTATTGAAGAAGGCGAATCACCTCAAGACATGTACAACCGGATGAAAGCACTCATCAACAGAATTCGTGCTTATGGAAGTAAGAAATGGACAGATCACGAAGTGGTCAAAAGGATAATTAGAGCCTTCATGCCAAGAAATGTCACACTTTGCTCAATGATTAGAGAAAGCCCCGGGTTTCACAAAATGACTCCCGGTGAGTTATTGGGAAAGATCATAAATCATGAAATGATGGAGAAAGAGGCTCAATACGTCAAAGACTTAGCCGAGCTCACCTCTTCTAAAAAGAAAGAAGTTGCCCTCAAAGCAACGTGCAGACCCAAACTCAAAGAAACCTGTGAAGACCAAGACGATGGAGATACAAGCGACGAAAGCACCGATCTTGATGACGAAGAAATGGTACTCTTCATCAAAAAGTTCAAACGCATGATGAAGAGAAGACACGGCAACAATTCATATGAAGGCAAAAGAAAGGACAAAGGAAAATCCAAGGCTCGACGCACTTGCTACAACTGCGGAGAGTATGGTCACTTCATGGTGGACTGTACTTATGAGGAAAACAAAAAGAAGAAGGAAACAAGATCTCAAGAAAAGAAAAATTTCAGAAAAAGAAGACAAGCCCATCAAGCTCACATTGGGAAGGAGTGGGACTCAAACGACGAGTCCTCCTCCGATGAAGAAGAAGAGGTGGCCACAATCGCAGTCAAGAAACCAACTACGAGAGCCACACTCTTTCCAAACATGGGAGGACGAGACATGAACATCCACACTTTTCTTATGGCTAAGGAAGGCAAGAAAAAGGTTAGACTTACTCCTCCTATACTAAATTCCTCCATTGATGACTTTGATAGCTCTAGTGATAATGAAGAATTATTTAGAGGGCTAAGTAAAATTGCTTTAAAGAAAATGGAAATGTTGTCGAACGAAATCTTTGAAAAGGAAGAACTTGTCAACCGACAAGAAGATATGCTCATCCGTGAGAGGAAGAGATATCAAGAAGTTGAAAAGCTTCTTGAGCTTGAAAGAGAGAAGAATGAGTCACTTGAGTTAGAGCTAACCTTGAGTAAGGAGACTTACTCAAAGTTAGAGGACTCGCACATTGCAATCAAGGAAGAACTTGCTAACTTGTCAAAAGTTAACAAAATCCTTAAGATGCAAGTTGAGTCCGTCAAACAAAGTGACTCCTCTTCCTCCAAGAGCTCTTCCTCCAAAGATATGCGCTCGACAACAGTAAGAACCTGCACTTGCTCTAGTAAGAAGAATGTAATTTCTAATGCTTTAACCCCACATGACATGCATTCTTCTCAAAACGGCATCTTTGATAAGGAGAAGATCAAATATGCAAGAAGTGCATATATGATCACTAGACCTTCCAATGTCAAAGATGGACTTGGCTTCGACAGGAATAGACACATGTCTACCTCTAATCATGCTAAGAATAGAATCATTTTTGTTAAAGAAAAATCCCATGAATCTGAGCTACAAACATCATTCCATACATTTGATGCTTCTTATGTTCTCATGAAAAACAAGTATGGAAAAGTCATTGCTAAATATACAGGGCCACGCCACAAGAACTTAAAAACTTGTGTGTGGGTGCCCAAGACTCTTGTGACTAACCTGAGAGGACCCAAGCAAGCTTGGGTACCTAAAACCCAGAAATAATTCTGTTTTGCAGGCTTACTCCTCCGGTGGATCTAAGTGGGTGCTAGATAGCGGATGCACAAATCATATGACCGGAGAGAGAAGTATGTTTGTGGAATACGAGTGCAACAAGGATCCAAGTGAAGGAATATACTTTGGAGATAACAGCCAAGGAAAGGTCCTTGGTAGTGGTAACATTGAAATATCCTCTCAACACACCTTATCTAATGTTTTACATGTAGATTCTCTAGATTATAATCTTTTATCAATATCTCAACTATGCGACAAAGGTTACAACTGTTTATTCACTAATGAGGGTGTGACCGTCTTTAGAAGAAGCGATGGCTCGATTGCATTCAAGGGATTGTTGAAGGGAAAGCTTTATCTTGTTGACTTCAACAAAGATAAAGCCGAACTCAACACTTGCTTGGTTGCTAAGACCAACATGGGATGGCTGTGGCATAGACGGCTAGCCCATGTTGGAATGAGAAATCTGCAGAAACTTCTAAAAGGTGGTCACATCCGTGGTCTTAAGGATGTGGTTTTTGAAAAAGACAGGCCATGCAGCGCTTGTCAAGCAGGAAAATAGGTTGGAGCACCACACCCCGCCAAGAATGTGATGACCACCGCTAAACCGCTGGAACTTCTCCACATGGATCTCTTTGGTCCAATTGCGTACATCAGCATCGGCGGTAACAAATACGGTTTAGTAATTGTTGATGATTTTTCAAGATTTACCTGGGTATTTTTCTTGTATGATAAATCAGAAACTCAAGGAATCCTCAAGAAGTTCTTGAAAAGAGCTCAAAATGAATTCTCATCAAAAGTAAAGAATATCAGAAGTGACAATGGGACAGAATTCAAGAACACCCAAGTTGAAGAATATCTCAATGAAGAAGGTATAAAGCATGAATTCTCGGCACCCTATTCTCGTCAACAGAATGGGGTGGCCGAAAGGAAGAACCGAACATTGATCGAAATGGCGAGAACTATGTTGGATGAATACAAGACGTCAGACCAGTTTTGGGCAGAAGCGGTGAATACCGCTTGTCATGCCACAAATCGGTTGTACCTTCATCGACTTCTGAAGAAATCTCCATATGAGCTTCTCACGGGTAAAAAGCCTAACGTTTCTTATTTCAAAGTTTTTGATTGCAAATGTTTTATTCTGAACAAGAAACCAAGGGCCTCGAAGTTTGCTTCGAAGTCTGATGAAGGATTCTTGCTCGGATATGAATCGAACGCCTACGCCTATCGTGTCTTCAACAAAGTGTCCGGCCTTGTTGAAGTAGCGCGTGACGTATTGTTCGATGAAACTAACGGCTCACAAGTGGAGCAAGTCGATAAGTCTATGCTAGATAAGGAGGAAGCTCCATGTGAAGCGCTGAAGAAAATGGCACTTGGTGATATCCTACCACGAGAGGAGACACAAGATGAAGTTCAACAAGGAAGCAATGATCAAGGGGGAGCTCCTACAAAAGATCAAGTTGAGGAAGATCAAGAAAATCAAGATGATCATGGAAGCAATGATCTAGGGGGAGACATGACACATGAAGACAATGAAGAACAAACAACTATACAACATCCACACCCAAGAGTACATCGGTGTGTGCAAAGGGACCATCCTGTCAACAATATCATTGGAGATATTGCTAAGGGAGTAACTACTAGATCTCAAATTGCAAATTTTTGTGAACATTATTCTTTTGTGTCTTTTCTAGAGCCATACAGGGTAGAAGAAGCCTTAAGGGATCCAGGCTGGGTGATTGCGATGCAAGAGGAGCTGAACAACTTCAAAAGAAATGAAGTGCGGGAGCTGGTGGAAAGACCAAGGGCGAACATCGTTGGAACCAAATGGGTCTTTCGGAACAAACAAGATGAACATGGAGTAGTGACAAGAAATAAAGCAAGGAAGTCTATGGGGAGCAACCACCGGGGTTCGAAGATCAGAAGTATCCCAACCATGTCTATAAACTGCGTAAGGCTCTCTATGGCCTCAAACAGGCTCCTCGAGCCTGGTATGAGTGCCTTAGAGATTTTCTGATTCAAAATGGATTCAAAATTGGTAAAGCTGACTATACACTCTTTACTAAACATTTTGATTATCATTTATTCGTATGTCAAATTTATGTTGATGACATTATTTTTGGATCCACTAACAAGTCCTTCTGTGAAGAATTTAGCAAAATAATGACAGACAGGTTCGAGATGTCAATGATGGGTGAATTGAAGTTTTTCTTGGGATTTCAAGTGAAGCAACTGAGAGAAGGTACATTTATAAGCCAAACCAAATATACACAAGACATTCTCAAGAAATTCAATATGGACAAAGCCAAGCCCATCAAGACACCCATGGCCATCAACGGACATCTCGACCTCAATGAAGATGGTCCAAATGTGGACCAAAAGGTATATCGGTCCATGATTGGTTCCTTACTATACTTATGTGCATCTAGGCCAGATATTATGCTTAGTGTTTGCATGTGTGCAAGGTTTCAAGCCGCACCCAAAGAGTGTCACTTAATTGCTGTAAAAAGAATCCTAAGGTATCTTGTGCACACACCCAACCTGGGCCTTTGGTATCCCAAAGGATCCAAGTTTAACTTGATAGGGTACTCCGACGCTGACTATGCGGGATGCAAAGTCGATAGAAAGAGCACGTCAGGGACTTGTCAATTTCTTGGTAGGTCCCTAGTTTCTTGGTCATCTAAAAAGCAAAACTCCATTGCTCTTTCCACAGCGGAAGCAGAGTATGTTGCAGCCGGTAGTTGCTGTGCGCAACTGCTTTGGATGCAACAAACTCTTAGGGACTACGGCTACAATCTAAGTCATATCCCACTTCTATGCGATAATGAAAGTGCTATAAAGATTGCACACAACCCGGTAGAGCACTCAAGAACTAAGCTCATAGACATCCGTCATCACTTTCTTAGAGATCATTCATTAAAAGGTGACATAGCTATTTCACATGTTAGGACTGAAAAACAACTTGCAGATATTTTTACCAAACCATTAGATGAGAAAAGGTTCTGTGAACTAAGAAATGAGCTAAACATTCTTGACTCTCGAAATGTGGCTTGAAACATTGCATATCTGGTTGCAACTTAAATTGTTCCTTCGTACTGTCAAAAATGCTCCTCCTCTCCCTTGTACTCAGAAAACTATTCTTAATGAATAAATCTTGTGGATTATGACCATTGTTCGATTGTTGATTGCCTACTGGTCTTAATCACCAAGACTACTTGCAAAATTGTTGTCCTTGGATCACTAATAGTTATCTATATATA
This sequence comes from Neostapfia colusana, assembly GCA_030760725.1. NCBI lineage: Eukaryota > Viridiplantae > Streptophyta > Magnoliopsida > Poales > Poaceae > Neostapfia > Neostapfia colusana. Next base: position 67,023,416 of record JASWHV010000007.1, on the reverse strand, counting down.
TATCAAGTTTGTTGGAAACGGACTAGTCCAATTTCCAACCGGACTAGTCCGGACAGACAACAATTAGGTTAAACTCAGGGGTACCGGACTAGTCCGCTACCAGGACCGGACTAGTCCGGTCAGTCGCATATAGAAGCAGTCAGCCGGACCAAACACCTCCCTCTCCACTCATTAGCACTTTGCCTCACCCTCTCTCATAAACCCTAGCTCTCAAAGTGATTTTCGAGTTGAGCCCTCAAACTCGGAGTTTTCTCCGTGAAAAAGCCTCTTCTCGACGAGGGGATCCTACTTTCCGGACTCATCCGGACTGATTTCCACTCCTTCAACGCGAATCTTCAAATCTTGGTAAATCCCCCCAAAACCAAAATCTCAATTTTTCTAGCTCTAGCTAGTTTCCTTTGACCTCAAAAGGATGTACATTGCTTAAATAGATGTATTCCTACCATTTTCCTACCCTTGTATCCATAGATAGGAGATTTGCTTCAAATAAAACACTCAAGTTAGGGTTCTTATGCTAGGCCGGACTAGTCCGGCGTCCAGATGCGGACAAGTCCGGTCCACCGCACTAGTCCGCACTCTGAAACCGGACAAGTCCGGTCTCTGACAGCTGAACTGCTACATTCCCATTTGAAGTCAATAAGGTCTCCGTTTGCATCTAATCCTTAAACTCCTTGTCAGGCATAATGTCTTCAGGATCAGATGACAGCTCTTTTCACATTGACGAAGAAACTCAACGTGAAAGAGTGAGGAGAGCTAAGGAGGGAGTGATGAAGAAGAGACATGACGTCAATGCTCACTCTCCACCCTCCGACGACAATCTTCCTAAGAAGAGAAAAGTCATTATCAAAAGGCCTTAAAGGAAAGATGCTGCTGAGGGCTCATCAGGGCCAAGAAGAGTTCTCAATAAAGGGAAGGGACTTGCTAGTGGCCCCATTGGGCCCTTGAAATTGAAAAATCCCGTTCACCGCAACAGGCAGCCCTCAAGTGAAGATTTCACTGGAAAAGGGAATGAGCTAGCTGATAACTTCAGAAAGATTGAAGTGTATGGACGACCTAAACAATGTTCTGATCCTAGGTTCTGGAGCAACTTCCATGCAGACTACTACGAGCACGTGTACATGAAGATGAAGAATCCCGTAGTAGAGAGTCAATGGCTGAATGTTGACTACCTGAAGTCAAAGAAGTATCCCGCCTTTCGTGAGATGGTGGAGGCCTTAGAGAGGCACGGTCTGACGGACCTGCTATCCTTTGAGTATGACTGGAACAATGAAGTCATTACCCAGTTTTACTCCACTCTCTACTTTGCTCGGGATGATGGAGACAGTCTTACTTGGATGACTCATGGTTCAAGGTACAGTGTCACTTATGATGAATTTGCTAGGATTCTTCACCTCCAAAACACTTTGGATCATGAACTGGTCATTCATAATCTGAAACCCCTGGAGAAGGAGGAACTTGAATTTCTCTATGACACAAGGATGCCATATGTCCCTCCAACCATCAAATACCTAAAGCCCTTCTTCGTGGTTCTAAATAGAGTCTTGAGAAAGACGATAGCTCCGAAGGATGGAGATGCAGGAACTATACAAGGAACCTTGAGGACTCTCATGAAAGTCATTAGTGGGAGGAGACCATTCAATGTCTTTGAGTATATCTACAATGACATTGTGAACATCTCAATTACCCCCAATAGGTCCTGTGGATACGCACCTTATATCATGTACATGATTGAGAAGGTGACAGGACTCGAGTTTGTCAAGGATGTCAAGCATACGGGGTTGAAGCCGCAAAAACCCACCGAGTACACTCTCCCTCCGGCTCCAACTGCCCCGTCCTCTCCACCAGTGGAGAGGAGATCAAAGCAAGCTCATGATGACACTAGGTCTGCAGCTGCTCCTCCTGGTTCTCCACCTACTCAAGAATCATCTAGCGGCATCCTCAAGATGCTCTCCTCTATCTTTGCCTGCTGCCGTAAGATCGAAGACAGGCAACGCAAAGAAAAGCTTGCAAGGAAGAGACATCAACAGTACGTCAATGCAAACATCAAGTCTATCCGTGCAAAGCTTGAGATTGAGCCTGTTGGATCACCGCCTGCCTCCGAGGACTCAGAGGAAGATCCTGCTCCCGTGGATGATGAAGATGAAGATCAGACTGAGACTGACGGAGGAGGCAGCGATGAGTGACTTCCCTCAATTTTTCCCTTTTTGGTGTCTTGATGCCAAAGGGGGAGAGATTGAGATTAGACTTGGACTTATTTTTCTATCTAGTATTAGTCATTAAGATCTTGAGTGATCAAGGACATGTATCTATTTTTAAAATCTTGTAATGCACTATTTCTTTTCCTACGTGTGAAGTACTATGCTCTAATGCCCACTTACATGTTCACTACTGGTTGTCTTTAATTTAGCACATTTTATTTATCACACACCTGTGAGGCACCCCACCATAAGGTGTGTACATATGTGAGAAGTTTTTTGTGAATTCTTTATTGTTCTCATGTGTACGCACCTTATGAAAATCAACCTTTTATTCTCAATTGTGATATCTCAAATGGTTGTCATCAATCACCAAAAAGGGAGAGATTGCAAGTGCATCTAGGATATCCCTTGTGGGTTTTGGCTAATTGATGACGAACATATGAGATTCTAATGAAACTATTAAGATGATTGCAGGATAAACAAAGTGAACTGGCTCGGCACACACACAATAAGGTGAAAAATAGAGTGGTGCCCGAAAAGGAAGAAGTTAGTGGAATTTAGAGAAGCAAAGTAGATATAAATGTATAGGTTGTGTGTGAGAGAGACACATCCCAAGAGCTCATGACTTTGCGTAGGGGTAAGGGGTTTAAAAATCAACTAAAATCCACTGAAAAACCGGACTAGTCCGTTCATGGACCGGACTAGTCCGTTTAACTTTCTGAAAGACGCAAACATAGAGCACCGGACTAGTCCGCCTTGTGAACCGGACTAGTCCGGTCAGGTCACTGGAATGCAACCGGACAAGTCCGGTTTTAGACCGGATTAGTCCGGTCATGTCTCTGTTGTCCTCCTTAGAGGACTACGGACTAGTCCATCCAGCAACAGGACTAGTCCGCTAAAGTTTCTGAAAACCCATCTCACATAGTACCAGACAAGTCCGGTTTGTGGACCGGACTAGTCCGGTTAACCCACTGGAAGTAGGCCGGACAAGTCCGATCATATAACGGACTAGTCCGGTAGTAGGTTTAACAACGGAAACTTTTTGGAAAAGCCTATAAAAAGAGGTCCTTCGGCTTTTCCCTAAGAAGACACGACTCATATTGTCAAAAGCTGAAACCCTAGCGCCGCCACCTGTCCCAAGAGCCCAAAAACACATCTCCCCACACATATAAGGTGCAAAAAGGTGAAGATCAATAAAATACTTGGATTTGGGATTGGGAGATCGTCGTTCCTTCGTTGTGAGCTCTTGGGGTTTGATCTCTCTACACTCATATTCTGCATTGTAATCTTTTTGAGTGTATTTGATCAACTTCTCATTGTAATTCTTGTGGGAGCCCTCAACGTGTGAGGTTGCCCCATAAAAACGGTGATTACACTTGATAGTGAAGTCAAGTCGGCCTGTGTGGTGACTTGAAGAGGGAAAGGGTTGGGAACCCGGCTCTGTGTGAGCTTCCTCAACGAGGACGTAGATCTCTTGGTGAGATCGAACCTCGGTAAAAATTCGTGTCTTTGGTCTCTCATTTGTTTTACATCTTGACACATTAGATTACTAGTTTGCTAGTCATCGTTTGAGTTCTTTACGAGTTTGCACGTGCATACATACTATAAATTTAAGTTATAAAAACTGTTGTTCTTATTCCGCTGCTATAAGATAAAAACTTGTGAGACACACTTAATCAACTCAAACAATTCAGCACACCGGACTAGTCCGCCCACACAACCGGACTAGTCCGGTCAGTCAAATTTCTGACAACTTTATTAAGTGTGCAGGAATTCTTTAAAGGCCTATTCACCCCCCCCTCTAGGCCACATTCACGTTGTTAGTACCTGCAGAAGACCACACAATAATGGTGCACTCACTGGTTATTAATTTCAGGCAGTTCCATATTTGAAAGTAAATACAAGCGCCTGTATCATTGTCATACGGCCGTCCTTGAGCTAAGTCACGTCTCAAGGCACGTGATCGTGTTTCAACACCACACGACGGGGAACCCGAGTATGTCATGAACGGGTCGTCACGGTTGGGGAATGTTATCAACCCAACAGATACCACCTACTGCCCTGCTGGGCACGCCGATGGCAAGCACTGTGTATGTCCTCCTGGGCTATTTCCAGACGAACACACTCTCGCGTTACTAACCACGCGATGGGGTCTCCACTTTCTTGCCTAATGCACGCTAGGGATCAGCGTTTCATATGAACTCAGGAACATGAAGAGTCCAAGAGTTTCATATTGACATCTCACACCAAGCTGTGAGATCAATCCCTGAACCACGTTCCTCGTCAGGGGGAGCTAACCGAAATTGAACCGCTTTCGGTGGTGTTCCTTACCATACTTACCAGAGCGTAGGTGCGTCGTTACATAATTGAAATTCAGAATTATAACAAATAAGTTAGTCTTTGCCACTTTAAGTAACTATTCTAGTATAGTCCTTACTTGGGCAACTACCGAATCCTCACCGTAACCTAAGTTTTCCCGTAATATAGTCCTTAAGTACTGTGCTATCCCCAATGCAGCTCTGATACCAGGCTGTGGCGGACCGGAATCCGCTCATCCAGGATCGCAGAGGGTGGTGCCGCGCGATGCGACACCCGACAGCACACGTCATAAGAACACATTATACTACATGGGAAAAACAAACTGAATGTACAAAGTAGTACACTTCTCAGTTACAAACTAGGGTCTTTATTACACAGCGGATGTTTCTTTTATAAAACTCACGCCCGCCTATCTAGCAAAAGTGGTTGCCCAGCCCTAGGGCAACCCACACTAGCTGCACTCCTCAGCTCAGCGCAGCGTGTACGGCTCCCAGTCAGCCATGGTCCCCGACGGAGGGTAACCCTCGCCGGTGGACTCGTACTCCGAGTCCGTGGGTGGCTCCTCACCTGAAAAACACTTAAGCAGCAACCGTGAGCACGAAGGCTCAGCAAGGCTTAACCGACTCACCTAAGCATGAAACTCTACTTGAGGTGTACCATGACATAGGATAGCAATGTTGCAGCAAATGGACACGCCTACAAGTTGATCCTTAGTTCATCTTTTAGCAACAACTTAACGGTTCATGAACTGAAATTTAGTGAGCAATATTTGGTGGCACACATGTAACAATACAATTATATCATAACAGCAATATTGAATCATAACATTTCATTCATTAGTCTACGTTACGACGCAGTGAACAAGCGGTACTCGTCACCGCGAGGGACGGCGAATCGACTCGATATAGACCTGCAGGGAAACCCAAAGAGCACTTCACGTACGCCCATCCGTGGAGCTGCAAAGCACGCTCACTCGATGTCGTACGGGACAACCTTTCACCCAACAGCCCAAACATCGAACCGGTCGCACTGAAACGAGCAGGAGGTTCCCCACACGGAGCATCTCTCTATGCCCGTTGTCAGATTTCCACCTTGCTGCCCTCAGCCTACACCTATAAATCGGTGCGTTATGCCTCGACGCCCGGAGGTTTAGGCTACATCGGTTTATCGGGGCCCATATATCCGATATGCCTTCGGTACGTTCAATACTTGTTCAGCAGGGCCTCACACGGATCGGTCCTCAATCGACACGGGCAGGGCTGCGCACACAAGACTTCCTCTTGCTGCGCCCTAGCCCCTGCCTAGTCTCATTTTCATTACTAAAGTGATCTCGCGTTACTCAACCGAACCCGTGTGTCCCAATGCCTATCTCGTGAGTAGATTCCAACTACTCGACTTGTACCGAAGTCCTACGACTCATTAAGCATAGCCTGTCTACTCGAGGTCTTAGACACTACCCTCACTCTTAGGGAAAAATTCTGGTTATGCAAGTGGGGTTCCATCCATCCTATACCTAATGCACAAACATACTTCATATGACACATGTAAACAAAGTAAAACTTATAAAAAGGTTAATGCAAACCAGGGCTTGGCTTGTTGCTGCTGGTCAGTAGTTAGTTCTTCATCCGGGAGAAGGAAGTCCAGAACCTCCGGGGCTTCCTTGCCTTCAGCGACTACACGTTATTGAAATACTACATGTTAATGAATATGCAAACAAGTTTGTTGTAATACTACTGCTATTAGTGCTAATAACCAGTCTCTAACACCTGGAACTCTGTTGAAGAATTTAAAGATGAACTGGTGTTGGTGGTTTGGCTTAGACTTAATCACATGGTTAAGTGTTAAGTGGTTTGCCCCCTTTTCCATATTAATCCCTCAAGTGGTTAAACAGGACAGGGGTGATCCAGAGCTCCAATGGAGCTGAGAATTTTTGTGTGAGTCCCTTGTCACAAGAAAACTTTCTGGACCAAACACTAGCACTTTTCATGGAGTGGTTTGCTCAGAATAATTCTCTTGGCAAATAAGCAAAGAAGAATTAATTCGGAGGTAATACCCCTGTTCATGCCCAACTTAGTGAACTATAATTTCAATTATAGCTCATATAGTTTGCATGAATTTTCCTAATATTTTTGGGGCTAAGATTTGCCCAGAACTGAATTTCCAAGTTTAGGAAATTTTCTGAAAATGTTTCTGTATTCAAATGAACACAGCACCTTCAAATTTGAATTGCTCTGGCCAAATCAACTCCAAATGGTCTGAAACTTTTACAGGGGTTCACTAGTATCCTAAAGAACATTCTGGCAAAATTTGGGGATTTTTGGATGCACCAAACTCCCTCTAAAATTCTTTTGCTGAAAAGTTTAAAGAATTTTCCAGAATTAAATAATAGGTTTCATACAAATTGGGTTGTATATTTGGATAGAGCTATGCAAGATGAATCCAACCCAATTTGAATCACTAAATTTGGAGTTTCCTAGCAAAAGTTATGGGGTTCTAATGTTTGAACTAAAACTGGAAATTCCAAAAATGTTTAAATCATGCGGGTGGGTCCACCGCACATGTGTCGACCGCTGGAGCCGAGCCACACGGGGCCACAGACTCCTTCCCGCACGGCCGCACCGGATCCTGGACCACAGAGAATCCCGCACGCTACCTCCAGCCGCTGACGCGTGGGGCCTCCCCCCTTCTTCTTCCTCCGGCCACCCGCGCAATCCCGCCGCCGAGCTCGCCGGAGCTCTCACCGGAGAGGGGTTCCGGCCTTCGGAACTTGCTGATTCTCGCCGCCTGTGCCTAACTCGACTCGTAGAACACGCTGGTGCCCTCACCGGAGCTTGGCAACGGCCGGAATAGTGCTCCCGATGGCAACAGCGGCCGGGGGCTCACCGGCGACGTCAAACTCAGCATCCCCTGCACCTTTTTCGATGCGGTTTGCTCGAGGAGCTCCGCTGACACCCGCTGATCACGGATATGGGCACTGATCTCTGTGGAAATAGCTGCAACTACGACCTCACCGGTGACCTAGACCGGAAATCGGCGTCGATGCAAAAAGCTCGAAGAACATCGCCCATACTCGATGAAACTCGATGATTTCTGATCTCAGAGACGCGTGGGCGAGTCTAGATCATATCTTTAGCTCGGCCTAAGGATTGGTGGCTTACTTGCTGCTAATTTCCGGATTTCGCGTGGTTTGGTTCTAAACACTCCGACACATTAATCCCCAAATTCTCGGCCGACCGTGCGAGAGAGAGGGCGAGGTCAGTACGGTGGTGATCAGTACCTCGAGGCGGTGCTTTCGTGTGTTGTTTGTCGGGCATGAGAGTGCCTGGGTTGCTCGGACGCCGGCGACCAGAGAGCGGCGAGGAACAAGTTTGCGCGCGGGGCAATTGTGGGAGTGGGAACGCTGGGACAGCCGGGGCACCGTGAAAACAGCCGAGCGAGCGTCGCGCTGGCGTGGTGACTCCGCGCTTTCACCGTGCGGTGGCCGCGTTGGGACGGGGTCGACCCCGTGCGTTGTCGCCCGCGGGGGTGTTCGACCTCGTGCCTAAGTCGGTTTGGTTCTCAGGGTGGCTGACCAGTGGGCCCTCTTCTCCCCTCTAATTCCTTCTCCCCCTTTCTGTTGTAAATATCCCAGCTACTGAACATTGAATGGGAGACTTAGCCCCCAAGTCTTGGTTTGAATTTGATTTTTCAAATTCAAACTTTGTTTGGTTAAATTTGCTTCATGTTTAAACTGAAGTTCAAATTCAGTTTTGAATTATTGCAAATTTAGCTCCCGACAAGATAAACTCCAATAGGGATGAAAATTGGTGGGCTAACTCAGAAAAATGTGCTGAGTTTGAATATGAAGCTAACTTTTGAATTTGGGTGATGAAAGTTTCTGCAATTTGAATTTACATTCAAATTGGCCTCTTTTTCAAATAACCCAAAAAGTGCCTCAAAAAGTGTTGGATTTCTATGAAACTTGGACTGAACCTTCCCAAGACTTTTCAAGTCCTAGGGGTGAGCTCAACCTCTCAAGTTCAAGTGTAGAAACCCTACTTTGTGAAAGTGAAGGTTCCCCCTCTAATTACCCTTTTGATGGAGGTTACTTGCTCTTCACCCTTTTTCCTAAGATATCCACAATAAAAACTGTGGTGTAGTGAGGTGAAGCAAAATTTTTGCAAGTCCCTTTTCTTGGGCTTTTACAAATAGAACCGAAAACCTCTAGCCGCAACCACGTACATCTTTTCTAAGCCGACACCTTAGAGGCCCTAGCCTCCAAACTCATCGAGCTAAACCCCATCGCAGGAGTTTGACCACCGGAGAGACCGCCGATGAGCCCGACACGTTCGCCGGAGGAGAGCGGACGATCTGTTTTTGCTAGGAGGAAGGACTCGAAGGAAGTAAGGTAGGTCTTCATTACCACCTTACGACGAGGTCACGGTTTTCTTTGCATCTGTTCTCTTCGATCCCTTTGAACAGAAGCTTTTTCATGGACAGATCACGTGTTGATCGGTTTGATCTAGAGTCAAGATCATCGTCACGTCCACAATTGATCTTTACACCTTGTGCATCATTGTCGAAGCATCTGCGGTCGACACTTCCCCCGGACTTGCTCTGGGAAGCCCGCGGAGGTTCTTTTTCAGAGGGGCTAATCCTCTAGGAGGGCCTCGCCGTTGGACGAAGGAAGGAGATGGTTGACACAAGGGTTTTTATGTGGTTCGGGCTGCCGGAGCGTAAAACCCTACGTCCACGGGAGCAGTGTTGCTCGTTGTATTGCTTGAGGCTTAGAACCGGAGTTCTAAGCTTGGGGATTGACTGAGTTGCCCTGGATGTCTAGGAGAGCTGAACTCACAGGAGTTCGAACCCTTTGCAACGTTGCCTACCCGAGCCTTTTATAGTTCAAGGCTCAGGCGGCTTACAAATGGGGCCCCGGGACCCGACAGGTGGCCCCTGGGTGATTTCCTGTCATCTATCGTATCTTGCAGTGAATGCCGGTAGCTGTCTCTGGCGGTAGCTTCTTAGCCTTTGTCCTGCCATCCTGCCCACGCCATAAGCTAGGCGTAGTGATTGATGATGGCAGGGGTGGCAGGTGTTGTCTTGTCGCCATAGCTATTGGTCTGTGGCTTCTGACATTCTGTGCCCGTCTTCACTATGATGTGACTGGGAGCAACGCCTCCTGACAGTCGTGCTCCACATCTCCGCGTCTTGGGAAGGCGTGGGTCTTGAATGCCTTGTACGGACAAGGCATGGCGTGCCTTTACTCATGCTGCCTACCGCGCCGGGCGGGCAGCGCTGCTCTGCTGGCCACGTGGCGTGCCCGGAAATCACCTCTGAGGAGAGGAGAGGTCTGGCCCCTCTGGACACGTGGAGCCTTCGGAGCTCTCCCCCACGGAGGGGGGAGGTCCGTCTCTGCTGGCCACGTGGCGGGCCCGGAGCTCACCTTTGAGGAGAGGGGAGGTCCGGCCCTGCTGGACACGTGGAGCCTTAGGAGCTCATCCTTGCGGAGGGGGGAGGTACGGCTCTGCTGGCCACGTGGCGGGCCTGGAGCTCACCTCTGAGAAGAGGGGAGGTCCGGCCTCGCTGGACACATGGAGCCTTCGGAGCTCACCACCGCGAAGGGGGGAGGTCTGGCTCTGCTGGCCACGTGGCGAGCCCGGAGCTCTCCTCTGAGGAGAGGGGAGGTCCAGCCCCGCTGGACACGTGGCGCCATTGGAGCTTACCCCTACGGAGGGGTCGAGGTCCTTAAGCGGTTTCGGCCTGTGCGCGGTGGTACCTGGTATTGAGGGTACCGACAGTGGCCCCTGGGCCCATCTCGGGGGAGGTAAGGAGCCCAAGGTGGGGCCCTCTCCTTTTCTACCCCGCGCACTTTCTTCAAACTTCTTTGAACCGTTGCCTGGGCAACGGAGGTGCAACACACTACTGCATGTGGCGCATCGCCTGGACGAAGGATCTTGGGTCGGAGCGCAAGCTTCTTGGATGGCACTCGGAAGAGCAGAGGCGTTGTCTTTGGCGGGGATCTCTCCCCCTGCGTCTAGAGACACGGGAGACGGTCTTCTTCGCCGCCTATGCCTTGGCGGGGTTCGTCCCGCCGATTTCCTCCTTCTTCGTGACTCTGCTGGAGACCTATGGCCTCCAGCTTCATCATCACTCCCTGAACTCCTTCGCCCTGGCCGCTGTCTTCGTGCACTTCTGCGAGATGTTCGTGGGGGTGCGCACCTCGGTGACGCTCTTCTGGCACTTCTTCCTGCTGCGGGCGACTGGGCGTGGCTCGAGGAACCAGATGGGAGCCTACTACATCCAGCACCGCTGCAAGGATCCAATGGTCTCCAAGTACCTTCTTCCCTTCAGTGCGTCAAGGTGGGAAGGCTGGAGGGACGACTGGGTGATCGTGAATACTGATGAGCACAATCGCCTCTAGTTGCCGACTGGGGATCCATCCACCGGGCGCCGCTTCTGGGAGGAGAGCCCGGAGCTGGAGCCGGAGTACGCGCCAGTCCTGGAGTGGATCCAGTTCCTGGCAGAGCAGGGGCTAACATCGCTGATGGTGCTGGCGGACTTCTTGTCGCGTTGTCTTGCGCCGTTGCAGCAGCGCAATCGCCCAGCGTGGTACTACACCGGTGAGCACGACTACACCAGGTTGGAGACGGGTTTGGGCTCTGACCCGTCCGCTGAGTTGCTGTGGAAGATGGTGATGAGGGTAAGCAGTGACTTCATCAATGACCGCTCCCTCACAGTACCAGCTTCCTGCCTCCCACTCTTCGTGGAGCCGATGTGGAGGGCAAAGCTGCTGCGGGAGATGCCGACCTTGGACGATATCGGCCTTGCTGTTTGTCAGGTCGGTGACACTTCCCAGGGAATCTCCATCTCCGAGGTTGACTGCTCCAGAGAGAAGCGCGAGGCATCGGCCGATGCTCAACCCGCACCGAGGGGCGACGGAGCTCGGACCGTTGACAAGGAGGAGGGAAAGGAGCCGGCCTCCAGTTCGCCGAAGAGGAAGCGCTTGCGGTCTCCACCGAGGGCGTCGTTCGCGGTGAGTCAGGGGACCGGAGTGCCCCCGCGCCCCTCATCAGGGGGCGTCGGCTCAGCGGGCGGCAACCCAAAGAGGCCTCGGGTCCTTTGTGCCGACGGGACTCCTCTTGGACAGCGGCGGTCGGAGGAGCCCCGGGCATCCCACGCTCCTCCCAGAGGTGGAGCTCCGAGGCGGGATGCCGGTGCTGCGGTGCCTGGGGCTAAGCCAGGGGCTCAGGCGCACAGGTCGTCGAGTGTCCCTGCTGCAGGCTCTGCAAGCGGCGGTGCCGGAGGGAGCGCAGCAGGGACTCATCCAGGGGCGCAGGCGCCCCGGGCTTCAGGTGCTCAAGGGGCTGGCACGACGAGCGGCGCTAGAGGTGCTGCCGGCGAGAGCTCCGCTGCTCCGTCACCTCGGGGGGCTACTGGAGCACCCCCTGCTCCGCCGGTCTAGGTGCCTTCAGCGCAGGCCCCGGTGGCGACGGCAGGCTCTGGCGGCCCTGCCCCGGCTCGGAAGCCAGGGCTTCATGCCAGCTGGAGTGTTCGCATTCCTCGGTAAGTTTGCACCTACCGGATCTTAGTACTTGCGTACTTCTTTTCTTGTCTTGAGAGCTCCCTGTGCTTGCAGGGATTCTTCGTCTGCCGGTGACGCGCCTGTTCCCCGGCCACCTCCGGTTGGCAGGTACCCAATGCCACAGCGTCAGGACGATGAGGCAGCTTAACCGGCCCCCGTGCAGGTCCAGATGCCTCCTCCTTCTGGCCCGGTGGAACAGGCTCCTGTGACAGCGGCGGCGCCCGCTCCTCCTTCGCCAGCTCGGGAGCTGGCTGTTGATGAAGACTTGACGGAGCCGGCTGACGGCGACCAGCCTTCAGGTGCTGAAGCAGGAGGAGCTGATGCAGGTCCTCCGGCGGGCGGCGGGCAGGGGCGCATTGGGACTGGCCCTGCTTCGGCACCTTCTTGTCCTGACCGGCGCATTGTCGCGGTCTCCGTGGAAGCTGCGGTGCCGGAGTCTCCTCCATCAGATGACGACGTCATGGAGGAGGTCTACGGCACGGCTTCGGCTTCTGCCGCCCTGCTGCCCCTGTCAGACGCACTGGAGCTCGCTCAGTCCAGTGTCTGGCAGGTCAAAGCTGCGCTTGAGCACGAGCGGGAGGCCTTGGTGGATGAGAGGGACCGCTTCCACGGCTGGGGGCGGCTCTTGAAGCTGCGGACCCGGGAGGTCGAGGAGGAGCTCGATGCCAAGCGGCCAGGCTCGATGCTGAGGAGGAGCTCCTCGATGTGCAGAAGAGAGCCGCCGACCGCCTGGACGCCGAGACCCGGCGGATCATGCAGGAGGCCTGCGAGGCCTATGACAGTGTCCGGGCCCTCTCCTATGCCAACAAGGAGATCCGGCTGCAGCTGGCGCGCCGCGAGTGCACCGTCGCAGAGCGGGAACGCGCCGTGGCGGCCAAGGAGAATGAGGTCACCGAGCAGCTGGAGGCAGGCGAAGGCGACCTGAGGGCCAGGACCGGAGAGCTGGAACTCCGGGAGGCTTCCTTGGACGAGAGGGAGGAGCAGGTTGCCCGGGACCGCCAGGCGGTGGTGGGCCGGGAGCTTGCTGCTTACTTCCGGGCATCGGAGTTGGAGAGGCTCGCCTGGGACTTCGCGGCAAAGGAGAGGAGGTTCACCGAGGAAGGTCCTGGCGCCCTGCTGGCGGCTCGCCAGGAGGTGGAGGGGCTCCGAGCTTCACGGACCGTTGAGGCCCGAGCAGTCTGGGACTTTGTCGTCCAGGCAGAGTCTGCTCTGGTGCCTCTCAGGTTGAGGGGAGGAGCTTAGCGAAGGAGGTTTCCGTGCACGTGCTGACGTGCTTCCGGAGCTGGGATTCCTCCATCTCTCTGGAGCCGGTGGTGCAGGGCCCCGTCGCTGAGCAGGAGGAGGTCGCCAGGGCCGAAGTCGGAGACGTCACCGCCCTCGTCGCGTCTAGGTTCCAGCGGGAGGCCGAGGACTCCTAGGCGCTCGCCCTTGTAGCTGGAGAGCCTTGTATTTTTTTGTGTCTATAATCCAGCTCGTGGAGCTTATGAATGAACATACTTTTGTCTTGTGTGCCTGTGCTTTTCATATTCTTTTCTTAGCTTGTCCTGCCTGGGTCTTTAGCTCCATAAGGGCCTCGGGAGATCTCCACCGATCTCAAAGCTTGCACAGACACCTTCCTCAGGCCCTTGTTGACATAAGGACCCAAGGGGTCTTCGGAGCTCACCCCTGGGGAGGGAGCGAGGACCGGCTCTTCTGGCCACGTGGCAGGCCCGGAGCTCTCCATTGAGGAGACGGGGAGCTCCGGCCCTGCTGGACACATGGCGGCTTCGGAGCTCGCCCCCGGGGAGGGGGGAGGTCCGGATCTTCTAGCCACGTGGCAGGCCCAGAGCTCTCCTCTGAGGAGAGGGAGAGCTCCGGCCCTGCTGGACACGTGGCACCTTCGGAGCTCACCCCGCGGGGGGGGGGGGGGGGGGGGGGGGAGGTCCGGATCTTCTGGCCACGTGGCAGGCCCGGAGCTCTCCTCTGAGGAGAGGGGGAGCTCCGGCCCTGCTGGACACGTGGCGCCTTCGGAGCTCGCCCCCGCGGGGGGGAGGGGGGGCAAGGTCCGGCTTTTCTATTCTTGAGTCGGAGTCAGGAGCTCCAGTCTTGAGAAGCCCTGGGACTTCAGTAACGCCGGGTGCTCCGGTCTATCCTTGTGCAGTCCCCGTAGTGGCCCCCTGGTAGGTGTGGCCAATGCATTGGGCACACCTACCACATTCCTGCGGGGAAGCTAAGGCCAGGGCCCCACTGTCCGCCCGGAGCACACTGGTGATGGAACCCCGGCTCCGAAGGTCCGGGAGGCCTCTCAAGAGGTCCTGCACACGAGTAGGGAAACGGTAACTCCACTTGGGGGGATCTCCCTTCCCTGCCTCTTAGTCTTATTTGGCTCACGGTCCTGGACCGGTATACGGGGCTTGGGCAATTCAGTGCCTTCGACACCGGAGGCCCGGCTCCCTCCGAGGTTAGGGTGCAACCGTCTGGCCCCTAGTACTAGACCGTAGAGCTGGGGAGGCAGAGTGCACACGCTTTGGATACGGAACCAGGCAAAGCAGGCTGCACATCCTAGACCTCACGAGAGGCAGAGTGCGTACGCTTTGGGTTCGGAACCAGACAAAGCAGGCTACGCACCCTGGACCCCCCATGACTGGCGTAGGTTTTTCCTGGAGGTGACCAACTGGCGTCACAGTACCAGACTGGGGGAGGTCCGAGAGACCCCCTGACCTTCGGCAGGTACCTGAAGCACGACCGCCTTCGGTCAGGATAGCAAATGCCGACTGGGGATGAGAGTGGGAAAGGAGAGCTGAGTGTACGATGGGCATATACTGTTTTTGAGCATGAGGAGGTGATCATAAAAATTAATTGCATAATTTAAATGATCACATGAGAGAGCGTGGTAGGACATGATTCTTTCCATATATAAACATCCATAGGAGGAAGGAAGGCTGTACATGGAGGCAACGACCCACCCCATTATTAACGGGGGCAGGGCTTACGCGCTTAGGGTACGGAACCAGGCCAAGCTGGACGTAGCCCTGGACCGCCCCTTGGGGCTTAGTTGCTCCGAGCGCTGTTCCTGGACTCTATGGGATCTATTAAAGAAATAAGAGAAAACCTGTCCTACTACTGCTCTAGGGATAGAACTTACGGAGATGTTCTATGTTCCAAGGGTTTGGGAGCGGGTCCCCGTCCTCGGTGGAAAGGCGCACGCACCCAGGCGGCAAACTTTCGTGACTCGGAAGGGACTTTCCCAGCTGGGGGAGAGTTTTTTGGTCCCTTCTCGAGAAAGTATGCGCCACAGCATGAGGTCACCTTCTTTGATATCCCGGGCACGCAAGGTCCTCTGGTGGTAGCGCCGGAGCGCCTGCCGGTACCGTGCGTTGCGGAGCCATCTTGCCTCGTCGACAAGGTCGATATCCTCACGCCAGAGCTGGTCCTGCGCAGCTTCGTCGTAAGCCCGGACACGGGGGGACCCCATGGTAACCTCTGGGGGAAGCACGGCTTCGGCCCCGTAGACCATGAAGAAGGGTCTCTCCCCTGTGGCCCGGCTCTTGGATGTCTGGCTAGCCCACAGTGTGCTCGGAAGCTCATCCACCCACTTGGCACCATGTTTCTTCAAGCTGGCATATGTGCGAGTCTTGAGACCCCGAAGGGTCTTGGCGTTGGCCCTCTCGACCTGCCCATTGCTCTTTGGATGAGCGACAGAGGCATAGCACACCTGAATGCCAAGGTCTTCGCAGTACTCTTGGAACGCTGCACTGGTGAACTGGGTCCCGTTGTCGGTGATGATTCTGTTCGGGACCCTGAACCTGCAGACGATCGACTTGATGAACTTGACTGCGGATTGCTTGTTGATGGTGATGACTGGTGCAGCTTCCGGACACTTGGTGAACTTGTCGATGGTGACGTAGAGGTACTGCAATCCCCCGACGGCTTTGGGGAATGGCCCTAGTATGTCCAACCCCCATACCCCGAACGGCCACGAGGGCGGGATCATCTGCAGCGTCTGAGCCGGTGTGTGGATCTGCTTGGCGTGGAACTGGCATGCCTTGCATCTCTTGACCAGCTTGACAGCATCCAGGAGAGCTGACGGCCAGTAAAAACCATGCCGGAAGGCTTTACCGACCAGCGTGCGCGACGAAGCGCGATTCCCGCACTCGCCTCCGTGGATCTCTGCGAGCAGGTCGCAGCCTTCCTCCTGGGTTATGCACCGCAATAGGATGTCATTGGCGCCACGCCGGTAGAGATCCCCTTCTACCAGCGTGTATCTCTTAGCCATCCGCACAATCCGTTCAGCAGATGCATGTTCATCAGGAAGGATGTTGTCTTTCAAGTAGTCCCGGATCTCCTTGATCCATGCATCGGGACTGACTTGAGCTTCTGGATCTTGGGTGCTGGGTAGCACGGAGTCCCCAGTGACGCATATGATCCTTGGCGGGCACCATGGTTGCAGGGCCGCTGGGACTGCCAGCTTCATCTCGCCCCCTTCGCCCGGCTCGGCAGGCCGGGCTGTGGCAACGTCCTCTCGAAGGCTCCTCCGGGCATCGGGGCTCCGGTGGAGGCCTTCGTTGAAAGGTCGTAGGCCACGGCGTTGTCGGCGCGCGGTACATGGCACAGATCTAAGGCAACAAAGTCTTTCTCCAGCATCTGCACGTGGAGGAGGTAGGCAGCCAGTTGTGGGTCGTTGCAGGAGCATTCACCCTTGACTTGCTTGATGATCAGCTTGGAGTCGCCCTTGACCAGCAACTGGCGGACGCCGAGGGATAGCGCCGTCTTCAGGCCGAAGATGAGAGCTTCATACTCGGCCATGTTGTTGGTTGCCTTGAAATTGAGACGCACCATGTACTTTAACTGCTCCCCTGATGGCATGAGGAGCAGTACGCCGGCTCCGGCCCCCTGCTTCCGTGAGGAGCCGTCGAAGTAGAGCGTCCAGTGGGGCTCGGTGAAGACCGATGCTCGGGGCTCCGGTTCGCCGGCTTCGGTGCCCCCTGGGTTGGTTGGTGATGGCGTCTACTCAGCCACAAAGTCAACCAGTGCTTGGCTCTTGACCGCATAACGTGGTAGGAAGTCCAGCTCGAACTCCGCTAGCTCCGCTGCCCACTTAGCGACATTGCCAGTCGCGTCGGGGCTGTGGAGGATTGTCTTCAGCGGGTAGGATGTGACCACCGAGATCCGGTGGTGGCTTGGAAGTAGTGCCGGAGCTTCCAGGATGCCACGAGCACCGCATACAACAGCTTGTGGACCTCCAGGTACCTTGTCTTGGCGTCGTGGAGGACTTCACTGATGTAGTAGACGGGCCTCTGGATGGTCCGGATCCTCCCTGGGGGACCTGGGATGTCTTCCTCCATTGGCTCAGGCTGACAGGAGGTAGACCGGTCCGGGGCAGCCTCCGGGGGCTGGGACCCGGAGACTTCTTAGCCGTCTTGGACCTCCGGGAGTTCCCCTTGGACCTCCGGGAGGTTGTCTTGAACCTTTGGAAGGTCGTCTTGGACCTTCGGGAGGTCGTCTTGGATCTCCGAGATCTCCTGGCTGTCGGGGCCCCCCATGGGGCCTGGGCAGCCTTGGTGCTTGACTTCAGCTGCTGGAGCTGGTTGCAGTGATGAGGGGTTCGGCCGCTCTGCGACTAGGACCATGCTCAACACCTCCGTTATCGCCGCGATGTAGAGCAGTAGGTGCTCACCGGGCTCAGGGGCTACCATGATGGGTAGCGTCGTCAGGAGATGCTTCAACTCCTAGAATGCTTCTTCTGCTTCTTCAGTCCAAGCAAATGGACCGGCCTTGTACAGGAGCTTGAAGAAGGGAAGAGCCCGCTCAGCCAGCCTTGGTATGAACCAACTGAGCGCAGCTAGACATCCCGTGAGCTTCTGGACATCCTTGATGCGGGCCGGGGGCCGCATCAGCTTGATGTCCTTGATCTTCTCTAGGTTGGCCTCGATCCCTCGGTGTAAGACAAGGAATCCGAGGAGCTTTCCAGAGAATACCCCGAACACACACTTGTCCGGGTTTAGCTTCGTGCGCATGGTGCGCAGCATGTCAAAGACTAGAGCGAGGGTATCTAACAAGGTAGAGCTCTGTCTAACTTTGACAACGATGTCATCGACATACACCTCAACTAAGTCTCGGATTAGCTCTCGAAATGTTTTATGCATTACGTGTACAAAGGTGGGGAGAGCATTTTTCAGACCATAAGGCATGGAGACATAACAATACAGGCCGACTACAGTGATAAATGCAGTGTGTTCTTCATCTTCTCTAGACATTGGTATTTGGTGGAAGCCTGAGTAGGCGTCTAGGAAGCATAACATATCACAGCCTGATGTAGAGTCTACTACTTGATCTATTCTAGGGAGAGGGAATGGATATTTGGGGCATGCCTTATTGAGACTGGTGTAGTCGATGCACATCCAGAGCTTCCCGCCGGCCTTCGGGACGACAACAGGGTTCGCCAACCACCGGGGCTCCTACTGGATCGGCCGAGCGTCGGGGAAGATCTTCAGATGGTGCTCGATCACCTCCCTAGGAATCCCGGGCATCTGTGACAGTTGCCATGCAAACACATCGACGTTGTCCCGGATGAAGGTGATGAGGGCACCTTCCTATTTGCTGTCCAGGCCCCCGGCTATCCGGGTGGTCTGGGCAGCTTCGGCGCCGACTTGGAAGACCTTTAGGGGGATGTCGCCCTCTTCGAGCGGTTGCACTCAGGGTGCAGAGGTTGAGGCACGGTGGCGTGCACTCGGGTGAATCTGGCCCGGTTCTGCACCGCCGGGGGCAGGTGCTCGGGCTGTCGCAAGTGCTTAGAGCTTCTCCAAGGCTGACACTGCGGCAGTGTGGTCTCCACGGATCTTGAGGACGTCAATAGGTGTTGTCATCTTCAGGACGAGGTAGCCGCAGTGGGCTGCTGCCATGAATCGGTACAGGGCTGGCCTGCCGATGATGGCGTTGAAGGGGAGGTCGACCTCCGCCATGTCGAACAGAATGTACTCTGTTCGGTAGTTGTGCGGTGCTCCAAAGGTCACCGGAAGGCTGATGTTGCCATAGGGGACGACTTGTCCTGGCCCTACCCCTGAGAACGGGCTTGACAGGGTGAGCCTGGCCATCGGAATTTGCAGCTTCTGGAAAGTTGCACGGCTGATGAGGTTGAGGCCGGCCCCGCCATCCACCAGGACATGGTACATCTTCACGTTGGCGATGGTAGGAGCTACCAAGAGTGGTATCTGTCCGGATCCGGCCGTGTTCTTGGGGCAGTCGGAGGTGTCAAAGGTGATGGGGGTCCCTACCCACTTGAGGTGCGGCGCTGCGCTTGGGGTAGGGGCCACCGATGCCACTGCTCGGTGCAAAGTCTTGACTGCACTCCGGGACAAGCGGTCTGAGGACCAGCCGTAGATGACGTGGAGCGCCTTCCGGTGCACGGCTTCGCTGGAGCTGGAGTCCCCGCGGTGATAGACCGCCTTCAGAGTGCGCTGGGGCTCCTGGTACCCCATCTCTTGGTTGCCGTCGTCCCGGGGGTCGACCTTCTTCTTGCCCTCCCTCTGGCGGAAGGGAGGACCATCCGCGTGCGGTTGCTTCCGCTCGCAGAAGCCCTCCACGAGCTTCTTGATCTCCCGGCACTCACCAGCAGTGTGGCTCCTGGTGTGGTGTACCGGGCACGGCTCGCCACGGTTGCCACCGTCGGGTGATTGCCATGGTCTCTTGTCGGGGTGTGGCCCCCGAGCTCAACCGGGTGCTACAGTCGCAGAGACGGGAGCTCCGGACGGCGGCTTGATCTTGCCACCGCCCTTCTACTTGATCTTCTTGCTGCTCCCATGGGAAGCAGCGCTAGCTCCGGGCTGTCCTCCTGCTTCGGAGGCTGGCTGTGAGAGCCAGTTGCGCCCTTCTGCTGCCCTGGCACACTTGTCCGCCAGGCAGAAGAGCTCCGAGACGTCGCGCACCTCCCTGGTGGCCAACTTCTCGAGCATCATCTCGTCCCACACACCCTGTTGGAATGCAACCAGCACGGATGCATTCTGGATGTTGGGGATGGTGTTCCTGACCTGGGAGAACCGCTGGATGAAGGAGCGCAGCGATTCCCCCGGTTGCTGTCGAATGGCGTGGAGGTCGAGCTCCATGTTGGGACGGGTGTAGGAACTGCCAAAGTTCGCAACGGACTGTTGGCACAGCTCAACCCAGGAGGTTATGGAACCCTGGGGGAGGTTCATGAGCCATGACCGTGCGGGGCCGGTCAAGGCGACGGGGAAGTAGTTGGCCATGACGACCTCATCCCCTCCTGCCGCGAGGATGGCGGTGGAGTAGATCTGCAGGAACTCCGCCAGGTTGACGCCTCCATCGTACTTCTCCGGCAGGTGTGGCGGGAACTTGCGTGGCCACCTTGCGAAGCGAAGGTGGGGTGCCAGGGCCGCACACCCCGCTCCTGCTGTTGCAGATCCTGGTGCCACGAACGCTTGGTATGCTATTGGCACGGTGTACCCCGGCATGGGCAAAGGTGCACCATAAACCGGGGGCAACACCTGCAGGGCATATGGCTGCGGCATATGCTGCGTGGCATACACCAGGGGCAGAGGTCGCATGGTGAACGTCTGCGGCCCAGGGTGCGTCGAGGTGGTCGACATGCTGTAGTTGGCCTCGTGGTTGCGACGCCTTTCTCGCCGTCGCTCGATGGTCATGCGAGCATCCTCGCCCAGGTGACGTCGCTCCAGCTCTGACCTCAGGTCTGTTGTTGGGAGCCTGGTAGAGCGGGAGTCTGCCGTCTGCCCATCAACCGTTGGTGTGCACGACAGCGACACATCTGGTTGAGTGGGGCGTCGTCCCCGCCAAAGTGGAGGGTTGACGGCGGCGACGACGAGGCGGTCAACGTCGCGGATCCACTGCTGGGTGGCCCCCTGGGGGCGTCCCCCGCAGGTGGATTGTGTAGGACCACCCGTGCTGCCGCTAGTGTACTCCTTTGAGTAACACTCTGCGCTGCAGCAGATCTTGGACTTGCAGGAGTCCGCGTTGCCGGAGTCGGACGTGGGCTTCCTGCTTGTCCCGACACACTCCTTCCTGAGTGTGTCGAGACATAGGCCTCGCTGGTCATCGTTCGCCGGGAACGAGGGCGAGTAGAACTTGACACCGAAGGAAGCTTGGTCATCTTCGTCGGTGTAGACTCGTCGCGAGAGGGAAAAGCCCCGTTCCTGGCGCGCCAAATGTCGAAGCGTCTGTGGTCGACACTTTCCCCGGACCTGCTCTGTGCAGCCCGTGGAGGTTCTTTTTCAGAGGGGCTAGTTCTCTCGGAGGGCCTCGCCATTGGACGAAGGAAGGAGATGGTTGACACAAGGGTTTTTACGTGGTTAGGGCCACCGGAGCGTAAAACCCTACGTCCACGGCAGAAGTGTTGCTCGTTGTATTGCTTGAGGCTTAGAACCGGAGTTCTAAGCTTGGGGATGAACTGAGTTGCCCTGGATGTCTAGGAGAGCTGAACTCATGGGAGTTCGAACCCTTTGCAACGTTGCCTACCTGAGCCTTTTATAATTCAAGGCTCGGGCGGCATACAAAGGGGGCCCCGCCGTATCTTGTAGTGAATGCCGGTAGCTGTCTCTAGCGGTAGCTTCTTAGCCTTTGTCCTGCCATCCTGCCCATGCTGTAAGCTAGGTGTAGTGGTTGATGATGGCAGAGGCGGCAGGGGTTGTCTTGTCGCCGTAGCTATTGATCTGCGGCTTCTGACATTCTGCGCCCATCTTCACTGTGATGTGACTGGGCGCAACGCCTCCTAACAGGCGTGCTATGCGTCTCCGTGTCTTGGGAAGGCGCGGGTCTATAATGCCTTGTATGTACAATGCATGGCGTGCCTTTACTCTTGCTTCCTACCGCGCCGGGCGGGCAGCGCAGCTCTGCTGGCCACGTGGAAGGCCCGGATCTCACCTGTGAGGAAAGGGGAGGTCCGGCCCCGCTGGACACGTGGAGCCTTCGGAACTCTCCCCCGCAGAGGGGGGGAGGTCCGGCTCTACTGGCCTGGCAGGCCCGGAGCTCACCTCTGAGGAGAGGGGAGGTCCGGCCCCGCTGGACACGTGGAGCCTTTGGAGCTCACCCCTGCGGAGGAGGAGGTCCGGCTCTGCTTGCCACATGGCGGGCCCGGAGCTCACCTCTGAGGAGAGGGGTGGTCCGGCTCCGCTGGACACGTGGAGCCTTCGGAGCTCACCCCCGCTGAGGGGGGAGGTCCGGCTCTGCTGGCCATGTGGCGGGCCCGGAGCTCTCCTCTGAGGAGAGGGGAGGTCCGGCCCCGCTGGACACGTGGCACCCTCGGAGCTCACCCCTGCGGAGGGGGCGAGGTCCTTAGGCGGTTTTGGACTGTGCGTGGGGGTACCCGGTATTGAGGGTACCGACAATCCTAAAATCCCATGCAAACCCATGCAAACATGCAAGAACACGTACAAACCCATCCAATAAAAACGGCATCATAAGATTAGCATGCATATGCACCATTGCATCTTGAGTAAAGTTTGTGCATGATGATTGATTGCTATAAATCTTGTATGTGTGTGATCGTAAATAGAAGGACAAGCTCAGGGAACTATCTACGAAGGATTTCAGCACCAAGACTTTGAGATCCCAGAGCAACAGAAACCACAGGAACAAGGCAAGTGCCTCTTGACCATATTGATCCCATGTTCCGAAACTGTTTTGTTTGTGAAAACGTGTGTGTGTGCTTGAGTCAACTTGATGGGAAACCCCTTTATAGGAGTTTACTAGATTTGTTAACCACCCTTGTCGCCGGGAAAGTTGATGAGTCGGGTATGGTCATTTTACTTTTTGCTTCGCTAACCTATGGGATATGGGAAGCGATAGAATGTGTCTAGCTAACTGCACTCGTATGGATACTGTTAATGAGAAACTGTAACACCCCAAAAATCTGGTTAAGAACCTAAATCATAATAAGAGGGGAATCTAAAAATTTTTGGACATGTTGCATGTTTTGCAAAAATTCAAATTTAAACTGGAATTCAAATTAAACTCAAAACAGAAAAGAAATAGAAAAAAGAAAACAGAAAAAAACCGGCCAGTGGGCCGAAACCCACCAGCCGGCCCACCCAGCACCTGCGCCAGCCCGAAGCCGTGCGCGCCCCTTTCCTCCCACTGACAGGCGGGGCCCGCCAGTTCTTCGTCTACCTCGAGCCCGCGCCGGACTCTCTCACCCCGAATCCAAACCGATCCGGATTTCTGCGAATCTCAGCCGAATTTCGCTCGGGGGCGACTCAAACTCGATCTAAACCACCCCGCCGCCCTCCCCCGTCTATAAAAACCCCGGCCTCGTTCTGTTTTTCCCACGCGATCTGCTGTTTTTCCTCGGGTGAGAACCCGAGCCTTCTCCGGCGAATTTTGGCCGATCTTCGCTCGGAAATTCTGATCTAACTCGATGGTCTTGATCCACTGCCTCCGGGGAACCTTGCAGGTGCAGAAAACTCGGTGACTTGCGGTGTAAACACAGCGCCGACGAGCCTCGCCGTGAATTCACCTCGGACCTCGTCGCAGATCACCTTCCAGGACCTCCGAGCTCAAGAAAACCCCCGAGGTGAGATCCCCGGCCTCTCCTCCACCGATCTATGCCATAAGATCACAGTTCTAGGAAGAATTCTCGAAGATCAGAAAGTCTCCGGCGAGATCGCCGCTTCCCGCCGCCGTGCGCCGCCGGCAGCGCCGCCCGCGCTCGATCAGAGCGACGTGGCCGCTTGTGCGCCGTTTATTTTAAATCGCACGGTAGGGTTTAAATCCCCGCGTACCGGTTTGATGTTATAATCTCAGCCGTCGGTTTAAAATCGGACGGTCCACGTCAGCCCCGCGTTATAAAGACTGGAAATCTTACGTGCTACCCCCTGGGGTTCTCGGGAAATAAGAGCTAGCCCCGGAAACTTCTGATCTAGCCCCTGGAACTTCAGAAAATCATGTAAATTCATTTAAAAATCAGTTTTAGCCCCTGGACTTAATAAAAATTAGGAAAAACTCCTCTGTTATGTATAGCTAGACCCCTGAAAATTTTTAAAATAATATTATAGACCCTGTAGTGGGGTGAGTTTACCTTTTTAGCCCTGTTTAATATTTAATTTAGGAAATTGAATATGTGGCTAGTGTTTAAAATTTAAAAAGTGGGACAAACATATTGTCAAAATTAAATTAAAAACTTTCTCAGTATTTAGAAAACTTTGGAGTGAGATAAAAATATATTTTGGGCTGAAATGAATCTGTTTAATTTATTATTCACATTTAGGGACACATTTTTAAGTAAAGAATAGTTCTGGAAAATAGGGAAAATAATTGTAAAATAGTTTACATCAGAGGAAAAGGTCAAAAATAAATTAGTAAATATTTTAGATCAGAACCTATTCTGTTTAGATGATGTGTCTTGTTATTTTCATAATAAAGTTCACATTTAGTCATAGGAATTAAATCTGAAAATATAGCAACTAGTAAATGATAAATGGAGTTCTAAAATCCAAAGAATTCAGTTTAGGGTTGGTAGAAATTCTGAAGACACATATGGAGAAGGAAAATACCTTTCATGTATACTTGGTAGCTAAAAGGTGTAGTAATTGAATATAAGGAATTTATTTAAATTGGAAACTCATATATATAGTATGTAAGTATAAATGTGAACACAAAAGTAGAAATCATATACACATGATTAAAAGTGCATGCAAGCCACAAATCAACACACATAGAGTAACCACAACACATATAATGGTGAATGACTTTCATAAATATGAATGTGTGGTTTGTATGAAGTGGAAGTGTGAACTATGTCTTATGCATTGTTGTTTTTCTTTTGCTATGTGTGATGGTATGATGTAGAACCTGCTCAAGAGCAAGTTATCACTTTCCAAGATCAGGACTACCCATTCCAAGAGCAGCTGGAAGGAGGCAAGTGTCCTTGACCACTTTGATCCTATGCTAGGATGTGTAGATAGAATTATTTGCATTGTCAAATAAAATATGAAACCCATGCTAGGAAGTTTCCCTAGAATTGCATTACCTTGTTTCCTTGTAGCTTGGGTTGGGATTTATTTTGTCATGTCATTTGTTATTATGCATATGCTTAGCCATGCTTAGAATGGGATATTTGGGATATGAGATTATCAGTTTATTTTACCATACTCTCGAATGAGATATTGTGAGTTATGTAGAGGTAGGGATCAAGGCAAGTTGGATGTTTTGGTTGTGTGCTGGGTGCACAAGACTTGGGTTTGTGTTTAGTACTTGTCTGGATCCTAAGGACCGGTTCATGGAGCATGTAACCTGGCTTTACCGTGCCAACCACATGCTGAGATGGGGCAGCTTCGCCAATTAATTAGGTGTATCCCCGGCGTAGTATGGGTGTGTTGGATGGTGCGGGGGATAGATGTCATCTGGACTACCATATAAACCGCAAGGCTCAAGAGGGGGCCACTGCAGCGGGGTTGGAGCCTCTTGTATGATGTTAGGGGTGAAACCTCAGTGGGCCCACGCTCGTCGGGAATCCCTTTGTAACGGCTTCGTAGTGATCTCCTGGCTACACACCTGGGAAGTGTGAATGTGGTTCGTAGCCACTGGCATAATGGAGGTTCTTTTAGTCCACCCGGCAACGGGGGATGAAATCACTACATGTGGGTACAGTGGTGCAAACTCTGCAGAGTCAAAACCGTCATGACAGCCGTGCTCACGGTCAAGAGCGGCTTGGACTTATTCATGATTAGAGGATTGATGGTTTTGGAAGTTGTGGATGTTAAGCAGGGAGCTTAACATTGGAAATGATGTTATGGTTATCTGATTATGATGATGGGATGGGAGATTGGGACCATTTCACCTGTGTAGTAATGTAGGTGCTTAATAAGCTAAGGTAATAGGTATTTATGGTATAGTGCTTTAACCATGAGTTCAACCTCCCCTTGTTCTAGCCATGCATGACATAATTTTCCCACACTTGCTGAGTACCATCGGTACTCAACCTTGCATATTTGTTGGTTTATATTGCTGCTCAGGTCAAGATAATGAGGTGGTGTATAATGACCAAGACTTTGGACCCGAAGAAGGTTTCTAGGTTCATGGAGACCCCCGGGCAACGCCTGTGAAGGAGCCCACAAGAATAATATTCCGCTGCTAGTTTATTTACTTGTGATGAACTTATTATTGTCCATCGAGACATTTGCTATGTAAGACTTATTTATATTCGACACCTGGCTTGTAATAAATGATGCTTCACTATTTGTCATCACATGTATGAGAAAATGATCCTGGCATACATGTGATATTCACTTGGTTGTTCTTTGGAAAAACCGGGTGTGACAGAAGTGGTATCAGAGCTAGGTTGCCCGTAGGAACGTGGACCTAGGTAGAAATGGACGTATTTAAGGGTCCTATTTTCTTAAAAACTATTTTACAAAGGTGTGTGTTGAAAAGTTTTATTTAATGAGTCACTTTCTTCATCTTACCCCAATTTTCATTCAAAATAGGATTTTCGTTTAAAAGTTTATCTAACCTAAGTTTAAATGCTTTTTGTTTTAGATGGTTCGCATGATTCGCACCGCTCGCAAGTCCACAGGAGGGAGAGTTCCCGTAGTTGCCCTTGCCCAAAGAGAGGAGAACCGTCCGGTGACGTACCTTTCCTACGGATTGGCAGTAGGAGGCTTGTTGCGCCGTCTTCGATGTATGCTCGAAGCCGCCGGCAATACGGAGTTCACTATAACTCCACCAGGACCATCCATGAGAAGAGGGAAGAATGGAGTTCAGAGATGAGGATTATACATGAAAATCAGCTGCTTAAGATCCACCGCTCTCCAGCCTGTAGAGCGACACAGGTCGATGCGGAGAAGGATGTCACCTGGGAGGCCATCACCTGCCAGAGTCACATCTATCGTCGCCACCTGGACAGGACTGAGTACATGTATGTCCTCCAGCGTGAGAGTGGTACCACGGAGTACAAGTACCCGCTAGTGCAGCAAGGGACTTCCCATGAGCACATGGACTTGTGCTTGGAGGATGCTGCTATGCTCAGCACTCGACTGCAGGAGTGTCAGCAAGAGCTTCATGATGTTCGGGACACCCTGAAGGAAATGGAGGCATTGCTGCGAGCCTGCTTGAGGGCGAGAGAAAGAGGAGATGGGAATGAACTGTGTGTCGCCGTGAATGATACATGGACTTCTGACTCCCCAGATCGCCGAGCGATCAGGCGTCGTCGCACTTCTCCACCAGCAGCCTCCCCACCCAAAGCAGAGTCAGAAGGCAGCCGAAATGATGATGAAGATCCCTAGGAGCCAGCTCAAGAAAACGAGTAGCGTAGAGTCTTTCTCTTAAATTAGAAGGATGTCGAGTAGTCGGGTCGTTACGTTAAGTTAATGGTGTGTTAATGCTTGGTGTGTGACGTGAGTTGTGGAAGCCATGAGTAATTGTCCACAGCCTCGTCTTTAGATTGTTTTTCTTTGGTGTGTGAACCTACATGAAATAATATTGCATTTATCTTTGTGTGAGAAATGAACCCTCAGAAAAGTAAAACAAAGCCTCAACACTTCAAAGTACAAACAAATGAAAATAGTAAGATGATACTAAATGCTTTCAAATTAACATTGGTTGATTCTGCCAGATGGCCGAAAGAGGAAAAGGACGTGCTGCCAACCCCGCCAACAACAACGATGAGGCATGCAACCCTCATCTTTCTGGAGGCCAGGAACGGGGTGGTCGCTGTGAAGGAGTTGATCCCCTCCACCAAATGCTGGAGAATCAGAATCAGCTCATCCAGAACTTGACTCAAGTGGTGGCCAACTTGCATCAAGTTCCACCTCCACAAGCTGCACCACGCCAACCAAGTTTGAGTGAGTTTCTAGGAACTCAACCTCCAAAGTTTGCAAGTGCTGCTGAACCTCTGGAGGCAGATGATTGGCTTAAGACCATTGAGAGCAAGATGAGGATCATACAGTGCCAAGGGTATGAGAGGGTGCTGTTTGCCTCTCATCAATTGCATGGACCTGTTGCTGATTGGTGGACCGCTTACGTGGCTGCCCATCATGACCCTGAGAACATCACTTGGGAAGAGTTCAAGCGTAGCTTCCGCAACCATTACATACCAAGGGGTGAACTCAAAAACAAGAGGAAGGAGTTCTTGGGACTACAGCAGGGAAACATGACAGTGAGGGAGTACCTCACTAAATTCACTCAACTTTCCCGTTATGCCCCACGGGACATAGAGACTGATGAGCAGAAATAGGATTGTTTCGTGGCAGGGCTCACAGCAGAAATGCAGTGTGCAATGTCCTCCAATGAGTATGAAAGCTTCCAAAAGATGGTGGACAGAGCATTTGTGGTAGAAAGGAAGCTAAAGGCCTTGGAAAAGGAGAATAAGAGGAAGGCCGGGTGGTCACATCAAGCCTCAGGGAGCAACACCCGCCCACGTCTGATGCAGCAACCTACAGGGAAGACGAATCGTGCTGCGGTACCCTACTCAGCACCAAGAGGGTACAACCCGAACTACAGGCCTCCGGCAGCACCAGCACAGCCGCAACGTCAGTTTGTACAGCAGCCTCGCCCCGCATATCCACCTCGACCAGCAGTGCAAGGACCTCCAAACCAACCCCAAGACAACAAAGGCCAGGCACCTAAGGTTGGGGTGCAATGTTTTAGCTGTGGTGAAGTGGGGCACTACGCCCATAAGTGCCCAAAGAAGAAGCCCACGCAGCCACAACAGCAGAATGTAATGAGAGGACGGGTGAACTGACACGACCCCATTGGTCCTGTCGAGCCAGGATCACGCTGAGGGGTGCTGCGTTGCACAGCACCGTATAACACACGTCAAAGGTACAAAGCGGAAGCGGAAAATTTTATTACATAAACAAGTTTATGAACATGTTTACAGCAAAATAGGTCCAGTCTACACTCACGGGCATAGACTACGCATCAAGTTCACGTTCAGCCCTTGAACGTGTCCTTGCTAGCACACACACACACTAACTCGGCGGCGTGCACGACTCCCACTGGACGGGGTTCCCCTCCTGGGGTTCCGTCTCCTCTTCGGGAGTCCCTTCCTCATAGAACCCTGCAAAAGCTTCAAACACAAGCATTGAGCACGAAGGCTCAGCAAGTCTGACCCGTCTCACCTAAACATGGAACTTCTACATGAGGGTAATGGGTTACATGAGGTAAAAATTTGTTGCAAGGACTCGCCTAATTAGTAGAACCTTACTTTCAAGTTTTAGCAGCAGGTTTGTGGAGAACCTTACGCTAAGGCACATGAGAGGGCCGCAATCAAACAAGAAACGCATTCCTCTCATGTACTTTGCCCAAAGTTGAAAAGAACTTTAGTTAGCTCTAGACTACAGCATATCATTAACAATCAATGTCCATCTTTCAATCAGCAACATTTTAACATGTGTCTAGCCTGTTCTTTCTACGTCACGGTACAGTGAACAAGTGGTACTCACTGACCGCGAGGGACGGCGATTATAATCGATTTACACCTGCAGGGTTACCCGAACAACCCGTCACGTACGCCCGTACTCGATGTTGCCTACAACAACCATCACGGACGCCGTACGCGACTACCTTTCACCCGTTAGCCAAATGTTGAACCGGTCCAATCGTCCCGAGCAAGAGGTCTCTGCACGCGCATCTCAGTGCCGCCAGCCGATTTACACCTCGAGCTCTCAACCTACCCTCTGAACGACCAGCTATGCCTCAACACCCAGCTACCCGAGTTACATCAGTTTCCCGGTTCCCATATAGCCGGTAGGTCTTCGGTACTGTTCTAGCTTGTTCAACAGGCCCGCACACGGCTCGGTCCTCAATCGACACAAGCGGAGCTACAGCACACAGGCCCCAAAGTCCTGCTGCCCTTACCCTCCGCTTGGTCTCATTTTCTTGCCATGTGTTTCATTTGCTATCACTACCCGAGTCGAGTGCCTCTAGCCTATGCGCGCGAGTAGTTCCAACTACTCGACTTGTACCGAATCCTACTCTATCCTAGCAATGCAATAGCTAGCGGGGTTTCCAATCCTAAACCCAACCCATGGTTTTCTTGGCTATGCAGTTGGATTTCCACACAAGACTCTAATGCAAAGGATAATAATACTCAAGTAAGTGCTCAAAACAATAAAAATTTTCTAAAAAGGTTAATGCAAACCGGAGCTTGCCTTGCTGCTCTTGGTCGTAGGCTAGCTGTTCCTCCAGAGTAACAAAGTCTAGGACTTCGGGTTCCTCCTCGACCTTAGCGACTACATGATAAGAGCAATATATGTATCAATTTAAATGCATTTATATTAACTTTAAAGTTGTGAAGTCTATAACCCTTGCTATACAGACCTAATGACTGTGAAACTTTTACTGTGGCTTGGTTACAACCTAAACAGAGAGTTGGTCAAGTTTTAGTTGCAGCAAAGCTCATTTGAGCCCTCCACAACTAATTATGTCCTTGACCTTAATTGGAACTCTTAGGGTGTTCTAGGAATTTTCATGAAGCAAACTATGACTTTCTGAAAACTAGATTTTTAGAGGGTTCTAATGGAGTTGGTCTCACTTAATTTGAAGGTTCCTAGCTAAAGTTATGAGCTAACAATTTCAGAGAAAATTCTGAAAATGTTTCTGAACATTTTCTATTTTCTCTGGAACAGTTTCACTAATCACACCATTAGGTGGATCAGATGAGCTCAAATGGATCTGAAATTTTTGTTGTAGTTCAAGGATATTTTGGTGAACATCCCAGCAAAATTTCAGGATTTACCTCCAAAGGATTCTCCAGTTAAAATTCCAAACAGTTTAAACTTTGAGGAACTACTCCTGGAGGAATAAGAGTTTTTATGAAGTGAAACTTGATTTGCTGGAAAGTTTTCAGAGAGCTGAATCCAACAAAATTTGGTTCACTCGATTTGGAGCTTTCTAGCCAAAGTTATAAGGATTTGACGTTTGGAAGAATTCCGAAATATGGGAAAAAGTTTAAATTTCACGGGGGCCCGCGGGGACACGTGTCGAGCGCGGAGGTGTCCGGCACACCGGAGATACCACACGTGTCGAGCGCGGAGGTGTCCGGCACACCGGAGCTCACAGGGTATTTGCGCGCCAGCACAGCGGATCCCCGGCCACACCCGATCCCGATTTAAATTCTTCAGCCGCTGACACGTGGGTCAGCCGGCTTCGTCTTCCTTCCGCCGTTCTTTCGCGCCCGCGCCGCCGACCTCGCCGGAGCAGACTCGGGGCTCGCCGGCTCGCCGCTGCCAGACCTCCCATGGTCTGAAACTTGCCGCCTGGGGGTTGTCGACGTCGAGGAACGCGTCGGTGGTGTCAGGTCGGGCTGGGGGTGACCGGAAATAGCTCGGCGACGTGCCGCGGCCTCGGTTGAGGTTCGGCGCTGTCGACCGTGGGTCCTAACCCGCCAACACCTCGAACAAACGGTCCTACAGCATGAGTGTACCTCTAGGAAGCTCGACAAGGTGTCAAATGGTTCAGGGATGGCGGCAAGTTAGTCGGCACCGTGTGACCGATCGCGCCCGCCATGACCGCCCTTGATCGAGCTCGAAATTCGTCACTCCTAGACAGTTTCATGCTACGGATGCAGAAAAGAACTTGATCGCCGGCTAGTCCAGCGTCTATGTGCAAGATTTGATGACCTCCGAAAGATCATAGAGTGAGAATTTAAAGAAGCCGTACCGGAAGCTCAGTTTAAGGTTGCCGGAGCAAAAACTGAGAATTTGCCGGCGAGAGTTCACGGCGTGGCTTGAGCTTCAGGTGGAAGCAACGTGGGGTTCGTGCGCTCCTGTTGCCGCCCTTGCTCGGCCGCGGAAGTGGTTGCAGTGTGCTGCCCGCGTGAGACCGATCGCCGTCCTTCAGCCAAACTGCGGCGGTCGTCGTTGATCACGGGAACAGGGGCCGAAACCCGGTGGTCCAGGCGTTGGGAGAGTGGTGCGCGACCTCCGGTGGCTGTCTAGCAGCTCAGGAACGAAGGAGGAGATTGTTTTGCTGGTTTTCCCGATTGAGCAGAGAGCTGCGACGAGAAACAATGCCACTGCTCGGTTCTGCCCACGAGAAGATAAAGCCGGCCGACTCCTGCTCGGCTGAGGTGGTGCCGGTCGCGTGGGGGCGCGAGCAAGCCGCCCTGGGCGCCAGCGCGCGGAGAGGAAAGCAGCTGGTGGCGCCGGTAGCTGCTCGGTGGAATTTCCCACCGAGACTCTGACTT
This sequence comes from Neostapfia colusana, assembly GCA_030760725.1. Lineage (NCBI taxonomy): Eukaryota > Viridiplantae > Streptophyta > Magnoliopsida > Poales > Poaceae > Neostapfia > Neostapfia colusana. The sequence continues at coordinate 66,991,207 of JASWHV010000007.1, read as the reverse complement.
TGGTTGCAAGTTTCTCCTTCTTCCCTCTATGACATGTGGGTCCCACCCGCGGTTTTAACCTCTGAAATTTACTCCTAATCACTGTAGTGAACAGTGAACCCCATAATACCCCTGGTGATTCAGATTATTCACCCTTGAGCCATTCGAATTGCATAGGATTCGAATTGGGTTTGGTTTGAGTGAATTTCAGCACAAGTGCAGTTTTGAATTCAAATGAAGTTTGAATTTGCCCCACTTAGTTCACGTCAAGATCAACTCCAAATGGAGTGAAACTTGGTGTGTGGGCTCACAAAAATGTGCTGAGTAAGAATATGCCTCCCACTCTTAAATTCATGGGATAAAAACAGCTTGAATTTGAATATGGTTTCAAACTGCCCTCTTTCTAGATATACCCAAAATGACCTCAAAAAGGTTTGGAATTTGGGTGAAACTTGGCCTGGACATCCTTAGCAAAGTGTAGGAGTTTTCATATGTCCAGCCCCCTTATATCTCATGTGGGAAATACCACTTTGGCAATGTGTGAGTTTGTTCTCTAATGAGCTTGTTGATAATTGTTACTTGCTCTTCATTTGTGTTCATCATCCTGCCTCAAATGAGGTGCGTGGTGTGGTGATGAACACTGCAAATGTGTGTCAAAACCTGAGGCCCTTACATTTCCTCCCCCCTTAAAAGAATCTCGTCCCGAGATTATAAGGTAAAAATGAGAGAGAGGACGGTGGAAAATTACCGGATATGCGACGCGAAAAATTCGGGGTAGTTAGTGCGAAGGAATTCTTCGTTCTCCCATGTCGCTTCGTCCATGGAGTGATTACTCCATAGAACCTTGTAGAACCACAACGTACGGTTGCGTGTGGTTCGGGCCCTTTCATCAATAATATGCACCGGTTCCTCCCGATACGTGAGATCCGGTTGCAGTTCTTCAATGTCTTCCAGCTGAACGGTAGTTGATAGATTGAGACACTTCCTCAGCTGGGAAATGTGAAAAACGTCGTGCACACCGGAAAGTGCTTCTGGTAATTTCAGCCGGTATGCCACTGATCCACATCTTTCGGTAATCTGAAATGGACCGATGAATCGGGGTGCCAACTTTCCTCTCACCCCAAATCTGTTTACGCCCTTCATTGGAGATACCCGTAGGTATATGTGATCTCCAACTTTGAATTGTAATGGGTGCCTTCTCCGGTCCGCATACTTTTTCTGACGGGATTGAGCGGCTTTTAGGTTCGCTTGAATCAGTCAAACCTTTTCTTCCGCGTTGTTCACGAGGTCAATCCCGAAGGTAACTCTTTCGCCAGACTCACACCAGTTCAATGGTGTGCGGCATTTTCTTCCGTATAGCGCCTCGTAGGGCGCCATCTTGATGCTGGCTTGGTACCCACTGTTGTACGACAACTCGGCTAACGGCAAGTGATCATCCCAATTCTTGCCGTGGTTGATAGCGCAAGCTCGTAGCATGTCTTCTAAGATTTGATTTACCCGCTCCGTTTGCCCATCCGTCTGCGGGTGGTAGGCTGAACTACGGACCAGCTTCGTCCCCACGGCAGCATGCAGCTGCTCCCAAAAACGAGACACAAATAAAGTGCCCCGATCCAATATGATAGTATGGGGTACGCCGTATAAGCATAGGATCTGTGAGATGTACAGTTCAGCGTACTTCTTGGCGTTGTAGTTGGTGTTGACCGGGATGAAATGGGCAACTTTGGTGAGCCGATCGACGATCACCCACACAGAATCATGTTTCTGCAAGGTGGTGGGTAAACCGACGATGAAGTCCATGCTCACATCCTCCCACTTCCAGGCAGGGATGCCCAGTGGTTGCAGCAGTCCCGGTTTCCGCATATGATCTGCCTTCACCCTTCGACAAGTATCACACTCGGACACGTATTTTGCAACCTCGCGCTTCATCCGTGTCCACCAAAACTTGCTTCTGAGTTCTTGATACATTTTGTTGCTGCCGGGGTGAATAGAAAACTTTGATAAGTGAGCCTCATCAAGGATTTTCTTCCGTAACTCTGGGTTTCGGGGTACGACGATCCGGTCCTTGATCCATAGGACGCCGTCTCCGTCTTTCCGGAAACATTTCAGCTCCCCACTATCTACACGTCTCCGCAAATGTGACATGCCCTTGTCATTCTTCTGGGCTGCCGCTATCTCTTCACGGATGGTGGGGATCAAATCTAGGTTGTAGAGAGCTCCGTGTGGAATCACATGTAGTGGTGGTTCGCTCTCTTCCAACGGTGTGATGGTCAGAGTATTGACGTGTGACTTGCGGCTCAGCGCATCTGCCACTATGTTTGCCTTGCCCGGATGATAATGGATCTCTATCTCGTAATCCTTTATCAGTTCTAACCATCTTCGTTGCCTCATGTTCAGCTCCTTCTGAGTGAATATGTACTTGAGGCTTTTGTGGTCGGTATATAAATGTACGAGGTTATCGAGTAGGTAGTGCCTCCACATTTTTAGTGCAAGTACCACGGCAGCGAGCTCTAAGTTGTGAGTTGGATAATTTTGCTCATGGTTTCTAAGCTGCCGTGATCCATACGCGACCACTCTTCGGTCTTGCATCAGCACACATCCGAGCCCAATGCCGGATGCATCGCAGTACACATCGAACGGTTTTGTTGTGTCTGGCTGCGCCAAAACCGGTGCTGATGTCAGGTGCTTGACTAAAGCCTTGAATGCTGCTTCACATGCTGGACTCCAAACATATTTGGTAGCCTTCTTCAGCAGCTCTGTCATTGGCTTGGCAATCTTCGAGAAGTTTGGAATGAACCTCCGATAATATCCCGCGAGTCCGAGGAAACTCCATACCTCATGAACAGTTCTCAGGGATTTCCAATTCAGCACTTGCGTGATCTTGCTCGGGTCCACAGCGATACCCTCCGCTGAGATGATATGCCCGAGAAAAGGCACTTGCGATATCCAAAACTCGCATTTGCTGAATTTTGCGTATAACTTGTGATCCCGCAGCCGTTGCAAGACTATACGCAGATGTTCCTTGTGATCTTCCTCCGACTTGGAATATACTAAGATTTCGTCGATGAAGACCACGACAAACTTGTCCAGCTCCGGCATGAATACCGAGTTCATCAAGTACATGAAGTGAGCTGGAGCATTGGTGAGGCCGAAGGACATAACCAGGTACTCATAAAGTCCGTACCTCATCGAAAAAGCCGTCTTCGGAATGTCCTCAGCTCTTATCTTAATCTGATGGTACCCAGATCTTAAGTCCATTTTGGAAAAGATCTTTGCTTCGACCAACTGATCAAATAACATGTCGATCCGTGGTAATGGGTACTTGTTCTTGATGGTTACGGCATTTAATGGACGATAGTCCACGCAAAGCCGCAACGTCTCATCCTTGTTCTTGACAAATAACGCCGAACAGCCCCATGGCGAGGAGCTCGGCCTAATAAAACCCTTCTCCAGAAGGTCCGTGAGCTGAGTCTTCAGTTCAGCCAACTCCTTGGGCGCCATCTTGTACGGCCTTCGGGATATTGGCATGGTTCCCGGTGCAAGTTCAATCTTGAACTCCACCTCTCTATCGGGTGGCATCCCCGGCAAATCCTCCGGGAATACGTCAGGGAATTCTCGGACACTGGAATATCTTCCAATCTGATGGTTGTGGCTTGATAGACACTTGGAAGTTTTATTTCCAGACTGTCCAGAACTAATGAGTGAGGTTCGTGCACTTCTGAGTTCAAGTGCACGACTCGGAGGACGGTGTCTAAAACAGCGCCGTGGCGGGTTAACCACGACATCCCTAAGATGACATCGACCTTTTGTCCCTCTAAAATTATGAGAGACGTAGGGTAAACTCTACCCTCTAAGCACAATGGCGCTTTTGGGACCATCATGCTTGCTGAAATTTTCCCACCCGGTGAACAGATCACATAGGGACTATCGGTGGGTAGTATTTGCAAGCTATATTTATTAATGAAAGCTTGGCTAATGAAGCTATGCGTGGCGCCTGAATCAAATAGTACTATCGCGGGATGCTGGTGGAGTTGGAACATACCCACAAGGATTGGCTCGCCCTCCGGCACGTCCTCAATGGAAAGCTGGTGGACGGTGCCGGGCCTAGGGTTTGCCCGCCGCGCATTAGTAGGGTTCTGGGGTTGATTCCTCCCCGGAAACTGTGGTGCCACTCCGCCGCCTTGCCTCTCCGGGCAACTGCTCGCGAAGTGCCCTGGACGACCACACTTGTAACATGTGGCCGCTGCTGGTGGAGTGCTCGGTGGATGAAAGCCCGATGCATTGCTGAGGTGCAAACGCACGCGGCATCGCCCGCTGCTGCTGTTGTGGTTGCGGTGGTGCTGGAAGTGCCGGCCGGAATGTCGGTGAAGAGTACGGCCGACTGCGGAACGGCATCGACCTCTGTGGTGGCTGCCAGCGTGGACCTGATGGTGGGCGATTCACCATCCGAAACTTCTGAGAAGGACCGCCTCCTTCTCCGCTGCTCTGCGGCGCGCATCGCTTTCGCTCTGCCGCCGCCAACTCCTTGCCGGAGTCCTCCTGAACAATCGCAGCATCAATGATGTCGTTGAGGCTGCCGCGATTGAACATCGCCAACTTGTCCTTCAGGAGCAGGTTAAGCCCCTGGTAAAATTGGTCCCGCCGCTTCTCGTAGGTATTAGCATGATACGACGCATATAGCGCGCGATCGTTAAACGCCCTGGAGTATTCCAGCGTGTTCCGGCTCCCTTGCTGCAAGTGCAGGAACTCCTGCGTCTTTCTTTTCATCAGACCTGGTGGTATATGATAGGCCCTGAAGGCCGTCCGGAACTCCGTCCAGGTCATTACTCGGTCGGTGGGCTGTGAAGCACAGAAGTTGGCCCACCACGCGCTCGCGGATCCTTGGAGCTGCTGGACCGCAAACTGAGTCTTGCGCTGCTCGCTGATTTGGAGCAGCCCGAACTTCATCTCTATGGCGCGGAGCCAGTTTTCCGCGTCAAGTGGTTCATCCGCCCTTGAGAATACAGGGGGATGAGTCGCCAGGAAGTCGGAGTAGGAGCTCTGTTGGCGCTCCTCACGATCTTGACGTCCCTCTGGGCGAGACGTATTGGCGATGAGAGTCTGCAGCAACTCTGTGTGCTGCTGATGCGAGCCCGCCATTGCCGCGACAATGTCGGCCAATGTAACCGTTGGCAGTGGCAGTGGCGGTGTTTGCTGTTGCTGTTGCTGCTGCTGTCCCGAGGAGTCCTCGGGAGGTGGTTGTGAGGTCTCTCCCCTTGACTGGCACCCCCAACGTCAGGGTTGGCACGAGTACGCGTAATTCTGAAATTCAAAACAGCGGCAATTAGCACATGTCTTACTTAAAATTCCATAAGCAACAGTAGGTGTTGAAGCGACACATGATCAATTTGCACAACATTCACATATATTGATAAAGCATAAACTTTATACAAGATACATTATTCTCGGGTCTCCGAGAAGTCGTGCTCATGTCGTCACTACCTATACATACGCTACTGCCCACACGACATGTCACCGATTACAAAAGTTGGGTTACACTACCCTAGCTGCCCTACTTGGCAACTGTAACCCCCTACTCGGAGTAGAACTCGACCTCCTGTGGGTCGTCCTCCTCCGGTACCTCGGCTGGTGGCTCTGGATCTACCACCTCTTCACCCATCCCGGGTTCATCCATTGCTGGAAGACCCAAGACCACCGGTATACCCAACACCGGAGGTACGAGGTCCTGCAATGCATGCACCTCGTCCATAGCCTGGTTGTAGTCCTCTTCCCAGCCTTGTCCTTCCTCGACAGCGTCGTCCCGCTCTTGGGCAAGGTCCTCATTCTGCTGGGTTAGGGTCTGCACCAGCTCTTGCAACGCCGCGATGTCAACACGGCTCTTCTTCTTTGCCTTCTTCAGACGACGCAACTGATTGTGCTGTTCATTCAGTCGCTTGATCGTCGGAAGGAGCACATTGCGGAGTGCGCTGTGAGCACTCTCGAAATGATCTCCACGGCTTGTGCTCTCCTTGAGCTTTGTGGTGAGATGCTCCATATTAACAGTTTGGCTGTCCATCACGGCGTTTCCCGCCCTCATCTGGAGGCTGAGATTTGCCTCCGCGGGTTTGTACCTTGGGCAACCCGGGTCCGTTGCTTCCAGGTACCTCTCTTCCCACACATGCTGAGCTCGTCCCTCCACCGGAACGAGTGCGTATGGAGTGCCCTCCATAGCCTGCACATGTAGTTGGCAGAAACGTGACATAGTGTCACGGGCTGCCACTTGCCACATCCCTTCCGGTTGTCTTCCTCTCACCGTGACGGTGAATGGCACCCAACCGGGTGGCATAGGTCCTGCAGGAACCTCGGCATGGATCATCCACGTCTAGTTCCCCTCTTTGCCTTCTTCCTTGGCGAAGTACTGCGGCATTTGATTGTACCCGAAATATTGGAGCATTTGCCACAATGCTTCCGGGTAGCCGCTACGGTGAGAACAGTGGGACATCACCCACCCGTTCTCCAACTTCTTATCTGCTGTCATCTGTAAAAATTATATTTGAGAAATGTCAAATATTTATTTAAACAGTAAACCATTGAGTTATAACATAAGATATGTCATTGAACCCATAAAACATGGAAACATAGTTCAAATTTTAAACAAATTTGACTGCTGATCTGCTGTTCCCATGACAGCCCTGACCAGTTTCCATTTCAACCTGATTTAGGCCATGTTGAAGGCAAAACCAATTCTAGAGCTCAACATCAAAGTTAAAGTTAACTTCAATAGCTTTCCAGAGAGTGTTTGCTTGGCCTAAGATCTGTCCTGGTTCAAAAGTCATGAGATGTCAAAGTTAACAGAATTTCTGGAAACAATTGGGCAGCACCTCCCTGCTTTAGGTACTGTTTTGATCCAAGAATTCCAGTTAATTCTGTCCCTAATCTGACAAAACTTTCTGTTACTAAGTTGTAACCCATCTCATAAGCTTTCCAGAACTACATCATTTTCTATTTTTGGATTTTTATGCAGGAAGTTATGCTTAATTTACAGAGAGTCTACAGAGAGTCTTTACTCTGCCCTGTTTTCTGGACAGCTTCAACTCTACTGTATTTTTCGAGTGGTTAAGGGATGAAACACCTCTGGACCTCAACAGAAAAGTGGTAAAACTCTTCCAAAGATTTCCAGAAATGTATCACATGACCCCCAACCTCGAAAGAACTCGGCCTCTAACCTCTGATTAACTTCAGCCTTGATTCGGCTGAAAACAGAGTGCTCTGTCCTTAACATCCTATAAGTTGAAAACTTGTTAACTTTGAATATCCTGTACAAGGGAAGGAGTTACATCAAGTTTTACTACTTTGGATCAAAACTTTCAAGTTTTACAATGAAGTTGTTCATTTAGTGGGGTGTGACGTCGATGCGTCACCAAATTATGTCGGTACTACGTCCTCACAAAGAAAACCTATACCGGACTTAGCCGGCTTCGTTACTCCAGTGGCACTAAACGTCACTCGCACACGGATGCTACACGTCTACCGTTTCGTGATCAGGCTACCTGCAGAAACTCAAGCAATCGTCAGACTCAGCTGCACACCGAGCCCGGAATCCATACAGTTCGTACACCCGGCCGTCATCACTCGCCCGGATGTTCTCAAGCCAACCACGCCTTGAGTTACGTGTTCACGTTTCAGACCATGTGACAGGGTCTCCCATGTTGCACCACGCACGCCAGGGACAGATGTTGCTCGAATACCCCAAACGACATGAAGAGTCGTAGAGGATACTAAAGCGGGTCGGGTTACCTGCCACCCGTGGGGCTCCACCCTTCAGCTTGTGCGCACTGGTGGATAGCGCTTACGTGTACCCCCCAAGACATAAACGTCCCGAGATACACGATTTTCCGACATAACAAATAGATTAATATGCCACTTTCTATAGGCTAATAACATCCTTATACGGGCTACTAACTCGTTCCTCACTGAATTTTTGAAAAGGATGACCTTTGTAATGTGTTAAACCTCAAGCGAGCTCTGATACCACGCTGACACGACCCCATTGGTCCTGTCGAGCCAGGATCACGCTGAGGGGTGCTGCGTTGCACAGCACCGTATAACACACGTCAAAGGTACAAAGCGGAAGTGGAAAATTTTATTACATAAACAAGTTTATGAACATGTTTACAGCAAAATAGGTCCAGTCTACACTCACGGGCGTAGACTACGCATCAAGTTCACGTTCAGCCCTTGAACGTGTCCTTGCTAGCACACACACACACTAACTCGGCGGCGTGCACGACTCCCACTCGACGGGGTTCCCCTCCTGGGGTTCCGTCTCCTCTTCGGGAGTCCCTTCCTCATAGAACGCTGCAAAAGCTTCAAACACAAGCAGTGAGCACGAAGGCTCAGCAAGTCTGACCCGTCTCACCTAAACATGGAACTTCTACATGAGGGTAATGGGTTACATGAGGTAAAAAATTGTTGCAAGGACTCGCCTAATTAGTAGAACCTTACTTTCAAGTTTTAGCACCAGGTTTGTGGAGAACCTTACGCTAAGGCACATGAGAGGGCCGCAATCAAACAAGAAATGCATTCCTCTCATGTACTTTGCCCAAAGTTGAAAAGAACTTTAGTTAGCTCTAGACTATAGCATATCATTAACACTCAATGTCCATCTTTCAATCAGCAACATTTTAACATGTGTCTAGCCTGTTCTTTCTACATCACGGTACAGTGAACAAGTGGAACTCACTGACCACGAGGGACGGCGATTATAATCGATTTACACCTGCAGGGTTACCCGAACAATCCGTCACGTACGCCCGTACTCGATGTTGCCTACAACAACCATCACGGACGCCGTACCGGAAGTTCAGTTTAAGGTTGCCGGAGCAAAAACTGAGAATTTGCCGGCGAGAGTTCACAGCGTGGCTTGAGCTTCAGGTGGAAGCAATGTGGAGTTCGTGCACTCCTGTTGCCGCCCTTGCTCGGCCGCAGAAGTGGTTGCAGTGTGCTGCCCGCGTGAGACCGATCACCGTCCTTCAGCCAAACTGCGGCGGTCGTCGTTGATCACGGGAACAGGGGCCGAAACCCGGTGGTCCAGGCGTTGGGAAGGTGGTGCGCGACCTCCGGTGGCTGTCTAGCAGCTCAGGAACGAAGGAGGAGATTGTTTTGCTGGTTTTCCCGATTGAGCAGAGAGCTGCGACGAGAAACAATGCCACTGCTCGGTTCTGCCCACGAGAAGATAAAGCCGGCCAACTCCTGCTCGGCTGAGGCGGTGCCGGTCGCGTGGGGGCGCGAGCAAGCCGCCGTGGGCGCCAGCGTGCGGAGAGGAAAGCAGCTGGTGGCACCGGTAGCTGCTCGGTGGCACAGCCGACAGCTGCTCGGTGGAATGTCCCACCGAGACTCTGACTTTGGTTGCAAGTTTCTCCTTCTTCCCTCTATGACATGTGGGTCCCACCCGCGGTTTTAACCTCTGAAATTTACTCCTAATCACTGTAGTGAACAGTGAACCCCATAATACCCCTGGTGATTCAGATTATTCACCCTTGAGCCATTCGAATTGCATAGGATTCGAATTGGGTTTGGTTTGAGTGAATTTCAGCACAAGTGCAGTTTTGAATTCAAATGAAGTTTGAATTTGCCCCACTTAGTTCACGTCAAGATCAACTCCAAATGGAGTGAAACTTGGTGTGTGGGCTCACAAAAATGTGCTGAGTAAGAATATGCCTCCCACTCTTAAATTCATGGGATAAAAACAGCTTGAATTTGAATATGGTTTCAAACTGCCCTCTTTCTAGATATACCCAAAATGACCTCAAAAAGGTTTGGAATTTGGGTGAAACTTGGCCTGGACATCCTTAGCAAAGTGTAGGAGTTTTCATATGTCCAGCCCCCTTATATCTCATGTGGGAAATACCACTTTGGCAATGTGTGAGTTTGTTCTCTAATGAGCTTGTTGATAATTGTTACTTGCTCTTCATTTGTGTTCATCATCCTGCCTCAAATGAGGTGCGTGGTGTGGTGATGAACACTGCAAATGTGTGTCAAAACCTGAGGCCCTTACATTTCCTCCCCCCTTAAAAGAATCTCGTCCCGAGATTATAAGGTAAAAATGAGAGAGAGGACGGTGGAAAATTACCGGATATGCGACGCGAAAAATTCGGGGTAGTTAGTGCGAAGGAATTCTTCGTTCTCCCATGTCGCTTCGTCCATGGAGTGATTACTCCATAGAACCTTGTAGAACCACAACGTACGGTTGCGTGTGTGTGGCGGACCGGAATCCGCTCATCCAGGATCGCAGAGGGTGGTGCCGCGCGATGCGACACCCGACAGCACACGTCATAAGAACATAATATATTACATGGGAAACAACTGAAACTGTACAAACAGGTACAAACTTCAGTTACACTATTGTTTATATTACACAGCGGAAGTCTACACTATACAACTCACGCCCGCCTACTTAGCAAAAGTTGGTTGCCCAGCCCTAGGGCAACCCACACTAGCTGCACTCCTCAGCTCAGCGCGGCGTGTACGGCTCCCACTCAGCCGTGGTCCCCGACGGAGGGTAACCCTCGCCGGTGGACTCGTACTCCGAGTCCGTGGGTGGCTCCTCACCTGAAAAACACTTAAGCAGCAACCGTGAGCACAAAGGCTCAGCAAGGCTTAACCGACTCACCTAAGCATGAAACTCTACATGAGGTGTACAATGGACATAGGATAGTAACATTTCAGCAAAACGACACGCCTACAAGTTCATCCTTAGTTCATCTTTTAGCAACAAGTTAACAGTTCATGAAATCTGAAATTTAGTAAGCAGTATTTGGTGGCACACATGTAGCAATACAATTATATCAATCAGCATCATTGAATCAACATATTTCATCCATTAGTCTACGTTACGACGCAGTGAACAAGCAGTACTCGTCACCGCGAGGGACGGCGAATCGACTCGATATACACCTGCAGGGAAAACCCAAAGAGCACGTCACGTACGCCCACCCGTGGAGCTGCACAGCACGCTCACTCGATGCCGTACGGGACAACCTTCCACCCAACAGCCCGTTGGCAGATTTCCACCTTGCTGCCCTCAACCTACACCTATAAATCGGTGAGCTATGCCTCGACGCCCGGAGGTTTAGGCTACATCGGTTTATCGGGGCCCATATATCCGATATGCCTTCGGTACGTTCAATACTTGTTCAGCAGGGCCGCACACGGATCGGTCCTCAATCGACACGGGCAGGGCTGCGCCCACAAGACTCTCTTGCTGCGCCCTAGCCCCTGCCTAGTCTCATTTTCATTACTAAAGTGATCTCACATCACTCAACCGAACCCGTGTGTCCCCAGCCTATCTCGCGAGTAGATTCCAACTACTCGACTTGTACCGAAGTCCTATGACTCATTAAGCATAGCCTGTCTACTCGAGGTCCTTGACACTACCCTCACTCTTTTAGGAACCTTTGGTTATGCAAGTGGGGTTTCATTCACCCTATACCTAATGCACATACATACTTCATATGACACATGTAAACAAAGTAAGATTTATAAAAGGGTTAATGCAAACCGGGGCTTGCCATGTTGCTGCTGGTCAGTAGTTAGTTCCTCGTCCGGAAGAAGGAAGTCCAGCACTTCCGGAGTCTCTTCTTCAACGGCTACACGTTAATGAAATACTACATGTTAATTTATATGCAAATGTGAGTTTAGAGTAAGACTTCTACTATTAGTTCTAATAACCAGCCTCTAATACCTGGAACTTTGTTTAAGAATTTAAATATGAACTGGTGTTGGTGGGTTGGCTTGAACTTAATCACATGGTTAAATGCTAAGTGGTTTTCCACCTTTTCCATATTAATCCCTTAAGTGGGTAAACAGGACAGGGGTGATCTAGAGCTCCAATAGAGCTGAGAATTTTTGTGTGAGTTCCTTGTCACAATAAAACTCTCTGGACCAAACATTAGCACTTTTCATGGAGTGGTTTGCTCAGAATAATTCTCTTGGAAAATCAGCAAGGAAGAACTAATTCTGAGGGAATACCCCTGTTCATGCTCAACTTAATGAACTACAATTTCTATTATAGCTCATAGAGTTTGCATGAATTTTCCTAGCATTTTTGGAGTCAAGGTTTGCCCAGAATTGAATTTCCAAGTTTTGGAAATTCTCTGAAAATGTTTCTGCATTCAAATGAACACAGCACCTTCCAATTTGAATTGCTCTGACCAAATCGACTCCAAATGGTCTGAAACTTTTACAGGGGTTTACTAATGTCCTAGAGAACATTCTGGCAAAATTTGGGGATTTTTGGATGAACCAAACTCCCTATAAAATTCTTTTGCTGGAAAGCTTTAAAGAATTTTCCAGAATTAATTAATGGGTTTCATACAAATTGGGTTGTATATCTGGACAGAGCTAGGCAAGATGAATCCAACCCAATTTGAATCACTAAATTTGGAGCTTCCTAGCAAGAGTTATGCAGTTCCAAAGTTTGAACCAATTCTGGAATTCAAATTAATTCGGGAAAAGTTCAAACTCTGCCTGTGGGTCCACCCTACACGTGTCAACCGCCGGAATCACGCCACACGGGGCCACAGCCCTTTTCCCGCGCCACCACACGGGATCGCACGCCACAGCTGATCCGGAGTTTTAAATCTTCAGCTGCTGACACGCGGGCCCGGCGGGTCTTCTTCTTCCTCTCGCTCCCGCGCCTCCCCCTCGCCGGCGCTTTACTGGAGCTCGCCGGACCCAGCTTCCCGGCCACCTCTCGGCCGGAGACTCGCCGCCTGGGGGTTTTCAGGGTCGGGGAACAAGTCTATGGGGTTGGCTCGAGCTGCCAGTGGCCGGAAGTAGGCTGGCGACGAGCCGCGGCCTTCGGTGATGATCGGCACCGCCGCCCGAGCACATTAGCCCGCCAAAAGCTCGGCGGATCCGCTCTAAAGCATCAGTGGAGGTCAGGAAATCTCGGCGTGGCCTCAACCTGGCTCGGAAACAACGGCAAACCGGTTGTCACCGTGCGCCCGCGTGTTCCCGCCATGGCTGCCGACCGAAAAGCTCGAAATTAGCTGTAACCACGGCGTTTCTAGCTAGGGTTGTGGAGGGAAAAGGTTCCCTATCCTCTCTAGTTCTGGTGTGCGCAAAATGAACAACTTTAACCGAGAATTAAGCGTAAATTTCCACAGTTCTTACCCGCGGTCCGGTTTTCCTCGTCCGAGGGGAAAACTTGAAATTCCGAAGCTACGTCGCACGGATTTCTCTGGAATTTGGAGAGGAGCAGCGCAGGGAGTTGGCGCACCTTGGGGTGCTCTTGCTCAGTCGCGAAACTGGTTGGTGTGAGCTGCCCACGGGAGCACCTTTGCTCGGTTCTCACCGGCGGCCACGAAAACGTGGTTTTTCTCGGTGGGTAGTGGTTCACTTGACCGGAAATGATGCGGGTAGTGCGTGGGAGGTCTGAGGATATAGGTTTGCTGCGCTGCCGACGTTGGTACACGAGAGACGATCGCTCCCGAGTGAGTGGATCACAGCGGCGGCTCCTCGGCGCTCTGTCGTGCGAGAGGGCAGTGACTGGGGGTCGGCCCGTGGTCGTGGCGAGCTGGGGCACGGCTGGGAGTTACTGCGCCCGCACAAGGAGCTCGCCAGCGCGCGAGGGGAGAGCATGAGGTGGCGTCCGGCGTTTTCACGGCGTGTCGCGTGGAGCCTCGGCTCTGTTCCGAGTGCAACACTTAGCCCCTAAGGCTGTTGACTTTTGTGTCATTTTAACCCTCCCAATGACATGTGGGACCCACTTGTCAGTGCTCCCCCACCCCTCAAAAGATCTCCAAAGCTTAGCCAGAGATGAATCCAAATATTTGGAGTTTGAAACTGACCTACATTTGTATGGTTGAGCTCATTTCCCCCAACTTCAAATAAATATTTGAATTCTTGGCATATTTGGATCCTTTTTGGAAAAATGGGTAGCAAATCTTTTTGAAAATTTCTGAAACTTTGCCTCCCCACTAATTTGGACCTGAGAAATCCAATTATGCACTTTGATCCTTGGTTTAGCTGCTGAAATCCTGAGTTTGAATGCAACAGTTTGGAAACACACTCTTATGTGTGATCACATGTGTATAATTTTCCCATGTTGTGAGAGTGTAAGTTTCCCCTCTAACCACTTCTTTGATAGAGGTTACTTGCTCCTCCCATTCCTTACCAGCCATCCACAACAAGAGCTGAGGTGTGGTGAAGTGAAGAAAAGTTTTTACAAGTCCCTTTTCTTGGGCTTTTACATCCCTCCCCCCTTAAAAGAATCTCGTCCCGAGATTATAAAAGAAGAAATAGCGATGTAATAGGGACTTACCCGTGTTGAGAAGCCAAGAACTCCGGGTAATTTGAGCGAAGGAACTCCTCGCTCTCCCACGTCGCTTCTTCGACGGTGTGGTTGCTCCAGAGTATTTTGTAGAACCACAACGTTTTGCTGCGTGTGGTTCTGGCTTTCTCTTCAAGAATTCCCACCGGATATTCATCATATGTTAAATCCGGGTTCAGCTCGCCGATGTCTTCGGTAGGAACAGCAGCTGTATGCTTCAAGCATTTTCGCAGTTGCGAAACATGGAAAATATCATGGACACCAGCCAGAGATGCCGGTAGCTCCAATCGATGCGCTGCTGGTCCACACTTCTCGGTGATAGCGTAGGGTCCAATGAAACGGGGAGCGAGCTTCCCCTTCACACCGAATCGGTGCACGCCCTTCATTGGAGACACGCGGAGGTACACGTGTTCCCCAACGTCAAAGTGCAACGGCCTACGCCTCTTATCAGCGTAGCTCTTCTGTCGGGATTGAGCGGCCTTCAAATTGGCTTGAATTGTCCGAACGCGCTCTTCGGCGTCGTTCACCACATCAACTCCGAATGTGACCCTTTCACCGGACTCGCACCAATTTAATGGGGTGCGGCATTTACGACCGTAGAGAGCTTCGTAGGGTGCCATTTTGATACTCGCCTGATAACCGTTGTTGTACGAGAATTCCGCCAATGGTAGGTGATCATCCCAGTTCCTACCATGGTGGATGGCACAGGCTCTCAACATGTCTTCTAGGACTTGATTCACCCTTTCTGTCTGGCCATCTGTCTGAGGGTGATAAGCGGAGCTCCTGATCAACTTAGTACCCAATGCAGCGTGTAGCTGCTCCCAAAAGCGAGATACAAATAATGCACCTCGATCTGAGACAATGGTCTTGGGTACCCCGTATAGGCATAGAATCTTCGCTATGTATAGATCCGCATAATTGCCGGCATTGTAACGTGTATTCACCGGAATGAAGTGAGCCGTCTTGGTTAACCGATCAACGATTACCCATATGGAATCATGCTTGTTGGCTGTTAGGGGTAATCCCACAATGAAATCCATGCTCACATCTTCCCATTTCCATGCCGGGATCTTCAGGGGTTGCAGCAGCCCTGATTTCTTCATATGATCAGCTTTGATTAAAAAGTTATGCTAATTCAAAGTTAGCAGAATTTCTGGAAGAATTTTAACAGCACCTCCCTTGGAAGTGGCTGTTTCCAATCCTGATTTCCACTAAATTCTGTGCTGAAACTTCAGAAACTTTGAATTGCAAAGATGTCAAACATCTTCTACTCTTTCTATGGATGGATTATATGACAATTTTAGATTTTTCTACTGGGAGTTATATTTGAAAAACAGATCAGTTCAGAGGATGTTTTACTCTGCCCTGATTCTGAATAGTTTACATTCCTCTGGGATTTTAGCCATCTTAAGGCAAGTTTCAGCTCTGGAAGTCTACAACAAAGTTGTAGAGTACTTGAATACCTTCCCAGAACTATATAGCACACCTCCCTGGGCTAAAAGACCTGTGAGTTATGCCCTGTTGAAGATCAGCAAACTTGCTGTCCCAAAACCGAGCACTCTGTTTTTCAGTCTTTTTGAAACTACACTCATCCCTATCTCATTCTTATACCCAACCAGGGTCCTAACTGTTGAACCTATAGATTTTTAATTCTTCATTATCATTATTCTCATGCATATGCCTACCATATCTCGGTACTACGTTCCTCACAAAAGAAAATCCTAACCGGATCATACCGGTATATACGTCTCAAGTGTGGCACTAAACGGTCTCTCGCACACGTTTTCTACACGGATACATACGTGGTTAGTACCTGCAGAAGACCACACAACGATGGTGCACTCAAAGTTTGTTCATTTCAGGCAGTTCCATATCTAAAAGTAAATACAAACGCCCGTATCATTGTCATACGGCCGTCCTTGAGCTAAGTCACGTCTCAAGGCACGTGATCGTGTTTCAACACCACACGACGGGGAACCCGAGTATGTCATGAATGGGTCGTCACGGTTGGGAATGTTATCAACCCAACAGATACCACCTACTGCCCTGCAGGGCACGCCGATGGCAAGCGCTGCGTATGTCCTCCTGGGCTATTTCCAGACGAACACACTCTCGCGTTACTGACCACGCGATGGGGTCTCCACTTACTTGCCTAATGCACGCTAGGGATCAGCGTTTCATATGAACTCAGGAACATGAAGAGTTCAAGAGGTTCATATTGACGTCTCACACCAAGCTGTGAGATCAATCCCCGAACCACGTTCCTCGTCAGGGAGAGCTAACCGAAATTGAACCGCTTTCGGTGGCGTTCCTTACCATACTTACCAGAGCGTAGGTGCGTCGTTACATAATTGAAATTCAGAATTATAACACATAAGTTAGTCTTTGCCACTTTAAGTAACTATGCTAATATAGTCCTTACTTGGGCAACTACCGAATCCTCACCGTATACCTAAGTTTTTCCCATAATGCAGTCCTTAAGTACTGTGCTATCCCCACTGCAGCTCTGATACCAGGCTGTGGCGGACCGGAATCCGCTCATCCAGGATCGCAGAGGGTGGTGCCGCGCGATGCGACAACCGACAGCACACGTCATAAGAACATAATATATTACATGGGAAACAACTGAAACTGTACAAACAGGTACAAACTTCAGTTACACTATTGTTTATATTACACAGCGGAAGTCTACACTATACAACTCACGCCCGCCTATTTAGCAAAAGTTGGTTGCCCAGCCCTAGGGCAACCCACACTAGCTGCACTCCTCAGCTCAGCGCGGCGTGTACGGCTCCCACTCAGCCGTGGTCCCCGACGGAGGGTAACCCTCGCCGGTGGACTCGTACTCCGAGTCCGTGGGTGGCTCCTCACCTGAAAAACACTTAAGCAGCAACCGTGAGCACAAAGGCTCAGCAAGGCTTAACCGACTCACCTAAGCATGAAACTCTACATGAGGTGTACAATGGACATAGGATAGTAACATTTCAGCAAAACGACACGCCTACAAGTTCATCCTTAGTTCATATTTTAGCAACAAGTTAACAGTTCATGAAATCTGAAATTTAGTAAGCAGTATTTGGTGGAACACATGTAGCAATACAATTATATCAATCAGCATCATTGAATCAACATATTTCATCCATTAGTCTACGTTACGACGCAGTGAACAAGCAGTACTCGTCACCGCGAGGGACGGCGAATCGACTCGATATACACCTGCAGGGAAAACCCAAAGAGCACGTCACGTACGCCCACCCGTGGAGCTGCACAGCACGCTCACTCGATGCCGTACGGGACAACCTTTCACCCAACAGCCCAAACGTCGAACCGGTCGCACCGAAACGAGCAGGAGGTTCCCCACACGGAGCATCTCTCTATGCCCGTTGGCAGATTTCCACCTTGCTGCCCTCAACCTACACCTATAAATCGGTGAGCTATGCCTCGACGCCCGGAGGTTTAGGCTACATCGGTTTGTCGGGGCCCATATATCCGATATGCCTTCGGTACGTTCAATACTTGTTCAGCAGGGCCGCACACGGATCGGTCCTCAATCGACACGGGCAGGGCTGCGCCCACAAGACTCTCTCTTGCTGCGCCCTAGCCCCTGCCTAGTCTCATTTTCATTACTAAAGTGATCTCACATCACTCAACCGAACCCGTGTGTCCCCAGCCTATCTTGCGAGTAGATTCCAACTACTCGACTTGTACCGAAGTCCTATGACTCATTAAGCATAGCCTGTCTACTCGAGGTCCTTGACACTACCCTCACTCTTTTAGGAACCTTTGGTTATGCAAGTGGGGTTTCATTCACCCTATACCTAATGCACATACATACTTCATATGACACATGTAAACAAAGTAAGATTTATAAAAGGGTTAATGCAAACCGGGGCTTGCCTTGTTGCTGCTGGTCAGTAGTTAGTTCCTCGTCCGGAAGGAAGTCCAGCACTTCCGGAGTCTCTTCTTCAACGGCTACACGTTAATGAAATACTACATGTTAATTTATATGCAAATGTGAGTTTAGAGTAAGACTTCTACTATTAGTTCTAATAACCAGCCTCTAATACCTGGAACTTTGTTTAAGAATTTAAATATGAACTGGTGTTGGTGGGTTGGCTTGAACTTAATCACATGGTTAAATGCTAAGTGGTTTTCCCCCTTTTCCATATTAATCCCTTAAGTGGGTAAACAGGACAGGGGTGATCTAGAGCTCCAATAGAGCTGAGAATTTTTGTGTGAGTTCCTTGTCACAAGAAAACTCTCTGGACCAAACATTAGCACTTTTCATGGAGTGGTTTGCTCAGAATAATTCTCTTGGCAAATCAGCAAGGAAGAACTAATTCTGAGGGAATACCCCTGTTCATGCTCAACTTAATGAACTACAATTTCTATTATAGCTCATAGAGTTTGCATGAATTTTCCTAGCATTTTTGGAGTCAAGGTTTGCCCAGAATTGAATTTCCAAGTTTTGGAAATTCTCTGAAAATGTTTCTGCATTCAAATGAACACAGCACCTTCCAATTTGAATTGCTCTGACCAAATCGACTCCAAATGGTCTGAAACTTTTACAGGGGTTTACTAATGTCCTAGAGAACATTCTGGCAAAATTTGGGGATTTTTGGATGAACCAAACTCCCTCTAAAATTCTTTTGCTGGAAAGCTTTAAAGAATTTTCCAGAATTAATTAATGGGTTTCATACAAATTGGGTTGTATATCTGGACAGAGCTAGGCAAGATGAATCCAACCCAATTTGAATCACTAAATTTGGAGCTTCCTAGCAAGAGTTATGCAGTTCCAAAGTTTGAACCAATTCTGGAATTCAAATTAATTCGGGAAAAGTTCAAACTCTGCCTGTGGGTCCACCCTACACGTGTCAACCGCCGGAATCACGCCACACGGGGCCACAGCCCTTTTCCCGCGCCACCACATGGGATCGCACGCCACAGCTGATCCGGAGTTTTAAATCTTCAGCTGCTGACACGCGGGCCCGGCGGGTCTTCTTCTTCCTCTCGCTCCCGCGCCTCCCCCTCGCCGGCGCTGTACTGGAGCTCGCCGGACCCAGCTTCCCGGCCACCTCTCGGCCGGAGACTCGCCGCCTGGGGGTTTTCAGGGTCGGGGAACAAGTCTATGGGGTTGGCTCGAGCTGCCGGTGGCCGGAAGTAGGCTGGCGACGAGCCGCGGCCTTCGGTAATGATCGGCACCGCCGCCCGAGCACATTAGCCCGCCAAAAGCTCGGCGGATCCGCTCTAAAGCATCAGTGGAGGTCAGGAAATCTCGGCGTGGCCTCAACCTGGCTCGGAAACGACGGCAAACCGGTTGTCACCGTGCGCCCGCGTGTTCCCGCCATGGCCGCCGACCGAAAAGCTCGAAATTAGCTGTAACCACGGCGTTTCTAGCTAGGGTTGTGGAGGGAAAAGGTTCCCTATCCTCTCTAGTTCTGGTGTGCGCAAAATGAACAACTTTAACCGAGAATTAAGCGTAAATTTCCACAGTTCTTACCCGCGGTCCGGTTTTCCTCGTCCGAGGGGAAAACTTGAAATTCCGAAGCTACGTCGCACGGATTTCTCTGGAATTTGGAGAGGAGCAGCGCAGGGAGTTGGCGCACCTTGGGGTGCTCTTGCTCAGTCGTGAAACTGGTCGGTGTGAGCTGCCCACGGGAGCACCTTTGCTCGGTTCTCACCGGCGGCCACGAAAACGTGGTTTTTCTCGGTGGGTAGTGGTTCACTTGACCGGAAGTGATGCGGGTAGTGCGTGGGAGGTCTGAGGATATAGGTTTGCTGCGCTGCCGACGTTGGTACACGAGAGACGATCGCTCCCGAGTGAGTGGATCACAGCGGCGGCTCCTCGGCGCTCTGTCGTGCGAGAGGGCAGTGACTGGGGGTCGGCCCATGGTCGTGGCGAGCTGGGGCACGGCTGGGAGTTACTGCGCCCGCACAAGGAGCTCGCCAGCGCGCGAGGGGAGAGCAGGAGGTGGCGTCCGGCGTTTTCACGGCGTGTTGCGTGGAGCCTCGGCTCTGTTCCGAGTGCAACACTTAGCCCCTAAGGCTGTTGACTTTTGTGTCATTTTAACCCTCCCAATGACATGTGGGACCCACTTGTCAGTGCTCCCCCACCCCTCAAAAGATCTCCAAAGCTTAGCCAGAGATGAATCCAAATATTTGGAGTTTGAAACTGACCTACATTTGTATGGTTGAGCTCATTTCCCCCAACTTCAAATAAATATTTGAATTCTTGGCATATTTGGATCCTTTTTGGAAAAATGGGTAGCAAATCTTTTTGAAAATTTCTGAAACTTTGCCTCCCCACTAATTTGGACCTGAGAAATCCAATTATGCACTTTGATCCTTGGTTTAGCTGCTGAAATCCTGAGTTTGAATGCAACAGTTTGGAAACACACTCTTATGTGTGATCACATGTGTATAATTTTCCCATGTTGTGAGAGTGTAAGTTTCCCCTCTAACCACTTCTTTGATAGAGGTTAGTTGCTCCTCCCATTCCTTACCAGCCATCCACAACAAGAGCTGAGGTGTGGTGAAGTGAAGAAAAGTTTTTACAAGTCCCTTTTCTTGGGCTTTTACAGTGTGGTTCGGGCCCTTTCATCAATAATCTGCATCGGTTCCTCCCGATAGGTGAGATCCGGTTGCAGTTCTTCAATGTCTTCCAGCTGAACGGTAGTTGATAGCTTGAGACACTTCCTCAGCTGGGAAATGTGAAAGACGTCGTGCACACTGGAGGAAGCGCAAGAGGCACCCGACGTGGTAGTTGGTAAGTTTCCTGCCAATTTACACCTTGCAACCCTGCTGTTTGATTCTGGTGCTACCCACTCGTTCATTGCTCAAGGGTTTGTTAAGAAGCATGACCTAGCAACCACACAAATGAACCATATGCTAGCTGTAAACCCTCCAGGTGGAGAAATAAGGACAAGACAAGTGTGTCCCAAAGTGAACCTAGACATTAATGGGGTGGTATTTACTGCTAACCTCATAGTGATAGATTCACAAGGGATAGATATTATCTTGGGTATGGATTGGTTGACAAAACATAAAGGAATCATCCATTGTTCGACCAGAACGGTGGAACTAACTCACCCTAGTGGCACAAGAGTAAAGTTCATAACAATACACGAGCCTAGGAGGGACATTAAATTAAATCAAGTTGAGGTGAAAGTTGAGGAAATCAGGACCATCAGGGAATATCCAGATGTTTTTCCGGAGGAGTTGCCAGGTATGCCTCCTGATCGTGAAGTGGAATTTGCAATTGAGCTAGTGCCTGGAACAACCCCGATATACAAGAGACCTTATCGGATGGACTCCAAGCAGCTGGGAGAACTCAAGGATCATTTGAGAGAATTGACGGAGAAGGGGTATATTCGTCCTAGTTCCTCACCATGGGGAGCTCCGGTGATATTTGTGCCCAAGAAGGACGGAACCCAAAGGTTATGCGTGGATTACCGTGCCTTGAATGAGGTAACCATCAAGAACAAGTACCCATTACCCCGCATTGAACACTTGTTTGATCAGTTGAGTGGAGCTTGTGTGTTCTCGAAAATTGATCTCAGGTCGGGGTACCACCAACTCAAGATAAGGCAATCTGATATTCCCAAGACAGCTTTCGTATCTCGGTACGGACTGTATGAATACACTGTCATGCCTTTCAGGCTAACTAATGCCCCGGCATACTTCATGTATCTCATGAACAAGGTATTCATGGAATATCTGGACAAATTTGTGGTGGTTTTCATAGATGACATTCTCGTCTTCTCCAAAGATGAAGAAGAACATGAGAAACATCAAAGGTTGGTGTTGCAGAGGCTAAGAGAACACCAATTATATGCCAAGTTGAGCAAGTGTGAGTTTTGGCTGAAGAGAGTTCCCTTCTTAGGACATATAATCTTGAAGGGAGGAATCTCCGTGGATCCTGCCAAAATCAAGGACATACAGAAGTGGAAGACCCCTGAAAATGTCGGGGAAGTTCGAAGCTTCTTGGGATTGGCTGGATACTATCGATGGTTTATTGAGGGATTCTCCAAGATCTCGAGACCCCTCACCAAACTGTTGGAGAAGGGAATCACATTCACATGGACGCCGCAGTGCGAGATGAGTTTTCAGGAGTTAAAGAAAAGATTGACAACAGCCCCAGTGCTAGTTATGCCAGATATGCAGAAGAATTTTACTGTGTATTGTGATGCCTCTGGAAACGGGCTGGGATGTGTTCTCATGCAAGAAGGGCATGTCGTGGCTTATGCATCCCGACAGCTCCGGAAGCACGAGAAGAACTATCCAACACATGACCTAGAGCTAGCCGCAGTGGTACACGCGTTGAAAATTTGGCGGCATTACTTGATGGGGAAGAGGACAGAGATATATATGGATCATAAGAGTTTGAAGTACATTTTTACACAGCCAGATCTCAACCTCAGACAAAGAAGATGGTTAGAGCTAATCAATGACTTTGATGAGGGCATCAACTATCATCCTGGGAAGGCAAACGTCGTGGCCGATGCTTTAAGTCGGAAAGTGCAGGTCAATAAGTTGAGCTTGAAGGACATGCCTGCAGAATTGAAGGACGAGGTTATAAGGCTCAATCTATGCCTGGTAAATAGTGGTGAAGCCATCACCATGGAAGTGGATTGTACACTCGAGCGAGACATACGCGAGGGTCAAAAGAATGACGAGAAGATACGAGAGATCAGACAACTCATCAAGGAAAATAAAGCTCCTGGTTTTAGAGAGGATGAACAAGGAACGGTGTGGCATGGGAAAAGAATCTGTGTGCCTGAAGTAAAGGAGATCCGTGAACTGATTTTGAAGGAGGCTCATGATTCTGACTATTCCATTCATCCTGGGAGTACGAAGATGTACTAGGACCTCAAGAGCAGGTATTGGTGGTATGGCATGAAGCGAGATGTCGCGAAACATGTTGCCCTATGTGACACATGTCAGTTGGTGAAAGCAGAACATCAACGACCCGCAGGATTATTGCAACCACTCAAAGTGCCTGAATGGAAATGGGAAGAAATCGCTATGGATTTCATAGTGGGATTGCCTAGGACCCAATCAGGATATGATTCAATATGGGTCATCATCGACAGGCTAACCAAGGTAGCTCATTTCATTCCCGTGAAAGAAAGCTACAGCGGATCCAAATTGGCGGAGTTGTACATGTCAAGGATTGTGTGTTACCATGGAGTGCCAAAGAAGATAGTGTCGGATCGAGGGACACAGTTCATCTCAAGGTTCTGGCAGAAGTTGCATGAAACCATGGGAACCCATCTGAACTTTAGTTCTGCCTAACATCCCCAAACTGACGGGCAGACGGAAAGAACCAATCAGATTCTTGAGGATATGCTGAGAGCTTGTGCACTCGAAAACAATCGGAGTTGGGATAAGAACTTACCGTATGCGGAGTTCTCCTATAACAACAGCTATCAAGTTAGTATGAAGATGTCACCGTTTGAAGCTTTGTATGGGAGGAAGTGCAAAACTACCCTATTTTGGAACCAAACGGGGGAAAGTAAAGTGTTTGGGCCCGAGGTACTACAAGAAGCCGAGGCGAAAGTGAGGGAAATCCGCAACAACTTGAGGATAGCACAAACACGACAAAAGAGCTATGCCGATGTACGAAGAAGAGAGCTCATTTTCAACGTGGGAGACTATGTCTATCTCAAGGTGTCCCCTATCAGAGGACTTCGTCGGTTCAAGGTGAAAGGGAAGTTGTCACATCGATACATCGGACCCTTTAAAGTTTTGGAAAGGAAAGGCGAAGTGGCGTATCAACTAGAGTTACTGGCTCGTCTATCGGATGTGCACAATGTATTCCATGTGTCACAACTCAAGAAATGCCTGAGGACGCCTGAAGAGGTGTTACCCATGAATGAAGTGGACGTAGCTGAGGATTTGTCTTATGCCGAGCAACCATGCAAAATTTTGGAGACAATGGAACGCCTCAGCAGAAATAAAAGAATCTGGATGTGCAAGGTGCAGTGGAAGCATCACTCAGAAGAGGAAGCCACCTGGGAGCGGGAAGATGAGCTCAAGGCACAATTTCCGGAACTGTTTTCTTAGAACCACCAATCTCGAGGACGAGATTTCTTTTAAGGGGGGTAGAGCTGTAACACCCCAAAAATCTGGTTAAGAACCTAAATCATGTTAAGAGGGGAATTTAAAAATTTTTGGACATGTTGCATGTTTTGCAAAAATTCAAATTCAAACTGGAATTCAAATTAAACTCAAAACAAAAAAGAAATAGAAAAAAGAAAAAGGAAAACAGAAAAAAACCGGCCAGTGGGCCGAAACCCACCAGCCGGCCCACCCAGCACCCGCGCCAGCCCGCAGCCGCGCGCGCCCCTTTCCTCCCATTGACAGGTGGGGCCCGCCAGTTCTTCGTCTACCTCGAGCCCGCGCCGGACGCTCTCACCCCGAATCCAAACCGATCCGGATTTATGCGAATCTCAGCCGAATTTCGCTCGGGGGCGACTAGATCTAAACCATCCCGCCGCCCTCCCCCGTCTATAAAAACCCCGGCCTCGTTCTGTTTTTCCCACGCGATCTGCTGTTTTTCCTCCGGTGAGAACCCGAGCCTTCTCCGGCGAATTCTGGCCGATCTATGCTCGGAAATTCCCATCTAACTCGCTGGTCTTGATCCACCGCCTCCGGGGAACCTTGCAGGTGCAGAATACTCGGTGACTTGCGGTGTAAACACAGCGCCGACGAGCCTCGCCGTGAATTCACCTCGGACCTCGTCGCCGATCACCTTCCAGGACCTCCGAGCTCAAGAAAACCCCCGAGGTGAGATCCCCGACCTCTCCTCCACCGATCTATGCCACAAGATCACAGTTCTAGGAAGAATTCTCGAAGATCCGAAAGTCTCCGGCGAGATCGCCGCTTCCCGCCGCCGTGCGTCGCCGGCAGCGCCGCCCGCGCTCGATCAGAGCGACGTGGCTGCTTGTGCGCCGTTTATTTTAAATCGCACGGTAGGGTTTAAATCCCCGCGTACCGGTTCGATGTTATAATCTCAGCCGTCGGTTTAAAATCGGACGGTCCACGTCAGCCCCGCGTTATAAAGACTGGAAATCTTACATGCTACCCCCTGGGGTTCTCAGGAAATAAGAGCTAGCCCCAGAAACTTCTGATCTAGCCCCTGGAACTTCAGAAAATCATGTAAATTCATTTAAAAATCAGTTTTAGCCCCTGGACTTAATAAAAATTAGGAAAAACTCCTCTGTTATGTATAGCTAGACCCCTGAAAATTTTTAAAATAATATTATAGACCCTGTAGTGGGGTGAGTTTACCTTTTTAGCCCTGTTTAATATTTAATTTAGGAAATTGAATATGTGGCTAGTGTTTAAAATTTAAAAAGTGGGACAAACATATTGTCAAAATTAAATTAAAAACTTTCTCAGTATTTAGAAAACTTTGGAGTGAGATAAAAATATATTTTGGGCTGAAATGAATCTGTTTAATTTATTATTCACATTTAGGGACACATTTTTAAGTAAAGAATAGTTCTGGAAAATAGGAAAAATAATTGTAAAATAGTTTACATCAGAGGAAAAGGTCAAAAATAAATTAGTAAATATTTTAGATCAGAACCTATTCTGTTTAGATAATGTGTCTTGTTATTTTCATAATAAAGTTCACATTTAGGCATAGGAATTAAATCTGAAAATATAGCAACTAGTAAATGATAAATGGAGTTCTAAAATCCAAAGAATTCAGTTTAGGGTTGGTAGAAATTCTGAAGACACATATGGAGAAGGAAAATACCTTTCATGCATACTTGGTAGCTAAAAGGTGTAGTAATTGAATATAAGGAATTTATTTAAATTGGAAACTCATATATATAGTATGTAAGTATAAATGTGAACACAAAAGTAGAAATCATATACACATGATTAAAAGTGCATGCAAGCCACAAATCAACACACATAGAGTAACCACAACACATATAATGGTGAATGACTTTCATAAATATGAATGTGTGGTTTGTATGAAGTGGAAGTGTGAAATATGTCTTATGGATTGTTGTTTTTCTTTTGCTATGTGTGATGGTATGATGTAGAACCTGCTCAAGAGCAAGTTATCCCTTTCCAAGATCAGGACTACCCATTCCAAGAGCAGCAGGAAGGAGGCAAGTGTCCTTGACCACTTTGATCCTATGCTAGGATGTGTAGATAGAATTATTTGCATTGTCAAATAAAATATGAAACCCATGCTAGGAATTTTCCCTAGAATTGCGTTACCTTGTTTCCTTGTAGCTTGGGTTGGGATTTATTTTGTCATGTCATTTGTTATTATGCATATGCTTAGCCATGCTTAGAATGGGATATTTGGGATATGAGATCATCAGTTTATTTTACCATACTCTCGAATGAGATATTGTGAGTTATGTAGAGGTAGGGATCAAGGCAAGTTGGATGTTTTGGTTGTGTGCTGGGTGCACGAGACTTGGGTTTGTGTTTAGTACTTGCCTGGATCCTAAGGACCGGTTCATGGAGCATGTAACCTGGCTTTACCGTGCCAACCACATGCTGAGATGGGGCAGCTTGGCTAATTAATTAGGTGTATCCCCGGCATAGTATGGGTGTGTTGGATGGTGCGGGGAATAGGTGTCAGCTGGACTACCATATGAACCGCAAGGCTCAAGAGGGGGCCACTGCAGCGGGGTTGGAGCCTCTTGTATGCTGTTAGGGGTGAAACCTCAGTGGGTCCATGCTCGTCGGGAATCCCTTTGTAAAGGCTTCGTAGTGATCTCCTGGCTACACACCTGGGAAGTGTGAATGTGGTTCGTAGCCACTGGCATAATGGAGGTTCTTTTAGTCCACCCGGCAACGGGGGATGAAATCACTACATGTGGGTACAGTGGTGCAAACTCTGCAGAGTCAAAACTGTCATGACAGCCGTGCTCACGGTCAAGAGCGGCTTGGACTTATTCATGATTAGAGGATTGATGGTTTTGGAAGTTGTGGATGTTAAGCGGGGAGCTTAACATTGGAAATGATGTTATGGTTATTTGATTATGATGATGGGATGGGAGATTGGGACCATTTCACCTGTGTAGTAATGTAGGTGCTTAATAAGCTAAGGTAATAGGTATTTATGGTATAGTGCTTTAACCATGAGTTCAACCTCCCCTTGTTCTAGCCATGCATGACATAATTTTCCCACACTTGCTGAGTACCATCGGTACTCAACCTTGCATATTTGTTGGTTTATATTGCTGCTCAGGTCAAGATAATGAAGTGGTGTATAATGACCAAGACTTTGGACCCGAAGAAGGTTTCTAGGTTCATGGAGACCCCCGGGCAACGCCTGTGAAGGAGCCCACAAGAATAATATTCCGCTGCTAGTTTATTTACTTGTGATGAACTTATTATTGTCCATCGAGACATTTGCTATGTAAGACTTATTTATATTCGACACCTGGCTTGTAATAAATGATGCTTCACTATTTGTCATCACATGTATGAGAAAATGATCCTGGCATACATGTGATATTCACTTGGTTGTTCTTCGGAAAAACCGGGTGTGACAGAAACAGATGTTGATAATGAACATGAATCAGAGGGACATCTAGGCAAGCTTGGTTCGTGGAAGTTGTAGAATGAGATGGTGGTTTACTTGCCGTAGATCTAAGGACCGGTTCATGCCAGCCATGCCAGGAAAACAGTGCCACCACAAGGCCAAATATGGGTGCGGCTTAGCTGACTAATTAGGTAAGTTGCTAGATTGTTATGGACCGTGGAAGGCGTGGGGAATGGGAGTCGAGTGAGGACTGTCCTGGGAACTGCATGGACACGTGTCGACCTCGGAGCTCATCCCAGAGCAGAAAGGAAGTCCGACGCTGTTAGGACACGTGGCACTACTAGAGCCCACCTCCAAAGAGAGGGGAGGTCCGACAGTGACACGTGGCACATTTGGAGCTACCTCCGAAGAGAGGAGAGGTCCGGCACTGACACGTGGCATTCACGGAGCTTGTCTCTGCGGAGAGGGGAGGTCCCGACCCACCAGACACGTCGCGCACACGGAGCTCACCTCTGAGAGAGAGGAAGGTCCCGCCCGCCAGGACGCGTCGCGCACGCAGAGCTGGCCTCTAAAGAGAGGGATGTCTCGTCCGCCTGACACGCGGCACAACCGGAGCCGGCCTCTGCGGAAAAAGGAGGCCCGGCCTTGACTGGATACGTGGAGCCTCCGGAGCTCATCACTGAGGAGGTGACAAGATTTGAAGCAGTTTTTCTTCTGAACGTGCAGGGATACCGACACAGAAGGAAACCAACACGAATTCCATGTTGCTACCGCACCAAATCAATTGAAGATAAGTTGTTAAGATCCAAAAACACTTTGAATAGGACTCTTATTCAAATTCCGATCAGAGTAGGAATCTTAGTTTTCCTCTTATAAATAGAATTGAAAACCTCTGGCCGCAACCACGTGCATCTTTTCTAAGCCGACAACTTAGAGGCCCTAGCCCCCAATCTTGCCGAGCTAAACCCCTTCGCCGTAGTTTGACCACCGGAGAGACCGCCGACGAGCCCAACACATTCGGCGGAGGAGAGCCGACGATTTGTTTTTGCTAGGAGGAAGGACCCGAAGGAAGTAAGGTAGGTCTTCATTACAACCTTACGACGACATCGCGGTTTTCTTTGCATTTGTTCTCTTTGATCCCTTCGAACAGAAGCTTTTTCATGGATAGATCACATGTTGATCGGTTTGATCTAGAGTCAAGATCATTGTCACATCCACAATTGATCTTTACACCTCTGTTCATCGTAAAACCCCATGCAAACCCATGCAAACATGCAAGAACACGTACAAACCCATCCAATAAAAACAGCATCATAGGATTAGCATGCATATGCACCATTGCATCTTGAGTAAAGTTTGTGCATGATGACTGATTGCTATAAATCTTGTATGTGCGTGATCGTAAATAGAAGGACAAGCTCAGGGATCTATCTACGAAAGATTTCAGCACCAAGACTTTGAGATCCCAGAGCAACAGAAACCACAGGAACAAGGCAAGTGCCTCTTGAACATATTGATCCCATGTTCCGAAACTGTTTTGTTTGCGAAAACGTGTGTGTGTGCTTGAGTCAACTTGATGGGAAACCCCTTTATAGGAGTTTACTAGATTTGTTAACCACCCTTGTCGCCGGGAAAGTTGATGAGTCGGGTATGGTCATTTTACTTTTTGCTTCGCTAACCTATGGGATATGGGAAGCGATAGAATGTGTCTAGCTAACTGCACTCGTATGGATACTGTTAATGAGACTGATGTTGATAATGAACATGAATTGGAGGGAGATCTAGGCAAGATTGGTTCGTGGAAGTGGTAGAATGAGATGTGGTTTACTTGCCATAGATCTAAGGACCGGTTCATGCCAGCCATGCCAGGAAAACAGTGCCACCACAAGGCCAAATACGGGTGTAGCTTAGCTGACTAATTAGGTAAGTTGCTATATTGTTATGGACCGTGGAAGGCGCGGGGAATGGGAGTTGAGTGAGGACTGCCCTGGGAACTGCATGGCACAAGAGGGGGCCCGTAGGTGGGAGAATTGGAGATTCTAGCCTGCTGGTGAAACCTTAGTGAGTCCATACATCTAGTAGCCCCTTTGTAAAGGCTATTTTGTGATCTCTTGGCCATACACCAACGGTTGTGTACTGGTATAATGGAGGTTCTGCAGTCACCGACGGGTGATGAAATCACAAACTTATGGGTAAAGTGGTGCCACTTCTGCAGAGTGTAAAACTATCATGATAGCCGAGCTTACGGTCACGAGTGCCTGGACAACTCACATGATTAGATGGGATGGTATTTGGTTATGGTTTGGATATTGGTTTGGTTTGGTTTGGTCTTTGGAATTGGTTTCGGGACTGTTGAGTCCGGGTAATGAGATTGGTTGCATGACTGTTGAGTCATGGCAATGAGCATTGGTCTTGGTATGAGACGAAATTGAATATGATATGAGATGGTAGTGAATACAAGATGGTATTCACGAGCATGTGAAACGTTGAGCAAGATAAATGTCTGGTTGAGACATGGAAAGTGATGAATCATGATGGAGGTATGTTGATGTTTAAATACATGTTGGGATTACATTCACTTAAAGCTAGTTGTTTTTTTATCGTGTATTTAGAAATAAAACTTTGCTTTCTGCAATGAGCCTTTTATACCTACCTTGTCGTAAGCTACATGTCATACTTCCCGCACTTGTTGAGTACGTCATGTACTTACCCTTCATACATCATCAGCAACAGGAGAGGAGTACTATGAAGACCACGTGGAGTATTAGGCGTGCAATCTACCCTCAACTTTGCCTGTGGAGTAGAGATGGAGCCGCCGCTGCTGCTTAGTTGCTTCCGCAATAGAATTAAAGACTTCCGCTGCTAGAATAAATACTTCTGCTGCTAAGATAAGACTTCTGCTGCTAGGAATAAGACTTCCGTTGCTAGAATGAGTTTGAGACTCATGAAACATTGTAATAAAACACTATTCATTCGTTGTAATATATTCTGAATTCAGTTTGTGGATTATATGTGTATGTGTGATGAACATCCTGGGCACACATATGCATCAGTCTCAGTTCCGAGAGGTTCTCTCTCAGAACAAGGGTGTCACAGGCGAGTGGTTGCGTATGGATCCAGGCAGCTTCAGAATCATGAGCAGAATTATCCGACACATGATCTCGAGCTAGCTGCTGTGGTTCTTGCTCTAAAGATGTGGAGGCACTATTTGCTTGGAAACTTAGTCCACCTCTACACCGACCACAAGAGTTTAAAGTCCATCTTCACACAAAAGGAATTAAATATGAGGCAGCGAAGATGGTTAGAGTTAATCAAGGATTATGAACTAGAGATTCATTACCATCCTGGAAAAGCGAATGTGGTTGCCGACGCACTTAGTCGGAAGTCACATGTGCATAATCCAACCATGGCTGCAATGGAAGAAGAAGAACCGAGCCTGCACTTGGTTCCCTATGGGTCATTGTTTAACCTTGCCCTCATTCCTACAATTCGTGATGAAATTGTAGAGGCTCAATAGAAAGATAAGGGCATGGCCCATATCCGGAAGAAAATAGACAAAGGAGAAGCTAAGTGCTTCCTGAAAGATGAGAATGGTACGCTATGGTTCAAGAACCGTATAGTCGTACCGAGGGACATGAAGCTTCGTAAGAAAATATTAGACGAAGCTCATCTATCAAAATTTTCCATTCATCCAGGAAGCAACAAGATGTACTAAGATTTGAGAAACAAGTTTTGGTGGAGACGGATGAAGCGGAAAATAGCTAAATACGTATCCAAGTGCGATACGTGTCGAATGGTGAAAACAGATCACATGAAGAAACCTGGTTCGCTGCAGCCCCGTCATATTCCGGCATGGAAGTGGGAATATGTAAGTATGGATTTTATTGTCCGGTTACCGCTCACATCTTGGAAGCATGATTCGGTTTGGGTAATCGTTGACAGATTAACCAAGTCAGCACACTTCATACCGGTGAATGTGGGATTCAACGCCAAGAAATATGCGGAGTTATACATTGAACGGATATTATGCCAGCATGGAGTTCCAAGAACAATAGATTCAGATCGTGGTGCACTGTCCGTTTCTCGTTTCTAGGAACAGCTGCACGCATCTTTGGGAACCAAATTTCTTAGAAGCTCCGCATATCACCCTCAAACCGATGGACAAACCGAGAGGGTGAATCAAGTCTTGGAAGATATGTTGAGAGCGTGTGCCATCCACCATGGTAAGAATTGGGATGCTTATTTACCGTTGGCGGAATTCTCGTACAACAACAGCTATCAAACAAGTATCAAGATGGCACCGTACGAGGCTCTCTAGGGCCGGAGATGTCGCACGCCGTTGAATTGGTGCGAATCCGGTGAATAAGTGACATTCAGGATTGACCTTGTCAATGACGCCGAAGAACGAGTTCGGGTCATACAAGCAAATTTAAAAGCTGCTCAATCTTGACAGAACGAGTACGTATATCTTCGCGTATCTCCAATGAAGGGAGTTAACTTGGTGTAAAAGGGAAGCTCGCTCCCTGGTTTATCGGTCCACTTGCTATCACGGAGAAATGTGGACCCATAGCTTACCGGCTTGAGCTACCGACGAATCTCGCTAGGGTGCATGATATATTTCACGTCTCTCAGCTTCGAAAATGTCTCAAGAATACCACTGCTGTCCGCAATGAAGATCTCGAGACATTGCAACCGGATCTCTCCTATACCGAGCATCCAATCCGGATTATCGATGAAAAGTCTCGGTCGACAAGGAATCAGACGCTCCAATTCTATAAGGTATTATGGAGAAATCATACAGCGGACGAAGCGACATGGGAGAGTCAAGAATACCTCTGTTCAAACTATCCGGACTTGCTGTCCGCTCATATACGGTAACTCCTTCTCTACCACATTATCTCTTCTTTATGAATCTCAGGACGAGATTCTTTTTAAGGGGGGAGGGATGTGAAATCCCAAAAAGTTCTAGCAAGTGGAGCTGCAAATCACACCGAGAAAATGAGAGGTAATTTAGACTTTCGAATTTAAATGTGTGAGCTCCAAGTCTAAACTTGAACTTGCAAAAATTCCCGAACACAAAGATCTAAAGCTACCACGAAGATTTCTTATTTGTTGGAATTTAAACGGGAGAAAATTATATTTTGAACTTAAATCTCAGTTTCAAATTCCGACTTCACCAAAATTCAAATTGGAGTGCACCTTGTGTTGCTCACATTTCTTTTGGCCTATCCTCCGAGTTTGATCAAATTTGGAGCTCGTTTGCTATTTTAAACGGAATTGGGGGATCCGGAGGAGAGGTGGACCCCACATGTCATACACACAAGGTTTCTACCACCTTTGTTTTCCTCCCTCACTGGAGCTCCCGACAGCACACCAGAAGAAGAATTCGGGGTGAAGTTTTAGTGCCACCTCCTGCTCTCAGCTGGTTTTCTTTGCCCTTATCTCTCCCACACGAAGCAGCAGCGAAGTCCTTTCCCTGCTCGCACGTCTCTCGCCCGCTCAAACCGAAGAACCTACTTCCGCTTCTCTGCCCTCATCGCTGATCAACTTCTAAGAGTGTTGGCGCCCAGCTTAGGAGTCTACGAGTTACGCCGTCCTCCACTCAACGTATTCCAACCCTCACCAGCTCGTGCCCCGCCTCCTCCAATCGCTGCCACGCCGTTCTTCCTCCGTAAGTTTGAGCAAAGTCACGCCTTACTGATCATCGGCTCCCGGACGTTCTGAGCTGTATCGTGCCCAACCTTATACAGCAAAATTAGGTGCCCCAGACTGCTCTACACTCCGGTGAAAACCCCTCCTCTTTTCGTGCACTACAGAGGAAGAATTTCTCTGTTTACTGCAAGTATATTAATAGAACCGAGCTGCACAAATCTTCAAAATTGGTCGTGATCAGTCCACCATCACGTGTGTCGAGCTACAAACTTGATCTAGACACTCCCACGCCCCTCTAGGATCAAAAATCATCAAGATTTGGCGCTGTTCTTCGAGAATTTCGGACCGGCACCAATTTTTGCCCTAGGTCGCCGATGAGTTCCTATTTGCAGCCATTCTTGAGCCGATTTGAGCTCATGCCGGTGATGAGGGATCCCCCACGGTGCTATAGAGCCCAAGAAACGACCATTTGGTGGAGAATTCGCCGTGCACGACCTCACCGGAGCCCTAGGGTTTGCTGCTGCCGGTGCGCCTTGTTTTCCGGTGAGTTTCAGCCGCCGGAGACCTCACCAACGTGTTCAGTGTGGGGGAAAATGGGGGGGGGGGGGCGGCCAGCAGGGGGTCCGTAGGTGGCTGGGAAGTGCCTTTCTGGCAACCTCGCCGGAGGGAGCCGCCACTGCTCTGTTTGGCGCGAGGCTGAAAGTTAGGGATGACGAGTGGGACCCACTGTCGGTATTTAAACTTTTTCCAGATTTTCCTAATTCGGTTCAAACTTCGGAGAGCCATAACTATGTGTAGGAACCTCCAAAAATTGTGAAATAAATTTTGTTGGATTCCTCTCAAAAATTACTATCCAAAGGGGCAGCCCAATATTTATGAAAATCCCAGGATTTGGCTCATTAATTCATTTAAGGAAAAATTGTAGGAATTTTGGCAGGAGTTCTGATTTTTTGGAAAATTCCCAATATTGGGCAGGACATTCTCCCAGAAATCCTTGAACTCCAGTAAAATTTTCATAGGCATTGGACTTCATTTGCTTGGCCAAATGTTAATTCAATCTTGTATGTCTCTGAAAATCAGGAAAATAACAGAAAGATTTTCCAGCTTTTAGCTCCAACTTCTAAAATCCATATCTCTTTGTAGGGAGCTCCAAAAATGGTGAAACCAAGTCCTATGGACTCATGAGACTCTCAAGTTTCTGAAAAACCAAATTTGGATCATGACAAGACACTATAATTGCCATAGGAATTCAGAGAAGCCAAATATTAAGAAAATTCCCTAGGCCACATCTTCCATCAACTTTGTCTGAAATTTCGCAAGTCATACCTCTGTATGATCTATGGTCCACTGTAAAAATTTCAGAGCAAATTGATATCATATTCTCCAGTTTTCTGCTGGTTCTTTCTACTACCTTTCTTATGTCCATTATATAGTTCTTTGCACTTTAGTTCCAAAAACCTCCAATACTAAAAATGTTCCTTTCTCTGTTCCAGCACATAGCCAAACCAAATTCTCGAGTCTTAGACAGTATGAACTCTTCTTGAGTCATAAAACACTTTTGTTTTATAATGTTTTTACTTGCAACATAAAACTGTGCATGTCCATATCGGTAGGAAAAACGACGAAGGATCTCAACGAGGCATTCGACTCAGAACAGAAACTTGAAGCTTTACTCGTCGCAAAGCTACTGACTTTAAGTAGAAATAAACCTGCAGCAACATAAGGCAAGCCCTGGTTTGCATTTAACAGCTTTTTCGTTACATTTTACTTTGTATCACTTTTATGGGTCTAGTATGTATTATGCATTAGGTCAAGGTGATTGATACTCCAAATGCATGACCCACAAATCCTTGGAGTACAGGGTAGAACAGGTTACCTTCGTGTAGATTCTGCTAGGCTTAAGTTGTATAGGAATCCGGTACAAGTTGGGTAGTTGGAAGCTACTCACGAGTTTAGGATGTTGGTTCAGCGGGGTATAATTCTAGAGAATGAAAGTTCTGGAATGAAAAATGAGACCGAGCAGAGAGTAGGAGCAGCAGGACGTTGGGCCTCTGTGGCTATAGCTCTATTTGTGTTGGTTAAGGACCGATGCGTATGCCGCCCTGCTGAGGAAGTTTGAACAGTACCGGATGCATACTGGAATTATGGGGTCCAGGAAACCGATGTAACTCGGGTACTCTCGTGTCGAAACTTATACGGCCGTCCATTGGGGGTTGGTGTCAGAGGTGTAAACCCGCTAGCGGAGCAACTTCGACGTGTTCCGTGTAGTGGCCCTTCTGATGGGTCGGCGGAACTGGTTCGGCATTGGAGTGACGGGTGAAAGGTTGCTGCATACAACGTAAGAAAGAGCTCTTGTATGAGTCTTTCGAGGCGGGTGTATGTGTCGTGTATTCCGGGTGCGTCCTGATTGCAATCGCCGTCCCTCGTGGTTATATGAGTACCACTTGTTCACTAAGTTGTGACGTAGTAATTATTTCTAGATGAGGTGAAATGAATCATTGCTTATGTGAAGTTCTTGAATTCATTGTATTGCCAACCATGTATGCTATAGTTGTAGAGCTCACTAAGTTTATTTTTCTCTTTGGGCATCACCACATCGGAGGAAAGTGTTTCTTGTTTGATTGTGGACTTCCGATGTGAGGGCTGCCTAAGGCATAATAATCTGCTGCTATTAAACTTAAAGTAAGGATTAACCTGTAGGCGTGTCGTTATTGCATCATACTTTTTCTATGTTAGTAATCCCTGCATGTAGAGTTCCTATGTTTTGCAGGTTATAAAATTTGCTATGAAGATGGTTGTTCGGTGAGCCATCAGTGACTCACCGGCAAACCCTGCCGCTGCACTCATCTCTGTGGAAGCTAGTAAGAAGCGTCCGCGGGCTGGACGTATTCTCTTTTGCATAGTTAGGACCAAGGGTATGAGTTATGTATATTCTGCTGCGTGTACCCTCGTGGTACAATATTTTGTAAATGACATTATCTTGAGAAATAAAAGACTTTATACTTTATGGTTCTTTTCGTGTATGCTGTTTGGTGCCGCATCGCACGGCACCACCCAATTTGTATCCTGGAGTATGGATCCCGGAAGGGGTTCCCCACAGGGACGGTGAATCGACTAGATATACACCTGCAGGGATATCCAAATAGCATGTCACGTACGGCCACCCGTGGAGCTGCACTGCATGCTCACTCGATGTCGTACGGGACAACCTTTCACCCAACAGCCCAATTGTCGAACCGGTCGCACCGAAACGGACAGGAGGTTCCCTACACAGAGCATCTCTCTATGCCCGTTAGCAGATTTCCACCTTGATGCCCTCAACCTACACCTATAAATCGTTGTGCTATGCCTCGATGCCCGGAGGTTTAGGTTACATCGGTTTATCGGGGCCCATGTATCCGATATGCCTTCGGTACGTTCAATACTTGTTCAGCAGGGCCGCACACGGATCGATCCTCAATCGACACGGACAGGGCTGCACACACAAGACTTCCTCTTGCTGCGCCCTAGCACCTGCCTAGTCCCATTTTCATTACTAAAGTGATCTCACATCACTCGAACCAATCCCGTGTGTCCCAAGCCTAACTCGTGAGTAGATTCCAACTACTTGACTTATACCGAAGTTCTATGAATCATTAAGCATAGCCTGTCTACTCGAGGCCTTAGACACTACCCTCACTCTTATAGGAAAATTCTGGTTATGCACTTGGGTTGCATCCACCCTACACCTAATGCACATCCATAAACCTCATACTAAGTATGTAAACAAAGCAAAACTTTATAAAATGGTTTGATGTAAACCAGGGCTTGCCTTGCTTCTTCTGGTCAGTTGTTAGGGCTTCGTCTGGAAGAAGAAAGTCGAGTACTTCCGGAGTCTCCTCGCCTTCAGCGACTACACGTAAATGATATACTATATGTCAATTTACATGCAATGTTTACAACTGAATAAGTAATTACCGTAACTCTAGATAGCCCTTCCTTTTGGCTCTTAAATTTTTATGGTGGCTTTGTAGGGTCCTAACAAAAGTCTTGACCAAGTTTCATTTGAAACAAAGTTCATCTGAGGCTTGTACAAATAAAAGCCTATTTGGTCAATATTAGAGCCTCTAAGGAATTTCAGGGGTTTTCATGGCTCCAACCATTACTTTCTGGAAACTAGAATTTGAGATGGTTCTAATGGAATTGGTTTCATGTCATTTGAATAATTCTAGATGAAGTTATGCCCTAAACAAGAATTGAGAAAATCTGAAAAATGTTTCTGTACAGTTTTATATTTTCTCAAGGCAGTTCACTTAATCACACCATTAAGGGGAATAATGAGCTTAGATGGGTCTGAAAATTTTACTGTGACTCAAGGATTTTCCAATGAACCTCCCAGCCAAATTTCAGAATTTTTCATAAAGTAATTCTCCAGATAAAATTCCTAACAGTTTAAAGTTTAGGGAATTAATTATGGAAAACCATTAAGTTTCATGAGCTGAAATTTGTGTTGCTGGAAAGTACTCAAAAAGCTGAATTTAGAAAAATTTAGTTCACTAAATTTGGAGCTTCCTAGCAAAAGTTATATGCATTTGAAATTTGAACTAAACTGGAAAATCCCAAAATGTTTAAACTCTGCGGGTGGGCCCCACTTTAAACCGGCCCACTGAGATCGCGGCCACTCCGCAGCCCATGGGGTTTTACCCGCGCTGCCGCACCGGATCCCGTCCACAAAGTGGATCTCCGCGAGAGAACAGGGACTAACCGGTGGACCCGGCGCCCCCTTCGTCTACCTCGCGATCTCCCACGACTCCCGCGGCGGTGCTTCGCCGGAGAACTTGCCGCCGGACCTTTCACTGCATGACCTTTGACGGATTTTGCCGCCTGTGCCCAACTTTGCTCGGAGAACACGTTGGTGCACTCAACGAAGCTCGGCGATGGACAGAACCACGCTTGCGACGGTGACAGCGGCGATCCTAACTCCGGCGATGTCGCCCGAGCTACTCAGGGCCTTATTTTCGGAACGGTTTGCTCCTACAGCTCTTCTGTGGCATGCTGAGCATGAAAATGAACCTGGGTTGCCATGGAAACGGCCGGAGCTAGGACTTCACTGTCGACCTAGGGCTAAAACGGCGGATGCTCGAAAAACTCGAATAGCAGCGCCAAAACTCGATGGTTTTTTATGGTCTTTGGTCCTATGTGGCCGTGGGGACGTGTAGAACATGTGCTTAGCTGGGTTTACGTGGTGGTGGACCGATCACCACGAATTTCGGATTCTTTGCTAGCTCGGTTCTTTGAAAACCGAGGACTAAACGTGGAAATTCTTTCCCTACATGGCACGAAAGGATGTAGGGTTTTTACCGTGAGTTCGAGCAGCCTCCGGCGCATCTCTTTGCTGTTGATCGTTGGTCACGAGAGTGCCTAGATCAGCGGCGCACCGAGGACCCAAGGAGAGCGGCCGGCGAGGTGTTTCGTTTCAGATGTGTGCGGGGCAGAACGAAGAGGATGAGGGCGGATTCACGTAGGCTGGCGTTTTAACCGCGTGTTGCACCCGGCGCCCTCAGTCACCGAGCAGGAGGTGGCAAAGGCGAGGCGGTCGGGCGCCGACGTCGGGAGCTGGCGCGCGCTCTTGGCCGAGTGAGAAAAAATCAGCCGAGAATGCTTCTGTGTTAAGGCTGCTGACAAGTGGGACCCTCCCCTCTAATTCTTTTTCTGATTTTCATTTCTGTTTTCACTAAAAAGATCCCAGCTACTCACAATTGAATGAAATACTTGGCCCCAAAGTCATGGTTTGAATTTGATTTCCCCAATTTGAAACTGGTTTGGCTAAATTTGCTACACATTTGAACTGAAATTCAAACTCATTTTTGAATTAATGCAAATTTAGCTCCCAACAAGATGAAGTCCAATGGGGATGAAAATTGGTGGACTAACTCAGAAAAATGTGCTGAGTTTGAATATGAAGTCAACTTTTGAATTCAAGTGATGAAAGTGGCTGCAATTTGAATTTGCGTTCAAATTGGCCCCTTTTTTAATTGTCTCCAAAAGTGCCTCAAAAAGTATTGGATTTGCATGAAATTTGGCCTGAGCCTTCCCAAGAATATATAAGGTCTAGGGGTGAGCTCAACCTTTCATGTTTATGTGTAGAAATCCTACTTTTTGGAAGTTTAGGGCTTTCCCCTCTAATCACCTTTTTGATGGTGGTTACTTGCTCTTCACAAGTGTTCATGAGATATCCAGCACAAGAGCTGTGGTGTTGTGGGGTGATGAACAATTTTTTGCAAGTCTCTTTCTGGGGCTTTTACATGCACACCACTGAATTGGTGTGAGTCTGGAGAAAGGGTCACCTTTGGGATTGATCTTGTCAATAATGCGGAGGAAAAGGTTCGACTGATTCAAGCGAACCTAAAAGCCGCCCAGTCCCGACAAAAACAGTATGCAGACCGGAGAAGACGCCCATTACAATTTGAAGTTGGGGATGACGTATATCTATGTGTGTCTCCAATGAAGGGCGTGAACAGATTCCGGATGAGTGGAAAGTTAGCACCCCGATTTATCGGTCCATTTCAGATTACAGAAAAGATGTGGATCAGTAGCATACCGGCTGAAATTATCAGAAGCACTTTCCGGTGTGCACGACGTCTTTCACATTTCTCAGCTGAGGAAGTGTCTTAAGCTATCAACTACCATTCAGCTGGGGGATATTGAAGAACTGAAACCGGATCTCACTTATCGGGAGGAACCGGTTCAGATCATTAATGAAAAGGCCCGAACCACACGCAACCATACGTTGTGGTTCTACAAAGTTCTCTCAAGTAATCACTCCATAGACGAAGCGACATGGGAGAGCGAATGTTTTCTTCGCGCTAACTACCCCGACTTTTTCAAGTCGCATATACGGTAATTTTCCACCGTCCTCTCTCTCATTTTCACCTTATAATCTCAGGGCGAGATTCTTTTAAGGGGGGAGGAATGTAAGGGCCTAAGTTTTAGCACACATCCAAAGTGTTCATCACACAACACACACCTCATTTGAGGAAAGTTTATGAACACCTTTAAAGAGCAAGTAAACAGCCTCAACATGGTCATTAGAGAATAAACTCACAAAATGCAAAAGTGGCATTTCCCACATGCATCATATAAGGGCTGAGCATATGGAAAACTCCAACACCATGCTAGGAATGCTCATGCCAAAATTCACCCAAATCCAAAACCTTGTTGAGGTATTTTTGGGTGTAACTAGAAAGAGGCTAGTTTGAACTCAAATTTAAATTCAAACTACTTTTATCCCATGACTTCAAAAGTGGGAGGCACATTCATACTCAGCACATTTTTGTGAGCTCACACACCAATTTTCACTCCATTTGGAGTTGATCTTGACATGAGCTAATTTTAGCAAATTCAAACTTAATTTGAATTTCAAACTGCATATGTGCTGAACATATATTCAAACACTCCACAATTTGAATTCTATCCAAATCAAATGGCCAGTTGGTAGACAATTCAAATGTAAAAGCGTATTTGGGTTTCTACTGTTTAGAGCAGTGGGAAAAATTGAATTTCATAGGTTAAAAGGGGAGTGGGTCCCACATGTCAGCCTCACTAGCAATTTTAACCGACTGAAGAGCTGAGCTCGGGTTCTTGCGCTCGACTGAGCAGCCACCACGGTGGGAAACGGCGAGGAGAGCAGCTGGTTACTGCCCTGGCCACTGAACCGCCTCTCTGCCCCCCCTTATCTGCGAGCCCGAGCCGGCAAAAGATCAAACACCTCCTTCACCTGCTCCCTCACGCAAGAAACCGACCAGATACGCCGCTACTCTTCCGATCCTCGGCCGCCCGCCAATCTTGCGTGTGAGCCTCGGATGAGCAGCAAAACGGCACCACAGGACTCTCCACAACCTCCTCAAACCATCACCGAGTGAGCTCGTGCTCCCTACACCAGGAAACACTCTTTTATGCGGCGGACGATACAAAACCGAGAGGAGGTGCTCTCGTGGGCAGCCTCACCCCGGGCTTGTCACGGCCAAGCAAAGCTACTTCTGGATGCGCAAGAACCTCCTACAGCTCACCTCCGAAGCTTGAGCTGAGAGGTTGAGCGTCGACGGTGAATTTTGCAGTTTGCTTCCAGCCAGTGCAAAGTCACTTTTGGGTGAGGAACTTTAAAATTCCTGTTTGGTTCTCGTTTAGATTCCACAAAATTTCACACACAGGGACTAGACTCAATGGCGCATAAGTTAGCTTCACGAAACCTAGCATGAAAACCCCTGTGCACGGCGTATTTCCATGTTTTCCCCAATTTTCAGATTTAGTTCAAACTTCAAACCCACATAACTTTGGCTAGGAAATTCCAAATTGGGTGAACCAAATTTTGTTGGATTCCTCTCTCTGAGTACTTTCCAACGAATCAAGTTTCACTTATGAAAATCCTTATTTCTCCAGAACTAATTCTTCAAAGTTTAAACTGTTTAGAATTTTAAGTGGAGAACCCTTTGGAGGAAAATTCTGAAATTTTGCTAGGGTGTTCACCAAATATCCCTGAGCTACCATTAAAATTTCAGATCCATTTGAGCTCATTTGATCCACCTAATGGTGTGATTAATAAAACTGTTTCAGAGAAAATGGAAAATGTCCACAAACATTTTCAGATTTTCCCTGAAATTGTTTAGCTCATATTTTTAGCTAGGAATCTTCAAATTAAGTGAAACCAACTCCATTAGATCCCTCTGAAAATCTAGTTTTCAGAAAGTCATGGCTTGCTCCATGAAAATCCTTAGAACATGCTAGGAGCTCCAATTAAGGCCAAGTACATAATTATTCATGGAGAGCTCAAATGAGCTTTGCTGCAAATGAAACTTGGCCAAGTCTCTGTTTAGGTTGTATCCAAACGACAGTAAAAATTTCAATTTCATTGGGTCTGTCTAGTAAGCATTATAGTCCTCACAAGTTTAACTTTGATTTAAATGCATTCAAATTGATACATATATGTATTTATCACATGTAGTCGCTAAGATTGAGGAGGAGCCCGAAGTCTTAGACTTCATCACTCCAGAGGATCAGCTAGCCTATGACCAAGAGCAGCAAGGCAAGCTCCGGTTTGCATTAACCATTTTTACAAATTTTACTG
Organism: Neostapfia colusana; assembly: GCA_030760725.1. Classification (NCBI taxonomy): domain Eukaryota; kingdom Viridiplantae; phylum Streptophyta; class Magnoliopsida; order Poales; family Poaceae; genus Neostapfia; species Neostapfia colusana. The sequence continues at coordinate 66,948,637 of JASWHV010000007.1, read as the reverse complement.
TTTTGAGAACTTACTTTGAGCACCCACTTAAATTTTGCATTGGAGTCTTGTTTCAAAACCCAAATGCATAGACAAGAAAACCCTGGTTTGGGCTTAGGTTTTGAAACCTCGTTTAGCTGCTGCAATGCTAAGATAGTGTAGGATTCGGTACAAGTCGAGTGGTTGGAACTACTCGGGAGAATAGGCTAGAGGCACACTACTCGGGTAAAGGTAGCAAATGAAACACATGGCAAGAAAAATGAGACCGAGCGGAGAGTAAAGGCAGCAGGACATTGGGGCCAGGATGCCATAGCTCCGCTTGTGTCGATTGAGGACCGAGCCGTGTGCGGGCCTGTTGAACAAGCTAGAACAGTACCAAAGACCTACCGGATATATGGGAACCAGGAAACCGATGTAACTCGGGTAGCTGGGTATTGAGGCATTGCTTGTCGTCCAGAGGGTAGGTTGAGAGCTTGAGGTGGAAATTGGCTGGCGGCACTGCGGATGCGCGCACAGAGACCTCTTGCTCGGGATGATAGGACCGGTTCAATATTTGGCTGACGGGTGAAAGGTGGTTGCGTACGACGTCCGTGATGGTTGCTGTAGGCAAAATCAAGTACGGGCGTACGTGACGGGTTAGTCGGGTAACCCTGCAGGTGTAAATCGATTATAATCACCGTCCCTCGCGGTCAGTGAGTACCACTTGTTCACTGTACCATGACGTAGAAAGAACAGGCTAGATACATGTTAAAAGTTTGCTGATTTGAAAGCTATACATTGATTGTTAATGACTTGTTGTAGTTTAGATCTAATTAAAGTTCTTTTCAACTTTGGGCAAAGTACATGAGAGAAATGCATTTCTTGTTTGATTGCGGCTCTCTCATGTGCCTTAGCCTGAGGTTCTCCACAACCTGCTGCTAAAACTTGAAAGTGAGGTTCAAATAATTAGGCGAGTCCTTTGAAACTTAATTACCTCATGTACCTAGAAAACCCTTCATGTAAAAGTTTCATGTATAGGAGAGACGGGTCAGACATGCTGAGCCATCGTGCTCACTGGTCGTGTTTGAAGCTTTTGCAGGGTCTTATGAGGAAGGGACTCCTGAGGAGGAGACGGAACCCCTAGAGGGAAACCCCGTCGAGTGGGAGTCGTGCACGCCGCCGTGTTAGTGTGTGTGCGTGCTAGTGGGGATACGTTCACGAGCTGAACGTGAACTCGATGCGTAGTCTATGCCCGTGAGTGTAGAATGGACTATTTTGTTGTAAAAATGTTCAAAAACTGGTTTATGTAATAAAACTTTGCTTCCGCTTTGTATCTTTGATGTGCGTTATCTGGTGTTGAGCAATGCAGCACCCCTCAGCGTGATCCTGGCTCGACGAGGCCGTGGGACCGTGTCAATTCTCCCCCAAATTGGCCGCACCAATCAGGGGGGAGACCCCTTGGCCGCAGCCTTGAGGGGGGGGGAACTCTATGCCCCACCTCTAGAACTCTTTGGTTGAGTCCCATCTTGCTAGGACTCTATGTTTCCACCCCTAGGACACATTTTTTCCCACTTATAAATATAACCCTTCAGCCGTCCCCCTATTCCTTTTGGCTGCTGCCCCCCCGGTCCCCAACTCGCCGAGTTGCCCCCCTCTGCCCAAGTCGCCGAGTCCCCCCCTTGCCGGAGTTTGGCCACCGTTGAGCCCCGTCACGCCTCGCCGTCGCCGGAGAAGAAGCCTGACGTTCTGCCCTACCATAATTCCCCACAGAAAAATCCCCTGCTTCTGCCATTGCTAGGAGGGAGGCCCTGCCGCAAGGAAGAAGTGAGGTAGGTCTTCATTACCCCTCTTACGACGTTGCCGCTGTTTCTACGCATCCGTTTTCTTTGGCCCTTCGAGCAGAAACTTTTGGCGTGTGGACAGATCATGTTTTGGTCGATTTTTGACGGTGGAATTGATCTACATCTTGTGTTAATATCATCACCACGTCCACACTTGATCCCTACACCCTTGTTCATCATAAAACCCCATTAAAGCCCATTAAAACATGCAAGAACACATACAAACTGGTTTTATAAAACTGCACTATAGGATTTGCATTCATATACCCCATTGCACCTTGAGTAAAGTTTGTGCATGATGATTGATTGCTGTAAATTTTGTATGTGCGTGGTCGTGAGTAGAAGGACAAGCTCAAGAGGCCGTCTACGAGGAACTACAGCACCAAGACTTTGAGACACTTGAGCAACACGAACAACGGGATCAAGGCAAGTGCCCCTTGACCATATTGATCCCATGTTTTGAAACTGTTTTGCTTGCGAAAACCCGTATGCTTGAGTTAACTTGATGGGACACCCTTTTATAGGAGTTTACTAGTTTTGTTTACCATCCTTGTCGCCAGGAAAGTTGAAGAGTCGGGTATGGTCATTTTTCCTTTTTGCTTCGCTTAACTTACGGGATACGGGAAGCTGAAATAAAACATGGTTAGCTACTGCACTCATAATATTTAACATGATGAGAACTTGATGATGTTAATGAGCATGGAATCGGGTAGATCTAGGAAAGCTTGTTTCGTGGATGTTACTGAATGAGATGGTGTTTTTCTTGCCGTAGATCTAAGGACCGGTTCATGCGAGCACATGACAGAAAAACAGTGCCACCATAAGGCCAAATATGGGTGCGGTTTAGCTGATTAATTAGGTGTGTTGCTAGCTTGTTATGGACCGTTGGATGGTGCGGGGAATGGGAGTCAGAGGGACTTCCCTGGGAAATGCATGGCACAAGAGGGACCCGTGGATGGGAGAATGGAGATTCAAGCCTGCCGGTGAAACCTTAGTGGGTCTGTACATCCTAGTAGCCCCTTTGTAAAGGCTATTTTGTGATCTCTTGGCCATACACTGACGTTTGTGTACTGGTATAATGGAGGTTTCTCTAGTCGCCGACGGGTGATGAAATCACAAAATTGTTTGTAAAGTGATGCCACCTCTACAGAGTGTAAAACTATCATGATAGCCGTGCTTCCGGTTACAAACACCTGGCCAGTTTCCATGATTAGAGGCAAAACTTGGGATGGGTATTCGGGTATGGTTATGGTATGGTCATCGGGATTGGTTTTGGGACTGTTTTGGGTCATGATAATGAGTTTGGTTTCGGTTATATGAAAAAGAGATGGTTATGAATCGTTATGAGTATGAGATGAACTTGAGAAAGATTAATGGCTGATTGAGATTTGATATATGGTGAATTATGATGAGAGAATGTTGCTGAATTACTTGGTTATATTGGGACTTAACTCATTTAGACTTAGTTGCTGTTTTTGCCATGTTTGTAAAATAAAATTTGCTTGCTGCAATGGGACTTTTTATTCCCTACCTTGTTGTAAGCTACAAGTCATACTTTTCCCGCATATGCTGAGTACGACATGTACTCACTCTTGCATTCCCACATATACATCAGCAAAAGGAGAAGAGTACTTTGAGGAACATGTGGAGTACTAGGCGTGCGCACTACCGTCAACATGCCTGTGGAGTTGAAGTTGGGCCTGCTGTTTTAGTTATTTTCCGTTGTCGTTTAGAGTTTTCCGCTGCAAGAATAAGTTAGATACTCATGAGTGAGGCATTGAGTCATTGTAATAAAGTACTTAAACATTATTCGTACGTGGTTATATTCTGAATTCAGTTTGTGGAATACATGTGTATGTGTGATGAACATCTTGGGCACACATATGCTTTCACTTGGTTCTATTTTCAGAACCGGCTGTCACAAATTCGTATCAGAGCGACGTTGACTGTAGGACGCAAGACTAGGTAGAATGGACACTCTAAAACACATAGGAACACCCTTTAAACTGTTATTTTTGAAAATTGCTTGCTGCTGCACTTTACTTGTCAATTCAGCCACCGCAAAGTGCTATTTTTAGCCCCTCTTTTTCTCTTCTTTTGGACAGCAACACTTTTGCTTTCTTACGTAATAGCTTCTGAAGTTTTGGAGTTATTTCTTCCTTATCTAAAGTTTCTCATGTCTTATTTATAGATGCCGGTGATTAGGAGCACAGCACGCATAAGGACTTGACCACCACCACGTGGGAGTGCACTTAACCCCATTGAGGTGTCCGATGGACCATATTGGGAGGAGGTGAAGATGGAACCTCATGATGAAGATGAAGTCAATAGCTCTATGCATGAGGAAGAGGACCCGGAAGAGGTGGAACCATTCGAAGACGACATGGAGGATGATCCACAAGAACAGCATTGGTACGCACCTCAGGAGGAGTTTCACGCGGGCTTACACCACGTGGAGCCTCATGAAGCTGTGTCGGAAGGAGATGAATCCGAAGAGGAGCCACCCCCTGCTAAGACTGAGAATGAAGGTGATGAATGAGCCAACCGTTCATTTAAAGAATTCCGGTCCGACGGAATGGAAGGAGGACACATATCCAAGGAGCTCAAAGAATTTCTGGATTGCCGCAGCTTATACCCGGAGTATCTTCTCAAGAAAGTCCCTCGTATCGGGCATGAGGTGCGGAAGGCTGAAGTAACCATCCTATCTAACGGTAGGGTTGTCACTCGGCACTTTGCACCCACATGGAGAGCTACAAGGGCAGAAGCTATCGATGATGCTGCATGGGATGCACTCACTGGACTGTGCTACGCCTTCCGTGAGCAGCATGAGAACATTACTTTTGAGCTGCACCCGTATCGGAAGAGTGGTACAAGGGAGATCATTAGACCCCATGGAGGAGCTCTTTCCAACCCACAAGCTGCTGACAAGTCTCACAGATTGCTCGTGGAGTTAGGAAACCACTATGCAAGTGCACAAGAGATCCGTTACCTACGCAAGAAGCTGTATTTTCTGGAGAAACAAGAGGACACTCGTGCCAACGCGGGAGCAAATGGAGCACCAGCGTCATCTATCCCTACATGGACTGCCGACTCACCATAGCATGCACCTATATATGGACCACCCCTGTCACATGGTGAGAACAGCACCGGTTCTCACGATTAAGTTTAGATTTCCACTGAATTAAGCTGTAATAGGAACATTTAGATCGTAGTAGCTTGAATAAGAGTGGTGTGCTGAACTTTTGTGATGCTTTCTTGTGTTTGTGTGCTTGGTGTGAGTTGTGGGACGCTTCGGCAAATGTCCATATCTACACATAGTGGAGAGATGTGAGATGCTTCGGCACGTGTTCACATCCTCATATTGGCTGAAATTAATAAAAGAAGATACTTAGTTCGTACACCTTGATGCATATTGTTGGGGGGATCAATCTAAATTTCTATTTCCTACTCTACTCTCTCTCCCACAGATGGTGAGGAAAAACACCAACCGCCAAAGGAGGAAAGCTCGTGGTAACAACGGTTGATGGCTATGCAAAACCAGCTCATGCAAACGATGATACAAATGTTGGGACAGCTTCAGGCCAACAACAACAACAATCCTAACCCCGTTCCTGCACCCCCACCGCCGCCACCGCCGCTGGCTCACAACAGATTGGGAGAGTTCATGAGGACTAGGCCACCTACTTTTGCACAAGCCAATGATCCTGTGAGACCTATGTGTGCTGAATACATTGGCTATGATGATAAAAGTTTTGAATTCTGTCAAAACACTCTTTTTGTCAAGGTCCGACTCTAGGTCCAAGATCCAACGTAAGGTCCGACTTGCTATGGCTAGGTCCGACATGTGTTTGGTTAGCTCCGACGGTAGGTCCGACTAGCTTTGGTAAGTTCCGGTGCTAGGTTCTGCTAGCTTTGGTAAGCTCCGTCTCAAGGTCCAGTTAGTTTCGGCAAGGTCCGGACCTAAATCGCAATGGTTCTGTTTTTACCATGCAAATGTTTTGAACTTTCTTTACATCTATTCTTTTACTAAGTTTTTGAAGTGTTATGGCTGTTTACGGTGGTCAACATTTTGTTATTGTTTGCAACATGCTTATGTGAGGTGTTCACATAAGGTGTTGCGGTTTTCGGAACTAACGTGAGTCAAATCGCGGACTTGTGCTCGAAACTAATGGTTGCTTATTCATGTGCAGGTGTTGCTTTAGTTCAAGATATGGCTGGTGACAGGATCCATTGAACTAGTCTTAGGGAGAAGATGGTGTTCAACAACCAAGTTCGGGAGGAATTGTGGTTGAGTTGATCGGGAGGTCGCGCAGCATGTTTGGATCAAGAACAATGCATATGAAGGTATCATGGACATCGTTGGAAGGTGTTTGCACGTGTGCAAGGAGTTCATGGACGTGGCAACATGGTTCTAAGGCATTATGAAGAGATGTGGACGTAAAGAATTGGTACGAAAGGTCCAACCGGCTGGATTATGGACTCAGACTGCGGCTGAGTCAGTTATGGCTCAAATATGGAAATATTTGAGTTGGTTATGATAGGATTTTTTGTGTGACACAAAGTTGAGTTGTTTTAGGAATGTGGGATACATTCCTAAGGTGTTTGGAAGACTTAAGATTGCTTCTATATGCGTATACAAGAGTCTTGAGCAGTTATGGAAAGTTTTAATTCAGAAACTGAGTAGGTTTAGAGTCCTAGTTTGAATTGGGTTGGCCTCCGGGCTGGTTATATAAGAAAGGGAGGCCAGAGCTCGTGGCAAGATAACCTTGGGATGTTCCTCTTATGTTTTGATCAATAAAATTCGTAATTTAGACGAGCTTTTGTGTCTTGTTCGTCCGACTTGTTTTTGTCAAGTCTTTCTCGTCGAGTTTCTGAACAGCAGGACAGTGCTTTGGTGTTTTGATCATAACTCGAGTTTTACAGATCCAATTGACGTGATTCATTTTGGGTTGTCTTCACAATTTGATTATCTATTATCTTTGAAAATTTCACGGTTATTGGATTTGTAGTTTCTGATCTACATGAGTTTCTTTGCAATAATGCAGATCTGGTTTTTACTCGAGTAGAACAGATTGACCCTTGTTTGATCTTTCGATCATAACTTGAGTTTTTCTTGACGGATTTCCGTGATTCTTGTTGTTGTGTCTCCGTGACTTGATTCTATATAACATATACCCCTTTTGTCATTGTTGAACACATTTAGATCAGTCACACGGTTTCTCTAACAGGTCGATTTTCTGCCGAGGGGGTTTTTGTTGCTTCCGCTAAAAAGTATAAATCTACCATTCACCCCCCTATGGCACCTTTTCACGTTCTCTTGGGTCCTACAATTGGTATAAGAGCCACGGTTCTCTAATCTTTGTGATATGCACGTGTTTTGACTAATCATCATGAAGAAATAATCCGCAAAACCTTGTGTGTTCAATGGCATTGATTTTCAGGTTTGGAAGGCACGAATGGAGGCTTTCATCCAGGCGCAAGGCTTCGCAATATGGGAAAAGCTGTACAAGCCTTATGACGTGCCAACAAATGATCAAGTCATGGATACGAACATGAGAGATGTCGACAACAACAACAAAGCACGGAACTTGATCATACAAGGATTAACTCAAAGTGACTTCGACTGTGTTGCGCACCTCCAATCTGCATACGATGTGTGGAAAGCACTTTGTGACTACCACGAAGTATCCAACACAATCAAGGAGGTAAGACAAGGTATGTTCAAGAAAGAATACATGCACTTCGAGATGCAATCCGGTGAGTCAATCGATGACCTCTTTGCTCGCTTCAATAAAATTTTCAGCAACTTGCGTAGTGTCAACGTTAATTTTTCAGATGCTGAAATGCTAGGCAATTACTAAGTGCATTAGACATGTCAATTTGAGAAATGAAAGTTACATGTATTCCTGAATCTACTGTCATGAGTACACTTACATTAGATATGCTATATTCTAAGTTAAAAACTCATGAAATTGACATAATATCACGTAAGAACCCCAACAAGTCTCTTGCATTTGTTTCACAACATGACATGCCTAGCTCTAGTCAATCTTCATCTTGTGGTACACTTTCTTTGTTGTCCTCTATAACCCTTGAACAGATTGAAGAGTTTCTAGAGGAAGAACTTGCACTCATCTCTACTCGGTTCTCAAAAGCATTGCAAAATGTGAGAACTAGAAGGAGAGAAAGTGTCGGACCTCAATAGTGCTTCAAATGTGGTAAGACAGGACATTTTCGTACGGATTGCCCTAACCTTTCAGGTCCTACTTCCGGTGATGAAAAGCAAACTAGGACAAAGCACTCCTCTTCAAACGATAAGAAAAAGAAGAAGGGTTTTATAGGACGCCAATTGGTAAATAGTTTTATCTCCGCACTTCAAGAACTTGGCTCGAGCGATGTGGACATCGGAAGTGACAAAGATGAATATGATGTTGCAAACTTATGCTTCATGGTGGGCAAGTCAAATTTAAGTATGGAGGAGGCAGAACACAACAGCGACAATGAAGAGGTATGTCCTACTTGCGAATAAATGTGTGATGCTATTTCTCGTGCCATTGTTATAGTTAAGAAAAAGGACAAAAAGCTTAGGGACGATGCTATTAAAATTGAGTCACTAGAATATGAAATTAATCGTTTGAAATATTTGATTCCTAGTGATGATTCTTGTTCCTCATGTGATTTAATATATGGACAATTGTCCTCTCTAAGAAGTGCACATACCTCCACACTTGATAAACTTGAGTTAGAGATTGAAAAGAACAGAGAGCTTGCTGCACTTAATGATAAAAACTTGAAAGATGCTTGTTGTTCTACAATTGTTTTACATTGTTCTACTTGTGATGATCTTAATAAGAAACTACAAGATGCTATTAAGGAAATTTCTATATTGAACAATGATTTACGTTCTCATGAAGTTAAGTATTGTTCCAATTGCAAACTAAAAGGAAAAACTTCATGTCCAAACTGCCTAGACTTGTCTAAGAAACTTTATGACATGAATAGGACACTAGAGCGGTTTTATAATGGGAATAAGAATCTGAATTTTCTGTTGAATTCTTCTAAATCTTGCAGTGATAAAACTGGTTTAGGTTTTGATTCCATGCTCATGGTAAAGCACATCCACCTAAAATTGTAAAGTCATTAGAAAGTGGTTTGATTAAAACAGTTCCTAAACAAAAAGAAGTGGTTTTTAAATCTGCAGGAGTGTTGTTTCATCCAGTTTCAAATAAACATGTTGTATGCTCATCTAGACATGAACATAAAGTTAAATTTAATTGTACCTACTGTGGTAGAGATGGTCATGTCATAGATTTTTGTTATAGAATAGCTAAGCAACAGAAAAAAGGAAACAATGATTGCTAGATCACATAACAACTGTGCAAAACCCGTTGCGTGTGCTGAAAACCGAATGTTAGGAATATGCAACCTGCTGTAATGAGTCAAAAACATGCAAAGATTGCTTCCGGACCTACTATTTTTAGTGCTACTCATGTAACACCTCATAGGTCAGTAGTTGGGTACAAAAATCCTCAATCTTTGGCTCATAAACCTGCTGTTTTATCTCAGCCTTTGCATGTTACTTCTGCTGGACGTCGTGTGACTCAGTACTGGATTCCTAAATGCCTTTTGACTAACCTCAGTATTGAGTCATCGACGTATTGTACTTCTATGTAGGTTACACGCTTGAGGAAGGAGAACATTTAGATTGTGGATTCAGGATGCTCACACCACATGACCGGTAACGAAGAATGGTTCTCCTCCCTCTCTTTTGTGTCACATGTAGACAATGTTACTTTTGCCGATAATTCTTCAACTCCTATAATTGCTAAGGGTTCGGTTAGAGTAAATAATCACTACACTTTAAAAGATGTGGCACTTGTTCAAAATTTGAAATACAACTTGCTTTCTGTTTCACAATTGCTAGATGAAAATCTGGAAATTATTTTCACTAAAAATTGTTGCAAGGTTGTAGATTCAAATAGTGAGGTCATCCTCTAAACATATTTGTCTAGTTGCTAATGATTCAAAAGACTTGTATTTTTGGCATCGTAGACTTGGTCACGTAGGCTTTGATCATCTCACACGTGTTAGTGCTCTTGATCGCATACGTGGGCTGCCTAAGCTTAAAGGGGACAAATAAATTGTGTGCTCTTCTTGTAGACATGCTAAGATGGTTGCAGGTTCACATGCTCCTCTCACAATGACCATGACAACTGAACCGGGTCAACTTTTGCACCTTGACACCGTAGGACCTTCACGTGTTCAATCCTTTGGAGCTAAACGGTATGTTCTTGTGATTGTTGATGACTATTCTAGATACTCTTCGGTTTATTTTATGGCATCTAAGAATGAAACTTCTAGTCACTTTAGAACCTTATTTCTTAGATTATCAATTGATCACCCAGGATCTTTAAAAGCAATTAGAAGTGATAACGGAACCGAATTTAAAAATCAATCGTTTGATCACTTTTGTGCTGAAAATGGAATAGATCATCAATTTTCTTCACCATATGTACCTCAACAAAAAGGTGTTGTAGAGAGAAAGAACAGAACCTTAGTTGAGATGGCTAGGACTATGCTTGATGAATATCAAACTCCTAGAAAATCTTGGGCTGATGCAATTGCAACTGCTTGTTATGTCTCAAATCGTGTTTTCTTGCGTACTAAGCTAGGTAAAACACCATATGAATTTCGGTTTGGACATAGGCCTAGTGTCACATACTTTCGGATCTTTGGTTGCAAATGCTTTGTTAAGAAACATGGTAATCTTGATAAATTTGAACCTAGATCCGTTGATGGCATGTTTCTTGGTTACCCATCTCATACTAGAGGCTACCGTGTGCTTTTACATGATACTAACAAAATTGTGGAGACTTGTGAGGTTTTTTTTATGAAGCTAGCCCAGGTACTAGATCTAATATTCCAGGACTAGACCCATATCCGCAGTGGAAGAGTATTTTCATCGAAGAAGATGAAGAAGTGATGCTGCTGCCCGAAAATTCAGGAGCTAATGACATTGTTCCAGCTCCTGATTTTGATTCACAACCAGCATCGACGACCACCATTGCTGGTCCAGATCATCCTCAAGTCACAAGTTCTTCAATCTGTGATGAATATGAATAAGAAGGAGCTTCTGAATTGTCTACTCCCCTCCGGGTCCTCAAAAGTCATCCTCCACAACAAATGATTGGAAGCTTGCACGAACGAGTCAGACGGTCCAGGTTTTGTGAACCAAACTCTCACGCTCATTCTGCATTTGTTGCTTCTTTTGAACCCAAAGATATATCACACGCACTCACTAATGAATCTTGGATTATTGCCATCCAAGAAGAGTTAGAAAATTTGGAAAGAAATAATGTTTGGAAACTTGTACCTCCACCTCAAGGACACACTCTAATCGGAACTAATTGGGTTTTTAAAAATAAACAAAGTGAGGATGGGGTTGTGGTTAGGAATAAGGCTAGGTTGGTTGCTCAAGGTTTCACACAAGTTGAAGGACTAGATTTTGATGAAACTTTTGCTCCTGTTGCTAGATTAGAAGCCATAAGAATTTTGTTAGCATTTGCTGCATATAAAGGTTTCAAGTTATATCAAATGGATGTTAAAAGTGCTTTTCTTAATGGCTACATAGATGAGGTGGTTTATGTCAAGCAACCACCGGGTTTTGAAAATTGAAATTTTCCTAATCATGTTTACAAACTGTCCAGCCTTGTATGGTCTTAAACAAGCCCCTAGAGCATGGTATGATAGGTTAAAAATGTTCTTACATGAAAAGGGGTTTACCATGGGCAAGGTTGATAAAACTTTTTTTGTGTTTAAGCATGGCAATGACTCATTATTCGTTCAAGTGTATGTGGATGATATTATCTTTGGTTGTACTTCTCATGATCTTGTGTCCAAGTTTTCAGCTATGATGAGTCAGAATTTGAGATGAGTATGATGAGAGAACTCACATACTTTTTCGGGCTGCAAATCAAGCAAACCAAGGAGGGTACTTTTGTGCATCAAATAAAGTATACAAGAGACCTTCTTAAGTGCTTCAACATGGACAAAAGCAAGTCTCTTTGGACACCAATGGATACAGCAACGACACTTAAACTTGATGAAGATGGTGAACCCGTGGATCAAAAAGAATATAGAAGTTTGATTGGATCACTTTTGTTCCTCACAGCATCAAGACCGGACATAGAATTCAGCAATCGTCTTTGTGCACAATTTCAAGCTTCCCCACGTGCTTCACAATGTCATGCCGTCAAAAGAATTCTCAGGTACTTACATGGAACTCAAGAATTTGGGATTTTTCTTCCTTCTTCCTAAACCGTTACTTTGAAAGCTTTTTTGGATGCTGATTTTGGGGTTGTAGAATTGATAGGAAAAGTACTTTGGGTGCTTGTCATTTTCTTGGTAATTCACTTGTTGATTGGTCCTCTAGAAAACAAAATTCAGTTGCACAATCCACAGCCGAATCTGAATATGTAGCTCCTGCTAGCGCTTGCTCACAAATTCATTGGATTGTTCAAACACTTAAGGACTATGGGGTTGATCTAGATAGTGTTCCACTATTTTGTGATAACACTAGTGCCATTTGCATTGCTAAAAACACCGTGCAACATTGAGAACAAAGCACATTGACATTAGGTATCACTTTCTCCATGATAATGTTGAGAAAGGAAACATTGTGCTTCACCATGTAGATACAGAACAACAATTAGCTGACATTTTTACAAAACCTTTGAATTTCACTCGTTTTTGTTTCATTCATAGTGAAATAGGGGTTATGCATCCTCATCGCTTAAATTGAGGGGGGGTTTTGAAACTTGGAAAGTCTATGTGTCTGAATTTAAAATAATATGAGAATAGTATTTCATACATATATGATTTTGTGATTCCTTTTATATGCTGAAAGTTCTTACTACATTACTCATGTTATACATTTTGTAGTTTTTGCCGTGACCAGTAATTGGAATAATTATTTACACTAAATCTGGTCATTATCGAACTTTCTTGCTGCTTTAAACTTGTTGCGTGCTCACAAGTACTTTTAATAATGAAAAAATAATCAATCAACTGTTCACATGTTGAGCTTTTATGTTCAAATGAAAAATTGAGAAAAAGATCAAGACAATATGCATGCATCGCACTTCTTCTTTTGAGATGGCTTATCATTGCACTTAGATATGAACTTGGAAGAAGTTGTGTATGATTAAAACCATGTCCTTAAGCTTCTTATTGTCAAATGACATAGGCTTGTCTTGATTGGTTAGAATAAGGCTGATGCTGTGACACCCTCACCTAGGGTGTCAGCATATGTTCGTGTCCTATGAAAAGGAAACATTTTAATGAAAAATAGGAACAGAGAGAATTATCAAAAGAATAGCCAATAAAGCCTTCAGAGAGCGCCGAAGGTAACTTCCACGGCCAGCAGGCCACGTGGCGTGATCGGAGCTCATCCCTGCGAAGTGGGGAGAGGCCGCCGCCAAGCTGGCTACGTGGCAGGCTCGGGGCTCGTCTCCGCAAAGGGGAGAGGTCCGATCCTGTGGGACACGTGTTGCCCACGGAGCTAGCCTCTGCGGAAGAAGCAAAGGCATTTCCGTAGGACACGTGTCATCCTCGGAGCTAGTCCTCACGGAAATCAGAGGACCAGCCGCGCGGGATACGTGTCGATCTCAGAGCTCACCTGCGAGAGGTCCTGTTCTATTGGACACGCGTCACCACCGAAGCTTATCTCCGGGAGGTCTGTCGCAGCTGGACACGTGTCGACCGTGGGCACGTCCCTGAGGAAAGGAGAAGGGGAAGACCGGCGCCAACACGTGGGGTGCGTGGAGCTCACCTCCGAAGAAGAGGGAGGTCTCGCTCGTGACACGCGGCACAACCGGAGCTTGTCTCTGTGGGAGAAGAGATACCAGGCTCGGAAGGACACGTGGAGCTTCCGGAGCTCATCACCGCGGAGGTAACGCGTCTGGAGCAGTTTTTACGTGTAAAGATACCGGTACGCAACAGAAACCGATCTAAACTCCACGATGTTACCGAAGATAAGACGTCAGGATCTAACAAAGATCTGAATAAGACTCTTATTCAGATACAATCAGATTAGGACTCTTCTCTTCCCGATTATAAATAGAACCCAAAACCTCTGGCCGAAACCACAAACTTCTCTTTCAACTCCTGAGCCGACGACTTAGAGCCCTAGCCCTAACTCGCCGAGCCAACCATCGCCGAAGCGCAACAAGGGAGATCATCGGAGAAGAACCGAGCGGTCTGGGGAGGACCTCGAAGACAAGGAGAGCATGAGGTAGGACTTCAATACCACCTTACGACATCATTTGTTCATCGTTGCATCTGTTCTTCAATTCCTTTCGAACCGAAGTCTTCTCGTGGGCAGATCACTCGATGATCAGTTTGATCTAAAGACAAGATCATCGCCATGTCCACCTTTGATCCGAACACCTCTGCCCATGCAAGCCATGCAAGAGCACAACAATCTAATAACAATCATAGGATAGCATGCATGTGCATCATCGCATCTAGTTTAAGGTTTGCGCATGATATTGATTGCTGTGAATCTTGTACGCGCGTGAATCCTACATAGCAGGACAGATCCAGGAAGCTTTCTACGACGAGCTGCAGCAACAAGGTTTTGAGAATCAAGAACAACCGGAACCGCAAGAACAAGGCAAGTGCTCCTTGACCATGTTGATCCTATGTTTCGGGTAAAACTGTTTTGTTTTGCGAAAAGGTGTGCGTATTGAGTCAAACATGATGGGAAATCCTTTTATAGGAGTTTACTAGTTTTGGTTAAACCACCCTTGTCGCCAGGGAAGTTTATGAGTCGGATATGGTTTTTGCTTTATGCTTCGCTGAGTCCATGGGATTGGGAAGCGAGATAGATGTGTCTAGCTAACTGCACTCGTACTGATAATAAGTAACTGATGAGGTTAATGAACATGGATCGGATGGAGATCTAGGCAAGCCTGGGTTTGTGAATGAGGTAGCATGAGATGGTGGTTTTACTTGTCGTAGATCTAAGGACCGGTTCATGCATGCACATGCCAGGATAACAGTGCCACCACAAGGCCAAATATGGGTGCGGCTTAGCTGAGTAATTAGGTAAGTTGCTACAGTGTTATGGACTGTGGAAGGCGCGGAGAATGGGAGTCGAGTGAGGACTGCCCTGGGAACTGCATGGCACAAGAGGGGGCCCGTGGGTGGGAGAATTGGAGATTCTAGCCTGCCGGTGAAACCTTAGTGAGTCCATACATCTAGTAACCCCTTTGTAAAGGCTATTTTGTGATCTCTTGACCATACACCGACGGATGTGTACTGGTATTATGGAGGTTCTGCAGTCGCCGACGGGTGACGAAATCACAAACTTGTGGGTAAAGAGGTGCAAACTCTGCAGAGTTATTAAAACTATCATGATAGCCGAGCTTACGGTCACGAGCACCTGGCTAAACTGCCATGATTAGATGGGATGGTTATTGGGACGGTTATTGGGAAGGTTCTTGGTTATGGTTATTGTTTTGGAACTGTTGAGTCTCGATGATGAGATGTTTGCAGGACTGTTGAGTCATGACATGAGAATTTGGTCTCGGTATGAGACGAGGTTGATTTGTGAGATGAGATGGTAGCGAATACGAGGAGGTATTCGTGAGAATGAATAAAGGATTGGTTAATGTTTGGATGGAACACGGGAAGTGATGAAGGTATGTTGGTAATTTAATTCATGCTGGGATTACATTCATCTAAAGTTAAGTTGCTGTTTTATCATGGTTTTACAAGATTGCTTTTCTGCAAATAAGCCTTTTTATACCTACCTTGTTTATGAGCTGCATATCATGTGTTTTCCCGCACTTGCTGAGTACATCATTGTACTCAACCTTGCATTATTACTTCATCACCAGCAGCAAGAGAAGCCTACTATGAAGATCAAGTGGAACATTATGGCGTGTGATCTGTTCTCAACCTTGCCTGTGGAGGGAGTAGAGATGGAGCCACTTCTGCTTAGTTTTGCTTCCGCATTAGTTTTTGCTTCTGCATTTAAATAAGGACTTCCTCTGCATAGAAATAAGACTTCCGCTGTAAGCATGAGTCCAAGACTCTTGAGGAATTGTAATAAACTCTGTTATTCGTGGTAATATATAATCTGAATTCATTTTGTGGAACGTATGTGTATGTGTGAAGAACATCCTAGGCACACATATGCATTAGTTCTCGGTTCCATGGTTTTTCCCACAGAATTGAGGGCGTCACAGATTGGTATCAGAGCCATGGGTTGACAGTAGGTTACACACCTAGGTAGAAAGCCGTAGATAGATAATAGAGACACGGGTTAACCCCAAGAAGGAGTTACAGGCATCCTAGGGTGAATAGCTTAGATTGGCCTTTAAAACCACCTTGACATAGGAAACCATCCTTGAATAGGAGTTGAGTGGGCCCTTGTGATGATTATTTGTGAATATGTGCTTAGTGTGAGTTGTGGGACGTCTCAAAAATGTTGTCCATATCCACACGTAAGAAGGAAGAGGTGTGAGATGTTTCGGCACTTGCTCACATCCTCATAAGGGCTAATATATATAGTCCCACTCACCTTGATGCATATAGTTGAAAGTACCTACGTAACCTTCTAACCTTCTATTCTTGACCTCTCTCACAGATGGTGAGAGGAAACGCCGGCCGAAGGAACGTCCGTGATAACCAAGAGGATGATCACGAGGAAGTTCCCGTTAACCCCGGAGCTGGCGAGAACAACCTAGAAAGGTTGATGGACATGCAAAACCAGCTTATGCAAACAATGATCCAAACTTTGGGTCAGTTGCAGGCCAACCAAAACCCTGTTCCGGCACCACCGCCACCACCACCGCCGGCTCATAACAGGTTGGGAGAATTCATGAGAACTCGACCACCCACCTTTGCTCAAACTAGTGACCCCATGGAGGCCGATGATTGGTTGAAATCCATGGAGAAGAAGCTCCCATTGTTCAGTGCAACGACCGAGAGAAGGTTCTCTTCGCGTCGCACCAACTTATGGGAGCTGCTGCTGACTGGTGGGATGCCTTGAGCAACGCCCATGCCAACCCAGAGACAATCACTTGGACTGAGTTCAAGGAAAGTTTCTGCTCTCACTACATCCCTGTCGGTGTAATGATGCTCCAAAGGCAGGAGTTTGAAGGTCTCCGTCAAGGACCGAAAAGTGTGAACGAATATCTCAACAAGTTCATACAACTGTCCCGGTATGCCCCCGAAGATGTCAACTCAGATCAGAGGAAGCAGTACCTGTTCATGAGAGGGTTGAACAATGAGATCCAAGTTCAGCTCCTCAACAATGACTACGTAAGCTTCCAGAAGCTAGTTGATAAGGCTATTGTGGTGGAAAACAAGATCCGAGAGATCGAGCGAGAGTGCAAAAGGAAGATGCCATACCAGCCCCAAGGGAGCAACGTACGACCTAGATACATGCCCCCTGCACCGCAGTATGGATCGACCACTCCTACGAACCGCCCTGGTCAGCCACCACAGCAACGATTCGTTGCACCGGCACCTCGTGTGCCCATGCCTCCTGCGCCCCGACCCAACAATGGCGCTCCTGTTCAAAACCCCCTCCCCAACGTACCTGCTGCCGTAGGCAACAGGGCATGCTTTGCAAGCGGGGATGTAGGCCACTTCGCTAATCAGTGCCCGACGAGAGGCCCTGGACAGCAAGGTAACGTGCCCAAGCAGAACCAGCGACCAAACGGAGGGGACAACCAAGGGAACCGTGGACCACAGAACTATGCTCGTGGCCACGTTAACCATGTCACTGCTGAGGAAGCACAACAGGCTGAGGACGTCGCAATTGGTATGTTCCTTGCCAACTCCAACCTAGCCACCATTTTATTTGATTCCGGAGCATCGCATTCTTTCATATCATCCGAATATGTTGCCAAGCATCATCTACCCGTATCCCACTTAGAATGTGCTATGTTAGTTAATTCTCCCGGAGGAGAAATGAGGACCAATATAGTATGTCCTAAAGTAAGCCTTAAAATAAGGGGGGTAGACTTCCTCGCCAACCTTATTGTTTTGGACTCCCACGGGATTGACATCATACTCGGAATGGACTGGTTAAGCAAGCACAATGGAGTAATCCAATGTGCTGAAAGGAGCGTGCAGTTGACAAACGAACACGGTATTCGTGTCGAGTTTGAGTCAGCCCAGCAAGCAACCGAACAGGCAGATTTGAACCATGTCGAAGGAACAACATTGTACAGCATTCCAGTGGTTCAGGAATTTTCGGACTTGTTCCCGGAAGAGCTCCCGGGAATGCCACCTGACCGGGACGTCGAGTTTGCCATAGATTTGGTACCCGGAACTGCACCTATAGCTAAGAGACCATATAGGATGCCCGTCAACGAGTTAGTTGAACTCAAGAAGCAAATTCAAGAACAGTTGGAGAAGGGTTTTATCCGTCTAAGCTCGTCACCATGGGGAGCTCCGGTACTCTTCGTGGACAAGAAGGACGGAACCCAAAGAATGTGCGTGAACTACAGATCTCTCAACGAGGTGACAATCAAGAATAAATACCCTCTGCCCCGTATAGAGGACCTGTTCGATCAAATGAAAGGAGCCCAGGTATTCTCCAAGATTGATCTTTGGTCGGGATATTTCCAGCTGAAGATTAAGCCCTCCGATATACCTAAGACAGCCTTTCGGACATGGTATGGTTCATATGAATATACCGTTATGTTTTTTGGATTGACGAATGCACCCGCATACTTCATGTACCTTATGAACAAGGTTTTCATGGAGTACTTGGACAAGTTCGTCGTGGTTTTCATCGATGACATTATGGTGTATTCAAAAAGTAAGGAGGAGCATGAAGAACATCTGAGATTTACCTTGCAGAAGTTACGCGAGCATCAGTTGTATGCCAAGATCAACAAGTGTCAATTTTGGCTAAAGGAAATATCTTTCCTAGGCCACATCATCTCCAAGGAAGGGGTATCGGTTGATCCTGGAAAGGTGAGAGATGTTCTGAAGTGGGACCAACCGAAGAGCGTGAGGGATATTCGGAGTTTCCTTGGGATGGCAGGATACTATCGGCGCTTCATTAAAGACTTCTCTAAAATAGCAAAACCTATGACGGAGTTGCTAATGAAGGGAAAAATCTTTCAATGGACGCAAGCCTGCCAAGAATGTTTTGAGGAACTCAAGAAAAGGCTAACCACAGCACCAGTTCTGGTATTGCCAGAAGTAAGCAAGAGCTTTGACATATATTGTGACGCATCCAGACAAGGGCTCGGGTGTGTACTCATATAGGAAGGACAAGTGGTAGCCTATGCCTCACGACAATTAAAGAAGCACGAGCTTAACTATCCTACGCACGACTTGGAGTTAGCAGCAGTGGTGCATGCATTGAAGATTTGGAGACATTATATCCTTGGTCATCGATGTGATATCTATACGGATCATAAAAGCCTCAAGTACATATTTACACAAACGGACTTGAATTTGAGGCAACGTCGATGGTTAGAACTCATCAAGGACTATGATGTAGGAATCAACTACCACCCCGGGAAGGCCAATGTAGTAGCGGACACATTGAGCAGAAAGGGAGCATGCCACCAACTCACGGTTCGGGAGCTACCACCCGAACTACGTAAGGAGTTCGAACGGTTACACCTCGGATTCTTGAATAACATGGAAATAATGGAGATCCACTCCTCATTGGAGCAAGAAATAAGGAAGGGCGAAGCAACGGACGAGGGGATCAAGGAGATCAAGGAAAGAATCCAACAAGGGATAGAGACGGATTTCAAGGAGGATGAAAAGGGTACGCTTTGGCTAGGAAAAAGGATTTGTGTGCCAAACATAAGACACCTTCGCGACATGATATTGAAGGAGGCACATGATTCACCCTATTCCATACATCCAGGGAGCACCAAAATGTACAAGGATTTAAAAACTTGCTATTGGTGGGATGGTATGAAGAGGGATATAGCCGAATACATTGCCCTATGCGACACATGCCAACGGGTAAAAGACGAACATCAAAAATCCGCTGGATTACTGCAACCTTTGAGAATACCCGAGTGGAAATGGGAGGACATCAGTATGGACTTCATCGTCGGATTACCACGTACTCAGTCAGGATACGACTCCATCTGGGTCATTGTGGACCGGTTGACGAAAACCGCCCATTTTCTTCCGGTAAAGACCAGTTACAATGTTGCACAATTGGCAGAGTTGTACATGGAGCAGATCGTGTGCCGTCACGGAGTCCCGAAGAGGATAGTCTCAGATCGAGGATCTCAGTTTACCTCTAGATTCTGGAGGAGGCTGCAGAAAGCCATGGGGACACGACTGGATTTTAGCTCCGCCTATCACCCACAAACAGATGGGCAAACCGAAAGGACGAACCAAATTTTGGAGGACATGTTGAGAGCTTGCGCCTTAAAACGTGGGCGTAGTTGGGATAGGAGTTTACTGTATGCCGAGTTCTCCTATAACAACAACTATCAAGCTAGCTTGAAGATGTCGCCTTTTGAAGCCTTATATGGTAGACGGTGTAGAACGCCACTGTTCTGGAACGAAACTGGAGAGAACCAGGTGTTTGGACCCGAAGTACTACAAGAAGCTGAAAAGCAGGTCCAAATGATACGGGAGAACTTAAAGGCTGCTCAGTCACGACAGAAAGGCTATGCGGACAATAGGCGTAGAAAGTTGACCTTTGAAGTAGGAGACTTCGTATACCTTAAGGTATCGCCTATCCGAGGCCAACGACGTTTCAACGTCAAAGGCAAGCTAGAACCTCGCTACATTGGACCCTTTAAAATTTTGGACAAGCGAGGAGAAGTAGCCTATCAACTAGAGCTCCCAAACCACCTCTCCGACGTACATGACGTGTTTCATGTATCCCAGCTCAAGAAGTGCTTGAGAGTACTAGAAGAACAAGTGTCAATGGGAGAACTTGAACTTCAAGAGGACCTGACTTACACAGAACACCCTGTCCGAATCTTGGACGTAAAAGAAAGGGTCACCCGAAACAAGGTGATTCGATGGTGCAAGGTACAATGGAGCCATCACACTGAAGCTGAAGCCACATGGGAACGTGAAGAGGATATCAAGGCGGAATTCCCCCATCTATTTTCTACAAACGAATCTCGAGGGCGAGATTCAATTTAAGGGGGGTAGATTTGTGACACCCTCACCTCGGGTGTCAGCATATGTTCGTGTCCTATGAAAAGGAAACATTTTAATGAAAAATAGGAACAGAGAGAATTATCAAAAGAATAGCCAATAAAGCCTTCAGAGAGCGCCGAAGGCAACTTCCGCGGCCAGCAGGCCACGTGGCGTGATCGGAGCTCATCCCTGCGAAGTGGGGAGAGGCCGCCGCCAAGCTGGCTACGTGACAGGCTCGGGGCTCGTCTCCGCAAAGGGGAGAGGTCCGATCCTGTGGGACACATGTTGCCCACGGAGCTAGCCTCTGCGGAAGAAGCAAAGGCATTTCCGCAGGACACGTGTCATCCTCGGAGCTAGTCCTCACGGAAATCAGAGGACCAGCCGCGCGGGATACGTGTCGATCTCGGAGCTCACCTGCGAGAGGTCCTGTTCTATTGGACACGCGTCACCACCGGAGCTTATCTCCGGGAGGTCTGTCGCTGCTGGACACGTGTCGACCGCGGGGCACGTCCCTGAGGAAAGGAGAAGGGGAAGACCGGCGCCAACACGTGGCGTGCGTGGAGCTCACCTCCGAAGAAGAGGGAGGTCTCGCTCGTGACACGCGGCACAATCGGAGCTCGTCTCTGTGGGAGAAGAGATACCAGGCTCGGAAGGACACGTGGAGCTTCCGGAGCTCATCACCGCGGAGGTAACGAGTCTGGAGCAGTTTTTACGCGCAAAGATACCGGTACGAAACAGAAACCGATCTAAACTCCACGATGTTACTGAAGATAAGACGTCAGGATCTAACAAAGATCTGAATAAGACTCTTTTTCGGATACAATCAGATTAGGACTCTTCTCGTCCCGATTATAAATAGAACCCAAAACCTCTGGCCGAAACCACAAACTTCTCTTTCAACTCCTGAGCCGATGACTTAGAGCCCTAGCCCTAACTCGCCGAGCCAACTATCGCCGAAGCGCAACAAGGGAGATCATCGGAGAAGAACCGAGCGATCTGGGGAGGACCTCGAAGACAAGAAGAGCGTGAGGTAGGACTTCGATACCACCTTATGACATCATTGTGTTCTTCTTTGCATCTGTTCTTCAATTCCTTTCGAACTGAAGCCTTCTCGTGGGCAGATCACTCGATGATCAGTTTGATCTAAAGACAAGATCATCGCCACGTCCACCTTTGATCCGAACACCTCTGCCCATGCAAGCCATGCAAGAGCACAACAATCTAATAACAATCATAGGATAGCATGCATGTGCATCATCGCATCTAGTTTAAGGTTTGCGCATGATATTGATTGCTGTGAATCTTGTATGTGCGTGAATCCTACATAGCAGGACAGATCCAGGAAGCTGTCTACGACGAGCTGCAGCAGCAAGGTTTTGATAATCAAGAACAACCGGAACCGCAAGAACAAGGCAAGTGCTCCTTAACCATGTTGATCCTATGTTTCGGGTAAAACTGTTTTGTTTTGCGAAAAGGTGTGCGTACTGAGTCAAACATGATGGGAAACCCTTTTATAGGAGTTTACTAGTTTTGGTTAAACCACCCTTGTCACCAGGGAAGTTTATGAGTCGGGTATGGTTTTTGCTTTATGCTTCGCTGAGTCCATGGGATTGGGAAGCGAGATAGATGTGTCTAGCTAACTGCACTCGTACTGATAATAAGTAACTGATGAGGTAAATGAACATGGATCGGAGGGAGATCTAGGCAAACCTGGGTTTGTCAATGAGGTAGCATGAGATGGTGGTTTTACTTGCCGTAGATCTAAGGACCGGTTCATGCATGCACATGCCAGGATAACAGCGCCACCACAAGGCCAAATATGGGTGCAGTTTAGCTGAGTAATTAGGTAAGTTGCTAGAGTGTTATGGACTGTGGAAGGCGCGGGGAATGGGAGTCGAGTGAGGACTGCCCTGGGAACTGCATGGCACAAGAGGGGGCCCGTGGGTGGGAGAATTGGAGATTCTAGCCTGCCGGTGAAACCTTAGTGAGTCCATACATCTAGTAACCCCTTTGTAAAGGCTATTTTGTGATCTCTTGACCATAGACCGACGGATGTGTACTGGTATAATGGAGGTTCTGCAGTCGCCGACGGGTGACGAAATCACAAACTTGTGGGTAAAGAGGTACAAACTCTGCAGAGTTATTAAAACTATCATGGTAGCCGAGCTTACGGTCACGAGCACCTGGCTAAACTGCCATGATTAGATGGGATGGTTATTGGGATGGTTATTGGGAAGGTTCTTGGTTATGGTTATTGGTTTGGAACTGTTTAGTCTGGATGATGAGATGTTTGCATGACTGTTGAGTCATGACATGAAAATTTGGTCTCGGTATGAGACGAGGTTGATTTGTGAGATGAGATGGTAGCGAATACGAGGAGGTATTCGTGAGAATGAATAAAGGATTGGTTAATGTTTGGATGGAACACGGGAAGTGATGAAGGTATGTTGGTAATTTAATTCATGCTGGGATTACATTCATCTAAAGATAAGTTGCTGTTTTATCATAGTTTTACAAGATTGCTTTTCTGCAAATAAGCCTTTTTATACCTACCCTGTTTATGATCTGCATATCATGTGTTTTCCCGCACTTGCTGAGTACATCATTGTACTCAACCTTGCATTATTACTTCATCACCAGCAGCAGGAGAAGCCTACTATGAAGATCAAGTGGAACATTATGGCGTGTGATCTGTTCTCAACCTTGCCTGTGGAGGGAGTAGAGATGGAGCCACTTCTGCTTAGTTTTGCTTCCGCATTAGTTTTTGCTTCCGCATTTAAATAAGGACTTCCGCTGCATAGAAATAAGACTTCCGCTGTAAGCATGAGTCCAAGGCTCATGAGGAATTGTAATAAACTCTGTTATTCGTGGTAATATATAATCTGAATTCAGTTTGTGGAATGTATGTGTATGTGTGAAGAACATCCTGGGCACACATATGCATTAGTTCTCGGTTCCGTGGTTTTTCCCACAGAATTGAGGGCGTCACAGATGCGGCATATAATCTCTTGCAAATGTCATATGATCTGAATTTGTGCTTTGAAAAATAATTAAAATGCAGCAACAAGTGTCATGCTTTCAGGTCTTAACATAGTTAAGTTTATGAGATCATGACTTGCTGTGACACCCTCAATTTCGTATCCATGCATGCATACATAATTCATATAGAAAAAACATTTTAAAAAGAATTAGAACGGGAGGAAGAATCATCAAAATGGTGGGGTATGGGAGTAAGATAGCTGAAAAGAGCCGATTCCAGTTCGCCGAGGAGCGCCGTCGACACTTCCCGCGGCCTGCTGGCCACGTGGCGGTTTCGGAGCTCATCCCTGCGGAGGGGGTGAGGTCCGGCACCGTTGGCCACGTGGCAGGCTAGGAGCTTGCCTCTGCGGAACGGGGCGAGGTCCGGCCTGCTGGACACGTGTTGCCTCCGGGGCTTGTCGCTGCGGTAAAGCGAGGTCCAGCCCTGCGGGACAGTGTCGCCTTCGGAGCTAGTCTCTGCGGAGAAGCAAGGCTCAACCCCGCGGGACACGTGTCGCTCTTGGAGCTCACCCCCGCAAAGGAAGTGAGGTCCGGTCCCGATGGACATGTGTCATCCTTGGAGCTCACCTCCGAGAAGTAGGGAGGTCCGACACTACGGGACACGTGTCGTCCTCGGAGCTCACCTCCGAGGAGAAGGGAGGTCCAACGCTGTTGGACACGTGTCGACCTCGGAGCTCGTCTCTGAGGAGAAAGGAAGTTCAGCGCTGCTGGAATGTGGCACTCTCGGAGCTCGCCTCTGAGGAAAGGGGAGGTCCAGAACTGACACGTGGCACTCTCGAAGCACACCTCTGAGGAGAGGGGAGGTCTGGAACTGACACGTGGCGCCCCCAGAGCTTGCCTCTGTAGAGAGGGGAGACCCAACCTGCCAGACACGTGGCGCACACGGAGCTCGGCTCTGAGGGAGAGGGTGATCCCGCCCACCAGACACGTGGCGCACCCAGAGCATGTCTCTGCGGAAAAGGGAGGCCAGGTCCCTGCTGGACACGTGGAGCCTCCGGAACTTATCCCTGCGGAAGGACGAGATTCTTAAGCAATTTTTCTCCTGTTTGTGCAGGAATACCCGGTACTAAGGAAACCAACACGAATTCCACGTTGCTACCGCACCAAATCAATTGAAGATAAGTTGTTAAGATCCAAAACAAATTGAATAGGACTCTTATTTGAAATCCAATAGGAGTAGGACTCTTCTTTCACCCCTTATGAATCGAACCCAAAACCTTTGGCCGCAAACCACGTATTCTTTTTCCACCTCTCGAGTCGGCAACTTGGAGGTCCTAGCTCCCAAACTCGCCAAGTTAACCCCCTTCGCTGGAGTTCAGCCGCCGGTGAGACCGCCGACGAGCCCCGTCACACTCTCCGTTGCTGCTGCCATTGCTAGGAGGAAGGCCGAGGAAGGCCTACGTTACCACCTTACGACATCATCGCGGTTTCTACGCATCTGTTCCTTCGAACAGAAGCTTTTTCGTGTGGACAGATCACGTGTTGATCGGTTTTGACGGTGGAATTGATCTAGATCTTGAGTCAAGATCATCACCACGTCCACACTTGATCCTTACACCCTTGTTCACCATAAAACCCCATGCAAGCCCATTAAAACATGCAACAACACGTACAAACTGGTTTAATGAAACAACACCATAGGATTAGCATGCACCTACACCATTACATCTTAAGTAAAGATTGTGCATGATGATTGATTGCTGTGAATCTTGTATGTGCGTGATCGTGAGTAGAAGGACAAGCTCAGGGAGCTATCTATGAAGGACTGCAGCACCAAGACTTCGAGATCCGTGAGCAATAGAAGCCACAGGAACAAGGCAAGTGCCCCTTGACCATATAGATC
This sequence comes from Neostapfia colusana, assembly GCA_030760725.1. Classification (NCBI taxonomy): domain Eukaryota; kingdom Viridiplantae; phylum Streptophyta; class Magnoliopsida; order Poales; family Poaceae; genus Neostapfia; species Neostapfia colusana. The sequence goes on along the minus strand of JASWHV010000007.1, from coordinate 66,922,798 downwards.
CCATGTTTTGAAACTGTTTTGTGTGCGAAAACTGTGTATGATTGAGTCAACTTGATGGGACACCTTCTATAGGAGTTTACTAGTTTTGTTAACCACCCTTGTCGCCAGGAAAGTTGATGAGTCGGGTATGGTTGTTTTGCTTTTTGCTTCGCTGAGTCCACGGGATATGGGAAGCGAGATAGAATGTGTCTAGCTACTGCACTCATATGAACAATGATAATAAGAACTTGATGTTGATAATGAACATGAATTGGGGGAGATCTAGGCAAGCTTGGTTCGTGGATGTGGTAGAATGAGATGGTGGTTTACTTGCCGTAGATCTAAGGACCGGTTCATGCCAGCACATGCCAGGAAACACAGTGCCACCACAAGGCCAAATATGGGTGCGGCTTAGCTGACTAATTAGGTAAGTTGCTAGATTGTTATGGACCGTGGAAGGCGCGGGGAATGGGAGTCGAGAGAGGACTGCCCTGGGAACTGCATGGCACAAGAGGGGGCCCGTAGGTGGGAGAATGGTGATTGGATCCTACTGGTGAAACCTTAGTGAGTCCATACATCTAGTAGCCCCTTTGTAAAGGCTATTTTGTGATCTCTTGACCATACACCGACGGTTGTGTACTGGTATAATGGAGGTTCTGCAGTCGCCGACGGGTGACGAAATCACAAACTTGTGGGTGAAGTGGTGCAACCTTTTAAGAGCGTAAAACTATCATGATAGCCGTGCTTACGGTCACAAGCGCCTGGCCAACTCACATGATTAGATGGGATGGTTTGGGATGGTCATTTGGAGATTACTCGGTATGGATGTTTATTGGTATGGTTATGGTTTGGTCTTGGTAATGAGAATGGTTTCGGGACTGTTGAGTCATGACAATGAGTTTTGGTTCGGTTATATGATTATGGGATGGATATGATCATGAGATGGTTATGGATATCATGAGCATGAGAAAAAGTTGAGAAAGATTTACGGTGGGATGAGACATGGAAAGTGGTGAATTATTAAGGAGGTATGTTGACGTTTTAATTGGATATATGTTGAGATTAAATTCACTTAAAGATAGTTGCTGTTTTTATCATGCTTTGTGAAATAAACTTTGCTTTCTGCAATGAGCCTTTTTATTTCCTATCTTGTTGAAAGCTGCATGTCATACTTTTCCCGCACTTGCTGAGTACGACATGTACTCACACTTGCATCATCATACAAACCTCAGAAACAAGAGAAGAGTACTTTGAAGATCATGTGGAGTTCTAGGCGTGCGATCTACCGTCAACTTGCCTATGGGGATGGAGTTGAAGATGGAGCCACTGTCGTGCAAAGTTTGCTTTCGCTATCGTTTAGAAGACTTTCGCTGCTAGAAGAGACTTCCGCTGCAAGAATAAGTTAGAGAATGATGTAATTAAGTACTTAAACCCTATTATTCATGGTTATATTCTGAATTCAGTTTGTGTATTACATGTGTATGTGTGATGAACATCCTGGGCACACATATGCATTAGCTGGGTTCCGTGTTTTATGGGACCGGGCGTCACAGATTGGTATCAGAGCCACGATGACCGTAGGACGCAGCCCAGGAAGAAGTCACAGATTTGCATTAGAGCCGTGTTGACCGTAGGACGCAAGCCTAGGTAGAATGCACAGATTGGCATCAGAACCACATTGACCATAAGATGCCAGCCTAGGCAGAATGGACACCCTAAAACACATAGAAACATTTAAATCATAGTAGCTCGAATAGGAGTGATGTGTTGAACTTTTGTGATGATTGCTTGTGTTTGTGTGCTTAGTGTGAAGATGTGGGACGTTTCGGCGTTGTCCATATCCACACATAGTGGAGAGATGTGAGATGCTTCGGCACTTGTTCACATCCTCATATAGGCTAATATATATTTAGTCCGTCCACCTTGATGCATATAGTTGGGGGGATCAATATAAACTTCTAATTTCTATTCCACCCAACTCTCTCTCACAGATGGTGAGAGAAAACACCGGCCGTCCAAGGAGGAATGTCCGTGGCAACCATGAACCACAAGAGGATGACCACGTTGAAGTTCCTGAGAATGTTAACCCCAGGGCTGGTGCAAACAACCTTGAACGGTTGATGGCTATGCAGAACCAGCTCATGCAAACTATGATTCAAACTATGGGTCAGCTGCAAGCCAACAACAACAACAACCATCCTAACCACGTTCCTGCACCACCACCATCACCATCGCAACCACCGCCGGCTCACAACAGACTGAGAGAGTTCATGAGGACTCGACCGCCTACTTTTGCACGAGGTAATGATCCCATGGAGGCTGATGATTGGCTGAATTCCATGGAGAAGAAGCTTGCTATCATTCAGTGCAATGATCGAGAGAAAGTTCTCTTCGCATCGCACCAACTTATGGGAGCAGCTGCTAACTGGTGGGACGCTCTTTGCAATGCTCATGTCAACAAGGAGACTATCACTTGGACTGAGTTCAAGGAGAGTTTCCGTTCTCATTACGTCCCTGCTGGAGTCATGATGCTAAAAAGGCAAGAGTTCGAAGGTCTCCGCCAAGGCAAGAAGAGCGTGAATGAGTACCTCAACAAGTTCACGCAGCTGTCAAGGTATGCCCCCGAGGACGTCAACTTGGATCAAAGGAAGCAATACTTGTTCATGAGAGGGTTGAACAATGAGATCCAAGTTCTGCTTCTCAACAACGACTATGCAAACTTCCAAAAGCTAGTTCACAAAGCTATAGTGATTGAGAGCAAGATCCAAGAGATCGAGCAAGAGGGCAAGAGAAAGATGCCATACCAGCCACAAGGGAGCAATGTATGTCCCCGTTTCATGCCCCCAGCTGGACCGCAGTATGGCTCGTCCGCTTCTACTTTTCGCCCTAATCACCACCACAGCAACGTCCTGTTATGCAAGCACCTCGTGTGCCTTTGCCTCCTGCACCCCGATCAAACATGGGTGCCTATACTCAAAAGAACCCTCGCCCTAACGTCCCTGCTGTCTTGGGCAACAAGGCATGCTTTTCATGCGGAGAGACGGGACACTTTGCAAGTCAGTGCCTGGGGAAAGGTCTTGGACAGCCAAGCAACGCGCCCAAGCAGAACCCACGGCCAAACGGAGGAGCTAATCAAGGCAACCGTGCGCAGCAGAACTACGCTTGTGGCAACGTGAATCATGTCTCCGCTAAGGAAGCACAACAGGCTGAGGACGTCGTGATTGGTATGTGCCTTGCCAACTCCAACCCAGCCGTTGTTTTATTTGATTTCGGAGCATCACATTCATTCATATCATCCAAGTATGTTGACAAGTATAATCTGCCCATATCACACATGAAATATACTATGTTGGTTAACTCTCCCGGTGGAGAGATGAGGACTAATATAGTATGTCTGAAAGTAAACCCTAAAATAAGGGGGGTAGACTTTCTTGCCAACCTTATTGTCTTGGATTCCCAAGGGCTTGACATAATACTCGGAATGTATTGGTTAAGCAAGCACAACAGAGTAATATAATGTGCTAAAAGGAGCGTGCAGTTGACAAACGAGCACGGAACTCGTATTGAGTTCGAGTCAGCCCGACCGGCAACCGAGAAGGCAACGTTGAACCACGTCAAAGAAGCAACATTGGAAAGCATTCCGGTGGTTCAAGAATTTTTGGACGTGCTTCAATAAGAACAAGTACCGATGGATGATCTCGAGCTTCAAAAGGATCTGACCTACATAGAGCACCCCGTCCGAATTTTGGACATGAAGGAAAGGGTCATGCGGAACAAAGTGATCCGTTGGTGCAAGATACAATGGAGCCATCATACGGAAGCCGAGGCTACATGGGAGCGTGAGGAAGAAATCAAGGTAGAATTCCCTCATCTATTCTCCACTCTATCGAATCTCGAGGGCGAGATTCAGTTTAAGGGGGTAGGTTTGTGACACCCTCAATTTCGTATCCATGCATGCATACATAATTCATATAGAAAAAATATTTTAAAAAGAATTAGAATGGGAGGAAGAATCATCAAAATGGTGGGGTATGGGAGTAAGATAGCTGAAAAGAGTCGATTCCAGTTCGCCAAGGAGCGCCGTTGACACTTCCCGCGGCCTGCTGGCCACGTGGCGCTTTCGGAGCTCATCCCTAAGGAGGGGGTGAGGTCCGGCACCGTTGGCCACGTGGCAGGCTAGGAGCTCGCCTCTGCGGAAGCGGGCGAGGTCCGGCTCGCTGGACACGTGTTGCCTCTAGGGCTTGTCGCTGTGGTAAAGCGAGGTCCAGCCCCATGGGACACGTGTTGCCTTTGGAGCTAGTCTCTGCGGAGAAGCAAGGCTCAACCCCGCGGGACACGTGTCGCTCTCAGAGCTCACCCCCGCGGAGAGAGTGAGGTCCGGTCCCGATAGACACGTGTCATCCTCGGAGCTCACCTCCGAGAAGTAGGGAGGTCCGACACTACGGGACACGTGTCATCCTCGGAGCTCACCTCCGAGGAGAAGGGAGGTCCGACACTGTTGGACACGTATCGACCTCGGAGCTCGTCTCTAAGGAGAAAGGAAGTTTGGTGCTGCTGCACACGTGGCACTCTCAGAGCTCGCCTCTGAGGAGAGGGTGGTCCGGAACTGACACGTGGCACTCTCGGAGCTCACCTCTGAGGAGAGGGGAGGTCCGGAACTGACACGTGGCGCCCCCAGAGCTCGCCTCTGTAGAGAGGGGAGGCCCGACCCGCCAGACACGTGGCGCACCCGGAGCTCGCCTCTGAGAGAGAGGGAGGTCCCGCCCGCCAGACACGTGGCGCACCCGGAGCTTGTCTCTGTGGAAAAGGGAGGTCAGGCCCCCGCTGGACACATGGAGCCTCCGAAGCATATCCCTGCGGAAGGACGAGATTCTTAAGCGGTTTTTCTCCTGTTCGCGCGGGAATACCCGGTACTGAGGAAACCGACACGAATTCCACGTTGCTACTGCACCAAATAAATTGGAGATAAGTTGTTAAGATCCAAAACAAATTGAATAGGACTCTTATTAAAATCCAATCGGAGTAGGACTCTTCTTTCACCCCTTATAAATAGAACCCAAAACCTCTGGCCGCAAACAACGTAATCTTTTTCCACCTCCCGAGTCGGCGACTTGGAGGTCCTAGCTCCCAAACACGCCGAGTTGACCCCCTTCGCCAGAGTTCAGCCACCGGTGAGACCGCCGACGAGCCCCGTCATGCTCGCCGTCGCTGCTTCCATTGCTAGGAGGAATGCCGAGGTAGGTATACGTTACCACCTTATGACATCATTGTGGTTTCTACGCATCTGTTCCTTCGAACAGAAGCTTTTTCGTGTGGATAGATCACGTGTTGATCGGTTTTGACGGTGGAATTGATCTAGATCTTGAGTCAAGATCATCACCACGTCCACACTTGATCCTTACACCCTTTTTCACCATAAAACCCCATGCAAGCCCATTGAAACATGCAAGAACACATACAAACTGGTTTAATGAAACAACACCATAGGATTAGCATGCACCTACACCATTGCATCTTAAGTAAAGATTGTGCATGATGATTGATTGCTGTGAATTTTCTATGTGCATGATCGTGAGTAGAAGGACAAGCTCAGGGAGCTATCTACGAAGGACTACAGCACCAAGACTTCGAGATCCTTGAGCAACAGAAGCCACAGGAACAAGGCAAGTGCCCCTTGACCATATTGATCCCATGTTTTGAAACTTTTTTGTGTGCGAAAACTGTGTATGCTTGAGTCAACTTGATGGGACACCCTTCTATAGGAGTTTACTAGTTTTGTTAACCACCCTTGTCGCCGGGAAAGTTGATGAGTCTGGTATGGTCGTTTTTGCTTTTTGCTTCGCTGAGTCCACGGCATATGGGAAGCGAGATAAAATGTGTCTAGCTACTGCACTCATATGAACAATGATAATAAGAACTTGATTTTGATAATGAACTCGAATCGGGGGAGACCTAGGCAAGTTTGGTTCGTGGATGTGGTAGAATGAGATGGTGGTTTACTTGCCATAGATCTAAGGACTGGTTCATGCCAACACATGCCAGGAAAACAGTGCCACCACAAGGCCAAATATGGGTGCGGCTTAGCTGACTAATTAGGTAAGTTGCTAGATTGTTATGGACCGTGGAAGGCGCGGGGAATGGGAGTCGAGAGAGGACTGCCCTAGGAACTGCATGGCACAAGAGGGGGCCCGTAGGTGGGAGAATGGTAATTCGATCCTGCTGGTGAAACCTTAGTGAGTCCATACATCTAGTAGGCCCTTTGCAAAGTCTATTTTGTGATCTCTTGACCATACACCGACGGTTGTGTACTGGTATAATGGAGGTTCTGCAGTCGCCGACGGGTGACGAAATCACAAACTTGTGGGTAAAGTGGTGCAACCTCTTAAGAGCGTAAAACTATCATGATAGTTGTGCTTACGGTCACAAGCGCCTGGCCAACTCACATGATTAGATGGGATGGTTTGGGATGGTCATTGGGAGATTACTCGGTATGGATGTTTATTGGTATGGTTATGGTTTGGTCTTGGTAACGAGAATGGTTTCGGGACTATTGAGTCATGACAATGAGTTTTGGTTCGGTTATATGATTATGGGATGAATATGATCATGAGATGGTTATGGATATCATGAGAAAGAGAAAAAGTTGAGAAATATTTTTGGTGGGATGAGACATGGAAAGTGGTGAATTATTAAGGATGTATGTTGACGTTTTAATTGAATATATGTTGGGATTAAATTCACTTAAAGATAGTTGTTGTTTTTATCATGCTTTGTGAAATAAACTTTGCTTTCTGCAACGAGCCTTTTTATTTCCTACCTTGTTGAAAGATACATGTCATACTTTTCCCGCACTTGCTGAGTACGACATGTAATCACCCTTGCATCATCATACAAACCTCAGCAACAGTAGAGGAGTACTTTAAAGATCATGTGGAGTTCTAGGCGGGTGATCTACCATCAACTTGCCTGTGGGGATGGAGTTGAAGATGGAGCCACTGCCGTGCTTAGTTTGCTTCCGCTATCGTTTAGAAGACTTCCGCTGCTAGAATAAGTTAGAGACTTCCGCAGCAAGAATAAGTTAGAGAATGATGTAATAAGGTACTTAAACCCTATTATTTGTGGTTATATTCTGAATTCAGTTTGTGGATTACATGTGTATGTGTGATGAACATCCTGGGCACACATATGCATTAGCTGGGTTCCGTGTTTTACGGGACCGGGCGTCACACTTGCTTAAATTGAAAATTACACTTGATCTCTAGCATGGCTTACACTACTTTATGTATCTCATTGATGTGATAGTGTAAGTTACATGATAGCATGGCTTGGATGAGCTTTGTTTTATATGTATATGTTATAAATATGCTCATAACAATTAAAATTTGTCTTTTGAACCTTGCTGAATATATTGTCAAAGGGGGAGAAATTGATCACACATTGCACGATTCACAAGTGTTTGGCACGATTCTTCTCAGGGGGAGAATTTTTGTTTTTCTTTTCATTTTACTTCTGATTTACAAAGGGGGAGAAATATGTATAGGGGGGAGAAATTTTTGTTTCAAAAACTCTTTCTCATTTGATTGTTTTCAAAACTTTTCATGTGCATAAGCCAATGTTCAGATTTTAAGTGGTGTTTTCAATGCATTCATCAACGGGGAGATTGTGAGATCTATGTGTGCTGAATACATTGGCTATGACGATAAAAGTTTTGAATTACGCCAAAACACTCTTTTTGTCAAGGTCCGACTCTAGATCCGAGCTCCGACAAGATCCGACGTAAGGTACGACTTGCAATGGCTAGGTCCGACATGTGTTTGGTTAGCTCTATCGGTAGGTCCGACTAGCTTTGGTAAGTTCCAGTGCTAGGTTCTGCTAGCTTTGTAAGCTCCGGCTCAAGGTCCGGCTAGCTTTTGCAAGGTCAAGAGCTAAATCGCAATGGTTCTGTTTTTACCATGCAAATGTTTCGAACTTGCTTTACATCTATGAAAAGTTTGCTTAATATTCTTTTACTAAGTTTTCGAAGTGTTATGGCTGTTTACGGTGGTCAACATTTTGTTATGGTTTGCAACATGCTTATGTGAGGTGTTCACGTAAGGTGTTGTGGTTTTCGGAACTAACGTGAGTCAAGTCGCGGACTTGTGCTCGAAAGTAATGGTTCCTTGTTCATGTGCAGGTGTTGCTTTAGTTCAAGATATGGCTGGTGACGGGATCCATTGAACTAGTCTTAGGGAGAAGATGAGGTTCAACAACCAAGTTCGGAAGGAATTGTGGTTGAGTTGATTAGGAGATTGCGCAGCATGTTTGGATCAAGAACAATGCATATGAAGGTATCGTGGACGTTGTTGGAAGGTGTTTGCACGTGTACAAGGATTATGGAAAAAAATTGGTAGGAAAGGTCCAACCGGTTGGATTATGGACTCAGGCTGCGGTTGAGTCGGTTATGGCTCAAATATGGAAAGATTTGAGTTGGTTATGATAGGATTTCGTGTGGGACACGAAGTTGAGTTGTTTTAGGAATCTGGGATGCGTTCCTAAGGTGTTTGGAAGACTTAAGATTGCTTCTATCTCCGTATAGAAGAGTCTTGAGCAGTTATGGAAAGGTTCGGTTCAGAAACTGAGTAGGATTAGAGTCCTAGTTTGAATTGGGTTGGCCTCCAGGCTGGTTATATAAGCAATGGAGGTCAGAGCTCGTGGCAAGATAACCTTGGGTTCTTTCTCTTATGTTTTGATCAATAAAATTCGTAATTTAGATGAGCTTTTGTGCCATGTTCGTCCGACTTGTTTTTGTCAAGTCCTTCCCGTCGAGTTTCTGAACAGCACAACAGTGCTTCGGTGTTTTGATCATAACTCGAGTTTTACAGATCCAATTGACGTGATTCTTTTTGGGTTGTCTTCACAACTTGATTATATATCAACTGTGAAAACTTAACGGTCATTGGATTTGTAGTTTCTTATCTACACGAGTTTGTTTGCAGTGTTGCAGATCTGGTTTTTACTCGAGTAGAACAGATTGACCCTTGTTTGATCATTCGATCATAACTTGAGTTTTTCTTGACGGATTTCCTTGATTCTTGTTGTTGTGTGTAACACCCCAAAACCTGCTAAAGAGAAAAATTTTAAAATTTTTGGACGTAATGCATGTGATAAAGCAATTCAAATTAAAACTGGAATTCAAATTCAAATCAAAACAGAAAAGAAAAGGAAAAAGAAAAAGAAAAACCCCAACCGGCCAGTGGGCCAAAACCCGCCAGCCGGCCCAATCCCCCGCGCCAGCCTGAACCTGCGCCCCCTCTCTCCCTCTCACTGACATGCGGGGCCCGCGTGTCATCTCCTTCCCCGCGCGCCCCCAACGGCCCCGGACTCTTCTCTCGCGCCCGATCGCAACTGACCTCCGGAAAACCGCGCCCCAGCCCGATCTTTGGCCCCGGGCGATGCTACTTATCCAAACGACCCGCCGCCGCCTCCCCTCATGCAATTCACGCAAGGAAAACTCGCCAAATTCCCAAGCGCCGCTCCACTCTTCTCTCCGGTGAGAACCGAAACTTTTATCACCGTTTTCCTTCGATCCTTGCTCGGACTTCCTGATCTAACGCGCTGATCATGTTCCACCGCCTCCGGGGAGTCACGCAGGTGAAGAAATCCCGGTGTTTTGCGCTCTGGACGCAGCTCCGGCGAGCACCGCCGCGTTTCATCTCGGACCTCGCCGCCAACCACCTTCCAGGGCCTCCGAGCTCAAGAAAAACCCCGAGGTGAGATCCCAAGAAATCCAAGTTTTAGGAAGTATAGACGAAAACCCGAAGATCTCCGGCGAGATCGCCGCCTCCCGCCGCCGGGCAGCGCCGCCCGCACACGGCCAGGGCGATGTGGCCCCTTGAGGGCCGTCTATTTTAAATCGTACGGTAGAAATAAAACCCCCGTGTACCGGTTCGGCGATCTAATCTGAGCCGTCTGTTTTAAATCGGACGGTCCACGTCAGCCCTGCGTTATAAAGGTCGGGATTCTTACGCGCTACCCCCTGGGGATCTCGGAAAACACGAGCTAGCCCCGGAAACTTCTGATCTAGCCCCTAGAACTTCAGAAATTCGTGTAAATTCATTTAAAAATCAGTTTTAGCCCCTGGACTTAATAAAAATTAGGAAAACCCCTCTGTTATGTGTAGTTAGACCCCTGGAAATTTAGGAAATAGTAAATTAGACCCTGCAGTTGGGTGGATTTACCTTTTTGACCCTATATGATTTTAAATTCAGAAAGTTGAATATGTGACTAGGATTTAAATTTAAAAGGTAAGGCAAACACATGTGCAAATTCAAATTTAAACTATCCTAGCACTTGGAAAACTTTAGAATGAGTTAAAAATAGATTTTAGGCTGAAATGAAATCTGCCTAAGTGTTGTTCATATTTATTAGTTCTAGAAACACATTTTTAGGCTAGGAAATAAGTCTGAAAGCTGATAAAATAAATTTAAATTAGTTCCCATCAGAGGAGAAGTTCAAAAATATGTTATTTAATATTTTAGATCAGAACCTATTCTGTTTAGATGATGTGTCCTACTATTTAATATTAAAACTCACTTTTAGGCATAGAAAATAAATCTGAAAAATATCGGAAAATAGGTATTTATAATTAGAAAATGATAAATGAAGTCTCCAAATCCAAAAACTTCAGTTTAGGATTTGGTAGAAGATCTGAAAACCTATTTGAGTAGGAAATTACCTTTCATGCAAACTTGGTAGCTAAGAAGTGTATTAATTAAATATAAAGAATTTGTTCAAATTGGAAATTCATATATAGTGTGCAAACAGAAATCTGAATACAAAAGTTAGAAATCATATACATATGTTTAAAAGTGCATGTAGGCCAAAAATCAACACATGTAGAGTAACCACAACACTTAGAAATGTGAATGACTTTCATAGGTATGTATGTGTGGTTTGTATGAAGTGAAAGTGTGAACTATGTTTTACGGATTGTTGTTTTCTTTTGCTATGTGTATTGGCATGAGTAGAACCTGCCCCAGAGCAAGTTCTCCCCTTCCAAGACCAGGACTTTCCATTCTCAGAGCAGCAGGAAGAAGGCAAGTGTCCTTGACCACTTTGATCCTATACTAGGATGTGTAGATAAAATTATTTGCATTGTCAATTGAAATATGAAACCCATGCTAGGAAGTTTTCCTAGAATTGCATTACCTTGTTTCCCTGTAGCTTGGGTTGGGATTTATTTTATCATAACATTTATTTATATGCTTATGCTTAGCCATGCTTAGAATGGGATAATTGGGATATGAGATCATCAATTCATTTACCTTACTCTTGAATGAGATATTATGAGTTATGTAGAGGTAGGGATCGAGGCAAGTTGGATGATTTGGTTGGTACTGGGTGCACGAGACTCGGGTTTGTGTTTAGTACTTGCCTGGATCCTAAGGACCGGTTCATGGAGCATGTAACATGGCTTTACCGTGCCAACCACATGCTGAGATGGGGCAGCTTGGCCAATTAATTAGGTGTATCCCCGGTGTAGTATGGGTGTTTTGGATGGTGCGGGGAATAGGTGTCAGCTGGACTACCATATGAACCGCAAGGCTCAAGAGGGGGCCACTGCAGCGGGGTTGGAGCCTCTTGTATGCTTTTAGGGGTGAAACCTCAGTGGGCCCACGCTCGTCGGGAATCCCTTTGTAAAGGCCTTGTAGTGATCTCCTGGCTACACACCTGGGAAGTGTGAATGTGGTTCGCGGCCACTGGCATAATGGAGGTTCTTTTAGTCCACCCGGCGACGGGGGATGAAATCACTACATGTGGGTACAGTGGTGCAAACTCTGCAGAGTCAAAACTGTCATGACAGTCGTGCTCACGGTCAAGAGCGGCTTGGACTTATTCATGATTAGAGGATGATGAATTGGGAAGTTGTGGATGTTAAGCGGGAAGCTTAGCATTGGAGATGAGACTATCTTTATTTGATTTTGATGATGGGTTGGGAGATTGGGACCATTTCACTTGTGTAGTAATGTAGGTGCTTTTCTTAAAAACTATGTTTATTTGACTTCCCACACTTGTTGAGTACCCACGGAACTCAAACTTGCTTTTCTGTTTGTTTATATTGCTGCTCAGGTCAAGAGAATGAGGTGGTGTTTAATGACCAAGACTTTGGTCCCGAGGAAGGATTCTAGGTTCACGGAGTCCCCCGGGCAACGCCTGTGACGGAGCCCACAAGATTTATATTTCCGCTGCTGTTTTATTTACATATTATGAACTTATTATCGTCCATCGAGACGTATGCAATGTAAGACTTTTTTATATTCGAACACCTGGCTTGTAATAAATGATGCTTCACTATTTGTCATCACATGTATGAGAGAATGATCCTGGCATACATGTGATATTCACTCGGTTGTTCTTCAGAGAAACCTGGTGTGACAGAAGTGGTATCAGAGCCAAGGTTGCCCATAGGAACGTGGACCTAGGTAGAAATGGACGTATTTAAGGACCCTATTTTCTTAAAAACTATTTTACAAAAGAGTGGGTTGAAGGTGTTATTTAATGGGGTCACTTTATTCATCTTACCCCAACTTTTATTCAAAATACAATTTTTGTTTAACTCTGATCTAACTTAATTTCAAATGCTTTATGTTTTAGATGGTTCGCATGATCCGCACCGCCCGCAAGTCCACCGGTGGGAGAGTTCCGGTAGTTGCCCTTACCTTAAGAGAGGAGAATTGTCCGGTGACGTACCACTCCTACGGGTTGGAAGTAGGAGGCTTGTTGCGCCGCCTTCGGCGTATGCTCCACGCCGCCGGCAATTACGAGCAAGCTAATCATACACTCCAGCTCCACCCGGACCATCCGTGAGAAGCAGGAAGAATGGAGTTCAGAAATGAGGATTATCCATGAAAATCAGCTGCTCAAGATCCACCACTCTCCAGCTTGTCGGCCGACACAGGTCGATGCTGAGAAGGATGTCACCTGGGAGGCCATCACCTGCCAGAGTTACATCAACCGTCGCCACCTTGACAGGACTGAGTACATGTATGTCCTCCAGCGTGAGAGTGGCACCGTGGAGTACAAGTACCCGCCAGTGCAGCAGGGGACTTCCCATGAGCACATGGACCTGTGCTTGGAGGATGCTGCTATGCTCAGCACTCGACTGCAGGAGTGCCAACAGGAGCTTCAGGATGTTCGTGACACCCTGAAGGAGACTGAGGCATTGCTTCGTGCCAGCTTGAGGGTGAGAGAAAGAGGAGATGGGAATGAACTATGTGTCACCATGAATGACACGTGGACTCCTGACTCCCCAGACCGCCGGGCGAGCAGGCGTCGCCGCACTTCTCCACCAGCAGCTTCCCCACCCAAAGCGGAATCAGAGGGCAGCCGCAATAATGAGGAAGATCCCGAGGAGCCAGCTCAGTGATACGAGTCATGTAGAGTCCTTTCCCTTAGTTCAGCAGGTTATCGAGTAGTCGAGTCAATACCTTAGTTAATTGTGTGTTAATGTTTGGTGTGTGACGTCAGTTGTGGAAGCCATGGGCATTTGTCCACAACCTCGTCTGTAGGTTGCTTTGCTTTGATGTGTGAACCCCTTTGAATTAAGAGTGCATTTATTTTCGCGTGAGACGTGACTCCAAAAAAATCTATGTGAAACCCTCAGAAAATGTTAATATAATAAGGCCTCAAAAGTTTAAGTTTAAACAAGCAATTTGGGAAGTTAATACGTAATTCTTTAAGTTAACATTTGGTTGATCATGATAGATGGCTGGAAGAGGAAAGGGTCGTGGTGCCAACCCTGCCAACAACAACGATGAGGCCGGCAACCCTCATCTTTCTGGAGGACAAGACAGGGGTGGTCGCCGTGAAGGAGCTGATCCTATCCACCAGATGCTTGAAAATCAGAATCAGCTCATCCAGAGCCTAACTCAAGTGGTGGCCAATTTGCACCAAGCTCCACCCCCACAAGCTGCACCACGCCAACCAAGGTTGAGTGAGTTTCTGGGGACTCAACCTCCAAAGTTTGCAAGTGCTGCTGAACCTCTGGAGGCAGATTACTGGCTAAAGACCATTGAGAGCAAGATGAGGATCATACAATGCCAAGGGTATGAGAGGGTGCTGTTTGCCTCTCACCAATTGCATGGACCTGCTGCTGATTGGTGGACCGCTTACATGGCATCCCATAATGACCCCGAGAACATCACTTGGGAAGAGTTCAAGTGCAGTTTCCGCAACTATTACATACCAAGGGGTGAACTCAAAAACAAGAGGAAGGAGTTCTTGAGACTGCAGCAAGGAAACATGACTGTGAGGGAACACCTCACTAAGTTCACCCAACTATCCCGTTGTGCACCACGGGACATTGAAACTGATGAGCAAAAACAGGACTGTTTTGTGGAAGGACTTACTATGGAAATGCGGTGTGCAATGTCCTCCAACGAGTATAAAAGCTTCCAAAAGATGGTAGACAGAGCATTTGTCGTGGAGAGGAAGCTGAAGGCCTTGGAAAATGAAAACAAGAGGAGGCGGGATGGTCACACCAAACCTCAAGTAGCAATACTGACACGACCCCAATGGTCCTGTCGAGCCAGGATCACGCTGAGGGGTGCTGCGTTGCACAGCACCGTATAACACACGTCAAAGGTGCAAAGCGGAAGCGGAAGTTTTATTACATAAACAGGTTTATGAACATGTTTACATCAAAATAAGTTCAGTCTACACTCGCGGGCGTAGACTAAGCATCAAGTGCACGTTCAGCCCTCGAACGGGTCCTTGCTAGCACACACGCACACTAACTCTGCGGCGTGCACGACTCCCACTCGACGGGGTTCCCCTCCTGGGGTTCCGTCTCCTCTTCGGGAGTCCCTTCCTCATAGAACCCTGCAAAAGCTTCAAACACAAGCAGTGAGCACGAAAGGCTCAGCAAGTCTGACCCGTCTCACCTAAACATGGAACTTCTACATGAGGGTAATGGGTTGCATGAGGCAAAAATCATTTGCAAGGACTCGCCTAATTAGTAGAACCTTACTTTCAAGTTTTAGCAGCAGGTTGTGGAGAACCTTACGCTAAGACACATGAGAGAGCCGCAATCAAACAAGAAACGCATTTCTCTCATGTACTTTGCCCAAAGATGAAAAGAACTTTAGTTAGCACTAAGCTACAGAATATCATTAACAATCAATGTCCAGCTTTCAATCAGCAACATTTTAACATGTAACTAGCCTGTTCTTTCTACGTCACGGTACAGTGAACAAGTGGTACTCACTGACCGCGAGGGACGGCGATTATAATCGATTTACACCTGCAGGGTTACCCGAACAACCCGTCACGTACGCCCGTACTCGATGTTGCCTCCAACAACCATCACGGACGCCGTACGCGACTACCTTTCACCCGTTAGCCAAATATTGAACCGGTCCCATCGTCCCGAGCAAGAGGTCTCTGCACGCGCATCTCCGTGCCGCCAGCCGATTTACACCTCGAGCTCTCAACCTACCCTCTGAACGACGGGCAATGCCTCAATACCCAGCTACCCGAGTTACATCAGTTTCCCGGTTCCCATATAGCCGGTAGGTCTTCGGTACTGTTCTAGCTTGTTCAACAGGCCCGCACACGGCTCGGTCCTCAATCGACACAAGCGGAGCTACAGCACACAGGCCCCAAAGTCCTGCTGCCCTTACTCTCCGCTCGGTCTCATTTTCTTGCCATGTGTATCATGTGCTATCTCTACCCGAGCAATGTGCCTCTAGCCTATTCTCGCGAGTAGTTCCAACTACTCGACTTGTACCGAATCCTACTCTATCCTAGCAATGCAGTGGCTAACGAGGTTTGCAATCCTAAACCCAACCCGTGGTTTTCTTGGCTATGCAGTTGGATTTCCAAACAAGACTCTAATGCACAGAATAAAGGAAACAGGTATGTGCTCCAAACAATAAAAATTTGTAAAAAGGTTAATGTAAACCGGAGCTTGCCTTGCTGCTCTTGGTCGTAGGCTAGCTGTTCCTCCGGAGTAACGAAGTCTAGGACTTCGGGTTCCTCCTCGACCTTAGCGACTACATGATAGAAACAATACATGTATTAATTTAATGCATTTGTATTAAGTTTGAAGTTGTGAAGTCTATAACCTTTGCTAGATAGACCTAATGACTGTGAAACTTTTACTGTGGCTTGGTTACAACCTAAGCAAAGACTTGGTCAAGTTTTAGTTGCAGCAAAGCTCATTTGAGCCCTCCACAAATAATTATGTCCTTGACCTTAATTGGAACTCTTAGGGTGTTCTAGGAATTTTCATGAGACAAACTATGACTTTCTAAAAACTACATTTTCAGAGGGTTCTAATGGAGTTGGTCTCACTTAATTTGGAAGTCTCTAACTAAAGATATGAGCTAAACAATTTCAGAGAAAATTCTGAAAATGTTTCTGAACATTTTCTATTTTCTCTGGAACAGTTTTGCTAATCACACCATTAGGTGGACTAAATGAGCTCAAATGGATCTGAAATTTTTATGTTAGTTCAAGGATATTTTGGTGAACATCTCAGCAAAATTTCAGGATTTTCCTCCAAAGGATTCTCCAGTTAAAATTCCTAACAGTTTAAACTTTAAGGAATTAATCCTGGAGAATTAAGGAATTTCATGAAGTGAAACTTGATTTTCTGGAAAGTAATCAGAGAGCTTAATCCAGCAAAATTTGGTTCACTCAATTTGGAGCTTTCTAGCCAAAGTTATAAGGATTTGAAGTTTGAAGGAAATCTGAAAATCGGGGAAAAGTTTAAACTCGCGCGTGGGCCCAGGGGACACGCGTCGCACGCCTAGGCGATGGCACACCGCAGCCCACAAGGATTTTGCGCGCCAGCACACCCGATCCCGGCCGCAGCCGGATCCCGATTCAAAATATCGGCCGCTGACAGCTGGGGTCCACCCCCTTCTTCAACCTCGCGACACCCGCGCCCCGCCGCCGAGGGACCTCGCCGGAGAGCTCGCCGCCGGCTGCTGTACAGCTCCAAACTTCTTGATTCTGGCCGCCCCTGCCTACTTTTACTTGGGGAACAGGATCCGAGGGTCAGCTGCTCATGACAACGGCCGGAGCATGGTCGGCGACGAGCCGCCATATCGGAATGACTTCGGCCATGTCGGCTGACTCCCCTGGTACCTCAGCTACTTGGGAAATCGGTCGGGGAGCATCAGTGGACCTCAGAGAAGGTCGACATGAGCTCGAGGCAGCTCGGGGAAGGCCCGAAATAGATCCTCACCGTGCGCCCGATACCCCCCGTTCGTTCCGCCATTAGTAGACCTTAAATTACGCCGGGCACAGAGGTTCTCCGGCCCAGAGTTGTGAAGGCAACTTGTGCGTTACCGTGTCTAGCTCGTGTGGGAGTGGCCTGAGGCCCTCTAATCCTTTCTAGAGCACGAATTAAACAGAATTGTACCCGAAGGTCGTTCTGCACACAGAAAGGGGAAAAGTGGAAATTCGCCGCCGGTGAGCAACCACTCGAGCTGTGGCTCGGGGATGAGCAGCACCGGTCACCCGCGCGTCCAAGGGTGCCTTGGCCCGGGCGTGACAACGCCCAGGTTGGGCTGTCCACGAGAGCCCGAGGTGCGGCGGTTCCAAGTTCCGAGTTTGATCTTTCGGCACAGCCGATATCAATCGGTTTCAACCGAATTCTAGCAATGGGGAGGATGGAGGAAGGTCTCTAGTACCTTGCTGGGACTCTGGAGTGGAAGGAGGGAGCTGCGATCGGCGTCCTCCGATCAAGTCCGAACTGCGGAAACTTTCAGCCGGTGCTGGGTTCTTGCGGGAAAACACGTCGGTACCTCGGCCGAGGAGGGGGGCAGGCGCCTTAAGAAGGCTCTGCACCGCCTCATGCCCGCGCGTGGGCAAGCAGCTGGTGGCGCGGTGGCTGGCCTCGGTGGCGATCACCGCTGCGGCTCGGCGACCCGAGTGAAAAGTCTCAGTCGGTTTGTGTTGAAGTAGAGGCTGACATGTGGGTCCCACCCTTCCTTTTAACCTCTGAAATTTACTTCTAATCACTGTTGTAAACAGTGAACCCCATACTACCCTTGGCAATTCAAATTATTCCCCCATGAGCCATTTGAATTGATCAAAGTTCAAATGAGGTTTGGTTTGAATGAATTTCAGCACAAGTTCAGTTTGAAATTCAAATAAAGTTTGAATTTCTCCCCCTTAGCTCATGTCAAGATCAACTCCAAATGGAGTGAAAATTGGTGTGTGAGCTCACAAAAATGTGCTGAGTAAGAATATGCCTTCCACTTTCAAATTCATGGTATAAAAACAGTTTGAATTTGAATATGTTCTCAAACTGCCCCCTTCCTAACTATACCCAAGATGACCTCAAAAAGGTTTTGAATTTGGGTGAAACTTGGCATGGACATCCTTAGCAAAGTGTAGGAGTTTTTCCTATGTCCAGCCCATCTATATCACATGTGGGAAATACCACTTTTGCAATGTGTAAGTTTGTTCCCTAATGAGCATGTTGATAATTGTTACTTGCTCTTCATTTGTGTTCATCACTCTTCCTCAAATGAGGTGTGTGGTGTGGGGATGAACACTACAAATGGGTGTCAAAAACTGAGGCCCTTACATTCCTCCCCCCTTAAAAGAATCTCGTCCCGAGATTATAAGGTGAAAATGAGAGAGAGGATGGTGGAAAATTACCGGATATGCGACGTGAGAAAGTCGGGGTAGTTAGTGCGAAGGAATTCTTCGCTCTCCCATGTCGCTTCGTTCATGGAGTGATTACTCCACAGAACCTTGTAGAACCACAACGTACGGTTGCGTGTGGTTCGGGCCTGCTCATCAATAATCTGCACCGGTTCCTCCCGATAGGTGAGATCCGGTTGCAGTTCTTCAATGTCTTCCAGCTGAACGGTAGTTGATAGCTTGAGACACTTCCTCAGCTGGGAAATGTGAAAGACGTCGTGCACACCGGAAAGTGCTTCTGGTAATCTCAGCCGGTATGCTACCGATCCACATCTTTCGGTAATCTGGAATGGACCGATGAATCGGGGTGCTAACTTTCCTCTCACCCCAAATCTGTTTACGCCCTTCATTGGAGACACCCGTAGATATGCGTGATCTCCAACTTCAAATTGTAATGGGCGCCTTCTCCGGTCTGCATACTGTTTCTGACGGGATTGAGCGGCTCTTAGGTTCGCTTGAATCAGTCGAACTTTTTCTTCCGCGTCGTTGACAAGGTCAATCCCGAAGGTAACCCTCTCGCCAGACTCACACCAGTTCAGTGGTGTGCGGCATTTCCTGCCGTATAGCGCCTCGTAGGGCGCCATCTTGATGCTGGCTTGGTACCCGTTGTTGTACGAGAACTCGGCTAACGGCAAGTGATCATCCCAATTCTTGCCGTGGTCGATAGCGCAAGCTCGTAGCATGTCTTCTAGGATTTGATTTACCCGCTCAGTTTGCCCATCCGTCTGCGGGTGGTAGGCTGAACTACGGATCAGCTTCGTCCCCAAGGCAGCATGTAGCTGCTCCCAAAAACGGGACACAAATAAAGTGCCCCGGTCCGATATGATGGTATGGGGTACGCCGTATAAGCATAGGATCCGTGAGATGTACAGTTCAGCGTACTTCTTGGCGTTGTAGTTGGTGTTGACCGGGATGAAATGGGCAACTTTGGTGAGCCGATCGACGATCACCCACACAGAATCATGTTTCTGTAAGGTGGTGGGTAAACCCACGACGAAATCCAAGCTCACGTCCTCCCATTTCCAGGCAGGAATGCCTAGTGGTTGCAGCAGTCCCGGTTTCCGCATATGGTCTGCCTTCACCCTTCGACATGTATCACACTCGGACACGTATTTGGCAGTCTCTCGCTTCATCCGTGTCCACCAAAACCTTCTTCTGAGTTCTTGATACATTTTGTTGCTGCCGGGGTGAATAGAAAACTTTGATAAGTGAGCCTCATCAAAGATTTTCTTCCGTAACTCCGGGTTTCGGGGTACTGGCAGTGCCGGCCGGAATGCTGGTGAAGAGTACGGCCGACCGCGGAACGGCATCGACCGCTGTGGTGGTTGCCAGCGTGGGCCTGATGGTGGGCAATTCACCATCCGAAACTTCTGAGAAGGACCACCTCCTTCTCCGCTGCTCTGCGGCGCGCTTCGCTTTCGCTCTGCCGCCACCAACTCCTTGCCGGAGTCCTCCCGAACAATCGCAGCATCAATTATGTCGTTGAGGCTGCCGCGATTGAACATCGCCAGCTTGTCCTTCAGGAGCGGGTTAAGCCCCTGGTAAAAGTGGTCCCGCCGCTTCTCGTCCGTATCTGCGTGATACGACGCGTAGAGCGCAAGATCGTTGAACGCCCTGGAATATTCCAGCGCGTTTCGGCTCCCTTGTTGCAGGTGTAGGAACTCCTGCGTCTTCCTCTTCATCAAACCGGGCGGTATATGATAGGCCCTGAAGGCCGTCCGGAACTCCGCCCAGGTCATCGCTCGGTCGGTGGGCTGTGAAGCACAGAAGTTGGCCCACCACGCGCTCGCGGATCCTTGGAGCTGCTGGACCGTGAACTGAGTCTTGCGCTGCTCGCTGATTTGGAGCAGCCCGAATTTCATCTCTATGGCGCGGAGCCAGTTGTCCGCGTCAAGTGGTTCATCCGCCCTTGAGAATACAGGGGGATGAGTCGCCAGGAAGTCAGAGTAGGAGCTCTGTTGGCGCTCCTCACGATCTTGACGTCTCTCTGGGCGAGACGTATTCGCAATCAACGTTTGCAGCAGCTCTGTGTGCTGCTGATGTGAACCCGCCATTGCCGCGACAATATCGGCCAATGTAACCGTCGGCGGTGGCGGTGGCGGTGTTTGCTGTTGTTGTTGCTCCTGCTGTCCCGAGGAGTCCTCGGGAGGTGGTTGGGAGGTCTCTCCCCCTTGACTGGTGTAACACCCCAAATTTTGATTCAAAACTCTAAACCATGCTCAGAGGGGAATTTAAAATTTTTTGGACGTGTTGCATGTTTTGCAAAAATTCAAATTCAAACTGGAATTCAAATTATACTCAAAACAGAAAAGAAATGGAAAAAGAAAAAGAGAAACGGGAAAAAAACCGGCCAGTGGGCCGAAACCCACCAGCCGGCCCAGCTTGCCCGCGCCAGCCCGCCCCCGCGCGCGCCGCGCCGTCTCTCACAGACGGGTGGGACCCGCCTGTCATCCCTAACCCCGCGACCCCGGACTCTCTCCCGCGCGCGCGATCGCAACCGACCGGATTTCCGCGTCCCGCAGCCGAATTCTGGTCCCAAACGACTCAAACTCGATCGCAACAGACCCACCGCCCTCCCCCGGCTATAAAAACCCCAGCCCCGATCAGTTTTTCCCACGCGATCGCCGATTTTCACTCCGGTGAGCACCGAGACTTCGCCGGTGAATTCTGGCCGATCTAAGCTCGGAAACTCTGATCTAACTCGCTGGTCTTGATCCACCGCCTCCGGGGAACTTTGCAGGTGCAGAAAACTCGGAGAGTTACGGTGTAAATCCAGCGCCGACGAGCTTCGCCGTGGTTTTGCCTCGGACCTCGCCGCCGATCACTTTCCAGGACCCCCGAGCTCGAGAAAACCCCCGAGGTGAGATCCCTGACCTCCCCTCTACCGATCTAGGCCATAAGATCACAGTTTTAGGCAGAATTCTCGAGGATCCGAAACTTTCCGGCGAGATCGCCGCTTCCCGCCGCCGTGCGCCGCCGGCAGCGCCGCCCGCGCTCGATCGGAGCGACGTGGCCGCTTGTGCGCCGTTTATTTTAAATCGCACGGTAGACTTTAAAACCCCGCGTACCGGTTCGATGTTATAATCTCAGCCGTCGGTTTAAAATCGGACGGTCCACGTCAGCCCCGCGTTATAAAGACTGGAAGTCTTACGTGCTACCCCCTGGGGTTCTCTGGAATTGAGAGCTAGCCCCGGAAACTTCAGATCTAGCCCCTGGAACTACAGAAAATCATGTAAATTCATTTAAAAATCAGTTTTAGCCCCTGGAATTAAAAGAAATTAGGAAAAACACCTCTGATAAGTGTAGCTAGACCCCTGGAAATTATGAAAATAATATTATAGACCCTGTAATGGGGTGAATTCATTATTCTAGCCCTGTTTAGTATTTAATTTAGAAAATTGAATATGTAACTAGTGTTTAAAAATTAAAAAGGGGGACAAACATAATTGTCAAAATTAATTAAAAACTTTCTCAGTACTTAGAAAACTTTGGAGTGAGATAAAAATATATTTTTGGGCTGAAATGAATCTGTTTCCTCTATTGTTCACATTTATTAGTATAGGGACACATTTTTAGGTAAAGAATAGTTATAGAAAAATAGGGAAAATAATTATGAAATAGTCTACATCAGAAGCCAATGTCAAAATATGTTATTAAATCATTTAGGACCAGAACCTATACTGTTTAGATGATGTGTGTTACTAATTTCATAATAAAATACACAATTATGCATAGGAATATAAATCTGAAAATATAGCAACTAGTAAATGATAAATGGAGTTTCTAAAATACAAAGAATTCAGTTAGGGTTGGTAGAAATTCTGAAGGCACATATGGAGAAGAAAAATACTTTTCATACATACCAGGTAGTGAAAAGGTGTAGTAGTTTAATATAAGGAATTTATTTAAAACTGAAACACACACATATATGTATATAGTATGTAAGTGTAAATATGAACACCAAAGTAGGAATCATATACATATAAATAAAAGTGTGTGCAAGCCACAGACCAACACACAAAGTGACCACAACACATATAATGGTGAATGGATTTCATAAATATGAATGTGTGGTTTGTATGAAGTGTAAGTGTGAACTATGTCTTATGGATTGTTGTTTTTCTTTTGCTATGTGTGATGGTATGAAGTAGAACCTGTTCAAGAACAAGTTATTCATTTCCAAGATCAGGACTACCCATTTCAAGAGCAGCAAGAAGGAGGCAAGTGTCCTTGACCACTTTGATCCTATGCTAGGATGTGTAGCTAGAATTAATTGCATTGTCAATTTAAATATGAAGCCCATGCTAGGAAGTTTCCCTAGAATTGCATTACCTTGTTTCCTTGTAGCTTGGGTTGGGATTTATTTTGTCATGTCATTTATTTACATGCATTTGCTTAGCCATGCTTAGAATGGGATATTTGGGATATGAGATCATCAGTTTATATTACCATACTCTTGAGTGAGACATTGTGAGTTATGTAGAGGTAGGGATCAAGGCAAGTTGGATGTTTTGGTTGTGTGCTGGG
Source organism: Neostapfia colusana (assembly GCA_030760725.1). NCBI lineage: Eukaryota > Viridiplantae > Streptophyta > Magnoliopsida > Poales > Poaceae > Neostapfia > Neostapfia colusana. The sequence goes on along the minus strand of JASWHV010000007.1, from coordinate 66,899,593 downwards.
TGCACGAGACTTGGGTTTGTGTTTAGTACTTGCCTGGATCCTAAGGACCGGTTCATGGAGCATGTAACCCGGCTTTACAGTGCCAACCACATGCTGAGATGGGGCAGCTTGGCCAATTAATTAGGTGTATCCCCGGCGTAGTATGGGTGTGTTGGATGGTGCGGGGAGTAGGTGTCAGCTGGACTACCATATGAACCGCAAGGCTCAAGAGGGGGCCACTGCAGCGGGGTTGGAGCCTCTTGTATGCTGTTAGGGGTGAAACCTCAGTGGGCCCACGCTCGTCGGGAATCCCTTTGTAAAGGCTTCGTAGTGATCTCCTGGCTGCACACCTGGGAAGTGTGAATGTGGATCGTAGCCACTGGCATAATGGAGGTTCTTTTAGTCCACCCAGCAACGGGGGATGAAATCACTACTTGTGGGTACAGTGGTACAAACTCTGCAGAGTCAAAACTGTCTTGACAGCCGTGCTCACGGTTAAGAGCGGCCTGGACTTATTCATGATTAGAGGAATGATGGTTTTGGAAGTTAAGCGGGGAGCTTAACGTTGGAAATGATGTTAGGGTTATTGGATTATGATGATGGGATGGGAGATTGGGACCATTTCACCTGTGTAGTAAGGTAGGTGCTTAATAAGCTAAGGTGATAGGTATTAATTGCGTAGTGCTTTAACCATGAGTTCAACCTCTCCTTGTTCTAGCCATGCATGATATAATTTTCCCACACTTGCTGAGTACCATTGGTACTCAACCTTGCATATTTGTTGGTTTATATTGCTGCTCAGGTCAAGATAATGAGGTGGTGTATAATGACCAAGATTTTGGACCCGAGGAAGGTTTTTAGGTTCATGAAGACCCCCGGGCAACGCCTGTGATGGAGCCCTAAAGAATAATATTCCGCTGCTAGTTTATTTACTTGTGATGAAGCATTAGTGTCCATTGAGACATTTGCGATGTAAGACTTATTTATATTCGACACCTGGCTTGTAATAAATGATGCTTCACTATTTGTCATCACATGTATGAGAAAATGATCCTGGCATACATGTGATATTCACTTGGTTGTTTCTTCGGAAAAACCGGGTGTGACAGAGGTGGTATCAGAGCCAAGGTTGCCCGTAGGAACGTGGACCTAGGTAGAAATGGACGTATTTAAGGGCCCTATTTTCTAAAAAAAAACTATTTTCCAAGGTGTGGGTGGAAAAGTGTTATTAAAGGAGTCATTTTCTTCATCTTACCCCAACTTTCATTCAAAATAGGATTTTTGTTTGAGAATTTATCTAACCTAATTTTAAATTCTTTTGTTTTAGATGGTTCGCATGATTCGCACCGCTCGTAAGTCCACAGGAGGGAGAGTTCCCGTAGTTGCCCTTGCCGAAAGAGAGGAGAGTCGTCCAGTGACGTACCTTTCCTATGGATTGGCAGTAGGAGATTTGTTGCGCCGTCTTCGACGTATGCTCGAAGCCGCCGGCAATACGGGCAAGCTAATCATCCACTATAACTCCACCAGGACCATCCGTGAGAAGAGGGAAGAATGGAGTTCGGAGATGAGGATTATACACGAGAATCAGCTGCTTAAGATTCACCACTCTCCAGCTTGTCGAGCAACACAAGTTGACGCGGAGAGAGATGTCACCTGGGAGGCCATCACCTGCCAGAGTCACATCTATCGTCGCCACTTGGACAAAACTGAGTACATGTATGTCCTCCAACGTGAGAGTGGTACCACGGAGTACAAGTACCCACCGGTGCAGCAAGGGACTTCCCATGAGCACATGGACTTGTGCTTGGAGGATGCTGCTATGCTCAGCACTCGACTGCAGGAGTGTCAACAAGAGCTTCAGGATGTCCGAGACACCCTGAAGGAAACGGAGGCGTTGCTGCGAGCTTGTTTAAAGGCGAGAGAAAGAGGAGATGGGAATGAATTGTGTGTCACCGTGAGTGATCCATGGACTCCTGACTCCCCAGATCGCCGAGCAATCAGGCGTCGTCGCACTTCTCCACCAGCAGCCTCCCCACCCAAAGCAGAGTCAGAAGGTAGCCGAAATGAGGAGGAAGATCCCGAGGAGCCAGCTCAAGAGGACGAGTAGTGTAGATTCTTTCCCTTAGCTAGCAAGAGGTTGAGTAGTCGAGTCGTGACGTAGTTAATGGTGTGATGATGCTTGGTGTGTGACGTGAGTTGTGGAAGCCATGGGCAATTGTCCACAGCCTCGTCTTCAGATTGTTTTGCTTTGGTGTGTGAACCCACAGGAAATAATAGTGCATTTATTTGGTGTGAGATATAAACCCTCGTAAAATTTTAACAAAGCCTAACACCTCAAGGTACCAACAAATGAAAGTAGTAAGACGATACTAAATGATTTCAAATTGACATTGGTTGATTCTGCCAGATGGCCGGAAGAGGAAAAGGACGTGCTGCCAACCCCGCCAACAACAACGATGAGGCATGCAACCCTCATCTTTCTAGAGGCCAGGAAAGGGGTGGCCGCCGTGAAGAAGTTGATCCTCTCCACCAAATGCTGGAGAATCAAAATCAGCTCATCCAGAACTTGACTCAAGTGGTGGCCAACTTGCATCAAGTTCCACCTCCACAAGCTGCACCACGCCAACCAAGGTTGAGTGAGTTTCTAGGAACTCAACCCCCAAAGTTTGCAAGTGCTGCTGAACCTCTGGAGGCAGATGATTGGCTGAAGACCATTGAAAGTAAGATGAGGATAATACAATGCCAAGGGTATGAGAGGGTGCTGTTTGCCTCTCATCAATTGCAGGGACCTGCTGCTGATTGGTGGACCGCCTACATGGCCGCCCATCATGACCCTGAGAACATCACTTGGGAAGAGTTCAAGCGTAGCTTCCGCAACCACTACATCCCAAGAGGTGAACTCAAAAACAAGAGGAAGGAGTTTTTGGGACTGCAGCAGGGAAACATGACGGTGAGGGAATACCTCACTAAATGTACTCAACTATCCCGTTATGCTCCACGAGACATAGAGACTGATGAGCAGAAACAAGATTGTTTCGTGAAAGGACTTACCGCAGAGATGCAGTGTGCCATGTCCTCCAATGAGTATGAAAGTTTTCAAAAGATGGTGGACAGAGCGTTTGTGGTATAAAGGAAGCTAAAGGCCCTGGAAAATGAGAATAAGAGGAAGGCGGGGTGGTCACATCAGGCCTCAGGGAGCAACACCCGCCCACGTATGATGCAGCAACCTACGGGGCAGACGAGCCGTGCTGCGGTACCCTATTCAGCACCAAGAGGGTACAACCCAAACTACAGGCCTCCCGCAGCACCAGCACAGCCGCCACGTCAGTTTGTGCAGCAGCCTCGCCCCGCATATCCACCTCAACCAGCAGTGCAAGGACCCCCAAACCAACCCCAAGACAACAAAGGCCAAGCATCTAAGATTGGGGTGCAATGTTTCAGCTGTGGTGAAGTGGGGCACTACGCCCATAAGTGCCCAAAGAAGAAGCCTGCGCCGCCACAACAGCAGAATGTATTGAGAGGACGGGTGAACCATGTCACTATGGAGGAAGCACAAGAGGCACCCGACGTGGTAGTTGGTAAGTTTCCTGCCAATTTACACCTTGCAACTCTGCTGTTTGATTCTGGTGCTACCCACTCGTTCATTGCTCAAGGGTTTGTTAAGAAGTATGACCTAGCAACCACACAAATGAGCCATATGCTAGCCGTAAACTCTCCAGGTGGAGAAATAAGGACAAGACAAGTGTGTCCCAAAGTGAGCCTAGACATTAATGGGGTAGTATTTACTGCTAACCTCATAGTCATAGATTCACGAGGGATAGATATTATTTTGGGTATGGATTGGTTGACCAAACATAAAGGAATCATCCATTGTTCGACCAGAACGGTGGAATTAACTCACCCCAGTGGTACCAGAGTAAAGTTCATAACAATACACGAGCCTAGGAGGGACATTAAATTAAATCAAGCGGAGGTGAAAGTTGAGGAAATCAGGACTATCGGGGAATATCCAGATGTTTTTCCGGAGGAATTGCCAGGTATGCCTCCCGACCGTGACGTGGAATTCGCAATTGAGCTAGTACCGGGAACAGCCCCGATATACAAGAGACCTTATCGAATGGACTCCAAGCAGCTAGAAGAGCTCAAGGATCACTTGAGAGAATTGACGGAGAAGGGGTATATTCGCCCTAGTTCCTCACCATGGGGAGCTCCGGTGATATTTGTGCCCAAGAAAGATGGAACCCAAAGGTTATGCGTGGATTACCGTGCCTTGAATGAGGTAACCATCAAGAACAAGTACCCATTGCCTCGCATTGAAGACTTGTTTGATCAGTTGAGGGGAGCTTGTGTGTTCTCGAAAATTGATCTCAGGTCGGGATACCACCAACTCAAGATAAGGCAATCTGATATTCCCAAGACAGCTTTCGTATCTCGGTACGGACTGTATGAATACACTGTCATGCCTTTCGGGCTAACCAATGCCCCGGCATATTTCATGTACCTCATGAACAAGGTATTCATGGAATATCTGGACAAATTTGTGGTGGTTTTCATAGATGATATTCTCGTCTTCTCCAAAGATGAAGAAGAACATGAGAAAGATCTAAGGTTGGTGTTACAGAGGCTGAGAGAACACCAACTATATGCCAAGTTGAGCAAGTGTGAGTTTTGGCTGAAGAGAGTTCCCTTTTTAGGACATATAATCTCGGAGGGAGGAATCTCCGTAGATCCCGCCAAAATCGAGGATATCCAGAAGTGGAAGACCCCTGAAAATGTCGGGGAAGTTCGAAGCTTTTTGGGATTGGCTGGATACTATCGACGGTTTATTGAGGGATTCTCCAAGATCTCGAGACTCTCACCAAACTGTTGGAAAAGGGAATCACATTCACCTGGACGCCACAGTGCGATACGAGCTTTCAGGAGCTAAAAAAAAGATTGACAACAGCCCCAGTGTTGGTTATGCCAGATATGCAGAAGAATTTCACAGTGTACTGCGATGCCTCTGGAAATGGGTTGGGATGTGTTCTCATGCAAGAAGGACATGTCGTGGCATATGCATCCCGGCAGCTTCGGAAGCACGAGAAGAACTATCCTACACATGACCTAGAACTAGCTGCAGTGGTACACGCGTTGAAAATTTGGCGGCGCTATTTGATGGGGAAGAGGACAGAAATATATACGGATCATAAGAGTTGAAGTACATATTCACACAGCCAGATCTCAACCTCAGACAAAGGAGATGGTTAGAGCTAATCAATGACTTTGATGTGGGCATCAACTATCATCCTGGGAAAGCAAACGTCGTGGCCGATGCTTTGAGTCGGAAAGTGCAGGTAAATAAGTTGAGTTTGAAGGACATGCCTGCAGAATTGAAGGACGAGGTTATAAGACTCAATCTATGTCTAGTAAATAGTGGTGAAGCCATCGCCATGGAAGTGGACTCCACACTCGAGCGAGACATACGCGAGGGCCAAAAGAATGATGAGAAGATACAAGAGATCAGACAGCTCATCAAGGAAAATAAAGCTCCTGGTTTTAGAGAGGATGAATAGGGAACGGTGTTGCACGGGAAAAGGATCTGTGTGCCAGAAGTAAAGGAGATCCGTGAATTAATTTTGAAGGAGGCTCACGATTCCGACTATTCCATTCATCCTGGGAGTACGAAGATGTACCAGGACCTCAAGAGCAGGTATTGGTGGTATGGCATGAAGCGAGATGTCGCGGAACATGTTGCCCTATGTGACACATGTCAGTTGGTGAAAGCAGAACACCAACGACCCGCGGGATTGCTGCAACCACTCAAAGTGCCTGAATGGAAGTGGGAAGAAATCAGCATGGATTTTGTTGTGGGATTGCCTAGGACCCAATCCGGGTATGATTCAATATGGGTCATTATTGATAGGCTAACCAAGGTAGCTCATTTCATCCCTGTGAAAGAAAGCTACAGCGGATCCAAATTGGCAGAATTGTACATGTCAAGGATTGTGTGTTACCATGGAGTGCCAAAGAAGATAGTGTCGGACCGAGGGACACAGTTCACCTCGAGGTTTTGGCAAAAGTTGCATGAGACCATGGGAACCCATTTGAACTTCAGCTCTGCCTATCATCCCCAAACTGACGGGCAGACGGAGAGAACCAATCAGATCCTTGAAGATATGTTAAGGGCATGTGCACTCAAAAACAATAGGAGTTGGGATAAGAACTTACCGTATGCGGAGTTTTCCTATAACAACAGCTATCAAGCTAGTATGAAGATGTCACCGTTTGAAGCTTTGTATGGAAGAAAGTGCAGAACTCCTCTATTTTGGAACCAAACAGGAGAAAGTAAAGTGTTTGGTCCAGAAGTGCTACAAGAAGCCGAAGTGAAGGTGAGGGAGATTCGCAACAACTTGAGGATAGCACAAACACGCCAGAAGAGTTATGCTGATGTAAGAAGAAGAGAACTCGTTTTCAACGTGGGGGACTATGTTTATCTCAAGGTGTCCCCTATCAGAGGACTTCGTCGGTTTAAGGTGAAAGGGAAGTTGTCACCTCGATACATCGGACCCTTTCAAGTTTTTGAAAGAAAAGGCGAGGTGGCGTACCAACTAGAGTTACCGGTTCATCTATCGGATGTACACGATGTATTCCATGTGTCACAACTCAAGAAATGCCTAAGGACGCCTGAAGAGGTGTTACCCATGAATGAAGTGGATGTAGCTGAAGATTTGTCTTATGCCGAGCAACCCTACAAGATTTTGGAGACAATGGAACGCCTCACCAGAAATAAAAGAATCCGGATGTGCAAGGTGCAGTGGAAGCATCACTCAGAAGAGGAAGCTACCTGGGAACGGGAAGATGAGCTTAAGGCACAATTTCCGGAATTGTTTTCTTAGAAACACCAATCTCGAGGACGAGATTTCTTTTAAGGGGGGTAGAGCTGTAACACCCCAAATTTTGATTCAAAACTCTAAACCATGCTCAGAGGGGAATTTAAAAATTTTTGGACGTGTTGCATGTTTTGCAAAAATTCAAATTCAAACTGGAATTCAAATTATACTCAAAACAGAAAAGAAATGGAAAAAGAAAAAGAAAAAGAGAAACGGGAAAAAAACCAACCAGTGGGCCGAAACCCGCCAGCCGGCCCAGCTTCCCCGCGCCAGCCCGCCCCCGCGCGCGCCGCGCCGTCTCTCACAGACGGGTGGGACCCGCCTGTCATCCCTAACCCCGTGACCCCGGACTCTCTCCCGCACGCGCGATCGCAACTGACCAGATTTCCGCGTCCCGCAGCCGAATTCTGGTCCCAAATGACTCAAACTCGATCGCAACAGACCCACCGCCCTCCCCCGGCTATAAAAACCCCAGCCCCGATCAGTTTTTCCCACGCGATCGCCGATTTTCACTCCGGTGAGCACCGAGACTTCGCCGGTGAATTCTGGCCGATCTAAGCTCGGAAACTCTGATCTAACTCGCTGGTCTTGATCCACCGCCTCCGGGGAACTTTGCAGGTGCAGAAAACTCGGAGAGTTACGGTGTAAATCCAGCGCCGACGAGCTTCGCCGTGGTTTTGCCTCGGACCTCGCCGCCGATCACTTTCCAGGACCCCCGAGCTCGAGAAAACCCCCGAGGTGAGATCCCTGACCTCCCCTCTACCGATCTAGGCCATAAGATCACAGTTTTAGGCAGAATTCTCGAGGATCCGAAACTTTCCGGCGAGATCGCCGCTTCCCGCCGCCGTGCGCCGCCGGCAGCGCCGCCCGCGCTCGATCGGAGCGACGTGGCCGCTTGTGCGCCGTTTATTTTAAATCGCACGGTAGACTTTAAAACCCCGCGTACCGGTTCGATGTTATAATCTCAGCCGTCGGTTTAAAATCGGACGGTCCACGTCAGCCCCGCGTTATAAAGACTGGAAGTCTTACGTGCTACCCCCTGGGGTTCTCTAGAATTGAGAGCTAGCCCCGGAAACTTCAGATCTAGCCCCTGGAACTACAGAAAATCATGTAAATTCATTTAAAAATCAGTTTTAGCCCCTGGACTTAAAAGAAATTAGGAAAAACACCTCTGATAAGTGTAGCTAGACCCCTGGAAATTATGAAAATAATATTATAGACCCTGTAATGGGGTGAATTCATTATTCTAGCCCTGTTTAGTATTTAATTTAGAAAATTGAATATGTAACTAGTGTTTAAAAATTAAAAAGGGGGACAAACATAATTGTCAAAATTAATTAAAAACTTTCTCAGTACTTAGAAAACTTTGGAGTGAGATAAAAATATATTTTTGGGCTGAAATGAATCTGTTTCCTCTATTATTCACATTTATTAGTATAGGGACACATTTTTAGGTAAAGAATAGTTATAGAAAAATAGGGAAAATAATTATGAAATAGTCTACATCAGAAGCCAAGGTCAAAATATGTTATTAAATCATTTAGGACCAGAACCTATACTGTTTAGATGATGTGTGTTACTAATTTCATAATAAAATACACAATTATGCATAGGAATATAAATCTGAAAATATAGCAACTAGTAAATGATAAATGGAGTTTCTAAAATACAAAGAATTCAGTTAGGGTTGGTAGAAATTCTGAAGGCACATATGGAGAAGAAAAATACTTTTCATACATACCTGGTAGGGAAAAGGTGTAGTAGTTTAATATAAGGAATTTATTTAAAACTGAAACACACACATATATGTATATAGTATGTAAGTGTAAATATGAACACCAAAGTAGGAATCATATACATATAAATAAAAGTGTGTGCAAGCCACAGACCAACACACAAAGTGACCACAACACATATAATGGTGAATGGATTTCATAAATATGAATGTGTGGTTTGTATGAAGTGTAAGTGTGAACTATGTCTTATGGATTGTTGTTTTTCTTTTGCTATGTGTGATGGTATGAAGTAGAACCTGTTCAAGAACAAGTTATTCATTTCCAAGATCAGGACTACCCATTTCAAGAGCAGCAAGAAGGAGGCAAGTGTCCTTGACCACTTTGATCCTATGCTAGGATGTGTAGCTAGAATTAATTGCATTGTCAATTTAAATATGAAGCCCATGCTAGGAAGTTTCCCTAGAATTGCATTACCTTGTTTCCTTGTAGCTTGGGTTGGGATTTATTTTTTCATGTTATTTATTTACATGCATTTGCTTAACCATGCTTAGAATGGGATATTTGGGATATGAGATCATCAGTTTATATTACCATACTCTTGAGTGAGACATTGTGAGTTATGTAGAGGTAGGGATCAAGGCAAGTTGGATGTTTTGGTTGTGTGCTGGGTGCACGAGACTTGGGTTTGTGTTTAGTACTTGCCTGGATCCTAAGGACCGGTTCATGGAGCATGTAACCCGGCTTTACAGTGCCAACCACATGCTGAGATGGGGCAGCCTGGCCAATTAATTAGGTGTATCCCCGGCGTAGTATGGGTGTGTTGGATGGTGCGGGGAGTAGGTGTCAGCTGGACTACCATATGAACCGCAAGGCTCAAGAGGGGGCCACTGCAGCGGGGTTGGAGCCTCTTGTATGCTGCTAGGGGTGAAACCTCAGTGGGCCCACGCTCGTCGGGAATCCCTTTGTAAAGGCTTCGTAGTGATCTCCTGGCTGCACACCTGGGAAGTGTGAATGTGGATCGTAGCCACTGGCATAATGGAGGTTCTTTTAGTCCACCCGGCAACGGGGGATGAAATCACTACTTGTGGGTACAGTGGTACAAACTCTGCAGAGTCAAAACTGTCTTGACAGCCGTGCTCACGGTTAAGAGCGGCCTGGACTTATTCATGATTAGAGGAATGATGGTTTTGGAAGTTAAGCGGGGAGCTTAACGTTGGAAATGATGTTAGGGTTATTGGATTATGATGATGGGATGGGAGATTGGGACCATTTCACCTGTGTAGTAAGGTAGGTGCTTAATAAGCTAAGGTGATAGGTATTAATTGCGTAGTGCTTTAACCATGAGTTCAACCTCTCCTTGTTCTAGCCATGCATGATATAATTTTTCCCACACTTGCTGAGTACCATTGGTACTCAACCTTGCATATTTGTTGGTTTATATTGCTGCTCAGGTCAAGATAATGAGGTGGTGTATAATGACCAAGATTTTGGACCCGAGGAAGGTTTTTAGGTTCATGAAGACCCCTGGGCAACGCCTGTGATGGAGCCCTAAAGAATAATATTCCGCTGCTAGTTTATTTACTTGTGATGAAGCATTAGTGTCCATTGAGACATTTGCGATGTAAGACTTATTTATATTCGACACCTGGCTTGTAATAAATGATGCTTCACTATTTGTCATCACATGTATGAGAAAATGATCCTGGCATACATGTGATATTCACTTGGTTGTTTCTTCGGAAAAACCGGGTGTGACAACTGGTACCTCCAACATCAGGGTTGGCACGAGTACGCGTCATTCTGAAATTCAAAACAGCAGCAATTAGCACATGTCTTACTCAAAATTCCATAAACAGCAGTAGGTATTGAAGTGACACATGATTAACTTGCACAACATTCACATATATTGATAAAGCATAAACTTTATACAAGATACATCATTCTCGGATCTCCGAGAAGTCGTGCTCATGTCGTCACTACCTATACATACGCTACTGTCTACACGACATGTCACCGATTACAAAAGTTGGGTTACGCTACCCTAGCTGCCCTACTTGGCAACCGTAACCCCCTACTCGGAGTAGAACTCGACCTCCTGTGGGTCGTCCTCCTCCGGTACCTCTGCTGGTGGCTCGGTGTCTACCACCTCTTCTCCCATTCCAGGTTCTCCCATGGCTGGAAGACCCAAGACTACCGGTACGCCCAATACCGGGGGCACGAGGTCCTGCAATGCATGCACCTCGTCCATAGCCTGGTTGTAGTCCTCTTCCCAGCCTTGTCCTTCCTCAATAGCGTCGTCCCGCTCTTGAGCAAGGTCCTCATTCTGCTGGGTTAGGGTCTGCACCAGCTCTTGCAATGCCGCGATGTCAACACGGCCCTTTTTCTTTGCCTTCTTCAGACGACGCAACTGATTGTGTTGTTCATTCAGTCGCTTAATCGTCAGAAGGAGCACATTGCGGAGTGCACTGTGAGCACTCTCAAAATGATCTCCACGGCTTGTGCTCTCCTTGAGCTTGGGGGCGAGATGCTCCGTATGAACAGCTTGGCTGTCCATCACAGCGTTTCCCGCCCTCATTTGGAGGCTGAGATTTGCCCCCGCGGAGTTGTACCTTGGGCAACTCGGGTCCGTTGCCTCCAGGTACCTCTCTTCCCACACATGCTGAGCTCGTCCCTCCACCGGAACGAGTGCGTATGGAGTTCCCTCCATAGCCTGCACGTGTAGTTGGCAGAAACGTGACATAGTGTCACGGGCTGCCACTTGCCACATCCCTTCCGGTTGTCTTCCTCTCACCGTGACGGTGAATGGCACCCAACCGGGTGGCGTAGGTCCTGCGGGAACCTCGACATGGATCGTCCACGTCCTGTTCCCCTCTTCGCCTTCTTCCTTGGCGTAGTATTGCGGCATCTGGTTGTACCCGAAATATTGGAGCATTTGCCACAATGCTTCCGGGTAGCCGCTACGGCCAGAGCAGTGGGAAACTAACCACCCGTTCTCCAACCGTTTATCTGCTGCCATCTGTAAAAATATATTTGAGAAAGGTCAAATATTTATTTAAACAGTAAACCATCGAGTTATAACATAAGATATGTCATTGAACCCATAACACTTGGAAACATAGTTCAAATTTTTAAACAAATTTGACTGCTGATCTGCGGTTACCATGACAGCCCTGACCAGTTTCCATATCAATCTGATTTAGGCCAGGTTAAAAGCAAAACCAGTCCCGGAGCTCAACATCAAAGTTAAAGTTAACTTCAATAGCTTTCCAGAAAGTATTTGGTTGGCCTAAGATCTGTCCTGGTTCAAAAGTTATGAGATGTCAAGGTTAACAGAATTTCTGGAAACAATTGGACAGTACCTCCCTGCCTTAGGTACTGATTTGATCCAAGAATCCCAGTTAATTCTGTTCCTAAACTAACAAATCTTTCTGTAACAAAGTTGTAGCCCATCTCATAAGATTTCCAGAACTACCTCATTTCTTATTTTTGGATTTTTAAGCAGGAAGTTATGCTTAATTTACAGAGAGTTTACAGAGAGTCTTTGCTCTGTCCTGTTTTCTGGACAGTTTCAACTCTACTGCATCTTTCGAGTGGTTAAGGGATGAAACACCTCTGGAACTCAACAGAAAAGTTGTAACGCTCCTCCAAAGCTTTCCAGAAATGTATCATACGACCCCAACCTCGAAAGAACTCAACCCCTAACCTCTGATTAACTCCAGCCTTGATTTAGCTGAAAACAGAGTGCTCTGTCCTTAACATCCTATAAGTTGGAAACTTGTTAACTTTGAATATCCTGTACAAGGGAAGGAATTACATCTAGTTTTGCTACTTTGGATCAAAACCTTCAAGTTTTTAAATGAAGTTGTTCATTTAATTGGATGTGACGTCGAGGCGTCACCAGATTATGTCGGTACTACGTCCTCACAAAGGAAAAACCTATACCGGACTTAGCCGGCTTCGTTAGTTCAGTGGCACTACTCGTCACTCGCACACGGATGCTACACGTCTACCGTTTCGTGGTAAGACTACCTGCAGAAACTCAAACAATCATCAGACTCGGCTGCACACCGAGCCCGGAATACATACAGTTAGTACACCCGGCCGTCATCACTCGCCCGGATGTTCTCAAGCCAAACACGCCTTGAGTTACGTGTTCACGTTTCAGACCACGTGACGGGGTCTCCCATGTTGCACCACGCACGCCAGGGACAGACGTTGCTCGAATACCCCAAACGACATGAAGAGTCGTAGAGGATACTAAAGCGGGTCGGGTTACCTGCCACCCGTGGGGCTCCACCCTTCAGCTTGTGCGCACTGGTGGACAGCGCTTACGTGCACCCCCCAAGACATGAACGTCCCGAGATGCACGATTATCCGACATAACAAATAGGTTAACAAGCCACTTTCTATATGCTGATAACATCCTTATACGGGCTACTAACTCGTTCCTCACTGGATTTTTGAAAAAAAGAAGACCTTTGTACTGTGTTAAACCTCAAGCGAGCTCTGATACCACGCTGACACGACCCCAATGGTCCTGTCGAGCCAGGATCACGCTGAGGGGTGCTGCGTTGCACAGCACCGTATAACACATGTCAAAGGTGCAAAGCGGAAGCGGAAGTTTTATTACATAAACAGGTTTATGAACATGTTTACATCAAAATAAGTTCAGTCTACACTCGCGGGCGTAGACTAAGCATCAAGTGCACGTTCAGCCCTCGAACGTGTCCTTGCTAGCACACACGCACACTAACTCTGCGGCGTGCACGACTCCCACTCGACGGGGTTCCCCTCCTGGGGTTCCGTCTCCTCTTCGGGAGTCCCTTCCTCATAGAACCCTGCAAAAGCTTCAAACACAAGCAGTGAGCACGAAGGCTCAGCAAGTCTGACCCGTCTCACCTAAACATGGAACTTCTACATGAGGGTAATGGGTTGCATGAGGCAAAAATCATTTGCAAGGACTCGCCTAATTAGTAGAACCTTACTTTCAAGTTTTAGCAGCAGGTTGTGGAGAACCTTACGCTAAGGCACATGAGAGAGCCGCAATCAAACAAGAAACGCATTTCTCTCATGTACTTTGCCCAAAGTTGAAAAGAACTTTAGTTAGCACTAAGCTACAGCATATCATTAACAATCAATGTACAGCTTTCAATCAGCAACATTTTAACATGTAACTAGCCTGTTCTTTCTACGTCACGGTACAGTGAACAAGTGGTACTCACTGACCGTGAGGGACGGCGATTATAATCGATTTACACCTGCAGGGTTACCCGAACAACCCGTCACGTACGCCCGTACTCGATGTTGCCTCCAACAACCATCACGGACGCCGTACGCGACTACCTTTCACCCGTTAGCCAAATATTGAACCGGTCCCATCGTCCTGAGCAAGAGGTCTCTGCACGCGCATCTCAGTGCCGCCAGCCGATTTACACCTCGATCTCTCAACCTACCCTCTGAACGACGGGCAATGCCTCAATACCCAGCTACCCGAGTTACATCAGTTTCCTGGTTCCCATATAGCCGGTAGGTCTTCGGTACTGTTCTAGCTTGTTCAACAGGCCCGCACACGGCTCGGTCCTCAATCGACACAAGCGGAGCTACAGCACACAGGCCCCAAAGTCCTGCTGCCCTTACTCTCCGCTCGGTCTCATTTTCTTGCCATGTGTATCATGTGCTATCTCTACCCGAGCAATGTGCCTCTAGCCTATTCTCGCGAGTAGTTCCAACTACTCGACTTGTACCGAATCCTACTCTATCCTAGCAATGCAGTGGCTAACGAGGTTTGCAATCCTAAACCCAACCCGTGGATTTCTTGGCTATGCAGTTGGATTTCCAAACAAGACTCTAATGCACAGAATAAAGGAAACAGGTATGTGCTCCAAACAATAAAAAATTGTAAAAAGGTTAATGTAAACCGGAGCTTCCCTTGCTGCTCTTGGTCGTAGGCTAGCTGTTCCTCCGGAGTAATGAAGTCTAGGACTTCGGGTTCCTCCTCGACCTTAGCGACTACATGATAGAAACAATACATGTATTAATTTAATGCATTTGTATTAGGTTTGAAGTTGTGAAGTCTATAACCTTTGCTAGATAGACCTAATGACTGTGAAACTTTTACTGTGGCTTGGTTACAACCTAAGCAAAGACTTGGTCAAGTTTTAGTTGCAGCAAAGCTCATTTGAGCCCTCCACAAATAATTATGTCCTTGACCTTAATTGGAACTCTTAGGGTGTTCTAGGAATTTTCATGAGACAAACTATGACTTTCTGAAAACTAGATTTTCAGAGGGTTCTAATGGAGTTGGTCTCACTTAATTTGGAAGTCTCTAACTAAAGATATGAGCTAAACAATTTCAGAGAAAATTCTGAAAATGTTTCTGAACATTTTCTATTTTCTCTGGAACAGTTTTGCTAATCACACCATTAGGTGGACTAAATGAGCTCAAATGGATCTGAAATTTTTATGGTAGTTCATGGATATTTTGGTGAACATCTCAGCAAAATTTCAGGATTTTCCTCCAAAGGATTCTCCAGTTAAAATTCCTAACAGTTTAAACTTTAAGGAATTAATCCTGGAGAATTAAGGAATTTCATGAAGTGAAACTTGATTTTCTGGAAAGTACATAGAGAGCTGAATCCAGCAAAATTTGGTTCACTCAATTTGGAGCTTTCTAGCCAAAGTTATAAGGATTTGAAGTTTGAAGGAAATCTGAAAATCGGGGAAAAGTTTAAACTCGCGTGTGGGCCCAGGGGACACGCGTCGCACGCCTAGGCGATGGCACACCGCGGCCCACAAGGATTTTGCGCGCCAGCACACCCGATCCCGGCCGCAGCCGGATCCCGATTCAAAATATCGGCCGCTGACAGCTGGGGTCCACCCCCTTCTTCAACCTCGCGACACCCGCGCCCCGCCGCCGAGGGACCTCGCCGGAGAGCTCGCCGCCGGCTGCTGTACAGCTCCAAACTTCTTGATTCTGGCCGCCCCTGCCTACTTTTACTTGGGGAACAGGATCCGAGGGTCAGCTGCTCATGACAACGGCCGGAGCATGGTCGGCGACGAGCCGCCATATCGGAATGACTTCGGCCATGTCGGCTGACTCCCCTGGTACCTCAGCTACTTGGGAAATCGGTCGGGGAGCATCAGTGGACCTCAGAGAAGGTCGACATGAGCTCGAGGCAGCTCGGGGAAGGCCCGAAATAGGTCCTCACCGTGCGCCCGATACCCCCCATTCGTTCCGCCATTAGTAGACCTTAAATTACGCCGGGCACAGAGGTTCTCCGGCCCAGAGTTGTGAAGGCAACTTGTGCGTTACCGTGTCTAGCTCGTGTGGGAGTGGCCTGAGGCCCTCTAATCCTTTCTAGAGCACGAATTAAACAGAATCGTACCCGAAGGTCGTTCTGCACACAGAAAGGGGAAAAGTGGAAATTCGCCGCCGGTGAGCAACCACTCGAGCTGTGGCTCGGGGATGAGCAGCACCGGTCACCCGCGCGTCCAAGGGTGCCTTGGCCCGGGCGTGACAACGCCCAGGTTGGGCTGTCCACGAGAGCCCGAGGTGCGGCGGTTCCAAGTTCCGAGTTTGATCTTTCGGCACAGCCGATATCAATCGGTTTCAACCGAATTCTAGCAATGGGGAGGATGGAGGAAGGTCTCTAGTACCTTGCTGGGACTCTGGAGTGGAAGGAGGGAGCTGCGATCGGCGTCCTCCGATCAAGTCCGAACTGCGGAAACTTTCGGCCGGTGCTGGGTTCTTGCGGGAAAACACGTCGGTACCTCGGCCGAGGAGGGGGGCAGGCGCCTTAAGAAGGCTCTGCACCGCCTCATGCCCGCGCGTGGGCAAGCAGCTGGTGGCGCGGTGGCTGGCCTCGGTGGCGATCACCGCTGCGGCTCGGCGACCCGAGTGAAAAGTCTCAGTCGGTTTGTGTTGAAGTAGAGGCTGAAATGTGGGTCCCACCCTTCCTTTTAACCTCTGAAATTTACTTCTAATCACTGTTGTAAACAGTGAACCCCATACTACCCTTGGCAATTCAAATTATTCCCCCATGAGCCATTTGAATTGATCTAAGTTCAAATGAGGTTTGGCTTGAATGAATTTCAGCACAAGTTCAGTTTGAAATTCAAATAAAGTTTGAATTTCTCCCCCTTAGCTCATGTCAAGATCAACTCCAAATGGAGTGAAAATTGGTGTGTGAGCTCACAAAAATGTGCTGAGTAAGAATATGCCTTCCACTTTCAAATTCATGGTATAAAAACAGTTTGAATTTGAATATGTTCTCAAACTGCCCCCTTCCTAACTATACCCAAGATGACCTCAAAAAGGTTTTGAATTTGGGTGAAACTTGGCATGTACATCCTTAGCAAAGTGTAGGAGTTTTTCCTATGTCCAGCCCATCTATATCACATGTGGGAAATACCACTTTTGCAATGTGTAAGTTTGTTCCCTAATGAGCATGTTGATAATTGTTACTTGCTCTTCATTTGTGTTCATCACTCTTCCTCAAATGAGGTGTGTGGTGTGGGGATGAACACTACAAATGGGTGTCAAAAACTGAGGCCCTTACAAATACACGCCCACGTCTGATGCAGCAACCCGCAGGGCAGACGAGCCGTGCTGTGGTACCCTACTCAGCCCCCAGAGGATACAACCCGAATTTCAGGCCTCCGCCAGCACCAGCACAGCCGCAGCGTCAGTTTGTACAGCAGCCTCGCCCCACCTATCAACCTCGACCAGCAGGACAAGGACCACAGAACCAACCCCAAGGCAACAAAGGTCAGGCACCTAAGTTTGGGGTGCAATGCTTCAACTGTGGTGAAGTGGGGCACTACGCCCACAAGTGCCCAAAGAAGAAGCCCATGCAGCCACAACAGCAGAATGTGATGCGAGGACGGGTGAACCACGTGACCATGGAGGAAGCGCAAGAGGCACCTGACGTGGTGATTGGTAAGTTTCCTGCCAATTTACACACTGTAACCCTATTGTTCGATTCTGGTGCTACCCACTCGTTCATTGCTCAAGGGTTTGTTAAGAAGCATGATCTAGCAACAACACAAATGAACCATATGCTAGCAGTAAACTCTCCAGGGGGAGAAATAGGGACAAGACAAGTGTGTCCCAAGGTGAATCTAGACATTAATGGGGTAATATTTACTGCAAACCTTATAGTGATAGACTCACAAGGGATAGGTATTATTTTGGGTATGGATTGGTTGACCAAACATAAGGGAATCATCCATTGTTCGACAAGGACAGTGGAACTAACTCACCCTAGTGGCACAAGAGCGAAGTTCATAACTGTACAAAACCCTAGGAGGGACCTTAAACTCAATCAAGTTGAGGTGGAAGTGGAAGAGATCAGGATCATCAAGGAATATCCAGACGTTTTTCCGGAGGAGTTGCCAGGTATGCCCCCCGATCGTGTGGAATTCGCGATTGAGCTAGTGCCTGGAATAGCCCCGATATACAAGAGACCTTATCGGATGGACTCCAAACAGCTAGAAGAACTCAAGGAACATTTAAGAGAATTGATATAGAAAGGGTACATTTGTCCTAGTTCCTCGCCATGGGGAGCTCCGGTGATATTTGTGCCCATGAAGGACGGAACCCAAAGGTTATGCGTAGACTACCGTGCTCTGAATGAAGTAACCATCAAGAACAAGTACCCATTACCCCGCATTGAAGACTTATTTGATCAGTTGAGGGGAGCTTTTGTGTTCTCAAAAATTGATCTCAGGTTGGGATACCACCAACTTAAGATAAGACAAACCGACATTCCAAAGACAGCTTTCGTATCTCGGTACGGGCTGTATGAATACACCGTCATGCCTTTCGGGCTAACTAATGCCCCGCCATACTTCATGTATCTCATGAACAAGGTATTCATGGAATATCTGGACAAATTTGTGGTGGTTTTCATTGATGACATTCTCGTCTTCTCCAAAGATGAAGAAGAACATGAGGGACATCTAAGGTTGGTGTTGCAAAAGCTGAGAGAACACCAACTATATGCCAAGTTGAGAAAGTGTGAGTTTTGGCTGAAGAGAGTTCCCTTCTTAGGACATATAATCTCGGAGGGAGGAATCTCCGTAGATCCCGCCAAGATCGAGGATGTACATAAGTGGAAGACCCCTGAGAATGTCGGGAAAGTTCGAAGCTTCTTAGGATTGGCTGGGTATTATCGACGGTTTATTGAGGGTTTCTCTAAGATCTCGAGACCCCTCACCAAATTGTTAGAGAAGGGAATCACATTCACATGGACACCACAGTGTGAGACGAGTTTTCAAGAACTGAAGAAAAGATTGACAATAGCCCAGTGCTAGTTATGCCAAATATGCAGAAGAGCTTTTCGGTGTACTGCGATGCCTCTGGACACGGGTTGGGATGTGTTCTCATGCAAGAGGGGCATGTCGTGGCTTATGCATCCCGGCAGCTCCGGAAACACGAGAAGAACTATCCTACGCATGACCTAGAGCTAGCCGCAGTGGTACACGCGTTGAAGATTTGGCGGCATTACTTGATGGGGAAGAGGACGGAGATATATACGGATCATAAGAGCTTAAAGTATATTTTCACACAGCCAGATCTCAACCTCAGACAAAGGAGATGGTTAGAGCTAATCAATGACTTTGATGTGGGCATCAACTATCATCCTGGGAAAGCGAATGTCATAGCAGATGCTTTAAGCCGGAAGGTGCAGGTCAATAGGTTGAGCTTAAAGGACATGCCTACAGAATTGAAGGAAGAGGTTGTAAAACTCAATCTATGTCTGGTGAATAGTGGTGAAGCCATCGCCATGGAAGTGGACTCCACATTAGAGCAAGACATACGCAATGGTCAGAAGAATGATGAGAAGATACAAGAAATCAGAGAACTCATCAAGGATAATAAAGCCCCCGGGTTCAGAGAGGATGAACAAGGTACGGTGTGGCACGGGAAAAGAATTTGTGTGCCTGAGGTGAAGGAAATCCGTGAATTGATTTTGAAGGAGGCTCATGATTCCGACTATTCCATTCATCCTAGGAGTACGAAGATGTATCATGACCTTAAGAGCAGATATTGGTGGTATGGCATGAAGCGAGATGTCGCGGAACATGTTGCCCTATGTGACACATGTCAGTTGGTGAAAGCAGAACATCAACGACCCGTGGGACTGTTGCAACCACTCAAAGTGCCTGAATGGAAATGGGAAGAAATAGGTATGGATTTCATAGTTGGACTACCTAGGACCCAATCGGGATATGATTCGATATGGGCCATCATTGACAGGCTAACCAAGGTAGCTCATTTCATCCCCGTGAAAGAAAGCTACAGCGGATCCAAATTGGCAGAATTATACATGTCAAGGATCGTGTGTTTCCATGGAGTGCCAAAGAAGATAGTGTCAGATCGAGGGACACAATTCACCTCAAGGTTCTGGCAGAAGTTACATGAAACCATGGGAACTAATCTAAATTTTAGTTCTGCCTATCACCCCCAAACTGACGGGTAGACGAAAAGAACCAATCAGATCCTTGAGGATATGCTGAGAGCGTGTGCGCTCAAGAACAATAGGAGTTGGGATAAGAACTTACCGTATGCGGAGTTCTCCTATAACAACAGCTATCAGGCTAGTATGAAGATGTCACCATTTGAGGCTTTGTATGGGAGGAAGTGCAGAACTCCACTATTTTGGAACCAAACAGGGGAAAGTAAAGTGTTAGGGCCCGAGGTACTACAAGAAGCCGAGGCGAAAGTGAGGGAAATCCGCAACAACTTGAGGATAGCATAGACACGACAAAAGAGCTATGCCGATGTACGGAGAAGAGAGCTCGTTTTTAACGTGGGGGATTATGTTTATCTCAAGGTGTCCCCTATTCGAGGACTTCGTCGATTCAAGGTGAACGGGAAGTTATCACCTCGATACATCGGACCCTTTCAGATTCTAGAGAGGAAAGGCGAAGCGGCATATCAACTAGAACTACCGGCTCGCCTATCGGATGTGCACGATGTATTCCATGTGTCACAGCTCAAGAAATGTCTAAGGATGCCTGAAGAGATGTTACCCATGAATGAGGTTGACGTAAGAGAGGATCTGTCTTATGCCGAGCAACCG
This sequence comes from Neostapfia colusana, assembly GCA_030760725.1. NCBI lineage: Eukaryota > Viridiplantae > Streptophyta > Magnoliopsida > Poales > Poaceae > Neostapfia > Neostapfia colusana. Next base: position 66,878,923 of record JASWHV010000007.1, on the reverse strand, counting down.
GTCAAGGTTTTGGAGACAGTGGAACGCCTCACAAGAAATAAAAGAATCCGGATGTGCAAGGTGCAGTGGAAGCATCACTCGGAAGAGGAAGCCACATGGGAGCGAGAAGACGAGCTTAAGGCACAGTTTCCGGAATTGTTTTCCTAGAGCCACCAATCTCGAGGACGAGATTTCTTTTATGGGGTAGAGCTGTAACACCCCAAAACCTGCTAAAGAGGGAAATTTAAAAAATTTTGGACGTAATGCATGTGATAAAGCAATTCAAATTCAAACTGGAATTCAAATTCAAATCAAAACAGAAAAGAAAAGGAAAAAGAAAAATAAAAAGAAAAACCCCAACCGGCCAGTGGGCCGAAACCCGCCAGCCGGCCCAATCCCCCGCGCCCCCTCTCTACCTCTCACTGACACGCGGGGCCCGCGTGTCATCTCCTTTCCCGCGTGCCCCCAACGGCCCCGGACTCTTCTCTCGCGCCCAATCGCAACTGACCACTGGAAAACCGCGCCCCAGCCCGATCTTCGGCCCTGGGCGATGCTACTTATCCAAACCGACCCGTCGCCGCCTCCCCTCGTGCAATTCATGCAAGGAAAATTCGCCGAATTCCCCAGCGCCGCTCCACTCTTCTCTCCAGTGAGAACCGAAACTTTTATCACCGTTTTCCTTCGATTCTTGCTCGGACTTCCTGATCTAACGCACTGATCATGTTCCACCACCTCCGATGAGTCACGCAGGTGAAGAAAACCCGGTGTTTTGCGCTCTAGATGCAGCTCAGGCGAGCACCGCCGCGTTTCATCTCGGACCTCGCCACCGACCACCTTCCAGGGCCTCGGAGCTCAAGAAAAACCCCGAGGTGAGATCCCCGACCTCCCCTCTACCGTTCTATGCCATGAAATCCAAGTTTTAGGATGTATAGACGAAAACCCGAAGATCTCCGACGAGATCGCCGCCTCCCGCCGCCGCGCGCCGCCGGGCAGCGCCGCCCGCACACGGCCAGGGTGACGTGGCCCCTTGAGGGCCGTCTATTTTAAATCGCACGGTAGAAATAAAACCCCCGCGTACCGGTTCGGCGATCTAATCTGAGTCGTCTGTTTTAAATCGGACGGTCCACGTCAGCCCCGCGTTATAAAGGCCAGGATTCTTACGCGCTACCCCCTGGGGATCTCGGAAAACACGAGCTAGCCCCGGAAACTTCTGATCTAGCCCCTGGAACTTCAGAAATTCGTGTAAATTCATTTAAAAATCAGTTTTTAGCCCCTGGACTTAATAAAAATTAGGAACACCCCTCTGTTATGTGTAGTTAGACCCCTAGAAATTTAGGAAATAGTAAATTAGACCCTGAAGTAGGGTGGATTTACCTTTTTGACCCTATATTATATTAAATTCAGAGATTTGAATAGGTGACTAGGATTTAAATTTAAAAGGTAAGGCAAACACATGTGCAAATTCAAATTTAAACTATCCTAGCACTTGGAAAACTTTAGAATGAGTTAAAATTGATTTTAGGCTGAAATGAAATTTGCCTAAGTGTTGTTCATATTTATTAGTTCTAGAAACACATTTTTAGGCTAGGAAATAAGTCTGAAAACTGATAAAATAAATTTAAATTAGTTCCCATCAGATGAGAAGTTCAAAAATATATTATTTAATATTTTAGATCAGAACCTTACCTGTTTAGATGATATGTCCTACTATTTAATATTAAAACTCACTTTAGGCATAGAAAATAAATCTGAAAAATATAGGAAAATAGGTATGCATGATTAGAAAATGATAAATGAAGTCTCCAAATCCAAAAACTTCAGTTTAGGATTTGGTAGAAGATCTGAAAAGCTATTTGGAGTAGGAAATTACCTTTCATGCCAACTTGGTAGCTAAGAAGTGTATTAATTAAATATAAAGAATTTGTTCAAATTGGAAATTCATATATAGTGTGCAAACAGAAATCTGAATACAAAAGTTAGAAATCATATACATATGTTTAAAAGTGCATGTAGGCCAAAAATCAACACATGTAGAGTAACCACAACACTTAGAAATGTGAATGACTTTCATAGGTATGTCTGCGTGGTTTGTATGAAGTGAAAGTGTGAACTATGTCTTATGGATTGTTGTTTTATTTTGCTATGTGTATTGGCATGAGTAGAACCTGCCCCAGAGCAAGTTCTCCACTTCCAAGACCAAGACTTTCCATTCTCAGAGCAGCAGGAAGAAGGCAAGTGTCCTTGACCACTTTGATCCTATACTAGGATGTGTAGATAGAATTATTTGCATTGTCAATTGAAATATTAAACCCATGCTAGGAAGTTTCCCTAGAATTGCATTACCTTGTTTCCCTGTAGCTTGGGTTGGGATTTATTTTATCATAACATTTATTTATATGCTTATGCTTAGTCATGCTTAGAATGGGATAATTGGGATATGAGATCATCAATTCATTTACCTTACTCTTGAATGAGATATTATGATTTATGTAGAGGTAGGGATCGAGGCAAGTTGGATGATTTGGTTGGTGCTGGGTGCACGAGACTCGGCTTTGTGTTTAGTACTTGCCTGGATCCTAAGGACCGGTTCATGGAGCATGTAACCTGGCTTTACCGTGCCAACCACATGCTGAGATGGGGCAGCTTGGCCAATTAATTAGGTGTATCCCCGGCGTAGTATGGGTGTTTTGGATGGTGCGGGGAATAGGTGTCAGCTGGACTACCATATGAACCGCAAGGCTCAAGAGGGGGCCACTGCAGCGGGGTTGGAGCCTCTTGTATGCTGTTAGGGGTGAAACCTCAGTGGGCCCACGCTTGTCGGGAATCCCTTTGTAAAGGCCTTGTAGTGATCTCCTGGCTACACACCTGGGAAGTGTGAATGTGGTTCGCGGCCACTGGCATAATGGAGGTTCTTTTAGTCCACCCGTCAACGGGGGATGAAATCATTACATGTGGGTACAGTGGTGCAAACTCTACAGAGTCAAAACTGTCATGACAGCCGTGCTCACGGTCAATAGCGGCTTGGACTTATTCATGATTAGAGGATGATGAATTGGGAAGTTGTGGATGTTAAGAGGGAAGCTTAACATTGGAGATGAGACTATGTTTATTTGATTTTGATGATGGGTTGGGAGATTGGGACCATTTCACCTGTGTAGTAATGTAGGTGCTTAATAAGCTAAGGTGATAGGTATTAATTGTGTAGTGCTTTAACCATGAGTTCAACCTCTCCTTGCTCTAGCCATGCATGAGATAACTTTCCCACACTTGCTGAGTACCCACGGTACTCAAACTTGCTTTTCTGTTGGTTTATATTGCTGCTCAGGTCAAAAGAATTATGTGGTGTTTAATGACCAAGACTTTGGTCCCGAGGAAGGATTCTAGGTTCACGGAGTCCCCCGGGCAACGCCTGTGATGGATCCCACAAGATTTATATTTCCGCTGCTGTTTTATTTACATATTATGAACTTATTATCGTCCATCGAGACGTATGCAATGTAAGACTTATTTATATTCGAACACCTGGCTTGTAATAAATGATGCTTCACTATTTGTCATCACATGTATGAGAGAATGATCCTGGCATACATGTGATATTCACTCGGTTGTTCTTCAGAGAAACCGGGTGTGACATCGTGTCTTCGTGACTTGATTCTCTATAATATATACCACTTTTGTCACGGTTGAACACATTTAGATCAGTCGCATATACGGTTTCTTTAACAGACTGATTTGCTGCCGAGGGGGATTTTGTTGCTTCCGCCAAAAAGTTTATATCTACCATTCACCCCCCCTCTGGTAGCTTTTCATGTGCTCTTCGATCCTACAGATCCTATGGAGGCTGATGATTGGCTGAAGTCTATGGAAAAGAAGATTGTTATTGTTCAGTGCAATGATCGGGAGAAAGTTCTCTTCGCATTGCCCCAACTCATGGGAGCAGCCGCTGATTGGTGGGATGCTCTTTGCAATGCTCATGTCAACCAGGAGACTATCACTTGGGCTGAATTCAAGGAGATTTTCCGCTCTCACTATGTCCCTGCAGGAGTCATGATGCTTAAAAGGCAAGAGTTTGAAGGTCTCCGCCAAGGAAGGAAGAGCGTGAATGAGTACCTCAACAAGTTCACGCAGCTGTCAAGGTATGCTCCAGAAGATGTCAACTCAGATCAAAGAAAGCAATACTTGTTCATGAGAGGATTGAACAATGAAATTCAAATTCAGCTGCTCAACAATGATTACGCAAACTTCCAAAAGCTCTTTGACAAAGCTATAGTGGTTGAGAGCAAGATCCATGAGATTGAGTAAGAGGGCAAGAGGAAGATGCCATATCAAGGACAGCCACAAGGGAGCAATGTACGTCCACGCTTTATGCCACCAGATGCACCACAAAATGGCTCGTCCGCTTCTACTTTCCGCCCTGCAAATCCACCTCGCTCTAATCAGCCACCGCAGCAACGTCCTGTTATGCAAGCACCTTGTGTGCCTATGCCTCCTGCGCCCCGTCCCAACATGGGCGCCTATGCTCAAAACCAGCCTCGCGCCAACATTCCTGCTGTTATGGGCAACAAGGCATGTTTTTCATGCAGAGAGGCGGGACACTTTGCAAGTCAGTGCCCGAAGAAAGGCCTTGGACAGCCGAGCAACGCACTGAAGCAGAACCCACGGCGGAATGGAGGAGCTAATCAAGGTAATCGTGGACAGCAGTACTATGCTCGTGTCCGCTGGGGAAGCACAAAAAACTGAGGACGTCGTGATTGGTATGTTTCTCGCCAACTCCAGCCCAGCCACTGTTTTATTTGATTCCAGAGCATCGCATTCATCCATATCATCCAAGTATGTTGCCAAGTATAACCTGCCCATATCCCACATGAAACAAACTATGTTGGTTAATTTTCCCGGTGGAGAGATGAGGACTAATATAGTATGTCCGGAAGTAAGCCTTAACATTATGGGGGTAGACTTTCTTGCCAACCTTCGTATTGGATTCCCAAGGGATTGACATAATACTTGGAATGGATTGGTTAAGCAAGCACAACGGAGTGATTCAATATGCTCAGAGGATCGTGTAGTTGACGAGTGAGCATGGTACTCGTATTGAGTTTGAGGCAGCCCAACCGGCAACTGAGAAGGCAGTGCTGAACCATGTCAAAGAAGCAACATTGGAAAGCATTCCGGTGGTTCAAGAATATTCAGATGTATTCCCGGAAGAACATCCAGGTATGCCACCTGACCGGGACATTGAATTTGCCATTGATTTAGTACCCGAAACTGCACCTATAGCAAAGAGGCCATATAGGATGCCTGCTAATGAATTAGTGGACCTCAAGAAACAAATTCAGGAGCAGCTAGATAAAGGTTTTATACGCCCAAGCTTGTCACCGTGGGGAGCCCCCGTGCTCTTCGTAGACAAGAAAGATGGGACCCAAAGGATGTGTGCGTACCATAGGTCTCTCAACGAGGTGACGATCAAGAATAAATACCCGCTGCCCCGCATAGAGGACCTGTTCGATCAAATGAAAGGTGCCCGAATTTTCTCCAAGATTGGTCTTCGGTCAGGATACTTCCAGCTGAAGATTAAGCCCTCTGACATACCCAAGACAACATTTCGAACACGGTATGGTTCGTATGAGTATTACCGTTATGTCTTTTGGGTTAACGAATGCACCTGCATACTTTATGTACCTCATGAATAAGGTCTTCATGGAGTACTTGAACAAGTTCGTCGTGGTTTTCATCGACGATATCATGGTGTATTAAAAGAACAAGGAAGAACACGAAGAACACTTGAGGTTAACATTGCAGAAACTGCGAGAGCATCAATTGTATGCCAAGTTCAGCAAGTGTCAGTTTTGGCTAAAGGATATATCGTTCCTAGGCCAAATCATCTCCGAGGGGGGAGTATCGGTTGATCCCGGGAAAGTGAGAGATGTTTTGAAGTGGTACCAACCGCAGAATGTGAGAGATATTCGGAGTTTCCTCGGGATGGCTGGATACTACCGCTGGTTCATCAAGGATTTCTCCAAAATAGTGAAGCCTATGACGGAATTGTTGATGAAGGGGAAAGCATTTCAGTGGACACCAGCGTATCAAGAAAGCTTTGAGGAGCTAAATAAGAGATTAACAACAGCGCCGGTTTTGGTATTGCCGGACGTGAGCAAGAGTTTCGATATGTATTATGACACATCAAGATAAGGGCTTGGATGTGTGCTTATGCAAGGAGGACAAGTGGTAGCCTATGCATCGGGACAACTAAAGAAACATGAACTGAATTACCCCACACACGACCTAGAACTTGCAGCCGTGGTACATTCCTTGAAAATCTGGAGGCATTATATCCTTGGCCACCGATGTGAGATTTATATGGATCACAAAAGCCTCAAGTATATATTCATGCAAATGGATCTGAATTTGAGGCAACGTCGGTGGTTGGAACTCATCAAGGATTATGATGTTGGAATCAACTATCACCCCAGAAAGGCCAATGTGGTAGCTGATGCGTTGAGCCGAAAGGGGGCATGTCACCAACTCACGGTTCGGGAGCTGCCACCCGAGCTGCGTAAGGAGTTTGAATGGTTACATCTCGGGTTCTTGAACGAGATGGAGGTGATCGAACTGAACTCAACGCTGGAACAAGATATACGAGATGGCCAAGCAACGGATGAGGAAATAAAGGGAATCATGGAAAGGATCCGACAAGGCAAGGATTTCAAGGAAGGAAAGGAAGACACGCTTTGGTTAGGCAAAAGGATTTGTGTTCCTAACGTGAAGCACATCCGTGAGACAATACTAAAGGAGGCACATGACTCACCTTATTCCATACACCCCGTCTATACAAAGATGTACAAGGACCTGAAAACATGCTATTGGTGGGATGGTATGAAAAGGGATATTGTTGAATATGTTGCCCTATGCGGCACGTGCCAACGGGTGAAGGCCGAACATCAACGACCCGCTGGATTGTTGCAGCCACTAAAAGTACCCGAGTGGAAGTGGGAAGACATCAGCATGGATTTCATTGTCGGATTGCCACGTTATCAGTCCGGCTATGACTCCATTTGGGTTATCGTGGACCGATTGATGAAACCAGCCAATTTCCTTCCTGTGAGAACCAAGTACACTGTCACACAACAAGCCGAGCTGTATATGAAGCAAATCGTGTGTCGTCATGGAGTTCCGAAGAGGATAGTTTCAGATGAGGCTCTCAATTTACCTCTAGGTTCTGGAAGAAGCTGCATTAAAGCATGGGTACACGGTTGAATTTCAGCTCTGCATATCACCCGCAAACCGACGGGCAAACTGAGAGAACAAATCAGATTTTGGAAGACATGTTAAGAGCTTGCGCCCTGAAACATGGACGTAGTTGGGATAGGAGCTTACCGTATGCTGAATTCTCATACAACAACAGCTACCAAGCCAGCTTGAATATGTCACCCTTCGAAGCATTATATGGTAGACGGTGTAGGACACCGCTGTTTTGGAATGAGACCGGAGAAAGCCAAGTATTCAAACCCGAAGTGCTGCAAGACGCCAAAAAACAAGTCCAAACGATACGTGGAAACTTGAAGGCCGCTCAGTCATGACAAAAGGGCTATGCGGACAATAGGCGAAGAAGCTTGACCTTCGAAGTTGGAGACTTTGTGTATCTTTAAGTGTCACCTATCCGAGGCCAATGACGGTTCAATGTCAAAGGCAAGTTAGCACCTCACTACATCGGGCCATTCAAGATTTTGGGCAAGGGAGGAGAGGTAGCCTATCAACTAGAGCTGCCAACGCACCTCTCCATCATGCACGACGTGTTTCACGTATCTCAGCTCAAGAAATGTCTAAGAGTACCGGAAGAACATGTACCGATGTATGAGCTAGAGCTTCAAGAGGATCTGACCTACGCGGAACACCCCATCAATATCTTGAACGTGAAGGAAAGGGTCATGAGGAACAAAGTAATCCGTTGGTGCAAGGTACAATGGAGCCATCACACGGAAGCCGAAACTACATGGGAACGTGAGGAAGATCTCAAGGCAAAATTCCCCCATCTTTTCTCCACTCTATCGAATATTGAGGGCGAGATTCATTTTAAGGGGGGTAGGTTTGTAACACCCTCAATTTCACTACCATGCATTGCATACATTTTTCATGTAGAGAAGCATTTAAAAAGAAGTAGAAATGGAGAAAGGAATATAGAAATGGAGAAAGGAATATAGTGTGATGCCTGGTCCCGTAAAACATGGAACCCAGCTAATGCATATGTGTGCCCAGGATGTTCATCACACATACACATGTAATCCACAAACTGTATTCAGAATATAACCATGAATAATAGGGTTTAAGCACTTTATTACATCATTCTCTATCTTATTCTTGCAGCGGAAGTCTCTAAACGATAGCAGAAGCAACTAAGCACAGCAGCGGCTCCATCTTCAACTCCATCCCCACAGGAAAGTTGATGGTAGATCGCACGCCTAATACTCCACATGGTCTTCGAAGTACTCCTCTCCTGTTGCTGATGTTCGTATGATAATGCAAGGGTGAGTACATGTCGTACTCAGCAAGTGCGGAAAAAGTATGACATGTAGCTTACATCAAGGTAGGAATAAGGAGGCTCATTGCAGAAAGCAAAGTTTATTTCACAACGTGATAAAAAAACAACTATCTTTCAGTGAATTTAATCCCAACACATATCCAATTAAAACATCAACATACCTCCTTCATAGTTCACCACTTCCATGTCTCATTCCACCATAAATCTTTCTCAACTTTTCTCATGCTCATAATAACCATATCAGGTTCATATCCATAACCATCTCATATTCATATCTCCAAAACCATCTCATGTTCATATTACCAAACCAAACTCATTATCAAGACTTCAACAGTCTCAAACCAATCCCAATGATCAAAGCATAACCATACCAATAAACATCCATACCGAGTAATCTCCCAATTATCATCCCAAACCTCCCATCTAATCATGTGAGTTGGCCAGGTACTTGTGACCGTAAGCACGGCTATCATGATAGTTTTACACTCTTAAGAGGTGGCACCACTTTACCCACAAGTTTGTGATTTCGTCACCCGTCGGTGACTGCGGAACCTCCATTATACCAGTACACAACCGTCGGTGTATGGTCAAGAGATCACAAAATAGCCTTTACAAAGGGGCTACTAGATGTATGGACTCACTAAGGTTTCACCAGTAGGCTCGAATCACCATTCTCCCACCTACGGGCCCCCTCTTGTGCCATGCAATTCCCAGGGCAGTCCTCTCTCGACTCCCATTCTCCGCGCCTTCCACGGTCCATAACAATCTAGCAACTTAACTAATTAGTCAGCTAAGCTGCACCTATATTTGGCCTTGTGGTGGCACTGTCTTTCTGGCATGTGCTGCCATGAACCGGTCCTTAGATCTATGGCAAGTAAACCACCATCTCATTCTACCACATCCACGAACCAAGCTTGCTTAGATCTCCCCCGATTCATGTTCATTATCAACATCAAGTTCTTATTATCATTGTTCATATGAGTGCAGTAGCTAGACACATTCTATCTCGCTTCCCATATCCCATGGACACAGCGAAGCAAAAATCAAAAATGACCATACCCGACTCATCAACTTTCCCGGCTACGAGGGTGGTTAACAAAACTAGTAAATTCCTATAAAAGGGTTTCCCATCAAGTTGACTCAAGCACACACACCTTTTCACAAATAAAACAGTTTCAAAACATGGGATCAATATGGTCAAGGGGCACTTGCCTTGTTCCTGTGGCTTCTGTTGCTCACAGATCTCGAATTCTCGGTGCTGTAGTCCTTCGTAGATAGCTCCCTGAGCTTGTCCTTCTACTCACGACCACGCATATACAAAATTTATAGCAATCAAACATCATGCACAAACTTTACTCAAGATGCAATGGTGTAGATGCATGCTAATCCTATGATGCAGTTTCATTATACCAGTTTGTACGTGTTCTTGCATGTTTTAATGGCTTTGCATGGGATTTTACGATGAACAAGGGTGTAGGGATCAAGTGTGGACGTGGTGATGATCTTGACTCAAGATCTAGATCAATTCCACCATCAAAAACTGATCAACACGTGATCTGTCCACACGAAAAAGCTTCTGTTCGAAGGGAATAGATGCATAGAAACTGCGATGATGTCGTAAGGTGGTAACGTAGACCTACCTCGGCCTTCCTCCTGGCAATGGCAGCAGGACAGATCGTCGGCTCTCTTCCAGTGATGGCGAGCTCGACGGGGATCGTCGGCGGTCTCACCGGTGACTGAACTCCGGCGAAGGGGGATAACTCGGCGAGTTGGGAGCTAGGACCTCCAAGTCGCCGACTCGAGTGGGGAAGAATAGGTACGTGGTTGCGGCCAGAGGTTTTGGGTTCTATTTATAAGAGGAAAATGAAGAGTCCTACTTCGATTGCATTTCAAATAAGAGTCCTATTAAACTTGTTTTTAGATTTTAACAACTTATTTTTAATTGATTTGGCACGGTAGCAACGTGGAATTCGCGCCGGTTTCCTCAGTACCGGGTATTCCCACGCGAACAGGAGAAAAGCCGCTTAAGGATCTCTTCCTTCCGTAGGGATAAGCTCCGGAGGCTCCACGTGTCCAGCGGGGGCCTGGCCTCCCTTTTCCGTAGAGACAAGCTCCAGGTGCGCCACGTGTCTGGCGGGCGGGATCTCCCTCTCCCTCAGAGGCGAGCTCTGCGTGTGCCACGTGTGTGGCGGGCGGGACCTCCGTCCTCCTCACAGGTGAGCTCCGCATGCGCCACGCGTCAGTTCCGGACCTCCCCTCTCCTCAGAGGCGAGCTCCGAGAGTGCCACGTGTCAGTTCCAGACCTCCCCTCTCCTCAGAGGCGAGCTCCGAGAGTGCCACGTGTCCAGCAGTGTCGGACTTCCTTTCTCCCCAGAGACGAGCTCCGAGGTCGACATGTGTCCAACAGCGTCGGACCTCCCTTCTCCTCGGAGGTGAGCTCCAAGGACGACACGTGTCCCGTAGTGTCGGACCTCCCTTCTCCTCGGAGGTGAGCTCCGAGGGTGACACGTGTCCGTCGGGACCGAACCTCACTCCCTCCGTGGGGGTGAGCTCCGAGAGCGACACGTGTCCCATGGGGTCGGGTCTTGTTTCTCCGTAGAGACTAGATCCGAAGGCGACACGTGTCCCGCAGGGCTGGACTTCGCTTTTCTGCAGCGACAAGCCCTGGAGGCAACACGTGTCCAGCGGGCCAGACCTCGCCCCCTTCCGCAGAGGCGAGCTCCTAGCCTGCCACGTGGCCAATGGTGCCGGACCTCACCCCCTACACAGAGATGTGCTCCGAAAGCACCACGTGGCCAGCAGGCCGCGGGAAGTATCGACAGTGCACCTTGGCGAAGTGGAATTGACTCGTTTTGGCCATCTTTCTCCCGTTTTACTTCTTTTTAAATGTTTCTCTATATGAATTATGTATGCATGCATGGATACGAAATTGAGGGTGTTACAAACCTACCCCCCTTAGACTGAATCTCGCCCTCGAGATTCGATAGAGTGTATAAAAGATGAGGGAATTCTGCCTTGATGTCTTCCTCACGTTCCCATGTAGCTTCGACTTCCGTATGATGGCTCCATTATACCTTGCACCAATGGATCACTTTGTTCCTCGTGACCCTTTCCTTTACGTCCAAAATTTGGGCAGGGTGCTCTACATAGGTCAGATCCTCTTGAAGCTCGAGATCATCCATCGGTACTTGTTCTTCTGGTACCCTTAAGCACTTCTTGAGCTTAAGGTACACAAAGTTTCCTACTTCAAAAGTTAATATCCTTCGCCTATTGTCCGCATAACCTTTTGGTCGTGACTGAGCAGCCTTCAAGTTCTCCCGTATCGTTTGGACTTGCTTCTCAGCTTCCTGCAGCACTTCAGGTCCAAACACTTGGTTCTCTCCGGTCTCATTCCAGAACAGCGGTGTTCTACACCGTCTACCATAAAATGCTTCAAAAGGTGACATCTTCAAGCTGGCTTGATAGCTGTTATTGTATGAGAACTCAGCATATGGCAAGCTCCTATCCCAACTACGCCCATGTTTCAAGGCGCAGGCTCTCAGCATGGCATCCAAAATTTGATTTGTCCTCTCAGTTTGCCCGTCGGTTTGCGGGTGGTAAGCGGAGCTAAAATCCAGTCGTGTACCCATAGCTTCATGTAGCTTCTTCCAGAACCTATAGGTAAATTGGGTACCCCGATGTGAAACTATCCTCTTCGGAACTCCATGATGGCACATGATTTGCTCAATGTACAGCTCGGCTAGTTCTACGATGCGGTACGTGGTTCTAACAGGAAGAAAATGGGCTAGTTTCATAAATCGGTCCATGATAACCGAGATGGAGTCGTAACCCGACCGAGTATGTGGTAATCCGATGATGAAATCCATGCTGATGTCTTCCGACTTCCACTCGGGTACTTTCAATGGTTGCAACAGTCCAGCGGGTCTTTGATGTTCGGCCTTCACCCGTTGGCACGTATCGCATAAGGCAACATATTCAGCTATGTACCTTTTCATCCCATCCCACCAATAACAGGTTTTCAAGTCCATTTTCATCTTTGTACTGCCGGGATGTATGGAATAAGGTGAGTCATGTGCCTCCTTTAATATCGTGTCGTGGATGTGCTTCATGTTAGGCACACAAATCATTTTTCCTAACCAAAGCGTACCCTTTTCATCTTCCTTGAAGTCCTTTTCTCTTGTTCCAGCGAAGAGTGCAGTTCCATCACTTCCATCCCATTCAAGAACCCGAGATGTAACCGTTCGAACTCCTTGCGCAGCTCGCGGTAGTTCCTGAACCGTGAGTTGGTGACATGCTCCCTTTGGGCTCAATGCATCAGCTACTACATTGGCCTTTCCGGGGTGATAGTTGATTCCAACATCATAATCCATGATGAGTTCCAACCATCGACGTTGCCTCAAATTCAAATTCGTTTGGGTGAATATGTACTTGAGGCTTTTGTGGTCCGTAAGATCTCACATCGGTGGCCAAGGATATAATGCCTCCAAATCTTCAAGGCATGTACCACGGCTGCGAGTTCCAAGTCATGTGTGGGGTAATTCAGCTCGTGTTCCTTGAGTTGTGTCGACGCATAGGCTACCACTTGTCCTTCTTGCATGAGTACACATCCAAGCCCTTGTCTTGATGCGTCACAATATATGTCGAGGCTCTTGCTCACGTCCGGTAATACCAAAACTGGCGCTGTGGTTAGCCTTTTCTTGAGCTCCTCAAAGCTTTCTTGGCACGCTGGTGTCCATTGGAATGCTTTTCCCTTCATTAGTAACTCCGTCATAGGCTTTGCTATTTTGGAGAAGTCCTTGATGAACCGTCGGTAGTATCAAGCCATCCCAAGAAAACTCCGAATATCTCTCACGTTTTGCGGTTGGTTCCACTTCAGAACATCTCCCACTTTTCCGGGATCAACCGATACTCCTTCCTTAGAGATGATGTGGCCTAGGAACGATATCTCCTTTAGCCGAAATTGACATTTGCTGAGCTTGGCATACAATTGATGCTCTCGCAGTTTTTGCAATTTCAATCTCAAATGTTCTTCATGCTCTTCCTCGCTTTATGAATACACCATAATATCGTCGATGAAAACCATGACGAACTTGTCCAAGTACTCCATGAAGACCTTGTTCATGAGGTACATGAAATACGCGGGTGCATTCGTCAACCCAAAAGACATAACGGTATATCCATACGAACCATGCCGTGTTCGAAAGACAGTTTTGGGTATGTCGGAGGGCTTAATCTTCAGCTGGAAGTATCCCGACCGAAGATCAATCTTGGAGAAAACTCGAGCACCTTTCAATTGGTCGAACAGGTCCTCTATATGCAGCGGGTATTTATTCTTGATCGTCACCTCATTGAGAGACCTATAATCCACGCACATCTTTTGGGTCCCATCCTTCTTGTCCACGAAGAGCACGGGGGCTCCCCACGGTGACGAGCTTGGGCGTATAAAACCCTTTTTTAGCTGCAACTAAATTTGCTTCTTGAGTTCCACTAGTTCATTAACGGGCATCCTATATGGCCTCTTTGCTATAGGTGCAGTTCCGGGTACCAAATCAATGGCAAACTCAATGTCCCGGTCAGGTGGCATACCTGGAAGTTCTTCCGGGAACACGTCCAAAAATTCTTGAACCACCGGAATGCTTTCCAATGTTGCTTCTTTGACGTGGTTCAACGTTGCCTTCTCGGTTGCCGGATGGGCTGACTCGAATTCAATACGAGTTCTGTGCTCGTTTGTCAACTGCACGCTCCTCTTAGCACATTGTATCACTACGTTGTGCTTGCTTAATCAATCCATTCCGAGTATTATGTCAAGCCCATGGGAATCCAAGACAATAAGGTTGGCAAGGAAGTCTACCCCCCTTATTTTAAGGTTTACTTTTGGATATACTATATTAGTTCTCATCTCTCCACCGGAGGAATTAACTAACATAGTATATTTCATGTGCGATATGGGAAGATTATACTTGGCAACATACTTGGATGATATGAATGAATGCGATGCTCCGGAATAAAATAAAACAATGGCTGCGTTGGAGTTGGCAAGGAACATACCAATCACGACGTCCTCAGCCTGTTGTGCTTGCTCAGCGGAGACATGATTCACGTTGCCCCGAGCGTAGTTCTGCTGCCCACAGTTGACTTGATTAGCTTCTCCGTTTGGCCGTGGGTTCTGCTTGAGCGCGTTGCTTGGCTGTCCAAGACCTTTCTTCGGGCACTGAATTGCAAAGTGTCCCGTCTCTCCACATGGAAAGCATGCCTTGTTGCCCAAGACAGCAGGGACGTTGGGGCGAGGGTGGTTTTGAGCATAAGCGCCCATGTTGGGTCGGGGCGCAGAGGGCAAAGGCACACGAGGTGCTTGCATAACAGGACGTTGCTGTGGTGGTTGATTAGGGCGAAAAGTAGAAGCGGACGAGCCATACTGCGGTCCAGCTGGGGGCATGAAACGGAGATGTACATTGCTCCCATGTGGCTGGTATGGCATCTTTCTCTTGCCCTCTTGCTCGATCTCGCGGATCTTGCTCTCAACCACTATAGCTTTGTCAACTAGCTTCTGGAAGTTTGCATAGTCATTGTTGAGAAGCTGAACTTGGATCTCATTGTTCAACCCTCGCATGAACAAGTATTGCTTCCGTTGATCCGAGTTGACATCTTCGGGGGCATACCTTGACAGTTGCGTGAACTTGTTGAGGTACTCATTCACGCTCCTCTTGCCTTGGCGGAGACCTTCGAACTCTTGCCTTTTTAGCATCATGACTCCAGCAGGGACGTAATGAGAGCGGAACCTCTCCTTGAACTCAGTCCAAGTAATAGTGTCTTGGTTGACATGAGCGTTGCAAAGAGCGTCCCACCAGTCAGCGGCTGCTCCCATAAGTTGGTGCGATGCGAAGAGAACATTCTCCCGATCATTGCACTGAACAATAGCAAACTTCTTCTCCATGGACTTCATCCAATCATCAGCCTCCATGGGATCATTAGCTTGTGCAAAAGTAGGCGGTTGAGTCCTCATGAACTCTCCCAATCTGTTGTGAGCCGGCGGTGGTGGCGGTGGTGGTGGTGCAGGAACGGCGTTGGGATTGTGGTTTTTGGCTTGCAGCTGACCCAAAGTTTGGATCATAGTTTGCATGAGCTGGATCTGCATAGCCATTAACCGTTCAAGGTTGTTCGCACCAGCCCCGGGGTTAGCATTCTCAGGAACTTCATCGTGACCATCCTCTTGTGGTTCATGGTTGCCACGGGCGTTCCTCCTTTGACGGCCGGCATTTTCTCTCACCATCTGTGAGAGAGAGTTGGATAGAATAGAAGTTAGAAGTTTAGATTGATCCCCCAACTATATGCATCAAGGTGGATGGACTATATACCAACCTATATGAGGAAGTGAACAAGTGCCGAAGCATCTCACATCTCTCTACTATGTGTGGATGTGGACCTTCGCCGAAGCGTGCCACAACTCACACTAAGCACTCAAACACAAGCAATCATCACAAAAGTTCAACACACCATTCCTATTCAAGCTTTATTCAATGGGAGCCCTAAACTTAAGCATGTGAACTGGTGCTGTTCCTACGTGTTTTAGGGTGTCCATTCTGCCTTGGCTGGCATCCTACGGTCAATGTGGTTCTAATGCCAATCTGTGACTTCTACCTAGGCTTGCGTCCTATGGTCAACGTGGCTCCAATCTGTGCACTAGGCTTGTGTCCTACGGTCAACGTGGCTCTAATACCAATCTGTGACGCCCGGTCCCGTAAAACACGGAACCCAGCTAATGCATATGTGTGCCCAGGATGTTCATCACACATACACGTGTAATCCACAAACTGAATTCAGAATATAACCATGAACAATAGGGTTTAAGTACTTTATTACATCAATCTCTATCTTATTTCTGCAGCGAAAGTCTCTAAACGATAGCGGAAGCAACTAAACACGGCAGCGGCTCCATCTTCAACTCCATCCCCACAGGCAAGTTGACGGTAGATGCACGCCTAATACTCCACATGGTCTTCGAAGTACTCCTCTCCGGTTGCTGATGTTCGTATGATAATGCAAGGGTGAGTACATGTTGTACTCAGCAAGTGCAGGAAAAGTATGACATGTAGCTTACATCAAGGTAGGAATAAAAAGGCTCATTGCAGAAACAAAGTTTATTTCACAACGTGATAAAAACAGCAACTATCTTTAAGTGAATTTAATCCCAACACATATCCAATTAAAACATCAACATGCCTCCTTCATAGTTCACCACTTCCATGTCTCATTCCACCATAAATCTTTCTCAACTTTTCTCATGCTCATAATAACCATCTCAGGTTCATATCGATAACCATCTCATATTCATATCTCGAAACCATCTCATGTTCATATTACCAAACCAAACTCATTATCTAGACTTCAACAGTCCCGAACCAATCCCAATGACCAAACCATAACCATACCAATAAACATCCATACCGAGTAATCAACCAATGATCATCCCAAACCTTCCCATCTAATCATGTGAGTTGGCCAGGCGCTTGTGACCGTAAGCACGACTATCATGATAGTTTTACACTCTTAAGAGGTGGCACCACTTTACCCACAAGTTTGTGATTTCGTCACCCGTCGGCGACTGCGGAACCTCCATTATACCACTAAACAACCATCGGTGTATGGTCAAGAGATCACAAAATAGCCTTTACAAAGGGGCTACTAGATGTATGGACTCACTAAGGTTTCACCAGTAGGCTCGAATCACCATTCTCCTACCTACGGGCCCCATCTTGTGCCATGCAGTTCCCAGGGCAGTCCTCTCTCGGCATCCATTCCCCGCGCCTTCCACGGTCCATAACAATCTAGCAACTTGCCTAATTAGTCAGCTAAGCTGCACCCATATTTGGCCTTGTGGTGGAACTATCTTCCTGGCATGTGCTGGCATGAACCAGTCCTTAGATCTATGGCAAGTAAACCACCATCTCATTCTACCACATCCACGAACCAAGCTTGCTTAGATCTCCCCCGATTCATGTTCATTATCAACATCAAGTTCTTGTTATCATTGTTCATATGAGTGCAGTAGCTAGACACATTCTATCTCGCTTCCCATATCCCATGGACTCAGGCGAAGCAAAAAGCAAAAATGACCATACCCGACTCATCAACTTTCCCGGCTACAAGGGTGGTTAACAAAACTAGTAAACTCCTATAAAAGGGTTTCCCATCAAGTTGACTCAAGCACACGCACCTTTTTGCAAATAAAATCGTTTCAAAACATGGAATCAATATGGTCAAGGGGCACTTGCCTTGTTCCTGTGGCTTCTGTTGCTCACGGATCTCGAATTCTCGGTGCTCTAGTCCTTCGTAGATAGCTCCTTGAGCTTGTCCTTCTACTCATGACCACGCATATACAAAATTTATAGCAATCAAACATGATGCACAAACTTTACTCAAGATGCAATGGTGTGGATGCATGCTAATCCTATGATGCAGTTTCATTAATAGCAGTTTGTACGTGTTCTTGCATGTTTTAATGGCTTTGCATGGGATTTTATGATGAACAAGGGTGTAGGGATCAAGTGTGGACGTGGTGATGATCTTGACTCAAGATCTAGGTCAATTCCACCATCAAAAACCAATCAACACGTGGTCTGTCCACACGAAAAAGCTTTTGTTCGAAGGGAACAGATGCGTAGAAACCGTGATGATGTCGTAAGGTGGTAACGTAGACCTACCTTGGCCTTCCTCCTAGCAATGGCAGCAGGACAGATCATCGGCTCTCTTCCGGCAACGGTGAGCTCGACGGGGCTCGTCGGCAGTCTCACCGGTGGCTGAACTCTGGCGAAGCGGGTTAACTCGGCGAGTTGGGAGCTAGGACCTCCAAGTCGCCGACTCGGGAGGGGAAGAATAGGTACGTGGTTGCAGACAGAGGTTTTGGGTTCTATTTATAAGAGGAAAATGAAGAGTCCTACTCCGATTGGATTTCAAATAAGAGTCCTATTCAACTTGTTTTTGGATTTTAACAACTTATCTTTAATTGATTTGGTGCGGTAACAACGTGGAGTTCGTGTCGGTTTCCTCAGTACCAGGTATTCCCGTGCGAACAGGAGAACAACCGCTTAAGGATATCGTCCTTCCGCAGGGATAAGCTCCGGAGGCTCCACGTGTCCAGCGGGGGCCTGGCCTCCCTTTTCCACAGAGACAAGCTCCGGGTGCGCCACGTGTCTCGCGGGCGGGACCTCCCTCTCCCTCAGAGGCGAGCTCCGTCTGCGCCACGTGTCTGGCGGGCGGGACCTCTCTCCTCCTCAGAGATGAGCTCCGCGTGCGCCACGTGTCAGTTCCGGACGTCCCCTCTCCTCAGAGGCGAGCTCCGAGAGTGCCACGTGTCAGTTCTGGACACCCCCTCTCCTCAGAGGCGAGCTCCGAGAGTGCCACATGTCCAGCAGCATCGGACTTCCTTTCTCCTCAGAGACGAGCTCTGTGGTCAACACATGTCCAACAGCGTCGGACCTCCCTTCTCCTCGGAGGTGATCTTCGAGGATGACACGTGTCCCGTAGTGTCGGACCTCCCTTCTCCTCGGAGGTGAGCTCCGAGGATGACACGTGTCCGTCGGGACCGAACCTCTCGGAGGCAAGCTTCGAGGGTGACACGTGTCCATCAGGATGGGACCTAACTCCCTCCACGGGGGTGAGCTCTGAGAGCGACATGTGTCCCACGAGGTAGGGCCTTGTTTCTCTGCAGAGACTAACTCCGAAGGCGACACGTGTCCCGCGGGGCTGGACTTCGCTTTTCCGCAGCGACAAGCCCCGGAGGCAACACGTGTCCAGCGGGCCGGACCTTGCCCCCTTCTGCAGAGGTGCTCTCCTAGCCTTCCACGTGGACAATGGTGCCGGACCTCATCCCTCCGCAGGGATGAGCTCCGAAAGCGCCACATGGCAAGCAGGCCGCGGGAAGTGTCGACAGTGCACCTCGGCGAACTGGAATTGGCTCTTTTTGGCCATCTTTATCCCGTTTTACTTCTTTTTAAATGTTTCTCTATATAAATTATGTATGCATGCATGGATACGAAATTGAGGGTGTTACATATAGAAATGGTGAAATGTCACACCCGGTTTCTCTGAAGAACAACCGAGTGAATATCACATGTATGCCAGGATCATTTTCTCATACATGTGATGACAAATAGTGAAGCATCATTTATTACAAGCCAGGTGTCGAATATAAATAAGTCTTACATAGCATACGTCTCGATGGACGATAATAAGTTCATGACATATAAATAAAACAGCAGCGGAATATAAATCTGGTGGGCTCCGTCACAGGCGTTGCCCGGGGAACTCCGTGAACCTAGAATCCTTCTTCGGGTCCGAAGTCTTGGTCATTGAACACCACATCATCCCCTTGACCTGAGCAGCAATTTAAACCAACAAATATGCAAGTTTGAGTACCGTTGGTACTCAGCAAGTGTGGGAAAGTTATGTCATGCTTGGCCAGAGCAAGGAGAGGTTAGACTCATGGTTAAAGCACTACGCAATTATTACCTATCACCTTAGCTTATTAAGCGCCTACATTACTACACAGGTGAAATGGATCCCAATCCCTCAACCCATCATCATTATCAAGTAAACATAATTCTCATCTCCAATGTTAAGCTTCCCGCTTAACATCCACAACTTCCCAATTCATAAATCTCTAATCATGAATAAGTCCAAGCCGCTCTTGACCGTGAGCACGGCTGTCATGACAGTTTTGACTCTGCAGAGTTTGCACCACTGTACCGACATGTAGTGATTTCATCCCCCGTTGCCGGGTGGACTAAAAGAACCTCCATTATGCCAGTGGCCGCGAACCACATTCACACTTCCCAGGTGTGTAGCCAGGAGATCACTACGAAGCCTTTACAAAGGGATTCCCGACGAGCGTGGGCCCACTGAGATTTCACCCCTAACAGCATACAAGAGGCTCCAACCCCGCTGCAGTGGCCCCCTCTTGAGCCTTGCGGTTCATATGGTAGTCCAGCTGACTCCTATTCCTCGCATCATCCAACACACCCATACTACGCCGGGGATACACCTAATTAATTGGCCAAGCTGCCCCATCTCAGCATGTGGTTGGCACGGTAAAGCCAGGTTACATGCTCCATGAACCGGTCCTTAGGATCCAGGCAAGTACTAAACACAAACCCGAGTCTCGTGCACCCAGCACCAACCAAATCATCAAACTTGCCTCGATCCCTACCTCTACATAACTCATAATATCTTTTTCAAGAGTAAGGTAATAAATTGATGATCTCATGTCCCAATTATCCCATTCTAAGCAAGGCTAAGCATAAGCATATAAATAAATGACATGATAAAATAAATCCCAACCCAAGCTACAAGGAAACAAGGTAATGCAATTCTTGGGAAACTTCCTAGCATGGGTTTCATATTTCAATTAACAATGCAAATAATTCTATCTACACATTCTAGTATAGGATCAAAGTGGTCAAGGACACTTGCCTTCTTCCTGCTGCTCTGGGAATGGAAAGTCTTGGTCTTGGAAGGGGAGAACTTGCTCTGGGGCAGTTTCTATTCATGCCAATACACATAGCAAAAGAAAACAACAATCCATAAGACATAGTTCACACTTTCACTTCATACAAACAACACATACATACCTATGAAAGTCATTCACATTTCTAAGTGTTGTGGTTACTCTACATGTGTTGATTTTTGGCCTACATTCACTTTTAAACATATGTATATGATTTCTAACTTTTGTATTCAGATTTCTGTTTGCACACTATACATGAATTTCCAATTTGAACAATTTCTTTATATTTAAGTAATACACTTCTTAGCTACCAAGTTTGCATGAAAGGTAATTCCCTACTCCAAATAGGTTTTCAGATCTTCTACAAAATCCTAAATTGAAGCTTTTGGATTTGGAGACTTCATTTATCATTTTCTAATTATGCATACCTATTTTCCTATATTTTTCAGATTTATTTTCTATGCCTAAAAGTGAGTTTTAATATTAAATAGTAGGACATATCATCTAAACAGAATAGGTTCTGATCTAAAATATTAAATAATATATTTTTGAACTTCTCCTCTGATGTGAACTAATTTAAATTTATTTTATCAGTTTCAGAATTATTTCCTAGCCTAAAAATATGTTTCATGAACTAATAAATATGAACAACACCTAGGCAGATTTCATTTCAGCCTAAAATCTATTTATAACTCATTCTAAAGTTTTCCAAGTGCTAGGAGAGTTTAACTTTGAATTTACACATGTGTTTGCCTTACCTTTTAATTTAAATCCTAGTTACATATTCAATTTTCTGAATTTAATATCATATAGGATCAAAAAGGTAAATCCACCCTACTGCAGGTTCTAATTTGCTATTTCATAAATTTCCAGGGGTCTAACTACACTTAACAGAGGGGTTTTCCTAATTTTTATTAAGTCCAGGGGCTAAAACTGATTTTTAAATGAATTACACGAATTTCTGAAGTTCCAGGGGCTAGATCAGAAGTTTCTGGGGCTAGCTCGTATTTTCCGAGATCCCCAGGGGGTAGCGCGTAAGAATCCCAGCCTTTATAACGTGGGGCTGATGTGGACCGTCCGATTTAAAATAGACGGCTCAGATTAGATTGCCGAACCGGTACGCGCGGTTTTTAATTCTACCGTGCGATTTAAAATAGACGAACCTCAAGGGGCCACGTCGCCCTGGCCGGAACCAGCCCGCGCGCACGGCGGCATGCGGCGGCGGTGGGTGGCGATCTCGCCGGCGCAGCCTCGGCTTTTGCCGCTACACGTTAGAACTCACATCTTTTTGCATGGATCGGCTGCGGAGGGGTAGGGGATGCTCACCGAGGGGTTTTCCAGCACTCGGAGGCCCTGGAAGTCGGTCGGCGGCGAGCTTCAACGGCGAAGATCTTCGGTGCACGTCGGGGTGGCTGTTGGGGTGTAAGGCACGTCATTTCCTTCACCTACAGGGATCCCCGGCGGCGGTGGAACGTGATCAGCACGTTAGATCAGGAAATTTGAGCAAGGATCGACGGAAATTGGCTGTAGAATCTTCGGTTCTCACCGGAGAGAAGAACGGCCGATCGGGGGGGGACAGGGCAATGTCGGCGTTTATATAGACGAGGGAGGGCGGCGGTCTGTTGAGATAGAGTTGGGGGCGTCCGGGACAGGTATTCGGGCTAGGGGCGCGGGTTTTCGGAGGTGGTTGCGATTCGGGTGCGAGAAGAGTCCAGGGTCGGCCGGGCGCGGGAGGTAGGAGATGACAGGCGGGCCCCGCGTGTCAGTGAGAGGAAGAGAGAGGCGCGGGTTTGGGGCTGGCGTGGGGAGATAGTGGGCCGGCTGGCGGGTTTCGGCCCACTGGCCAGCTGGGGTTTTCTTTTTCTTTTCTTTTTCCTTTTCTTTTCTGTTTTAATTTGAATTTGAATTCCAGTTTGAATTTGAATTTCTGCACCACATGCAATACATACAAAAAAATTTTAAATTCACCTCTTTAGCAGATTTTGGGGTGTTACAGCTCTACCCCCCTTAAATGAAATCTCGTCTTCTCGCTCCCATGTAGCTTCCTCTTCCGTGTGATGCTTCCACTGCACCTTGCACATCTGGATTCTTTTATTTCTCGTGAGGCGTTCCATTGTCTCCAAAACCTTGACCGGTTGTTTGGCATAAGACAGATCCTCTCCTACGTCAACCTCATTCATGGGTAACATCTCTTCAGGCGTCCTCAGACATTTCTTGAGCTGAGACACATGGAAGACATCGTGCACATCCAATAGGTGTGCTGGTAGTTCTAGTTGATATGCCACTTCGCCTTTCCTCTCCAGAATCTGAAAGGGTCTGGTGTATCGCGGTGATAACTTCCCTTTCACCTTGAACCGACGAAGTCCTCGGATAGGGGACACCTTGAGGTAAACATAGTCCCCCACGTTGAAAATGAGTTCTCTTCTCCGTACATCGGCATAGCTCTTTTGTCGGGTTTGTGCTATCCTCAAGTTGTTGCGGATTTCCCTTACATTCGCCTTGGCTTCTTGTAGTACTTCGGGCCCAAACACTTTACTTTCCCCTGTTTGGTTCCAAAATAGTGGAGTTCTGCACTTCCTCCCATACAAAGCCTCAAATGGTGACATCTTCATACTAGCATGATAACTGTTATTATAGGAGAACTCCACATATGGTAAGTTCTTATCCCAACTCCTATTGTTTTTGAGCGCACACGCTCTCAGCATATCCTCAAGGATCTGATTGGTTCTTTCCGTCTGTCCGTCAGTCTGGGGGTGATAGAAAGAACTAAAATTTAGATGGGTTCCCATGGTTTCATGTAACTTCTGCCAGAACCTTGAGGTGAACTGTGTCCCTCGATCTGACACTATCTTCTTTGGCACTCCATGGAAACACACGATCCTTGACATGTATAATTCTGCCAATTTGGATCCGCTGTAGCTTTCTTTCACGGGGATGAAATGAGCTACCTTAGTTAGCCTGTTGATGATGACCCATATCGAATCATATCCCGATTGGGTCCTGGGTAGTCCCACTATGAAGTCCATACCTATTTCTTCCCATTTCCATTCAGGCACTTCGAGTGGTTGCAATAATCCCATGGGTTGTTGATGTTCTGCTTTCACCATCTGACATGTGTCACATAGGGCAACATGTTCCCCGACATCTCGCTTCATGCCATACCACCAGTATCTGCTCTTGAGGTCATGATACATCTCCGTACTCCCAGGATGAATGGAATAGTCGGAATCATGAGCCTCCTTCAAAATCAATTCACGGATCTCCTTCACTTCACGCACACAGATTCTTTTCCCGTGCCACACCATACCTTGTTCATCCTCTCTGAACCTAGGGGCTTTATTATCCTTGATGAGTTCTCTAATCTCTTGTATCTTCTCGTCATTCTTCTGACCATTGCGTATGTCTTTGTCTAGTGTGGAGTTCACTTCCATGGCAATGGCCTCACCACTATTCACCAGACATAGATTGAGTTTTATAACCTCTTCCTTCAATTCTGTAGGCATGTCCTTTAAGCTCAACCTATTGACCTGCACCTTCCGGCTTAAAGCATCTGCCATGACGTTCGCTTTCCCAGGATGATAGTTGATGCCCACATCAAAGTCGTTGATCAGCTGTAACCATCTCCTTTGTCTGAGGTTGAGATTTGGCTGTGTGAAAATATACTTTAAGCTCTTATGATCCGTATATATCTCTATCCTCTTCCCCATCAAGTAATGCCGCCAAATCTTCAACGCGTGTACCATTGCGGCTAGCTCTAGGTCATGCGTAGGATAGTTCTTCTCGTGTTTCTGGAGCTTCCGGGACGCATAAGCCACGACCTGCCCCTCTTGCATGAGAACACATCCCAACCCGTTTCCAGAGGCATCACATTACACCGAAAAGTTTTTCTGCATATCTGGCATAACTAGCACAGGGGCTGTTGTCGATCTTTTCTTCAGTTCTTGAAAACTCGTCTCGCACTGCGGTGTCCATCTGAATGTGATTCCCTTCTCCAACAGTTTGGTGAGGGGTCTCGAAATCTTAGAGAAACCCTCGATAAACCGTCGATAATACCCAGCCAATCCTAAGAAGCTTTGAACTTCCCCGACGTTGTCAGGGGTCTTCCACTTCTCTTCATCCTCGATCTTGGCGGGATCTACGGAGATTCCTCCCTCCGAGATTATATGTCCTAAGAAGGGAACTCTCTTCAACCAAAATTCACACTTGCTGAGCTTGGCATATAGTTGGTGTTCTCTCAGTTTTTGCAACACCAACCTTAAATGTCTCTCATGTTCTTCTTCATCTTTGGAGAAGACGAGAATGTCATCAATGAAAACCACCACAAATTTGTCCAGATATTCCATGAATACCTTATTCATGAGATACATGAAGTATGCCGGGGCATTAGTTAGCCCGAAAGGCATGACGGTGTATTCATACAGTCCGTACCGAGATACGAAAGCTGTCTTTGAAATATCAATTTGCCTTATCTTAAGTTGATGGTATCCCAACCTGAGATCAATTTTCGAGAACACACAAGCTCCCCTCAACTGATCAAACAAGTCCTCAATGCGGGGTAATGGGTACTTGTTCTTGATGGTTACTTCATTCAACGCACGGTAGTCTACACATAACCTTTGGGTCCCGTCCTTTTTAGGCACAAATATCACTGGAGCTCCCCATGGTGAGGAACTAGGACGAATATACCCCTTCTCCATCAATTCCCCTATATGCTCCTTGAGCTCTTCCAGCTGTTTGGAGTCCATCCGATAAGGCCTCTTGTATATTGGAGCGGTTCCAGGCACTAGCTCAATCGCGAATTCTACTTCACGATTGGGCGGCATACCTGGCAACTCCTCCGGAAAAACATCTGGATATTCTCTGATGATCCTGATCTCCTCCACTTCCACCTCAACGTGATTGAGTTTAAGGTCCCTCCTAGGTTCTTGTACAGTTATGAACTTCACTCTTGTGCCACTAGGGTGAGTTTGTTCCACCGTCCTTGTCGAACAATGGATGATTCCCTTGTGTTTGGTCAACCAATCCATACCCAAAATAATATCTATCCCTTGTGAGTCTATCACTATGAGGTTTGCAGTAAATACTACCCCATTGATGTCTAGATTCACCTTGGGACACACTTGTCTTGTCCTTATTTCTCCCCCTAGAGAGTTCACTGCTAGCATATGGTTCATTTGTGTTGTTGCTAGATCATGCCTCTTAACAAACCCTTGAGCAATGAACGAGTGGGTAGCACCAGAATCAAACAACAGGGTTGCAATGTGTAAATTGGCAGGAAACTTACCAATTACCACGTCAGGTGCCTCTTGCGCTTCTTCCATGGTCACGTGGTTCACCCGTCCTCGCATCACATTCTGCTGTTGTGGCTGCATGGGCTTCTTCTTTGGGCACTTATGGGCGTAGTGCCCCACTTCACCACAGTTGAAGCATTGCACCCCAACCTTAGGTGCCTGGCATTTGTTGTCTTGGGGTTGATTCTGTGGTCCTTGCACTGCTGGTCGAGGTTGATATGTGGGACGAGGCTGCTATACAAACTGACGTTGCGGCTGTGCTGGTGGTGATGGAGGCCTGAAATTTGGGTTGTACCCTCTGGGTACTGAGTAGGGTACCACAGCACGGCTCGTCTGCCCTGCGGGTGGCTGCATCTGTCGTGGGCGTGTGTTGCTACCCGAGGCTTGGTGTGACCATCCCGCCTTCCTCTTGTTTTCATTTTCCAAGGCCTTCAGCTTCCTCTCCACAACAAATGCTCTATCTACCATCTTTTAGAAGCTTTCATACTCGTTGGAGGACATTGCACACTGCATTTCTGCAGTAAGTCCTTCCACAAAGCAGTCATGTTTCTGCTCATCAGTTTCGATGTCCCGTGGTGCATAACGGGATAGTTGGGTGAACTTAGTGAGGTATTCCCTCATAGTCGTGTTTCCTTGCTGCAATCCCAAGAACTCCTTCCTCTTGTTTTTGAGTTCACCCATTGGTATGTAATGGTTGCAGAAACTACGCTTGAACTCTTCCCAAGTGATGTTCTCGGGGTCATGATGGGCTGCTACGTAAGCAGTCCACCAATCAGCAGCAGGTCCATGCAATTGGTGAGAGGCAAACAGCACCCTCTCATACCCTTGGCATTGTATGATCCTCATCATGCTCTCAATGGTCTTTAGCCAGTCATCTGCCTCCAGAGGTTCAGTAGCACTTGCAAACTTTGGAGGTTGAGTCCCTAGAAACTCACTCAACCTTGGTTGGCGTGGTGCAGCTTGTGGGGGTGGAGCTTGGTGCAAGTTGGCCACCACTTGAGTTAGGCTCTGGATGAGCTGATTCTGATTTTCAAGCATCTGGTGGATAGGATCAGCTCCTTCACGGCGACCACCCCTGTCCTATCCTCTAGAAAGATGAGGGTTGCCGGCCTCATCGTTGTTTTTGGCGGGGTTGGCACCACGACCCTTTCCTCTCCGGTCCATCTATCATGATCAACCAAATGTCAATTTAAAGCATTATGTATTAACTTCCCAATCTGCTTGTTTAAACTTAAACTTTTGAGGCCTTATTATATTAACATTTTCTGAGGGTTTCACGTCTCACGCGAAAATAAATGCACTCTTAATTCATAGGGGTTCACACATCAAAGCAAGGCAACCTAAAGACGAGGTTGTGGACAAATGCCCATGGCTTCCACAACTCACGTCACACACCAAACATTAACACACAATTGACTAAGGTATTGACTCGACTACTCGATAACCTGCTGAACTAAGGGAAAGGACTCTACATGACTCGTATCACCGAGCTGGCTCCTCAGGATCTTCCTCATTATTACGGCTGCCCTCTGACTCCGCTTTGGGTGGGGAAGCTGCTGGTGGAGAAGTGTGGCGACGCCTGCTCGCCCGGCGGTCTGGGGAGTCAGGAGTCCATGTGTCATTCACGGTGACACACAGTTCATTCACATCTCCTCTTTGTCTTGCCCTCAAGCTGGCTCGAAGCAATGCCTCATCCTCCTTCAGGGTGTCACGAACATCCTGGAGCTCCTGCTGGCACTCCTGCAGAGTGCTGAGCTAGCAGCATCCTCCAAGCACAGGTCCATGTGCTCATGGGAAGTCCCCTGCTGCACTGGCGGGTACTTGTACTCCGCTGTACCACTCTCACGCTGGAGGACATACATGTACTCAGTCTTGTCCAGGTGGCGACGGTTGATGTGACTCTGGTAGGTGATGGCCTCCCAGGTGACATCCTTCTCAGCATCGACCTGTGTCGCCCCACAAGCTGGAGAGCGGTGGATCTTGAGCAGCTTATTTTCATGGATAATCCTCATTTCTGAACTCCATTCTTCCTGCTTCTCATGGATGGTCCGGGTGGAGCTGTAGTGTATTATTAGCTTGCCCGTATTGCCGGCAGCGTGGAGCATACGCCGAAGACGGTGCAACAAGCCTCCTACTGCCAACCCGTAGGAGTGGTACGTCACCGGACGGTTCTCCTCTCTTAATGCAAGGGCCACTACCGGAACTCTTCCTCCGGTGGACTTGCGGGTGGTGCAGATCAAGCGAACCATCTAAAACATAAAGCATTTAAAATTAAGTTAGATAAGAGTTTAAACAAAAATTATATTTTGAATAAAAGTTGGGGTAAGATGAATAAAGTGACCCCATTAAGGGAACAGATGCGTAGAAACCGTGATGATGTTGTAAGGTGGTAACGTAGACCTACCTCGGCCTTCCTCCTAGCAATGGCAGCAGGACAGATCGTCAGCTCTCTTCCGGCGACGGCGAGCTCGACGGGGCTCATCGGCAGTCTCACCGGTGGCGGAACTCCGGCGAAGGGGGTTAACTCGGCGAGTTGGGAGCTAGGACCTCCAAGTCGCCACTCAGGAGGGGAAGAATAGGTACGTGGTTGCAGCCAGAGGTTTTGGGTTCTATTTGTAAGAGGAAAATGAAGAGTCCTACTCCGATTGGATTTCAAATAAGAGTCCTATTCAACTTGTTTTTGGATTTTAACAACTTATCTTTAATTGATTTGGTGCGGTAACAACGTCGAATTCGCGTCGGTTTCCTCAGTACCGGGTATTCCCACGCGAACAGGAGAAAAACAGCTTAAGGATCTTGTCCTTCCGCAGGGATAAGCTCCGGAGGCTCCACGTGTTCAGCGGGGGCCTGGCCTCCCTTTTCCGCAGAGACAAGCTCCGGGTGCGCCACGTGTCTGGCGGGCGGGACCTCCCTCTCCCTCAGAGGCGAGCTCCGCCTGCGCCACATGTCTGGCGGGTGGGACCTCCCTCCTCCTCAGAGATGAGCTCCGCGTGCGCCACGTGTCAGTTCCGGACCTCCCCTCTCCTCAGAGGCGAGCTCGGAGAGTGCCACGTGTCAGTTCCAGACCTCCCCTCTCCTCAGAGGCGAGCTCCGAGAGTGCCACGTGTCCAGCAGCGTCGGACTTCCTTTCTCCTTAGAGACGAGCTCCGTGGTCAACACGTGTCCAACAGCGTCAGACCTCCCTTCTCCTTGGAGGTGATCTTCGAGGATGACACGTGTCCCGTAGTGTCAGACCTCCCTTCTCCTCGGAGGTGAGCTCTGAGGATGACACGTGTCCGTCGGTACGGAACCTCTCGGAGGCGAGCTTCGAGGGTGACACGTGTCCATCGGGACGGTACCTCACTCTCTCCGCGGGGGTGAGCTCCGAGAGCGACACATGTCCCACGGGGTCGGGCATTGTTTCTCTGCAGAGACTAACTCCGAAGGCGACACGTGTCCCGCGGGGCTGGACTTTGTTTTTCCGCAGCGACAAGCCCCGGAGGCAACACGTGTCCAGCGGGCCGGACCTCGCCCCCTTCTGCAGAGGTGCTCTCCTAGCCTGCCACGTGGACAATGGTGCCGGACCTCACCCCTCCGCAGGGATGAGCTCCAAAAGCGCCACGTGGCAAGCAGACCGCGGGAAGTGTCGACAGTGCACCTTGGCGAACTGGAATTGGCTCTTTTTGGCCATCTTTATCCCGTTTTACTTCTTTTTAAATGTTTCTCAATATGAATTATGTATGCATGCATGGATACGAAATTGAGGGTGTTACATATAGAAATGGGGAAATGTCACACCCGGTTTCTCCGAAGAACAACCGAGTGAATATCACATGTATGTCAGGATCATTTTCTCATACATGTGATGACAAATAGTGAAGCATCATTTATTACAAGCCAGGTGTTGAATATAAATAAGTCTTACATAGCATATGTCTCGATGGACGATAATAAGTTCATGACATATAAATAAAACAGCAACAGAATATAAATCTCGTGGGCTCCATCACAGGCGTTGCCCGGGGAACTCCGTGAACCTAGAATCATTCTTCGGGTCCGAAGTCTTGGTCATTGAACACCACATCATCCCCTTGACCTGAGCAGCAATTTAAACCAACAAATATGCAAGTTTGAGTACAGTTGGTACTCAGCAAGTGTGGGAAAGTTATGTCATGCATGGCCAGAGCAAGGAGAGGTTAGACTCATGGTTAAAGCACTACGCAATTATTACCTATCACCTTTGCTTATTAAGCGCCTACATTACTACACAGGTGAAATGGATCCCAATCCCTCAACCCATCATCATTATCAAGTAAACATAATTCTCATCTCCAATGTTAAGCTTCCCGCTTAACATCCACAACTTCCCAATTCATAAATCTCTAATCATGAATAAGTCCAAGCCGCTCTTGACCGTGAGCACGGCTGTCATGACAGTTTTGACTCTGCAGAGTTTGCACCACTGTACCCACATGTAGTGATTTCATCCCCCGTTGCCGGGTGGACTAAAAGAACCTCCATTATGCCAGTGGCCGCGAACCACATTCACACTTCCCAGGTGTGTAGCCAGGAGATCACTACGAAGCTTTTACAAAGGGATTCCCGACGAGCGTGGGCCCACTGAGATTTCACCCCTAATAGCATACAAGAGGCTCCAACCCCGCTGCAGTGGCTCCCTCTTGAGCCTTGCGGTTCATATGGTAGTCCAGCTGACACCTATTCCCCGCATCATCCAACACACCCATACTACGCCGGGGATACACCTAATTAATTGGCCAAGCTGCCCCATCTCAGCATGTGGTTGGCACGGTAAAGCCAGGTTACATGCTCCATGAACCGGTCCTTAGGATCCAGGCAAGTACTAAACACAAACCCGAGTCTCGTGCACCCAGCACCAACCAAATCATCCAACTTGCCTCGATCCCTACCTCTACATAACTCATAATATCTCATTCAAGAGTAAGGTAAATAAATTGATGATCTCATGTCCCAATTATCCCATTCTAAGCATGGCTAAGCATAAGCATATAAATAAATGACATGATAATATAAATCCCATCCCCAGCTATAAGGAAACAAGGTAATGCAATTCTAGGGAAACTTCCTAGCATGGGTTTCATATTTCAATTGACAATGCAAATAATTCTATCTACACATCCTAGTATAGGATCAAAGTGGTCAAGGACACTTGCCTTTTTCCTGCTGCTCTGGGAATGGAAAGTCTTGGTCTTGGAAGGGGAGAACTTGCTCTGGGGCAGGTTCTATTCATGCCAATACACATAACAAAAGAAAACAACAATCCATAAGACATAGTTCACACTTTCACTTCATACAAACAACACATACATACCTATGAAAGTCATTCACATTTCTAAGTGTTGTGGTTACTCTACATGTGCTGATTTTTGGCCTACATTCACTTTTAAACATATGTATATGATTTCTAACTTTTGTATTCAGATTTCTGTTTGCACACTATACATGAATTTCCAATTTGAACAATTTCTTTATATTTAAGTAATACACTTCTTAGCTACCAAGTTTGCATGAAAGGTAATTCCCTACTCCAAATAGGTTTTCAGATCTTCTACAAAATCCTAAATTGAAGCTTTTGGATTTGGAGACTTCATTTATCATTTTCTAATTATGCATACCTATTTTCCTATATTTTTCAGATTTATTTTCTATGCCTAAAAGTGAGTTTTAATATTAAATAGTAGGACATATCATCTAAACAGAATAGGTTCTGATCTAAAATATTAAATAATATATTTTTGAACTTCTCCTTTGATGTGAAATAATTTAAATTTATTTTATCAGTTTTCATAATTATTTCCCAGCCTAAAAATGTGTTTCAAGAACTAATAAATATGAACAACACTTAGGCAGATTTCATTTCAGCCTAAAATCTATTTTTTAACTCATTCTAAAGTTTTCCAAGTGCTAGGAGAGTTTAACTTTGAATTTACACATGTGTTTGCCTTACCTTTTAATTTAAATCCTAGTCACATATTCAATTTTCTGAATTTAATGTCATATAGGATCAAAAAGGTAAATCCACCCTACTGCAGGGTCCAATTTGCTGTTTCATAAATTTCCAGGGGTCTAACTACACATAACAGAGGGGTTTTCCTAATTTTTATTAAGTCTAGGGACTAAAACTGATTTTTAAATGAATTTACACTAATTTCTGAAGTTCCAGGTGCTAGATCAGAAGTTTCCGGGGCTAGCTTGTATGTTCCGAGATCCCCAGGGGGTAGCGCGTAAGAATTCCGGCCTTTATAACGCGGGGCTGATGTGGACCGTCCGATTTAAAATAGATGGCTCAGATTAGATTGCCGAACCGGTACGCGCGGTTTTTAATTCTACCGTGCGATTTAAAATAGACGGCCCTCAAGGGGCCACGTCGCCCTGGCCGGAACAAGCCCGCGCGCGCGACGGCCGGGGGTGGCGATCTCGCCGGCGCAGCCTCGGCTTTTGCCGCTACACGTTAGAACTCACATCTTTTTGCATGGATCGGCTGCGGAGGGGTAGGGGATGCTCACTGAGGGGTTTTCCAGCACTCGGAGGTCCTGGAAGTCGGTCGGAGGCGAGCTTCAACGGCGAAGATCTTCGGTGCACGTCGTGGTGGCTGTTGGGGCGCAAGGCACGTCGTTTCCTTCACCTACAGGGATCCCCGGCGGCGGTGGAACGTGATCAGCATGTTATATCAAGAAATTTGAGCAAGGATCGACGGAAATTGGCTGTAGAATCTTTGGTTCTCACCGGAGAGAAGAACGGCCGATCAGGGGGGGAACAGGGCGATACCGGCGTTTATATAGACGAGGGAGGGCGGCGGTCTGTTGAGATAGAGTTCGGGGCGTCCGGAACCGGTATTCGGGCTAGGGGCGCGGGTTTCCGGAGGTGGTTGGGATTCGGGTGCGAGAAGAGTCCGGGGTCGGCCGGGCGCGCGGGAGGTAGGAGATGACACGCGGGCCCCGCATGTCAGTGAGAGGAAGAGAGAGGCATGGGTTTGGGGCTGGCGCGGGGAGATAGTGGGCCGGCTGGCGGGTTTCGGCCCACTGGCCGGCTGGGGTTTCCTATTTCTTTTCTTTTTCTTTTTCTTTTTCTTTTCTGTTTTGATTTGAATTTAAATTCCAGTTTGAATTTGAATTTCTGCACCACATGCAATACGTCCAAAAAATTTTAAATTCACCTCTTTAGCAGATTTTGGGGTGTTACAGGAAAGGAATATAGAAATGGAGAGATGGAAATAAAATAGCTAAATTGAGCCAACCCAAATTTCCCCAAATTCCCCAAAATTCCCCTAGTTGGAATTTCCCCCACATTTGAGGCGAATTTTCCCCCAAATTGGCCGCAC
The DNA here is from genome assembly GCA_030760725.1 of Neostapfia colusana. Classification (NCBI taxonomy): domain Eukaryota; kingdom Viridiplantae; phylum Streptophyta; class Magnoliopsida; order Poales; family Poaceae; genus Neostapfia; species Neostapfia colusana. The sequence goes on along the minus strand of JASWHV010000007.1, from coordinate 66,845,276 downwards.
CAATTGGGGGGAGACCCCTTGGCCACAGACTTGAGGTGGTGGAACCCTATCCCCCACCTCTAGGACTCTTTGGTTGAGTCCCATCTTGGTAGGACTCTATGTTTCCACCCCTAGGACTCTCTTTTTTTCCCTTATAAATTCAACCCCCCAGCCACCCCCCTATTCCTTTTGGCCACCGCCCCCTTGCCCCAACTCACCGAGTTGCCCCTCCTCTGCCCAAGTCGCTGAGTCCCCCCTTTGCCGGAGTTTGGCCGCCGTCGAGCCCTGTCGTCAAGCCCCGCCGTCGAGCCCCGCAGTCGAGCCACGTCACGCCTCGCCGTCGCCGAAGAAGAAGCCCGACGTTTTGCCCTACCATAATTACCTGCAGAAAAATCCCCCGCTGCCGCCATTACTAGGAGGGAGGCCCTGTGTAACACCCCCATCTCGGGTGTCAGCATATGTTCATGTTTTATGAAGAAGAAAACATTTTAAGAAAATAAGGAACAGAGACAAATATCAAAAGGATAGCCAATAAAGCTCTCAGAGAGCACCGAAGGCAACTTCCGCGGCCAGCAGGCCACGTGGCGTGTTCGGAGCTCATCCCCGAGAAGTTGGGAGAGGTCCGCCGCTAAACTGGCTACGTGGCAGGCTCAGGGGTCACCTCCGCAATTGGAAAGAGGTCCGACCCTGTGGGACACGTGTTGCCCACGGAGCTAGCCTCTGCGGAAGAAGCAAAGGCATTTTTCATAGGACACATGTCACCTTCGGAGATAGTCCTCGTGGAAGTCAGAGGACCAGTTGCACGGGATACGTGTCGATCTCGGAACCCATCTCCGAGAGGTCCGGATCTATCGGACACGTGTCGCCACCGGAGCTTATCTTCGGGAGGTCTGTTCGCTACTAGACACGTGTCAACCTCGGGGCATGTCCCTGGAGAAAGAAGAGAGGAAAGACCGGCGCCAACACGTGGCGTGCATGAAGCTCACCTCCAAAGGAGGGGAGGTCTCGGTCGATTGACACGCGGCACAACCGGTGCACGTCTTTGCGGAGAAGGAGATACCAGGAGGACACGTGGAGCCTCCGGAGCTCATCACCGCGAAGGTAGCGAGTTCTGGAACGGCTGTTACGCGTAAGAATACTGGTACGTAAAGGAAACCGACCTGAATTCCACAATGTTACCAAATCACCTAAAGATAAGATGATAGGATCCAACGACGATCTGAATAAGACTCTTATTCGGGATACAATCAGATTAGGACTCTTCTCTTCCCGATTATAAATAGAACCCAGAACCTATGGCCGAAACCACAAACTTCTTTTCCAACTTTTGAGCCGACGACTTAGAGCCCTAGCCCCAACCCGCCGAGAAAGCCATCGCCGGAGCGCGGCAAGAAAGATCACCGGAGGAAAGCCCAGCGGTCTGAGGAGGACCTCGAAGATCGAGAGGAACGTAAGGTAGGTCCCAATACCACCTTACGATATCGTTGTGTTTTCTTGCATCTGTTCTTTGATTCCTTTCGAACACAAGCCTTCTCGTGGACAGATCACTTGATGATCAGGAGACAAGATCATTCCACGTCCACCTTTGATTCGAACACCTCTGTCCATACAAGCCATAGGATAGCATGCATATGCATCATCGCATCTAGTGTAAGGTTTGTGCATGATATTGATTGCTGTGAATCTTGTATGCACGTGATCCTACCTAGCAGGACAAGCTCAGGGAGCTGTCTACGACGAACTGCAGCAACCAGGTTTTGAGATCCAAGAACAACCGGAACTGCAAGATTAAGGCAAGTGCTCCTTGACCATGTTGATCCTATGTTTTGGGTAAAACTATTCTGTTTGCGAAAAGGTGTGTGTGCTGAGTCAAACATGATGGGAAACCTTTTATAGTTGTTTACTAGTTTTGGTTAAACCACCCTTGTCGCCTGGGAAGTTTATGAGTCAGGTATGGTTTTTGCTTTATGCTTCGCTGAGTCCATGGGATTGGGAAGCGAGATAGATGTGTCTAGCTAACTGCACTCGTAATGATAATGAGAAACTGATGTTAATAATGGACATGGATCGGAGGGAGATCTAGGCAAGACTGGGTTTGTGAATGAGGTAGCACGAGATGGTGGTTTTATTTGCCGTAGATCTAAGGACCGGTTCATGCATGCACATGCCAGGATAACAGTGCCACCACAAGGCCAAGTATGGGTGTGGCTTAGCTGAGTTATTAGGTAAGTTGCTAGAGTGTTATGAACTGTGGAAGGCGCGGGGAATGGGAGTCGAGTGAGGACTGCCCTGGGAACTGCATGGCACAAGAGGGGGCCCGTGGGTGGGAGAATTGGAGATTCTAGCCTGCCGGTGAAACCTTAGTGAGTCCATACATCTAGTAACCCCTTTGTAAAGGCTATTTTGTGATCTCTTGACCATACACCGACGGATGTGTACTGGTATAATGGAGGTTCTACAGTCGCCGACGGGTGACGAAATCACAAACTTGTGGGTAAAGAGGTGCAAACTCTGCAGAGTTAATAAAAATATCATGATAGCCGAGCTTACGGTCACGAGCACCTGGCTAAACTGCCATGATTAGTTGGGATGGTTATTGGGAAGGTTTTTGGGTATGGTTATTGGTTTGGTTATGGTTTGGATTGGGACTATTGAGTCCGGGTGATGAGATGGTTGCATGATTGTTGAGTCATGACATGAGATGGGTCTCAGTGTGAGACGAGGTTGTTTTATGAGATGAGATGGTAGCGAACACGGGGAGGTATTCATGAGATGGTAGCAAATATGAGGAGATATTCGTGAGTAAGAATGAGGTTGGTTAATGTTCGGATGGAACATGGAAAGCGATGGAGGTATGTTGGTAATTTAATACACGATGGGATTACATTCATTTAAAGTTAAGTTGCTGTTTTATCATGAATTTGTAAATTTTCTTTTCTACAAATGAGCCTTTTTATACCTACCTTGTTTATGAGCTGCATATCATGTGTTATTCCCGCACTTGCTGAGTACATCATTGTACTCAAACTTGCATTATTACTTCATCATCAGCAGCAAGAGAAGCCTACTATGAAGACCAAGTGGAGCATTATGGCGTGTGATCTATTCTCAACCTTGCCTGTGGAGGTAGTAGAGATGGAGCCACTTCTGCTTAGATTTGCTTCCGCATTAGAATAAAGACTTCCGCTGCATAGAAATAAGACTTCCGCTGTGAACATGAGTCCATGACTCATGAGGTATTGTAATAAACTCTGTTATTCGTGGTAATATATAATCTGAATTCAGTTTGTGGAACATATGTGTATGTGTGATGAACATCCTGGGCACACATATGCATTAGTTCTCGGTTCTGTGGTTTTCCACAGAATTGAGGGCGTCACAGATTGGTATCAGAGCCACGGGTTGACAGTAGGTTACACGCCTAGATAGAAAACCTTAGATAGATAATAGAGCCACGGGTTACACCCCTAAATAGGCGTCACAAGCGTCCTAGGGTGAATAGCTAAGATTGGCCTTTAACCCACCTTGACATAGGAAACCATCCTTGAATAGGAGTTGTGTGGGCCCTTGTGATGATTATTTTTGATTGTGTGCTTAGTGTGAGTGGTGGGACGTCTCAAAAACATTATCCATATCCACACGTAAGAAGAAAGAGGTGTGAGATGTCTCGGCACTTGCTCACATCCTCATATGGGCTAATATATACATAGTCCAACTCACCTTGATGCATATAGTTGGAGGGAATCTACCTAACCTACTAAAAATTCTATTTCGATCTCTCTCACAAATGGTGAGAGGAAACGCCGGCCGAAGGAACGTCCAGGAGGATGACCATGATGAAGTTCCTGCTAACTCAGGAGCTGGTGAAAACCATCTGGAAAGGTTGATGGCCATGCAAAACGAGCTTATGCAAACCATGATCCAAACTTTGGGTCAGTTGCAGGCCAACCAAAACCCCGTTCTGGCACCACCGCCACCACCACCGCCGGCTCATAACAGGTTGGGAGAGTTCATGAGGACTCGACCACCCACCTTTGCTCAAGCTAGTGATCCCATGGAGGCCGATGATTGGTTAAAATCCATGGAGAAAAAGCTTGCCATTGTTCAGTGCAATGACCGAGAGAAGGTTCTCTTCGCGTCGCACCAACTTACGGGAGCCGCTGCTGACTGGTGGGATGCCCTGAGCAACGCTCATGCCAACCCGGAGACAATCACTTGGACTGAGTTCAAGGAAAGTTTCCGCTCCCATTACATCCCTGTTGGTGTAATGATGCTCAAGAGGCAGGAGTTTCAAGGTCTCCGCCAAGGACAGAAGAGTGTGAACGAGTATCTCAACAAGTTCATACAACTGTCCCGGTACGCCCCCGAAGATGTCAACTCGTACCAGAGAAAGCAGTACCTGTTCATGAGAGGATTGAACAATGAGATCCAGGTTCAGCTCCTTAACAATGACTACGTAAGCTTCCAGAAGCTGGTTGACAAGGCTATTGTGGTTGAAAACAAGATCCGAGAGATCGAGCGAGAGTGCAAGAGGAAGATGCCATACCAGCCCCAAAGGAGCAACGTACGACCTAGATACATGCCCCCTGCACCGCAGTATGGATCGACCACTCCTGCATACCGCCCTGGTCAGCCACCACAGCAACAATCCGTTGCACCAGCACCTCGTATGCCCATGCCTCCTGCGCCCTGACCTAACAACGGCGCCCCTGTTCAAAACCCCCGCCCCAACGCACCTGCTGCCATAGGCAACAGGTCATGCTTTGCATGTGGAGAAGTAGGCCACTTCGCTAACCAGTGCTCGAGGAGAGGCCCTGGACAGCAAGGTAGCGTTCCCAAGCAGAACCCACAACCGAACGGAGGAGACAATCAAGGGAACAGTGGACAGCAGAACTATGCTCGTGGCCACGTGAACCATGTCACTACCGAGGAAGCACAACAGGCTGAGGACGTCGTAGTTGGTATGTTCCTTGCCAACTCCAACCCAGCCACCATTTTATTTGATTCTGGAGCCTCGCATTCCTTCATATCATCCAAATACGTTGCTAAACATAATCTACCCATATTCCACTTAGAATGTGCTACGTTAGTTAATTCTCCCGGAGGAGAAATGAGGACTAATATAGTATGTCCTAAAGTAAGCCTTAAAATAAGGGGGATAGACTTCCTTGCCAACCTTATTGTCTTGGACTCCCAAGGGATTGACATCATACTCGGAATGGATTCGCTAAGTAAACACAACGGAGTAATCCAATGTGCTGAAAGGAGCGTGCAGTTGACAAACGAGCACGGTATTCGTGTCGAGTTTGAGTCGGACGAGCAAACAACCGAACGGGCAAATTTGAACCACGTCAAAGGAGCAACATTGGACAACATTCCAGTGGTTCAGGAATTTTCGGACGTATTCCCGGAAGAGCTTCCAGGTATGCCACCTGACAGGGACATTGAGTTTGCCATAGAGTTGGTACCCGGAACTGCACCCATAGCCAAAAGACCTTATAGGATGCCCGTCAATGAGCTAGTTGAACTCAAGAAGCAAATTCAAGAACAGTTGGAGAAGGGTTTTATCCGTCCGAGCTCGTCACCATGGGGAGCTCCGGTGCTCTTCGTAGACAAGAAGGATGGAACCCAAAGGATGTGTGTGGACTATAGGTCTCTCAACGAGGTGACAATCAAGAACAAATACCCTCTGCCCCGTATAGAGGACCTATTTGACCAAATAAAGGGAGCCCGAGTGTTCTCCAAGATTGATCTTCGGTCAGGATACTTCCAGCTGAAGATTAAGCCCTCCGATATACCTAAGACAGCCTTTCGGACATGGTATGGTTCATATGAATATACCGTTATGTCTTTTGGATTGACAAATGCACCCGCATACTTCATGTACCTTATGAACAAGGTTTTCATGGAGTACTTGGACAAGTTCATCGTGGTTTTCATCGACGACATTATGGTGTATTCAAAAAGTGAGGAGGAGCATGAAGAACATCTGAGATTGACCCTGCAGAAGTTGTGTGAGCATCAATTGTATGCCAAGATCAACAAGTGTCAATTTTGGCTAAAAGAAATATCTTTCCTAGGCCACATTATCTCCAAGGAAGGGGTATCGGTTGATCCTGGAAAGGTGAGAGATGTTCTGAAGTGGGACCAACCGAAGATCGTGAGGGATATTCGGAGTTTCCTTGGGATGGCAGGATACTATCGACGCTTCATTAAAGACTTCTCTAAGATAGCAAAACCTATGACGGAGTTGCTAATGAAGGGAAAAGTCTTTCAATGGACACCAGCTTGCCAAGAAAGTTTCGAGGAACTCAAGGAAAGGCTAACCACAGCACCAGTTCTGGTATTACCAGACGTAAGCAAGAGTTTTGACATATATTGTGACGCATCCAGACAAGGGCTCGGATGTGTGCTCATGCAAGAAGGACAAGTGGTAGACTATGCCTCACGGCAATTAAAGAAGCACGAGCTTAATTATCCTACACATGACTTGGAGTTAGCAGTAGTAGTGCATGCACTGAAGATTTGGAGACATTATATCCTTGGTCATCGATGTGAGATCTATACGGATCATAAAAGCCTGAAGTACATATTTACCCAAATGGATTTAAATTTGAGGCAACGTCGATGGTTAGAGCTTATCAAGGATTATGATGTTGGAATCAACTACCACCCCGGAAATGGCAATGTAGTAGCTGATGCATTGAGCCGAAAGGGAGCATGTCACCAACTCACGGTTCGGGAGCTACCACCCGAACTACGTAAGGAGTTCGAACGGTTACGCCTCGGATTCTTAAACAACATAGAGATCCACTCCTCATTGGAACAAGAAATAAGAGAGGGCCAAGCAACGGACGAGGAGATCAAGGAGATCAAGGAAAGAATCCGACAAGGAATAGAGAAGGATTTCAAGGAGGATGAAAAGGGTACGCTTTGGCTAGGAAAAAGGATTTGTGTGCCAAACATAAGACACCTTCGCGACATGATATTGAAGGAGGCACATGATTCACCCTATTCTATACATCCCGGAAGCACCAAAATGTACAAGGACCTGAAAACTTGCTATTGGTGGGATGGTATGAAGAGGAATATAGTCGAATACGTTGCCCTATGCGACACATGCCAACGGGTAAAGGCCGAACATCAAAAACCCGCTGGGTTGTTGCAACCTTTGAGAATACCCGAATGGAAGTGGGAGGACATCAGTATGGACTTCATCGTCGGATTACCACGTATTCAGTCGGGATACGACTCCATCTGGGTCATTGTGGACCGATTGACGAAAACCGCCCATTTTCTTCCGGTAAAGACCAGTTATAACGTTGCACAATTGGCAGAGTTGTACATGGAGCAGATCGTGTGCCGTCACGGAGTTCCGAGGAGGATAGTCTCAGATCGAGGTTCTCAGTTTACCTCTAGATTCTGGAGCAAGCTGCAGAAAGCCATGGGTACACGACTGGATTTTAGCTCCGCCTATCACCCACAAACAGATGGACAAACCGAAAGGACAAACCAAATTTTGGAGGACATGTTGAGAGCTTGCGCCTTGAAACGTGGGCGTAGTTGGGATAGGAGTTTACCGTATGCCGAATTCTCCTATAACAACAGCTATCAAGCTAGCTTGAAGATGTCGCCTTTCGAAGCCTTATATGGTAGATGGTGTAGAACGCCACTGTTCTGGAACGAGACCGGAGAAAACCAGGTGTTTGGACCCGAAGTGCTACAAGAAGCCGAAGAGCAAGTCCAAACGGTACGGGAGAACTTAAAAGCCGCTCAGTCACGACAGAAAGGCTATGCGGACAATAGGCGTAGGAAGTTGACCTTTGAAGTAGGAGACTTCGTATATCTTAAGGTATCGCCTATCCGAGGCCAACGACGTTTCAACGTCAAAGGCAAGCTAGCACCTCGCTACATCTGACCATTTAAGATTTTGGACAAGCGAGGAGAAGTAGCCTATCAACTAGAGCTCCCAGACCACCTCTCCGATGTACATGACGTGTTTCATGTATCCCAACTCAAGAAGTGCTTGAGAGTACCAGAGGAACAAGTATCAATGGGAGAGCTTGAGCTTCAAAAGGACCTGACTTATGTGGAACACCCTGTTCGAATCTTGGACGAAAAGGAAAGGGTCACCTAGAATAAGGTGATTCGATGGTGCAAGGTACAATGGAGCCATCACACCGAAGCTGAAGCCACATGGGAGTGTGTCACACCCGGTTTTTCCGAAGAACAACCAAGTGAATATCACATGTATGCCAGGATCATTTTCTCATACATGTGATGACAAATAGTGAAGCATCATTTATTACAAGCCAGGTGTCAAATATAAATAAGTCTTACATCGCAAATGTCTCAATGGACACTAATGCTTCATCACAAGTAATTAAACTAGCAGCGGAATATTATTCTTTAGGGCTCCATCACAGGCGTTGCCCGGGGGTCTTCATGAACCTAAAATCCTTCCTCGGGTCCAAAATCTTGGTCATTATACACCACCTCATTATCTTGACCTGAGCAGCAATATAAACCAACAAATATGCAAGGTTGAGTACCAATGGTACTCAGCAAGTGTGGGAAAATTATATCATGCATGGCTAGAACAAGGAGAGGTTGAACTCATGGTTAAAGCACTACGCAATTAATACCTATCACCTTAGATTATTAAGCACCTTCATTACTACACAGGTGAAATGGTCCCAATCTCCCATCCCATCATCATAATCCAATAACCATAACCATCATTTCCAATGTTAAGCTCCTCGCTTAACTTCCAAAACCATCAATCCTCTAATCATGAATAAGTCCAGGCCGCTCTTAACCGTGAGCACGGCTGTCAAGACAGTTTTGACTCTGCAGAGTTTGTACCACTGTACCCACATGTAGTGATTTCATCCCCCGTTGCCGGGTGGACTAAAAGAACCTCCATTATGCCAGTGGCTACGATCCACATTCACACTTCCCAGGTGTGCAGCCAGGAGATCACTACGAAGCCTTTACAAAGGGATTCCCGACGAGCGTGGGCCCACTGAGGTTTCACCCCTAACAGCATACAAGAGGCTCCAACCCCGCTGCAGTGGCCCCCTCTTGAGCCTTGCGGTTCATATGGTAGTCCAGCTGACACCTATTCCCCGCACCATCCAACACACCCATACTACGCCAGGGATACACCTAATTAATTGGCCAAGCTGCCCCATCTCAGCATGTGGTTGGCACTGTAAAGCCGGGTTACATGCTCCATGGACCGGTCCTTAGGATCCAGGCAAGTACTAAACACAAACCCAAGTCTCATGCACCCAGCACACAACCAAAACATCCAACTTGCCTTGATCCCTACCTCTACATAACTCACAATGTCTCATTCAAGAGTATGGTAATATAAACTGATGATCTCATGTCCCAAATATCCCATTCTAAGCATGGCTAAGCATATGCATGGAAATAAATGACATGACAAAATAAATCCCAACCCAAGCTACAAGGAAACAAGGTAATGCAATTCTAGGGAAACTTTCCTAGCATGGGTTTCATATTTCATTTGACAATGCAAATAATTCTATCTACACATCCTAGCATAGGATCAAAGTGGTCAAGGACACTTGCCTCCTTCTTGCTGCTCTTGAAATGGGTAGTCCTGATCTTGGAAAGGAATAACTTGCTCTTGAGCAGGTTCTACATCACACCATCACACATAGCAAAAGAAAAACAACAATCCATAAGACATAGTTCACACTTCCACTTCATACAAACCACACATTCATATTTATGAAATTCATTCACCATTATATGTGTTGTGGTTACTCTGTGTGTGTTGATCTGTGGCTTGCATACACTTTTATTTATATGTATATGATTCCTACTTTGGTGTTCATATTTATACTTACATACTATATATATATATATGTGTGTGTTTCAGTTTTAAATAAATTCCTTATATTAAACTACTACACCTTTTCACTACCAAGTATGTATGAAAAGTATTTTTCTTCTCCATATGTGCCTTCAGAATTTCTACCAACCCTAAACTGAACTCTTTGGATTTTAAAAACTCCATTTATCATTTACTAGTTGCTATATTTTCAGATTTATATTCCTATGCATAATTGTGTATTTTATTATGAAATTAGTAATACACATCATCTAAACAGTTTAGGTTCTGGTCCTAAATAATTTAATAACATATTTTGACCTTGGCTTCTGATGTATACTATTTCATAATTATTTTCCCTATTTTTCTATAGCTATTCTTTGCTTAAAAATGTGTCCCTATACTATTAAATGTGAATAATAAATGAAACAGATTCATTTCAGCCCAAAATATAGTTTTATCTCACTCCAAAGTTTTCTAAGTACTGAGAAAGTTTTTAATTAATTTTGACAATTATGTTTGTCCCACTTTTTAATTTTTAAACACTAGTTACATATTCAATTTTCTAAATTAATTACTAAACAGGGTTAAAATAATGAACTCTCCCCATTACAGGGTCTATAATATTATTTTCATAATTTCCAGGGGTCTAGCTACACTTATCAGAGGTGTTTTTCCTAATTTTTATTAAGTCCAGGGGCTAAAACTGATTTTTAAATGAATTTACATGATTTTCGGGAGTTCCAGGGGCTAGATCTGAAGTTTCCGGGGCTAGCTCTCAATTCCAGAGAATCCCAGGGGGTAGCACGTAAGAATTCCAGTCTTTATAACGCGGGGCTGACGTGGACCGTCCGATTTTAAACCGACGGCTGAGATTATAACATCAAACCGGTACGCGGGGTTTTAAAGTCTACCGTGCGATTTAAAATAAACGGCGCACAAGCGGCCACGTGTAATCGAGCGCGGGCGGCGCTGCCGGCGGCGCACGGCGGCGGGAAGCGGCGATCTCGCCGGAAAGTTTCGGATCCGCGAGAATTCTGCCTAGAACTGTGATCTTATGGCATAGATCGGTAGAGGGGAGGTCAGGGATCTCACCTCGGGGGTTTTCTCGAGCTCGGGGGTCCTGGAAAGTGATCGGCAGCGAGGTCCGAGGCAAAACCACGGCGAAGCTCGTCGGCACTGGATTTACACCGTAAGTCTCCGAGTTTTCTGCACCTGCAAAGCTCCCCGGAGGCGGTGGATCAAGACCAGCGAGTTAGATCAGAGTTTCCGAGCTTAGATCGGCCAGAATTCACCGGCGAAGTCTCGGTGCTCACCGGAGTAAAAATCGGCGATCACGTGGGAAAAACCGATCGGGGCTGGGGTTTTTATAGCCGGGGGAGGGCGGTGAGTTGGTTGTGATCGAGTTTGAGTCTTCCGGGATCAGAATTCGGGCTGAGGGACGCGGTTTTCAGTCGGTTACGATCGCGCGCGCTCGGGGGGAAAAGTCCGGGCCGCAGACGCTCGGGGTTAGGGATGACAGGCGGGTCCCACCCGTCTGTGAGAGGCAGCGCGGCGCGCGCGGGGGCGGGCTGGCGCGGGGAAATTGGGCCGGCTGGCGGGTTTCGGCCCACTGGCCGGTTTTTTTCCCGTTTCTCTTTTTCTTTTTCCATTTCTTTTCTGTTTTGAGTATAATTTGAATTCCAGTTTGAATTTGAATTTTTGCAAAACATGCAACACGTCCAAAAATTTTTAAATTCCCTTCTGAACATGGTTTAGAGTTTTGAATCAAAAATTTGGGGTGTTACAGCTCTACCCCCCTTAAAAGAAATCTCGTCCTCGAGATTGGTGTTTCTAAGAAAACAATTCCGGAAATTGTGCCTTGAGCTCATCTTCCCGTTCCCAGGTAGCTTCCTCTTCTGAGTGATGCTTCCACTGCACCTTGCACATCCGGATTCTCTTGTTTCTGGTGAGGCGTTCCATCGTCTCCAAAATCTTGTAGGGTTGCTCGGCATAAGACAAATCCTCAACTACATCCACTTCATTCATGGGTAACACCTCCTCAGGCGTCCTCAGGCATTTCTTGAGTTGTGACACATGGAATACATCGTGTACATCCGATAGATGAACCGGTAACTCTAGTTGGTACGCCACTTCGCCTTTTCTTTCCAAAACTTGAAAGGGTCCGATGTATCGAGGTGACAACTTCCCTTTCACCTTGAACCGACGAAGTCCTCTGATAGGGGACACCTTGAGATAAACATAGTCTCCCACGTTGAAAATGAGTTCTCTTCTTCGTACATCAGCATAACTCTTCTGGCGTGTTTGTGCTATCCTCAAGTTGTTGCGAATCTCCCTCACCTTTGCCTCGGCTTCTTGTAGCACTTCTGGACCAAACACTTTACTTTCTCCTGTTTGGTTCCAAAATAGGGGAGTTCTGCACTTCCTTCCATACAAAGCTTCAAACGGTGACATCTTCATACTAGCTTGATAGCTGTTGTTATAGGAAAACTCCACATACGGTAAGTTCTTGTCCCAACTCCTATTGTTTTTGAGTGCACATGCCCTTAACATATCTTCAAGGATCTGATTGGTTCTCTCCGTCTGCCCGTCAGTTTGGAGATGATAGGCAGAGCTGAAGTTCAGATGGGTTCCCATGGTTTCCTGTAACTTTTGCCAAAACCTCGAGGTTAACTGTGTCCCTCGGTCCGACACTATCTTCTTTGGCACTCCATGGTAACACACAATCTTTGACATGTACAATTCTGCCAATTTGGATCCGCTGTAGCTTTCTTTCACAGGGATGAAATGAGCTACCTTGGTTAGCCTATCAATAATGACCCATATTGAATCATACCCGGATTGGGTCCTAGGCAATCCCACGACAAAATCCATGCTGATTTCTTCCCACTTCCATTCAGGCACTTTGAGTGGTTGCAGCAATCCCGCGGGTCGTTGATGTTCTGCTTTCACCAACTGACATGTGTCACATAGGGCAACATGTTCCACGACATCTCGCTTCATGCCATACCACCAATACCTGCTCTTGAGGTCCTGGTACATCTTTGTACTCCCAGGATGAATGGAGTAGTCAGAATCGTGAGCCTCCTTCAAAATTTATTCACGGATCTCCTTTACTTCTGGCACACAGATCCTTTTCCCGTGCCACACCGTTCCCTGTTCATCCTCTCTAAAACCAGGAGCTTTATTTTCCTTAATGAGCTGTCTGATCTCTTGTATCTTCTCATCATTCTTTTGGCCCTCGCGTATGTCTTGCTCGAGTGTGGAGTCCACTTCCATGGCGATGGCTTCACCACTATTTACTAGACATAGATTGAGTCTTATAACCTCGTCCTTCAATTCTGCGGGCATGTCCATCAAACTCAACTTATTGACCTGCACTTTCCGACTCAAAGCATCGGCCACGACGTTTGCTTTCCCGGGATGATAGTTGATGCCCACATCAAAGTCATTGATTAGCTCTAACCATCTCCTTTGTCGGAGGTTGAGATCTGGCTGTGTGAATATGTACTTCAAACTCTTATGATCCGTATATATCTCTGTCCTCTTCCCCATCAAATAGTGCCGCCAAATTTTCAACGCGTGTACCACTGCAGCTAGTTCTAGGTCATGTGTAGGATAGTTCTTCTCGTGCTTCCGAAGCTGCCGGGATGCATAAGCCACGATATGTCCTTCTTGAATGAGAACACATCCCAACCCATTTCCAGAGGCATCGCAGTACACTGTGAAATTCTTCTGTATATCTGGCATAACCAACACTGGGGCTGTTGTCAATCTCTTCTTTAACTCCTGAAAGCTCGTATCGCACTGTGGCGTCCAGGTGAATGTGATTCTCTTTTCCAACAGTTTGGTGAGAGGTCTCGAGATCTTGGAGAATCCCTCAATAAACCGTCGATAGTACCCAGCCAATCCCAAAAAGCTTCGAACTTCCCCGACATTTTCAGGGGTTTTCCACTTCTGGATATCTTCGATTTTGGCGGGATCTACGGAGATTCCTCCCTCCGAGATTATATGCCCTAAAAAGGGAACTCTCTTCAGCCAAAACTCACACTTGCTCAACTTGGCATATAGTTGGTGTTCTCTCAGCCTCTGTAACACCAACCTTAGATGTTTCTCATGTTCTTCTTCATCTTTGGAGAAGACGAGAATATCATCTATGAAAACCACCACAAATTTATCCAGATATTCCATGAATACCTTGTTCATGAGGTACATGAAATATGCCGGGGCATTGGTTAGCCCGAAAGGCATGACAGTGTATTCATACAGTCCGTACCGAGATACGAAAGCTGTCTTGGGAATATCAGATTGCCTTATCTTGAGTTGGTGGTATCCTGACCTGAGATCAATTTTCGAGAACACACAAGCTCCCCTCAACTGATCAAACAAGTCTTCAATGCGGGGTAATGGTTACTTGTTCTTGATGGTTACCTCATTTAAGGCACGGTAATCCATGCATAACCTTTGGGTTCCATCTTTCTTAGGCACAAATATCACCGGAGCTCCCCATGGTGAGGAACTAGGGCGAATATACCCCTTCTCCGTCAATTCTCTCAAATGATCCTTGAGCTCTTGTAGCTTCTTGGAGTCCATTCGATAAGGTCTCTTGTATATCGGGGCTGTTCCCGATACTAGCTCAATTGCGAATTCCACGTCACGGTCGGGAGGCATACCTGGCAATTCCTCCGGAAAAACATCTGGATATTCCCTGATAGTCCTGGTTTCCTCAACTTTCACCTCCACTTGATTTAATTTAATGTCCCTCCTAGGCTCGTGTATCGTTATGAACTTTACTCTTGTGCCATTGGGGTGAGTTAGTTCCACCGTTCTGGTCGAACAATGGATGATTCCTTTATGTTTGGTCAACCAATCCATACCCAAAATAATATCTATCCCTTGTGAATCTATCACTATGAGGTTAGCAGTAAATACTACCCCATTAATGTCTAGGTTCACTTTGGGACACACTTGTCTTGTCCTTATTTCTCCACCTGGAGAATTTATGGCTAGCATATGGTTCATTTGTGTAGTTGCTAGGTCATACTTCTTAACAAACCCTTGAGCAATGAACGAGTGGGTAGCACCAGAATCAAACAGCAGAGTTGCAAGGTGTAAATTGGCAGGAAACTTACCAACTACCACGTCGGGTGCCTCTTGTGCTTCCTCCATAGTGACATGGTTCACCCGTCCTCTCAATACATTCTGCTGTTGTGGCGGCGCAGGCTTCTTCTTTGGGCACTTATGGGCGTAGTGCCCCACTTCACCACAGCTGAAACATTGCACCCCAATCTTAGATGCTTGGCCTTTGTTGTCTTGGGGTTGGTTTGGGGGTCCTTGCACTGCTGGTCGAGGTGGATATGCGGGGCGAGGCTGCTGCACAACCTGACGTGGCGGCTGTGCTGGTGCCGCGGGTGGCCTGTAGTTTGGGTTGTACTCTCTTGGTGCTGAATAGGGTACCGCAGCACGGCTTGTCTGCCCCATAGGTTGCTGCATCATACGTGGGCGGGTGTTGCTTCCTGAGGCCTGATGTGACCACCCCGCCTTCCTCTTATTCTCATTTTCCAGGGCCTTTAGCTTCCTTTCCACCACAAATGCGCTGTCCACCATCTTTTGAAAGCTTTCATACTCATTGGAGGACATTGCACACTGCATTTCTGCGGTAAGCCCTTCCACGAAACAATCTTGTTTCTGCTCATCAGTCTCTATGTCTCGTGGAGCATAACGGGATAGTTGAGTAAATTTAGTGAGGTATTCCCTCACCGTCATGTTTCCCTGCTGCAGTCCCAAAAACTCCTTCCTCTTGTTTTTGAGTTCACCTCTTGGGATGTAGTGGTTGCGGAAGCTACGCTTGAACTCTTCCCAAGTGATGTTCTCAGGGTCATGATGGGCGGCCACGTAGGCGGTCCACCAATCAGCAGCAGGTCCATGCAATTGATGAGAGGCAAACATCACCCTCTCATACCCTTGGCATTGTATTATCCTCATCTTACTTTCAATGGTCTTCAGCCAATCATCTGCCTCCAGAGGTTCAGCAGCACTTGCAAACTTTGGAGGTTGAGTTCCTAGAAACTCACTCAACCTTGGTTGGCGTGGTGCAGCTTGTGGAGGTGGAACTTGATGCAAGTTGGCCACCACTTGAGTCAAGTTCTAGATGAGCTGATTTTGATTCTCCAGCATTTGGTGGAGAGGATCAACTTCTTCACGGCGGCCACCCCTTTCCTGGCCTCCAGAAAGATGAGGGTTGCAGGCCTCATCATTGTTGTTGGCGGGGTTGGCAGCACGTCCTTTTCCTCTTCCGGCCATCTGGCAGAATCAACAAATGTTAATTTGATATCATTTAGTATCATCTTACTACTTTCATTTGTTGGCGCTTTGAGGTGTTGAGGCTTTGTTAAAATTTTACGTGAGTTCATATCTCACACCAAATAAATGCACTATTATTTCCTGTGGGTTCACACACCAAAGCAAAACAATCTGAAGACGAGACTGTGGACAATTGCTCATGGCTTCCACAACTCACGTCACACACCAAGCATTATCACACCATCAACTACGTAACAACTCGACTACTCGACCTCTTGCTAGCTAGGGGAAAGACTCTACACTACTCGTCCTCTTGAGCTGGCTCCTCGGGATCTTCCTCCTCATTTCGGCTACCTTCTGACTCTGCTTTGGGTGGGGAGGCTGCTGGTGGAGAAGTGCGACGACGCCTGATTGCTCGGCGATCCGGGGAGTCAGGAGTCCATGGATCACTCACGGTGACACACAGTTCATTCCCATCTCCTCTTTCTCTCGCCTTTAAACAAGCTCGCAGCAACGCCTCCGTTTCCTTCAGGGTGTCTCGGACATCCTGAAGCTCTTGTTGACACTCCTGCAGTCGAGTGCTGAGCATAGCAGCATCCTCCAAGCACAAGTCCATGTGCTCATGGGAAGTCCCTTGCTGCACCGGTGGGTACTTGTACTCCGTGGTACCACTCTCACGTTGGAGGACATACATGTACTCAGTTTTGTCCAAGTGGCGACGATAGATGTGACTCTGGCAGGTGATGGCCTCCCAGGTGACATCTTTCTCCGCGTCAACTTGTGTTGCTCGACAAGCTGGAGAGTGGTGAATCTTAAGCAGCTGATTCTCGTGTATAATCCTCATCTCCGAACTCCATTCTTCCCTCTTCTTACGGATGGTCCTGGTGGAGTTATAGTGGATGATTAGCTTGCCCGTATTGCCGACGGCTTCGAGCATACGTCGAAGACGGCGTAACAAATCTCCTACTGCCCATCCGTAGGAAAGGTACGTCACTGGACGACTCTCCTCTCTTTCGGCAAAGGCCACTACGGGAACTCTCCCTCCTGTGGACTTACGAGCAGTGCGAATCATGCGAACCATCTAAAACAAAAAGAATTTAAAAATTAGGTTAGATAAACTTTTTAAACAAAAATCCCATTTTGAAAGAAAATTTGGGGTAAGATGAAGAAAATGACTCATTTAATAACACTTTTCCACCCACACCTTGGAAAATAGTTTTTAAGAAAATAGGGCCCTTAAATACGTCCATTTCTACCTAGGTCCACGTTCCTACGGGCAACCTTGGCTCTGATACCACCTATGTCACACCCGGTTTTTCCGAAGAACAACCAAGTGAATATCACATGTATGCCAGGAACATTTTCTCATACATGTGATGACAAATAGTGAAGCATCATTTATTACAAGCCAGGTGTCGAATATAAATAAGTCTTACATCGCAAATGTCTCAATGGACACTAATGCTTCATCACAAGTAATTAAACTAGCAGCGGAATATTATTCTTTAGGGCTCCATCACAGGCGTTGCCGGGGGGTCTTCATGAACCTAAAATCCTTCCTCGGGTCCAAAATCTTGGTCATTATACACCACCTCATTATCTTGACCTGAGCAGCAATATAAACCAACAAATATGCAAGGTTGAGTACCAATGGTACTCAGCAAGTGTGGGAAAATTATATCATGCATGGCTAGAACAAGGAGAGGTTGAACTCATGGTTAAAGCACTACACAATTAATACCTATCACCTTAGCTTATTAAGCACCTTCATTACTACACAGGTGAAATGGTCCCAATCTCCCATCCCATCATCATAATCCAATAACCATAACCATCATTTCCAATGTTAAGCTCCCCGCTTAACTTCCAAAACCATCAATCCTCTAATCATGAATAAGTCCAGGCCGCTCTTAACCGTGAGCACGGCTGTCAAGACAGTTTTGACTCTGCAGAGTTTGTACCACTGTACCCACATGTAGTGATTTCATCCCCCGTTGCCGGGTGGACTAAAAGAACCTCCATTATGCCAGTGGCTACGATCCACATTCACACTTCCCAGGTGTGCAGCCAGGAGATCACTACGAAGCCTTTACAAAGGGATTCCCGACGAGCGTGGGCCCACTGAGGTTTCAACCCTAACAGCATACAAGAGGCTCCAACCCCGCTGCAGTGGCCCCCTCTTGAGCCTTGCGGTTCATATGGTAGTCCAGCTGACACCTATTCCCTGCACCATCCAACACACCCATACTACGCCGGGGATACACCTAATTAATTGGCCAAGCTGCCCCATCTCAGCATGTGGTTGGCACTGTAAAGCCGGGTTACATGCTCCATGAACCGGTCCTTAGGATCCAGGCAAGTACTAAACACAAACCCAAGTCTCGTGCACCCAGCACACAACCAAAACATCCAGCTTGCCTTGATCCCTACCTCTACATAACTCACAATGTCTCATTCAAGAGTATGGTAATATAAACTGATGATCTCATGTCCCAAATATCCCATTCTAAGCATGGCTAAGCATATGCATGGAAATAAATGACATGACAAAATAAATCCCAACCCAAGCTACAAGGAAACAAGGTAATGCAATTCTAGGGAAACTTTCCTAGCATGGGTTTCATATTTCATTTGACAATGCAAATAATTCTATCTACACATCCTAGCATAGGATCAAAGTGGTCAAGGACACTTGCCTCCTTCTTGCTGCTCTTGAAATGGGTAGTCCTGATCTTGGAAAGGAATAACTTGCTCTTGAGCAGGTTCTACATCACACCATCACACATAGCAAAAGAAAAACAACAATCCATAATACATAGTTCACACTTCCACTTCATACAAACCACACATTCATATTTATGAAATTCATTCACCATTATATGTGTTGTGGTTACTCTGTGTGTGTTGATCTGTGGCTTGCATACACTTTTATTTATATGTATATGATTCCTACTTTGGTGTTCATATTTATACTTACATACTATATATATATATATATATGTGTGTGTGTTTCAGTTTTAAATAAATTCCTTATATTAAACTACTACACCGTTTCACTACCAAGTATGTATGAAAAGTATTTTTCTTCTCCATATGTGCCTTCAGAATTTCTACCAACCCTAAACTGAACTCTTTGGATTTTAAAAACTCCATTTATTATTTACTAGTTGCTATATTTTCAGATTTATATTCCTATGCATAATTGTGTATTTTATTATGAAATTAGTAATACACATCATCTAAACAGTTTAGGTTCTGGTCCTAAATAATTTAATAACATATTTTGACCTTGGCTTCTGATGTATACTATTTCATAATTATTTTCCCTATTTTTCTATAGCTATTCTTTACTTAAAAATGTGTCCCTATACTATTAAATGTGAATAATAAATGAAACAGATTCATTTCAGCCCAAAATATAGTTTTATCTCACTCCAAAGTTTTCTAAGTACTGAGAAAGTTTTTAATTAATTTTGACAATTATGTTTGTCCCACTTTTTAATTTTTAAACACTAGTTACATATTCAATTTTCTAAATTAATTACTAAACAGGGTTAAAATAATGAACTCTCACCATTACAGGGTCTATAATATTATTTTCATAATTTCCAGGGGTCTAGCTACACTTATCAGAGGTGTTTTTCCTAATTTTTATTAAGTCCAGGGGCTAAAACTGATTTTTAAATGAATTTACATGATTTTCGGGAGTTCCAGGGGCTAGATCTGAAGTTTCCGAGGCTAGCTCTCAATTCCAGAGAACCCCAGGGGGTAGCACGTAAGAATTCCAGTCTTTATAACGCGGGGCTGACGTGGACCGTCCGATTTTAAACCGACGGCTGAGATTATAACATCAAACCGGTACGCGGGGTTTTAAAGTCTACCGTGCGATTTAAAATAAACGGCGCACAAGCGGCCACGTCGCTCTGATCGAGCGCGGGCGGCGCTGCCGGCGGCGCACGGCGGCGGGAAGCGGCGATCTCGCCGGAAAGTTTCGGATCCGCGAGAATTTTGCCTAGAACTGTGATCTTATGGCATAGATCGGTAGAGGGGAGGTCAGGAATCTCACCTCGGGGGTTTTCTCGAGCTCGGGGGTCCTGGAAAGTGATCGGCGGCGAGGTCCGAGGCAAAACCACGGCGAAGCTCGTCGGCGCTGGATTTACACCGTAAGTCTCCGAGTTTTCTGCACCTGCAAAGCTCCCCGGAGGCGGTGGATCAAGACCAGCGAGTTAGATCAGAGTTTCCGAGCTTAGATCGGCCAGAATTCACCGGCGAAGTCTCGGTGCTCACCGTAGTAAAAATCGGCGATCACGTGGGAAAAACCGATCGGGGCTGGGGTTTTTATAGCCGGGGGAGGGCGGTGAGTTGGTTGTGATCGAGTTTGAGTCTTCCGGGATCAGAATTCGGGCTGAGGGACGCGGTTTTCAGTCGGTTACGATCGCGCGCGCTCGGGGGGAAAAGTCCGGGCCGCAGACGCTCGGGGTTAGGGATGACAGGCGGGTCCCACCCGTCTGTGAGAGGCAGCGCGGCGCGCGCGGGGGTGGGCTGGCGCGGGGAAATTGGGGCGGCTGGCGGGTTTCGGCCCACTGGCCGGTTTTTTTCCCGTTTCTCTTTTTCTTTTTCCATTTCTTTTCTGTTTTGAGTATAATTTGAATTCCAGTTTGAATTTGAATTTTTGCAAAACATGCAACACGTCCAAAAAATTTTAAATTCCCTTCTGAACATGGTTTAGAGTTTTGAATCAAAAATTTGGGGTGTTACAGAGCGTGAAGAGGATATCAAGGCAGAATTTCCCCATCTATTTTCTACTAACGAATCTCGAGGGCGAGATTCAATTTAAGGGGGGTAGATTTGTAACACCCCCATCTCGGGTGTCAGCATATGTTCATGTTTTATGAAGAAGAAAACATTTTAAGAAAAGAAGGAACAGAGACAAATATCAAAAGGATAGCCAATAAAGCTCTCACAGAGCACCGAAGGCAACATCCGCAGCCAGCAGGCCACGTGGCGTGTTCGGAGCTCATCCCCGAAAAGTTTGGAGAGGTCCGCCGCTAAACTGGCTACGTGGCAGGCTCGGGGGTCACCTCCGCAATTGGAAAGAGGTCCGACCCTGTGGGACACGTGTTGCCCACGGAGCTAGCCTCTGCGGAAGAAGCAAAGGCATTTTTCGTAGGACACATGTCACCTTTGGAGCTAGTCCTCGCGGAAGTCAGAGGACCAGTCGCACGGGATACGTGTCGATCTCGGAACCCATCTCCGAGAGGTTCAAATCTATCGGACACGTGTCACCACCGGAGCTTATCTTCGGGAGGTCTGTTCGCTACTAGACACGTGTCAACCTCGGGGCATGTCTGTAACACCCCAAATTTTGATTCAAAACCCAAAACCATGTTCAGAGGGGAATTTAAAAATTTTTGGACGTGTTGCATGTTTTGCAAAAATTCAAATTCAAACTGGAATTCAAATTATACTCAAAACAGAAAAGAAATGGAAAAAGAAAAAGGAAAACGGGAAAAAAACTGGCCAGTGGGCCGAAACCCACCAGCCGGCCCAGCTACTCCCGCGCCAGCCCGCCCCCGCGCGCGCCGCGCTGCCTCTCACCGACGGGTGGGACCCACCTGTCATCCCCAACCTCGCTCGCGCCGACCCCGGATTTCCCCCCCCCCCCCCCGAGCGCGCGCGATCTTAACCGATCGGGAAACCTGTCTCGCCGCCCGAATTCTGGTCCCAGCGGACTCCAACTCGATCACAACAGACCCACCGCCCTCCCCCGGCTATAAAAACCCGCGATCCGATCAGTTTTTCCCACGCGATCGCCGATTTTCACTCCGGTGAGCACCGAGACTTCGCCGGTGAGTTCTGGCCGATCTAAGCTCGGAAGCTCTGATCTAACTCGCTGGTCTTGATCCACCGCCTTCGGGAAACTTTGCAGGTGCAGAAAACCCGAAGACTTACGGTGTAAACCCAGCACCGACGAGCTTCGCCGTGGTTTTGCCTCGGACCTCGCCGCCGATCACTTTCCAGGACCCCCGAGCTCGAGAAAACCCCCGAGGTGAGATCCCTGACCTCCCCTCTACCGATCTAGGCCATAAGATCACAGTTCTAGGCAGAATTCTCGAAGATCCGAAACTTTCCGGCGAGATCGCCGCTTCCCGCCGCCGTGCGCCGCCGGCAGCGCCGCCCGCGCTCGATCAGAGCGACGTGGCCGCTTGTGCGCCGTTTATTTTAAATCGCACGGTAGACTTTAAAACCCCGCGTACCGGTTCGATGTTATAATCTCAGCCGTCGGTTTAAAATCGGACGGTCCACGTCAGCCCCGCATTATAAAGACTGGAATTCTTACGTGCTACCCCCTGGGGTTCTCTGGAATTGAGAGCTAGCCCCAGAAACTTCAGATCTAGCCCCTGGAACTCCAGAAAATCATGTAAATTCATTTAAAAATCAGTTTTAGCCCCTGGACTTAATAGAAATTAGGAAAAACACCTCTGATAAGTGTAGCTAGACCCCTGGAAATTATGAAAATAATATTATAGACCCTGTAATGGGGTGAGTTCATTATTTTAACCCTGTTTAGTATTTAATTTAGAAAATTGAATATGTAACTAGTGTTTAAAAATTAAAAAGGGGGGACAAACATAATTGTCAAAATTAATTAAAAACTTTCTCAGTACTTAGAAAACTTTGGAGTGAGATAAAAGTATATTTTTGGGCTGAAATAAATCTGTTTCATCTATTATTCACATTTATTAGTATAGGGACACATTTTTAAGTAAAGAATAGTTATAGAAAAATAGGGAAAATAATTATGAAATGGTCTACATCAGAAGCCAAGGTCAAGATAGTGAGGTGGTGTATAATGACCAAGATTTTGGACCCGAGGAAGGCTTTTAGGTTCATGAAGACCCCCGGGCAACGCCTGTGATGGAGCCCTAAAGAATAATATTCCGCTGCTAGTTTATTTACTTGTGATGAAGCATTAGTGTCCATTGAGACATTTGCGATGTAAGACTTATTTATATTCGACACCTGGCTTGTAATAAATGATGCTTCACTATTTGTCATCACATGTATGAGAAAATGATCCTGGCATACATGTGATATTCACTTGGTTGTTTCTTCGGAAAAACCGGGTGTGACAGAGGTGGTATCAGAGCCATGGTTGCCCGTAGGAACGTGGACCTAGGTAGAAATGGACGTAGTTAAGGGCCGTATTTTCTTAAAAACTATTTTCCAAGGTGTGGGTGGAAAAGTGTTATTAAAGGAGTCATTTTCTTCATCTTACCCCAACTTTCATTCAAAATAGGATTTTTATTTGAGAATTTATCTAACCTAATTTTAAATTCTTTTTGTTTTTAGATGGTTCGCATGATTCGCACCGCTCGTAAGTCCACAGGAGGGAGAGTTCCCGTAGTTGCCCTTGCCGAAAGAGAGGAGAGTCGCCCCGTGACGTACCTTTCCTACGGATTGGCAGTAGGAGACTTGTTGCGCCGTCTTCGACATATGCTCGAAGCCGCCGGCAATACGGGCAAGCTAATCATCCACTACAACTTCACCGGAACCATCCGTGAGAAGAGGGAAGAATGGAGTTCGGAGATGAGGATTATACACGAGAATCAGCTGCTGAAGATCCACCATTCTCCAGCTTGTCGAGCAACACAAGTTGACGCAGAGAGAGATGTCACCTGGGAGGCCATCACCTGCCAGAGTCACATCTATCGTCGCCACTTGGACAAAACTGAGTACATGTATGTCCTCCAACGTGAGAGTGGTACCACGGAATACAGGTACCCACCGGTGCAGCAAGGGACTTCCCATGAGCACATGGACTTGTGCTTGGAGGATGCTGCTATGCTCAGCACTCGACTGCAGGAGTGTCAACAAGAGCTTCAGGATGTCCGAGACACCCTGAAGGAAACAGAGGCGTTGCTGAGAGCTTGCTTAAAGGCGAGAGAAAGAGGAGATGGGAATGAACTGTGTGTCACTGTGAGTGATCCATGGACTCCTGACTCCCCGGATCGCCGAGCAATCAGGCGTCGTCGCACTTCTCCACCAGCAGCCTCCCCACCCAAAGCAGAGTCAGAAGGTAGCCGAAATGAGGAGGAAGATCCTGAGGAGCCAGCTCAAGAGGACGAGTAGTGTAGAGTCTTTCCCCTAGCTAGCAAGAGGTCGAGTAGTCGAGTCGTGACATAGTTAATGGTGTGATAATGGTTGGTGTGTGACGTGAGTTGTGGAAGCCATGAGCAATTGTCCACAGCCTCGTCTTCAGATTGTTTTGCTTTGGTGTGTGAACCCACAAGAAATAATAGTGCATTTATTTGGTGTGATATATAAACCCTCGTAAAATTTTAACAAAGCCTCAACACCTTAAAGTACCAACAAATGAAAGTAGTAAGATGATACTAAACGGTATCAAAATTAACATTTGTTGATTCTGCCAGATGGCCGGAAGAGGAAAAGGACGTGCTGCCAACCCCGCCAACAACAATGATGAGGCATGCAACCCTCATCTTTCTGGAGGCCAGGAAAGGGGTGGTCGCCGTGAAGAAGTTGACCCTCTCCACCAAATGCTGGAGAATCAAAATCAGCTTATCCAGAACTTGACTCAAGTGGTGGCCAACTTGCATCAAGTTCCACCTCCACAAGCGGCACCACGCCAACCACGGTTGAGTGAGTTTCTAGGAACTCAACCTCCAAAGTTTGCAAGTGCTGCTGAACCTCTGGAGGCAGATGATTGGCTGAAGACTATTGAAAGCAAGATGAGGATCATACAATGCCAAGGGTATGAGAGGGTGCTGTTTGCCTCTCATCAATTGCAGGGACCTGCTGCTGATTGGTGGACCGCCTACGTGGCCGCCCATCATGACCCTGAGAACATCACTTGGGAAGAGTTCAAGCGTAGCTTCCGCAACCACTATATCCCAAGAGGTGAGCTCAAAAACAAGAGGAAAGAGTTTTTGGGACTGCAGCAGGGAAACATGACGGTGAGGGAATACCTCACTAAATTTACTCAACTATCCCGTTATGCTCCACGAGACATAGAGACTGATGAGCAGAAACAAGATTGTTTCGTGGAAGGACTTACCGCAGAGATGCAGTGTGCAATGTCCTCCAATGAGTATGAAAGCTTCCAAAAGATGGTGGACAGAGCATTTGTGGTAGAAAGGAAGCTAAAGGCCCTGGAAAATGAGAATAAGAGGAAGGCCGGGTGGTCACATCAAGCCTCAGGGAGCAACACCCGCCCACGTATGATGCAGCAACCTACGGGGCAGACGAGCCGTGCTGCGGTACCCTATTCAGCACCAAGAGGGTACAACCCAAACTACAGGCCACCCGCAGCACCAGCACAGCCGCCACGTCAGTTTGTGCAGCAGCCTCGCCCCGCATATCCACCTCGACCAGCAGTGCAAGGACCCCCAAACCAACCCCAAGACAACAAGGGCCAAGCATCTAAGATTGGGGTGCAATGTTTCAGCTGTGGTGAAGTGGGGCACTACGCCCATAAATGCCCAAAGAAGAAGCATGCGCCGCCACAACAGCAGAATGTAGTGAGAGGACGGGTGAACCACGTCACTATGGAGGAAGCACAAGAGGCACCCGACGTGGTAGTTGGTAAGTTTCCTGCCAATTTACATCTTGCAACTCTGCTGTTTGATTCTGGTGCTACCCACTCGTTCATTGCTCAAGGGTTTGTTAAGAAGTATGACCTAGCAACCACACAAATGAACCATATGCTAGCCGTAAACTCTCCAGGTGGAGAAATAAGGACAAGACAAGTGTGTCCCCAAGTGAGCCTAGACATTAATGGGGTAGTATTTACTGCTAACCTCATAGTGATAGATTCACAAGGGATAGATATTATTTTGGGTATGAATTGGTTGACCAAACATAAAGGAATCATCCATTGTTCGACCAGAACGGTGGAACTAACTCACCCCAATGGCACAAGAGTAAAGTTCATAACGATACACGAGCCTAGGAGGGACATTAAATTAAATCAAGTGGAGGCGAAAGTTGAGGAAATCAGGACTATCAGGGAATATCCAGATGTTTTTCCGGAGGAGTTGCCAGGTATGCCTCCCGACCGTGACGTGGAATTCGCAATTGAGCTAGTACCGGGAACAGCCCCGATATACAAGAGACCTTATCGAATGGACTCCAAGCAGCTAGAAGAGCTCAAGGATCATTTGAGAGAATTGACGGAGAAGGGGTATATTCGCCCTAGTTCCTCACCATGGGAAGCTCCGGTGATATTTGTGCCTAAGAAAGACGGAACCCAAAGGTTATGCGTGGATTACCGTGCCTTGAATGAGGTAACCATCAAAAACAAGTACCCATTGCCTCGCATTGAAGACTTGTTTGATCAGTTGAGGGGAGCTTGTGTGTTCTCGAAAATTGATCTCAGGTCGGGATACCACCAGCTCAAGATAAGGCAATCTGATATTCCCAAGACAGCTTTCGTATCTCGGTACGGACTGTATGAATACACTGTCATGCCTTTTGGGCTAACCAATGCCCCGGCATATTTCATGTGCCTCATGAACAAGGTATTCATGGAATATCTGGACAAATTTGTGGTGGTTTTCATAGATGATATTCTCGTCTTCTCCAAAAATGAAGAAGAACATGAGAAACATCTAAGGTTGGTGTTACAGAGGCTGAGAGAACACCAACTATATGCCAAGTTGAGCAAGTGTGAGTTTTGGCTGAAGAGAGTTCCCTTTTTAGGACATATAATCTCGGAGGGAGGAATCTCCGTAGATCCCGCCAAAATCGAAGATATCCAGAAGTGGAAAACCCCTGAAAATGTCGGGGAAGTTCGAAGCTTTTTGGGATTGGCTGGATACTATCGACGGTTTATTGAGGGATTCTCCAAGATCTCGAGACCTCTCACTAAACTGTTGGAAAAGGGAATCACATTCACCTGGACGCCACAGTGCGAGACGAGCTTTCAGGAGCTAAAGAAGAGATTGACAACAGCCCCAGTGTTGGTTATGCCAGATATGCAGAAGAATTTCACAGTGTACTGTGATGCCTCTGGAAATGGGTTGGGATGTGTTCTCATGCAAGAAGGACATGTCGTGGCTTATGCATCCTGGCAGCTTCGGAAGCACGAGAAGAACTATCCTACACATGACCTAGAACTAGCCGCAGTGGTACACGCGTTGAAAATTTGGCGGCACTATTTGATGGGGAAGAGGACAGAGATATATACGGATCATAAGAGTTTGAAGTACATATTCACACAATCAGATCTCAACCTCAGACAAAGAAGATGGTTAGAGCTAATCAATGACTTTGATGTGGGCATCAACTATCATCCTGGGAAAGCAAACGTCGTGGCCGATGCTTTGAGTCGGAAAGTGCAGGTCAATAAGTTGAGTTTGAAGGACATGCCTGCAGAATTGAAGGACGAGGTTATAAGACTCAATCTATGTCTAGTAAATAGTGGTGAAGCCATCACCATGGAAGTGGACTCCACACTCGAGCAAGACATACGCAAGGGCCAAAAGAATGATGAGAAGATACAAGAGATCAGACAGCTCATTAAGGAAAATAAAGCTCCTGGTTTTAGAGAGGATGAACAGGGAACGGTGTGGCACGGGAAAAGGATCTGTGTGCCAGAAGTAAAGGAGATCCGTGAATTAATTTTGAAGGAGGCTCACGATTCCGACTATTCCATTCATCCTGGGAGTACGAAGGTGTACCAGGATCTCAAGAGCAGGTATTGGTGGTATGGCATGAAGCGAGATGTCGCGGAACATGTTGCCCTATGTGACACATGTCAGTTGGTGAAAGCAGAACATCAACGACCCGCGGGATTATTGCAACCACTCAAAGTGCCTGAATGGAAATGGGAAGAAATCAGCATGGATTTCGTCGTGGGATTGCCTAGGACCCAATCAGGGTATGATTCAATATGGGTCATCATTGATAGGCTAACCAAGGTAGCTCATTTCATTCCTGTGAAAGAAAGCTACAGCGGATCCAAATTGGCAGAATTGTACATGTCAAGGATTGTGTGTTGCCATGGAGTGCCAAAGAAGATAGTGTCGGACCGAGGGACACAGTTCACCTCGAGGTTTTGGCAGAAGTTGCATGAAACCATGTGAACCCATCTGAACTTTAGTTCTGCCTATCATCCCCAAACTGACGGGCAGACGGAGAGAACCAATCAGATCCTTGAAGATATGTTAAGGGCATGTGCACTCAAAAGCAATAGGAGTTGGGACAAAAACCTACCGTATGCGGAGTTTTCCTATAACAACAGTTATCAAGCTAGTATGAAAATGTCACCGTTTGAAGCTTTGTATGGAAGGAAGTGCAGAACTCCCCTATTTTGGAACCAAACAGGAGAAAGTAAAGTGTTTGGTCCAGAAGTGCTACAAGAAGCCGAGGCGAAGGTGAGGGAGATTCACAACAACTTGAGGATAGCACAAACACGTCAGAAGAGTTATGCTGATGTACGAAGAAGAGAACTCGTTTTCAACGTGGGAGACTATGTTTATCTCAAGGTGTCCCCTATCAGAGGACTTCGTCGGTTCAAGGTGAAAGGGAAGTTGTCACCTCGATACATCGGACCCTTTCAGGTTTTGGAAAGGAAAGGCGAAGTGGCGTACCAACTAGAGTTACCGGTTCATCTATCAGACGTGCACGATGTATTCCATGTGTCACAACTCAAGAAATGTCTGAGGACGCCTGAAGAGGTGTTACCCATGAATGAAGTGGATGTAGCTGAAGATTTGTCTTATACCGAGCAACCATACAAGATTTTGGAGACAATGGAACGCCTCACCAGAAATAAAAGAATCCGGATGTGCAAGGTGCAGTGGAAGCATCACTCAGAAGAGGAAACCACCTGGGAACGGGAAGATGAACTTAAGGCACAATTTCCGGAATTGTTTTCTTAGAAACACCAATCTCGAGGACGAGATTTCTTTTAAGGGGGGTAGAGCTGTAACACCCCAAATTTTGATTCAAAACCCAAAACCATGTTCAGAGGGGAATTTAAAAATTTTTGGACGTGTTGCATGTTTTGCAAAAATTCAAATTCAAACTGGAATTCAAATTATACTCAAAACAGAAAAGAAATGGAAAAAGAAAAAGGAAAACGGGAAAAAAACTGGCCAGTGGGCCGAAACCCGCCAGCCGGCCCAGCTACTCCCGCGCCAGCCCGCCCCCGCGCGCGCCGTGCTGCCTCTCACCGACGGGTGGGACCCACCTGTCATCCCCAACCTCGCTCGCGCCGACCCCGGATTCCCCCCCCCCCCGAGCGCGCGCGATCTTAACCGATCGGGAAACCTGTCTCGCCGCCCGAATTCTGGTCCCAGCGGACTCCAACTCGATCACAACAGACCCACCGCCCTCCCCCGGCTATAAAAACCCCCGATCCGATCAGTTTTTCCCACGCGATCGCCGATTTTCACTCCGGTGAGCACCGAGACTTCGCCGGTGAATTCTGGCCGATCTAAGCTCGGAAACTCTGATCTAACTCGCTGGTCTTGATCCACCGCCTCCGGGGAACTTTGCAGGTGCAGAAAACCCGAAGACTTACGGTGTAAACCCAGCACCGACGAGCTTCGCCGTGGTTTTGCCTCGGACCTCGCCGCCGATCACTTTCCAGGACCCCCGAGCTCGAGAAAACCCCCGAGGTGAGATCACTGACCTCCCCTCTACCGATCTAGGCCATAAGATCACAGTTCTAGGCAGAATTCTCGAAGATCCGAAACTTTCCGGCGAGATCGCCGCTTCCCGCCGCCGTGCGCCGCCGGCAGCGCCGCCCGCGCTCGATCAGAGCGACGTGGCCGCTTGTGCGCCGTTTATTTTAAATCGCACGGTAGACTTTAAAACCCCGCGTACCGGTTCGATGTTATAATCTCAGCCGTCGGTTTAAAATCGGACGGTCCACGTCAGCCCCGCATTATAAAGACTGGAATTCTTACGTGCTACCCCCTGGGGTTCTCTGGAATTGAGAGCTAGCCCCGGAAACTTCAGATCTAGCCCCTGGAACTCCAGAAAATCATGTAAATTCATTTAAAAATCAGTTTTAGCCCCTGGACTTAATAGAAATTAGGAAAAACACCTCTGATAAGTGTAGCTAGACCCCTGGAAATTATGAAAATAATATTATAGACCCTGTAATGGGGTGAGTTCATTATTTTAACCCTGTTTAGTATTTAATTTAGAAAATTGAATATGTAACTAGTGTTTAAAAATTAAAAAGGGGGGGACAAACATAATTGTCAAAATTAATTAAAAACTTTCTCAGTACTTAGAAAACTTTGGAGTGAGATAAAAGTATATTTTTGGGCTGAAATAAATCTGTTTCATCTATTATTCACATTTATTAGTATAGGGACACATTTTTAAGTAAAGAATAGTTATAGAAAAATAGGGAAAATAATTATGAAATGGTCTACATCAGAAGCCAAGGTCAAGATAGTGAGGTGGTGTATAATGACCAAGATTTTGGACCCGAGGAAGGCTTTTAGGTTCATGAAGACCCCCGGGCAACGCCTGTGATGGAGCCCTAAAGAATAATATTCCGCTGCTAGTTTATTTACTTGTGATGAAGCATTAGTGTCCATTGAGACATTTGCGATGTAAGACTTATTTATATTCGACACCTGGCTTGTAATAAATGATGCTTCACTATTTGTCATCACATGTATGATAAAATGATCCTGGCATACATGTGATATTCACTTGGTTGTTTCTTCGGAAAAACCGGGTGTGACAATGTCCCTGGAGAAAGAAGAGAGGAAAGACCGGCGCCAACACGTGGCGTGCGTGAAGCTCACCTCCAAAGGAGGGGAGGTCTTGGTCGATTGACACGCGGCACAACCAGAGCTCGTCTTTGCGGAGAAGGAGATACCAGGAGGATACGTGGAGCCTCCGGAGCTCATCGCCGCGAAGGTAACGAGTTCTGGAACGGCTGTTACGCGTAAGAATACCGGTACGTAAAGGAAACCGACCTGAATTCCACAACGTTACCAAATCACCTAAAGATAAGATGATAGGATCCAACGACGATCTGAATAAGACTCTTATTTGGGATACAATCAGATTAGGACTCTTCTCTTCCCGATTATAAATAGAACCCAGAACCTCTGGCCGAAACCACAAACTTCTTTTCCAACTCCTGAGCCGACGACTTAGAGCCCTAGCCCCAACCCGCCGAGAAAGCCATCGCCGGAGCGCGGTAAGAAAGATCGCCGGAGGAAAGCCCAGCGGCCTGAGGAGGACCTTGAAGACCGAGAGGAACCGCAAGATTAAGGCAAGTGCTCCTTGACCATGTTGATCCTATGTTTTGGGTAAAACTATTCTGTTT
Organism: Neostapfia colusana; assembly: GCA_030760725.1. Classification (NCBI taxonomy): domain Eukaryota; kingdom Viridiplantae; phylum Streptophyta; class Magnoliopsida; order Poales; family Poaceae; genus Neostapfia; species Neostapfia colusana. Next base: position 66,813,804 of record JASWHV010000007.1, on the reverse strand, counting down.
GCGAAAAGGTGTGTGTGCTGAGTCAAACATGATGGGAAACCTTTTATAGTTGTTTACTAGTTTTGGTTAAACCACCCTTGTCGCCTGGGAAGTTTATGAGTCAGGTATGGTTTTTGCTTTATGCTTCGCTGAGTCCATGGGATTGGGAAGCGAGATAGATGTGTCTAGCTAACTGCACTCGTAATGATAATGAGAAACTGATGTTAATAATGGACATGGATCGGAGGGAGATCTAGGCAAGACTGGTTTTGTGAATGAGGTAGCATAAGATGGTGGTTTTACTTGCCATAGATCTAAGGACCGGTTCATGCATGCACATGCCAGGATAACAGTGCCACCACAAGGCCAAGTATGGGTGCGGCTTAGCTGAGTAATTAGGTAAGTTGCTAGAGTGTTATGGACTGTGGAAGGCACGGGGAATGGGAGTCGAGTGAGGACTGCTCTGGGAACTACATGGCACAAGAGGGGGCCCGTGGGTGGGAGAATTGGAGATTCTAGCCTGCCGGTGAAACCTTAGTGAGTCCATACATCTAGTAACCCCTTTGTAAAGGCTATTTTGTGATCTCTTGACCATACACCGACGGATGTGTACTGGTATAATGGAGGTTCTGCAGTCACCGACGGGTGACGAAATCACAAACTTGTGGGTAAAGAGGTGCAAACTCTGCAGAGTTAATAAAAATATCATGATAGCCGAGCTTACGGTCACGAGCACCTGGCTAAACTGCCATGATTAGTTGGGATGGTTATTGGGAAGGTTTTTGGGTATGGTTATTGGTTTGGTTATGGTTTGGATTGGGACTATTGAGTCCGGGTGATGAGATGGTTGCATGATTGTTGAGTCATGACATGAGATGGGTCTCAGTGTGAGACGAGGTTGTTTTATGAGATGAGATGGTAGCGAACACGGGGAGGTATTCATGAGATGGTAGCAAATATGAGGAGATATTCGTGAGTAAGAATGAGGTTGGTTTATGAGCCTTTTTATACCTACCTTGTTTATGAGCTGCATATCATGTGTTATTCCCGCACTTGCTGAGTACATCATTGTACTCAAACTTGCATTATTACTTCATCATCAGCAGCAAGAGAAGCCTACTATGAAGACCAAGTGGAGCATTATGGCGTGTGATCTATTCTCAACCTTACATGTGGAGGGAGTAGAGATGGAGCCACTTCTGCTTAGATTTGCTTCCGCATTAGTTGAATTGCTTCCGCATTAGAATAAAGACTTCCGCTGCATAGAAATAAGACTTCCGCTGTGAACATGAGTCCAAGACTCATGAGGTATTGTAATAAACTCTGTTATTCATGGTAATATATAATCTGAATTCAGTTTGTGGAACGTATGTGTATGTGTGATGAACATCCTGGGCACACATATGCATTAGTTCTCGGTTCCGTGGTTTTCCACATAATTGAGGGCGTCACACCCAGACGCAAGGAAGAAGTGAGGTAGGTCTTCATTACCCCTCTTATGATGTCGCCGCTGTTTCTACGCATCCGTTTTCTTCGCCCCTTTGAGCAGAAACTTTTGGCATGTGGACAGATCATGTTTTGATCGATTTTTGACAGTGGAATTGATCTACATCTTGTGTCAAGATCATCACCACGTCTACACTTGATCCCTACACCCTTTTTCATAATAAAACCCCATGAAAGACCATTAAAACATGCAAGAACACGTACAAACTGGTTTTATAAAACTGCACTATAGGATTTGCATTCATCTACCCCATTGCATCTTGAGTAAAGTTGTGCATGATGATTGATTGCTGTAAATTTTGTATGTGCATGGTCGTGAGTAGAAGGACAACCTCAGGAGGCTGTCTATGAGGAACTACAGCACCAAGACTTTGAGACACTTGAGCAACACGAACCACGGGAGCAGGGCAAGTGCCCCTTGACCATATTGATCCCATGTTTTGAAACTGTTTGGCTTGCGAAAACCCGTATGCTTGAGTCAACTTGATGGGACACCCTTTTTATAGGAGTTTACTAGTTTTGTTAACCATCCTTGTCACCGGGAAAGTTGAAGAGTCGGGTATGGTCGTTCTTCCTTTTTGCTTCGCTTAACTTACGGGATACGGGAAGCTGAAATAAAACATGGTTAGCTACTGCACTCATAAGATTTAACATGATGAGAACTTGATGATGTTAATGATCATGGAATCAGGGATATATAGGCAGGCTTGGTTCGTGGATGTTGCTTAATGAGATGGTGGTTTGCTTGCCGTAGATCTAAGGACCGGTTCATGCGAGCACATGCCATGAAAATAGTGCCACCACAAGGCCAAACATGGGTGCTGCTTAGCTGATTAATTAGGTGTGTTGCTAGCTTGTTATGGACCGTTGGATGGTGCGGGGAATGCGAGTCGAGAGGGACTGCCATGGGAACTACATGGCACAAGAGGGGGCCCATGGGTGGGAGAATGGAGATTCGAGCCTGCCGGTGAAACCTCAGTGGGTCCGTACATCCTAGTAGCCACTTTGTAAAGGCTATTTTGTGATCTCTTGGCCATACACCAACGGTTGTGTACTGGTATAATGGAGGTTTCTCCAGTCGCCGACGGGTGACAAAATCACGAACTTGTGGGTAAAGTGGTGCCACCTCTGCAGAGTGTAAAACTATCATGATAGTCGTGCTTCCGGTTACAAGCACATGGGCAACTTCCATGATTAGAGGCAAAACTTGGGATGGATATTCGGGTATGGTTATTGTATGGTCATTGAGATTGGTTTTGGGACTGTTTTGGGTCATGATAATGAGTTTGGTTTCGGTTATATGAAAAAGAGATGGCTATGAATCATTATGAGTATGAGATGAACTTGAGAAAGATTAATGGCTGGTTGAGATTTGATATATAGTGAATTATGATGAGAGAATATTGGGACTTAACTCATATGGACTTAGTTGCTGTTTTTACCATGTTTGTGAAATAAAATTTGCTTGCTGCAATGAGCCTTTTTATTCCCTACCTTGTTGTAAGCTACATGTCATACTTTTCCCACACTTGCTGAGTACGACATGTACTCACCCTTGCATTCCCACATATACATCAGCTACAGGAGAAGAGTACTTCGAGGAACATGTGGAGTACTAGGCATTCGCACTACCGTCAACATGCCTATGAAGTTGAAGTTGGGCCTGCTGTTTTAGTTATTTTCCGCTGTCGTTTATAGTCTTCCGCTGCAAGAATAAGTTAGATACTCATGAGTGAGGCATTGAGTCATTATAATGAAGTACTTAAACATTATTCGTACGTGGTTATATTCTGAATTCAGTTTGTGGAATACATGTGTATGTGTGATGAACATCCTGGGCACACATATGTATTCACTTGGTTCTATTTTCGGAACCGGGTGTCACACAAATGGACCGGTGAATCAGGGAGCAAGTTTCCCCTTGACACCGAACCGATAAATTCCTTTCATCGGAGATACACGAAGATACACGTGCTCTGCGACGTCGAAATGCAGCGGTCGACACCTCTGGTCCGCGTAGCTCTTTTGACGAGATTAAACAGCTTTGAGGTTCTCTTGTATTATCCGAACTCTGTCTTCGGCATCATTGACAAGATCAACCCTGAACGTTACTTGCTCACCGGTCTCGCACCAATTCAATGGTGTACGGCACTTTCGGCCGTAGAGAGCTTCATATGGTGCCATTTTGATGCTCGTTTGATAACCGTTGTTGTACGAGAACTCCTCCAGCATAAGTGATCGTCCCAGTTCTTACCGTGGTGGATGTCACAAGCTCTCAACATGTCTTCAAGTATTTGATTCACCCTCTCAGTTTGACCATCGGTTTGAGGGTGATAAGCGGAGCTTTGAATCAATTTGGTTCCCAAGGATGCGTGTAGCTTATCACAAAAACGAGCTACGAACAGCGATCCTATGTCGGATATAATGGTACGGGGAACTCCATGTAAGCACAAGATTCGTGCTATGTACAACTCCGCATACTTCTTTGCGTTGTAACTGGTATGCATAGGGATGAAGTGTGCTAATTTGGTTTACCGGTCAACGATTATCCAAATCGAATCATGTTGGTGGAAGGTCATCGGCAACCCGACGATGAAGTCCATACTCAAGTATTCCCACTTCTATGCCGGTATTTGCAATGGTTGCAACAGGCCTGACTTCTTCATATGGTCGGCCTTGACTCTTCGACACGTATCATATTGAGACATATTTGGCTATCTCTCGTTTCATACGTGTCCACCAAAATTTCTTCCGGAGATCTTAGTACATTTTATTGCTGCCCATATGAATGGAAAATTTGGACAAATTAGCTTCATCCAAAATTGTCTTCCGTAGTCTCATATCCCGAGGTACTATTATCCGGTCGTTGAACCATAACGTACCCTGTTCATATTTCCGAAAGCACTTCATTTCACCTTGGTCTATTCTCCGCCGTATGTGTGACATACCCTTGTCTTTTCTTTGAGCCTCAATGATCTCCTCTCAGATTGTAGGAATGAGAGCAATATTATAGAGTACAAAATACAGGATGACACAGAGACTTGGTTCTTCATCATCCATTTTAGCAATAGTCAAGTGGTGGACATGCGCCTTGCGACTAAGCGCATCAGTGACCACATTCGCCTTTCCGGGATGATAATGAATCTCACGTTCATAATCTTTGATGAGCTCTAACCATCTTCGTTGTCTCATGTTCAGTTCTTTCTGAGTGAAGATGTATTTCAAGCTCTTGTGGTTCGTGTAGAGGTGTACAAGATTTCCCAGCAAGTAATGCCTCCACATCTTCAAAGAAAGGACCACGGCAGCTAACTCAAGATCATGAGTTGGATAATGTTGCTCGTGGTTTCGGAGTTAATGGGATGCATAAGAGACCACCTGTTCCTCTTGCATCAGTATGCAGCCAAGACCGATGCCAGATGCATCGCAGTAAACGTCGAATGGCTTTGTCGTATCTGGCTGAGCAAGAACTGGTGCTGTTGTGAGATGCTTCACTGAAGTCTTGAAAGCTTGTTCACACGCAGCACCCCAAATAAATCTGGTATTCTTCTTCAACAGTTCCGTCATCGGTTTAGCAATTTTGGAAAACCTCCAGTAATAACCCGCTAAACCGAGGAAGCTTCGGATTTCATGTACAAACTTTGGTGACCCCAATTTTTGCACTTGGATAATATTACTCGGATCTATAGTGATGCCTTCTGCTGAAATAATGTGCCTGAGAAAAGGTACTTGATTAATCCAAAATTCACACTTGCCGAATTTTCCATAGGGTTTGCGATCTCGCAATCGTTGCAGCGCAATATGCAAATGCTCAGCATGTTCTTCCTCTGACTTGGAGTACACCAAGATGTCGTCGATAAAGACAACGACAAATTTATCCAACTCTGGCATGAACACTGAATTCATCAGGTACATAAAGTGAGTCGGAGCGTTGGTCAACCCAAAAGACATGACGAGATATTCATATAAACCGTATCTCGTTGAGAACGCCATCTTTGGAGTATCTTCTGCCCAGATTTTTATCTGATGATATCTGGACCAAAGATCCATCTTCGAGAATACTTTAGCACCCACTAATCGATCGAAGAGCATATCAATGCGAGGTAGTGGATACTTGTTCTTGATGGTAACGGCATTAAGAGGACGATAATAAACACAAAGCTGTAGTGTTTCATATTTCTTCTTTACAAACAATGCTAAACAACCCCAAGGCGACGAACTCGGTCATATGAAACCCTTGTTCATGAGGTCATTCATCTGTGTATTCAACTCTGCCAATTCATTGGGTGCCATCTTGTACGGCCTTTGTGAAATGGGTGTTGTTCCCGGCACAAGTTCAATCTTGAACTCTACGTCCTGTTCGGACGGCATGCCCGGTAAATCATCGGGAAACACATCAAGATATTTACGTACCACTGGAATGTCTTCTAGCTTCATGGTTTCCGTGTGTTTCAATGCTGCAAATTTCGTACTGGCACCCAGAAACAATGTATGAAGACCGTGTTGTGGGGAGTTGAGATCAATGGTTCAGGAACTGATATTGAGAACCGCATTGTGGTAGTTCAACCATGACATCCCCAAAATGATGTTGATCTTCAGACCCCCAAGAATGATGAGGGAGGTGGGGTATATTTTACCACCCAAACAAAGAGGTGCTCGGGAGACAACATCGCTTACGGTAACGCTACCCCCGGGTGAAGATATGAGGTATTGACTCTTTGTAAAAGTGGGTTGGAGCTGATGTTGAGCCACAAAAGATTGGCTAATGAAGTTATTTGTGGCACCAGAATCGAAGGGAATTAATACCGGTAGTTGATTCAAAGAAAGCATCCCTGCTAACGCGGCTTCTCCTTCTGGAACATCATCAATCACTGTATAGTGAATGTTGCCCCTTGTCTGCCCTCTTTTCTGTAGATATAGGTACGGGTCTGAATATTGCAAATATGATGACCCGCAACCTTGATTTCCCTCCGGACAATACCTAGCATAATGGCCCATCCAACCACAAGTGAAACACGGATATCTCTCCGGTTCTTCACTGACTTGTGGTTAGAAGCTAGGTACATATGGCTGCAGCGATGGAGTACATACCACCGTCTGATGCTGCTGCTGTGGAGGTGGTGCAAGTTGTGATACTTGACCAGCAATAAATCTTCAAGGAGTTGATTGTACAGGTGGCATCCATATTTTACCGGATGGCGTTCAGTACACCAAGCGGTACTTTTGGGACACATAACTTGTGTTGGCCTGTACGCCACTCACTTTCCTCTTCTCTACTAGCCACTTGAGTGACGGCTTTTTTTGTATGAGAGCTGCACTTACATGTCGGTGTAATTTCCTTTGTTGAACACGGCTTATTTATCCTGTAATATGGTACTCAGGCCATTGAAGAAATAGTCACATCGTGCCTCTTCTATCGCCACATATCCGGGAGCATATAGTGCCAAATGGTTAAACCTTTTGACATAATCGAGGACACTCATGTCCCCTTGCTTCAATTTCAATAATTCCTCCTGCTTTTTTTATAATACCTATCGGTATGTGACGAGCACGAAAGGCTTCACAGAACTCACTCCATGTCACTTGATGGCCTTCTGGAATTATGCCGAGATGTTCGACTCACCAATTTCCGGCGGCTCCATGAAGTTGTTGAGCGGCAAATAATGTCTTCTGATATTCATCACACTTGAGAACTCCAAATTTGGACTCCATGACAGGAAGCCACTGATCCACTGATCTGCTTCCACAGGTTCGGTAGCTTCCGTAAAGATTGACAGTTGATTCGCCAAGAAATCCAAATAAGCGTTCTGAGGTGCAACGACTTGTTGCGTGTGTTGAAGTCTGCCTTGCTGTACCAAGGCTTGGAGTAACCTAGCGTTCTCTTGAGTCGCTTCTTGGAGTGGCCTCGTGTCCTCTTGGTTAGACTCGACAACCCGAGTCATAAGATCTGTACATTACGTGGATGGTGGTTCCGATGGTGGAATAGATTCCTCACAGCCTCGGCGAGAACTTCCGGCCTTACTCAAAGAACTAAGAAGTATGTGAAGATAAAGAACACATGATTATGTTAAAACTTTAGAAAAGCAGTAATAACATTCATGTCTACACAAATCCTTAAAGTATGCATAACTAGTCAGCTTTCCTGTATATAACAGACCAGTTTGCACTTAACCCAGATTTAGATCCGGTTAAACACATTTTCATAAGTCAAGTTGAATACCAAAGTTAAATATAACTTCAATATCTTTCCAACTAGTATTTGTATGCATCCATATCATTTATGGATCAAAATTTATGATTATCCAAAGTTGAAAGAATTCCTGGATAAAACTTGGCAGCATCTCCTTTGAATGTGGCTGTTTTTATCACAGTTGCATCTGAAAATACATTATGAATCTGAACAAACTTTGAACTACAACATTATTGCATATCTCATAAACTTTCCAACGTTGTATAATAGGACCATTAGGGATTTTTCTACATAGAGTTATGGCTGAAATACATAAATGTGCAGAGAGTTTTACTTCTGCCCTGTTCTTGGACAGTTTGCATTCAACTGGACTTTCCACCAATTTGACGTGTTATTTTGCTCTAGAGGTCTACAGATAAGATGTATAGCACTTGAAATCCTTTCCAGAACTATATCATACACCTCCATGGGGTAAAGCTACTAAGAGTTATGCTCTGTCAAAGTCCAGCAAAAATTTCTGCTCTGTTTTTCAGAACTTTTGAAGCCAAGTCATTCTCTTATTTGAATCTTAGTTCAAAATCAGAGCTCAGTAACTAATACTTGTTTCAAAACTTCCAATTTTAGTTGCAAGTTAGCTCATGAATGATTTCTTTGTAGGGGAGAAGATTACTAAATTTAGTACGATGTCGAAGCATCGTAAGTATCATGTCGGTACTACGTAGCCTCACCAAAAGAAAATCCTAACTGGATTACACTGGCATATCCGTATCCGTGGGTGACACTAAGAACGGTCACTCGCAAACATGATCTACTCGTACTACGGTTTCATGGTTAAGTACCTGCATAAGTCACACACAATCATCAGGTTCGGCTGCACACCGAACCTGGCTCCATAACAGTTTTATACACCCGTCCATCGTCAGTCGCACGGGTGTTCTCAAGCCAAACACGCCTTTAGCTACGTGTTCACATTACCAACCACGTGGCGGGGTCTCCACCTACTTACCCGTAGCACGCCGGGACTGGCGTTGCTCACATACTCCAAACGACATGAAGAGTCGTAGAGAATACATAAGCGGGTTGGGTTACCTGCCACCCGTGGGGCTCCACCCTTCAGCTTGTGCGCACTGGTGAACAGCGCATACATGCACCCCCAAGACATAGAAAGTCCCAAGATGCATGATTTTCTAACATAAACACGTAACTTAGGTTGCCACCTTCATATTAGGCTAATATAGTAATCTTTATGTGGGCCTAGTACCATTTTCTCACAGTATCCTAAGTTTTTGTCATAATACGGTACTTATTCTGTGTGCTATTCCCAATGCGGCTCTGGTACCACGCTGTGAGGGCCCGCCCCACCACGGGGTCGCGCCGCTCGCCCAGGCATCGCATCGGGTGGTGCCGTGCGATGCGGCACCCAACAGCACACACATAAGGAACTCGTATCACATAAAACAAATGCGGAAGCTTACAATATGTTTTGTAAATAATTTACATCAAATAAACTACAGCGGAAGACCATATTCATCTCACGTTTAATATCTACTAAGCACTCAAGAAGATGTCCAACCTGCGGACTCTTCTTGCTAGCAACACGAAGACATATGGCAGCGACCGGGGTCTCCATGTGTTAAACGACTCGTATGTCTCCGAGTCTCACAGGACAACCTCGTCATAAGCATCGATGTTTACCAGCAAAACCACGCAAATAGCAAGTGTGAGCACATAGGCACAGCAAGACTGATCCTTCTCCTCTAAACAGGAAACTCTACATGCACGAAGGAGTGAATATGGTAGCTGAAATTTGCATAAAGGACTCGCCTACAGTTGATCATTAAATTTCAGATTTATAGCCTCATTTTAAGACCTTGAGCCGAGCAGTATCGCAACTCCACAATCAAATAAGAAACATTTTGTTACGTTGCTTCTTGCACAAGGTGAAGTAAACTTAATTTGCACTATCTCTAAGTCATACATGGTTGCAATACAAATTAAAACACAAGCCTTATCTATTCATAGTAATTCACTTCGGTTCTTACTACGTCAAGACTCGGTGTCCATGTATGCTCATATAACCGCGAGCGACGGTGATTTGAACCAAGACACGCCCGTACTGCACGACACGTACACCCATCTCCGAGTTGCCGGCAGCAAACTCAAACGATGTTGTACGCAGCCACCTTTCCCAAGTTCATCCACACCGGATGCGGTCCCATCGACCCGAACAGCAAGCTCCCTCAAGGTACATACCAGCAGTGGTATGTTCTTGAGCGAGTTACCCCCTGCTGTACTGACGCCGAAAGCCTAAGCCGATCGGAAAAGTTCCAATATGGATCTCACGAGGTACATCAGTTTCCTGGGTCCCATATAGCCAGTATGCGCCTGGTACACAACTCAAACTTGTCTAACAGGGCCAAGTATGGACGGGCCTTAACCGACACAGGCCAGGGCTATGCACACACGAACCTCAGCCTGCTGCATCTCTATCTCCCTGCCCGGTCTCAATTTCTCACTTGTAAATTTTCCTCAATGGTTCTATTCATATCCCGTCCCGATGAAGCCAAGCCTCAAACTCGCGAGTAGATTCCAACTACTCGACCTTTACCGGTCCTTCCAAAGTAACATTTAGCGTAGCCTAATTCCACTCGACTAGGTGCTAATCTACCCATTCTCTCTTAGGTTAAATCTGGTCATGCATTTGTGTTTCAAACATCTAGACCTAATGCACAATATCACATCATAGCTATGATCTCTATAAATGAAAGACTTTATAAAATTGCTTGAATGCAAACTGGGCCTTTCCTGTTTTGCAGGTGACTAAGTATATATAAATCAGTTAGTTGATGATCAATTGAGGCTTGATCACTTGATCACCTTGTTCCTTGATTCCACTTCAATTTCTTCACAAGTCTTCACGTCGATGCTACACGTCATGAATATGCACATGTATTTAATTGTAAAGATTTTGCTATCAAGGTCTAGTGACAAGTTAAAAACTGGAACTCTGTTTAAGGATTTGAAATTGAACTGGGTCTAGGAGATGGAGTTGGGTTTAGCCATTGGGATCAAGTGCTAAGGGTTTTTCCTAATTAGGGTAATTCTACCTAAGCAAAGTACACTGAAAGGTCATGATCCATAGCTCAACTTTAGTTGAAATGTTTCATATGAGTTCCTTGTCACAGGAAATTATTCTGGACCAAAATTGAGGACTTTTCATTGAGTAGTTTTTCCAGAACAATTCCCCAAGCAATTAATCAAAAAGGAATAAATTCTGAAGTAACTTACATGTTCATACAAAACCAAGTGAACTACAATTTCAAATATAGTTCAGAGAGTATGCACGAATTTTCCTAGGATTCTTAGAGCTAAGAATTGCCCGGAACTGATTTTCCAAGCTTTGGACTTTTTCTGAAAAAGTTTCTGTATACGTTTGAATTCAGCAGTTTGCAAACTGAATTATCCTACTCAGATCAACTCTAAATGAGCAGAAACTTTTACAGGAGTTCAATAATATCCTAAGGAATATCCTGGCAAAATTTGGGGATTTTTGGATGAACCAAACTCCCTCTAAAATTCTTTTACTGAAAAATTTCAAAGAATTTTCTATAATTTATTATTGATTTTCATACAAATTGGGTTGCTTATTTGGATAGAGTTTTTCAATCTGAACTTAACCCAATTTGAATCACCTAATTTGGAGTTTCCTAGCAGAAGATATGAGCTACTATAGTTTGAACCAAATCTGAAAAATCAATTAAAATCCTGAAATGTTTAAATCCTGACAGTGGGTCACGGAGTGATGTGGCGCGTTCTGGAAGAACGACACATGGGGTTACAGGGATAACTGCACACAGCCGCATTCTGATCCGGCGCCGCAGAGAATTTCGCTCCTTTTAAACGGAGGCTGACACGTGGGCCCAGCTACCTTCTTCAACATCAAACTCCCGCGCGCGCCCGCGCCCAAAGCTCGCCAGAGCTCATCGGAGCTCGGTCTCCCGACCATCTCCCATGCTCCTGCTCACCGCCAGGGCCTAAACCGACGCACTGAACACTTTGGTAAAGTTTCCCCGAGCCAGCAAGGTTCGTAACCCATCTCGCGAAGGCTTAGCGGCTCGGTTCCACTCCGGCAGCATCGACCCGACGCCCTAACCCCTAAAACCCTCGGGACATGTAGAAGCTCGATCTAAATGCCCCCTAGCTCGGGAGAGGCTCTACAGGTGATCTCACCGTGTGCCCGAGGGTTCCTGTTACGGTCGCCGATGAAAAATCTTGAAATAGGCCGGCTGCAGAGAGTTTCATGCTAGGGTTGCGAAGAAGAAAGGTTGCCTACCTAGATTGTGTGTGCCTAATTTGGTGAACTCTAAAAAAATATTGATCTGGAATTTAGAGTTTTCTTACCCGCGGGTCGGTTTGCGTGAGAGAGAAGGCAGAGCTTCGGTGTTTCTGTCCGTAGGCAAAAAAGGAACACGCTGAGACTTGATAAGGCGCCGAGCAGGTCGCCAGAGCGAGGAAAACGGCGAGGAGGTGTCCTCGGCGCGTCTCGGTGTCGCCCGGGGAGCTTTGGTCCGGCTCGAGTGAGAAATAGAGGAGCAGAGACTTCGGTTGCAAGTCTAGTTGCCTCAATGACAGGTGGGGTCCACCCATTTTTCCTCCTCCTTATCCCCAAAATATCTCCAAATTTGACAAATGACCAAATTCAATTGTGTGGAGCTACTATCTGGAATTCATTTGGATAATTGGTAATGTTTCATCCAAATTCAAATTTGAATTTGAATCCTCATTCAACTTAAAGCCATGTTAGAAATGGATAGCAAAACATCTCCAAAATTCATGAAGCATTGCATCCCCAGTAATTTGGACCTGAGAAATTCAAATATGAAATCTGATTTTTAATTTAGCTGCTGCAAATGAGATTTTCACCACAACAGTTTGCATTTCTATTGTGCTACCCCATTTGAAATTTGAGTTGAACAAATGGAGTTTAAAAGCTGAATTTACATTTTCTCTTGCACATGGAAACTTACACATGGGTTTTAAATTAACTTTGTCTCCAAGCACTCAAATGATCCTTTGCTAGTGTGGTGGAACACTCATGTGTATCATCACATGTGGAAAGTTTAAACAAATCCCAATTTTCATGAATCCTAAGCACATTGCATTCATATTTTTGGGACCTTTACATAACTCCACTGTGATCAAATTCAGCTTTTTGAATTTTCTAAAAAATTTTAATTTGAATTAAAAAGTTACTGTGGTTTGGGAGTAAAAATTTGGAGAAATCGAATTCAAAATCTGATGGCACAGTTAGATTGCAATTATTCATAAGAGTCTAACTTATGAATTCAGCAGTTTGAATTATCAACAGATTTGAATTTAAACAAACATTTGAAAGCAATTTGCTACTGGTATACTGGAGATTATTGAGAAAAGGGAGAAACTGCCTGTGGACCCCATCTGTCATTGGAACGGAGCCAACCATTGGGTTCCTCTTCTCTGTGAGTGTGATACCGAGCGGCATGCAGCCAGCGAGCTGCCGGTGTGCTTGCCTCCTAGTATGGCGGTGCAATTCCTTTTCATCGGCTGACCGATAAGGATCGTTGCTGCACAACCGAAATTTTCCTCCCCTGCTCGCACGCTCCACCGAAAGAACAATGTTCACCGCATCCTCGGTTGTTCACTTGCGATCGACCCTCCGTTGATTTTGGCTCCCGGTTGAGCCTCCCAGCATCTGCGCCGATCACTCCTCGACGTCCTCGACGCCTCCCCAAGTCACTCCCTGCTTCCTCCGAGCTGCGCCATGGTGTTTTCCACTCCTCGGGACAGAACCAAGTCACTGTTGTGGTTCTTTATTGTACGGCCATCTCGTAGAGAATTCTACCCGATCAACCGCCCATTAAGGTTAGTCACGAGGTCTAGTTCATCCTTCCGGACCCCCATTGCTCTCTCTCAATGCCGGTGAGCCAGAATTTCGAGTTTTAAGACGGTGTGCGTGTAGAATCGATGGAATTCAAATTGGGAAATTCTTCACACATGCTTGATGATACTAAATTATGTTCAAGCCATAGAAACTAGGGCTCCTGATGACACCTCGGACCAAAACCACGAGAAAACCGTCCATTCTTCGAGCTGGGCAAACTGATCTCGTCGCTGCCGGCCAAAACAGGTCAGGTCACCGTCGACACCCATGTTCCGGTTAGTTGCTGTTCGATCTTGGTGTAGCTTCAGGTCCTACACACCCTAGTAATACTTCAGGGCAACTTATCTCATCGGTTTAGCCTCTGGATTGGGTTTTCACCGTTGGTGCCATGATGAAATCCGCCGCCGCCGTCGTCGGCCTCTTTTCTGGCGAATTCGTGCTCTGAGGAGCACGTGGGTGAAGATCTCGTCGAGAATGAGCCAGTGTAGGCGGAGAACGGGGCGCGCCACCGCTGCAGTTGTGTGTGTGTCATGCCGTATTCGAGAGGAAGAAGAAGAACCTTCCATGCGGGACCCACTCTCAGCACGTGAGGGAGTTTTCTTTTATCAAAATAAAACAAGAAACTGCCTAAAGTTTGAGAGCCCATAACTTTTTGTAGGAAGCTCCAAAAAGAGTAAAACAAATTTTGCTGGAATCCTCATAAAGAGTACTTTGCAGAGGAGCAAATTACATGCTATGAAAATGCCCAATAATTTCTGTAGAAGCCTTTTTACTTATTCCTTTAGGGAATAATTCATGGGATATTTCCCTATGAAACATTCCCAATTTTGGTCAGAAAATCCTTCTCCAAATTCCTGATCTCCAGTAAAAATATCATTAATTTTGGAGGTGATTAATGTGGCTTAATTAGTAGGTTTTTTCAGGGTTAAATAAATCTGCTGAAAAAGAACAGAATTAATTTCCAGAAAATAGATTAAGCTTCAATAATCAATTCTGGCCAGCAAAAAGCTTAGAAAATTTTGAAACAAATTTGCCTAGAAACTTAAAGTCCAGAACTATCAGAATATCATGTTCTTCAATATGAGAAAGTCTGATTAATTTCCTATAAACCATTTTATGTTAAAGCTTCCAAGAATTATTGTGGCCTAGTCCTTCATCAGAAAACTCTGAAAATTTTATTCTACTCCTATCATGAATTTATAAAGCTCCTGTAAAAATTTCGACCACAGAATCATCTGTCTTCATATATTTTGGTTCTGTAGTTTTATATATAACATTAATTCTTATTGTGACGGGTTGCATTATTGATCATTGCGATAGAGGAACTTCTCGAGAAGACTTCGGAGGCCAATGACTTGAGTATATTGACAGAAACATCAGTTGGGATCAACAATAAGGCAAGCCCCGGTTTGCATCAAAATTTACAAGTTTATTTTTGTATACACTTTATATTGTCTAGAATTGGTATTTTGCAATAAGTCTAGGTTTGTATGACACTCTACATGCATGACCCAATAAATCCATGGAGTATTGGTTAGATTAGGATTTAAATTAATTGTAGTTGCTAGGATAAAGTTGATAAAATTGGGTTAAAATGCATAACTCGAGTAGGCGGTTTCCTACTCATGAACAGTGATTAAGGGGATCAATCGGAGGATTTGGGATTGATCCGCTTAATTGGGGAATGGAGACCGGGCAGGATGGAATTAACACTCAAGCACATGGTCCTGTGTGCATAGTCCCTGCCTAAGTCGATTGAAGACCGTTCTTGTGTGCGGCTCCACTGGACAAGTTTGATCTTGTACCAGATGCATACTGGACATATGGGACCCAGAAAACAGATGTAACTTGTTAATCTGGATGTCGAGGCAATCCCCACCATCATATGCCGATAGCTGAAAGGAGAGAAAAGTCATCACTGCAATGGTTTGCGAGTAGGTGAGGCTTACTCCGGGTCAGTGGGACCGGTTCGACATGTGGGTGTCTTGTGAAAGGTTGCCACATACGACGTTGAGGGGATTGGATGATCACCTTTCTCATACGGGCGTATCTGTCGTGTCATCCGGGTGTTGTCGATTCGAATCACCGTCGCTCGCGGTAGTGAGCATACTTGTACACTAAGTTGTGTCGTAGTAATAACTGGGGAAATGGTTAAATATGCTTGGTGATTAATCCTCATATTGTAAATGATAGATGATAAGTACCATTCACTAAATTTACTTTCTACCTTGGGCTAAGAGCATCAGACGAAGCATTTCTTGTTTGATTCTGGATTCTCGACGTTACTAGCGTAAGGCATGTATTGGTCTTCTGTAGCTCTCACTAAATTATCATTTCTCCTCGGCAAGTGGTCTCGAGATGAAGTGTTTCTTGTTTGATTGTGGAGTCTCGATGAGATTGTATGAGGCTTATAAAATATTCTTAAAACTGGAAGTAAGGACTCTTTGTTAGCTCTAGTTTATCATTTATGCAAACTTCTATATTCAGCCCTCTATTTCCAGCATTTAGAGTTCGATGTGTAGGGTTACAGTTAAGTCTTGCTGAGCATAAGCTCATGGTTTGTTGATCCGTTGTTTTGCAGGTGACATTGCATATGGCAACATTAGGGTGGAAGGGTGATCCGAGTGGGGCAGCACCCAATGAGTGGTGTGAGTATCACTTAGAACCCTATACGCCGCCGTGGTTTTGTGTGTTGCTAGTGTGGAGCATCCGCGGGCTGGATAGCTTTACTTTTGCTTAGTGTAGGCTATATTTCATGAGTTTACTCTTATCTTCCACTGCAATGTACGCCTGTACATTATTTGTAAAATGTGACAATGATATGTATTAAAGACATGTTGTGAATGTGCTCTTTTCGGTCATGTGCTGTTAGGTGTAGCATCGCACGACATCGCCCAATGCAAATTCTGGAATGTCGGGACGGTGGTCCCATAGACTAGTATTAGAGCCGCATTGGGAATAGTGCACCTAAAAAGACACGTGTTTTCAAAATTTTTAGTCTATGAGTGAGGATTCGGTTAATAATGCTGAAGCTCTCAAGTTAGAAGACATCCCCATAGTCCGGGAGTATCCTAGCGTGTTCCCGGATGATCTTCCGGCCATGCCACCTGAGCGGGATGTCGAGTTCAAGATTGAACTTGCACCCGGCACTACGCCCATATCACGGAGACCATACAAGATGGCTCCAAATGATCTGGCTGAACTGAAAGAACAGCTCAATGATCTGTTGAGCAAGGGTTTCATTAGGCCGAGTTCCTCGCCTTGGGGATGCTCGGCGCTGTTTGTAAAGAAGAAGGATGAAACCCTGAGGCTGTGTGTGGACTACCGGCCGCTCAACGCCGTCACCATCAAGAATAAGTATCCACTGCCCCGCATCGACATATTGTTTGATCAACTTGTGGGTGCAAGTGTGTTCTCGAAGATGGACCTTCGCTCTGGATATCATCAGATAAAGATCCGGGCGGAGGATATCCCGAAGACGGCTTTCTCGACGAGATATGGACTATATGAATATCTCGTCATGTCCTTTGGTCTCATAAATGCTCCAGCCCATTTCATGTATCTCATGAACTCGGTGTTCATGCCGGAGCTGGACAAGTTTGTGGTAGTATTCATCGACGATATCTTGGGTTACTCCAAGACAGAAGCCGAACATGCCGAACACTTGCGGATCGTTCTTCAACGATTGCGAGACCATAAGCTCTACGCCAAGTTCAGTAAATGCGAGTTTTGGATCAGCCAAGTGCCATTTTTGGGACATATCATATCAGCAGAAGGCATTGCGGTTGACCCAAGCAAAATAGAGCAAGTGCTGAAATGGAAAGCTCCCACTTCAGTCCATGAAGTCAGAAGTTTCCTCGGGTTAGCGGGATACTATCAGAGATTCAATATTTCCAAGCTTCTCCAAGCTCGCTAAACCGATGACAGAATTGCTGAAGAAGGGGACGAAATATGTTTGGAACACGGCATGTGAAGGAGCGTTCTAAGCATTGGTGAAGCATCTCACAACAGCTCCGGTCTTAGCTCAGCCGGATACAACAAAGCCCTTCGACGTGTATTGTGACGCGTCCGGTATTGGGCTCGGCTGCGTGTTGATGCAGGAAGGACGTGTGGTCGCATATGGCTCACGCCAACTTCGGAACCATGAGCAGCATTATCCGACTCATGATCTTGAGCTTGCTGCCGTGGTGTTGGCGCTAAAAATGTGGAGGCACTATCTCCTGGGGAACTTGGTGCATCTCTACACCGACCACAAGAGCTTGAAATACATTTTCACCCAGAAGGAGCTGAACATGAGGCAACGGAGGTGGTTAGAATTGATCAAAGATTATGAAATTGAGATTCATTACCACCCCGGCAAGGCGAATGTGGTTGCCAACGCACTGAGTCGGAAATCACATGTCCATCACCTCACCATTACCCCGGTGGAGGAGGAAGAGCCAAGTTTGTACATGGTTCCATATGGATCGCTGTACAACCTTGCCCTCATCCCTACGATTAGGGAGGACATCATTGCAGCTCAGAAAGATGACAAAGGCATGGCACATCTCCGGAGACGGATAGACAATGGAGAGATTATATGTTTCCGGAAGGATGATGAGGGGATGCTATGTGACACGACCCCACGGTCTTGTCGAGCCAGGATCACGCTGAGGGGTGCTGTGTTGCACAGCACCGGGTAACACACGTCAAAGGTACAAAGCGGAAGCGAAATTTTATTACATAAACAAGTTTATGAACATATTTACATCAAAATAGTTCCAGTCTACACTCACGGGCGTAGACTACGCATCAAGTCCACGTTCAGACCTTACTCTCCGCTTGGTCTCATTTTCTTGCCATGTGTTTCATGTGCTATCACTACCCGAGTCGAGTGCCTCTAGCCTATGCTTGCGAGTAGTTCCAACTACTCGACTTGTACCAAATCCTACTCTATCTTAGCAATGCAGTGGCTAACGAGGTTTTCAATCCTAATCCCAACCCATGGTTTTCTTGGCTATGCATTTGGGTTTCCAAGCAAGACTCTAATGCAAAGAATAATAGTATTCAAAGATGTGCTCAAAACAATAAACATTTATAAAAAGGTTAATGCAAACCGGAGCTTGCCTTGCTGCTCTTGGTCGTAGGCTAGCTGTTCCTCTGGAGTAACGAAGTCTAGGACTTTGGGTTCCTCCTCCACCTTAGCGACTACATGATAGAAGCAATACATGTATTAATTTAAATGCAGTTGTATTAACTTTTAAACTTGTGAAGTCTATAACTCTTACTAGACAAGCCCAATGACTGTGAAACTTTTACTGTGGCTGGGTTACAACCTAAACAGAGACTTGGTCAAGTTTTAGTTGCAGCAAAGCTCATTTCAGCCTTCCACAATTAATTATGTACTTGAAATTAATTGAAGGCCTTTAGGGTGTTCTAAGGATTTTCATGAAACAAACTATTACTTTCTGAAAACTAGATTTTTAGAGGGTTCTAATGGAGTTGGTCTCACTTAATTTGAAGGTTCCTAGCTAAGGACATGAGCTAAACAATTTCAGAGAAAATTCTGAAAATGTTTCTGAACATTTTCTATTTTCTTTGGAACAGTTCCACTAATCACACCATTAGGTGGATCAAATGCGCTCAAATGGATCTGAAATTTTTATGGTAGTTCAGGGATATTTTGGTGAACATCCCAGCAAAATTTCAGGATTTTCCTCCAAAGGATTCTCCAGTTAAAATTCCAAACAGTTTAAATTTTGAGGAATTAATTCTGGAGAAATATGGAATTTCATGAAGTGAAACTTGATTTGCTGGAAAGTACTCAGAGAGCTGAATCCAGCAAAATTTGGTTCACTCGATTTGGAGCTTTCTAGCCAAAGTTATGAGGATTTGAAGTTTGAAGGAAATCTGAAAATCGGGGGAAAAGTTTAAACTTGCGGGTGGGCCCCAGGGACACGCGTTGCACGCCGAGGCGACAGCACACCGCGGCCCACAAGGATTTTGAACGCCAGCACACCCGATCCCGGTCTCAGCCCGATCTCGATTCAAAATATCGGCCGCTGACAGCTGGGGTCCACCCCCTTCTTCAACCTCGCGACGCCCGCGCTCTGCCGCCGGGGAACTTCGCTGGAGAGCTCGCCGCCGGCATCTGTACAGCTCCAAACTTCATGATTTTGGCCGCTCCTGCCTACTTTCACTCGGGGAACAGGATTCTGGGGTCAGCTAGTCATGACAACGGCCGGTACATGGTCGGCGACGAGCCGCCGCCTCGGAAAAACTTCGGCCGTGTCGGCTGACTCCTCTAGCACCTCAACTACTCGAGGAACCGGTCAGGAAGCATCAGTGGACCTCAGGGAAGGTCTACATGAGCTTGAGGCAGCTCGGGGAAGGCCCGAAGTAGGTCCTCACCGTGCGCCCGATGACTCCCATTTGTTCTGCCGTTGGTAAGCCTCGAATTACGCCAGGTACAGAGGTTTTCCGGCCAAGGGTTGTGAAGGCAACTTGTGCGTTACCGTGTCTAGTTTGTGTGAGAGCGGATTGAGGCCCTCTAATCCTTTCTAGGGTACGAATTCGACGGAATCGCACCCGAAGGTCGTTCTGCACACAGAAAGGGGAAAACTGGAAATTCGCCGCCGGTGAGCAATCACTCGGGCTGTGGCTCGGGGGTGAGCAGCACCGGTCACCAGCGCGTCCAAGGGTGCCTTGGCTCGGGTGTGACAACGCCCTGGTTGAGCTGTCCACGGGAGCCCGAGGTGTGGCGGTTTTAAGTCACCGAAGTGATCTTTCGGCATAGCCGATATCAATCGGTTTCAGCTGAGTTTTAGCAGCGGGGAGGAAGGAGAAGAGTTCCTAGTACCTTGCCGGAGCTCGAGAGGGTACGGGAAGGCTGTGATCGGCGCTCTCCGATCGATTCCGAGCTGTGGAAAGTGTTTGCCGGCGCTGAGTTCTTGCGGGGGAAGAAACGGGTGAGGCTTCGGCCGAGGAGGGGGGAAGGCGCCTTAAGAAGGCTCTGAACCGCCTCACGCCCGCGCGTGGCCAAGCAGCTGCTGGCGCGGCGGCTCCCCTCGCTGGCGATCGCAGCGGCGGCTCGGCTAACCGAGTGAGAAAGTCTCAGTCGGTTTGATTTGGAGTAGTGGCTGACATGTGGGTCCCACTTCCAATTTTAACCTCTGAAATTTACTCCTAATCACTGTTGTAAACAGTGAGCCCCATAATACCCCTGGTAATTCAAATTATTCACCCATGAGCCATTTGAATTAGTTAGAATTCAAATGGGGTTTGGTTTGAATGAATTTCAGCACAAGTTCAGTTTGAAATTCAAATAAAGTTTGAATTTCCCCCACTTAGCTCATGTCAAGATCAACTCCAAATGGAGTGAAAATTGGTGTGTGGGCTCACAAAAATGTGCTGAGTAAGAATATGCCTCCCACTTTTGAATTCATGGGATAAAAACAGTTTGAATTTCAATATGGTTTCAAACTGCCCTCTTTCTAGCTATACCCAAAATGACCTCAAAAAGGTTTTGAATTTGGGTGAAACTTGGCATGGACATTCTTAGCAATGTGTAGGAGTTTTCATATGTCCAGCCCACCTATATCACATGTGGAAAATACCACTTTTGCAATGTGTGAGTTTGTTCTCTAATGAGCATGTTGATGGTGGTTACTTGCTCTTCATTTGTGTTCATCATCTTTCCTCAAATGAGGTGTGTGTGTATGGTGATGAACACTTCAATTATGTGTCAAAAACCGAGGCCCTTACACTATGGTTCAACAACCGCATAGTCGTACCCCGGGACATGGAACTGAGGAAGAAAATCCTCGATGAAGCTCACTTGTCCAAATACTCCATTCATCCGGGCAGCAACAAAATGTACCAAGATTTGAAAAAGAAATTTTGGTGGACACAGATGAAGCGGGAGGTAGCGAAGTACGTATCCGAGTGCGATACGTGCCGACGAGTGAAAGCTGATCACATGAAGAAATCAGGGCTGTTGCAACCCCTGAAGATCCCGGCGTGGAAATGGGAAATGTGAGCATGGATTTCATTGTGGGATTGCCCCTAACTGCCAATAAACATGATTCCATTTGGGTAATTGTTGATCGGTTGACCAAGACGGCTCACTTCATTCTGGTGAATACATGTTACAATGCCGGCAAATATGCGGAGCTGTACATAGCGAAGATGCTATGCCTATACGGGGTACCCAAGACCATTGTCTCAGATCGAGGTGCATTATTTGTATCTCGCTTTTGGGAGCAGCTACACACCGCATTGGGTACTAAGTTGATTAGGAGCTCCGCCTATCACCCTCAGACAGATGGGCAAACAGAGAGGGTGAACCAAGTATTAGAAGACATGTTGAGAGCATGTGCCATCCACCATGGTAGGAACTGGGACGATCACCTACCATTGGCGGAATTCTCGTACAACAATGGTTATCAGGCGAGTATCAAGATGGCACCCTACGAACCTCTCTACGGTCGCAAATGCCGCACCCCATTAAATGGGTGCGAGGCCGGTGAAAGGGTCACATTCGGGGTTGATGTGGTGAACGATGCCGAAGAGCGCGTTCAGGCGATTCAAGCTAACTTGAAGGCCGCTCAGTCCCGACAGAAGAGCTACGCTGATAAGAGGCGTAGACCGTTGCACTTTGACATTGGGGAACACGTGTACCTCCACGTGTCTCCGATGAAGGGCGTGCACCGGTTCGGTGTGAAGGGAAAGCTCGCTCCCCGTTTCATTGGACCCTATGATATCACCGAGAAGTGCGGACCAGCGGCGTATCGATTGGAGTTACCGGCATCTCTTGCTGGTGTCCATGATGTTTTTCATGTTTCGCAACTGCGAAAATGTTTAAAACATACAGCTGCTGTTCCTACTGAAGACATCGGCGAGCTGAAACCGGATTTAACATATGATGAATATCCAGTGGAAATTCTTGATGAGAAAGCCCGAACCACGCGTAGCAGAACATTGTGGTTCTATAAGATCCTCTGGAGCAACCACACCGCCGAAGAAGCGACGTGGGAGAGCGAGGAATTTCTTCGCTCAAATTACCCGGAGTTCATGGCATCCCAACGCGGGTAAGTCCCTGCTACATCGCTATCTTTCCTTTTATAATCTCGGGACGAGATTCTTTTAAGGTGGGAGGGATGTAAAAGCCCAAGAAAAGGGACTTGCAAAAACTTTTTCTTCACCTCACAACACCACAGTTTTTATTGTGGATATCTTAGGAAATGTTGTGAAGAGCAAGTAACCTCCATCAAAAGAGTAATTAGAGGGGAAAGCCTTCACCTTCACAAAGTAGGATTTCTACGCATGAACATGAGAGGTTGAGCTCACCCCTAGGACTTGAAAAGTCTTGGGAGGGTTCAAGCCAAGTTTCA
Organism: Neostapfia colusana; assembly: GCA_030760725.1. Taxonomy (NCBI): domain Eukaryota; kingdom Viridiplantae; phylum Streptophyta; class Magnoliopsida; order Poales; family Poaceae; genus Neostapfia; species Neostapfia colusana. Next base: position 66,790,841 of record JASWHV010000007.1, on the reverse strand, counting down.
TTCAAATCCAACACTTTTTGAGGCACTTTTGGAGGTATTTGAAAAAGAGGCCAATTTGAATGTAAATTCAAATTGCAGCAACTTTCATCACCCAAATTCAAAAGTTAGCTTCATATTCAAACTCAGCGCATTTTTCTGAGTAAGCCCACCAATTTTCATCCTCATTGGAGTTCATCTTGTCAAGAGCTAAATTTGCAAGAATTCAAAACTGAATTTGAATTTCAGTTTAAACATGCAGCAAATTTAGCCAAACACAGTTCAAATTTGAGGATTCAAATTCAAGCAAAAACTTGGTGACTAAGTCTCACATTAAATTGTGAGTAGCTGAGGATATTTTGCCACATAAGAATTGAGGAAATTTGGAAAAAGAAATTGAGGGGAGGTCCCACATGTCAGTAGACTTAACAGAGAAGTCTCCCACTGATTTTCCTCTCACGGCCGAGACAGCGCACGGGAGCGCCGGCGCCGACCTCCTCGCGCAGCCACCTCCTGCTTCCCGCTCGCGCTGGCTGCCGTGTGATTACCCCCCTCTTCACTCGGCGTAATCCGTTCTGCACAGCACGAGCCGATCGTGTTTTGCCTCCTTCTCCCGAACAGCGCCGCACCGAGCTCGGTTCTTCCCCCCCCCCCCCCCCCGCCGCCGCTCCGCGACCTTTTCCACTGCACCCCGGCAGCGATCGGCCTTCGCTCGAACCACCAACACGAAAAGAAAGCGCACACAGGTGTAGGAGCTGCTCCCCTGCTCAGCGCCGGTGTTCGGTGTCTCTGCTGGCTGCAAACTGAACGTCGGCGAGAAGCACCGAGGTGCAACTGGCGGAACCGCAACCGGCTCACCGTGGGCAGCGCTCCACAGCCGTTTTCACCATTCCTCTCCTACACGAAAAAGGTGCGCCGTGCTCTCTAGATCGTGTAGATGCAAGCCGTATAGCGGTTGATCCACCGGATGAAGAGTATTTCCAGTTCTTCCGAAATGTAGTGTGTTCGGGTAGGGCGCGGTCTACACCAAAATTCATGCTACTCGTTTAGCTATTGGCCGCGCAGGCTTGTTAGCACCTTCCTTACTCCCTAGCGGCCCTCCTCGACCAAGAATCAAGCGGTATGGTCCAGAAATGACCAGGTTCTCGCTGTTTTTCGGGCCACCATGGAATAATAGCTCGGGTCACTGCGGAGCCCTAGGTTGCCGACTGTTACATGGGATTTGGCGGCCATTTCCGTCACCCCCGAGCTCCCACGGTACTCTCCGATCGTTTCCCGACCATTTTGAGGCGGTGTAGGCAATGTCCGAGGCCACCGGAACCCTAGCAATCACTGCCGCCGCCGCGTACCCATTTCCGGCGGTCTACGGCCGCCGGCGACACCACAGACGAGTTCAGCGCCACAAATTACGGGGGGGGCGGCGAGTCTGAGGTCGGGAGACGGCCGGGAAAGCGGTTCCGGCGACGCTCACCGGAGTGCGCCGCCGCGGGTCCCTGTTTGGCGTGAGGAAGGGGAAGACCTGCCGGGTGGGACCCACTGGCAGACATTTAAACAATTTGAAATGTCCAGTTTGTAGTTCAAACTTTGGAGGACCACAACTTGGGGTAGGAGAATCCAAAAATTATGAAACAAATTTTGTTGGATTCCTCTAACAGAGTACAATCCAATCTGAAACCCAATTTGTATGAAACCCATTAATTAATTCTGGAAAATTCCTTAAAGCTTTTCAGCAAACGAATTTTAGAGGGAGTTTGGTTCATCCAAAAATCCCCAAATTTTGCCAGAATGTTCCTTAGGATGTTAGTGAACCCTTGTAAAAGTTTAAGACCATTTGGAGTTGATTTGGTCGGAACAATTCAAATGTGAAGGTGCTGTGTTCATTTGAATACAGAAACATTTTCAGAGAATTTCCAAAACTTGGAAATTCAGTTCTGGGCAAATCTTAGCTCCAAAAATGCTAGAAAAATTCATGCAAACTCTATGAGCTATAATTGAAATTGTAGTTCACTAAGTTGGGCATGAACAGAGATAATACCTCAGAATTAATTCTTCTTTGCTTAATTGCTAAAAGAATTATTCTGAGCAAACCACTCAATGGAAAGTGCTAATGTTTGGTCCAGAGTGTTTTCCTATGACAAGGAACTCCCACGTAAATTCTCAGCTCCATTGGAGCTCTGGATCACCCCTGTCCTGTTTAACCACTTGAGGGATTAATATGGAAAAGGGGGAAAACCACTTAGCACTTAACCATGTGCTTAGGTCTAAGCCCAAATCACCAACACCAGTTCCATTTTAAATTCTTAAACAGAGTTCCAGTTGTTAGAACTGGTTATTAGAACTAATAGCAGTAACCTTACAATAACTTGTATGCATATTAATTAACAAGTAGTATTTCAATAACGTGTAGTCGCTGAAGGCGAGGAAGCTCCGGAGATTCTCGACTTCCTGCTTCTAGAGGAAGAACTGACTCCTGACCAGCAGCAACAAGGCAAGCCCCGGTTTGCATTAACTCTTTTATAAAGTTTTACTTTGTTTACATACATAGGGCGAAGTATGTATGTGCATTAGGTATAGGATGAATGAAACTCCCACTTGCATAACCAAAGGTTCCTAAAAGAGTGAGGGTAGGGTCAAAGACCTCGAGTAGAAAGGCTATGCTTAAAGATTCATAGGGCTTTGGTACAAGTCGAGTAGTTGGAATCTACTCGCGAGATAGGCTTGGGACACACGGGTTCGGTTGAGTGATGTGAGATCACTTTAGTAATGAAAATGAGACTAGGCAGGGGCTAGGGCGCAGCAAGAGGAAGTCTTGTGTGCGCAGCCCTGTCCGTGTCGATTGAGGACCGATCCATGTGCGGCCCTGCTGAACAAGTATTGAACGTACCGAAGGCATATCGGATATATGGGCCCCGATAAACCGATGTAGCCTAAACCTCCGGGCGTCGAGGCATAGCACACCGATTTATAGGTGTAGGTTGAGGGCAGCAAGGTGGAAATCTGCCAACGGGCATAGAGAGATGCTCCGTGTGGGGAACCTCCTGCTCGTTTCGGTGTGACCGGTTCGACGTTTGGGCTGTTGGGTGAAAGGTTGTCCCGTACGACATCGAGTGAGCGTGCTGTGCAGCTCCACGGGTGGGCGTACGTGACGTGCTCTTTGGGTTTCCCTGCAGGTGTATATCGAGTCGATTCGCCGTCCCTCGCGGTGACGAGTACCGCTTGTTCACTGCATCATAACGTAGACTAATGAATGAAATGTTATGATTCAATATTGCTGTTATGATATAATTGTATTGTTACCTGTGTGCCACCAAATATTGCTCACTAAATTTCAGCTTCATGAACCATTAACTTGTTGCTAAAAGATAAACTAAGGATGAACTTGTAGGCGTGTCCATTTGCTGCAACATTGCTATCCTATGTCATGGTACACCTCATGTAGAGTTTCATGCTTAGGTGAGTCGGTTAAGCCTTATTGAGCCTTCGTGCTCACGGTTGCTGCTTAAGTGTTTTTCAGGTGAGGAGCCACCCACGGACTCGGAGTACGAGTCCACCGGCGAGGGTTACCCTCCGTCGGGGACCACGGCTGAGTGGGAGCCGTACACGCCGCGCTGAGCTGAGACGTGCAGCTAGTGTGGGTTGCCCTAGGGCTGGGCAACCAACTTTTGCTAGATAGGCAGGCATGAGTTGTACAAAAGAAACTTCCGCTGTGTAATAAAGACCTTAGTTTGTAACTGAGAAGCGTACTACTTTGTACATTCAGTTTGTTTTTCCCATGTAATATAATGTGTTCTTATGACGTGTGCTGTTGGGTGTCGCATCGCGCGGCACCACCCTCTGCGATCCTGGATGAGCGGATTCCGGTCCGGCACAGGAAACAGCACAGTGGAAAAACACCAGAGCAGGGTACAAATCAGCCCCATGCTCAGCTCCAGAAAACAGCACCAAAGTCCGGATGCCTCTACCATACAGCTATAGACGATGTGCTGGCAGGTGAACCTTATCTAGCGGGTATATCAACACTAAACAAACTACCCGTAGTGATTCTATTCGACTCTGGATCCGCACATAATGTCATCAGCAGGTCATTTGTGTGCAAATCTAAGCTACCCACCACTACACCAAAGGGTCACTACCTTATCAACTCACCAGGTGGAAACATAGCTGCTAATGAAGTAGTGGTCAAAGCAGCTCTGTGCTTAGGTGGGAAATTATACCCTACAACCCTCATTGTGTTAGAGGGGCAGCGGATCGATGTAATATTAGGAATGCCGTGGATGAACTACCACGGGGCTATTCTTGACATCGATCCACGAATTGTTTGATTGGACTCTCCATTCCACGGTCTTCATACACTCATACTTGACGACGTGGATTCTGAAATTCCAGCAGCGTACCACAATGTGGTTATGAAACTGGAGGACATTACAGTGGTCTGTGAGTACCCAGATGTGTTTCCCTACGATCTCCCAGGGATGCCACCTGAACGAGACGTGGTATTCAAGATCGAGTTAGCACCGGGAACCACACCAATATCTCAGAGGCCATACAAAATGTCTCCGAAGGAATTAGCTGAACTGAAAGAGCATCTAAAAGACTTAATGGACAAAGGATTCATCATGCCAAGCTCATCACCATGGGGCTGCTCGGCCCTCTTTGTGAAGAAAAAGGATGAATCGCTGCAGTTATGTGTAGACTATCGGCCGCTGAATGCAGTGATGATCAAGAATAAATATCCACTACCACGGATAGATATATTTTTTGATCAATTGGTGGATGCCAGAGTATTCTCCAATATGGACATGAGGTCAGGTTATCATTAGATAAAGGTTAGAGCGGAGGATATACCGAAAACAATATTCTCGACTAGATACGGGCTCTATGAGTATCTAGTCATGTCTTTTGGTCTGACGAATGCACCAGTGCACTTCATGTACCTCATGAATTCTGTTTTCATGCCAGAGTTGGATCAGTTTGTCGTTGTATTCATCGATGACATTCTCGTATATTCCAAATTGGAGAAGGAGCACACTAAACCTCTCCACATTGTGCTCCAACGATTGTGAGAACATAAGCTGTATGCCAAATTCAGCAAGTGTGAATTTTGGATCAGCAAGGTACCATTCTTAGGCCACATTATTTCAGCAGAAGGTGTGTCCGTAGATCCAACCAAAGTTGAGCAAGTATCTATGTGGGAGTCTCCGACATCCGTCCATCAAGTACACAGTTTTCTAGGACTAGTGGGCTACTACCGGAGATTTATTCCTAGCTTCTCGAAGATTGCTAAGCCAATAACAGAATTATTGAAGAAGAGCAGCAAGTATGTATGGTCTAAGTCCTGTGAAGAGGCATTTCAAACTCTGAAGAAACATCTCACAACAGCATCGGTTCTGGCTCAACCTGATACGGCTAAGCCATTCGATGTTTATTGTGATGCATCAGGCATTGGACTTGGCTGCGTGTTAATGCAAGATAGATGCATGATCGCGTATGGATCACGTCAACTACGCAACCACGAGCAGCACTACCCCACTCATGACTTAGAACTTGCTTCCATGGTGCTCGCGTTAAAAATGTGGAGGCACTACCTACTCGGAAATTTAGTGCACCTCTATACCGACCATAAGAGCCTCAAGTGCATATTCTCTCAGAAGGAAATTAATATGAGGCAGCGGAGATGGTTGGAGTTAATCAAGGATTATGAACTTGAGATCCATTACCATCCGGGAGAAGCTAACATGGTGGCCGATTCGCTTAGTCGCAAGTCTCATGTAAATTACTTGTCAGTTATTCCGGATGAGGAAAAAGAACCAAGCTTGAGAGTAGTTCCGTATGGAGCATTGTATAGTCTTGCTCTTGTGCCTACCAATCGAGAGGAGATTGTATGAGCTCAAAAGAGATATCATGGAATGTTGAATATCCTGACAAGGATTAAGGATGAGAAGATGAAATGTTTCCTAGAAGATGATCAAGGTGTTCTATGGTTTAACGACCGAATTGTGGTATCCCGGAATATGAAGCTAAGGAAGAAAATCTTGGATGAAGCTCATATGTACAAGTATCAATACATCCGGGAAGAAATAAGATGTATCAAGACCTCAAAATGAAATTTTGGTGGACTCAGATGAAGCGAGAAATTACTAAGTATGTATCCGAGTGTGATACATGTCAGCAAGTTAAAGCCGACCACATAAAGGAAGCGGGAATGCTGCAACCATTAAGTATTCCAGCATGGAAATGGGAGGACATCAGCATGGACTTTATTTTCGGACTGCCTCTCACGTACTGAAAATATGACTCCATTTGGGTCATTGTTGATTGACTAACAAAATCAGCCCACTTCATCCCAGTGAATACGGGATTTCATACTAAACAATATTCAAAATTGTACCTTTCAAGATCCGTGTGCTTACACGGAGTTCCCAAAACCACCATATCTGACCGAGGGTCTATATTTGTTGCTCATTTCTGGGAGCAACTACATGAATATCTGAGAACCAAGTTAATTAGAAGCTCAGCATACCATCCTCAGACCGACGGTCAGACTGAAAGGGTGAATCAAATTCTAGAAGATATGCTGAGAGCATATGCTATAGATCATGGAAGGAATTGGGATGACCATTTGCCATTAGCGGAATTTTCCTACAATAATTGTTACCAATCAAGTATTAAAATGGCACCATATAAAGCGTTCTATAGAAGAAAATGCCGCACACTACTCAATTGGTGTGAATCCGGTGAGCGAGCGATTTCCGGCATTGATCTTGTTAAAGAAGCCGAATAGTGAGTCAAGCTTATTCAAGCAAATCTCAAAGCCGCTAAAATCTCGCCAGAAAAGTTACGCGTACAAGCAACGCCGACCCTTGCACTTTGAAATCAGAGATCAAGACTATCTCCGAGTATCCCCGATGAAAGGAATTCATTGATTCGGGGTGAAGGGAAAGCTAGCTCCTCGTTTTGTTGGTCCGTTTCTCATTACGGATAGGTGTGGACCAGTAGCGTACCTTTTGAAGTTACCCATACCATTGCCGGGCATACACGACTCTTTCATGTCTCACAACTGAGGACATGTTTGAAGGAGCCGACAAGGTTCTTTCGGGAGGCATGGAAACATTGCCACCGGATCTCACCTGCATCGAGAAACCAGTACAGATCATCGACAAAAATACTCGTGAAGCAAGGCATCGATCGTTGCGGTTTTACAAGTTTTATGGAACAACCACACTGACGACGAGGCTGTGAAAGCCCAAATTAAAACATGTGGTCCAGTACACAAAGTTAGGGGGAATTCAAATTTTCAAAGTCATTTGCAGTTAGCCATACACTAGTATCGCTAGTGCAAATTCAAAACTGAAATTTTTTCAAAGTGTGTCAAATTGCATAGTGGATTCCACCAATGTGATCAACACATTTGAAATAGCACCTCAGCCAAATTTCATACAAATTGAACTTTGGTTGCTATGGATTTGGATCAATGGAAGAGGAGGGATTCATATCCAAATTTAAATTCAAATGTCCAAATGCAATTCAAACTTCACCATCCGAAACTGAATTCTTTTAAATTCCAATTTGCACTCCCGACTTTGGGGATAAGTCTAGAATTTATTTGTGAGTAGATGGAGAAAATATCGGTGGAAAAATGAATAGAAATGAGAGGGGAGAGGGTCCCACTGATCAGTGATAGAAACTTCACTGAACCGACTCAACCGAGCTCATTTCTCGCGGGCGACCGCTGCTCGGCCACGTACAGCCAGCGCCAGCCCCGACCACTCCACCTCACGGTAAATTCATCGCCTCAAAGTCCATCACACTGATCTGCTTCATCCGTTCTCATCGCTCCCATGCTAAACTGAGCACTTACACGTGCTGTTCGTCGCTCCGCTCGCGAGTTTCTTGCCGCCTCTCTCAGTTCACCGGTGACCGGCTGATCCAGCCCGTTTCATGCGCCGTGCCCGAAGAAGAAAAGGTGCACCCTTGCATGCTGAAGTTGTAGGTGAAAGCCGTTTGCCGTGTCATGCGATATCGAGCGAGTTTTCTCGTTTCCTTCCACTGTGTGCGCTAGGGTTAGAGCTCGATCATCGGAGAAATTTGTTGTACACAGGCAACCGCCGCTCGAGCTGCACACCAGACACATTCTAGGTCATCTAGCGCATACCCTCGATCAAGAAGCATCGAGTTTCATCCACTAGAACCCTAGCTAAGAAAGTTTTATGTAACTGCATCCGAAAACAGGACATCTCACCGGTGAGGTCTAGTTGCAGCCGTTTTTCATGAGGATCAGGGTTCAGATTCATGCTCAGCATGTTCCCACGGTGCTCTCTGAAGAAACCCCGTCAAAAAAGGTGTAGAGATCACCGAGTTTGACTTCGCCGATGAGCTACCGGCCGTTGTCACCGCAGCGAGCACTATTCCGGCCACCGTCGAGCTCCAGTGAGTGCACCAGTGTATTCCTCGTGCAAAGTTGTGCATAGGCAGCGAGTTTCGTCGAAGGTCGTGCAGTAGAACGGCCGGCGGCGAGCTCTCCGGTGAAGCGCCGCCGCGGATGGCGCGAGGAGGAAGAAGGATGCGGACCCCGTGTGTCAGTGAGAGGGAACCGGGCCCGGGATCTGCTGTGGCGCCGGGATTTAGTGCGGCCACGCAGGGAAGTATGTGGGCCACCATGCGGCTTCGCTGTCGGGCTGACACGTAGCCCTTGGCCCTACCAACCCAGTTTAAACCTTATGAATTTCATTTGAATTTCCAAATTTTAGCCAAACTTTGACGAGCCATAACTTTTGATAGGATTGTTCAAAAATTATGAAACAAATGTTGTTGGATTCCTCTCAACCAGTAATTTGCAGCGCTGCAAAGAAATTGGTACGAAAATCCCTGGAATTGTCTCCAAAAAATTTCAAAGTTAAATCTTTGGGAATTAATTCCAGGAGATCCCTGATATGGAATTTGCCCATTTTGGCCAGAAGGTCTTTCATAAATACTCATATTCAGTAAAAATTTGAGCAGAATTGGACTTCATTTACTATGTCTAATGGTGTTCCAATTGATTATGTTCTAAGGAAATTAGAAAAACATCAGAATCTAAATTCAAATTTTATCCAAACTTTGGGATTCAATATATCTCTGTAGGAAGCTCCAAATTTAGTGAAACCAAGTCTCAGGAACATAGAAAACTCTGACGTTTATGAAAAATCCAAGTTTGCAGCATGACAGACTTTCGGGTTAGGGTTACTAATTCAGAGAAGGAAAATGATTAGCAAATTCTTTAGAACACACACTTAATTAAACTTTCTCTGAATTTTCCCTAGTCATACCTGAGTGTCATGAGGGATTCTCTGTAGAAATCCCAAATCCATTAGACTTCAATTCGTACATAAGTTACTTAAAATTTTATAACTACTGTTATCACTTTAAGACTTAATCATGTGCATTATTTACATGTCGATTGGAAGTGATTCATCTGGATACTGACCCCACTGACTTGCAGCAACAAGGCAAGCCCCGGTTTGCATTTAACAGTTTTTAACGATTTTTGCTTTATATCATCTTAGGTTTGCGAAAGGTCGATAATGGTTGGAACTCTATTTGATAACCAGATGAACCTAAAGAGGGTGAGGGTAGTGTCTAAGTCCTCGAGAAGAATATGTCGTGCTTAATGTCTTATAGGCTTCGGTACAAGTCGAGTAGTTGGAATCTACTTGCGAGTATAGGGTTCGCCATAGACACGATTAGATCGAGAGGTTAGATACATCTAGTAAGAAAAATGAGACTAGGCAGGGGATTAGGAGGCAGCAAGATGGAGTCTTGTGTGCATAGCCCTGCCCCTGTCGATTGAGGACCGATCCGTGTGCGGCCCCGTTGAACAAGTTTGAATGTACCAAAGGAATATCGTATATATGGGTTCCGGTAAACTGATGTAACCTATACCTCCGGGCGTCGTGGCATAATGCACCGATTTATAGGTGTAGGTTGAGGGCAACAAGGTGGAAATCTCCTAACGGGCATAGAGAAATGCTCCGTGTAGGGAACCTCCTGCTCGTTTGGGTGCGACCGGTTCGACGTTTGGGCTGTCGTGTGAAAGGTTGTAGCTTACCATATCGGTTGAGCGTGCCATTGCAGCTCCGAGGATGGGCGCACGTGACGTGCTATTTGGCTATCCCGGCAGGTGTATATAGAGTTGATTCACCGTCCCTCACGGTCATGAGTACCATTTGTTCACTGTGTCGTGACGTAGTAAATATGAGATGTGAATGTGATGATATAAGTGCTGTTATGATATAATTGTATTGCAACCTGTGTGCCACCAAATATTGCTCACTAAATTTCAGATTTATGAAACATTAAATTGTGGCTAAAACATGAACTACGGATGAACTCTTAGAGTGTCCATTGCTGCAAATTACATCCTACCTTTGGTATGACTTGCATGAAGGGTTTCATGTGTAGATGAGTCGGATAAGTCTTGCTGAGTCATCATGCTCACAGTTGCTGCTATGAGTGTTTGCAGGTGAGGAGTATTCCATTGAGATGGAGTATGGATTCACTGGCAAGGTTTACCTTCCGTAGAGAACTACGGCTGAATGGGAGCCATGCATGCCGCCATGGGTTGTCCATAGGGCTGGTCAACCGACTTTTGCTAGTTAGGATTAGTCGTGAGTTGTATAATTAATTTCTGCTGCAGTTAACTTTGTAAATTAGATGTAAACTGAAGGTTTGTACCACTTTTGTATAAATTCACTAAGTTTGAATGTAATACATGTTTTCCTTATCATGTGTGCTGTTGGGTGTCGCATCGTGCGGCATCACCCACTGTGATCCTGGAGTGTACGGATTTCGTTCTGTCATAGGCTGGTATCAGAGCTGCTTAGGGGATAGCACACTAAATAAGGACAGTATTACAAGGAAAACTTAGAATTGTGGTGAGGAGTGGATAATATGCCGGAATAAGGACTATATTAGTATTGTTACTTAAAGTGGCATGGCTAACTTACTTGTTATAATTCTGTATTTGGATTACGTAACGACGCACCTACGCTCAGGTAAGAGGTAAGGTACACCACCGAAAGCGGTCAATTTCGGTTAGCTCTCTCATGCGAGGAACGTAGCATGAGATGTTCCATCCAGTGATGAACGGAAAGTGAATATGTTTTCTAAGACTCTTCATGTCTTAGAGACATATGAACGACACTAGCCTCTAGTGCGCAAACCCAAGGGCAAGAGGAGGAGACCTCATCGTGTGGTTTGTAACACGAAGTATGTACTCTAGGACTCTTTATGTCCTATGGGGCATACTAAAACACTGGTCGACCGGTGTGCTTAATTGCAAAGGTGTGGAGCCCTCCGTCGGGTGGTGAATAACCCATCCATGTACCTTGGGACGTGGCTTTACTCAAGGATGACCGTATGGCAATGATACGAACGTATGTATTTAATCTTAAATATGGACCTGCCTGAAATGACAAGCCATTTGAGTGAGTCATTGTTGAGTGTTTTTCTGCAGGTTCTAACCACATTGTGTATCTCGTGTAGGACACATGTAGGATCGAAGAGGACGTGAAAAGATACCAGAGGGGTGAATGGTAGATTAAAACTTTTTATGTGGAAGCTACAAAAAAGCTCTCGGAAGAAAATCGATCTGATAAATAAACCATGTGTGCGACTGTTTTCGACGTGTTCAAACGTGACTAAACTAGTGGAGATTATTGAGAATCAAGTCACGAAGCCACTGCAACAAGAATCACGTGAAAACACTAAGTTCATCAAAAAGAAGATCAGGGAGCACCCCAAGCGATGGCATGAGACTTTGAATGAAGCCTTATGGGCTCATCGAGTGTCAAGACACGGTGCTACCAATGTTACCCCGTTTGAGCTTTTGTATGGACAAGAAGCGTGTTACCCATGGAGATTAAGATGAAGGCGTGTCGAGTTGATCAACTGTGGCAGCTCTTTAGGATCATAGACTAGTAATTGTAGGGGGTTGTTCTTGTTCTACTCGAGAGCCTCAGATCATCAATGTTGAGATCTCCATCAATCGACTTATTCATTACCTATCGGAATATCGGGCCTACTATATAGTCTCTTCATCATCATTTGCGGTTACCACAGAAGAGGCGGCCCTTCTGGCTATATGTAGCTTCCCAAAGCCATGTTATCGGGTCCATTTTAACTGAGGAAAGCCAAGGTAAAGAGCATTCTGTAGCTTACTTTAGCAGGCGACTCCTAGATGCCGAAACCAGGTGCACTTTCATTGAGAAACTTTGTTTATCTTTGTATTATGCATGTTCCAAGTTTCAGCACTATCTCCTTCCCAGTACATGCTTCGTGACATGTCAACACGACATTGTCAAGCACATGTTGCAGCAACCGATTTTGAGTGATAGGATAGGCAAATGGGCGTACTTGTTGGTGGAGTACGATCTGGTGTTCGAGCTTCTCCGGAGTGTGAAGGGTCAGGTTGTAGAAGACTACATCATGGAGCATGATGTGCAACTTGAGGAGGAATGCATGGTCGAGGTACATCCTTGGAAGTTGTTCTTTGATGGATCGGTTTGTGACAGGGATCAAGGAATCGGGTACGTGTTGGTTTCACCCACAAGTACAATGTACGAGTTCTCTGTTCGGCTAAACTTCGCATGAACCAACAACCAAACTGAATACGAGGTCCTGCTGAATAGCTTAGAGTATTTGGTCAACATGGGGATCAAGGACATTGAAGCTTTTGGTGATTCCATGCTTGTTATCCAGCAGGTCAGTGGTGAAAGCCAATGTTACGATGGAACTTTGAATGACTATCATGAACGATGTCTAGATATCATCAAGACTTTGGATACATTCTGTGCCAAACATATACAAGAGAAGAAAACCGTAGGGCAAATGACTTGGCACAGCAAGCATTGGGCTACGAAGTGAAAAGATGGAAGTTCCACATAAAAAAAAAGGGCTGACATTGTCCTAGGACAATGGAATCAAGATAAAACATAGCAATTCACCAAACCATAGATGGACTCTTGCTGAGGTGTTTAGACAAAGAGGTAACCAGTTGTGTCCTTGAGCATATTGTCTATAGATTCGGTGTTCCTCAGAATTTAACCACCGACCAAAGAGGAAGGAACCTTCATATCCTTTTAATTCAGGGAGTTTGCCGAATCTTTTAGGATAAAGTTGTTAAACTCTTCTCCATATTATACTCAAACTAATGGACAAGCTGAGGATAGTAACAAGATACTCATAAAGCTCATTCAAAAGAAGATCAGGGAGCACCCTAAGCGATGGCATGAGACTTTGAATGAAAACCTTGGGCTCATCGAGTGTAAAGACACGGTGCTACCAAAGTTACCCCGTTTGAGCTTGTGTATGGACAAGAAGTCGGGTTACCCGTGAATATTAAGATGAAGGCGTGTCGAGTTGATCAGTTATGGCAACTCTTTAGGATCATAGATTAGCTCTACAGACCAACACTAGTCTATTATGTGCACTTTTATCCTCACTCGTGCTCACCCGGAAAACTTCCCGGTCGGTCACCCATCCCTAAATTTCTCCAGGCCAAGCACGCTTAACCCCAAAGTTCTTTGCAGGTGGGCTTCCGAAAAAGAAGGTATAGATTGATGGTATGAGTATTCTATCAATCCTATTAAGTCGGGAGTTAGGATGTCACAATCAACACCCCTTAGAAGACTGGCGTCCTTGTCGGTCAACACCAAGACAGTAACATTCTAACTTTTGTAAAGTTGTATTTCACTTTATACAGCAAAGTTAAGGAGAAGAAAGACTAAGTATGTGTCACATAAATTGATACACACACAATGGACATGTGAGGGGTTAAAAAATTTTCCTTAACTCATGCTTAACACATGTTAACAGGAGGGGGGAACTTCACTCCCTGATTTAAACACATGTCAACAATAACTATGAAGAAAGTGGGGAAATTTAAACATAATTTGAGTTCTTTTAAAAGGATTCATGTTCAGATTTTACAATTGCATACAAGTGAATACACCAATGGATTTCAAATGTAGCAAGGAGCATCTACTCCAAATTTGGTAATTTTTGGACCTCATATGCTATTTATTCAAAGGAATAAGCGAGAGCACATTTAGATTCAAATTTGAATTTGAATTTGAATCTGGATCAAACGTACTCAATTTTGAAATCTGATTTCAGATTTCAGTTCCACATAGTCTTTCGGCCTACACTCCAAGTTTGGTGATTTTTGGACAAAGCATGTGTGGAAATCTCAAAGCATAGAGAGAAAACAAAAATGAGGGGGGTGTACCCCATCTGTCAGCTGCACAGCACATCCAAACCGCCTCTGTTTTTCTCTCTTCGCACGAGCGATTGCCAGCTCACGGCGCCGACCCCCCCCCCCCCCCGATGACTTCCTGGCGCCAGCTCCTGCTCTCCCGCTCTGTCCTCCGGCTCTTATCTTCCACGCCGATGCACAAACAAAATTTTCTTCCCTCCCCAGCTCGTGCTCCCTCTCTGTTTCTCTCCCACAAAGAACAGCCGACACCCGCGCTCTCTGTTCTCCCGATCACACACTGCCGCCCGAGCTCAGATGATCGAGCTCCAAACAGCAAAAAGAAGCGCAGAGGCGTGCTCTAGCATCCACCGTTCTCCACCCCGATGCTCCTAGCTCCTGCTACGCGCAAATTGGGAATTGGTGCCGAAGTGTTGGGGTGAAACGGCGGAACTCCAATCGGATCACCGTGGACAGGGAGCTACAGCCAGTTTTGTCTCCACTTCCCCATACAAGAAAGGTGCGTTGGCATCCCTAGATGGTGTAGTCAAAAGCCGTTTAGCAAATGATCAACCGGGTAGCTCAAATTTTCCATTTTACTGAACCCTAGTTCAACTTACCGAGCTCGGTTTAACTCAAAATTCGGTCTACACGTGCAATCACCGGTCAAGCTCGTTAGTCAATAGCTTCCTCATGCCCTAGCAGTCACCTCAAAGAAGAAACGAGGAAAACTGTTGAGAATCGGCCGCTCTCAAGCCATTCTTCGTGCTACCATTGAAAACGGCCTCGTGTCACCTTGGAGCCCTAGGTTTCCCGCCATTTCATCGTGTTTAGGGTTCATTTTCAGCTTCCTCGAGCTGCAACAGTGCTCTCCGAGCAAACCCCGACCATTTTGGTGCCTCCTAGCGCGAGAACCACATCGCCGGAACCCTAGCCACCGCGGTTGCCGTCGCGCAGGTGTTTCCGGTAGCCGCCGACGAGCTCTGACCTCCTAGGCGTGTTCAGCATCGTGAGCTAGGTCTTGGCGGAAACTTTCAGCTCCGGGGCGGTCAGGAAGATCGTTCCAGCGACCTCGCCGGCGTGCGCCGCCGCCCGGGCTCTGTCGGCGATGACCCCGGTGGGACCTGCTGTCAGCGTTCAAACATTTTCAAATCTTTTCAGATTCGGTTCTAGATTCAAGTGGCCATAACTTTGTGTAGAGATGTACAAAAATTCTCAAATAAATTCCGTTGGATTCCTCTCAGTGAGTGCTAACCAGTGATGCATCATAATGTTTATGAAAGTCCCTGGTTTAGGCTCATTAATTCCTTTAAGGAAATTCTTAGGGAATTAATTACAGGAGTTCTGTTAATTGGAAAATTCCCAATCTGGGAAGAACCTTTCTCCAATTATACTTGAACTCCAGTAAAAGTTTCAGAGGCATTGGACCTTATTTGCTAGGCCAGATGATGTGTCAATCTTTTATGTCACTGAAATATAGGAAAAAACAGAAACATTTTCAGCTTTCCTTCAATTCTTGTAAATTCCATATCTCCATGTAGGAAACTCCAAAAAATGATGAAACCAAGTCCTATAGACTCATGGGAATGTGTAATTAACAAAAAGTCCAATTCTCAACATTCCAACACTTTATAATTGCTCTGTTAAGTCAGAGAAGCCCATTCACTTTGAGATTTCTTAAGACCACATTTCTTAGCATTTTCCTCTGAAATTTGTCAGGCAGTATCTCTGAGGGATCCTTGAAATACTGTAAAAATTTCGGTGGCATTATAATTAATCTTCCATTGTTTTCATCCATATCATTCCAGAGATTTACATATGTTCCTCAAATGCCATATGTAGTCGTTTTTTTCTCGAATGCGCAAGAGAGGTGCACATCTTTGTATTAGGAGAAGAAAGAAGCAGATTCCGTTACAGTAAAGCCATCTCATATGGGGCCCAGATATGAGATCCTCAATACAAGGTAAAGGGTGTTAAAATGAACTATCCGACCTAAACATGGATTAGGTTCCTAATGTCTACTGCAAATTGAGGGCTTGGAGTTTTTTGGCTCCAGCAAAGCACCATAATTTGTATTCATCTGAGAGGGTTCTCATGACCTCACTAATGGAGGGAGACACACCATCAAAGACGCAAGCGTTTCACTGCTTCCAGATGAGCCAGGCACCCAAGATGATTAGAGAATTTACTTCCTTCTTGTGCTTCTTTGGAACTTTACTAATAGTGCGACCCCACCAGTCTCTAAAAGACCCCTCAGTTGTAGTTGGTACATCATTTGACATGTGAATCAACAGTAGCACTCTGAACCAAATCTGCCTTGCAAACACACAAGTCAAAAGAATATGTTGGATGGTCTCCTCCTCTTGGTCAAAAAGCCACTCGGGCTCCGCAGAAAACCCCGGCTCCCCCGACATCCCGTCGTAGATCATCCACCGCGCCGAGCTCCATGGCCAGCCAACCGAAGAGCCCGACCATGGACCGGTCGCCGAGCACCAAGTCGCAGATCGACCGCCCGACGCCCCGGATGCTGGCGAGCAGTTACGAAGCGCCGCAAAGAGCTGGGTGACTTGCCAGAGCCGCGACTCCAGGGAGGTGACGTCCACCGAGGTAGTGGCCAACATCGGACTAAGCGTCCGATCGCAAGTGGCCATTACCAGGCGCCGAGCCCTCTCTAATTCTCGCTTCTCAGTAGAGAGACGAGCACAAAGAATATCGATGTCTTCCCTCCAAGCTTCATCCAAGTCCTCAGCGATGGTAATGCGCTCCTGTGTTTCTGCAACAAGACATAACACGAAGATGTCAAGCCGGCGCGGATGCGGAAGGATGAGAGAAGAAGGAGAAGGAAGGAACAAACCTGCGATCAGGTCCCTCGTCCTCTCCACAACGACCAGGGCTTCCTGGACCTCCCAGCGGTCTCGGCATCTACGTGAAGGCGGGCAAGCTCTGGGAAAGACGACGACGCCTCCTTGATCACAGCCTTAGCCTCCCAAGCCGTTGCCTTCACAGCATCATGGGCCCTCTCGAGCTCCTCCTGCACCTACGGCAGTTCAGTCTCCGCGCAGCGGCGATGATCCTCGTTCTCGCAAAGACGCCGGGAGTCCTCAGCACTCTGTGAAAAAGCTCCTAGCAACGAAGAAGAGACCCCCTGTCAGGCCACAAGAATTCACAACAGCAAGGAAAGAAGAAGAAGGCTCACCAGACTGCTTGGAGCCACCTCCCGCAGCCACCCGAGCACGGTGTCCAGATTGCCGCGCTCGGTCAGGAGACTCGACTGGATGCCGATGAGTTGGGAGCACAAGGAGCCCATGTCCCCTTCTCGTCCCCACTCATCCGGCACCGGGGTGCCACCAGCTTCAGCACCAGTGACCCCCGCACCCAGGGCCAGCAGGCGCCTGGCGGTCGGGAGATGGCGCCTGCAGCCACCACTTCACCTCCGGTGACAGCCGGATCCGGGACAGCCGCTGAACCAGAGGCCGGGGCAGGTTCCTCCCCTGCCAGTTCGACCAATGGCAAGGCAGGCCCCTTCACCGGGTCCTCAGGAGGGGCCGCGGCGGTCAGGAGATCCCCTCCTGCACGAACAGACCTCCTACGCAAAAGCGCAGATCCTAAAGTCGAGTTAAGAGAAAGATAATGCGAGAAGAAAAAGGAATTACCTCTCCCGCTGTCCAATAACGGTGCATGATCCCCACGACGAGGAAGCGTTGTCTGGGGAACGAGGAATGGGGGCAGCGAAGCGAGAGCCAGAGTCGCAACTTTCAGCCTACGAGCACCAGAGGAAGAAGAGCCGCGCTCGTAGAGAGCTGCCGATCTGGGCTCGGCACCCAGTAGCCCCTCCTTCAATGCACGACCACCCGTCCGCCGTGATCCCTCGAAGGGCAAGGACCCCCCCCCAACAATCCGAGCACCCGGCGCCCATGCCCCTGAAAGACCGGTGTCGGGCCCCATGTAGGGACGCTCGGCAGGGACGACGTTCGCCCCATTCTTCTGCTCCTGATCACGAGCGGGCTCAGGCAGCCGCTCCACCACCACTTGAGCGGCAGCGGTCAAAGCCTCAGCCAGGATACTCCCGCTCTCCGTTGACCCGGTGCTGTCCTCCGTTGACTACAAGGAGTAGACTCACTGGCCGCACGCACCATGCGCCTCCGCTTATCGCGCTGGATCCGACAAGCTTTGCCCTCGTCCCTCTTCCGCTTCTTGGCGGCCTGTAAGGTGGCCCACGATGCTCAGCTCTCCCAGTCCTCGGGGACTTTGGGCAGGCTGACTACGCCCCACAGCCCGTAAGGATTCGGAGAAGCCACGCAGAGAGGAGGTGGCCCGGGGGAACAGGGCTCGCCGGCGCTCGACACCAAAATCACCTGGAAATGGCCAGACACCTCCTCCGGGGAAAGTTTCTCAACCGACTCCCTGCATGGATTGTCTGGCCCCTGTATAAGTTCAGAGTGTGGGAGTGGTTCGGAATAGGTAGCACCCTCCGCCGGATGAAGGTTTGAACAAGATGGGCACCGGAGAGGCCCTTTCTCTTCAGCTCTCGGACTTGTTGAAGCATCGGGTTGAGCCTCCCCATCTCCCTCCTCGGGGTCTCCCACTTCTAGGAATCTTGCTCCCGAGGAGACCTGCCAGAGAAGGGTGGAAGGGAGTGAGCGTCGTTCTTGACGTAGAACCACTGGCGCTCCCATCTAATCAGGGAAAGAGGCAGGTGCAAATACATGAAGTCCGATCATCCATGGCGCGGTTCGATGACGGTGCCCCCCCACGGACGGCGTCAAATGATGGAGCTCCTGTAAAGGACCGAAATCCATACCATCCAGGATCACAGAGGGTGGTGCCGCATGATGCGACACCCGACAGCACACACAATGAGGAATATATAGTATTACATTTCAAACTTACTGGATTTGTACAAAAGTAGTACAACCTTCAGTTTACAACTACTTTACAGAGTTTACTGCAGCGGAAATTATTTATACAACTCACGTCTACTCGTAACTAGCAAAAGTTGGTTGTCCAGCCCTACGGACAACCCACACTCACACTAGCTCCACTCAGCATCACTGCAGCGTGTACGGCTCCCACTCAGCTGTAGTCCCCGACGGAGGATAGCCCTCGCCGGTGAACCAGTACTCCGAGTCCGTGGGATACTCCTCACCTGCAAACACTCATAGCAGCAACCGTGAGCACGATGGCTCAGCAAGTCTTAACCGACTCTCCTACACATGAAACTCTGCATGCAAGTCATACTCGAAAGTAGGATAGAGGTTTGCAGCGAAGGACACGCCTACAAGTTCATCGTTAATTCATATTTTAGCCACAAGTTAACAGTTCACAAATCTGTAATTTAGTGAGCAATATTTGGTGGCACACATGTAACAATACAAGTTATTCATAACAGCAGTAATGTGTCAGAATCATTCCATAGATTTGCTACATCACGACACAGTGAAAAAGCAGCACTCATAATCATGAGGGACAGTGAATCGACTCGATATACACCTGCAGGGGTACCCGAATAGCACGTCATGTACGCCCATCCTCAGAGCTGCACAGCAAGCTCAACCGATGTCGTACGGGACAATCTTTCACCAAACAGCTCAAACATTGAACCGGTCGCACCAAAATGAGCAGGAGGTTCCCTACACGGAGCATCTCTCAATGACCGTTAGCGGATTTCCACCTTTCTGCCCTCAACCTACACCTATAAATCTGTGTGTTATGCCTCGACACCCGGAGGTATAGGTTACATCAGTTTATCAGACCCCATATATCCGATATGCCTTCGATACATTCAAACTTGATCAGCGTGGGCTGCACACGGATCGGTCCTCAATCAACACGGGCAGGGATACGCACACAATACTTCCTCTTGCTGCGTCCTATGCCCCTGCCTAGTCTCATTTTTCTTACTAAAGTTATCTCACATCTCGAACTAATACCGTATGTGGCGAATCCTATACTCGCGAGTAGATTCCAACTACTCGACTTGTACCAAAGTCTATAAACATTAATCAAGGCATATGCTACGCGAGGACTTAGACACCACCATCACTCTCTTTAGGAGAGTCTGGTTATGCAATTAGAGTTTCAATCATCCTACACCTAATGCACATACATACTTCAAGCTAAGTGAATATAAAGAAAAAACTTGATAAAATTTGTTAAATGCCAACCGGCGCTTGCCTTGTTGCTCCTGGTCAGTAGTTAAAGTCTCCTCCGGAGGTATGAAGTCCAAGATCTCCGGGGTTTCCTCGCGTTCAGCGACTACACGTAATCACATTAACGATATGTATCAATTTAATGCAAATATGTTGAATTGACAATTATAAAGACCACAACTCCATCTAGACATCCCTTTTTACTCTAAAATTTTTACATTGGTTTGGAGAGGACCTAAACAAAGACTTGGCCAAATTTCACTTGAAACAAAGCTCATTTGAACCCTGCTCAAATAAATGTCGAGACAGCCATTACTAGAGCTTCTAAGGATTTCCAGGGAGTTTCATGGAGCAAGCCATTACTTTATGGTAACTAGAGCTTTAGATGGTTCTAGTGGAGTTGGGTTCATGTAATTTGGAGAATCCTAGAGAAAGTTATGCCCTAATCAAGATTTGAGAAAATTCTGAAAAATGTTTCTGTATATTTTTCTATTTTCTCAGGGCAGTTCACTTAATCACACCATTAGGTGGACTTAATGAACCCAGATGGATCTGAAATTTTTCATGTGACTCAATGGTATTCAAATGCACCTCCTGGCAAAATTTCAGAATTTTCCATGAAGGAAATGTCCAGATAAAATTCCCAACAGTTTAAATTTAGGGAATTAATTCCAGAAAACTAAAGACTTTCAAAGGATGAAACCTGTTTCTCTGGAACGTACTCAGAGATCTAAATCCAACAAAATTTGGTTTACTAAATTTGGACACTTCTACACAAAGTTATGAATTTCCAAAGTTGTGGCTAAAGCTGGAATTAAATTTCTATTGGAAATTGACTTGTGCCCACGTTTTAAACAGAAGCCACTAGTAATCAGGCCACACCGAGGTTACTGAGTTCCATGCGTGCAGTCACACCGGATCAGAGAGCCACAGCCGATCTGAATTTTTAAATTCCAGTCACTGACCGCTGGGCCCGGCGCCCTTCTTCCTCCTCCCGCCCTCTTCTCTCACGCGCGCGCCGGCCCCTCGCCGGACCGAGGCAGGGGCTCGCTGGCGACTCATTTCTGGCTGTCTCCCGGCCGGAGACTCGCCGCCTGTGCATTTGGAAGGTCGGGAAATCTACTGGCGGTGTGAGCTACAGCTGGCGGTGCCCGGAAATAGGGCGGCGACGTGCGGCAGCCTCGGGAGAGGTTCGGCGCCGTCGGCCGGTCGTCCTAGCTCTCCAAAAGCTCGGCAAAATGGTGCTACAGCACCAGTGGACCTCGAGGATGATCGACGTGGACGTTAACTAGCTCGAAGAGGGCCCTAACTACGATGTCACCGTGCGCTCGATTGATGCTGCCATGGAAGCGCTCGGAAAACATCGAAATAAGCTGCCTCCCGTCGGTTTCAGGCTAGGTTTGAAAAGAGAATTTGGTCGCCGACTAATCTAGCTCCTGTGTGCAAGATTTGGTGACCTAAGAATGAAGGTTGAACAAGAATTTGGAGATTTCGTACAGGTTACTTGGTTTGCACCCGCCGGAGGAAGAATCCAAAATTCGTCATCGGTGAGCCACGGTTCGGGTTAAGAGTTGGAGGAGAGCAGCACGGGGGCAATGGTGCCGTTGCTTGTCCATGACAAGCTCTAGGTTGAGATGTCCATGGGAGCACCTCTCCTCGGTTGTTTTCGGCCGCCGCGTGATCACGGTGCTCTCGGGTGAGGAAGGCCGAGCCTTGCTGGTTTTTGCGCCGAGGAGGAGCGGAGTGATCAATCGGTTCTTTTTTGCGGCTTGGAGGGGTGGTGTGTGCAAGGTTTAGCCGGCTCCCGACGATCACCGAAGTGGCAGCAGCTCTGTTCTCGGTTCTTGCTCGCGAGGAGGAAGCGAATGTGGAGTTGAGTCGGTGTGGGTGAGCAACGATCCCCTCGTGAGCTGAAGACAGCCCGAGCAGGTCTCCAGTGTGACATCCGATCGGAGCAGGAGGTGGCGCCGGCGTTTGTCTCGGTGGCGACCGCACCTTCGGCTCGAGAAACAGAGGAAACGGGGTTCAGTCGGTTTAGAGTCCTGTGTGGCTGACAGGAGGGCCCCACAGCTCCAAATTGTCCGCAAAAATTGAATTCCTACTGCTCTTAAATAATGTGACCACCCTGTGCTTGGTAATTTGATCAAACCACAGTTTTGGGCTTCTGAATTGTAATGATTCAAAGTGTTATTTGGTTTGAATGAATTTGCAACACATGTGAGGTTGAAATTCAAATTGGGTTTGAATTTGCTCAAAATAGCTCATGTCAAGATCAACTCCAATGAGGATGAAAATTGGTGGACTAACTCAGAAAAATGTGATGAGTTTTAATGTGAAGTCACCTTTTGAATTCAAGTGCTGAAAGTAGCTGAAATTTGAATTTGCATTAAAATTAACCACTTTTTCGAATTGTATACAAAAGTGCCTCAAAATGGTTTGGATTTGCATGAAACATGGCATGAGCATTCCTAAGAATGTTTAGGGCCTAATGGTGAGCTCAGCTCCTCATGTTTACATGTGTGAAATCCTACTTTTGGATTTGTGAGTTTTTCCTCTAATCAACATATTGAAGGTGGTTACTTGCTCTTCACATACATTCATGAGTCTCCACAAAATGAGATGTGGTGTGTGTGATGTGATGAGCATTTTAGCAAGTGAAATCTTGGGCCTTTACAGCTCCAACCTGTACTCATGCAGCATGCCGCGAAAGAAATGCTGCATCGGCAAGCCCAGCCCGCACAAGTGGAACGCTCCCAGCAACACGACCTCGCCAGCCCATGGAATGGGAAACTGCTCCTCCTCAGGGATGCGGGTGTCGTGTGCATCATGCTCCGACAACAACCCCATTCCTGGAGAGCAGCGACGCGGCCCTGCCGGAACTCCGACTTCGACCGCGAAGGCATGGCTGGGTGAGAAGGGAGAATGTGCCACGCAAGAAGGAGCAAAACTTTATTTTTTCCCCAACGGCGGAGACACCAAGAGAAAGGGGTGATGGCGAGGAAGAGACGGAGAAGGCAGGAAGAAGATGGGGCGCGGCCCAAGACGGAAAGGTGAAGACTAAAGGTTGGCGAACGCAAAGCAGACGAATGCGGAGAAAATCTATGGGGCAAGGAAAAATAATAAGGAGGGCAGGACAGCGCCCATGGGCTGACAACCGCCAGACGGCAGACGGCCCCTCGTGACCGCCACACCACAGCCTTGTAGAAACCGCAACCATAACATCAATCAACCCTCAGATTAAAAATCGAAAGAATCGCAAGGGAACCGAGTCGGAGCAGCTCCTCCTCGGTTCCCCCTCGGCAAAACCGCCCAAAAAAGTGCAAGGGGGTCACCGGGCCGTAACTGTTGGGCGCTATGGCGAGAAATCGCAAACACGCCATTGGATATGAGTCGAGCGGCGCCTCCTCAACCCTGGTGAAATCAGAGGGCGCGAAGGGCGCCACGACTGCGGAAGAAAGGTAAGTCTCCAACCCGCATTAACGGGCTCGAAAGTCTCGGGTTCGAAGGCCGGCCAGCGGATGCCTCAGGAGCCGCCCAGGATGAACCCGAGCGAAGGGCAAGCGACGCGAAGAAGTCCGCAAAAACACAATTTCAGGTGGGATGAATCCCCACGACGCTTCTAAGCTTGTAGCCGAGACCTAGCACCGCAAGCGCCGAGGTAACCCCCCGACGGGTCGGCAATGAGCCGTCTGAGCCAAAGAAAGAGCTCGGGAACCACGCGCAAGCCTCAACCATAAAGCTCCTCGGTACGAAGCAGAGCCAATGGTTCCAGCCATCCAAAACAAACAGGACGAATGGGTTTCACTCAGTTCCACCTGCTAGACAGCTCACTAGGCTCGGGGGCTTGTCCATCGAGGTAAGCCCTCGATCGACCCGACCCCTTCGGACAACGAACGGTTCACGGATGGGGGGCGAGGCGAACTCACCATGAACGACAACCTGACCTCTCAGAAGAGGGACCAAGGGGCTCACCGTAGAACCACAGCAGAACGACTAACGGTCGTGACTGACCGCTGTAGGTTCACATATCGCGGCTATCTAAATAAGCCAAGTACTAGTGACTATTTTCGTTTTTTTTATTGTGCAGGACGGAGGTCAGCCAAGGGCTCGGGGGCTACCAACAGGGTTCTGCGTTCATACCCCCGGGGAAAGCGCGAGGGCAACCAACGAAGGATAATGATGTAGGCCCGAGCCCGAGCTCGGGAGGAGATGGAACGAAGAGCCCGGGGCTGACCCTTGGGCAGGATGCAAGACCTGCCCACGAGGCGGTTCCAAAAGGGAGTCCAAGCCCCAAAGGAGGGGCCCAAGCCCGACCTCAGGTAGGAGTAAAGCAGGTGGCCTTCAATGAGGAGCAGACGTCGTCTCTACCGAGTGGGAGGGTAATCGAATACTCCCCCTGGCTCCGGTATTGAATGCCCGTCACCTCCGACGAGACCAAAGAGGAGTGGAATGCGAGACGCGCGTGCACCTCGGTATGGACTACCCCCCGACGACGGGACGGGAGCAGGTGCAGCGGCAGGCTACGGCTATGGCGACTCTATCGAGTACCCTGTCGAGACGTACGACAGGAGAAGCCATCTCGGCGCCCACATCTTGCCTTCCCGCCACGATACGTAGAGAGGGGGAGAGAAAGAGTATAAATAGGAGATGGCTGCTGGCTCGAGAAGGCAGGCTCTCGCACTTGCAAGAATAACTCCCATTCTTGAGTAAGAACAAGCGAGACACCCGGCTAGACGTAGGGCATTCTTGCCCGGACCAGGATAAGTCTCTATGTGTTCTTAGCTAGGCTACCTCGAGGTAGAACACGCGGTACATTCGATAACTAGTCAGAAATCCGAAACACCGACATTTTGCATCTTACAAGATAGTTCCACTATTTCATATTAAATGATACGAACGATGGATGTTAGGGTTCATTCACATCTTATAATTCGATTTCACATAGTTCATTTTAAAAGGAGAGAACGATGGTTGGTGTGTTTTATTGTCATCTAAAAAGTTAGTTTCACTAGTTTATTCTCAAAAGGGTAAAATGATGGATGTTCGGATTCATTATCAATACATGATAGTTTCACTTTCATCTCAAAAGATACGAACGATGTATTCCAGGTTCATTCACATCTTATAATTCAATTTCACTAATTTCATTATAAAAGGAACGAACCATGGTTGTTGTGTTTTATTCTCTTGCAACAAGTTAGTTTTACTGATTTCGTCTTAAAGGGGTAAAATGGTGGGTGTTCAGGTTCATTATTAAATTAAAAGTTAGTTTCACTAGTTTCATCTCAAAAAGTGCAAAAGATGGGTTTTGATGTTCATTCTCATCAAACAATGTATTTTCACTAGTTTCATCATATATTAAAAGAAGTGAAACATGGGTGTCGAAGTTTATTCTCATCTAACAAATCAGTTTCACTAATTTCATCTTAAAAGGTGCGAACAATAGGTGTTAGGGTTTATTTGAATCTTACAACATAGTTTCACTAGTTTCATCTTAAAAGTGAACTATGGGTTTCTATGTTCACTCTAAATCTTATATTATAGTTTCAGTTTTTTATGTTAAAAAAATGAATGATGGGTCTTAGGGTTCATTCTTATCTAACAAGTTAGCTTCATTAGATTCATATTAAAAGGTGCGAACGATGGGTAGTGAGGTTCATTCTAATCTTATAAGTTAGTTTTACTAGTTCATGTTAAAAATGTGCGAGCAATAGGTGTCACGTTTAATTCTCATCTAATAAATTAGTTTCATTAGTTTTATCTTAAAAGGGTAGAACTATGGGTGTTGGTATCCATCACAACTTGCTGTTTCACTAGTTTAATCTTAAATATACGAATGATGGGTTTTTATGTTCATTCTCATTTTATAGCGTAGTTTCACTAATTTTATGTGAAAAGGAACAATGTATATCATATTTTTTCTCATATGACAAGTTAGTTTCAACAGTTTAATGATAAAAGGTGTAAACAATCAGTCAGCATTCATTTAAACGTGACAGTAATTTCACTTGTTTTATCTTAAATGGTGGAAAAGATAGGTACAATGTTTTATTCTCATCTAATAAATTAATTTCACTAGTGCTTCATTACCATCTACCAAGTTAGTTTCACTAATTTTATCTTAAAAAGTGTGAATGACAAATGTTATGATGCATTCGTACAAGTTAGTTTCACTTGTTTTATTCGAATTCGTAGCACACGTAGGTAATAGGGCAATGAACAAAATACACTTGAGCACTTTAGCACCGGAAACGTACTTATGCACATAACAGGAAATGACGCGACACCGAGAGCCCAATACACAAGCAGAACACAGCCCACCAGAGTGACCATTACAACATATCTCAATATTCAACTCTCAAAACGTGTTGGGTACTTCATCTCGAGAGACCAATCGACGATCTCACAAATGTGATGATGCCACATCATGAGTTAATATGTTACGTTCATACCCAGTCAACGGACAAAAAAGATATATCATGGTGTGCCCTCCTTCAAGTTACAAAAACCCTTTGCTTTGGAAAAATGAGGTCCAAAGAAGAAAACCACCCCACGGTAGAATAAGTCAATGACTTAGCATCATTCTGGGGGCAGATCTGTTGTTAAATAGGTGGTGAGGGGTGTTATTGCTGAGGTTATGTATAAGAAGTCATGTTAGGACTGGATGCCTAAAGTTACAACTCTCCGTAACGAACTGCAAGAATCAAACTATGCTTAAGATGTGACAACAGGAAGCTGGAACTATAAATTTACGGTCAAAGAACCTTTGCTGCTTGCATATTCATCAGGCAAACTCTGCAACAATAAAGAAATGCAATACAAATGAGACCCCAAGTAAAAATAGTAGGATTATTCAAGTCTATATGCAAAATTATGTCTAGAAAAGAATAAATCATGGTTCGAGTTGCTAATTTATTTTATGCTCTAGCTATGTCAAATAAACAAATTTGTACTTTGCCCTCAAATGGTTGATTCCATCAAAATTTGTAGTGTATTTGCAGAAAATATGCCCCATTCATACAGAAGCCATCGATGTTTTAGTAAGATAAATAAAAGGGACAAGCCTCAAAAAAATTTGTACAAAAAAATGTGGTCACGTAATATTTACAAAAATTGGTGCACAGATTAAGGAAACTCCGCCTATGTTGTAATAACATAGCCGGTCCCAAGCCCGGGTAAAGGAGGAGGGGGTTGTGATAGGTTTGGCGAGTCAACAACTACAATTAGCCATTCTCATGAAAATGAAACCTAATAGAAATTCGTTGGGACGTAACCCTCTTAGCGACGCGCCATATCGGAACCCGGGTATGGTGTTAAGTGGGCAAGGGCCGGGTCGCCACCGCCTTAGTGGCGCGCCATATCGGAACCCGGATATGGTGTTAAATGAGCAAGGGCCGGATCGCCACCACCTTAGTGGCGCGCTACATCATCGCCCGGATGTAGTGATAAGTGAGCAAGGGTCTTTGCATCTTACTCGAGGGGTGCAAAGCGTAAGTAAGCTAGCCGAGGAACATAGATTTCGGGTGGGTAGTTGGAATGTAGGATCCTTGACGGGGAAGCTACGTGAGTTAGTAGATGTTGCCATTAGAAGACGAGTAAATATCCTTTGTGTACAAGAGACTAGATGGGCGGGTCAGAAGGCGAGAGAAGTCGAGAATACCGGTTTCAAGCTTTGGTATTTTGGATCGGCTGGGACTAGAAATGACGTAGGTGTTCTAATAGATAAGAGTCTTAAGGATGGAGTAGTGGATGTTCCAAGACGAGGGGATAGGATCATCTTAATAAAGGGCATACCCAGTGCTGAAAGCTCCCACACGTTGTGGGGTCTGGGGAAGGGAATTTCTAGGCAGCCTTCCCCTTGCTTATTTTGCAAGGAGGCTGATTCGAACCCAGGACCTCCAGGACACAAGTGGAGAGACTCTACCACTGCGCTAGGCCTGCCCTTCATAGGATCATCTTAATCAAGATAGTAATTGGGGACATTGTCTTGAACGTCATTAGTGCTTATGCCCCACAAGTTGGGCTCAACATGAGTGCTAAGAGGCAATTTTGGGAGGACTTGGAGGATATGGTTAGTAGTGTACCGATAACCGAGAAACTCCTCATAGGAGGAGATCTCAATGGTCATGTGGGTGCAACTAACCTAGGATTTGAGGGAGTACATGGAGGCTTTGGATGCGGCGATAGAAATCAAGAGGGTAAGGACATCCTAGACTTTGCCGTAGCCTATGATCTGTTGGTAGCTAACACCCTCTTTAGGAAGAGGCAATCTCACCTAGTAACCTTTAGTAGTGCCCAACACTCTAGCCAGATTGACTTTGTCCTCACTAGGAGAAGGGATAGACGGGAGTGTCTAGATTGTAAGGTGATCCCCGGGGAGTGTGTTGTGACACAACATAAGTTTGTGGTAGTTGACTTTCGCTTCCATACATGTTCTTTGCGGGACAAAGGTGTCAAAATCACAAGAACAAAGTGGTGGAAGTTGAAAGGAGAACCACAAGAATCCTTTAAAAATAGGGTGATCACAGGACCCTGGACAGAAAATGGAGATGCAGATAGTATGTGGGTGAAGATGCAACTTGCATTAGGAAGGTAGCTAGTGAGGTGTTCGGTGTGAAAAAAGGAAAGAAACTTATAGATAAAGACACTTGGTGGTGGAATGAGGATGTACAAAAAGCCATTAAGGAGAAGAAGTGTTTCAAGAGTTAGCATAATGATAGAAGCGCAAGCAACATGCTTAAGTACAAAGAGACCAAGAAAAATGCAAGGCGGGCTGTGAGTAAGTCAAGAGGACAGGCCTATGATGAGTTATATGAGAGACTAGAGACAAAAGAAGGTGAAAAGGACATATACAAGATAGCAAAAATCCGCGAGAGAAAGATGAGAGATTTCAATCAAGTTAAATGCATCAAAGATGAATCTGACCACATTCTAGTGAAGGATGAAGAGATTAAAAATAGATGGTGGGATTACTTTAATGGGCTATTCAATGATGGGAATGGGAGCACTATGGTTGAGTTGGATGACTCCTTTGATGACTCCAACAGGCGGTTCGTGCGGAGGATACAAGAGTTTGAGGTTAAGCAGGCCTTAAAAAAATGAAAGGAGGAAAGGCTCTCGGCCCTGATGATGTCCCTATTGAGGTGTGGAGATGCCTTGGGGACGTGGCAATAGTATGGCTCACAAAGCTATTCAACCACATTTTTCAGTCAAACAAGATGCCTGAAGAATGGAGGAAAAGTATATTAGTACCTATCTTCAAAAATAAAGGTCATATTCAAAGTTATACTAATTATCGAAGGATTAAGCTTGAGTCATACTATGAAACTTTGGGAGAGAGTGATTGAACACCGCCTGAGGAAAGTGACCAATATCACTAAAAACCAGTTTGGTTTTATGCCTGGGAGGTCTACAATGGAGGCGATTTTCTTGCTTCGTCACCTTATGGAGAGATATATGGAGCAGAAGAAGGACTTGCATATGGTGTTCATTGACTTGGAGAAGGCGTACGACAAGATACCAAGGTCAGTCATATGGTGGGCACTAGAGAAACATAAAGTTCCAACAAAGTACATTACCCTTATCAAGGATATGTACAATAATGTTAGGACAAGTGTGCGCGTAAGTGATAGTGAGACTGATGCATTTCCTATCACGGTAGGACTACATCAAGGATCAGCTTTGAGCCCATACATCTTTTTCTTAGTGATGGATGAGGTGTCGAAGGATATACAAGGGGATATCCCTTGGTGCATGCTCTTTGCCGATGATGTAGTGCTGGTAGATGAAACTAGGGATGGTGTTGATAAGAAATTAGAGTTATGGAGACAAACCTTAGAGTCCAAGGGGTTTAGACTTAGTAGGACCAAGACCGAGTATATGAGGTGTGACTTTAGTGGTGTTGCTTGTGAAGAGGAAAATGTTAGTCTACAAGGACAAGTAGTACCTAGAAGGGACTCTTTCCGATACTTAGGATCAATGTTACAAAGCAATGGCGATATTGATGAGGATGTTTGCCACGGGATCAAGGTAGGGTGGATGAAATGGCGACAAGCCTCTGAAATCTTATGTGATAGGAAGGTCCCACAAAAGGTAAAAGGAAAGTTATATAGGACAGTGATCAGACCCGCGATGCTTTATGTGGCGAAATGTTGGCCAACTAAACGGCAACATGTCCAACAAATAAGTGTCGCAGAGATGCGCATGCTACGGTGGATGTGCGGGCAGACGAGAAGAGACCGAATAAGGAATGAGGCGATTCGTGATAAGTTGGGGGTGGCGCCGATTGAAGAGAAGTTAGTCCAACATCGACTTAGGTGGTTTGGACATATCCAGCAGAGGCCTCTAGAAGCACCGGTTAACAATGAGATTTTAAGAGGTAGAGAAAATATTAGGAGGGGTAGAGGACGATCAAGATTGACCTGGAAGGAGGCGGTAAAACGAGATTTGAGAGATTGGAATGTATCCAGAGACTTAGCTCATGATAGGACCGCATAGAAAGTAGCAATTCATGTGCCAGAACCTTAGTTTTGTTTTTTTTCTTTTTTCTTTTTCTTCTTTTTTTCTCTTTTTTCTTTTTTTTCTTTTTTTGTCTTTTTTCTTTTTCCCCTTTTTTTCTTTTTTTCTTTTTTTCTATTTTTTCTATTTTTTTTATTTTTCTTGTTCTTATATTTCTTCCTCGTTTCATGTCTAGCCGACCCCAACATGCTTGGGGTAAAGGCTTGGTTGTTGTTGTTGTTGGTGGTGCACAGATTAAGGAAGCTCTAATAACTCTGACAACAACAACAACCAAGCCTTTATCCCAAGCCTATTGGGGTCGGCTAGACATGAAACCCAATATCAATGAAGTAAAAGAGAGGAAGAGTTATAAGAACAAGGAAAAAAGAAAAAAAAAAGGAAAAAAAAGAAAAAAAAGAAAAAAAAAGAAAAAAATGAAAAAAAGAAAAAGAAAAAAGAAAAAAGAAAAAAGAGAAAAAAAGAAAAGAGAAAAGAAAAAAGAAAAAAACAAGACTACGATTCTGGCACATGGATTGCTACTTTCCATGCGGTCCTATCATGAGCTAAGTCTCTGGATACATTCCAATCTCTCAAATCTCGTTTTACCGCCTCCTCCCAGGTCAACCTTGGTCGTCCTCTACCCCTCCTAATATTTTCTCTACCTCTTAAAATCCCACTGTTAACCGGTGCTTCTAGAGGTCTCCGTTGGATATGTCCAAACCACCTAAGTCGATGTTGGGCTAACTTCTCTTCAATCGGCGCCACCCCTACCTTATCTCGAATCACCTCATTCCTTATTCGGTCTCTTCTCGTGTGCTCGCACATCCACCGTAGCATGCGCATCTCTGCGACACTCATTTGTTGGACATGTTGCCGTTTAGTTGGCCAACATTCCGCCCCATAGAGCATCGCGGGCCTGATCACCGTCCTATAGAACTTCCCTTTTAGCTTTTGTGGGACTTTCCTATCACATAGGATTCCAGAGGCTTGTCGCCATTTCATCCACCCTACCTTGATCCTGTGGCAAACATCCTCATCAATATCGCCATTGCTTTGTAACATTGATCCTAAGTATCGGAAAGAGTCCCTTGTAGACTAACATTTCCCTCTTCACGACCAACACCACTAAAGTCACACCTCATATACTCGGTTTTGGTCCTACTAAGTCTAAACCCCTTGGACTCTAAGGTTTGTCTCCATAACTCTAATTTCTTATCAACACCCTCTCTAGTTCCATCTACCAGCACTACATCATCAGCAAAGAGCATGCACCAAGGGATATCCCCTTGTATATCCTTCGACACCTCATCCATCACCAAGGAAAAGATGTATGGGCTCAAAGCTGATCCTTGATGTAGTCCTACCTTGATAGGAAATGCATCAGTCTCACTATCACTTACGCGCACACTTGTCCTAACATTATTGTACATATCCTTGATAAGGGTAATGTACTTTGTTGGCACTTTATGTTTCTCTAGTGCCCACCACATGACTGACCTTGGTATCTTGTCGTACGCCTTCTCCAAGTCGATGAACACTATATGCAAGTCCTTCTGCTCCCTATATCTTTCCATAAGCTGACGAAGTAAGAAGATCGCCTCTATTGTAGACCTCCCAGGCATAAAACCAAACTGGTTTTTAGTGACATTGGTCACTTTCCTCAGACGGTGTTCAATCACTCTCTCCCAAAGCTTCATAGTATGACTCATAAGCTTAATGCCTCGATAATTAGTACAACTTTGAATATCTCCTTTATTTTTGAGATAGGTACTAATATACTTTTCCTCCATTCTTCAGGCATCTTGTTTGACCGAAAAATGTGGTTGAATAGCTTTGTGAGCCATACTATTGCCACGTCCCCAAGACATCTCCACACCTCAATAGGGACATTGTCAGGGCCGAGGGCCTTTCCTCCTTTCATCCTTTTTAAGGCCTCCTTAACCTCAAACTCTTGTATCCTCCGCACGAACCGCCTGTTGGAGTCATCAAAGGAGTCATCCAACTCAACCATAGTGCTCCCATTCCTATCATTGAATAGCCCATTAAAGTAATCACGCCATCTATTCTTAATCTCTTCATCCTTCACTAGAATGCGGTCAGTCTCATCTTTGATGCATTTAACTTGATTGAGATCTCTCATCTTTCTCTCGCGGATTTTTACTACCTTGTATATGTCCTTTTCACCTTCTTTTGTCTCTAGTCTCTCATATAACTTATCATAGGCCTGTCCTCTTGCCTTACTCACAGCCCGCTTTGCATTCTTCTTCGCCTCTTTGTACATAAGCATGTTGCTTGCGCTTCTATCATTATGCCAACTCTTGTAACACTCCTTCTCCTTAATGGACTTTTGTACATCCTCATTCCACCACCAAGTGTCTTTATCTACAAGTTTCTTTCCCTTTGTCACACCAAACACCTCACTAGCTACCTTCCTAATGCAAGTTGCCATCTTCATCCACATACTATCTGCATCTCCATTTTCTGCCCAGGGTCCTTCTGTGATCACCCTATTTTTAAAGGATTCTTGTGATTCTCCCTTCAACTTCCACCACTTTGTTCTTGCGATTTTGACACCTTTGTCCCGCAAAGAGCATGTATGGAAGCGAAAGTCAGCTACCACAAGCTTATGTTGTGTCACAACACACTCCCCCGGGATCACCTTACAATCAAGACACTCCCGTCTATCCTTTCTCCTAGTGAGGACAAAGTCAATCTGGCTAGAGTGTTGGGCACTACTAAAGGTCACTAGGTGAGATTGCCTCTTCCTAAAGAGGGTGTTAGCTATCAACAGATCATAGGCTACGGCAAAGTCTAGGATGTCCTTACCCTCTTGATTTCTATCGCCGCATCCAAAACCTCCATGTACTCCCTCAAATCCTAGATTAGTTGCACCCACATGACCATTGAGATCTCCCCGGTTATCAGTACACTACTAACCATATCCTCCAAGTCCTCCCAAAATTGCCGCTTGGCACTCATGTTGAGCCCAACTTGTGGGGCATAAGCACTAATGACGTTCAAGACAATGTCCCCAATTACTATCTTGATTAAGATGATCCTATCCCCTCGTCTTCGAACATCCACTACTCCATCCTTAAGACTCTTATCTATTAGAACACCTACGCCATTCCTAGTCCCAGCCGAACCAGAATACCAAAGCTTGAAACCGATATTATCAACTTCTCTCGCCTTTTGACCCGCCCATCTAGTCTCTTGTACACAAAGTATATTTACTCGTCTCCTAATGGCAACATCTACTAACTCACGTAGCTTCCCCGTCAAGGATCCTACATTCCAACTACCCACCCGAAATCTATGTTCCTCGGCTAGCTTCCTTACGCTTTGCACTCGTCGAGTGATGCAAAGACCCTTGCTCACTTATCACTACATCCGGGCGATGATGTAGCGCGCCACTAAGGTGGTGGCGATCTGGCCCTTGCTCATTTAACACCATATCCGGGTTCCGATATGGCGCGCCACTAAGGCGGTGGCGACCCGGCCCTTACCCACTTAACACCATGCCCGGGTTCCGATATGGCGCGTCGCTAAGAGGATTACGCCCCAACGAATTTCTATTGGGTTTCATTTACATGAGAATGGCTAAGTGTAAGTTGTTGGCTCGCCAAGCCTATCACAACCCCCTCCTCCTTTACCCGGGCTTGGGACCGGCTATGTCATTACAACATAGGCGGAGTATTTGGGACGACAGTTCTCAAAACCCCACTCCATAACTTATAATGGGGCAAACGTCTCAACATTGCAAAATAAGCCATAATTACGTACCAGGCCAAGAGCATCTGCAGCTGTTTTGAAATTTCCATAAGTACAGACGCTCCTGTATAGAGATAAAAGGTGTACCCTCTCAACAACTTGCAAACTCTTTTTAAGTCCAGCAGCCACCATTTCCATCTCAGCCTAAGGTACACAAAAGGAAAATAGAGAAGGGTTACATTTATAACAAGAAGATATTAATACAAAAGTGTGATATGTAGAATTATAGATTATTTGTGTCGGTGTTTCGGATTTCCGACTAGTAATCGAGTGTACCGCGCGTTCTACCTCGAGGTGGCCTAGCTAAGAACACACGAAGGAATATCCTAGTTCGGGCAAGAATGTCATACGTCCAGCCGGGGTGTCTTGCTTACTCTTACTCAAGAATGAGGGTTGTTCTTACAAGTGCGAGAGTCTGCCCTCTCGAACAGGCAAGCATATCCTATTTATACTCTCTCTCTCTCCATACCACAGCGGGGAGGCAAGTTATGGGCGCAGGAATGGCATGTCTCCCGTCGTACGTTCGACAGGGTACTCGATGGAGTCACCGTATCCGTAGCATGCCGCCGCACCTGCTCCCGTCTCGTAGTCGGGGGGTAGTCCATACCGAGATGCATAATCGCCCCACGTTCCACTCCTCTTCGATCCCATCGTAGGTGACGGACATTCAATACCGGAGCCAGAGGGGTATTGGATTACCCTTCCACTCGTCCAAGGCGGCGCTTGCTTCATATTAAAGGTCACCTGCTTTGCTCCTACCTGAGGTCGGGCTCGGGTCCTTCCTTCAGGGCTTGGACTCTCTTCGGGACCGCCTAGAAGGTGGGTCTTGCATCCTGCCCATGGTCGTCCCTAGGCTCCTCGTGTTGCCTCCTCCCGAGCTCGGGCTCGGGCCTGCGTCGTCGTCCTTCATAGGATGCCCTCGTGCTTTCTCCCCGGGGTCTGTATTGTCCTTCATAGGATGCCCTCGTGCTTTCTCCCCGGGGGTCTGAATACAGAACCCCGTCAGTAGCCCCCGAGCCCCTGGCCAACCTCAATGATCGGTCAAGGGGTGAACCTTAATTGGCCTCGCTCCTGCACAATAAAAACAACAAAAAGAGTTGTTAGTACTTGTCTTATTTAGATAGCCGTGACGTGTGAACATCTAGCAGTCGGTCACGACCGTTGGTCGTTCCCACTGTGGTCCTGCGGCGAGCCCCCGAGTCCCTCTTTCGAGAGGTCGGGTTGTTGTTTATGGCGAGTCCGCCTCGCCCCCCATCCGTGAACCGTTAGTGGTTCGGAGGGGTCGGGT
The DNA here is from genome assembly GCA_030760725.1 of Neostapfia colusana. Classification (NCBI taxonomy): domain Eukaryota; kingdom Viridiplantae; phylum Streptophyta; class Magnoliopsida; order Poales; family Poaceae; genus Neostapfia; species Neostapfia colusana. The sequence goes on along the minus strand of JASWHV010000007.1, from coordinate 66,754,933 downwards.
CGATCGGGGGCTTACCTCGATGGCCGAGCTCCCGAGCCCAGTGAGATGCCTAGCGAGTGGAGCCGAGTGAAACCCATTTGTCCTGCTCGTTTTGGACCGCCAGAACCATTAGCCCTGCTTCACGCTGAGGGGCTTTCTGGTCAACGCTTCGTTGCCCGTGTTTCATTTATTCCCAGCTTGAGGCATGTGTGTTCCCAAGCTCTTTCGTTGGCTCGGGTGCCAAGCCCAGTCCGGCGGCTCCCGTCGAGCGCGGCTCTACTTCCTCGGACGCTCGAAGGCCAAAAGCGGCGACTCCGGCTTTCGCTCCGCTGCCCCCCTGTTCCTCATTCCCCGGATAGCGCGTCCTCGTCATGCGCCATTATTTGTCGGCGGGAGAGGTACTTCCTTTTTCCTCTTGCCGTATTATCTCTCTCTATTCGACTTTTTGATCCGCGCCTCTACGCAGGAGCTCCGTTCGTGCCGGAGAGGCTCTTCCAAGTGCCGCAGCACCGCCTGAGAACCCGGCGAAGCGGCCCACCTTGCCGTTGGCTGAACCGGCGAGAGAGGAACCTGCCCTGGCCTCCAGTTCGACGGCTGTCCCGAGCCCGCTGTCGCTGGAGGTATGGTGGCTGCGGGTGCCGATTCCAGGGCGCTTGCCGGTCCCGGGTGTGGGGTTCACTAGTGTCGATGCCGGGACGCCCCGGGGCCGGATGAGTGGGGGCGAGAAGGGGACCTGGGTTCCTTGTGCTCCCAACTCGTCAGCATCCAGTCGGGTCTCCTGACTGAGCGCGGCCGTCTGAACGCCGTGCTCAGGCAGCTGTGAGGGGTGGCTCTGAGCGGTCTGGTGAGCCTTCTTGTCTTGACGTTTTGGATTCTTGGGTTCTGACAAGGGATCCCTCCTTCGTCGTTAGGAGCTCTTTCGCCGACCTGCTAAGGACTCCCGGCGTGTTCGCGAGAGCGAGGATCGTCGCCGTCGTGCAGAGACCGAGCTAGCGGAGGTGCAGGCGGAGCTCGAGAGGGTTCGTGCTGCTGCAAAGGAAACGGCTCGGGAGACTAAGGTCGTGGTTAAGGGGGTGTCGTCGTCTTTCGCGGACCTCGCCCGCCTTCGCGTGGTCGCCGAGACCGCGCAAGGGGTTGTGTCTCAAGCCGCAGAGGAGCTGTCGGCCTACCATCGGGAGATCCAGGAAGCGCTAGTCGTCGTGGAGAGGACGAGGGACCAAATCGCGGGTTTGTCCCTTCTTCTCCTTCTTTCGTCCTTCCGCGCCCGTGCCGGCTTGACATCTTTGTGGTATGTCTTGTTGCAGAAACGCAGGGGCACATTACCGTCGCTGAGGATTTGGCTAAAGCTCGGAGGGAGGATGTCGAGAGTCTTCGTGCTCGTCTCTCTACTAAGGAGCGAGCATTGGAGAGGGCTCTGGCAAGCCACTTGCGACCGAATGTTGGGTCCGATGCTGGCCACTACCTCGGAGTCGCGGCTCCGGCAAGTCACCCAACGCTTCGCGGCGCTTCAGTCAGAGCTCGCCAGCCTCCAGGGCGTCGGGCGGTCGATCTCCGACTTAGTGCTCAGCGACAGGTCCGGAGTCGAGCAGGGCGGCGGCGGCTAGAACAGCTAGCCTGGGCGGCGGCAGCAGATCCTAGCCCCTGGTGGCGGCTAGGGTTCTTGAGGGAGACGGTGACTTGGGCTGGAGGAAGAGAGGCGGCGGCTCCAAGGAAGAGAGAGGCGGCTAGGGCAGAAAGAGATGGAGGAAATTTCTGTATTGATCTCTCATAAATTGGAGTGTTTTGGCTTGTTTATATAGCCCCCCCTTACAAGAGTCCTGATCTATTACAATAGGAGAAAAACAGTTTATTTCCTAAACTAGGGCTGCCGCCTAATTATGGTGCAGCCGCACAACATAGGGCTGACCAGCCCCTGACCTGGGCGCGCACACAACAGGGGGAATCAGGATTCGCCCCCCCTGTCCTGGCCGCCCAGGCCCAGCGGCAGGGTCATCCCACAGGCCCCGGACTCCTCGTGCCACCTCCTCCCGAGCTCGGGCTCGGGCATGCGTCGTCATCCTTCGTAGGATGCCCTCGTGCTTTCTCCCCAGGGGTCTAAATATAGAACCCCATCAATTTGTATGTTTTCTTACTGGATGGTGGGTTAGCTCAACCATACATAGAACTATTTTGTAGTCGAGAATGCACATAAATTAGAAGAACTAATCTGTCTAATCAAGTTATCCAATGCTCATCTATATATCAAGGGAACTTGGCAAATGCCTGAGGAAGATCGATTCGTGTCTAAACAGGGTCATCAGCATGGATTCAAAAAACTAAGCTTTATATCAGAGACGTAAACAATAACAGCAACGATTCTAATCATGATATGCTCCAATTTCTAAACAAGCATTGCCCTAGCCCAGGTCAGTGTGGATTATACCTAGTTATGTGCCTGGGCTTTCTCACATTAGTGAACAGAGATTTCTTCTCAAACTTGCTGCATTCAGATTTGTTGGGGTTATCTGGTTAAACATGACTGAACTTGCATTATATTGACTGAACCCATGTACAAGGCTAGGGCATCAATGTAGGAGTGAAAATTGATTTAAAGCAGGAAAAAGTAAATGCGAAAGAATAAGCTTGCAAGTTCTGAAAAAACAAATGCATACAGAATTGTCTTCTGGTGGAAATAGGTAATGAATCCTACAAATCTTCACGAGCTCATCCAGCACTTCTGGCCGTTTTCCTTGAATCTCTAGTGCCTGTGGCAAATAGAAAAATAGAATCAACATTACTGTCAAATGTGCAAGGTAATGAGAATATAAAAGGTATACGTACCCAGCATTGTAAGAAACATGTACGCGTGCGAACAGCAACCGATGCGCATACAAGAGTGCCAGCCCGAAACTTGTCCAATCTGATATTGTCAGCAAGACCAGCAAGAAACTCTCTTGGATTCTCACCATTAATTCGTGCTACCCCAAGGTCTTGTGCTGCTCTTTATTAAGCACACAATATCAAGACACAGGTAAAGCATGAAAAATGGAGATTATGAAGGAAAGGATTAAGTCCAAATTTGGTCCCTCAGCTATTATCTCAGTTCAGTTTCCGCCCCCCATCTTTTGTACCGGACATATTTAGTCCCTTATCTCACAAAATCGTTTACTTATGATCTCTTAATGGTTTATACGGTGATTTTGTGCATGTGGACATGTTGACTAAGATTTTATGTGGAATATATTTGATGACTCATATCGATTTGTTCTCGCTAATCTCCTACTCGAGAAATCTCTATCCAAAATCGTAGCTAAATTCCTCATACAGCTTCTAGCTGTTGCCCTACAGCTAAATCTCATGACATGATATGGCATGTGGGCAAGGCCTGTTCCATCGATGTTGAAGTGGAGTCATACAACATGATATCAGATTCTTTGATAATAACTCCTCGAAAAATTACCGTTAACTTCACCTGACGATCAGAGTACTTGCTAATAGTCGGGAAGGACAACACATGCACCGCTCCGATGCCGGCGTCCACTGTTTCCGAACCCACAGATGGTCATGCACCCCATAAACCGCGACACACACCGTTCGGGCCCCACAGATCCCCAGCCCCAATCTCGCCACTCCGCGTGGGGGTCCAGTCAACAGTGTCCGTGATGGAAATTGGCTAGAAGTCAAATGGGGAATTTAGCTAGGGATTTTAGATAGAGATTTCTCGATTAGGAGACAAGAGTGAAAAAATTAATGAGTCATGAAAGATATTACATTTACGATCCAAGTCAGCGTGTCCACATGCATAAATCATCACACAAGTCACATAAGGGATCAAAAGTAAATGGTTTTGAAGATGATGGGCTAAATATGTTCGGTGCAAAAGATGAGGGACAAAAATTAAACTGAGGTAATAGTTGAGGGACCAAATTTGGACTGAATCCTAGAGAAAAATGTGTACAGAGAAGTATAAATAAAAATTATGCAGAAGAAACATACAAAGAGCTGAAGAATATAGTAACTGAAATCACAACAAACTCTGTGGGATAATAAAACAAAGCATACATGCAATCATCTAGCACGAAGTTTACTGCTGCCCTGTAGAAAGAATCACGGGCATTCTCAGTGTCAAAGGAGACCTTAACCCCTGATATCTTGCATAATTGCCTTAGCTGCATTCAAATGAAGGATATGGTTAAACAAAAGTGAAAAGCATATTGGACAAACTACATCATCTCTAACAGATCAGGTACAGAATATAAGACTTATATTGGAGTTGATACCAAATAAACTGTATAATCATTCAGAAGCATGCGTAAGTAAAATATAAACACCCGTTTTAATCGTGTAGCGGAAGTATGGACTATGGAAACAACAATGCCTAAAGCTTGTATCAACGTATACAATGGAGTTAGTTTGTGATGGATATCTCATTGATGCTACTACCAACAGAAAACAAAAAAAAATGTACTTTCCTTTCAGTGATTCAATCATTCAATGATACATGCTTCGAATTTTGTGATTAGTATTACAAAAAGGCTTTGTTGTTGTTGTAGAGAATACAAACTGCTATGAGGAAACAATGTGGTCAACAACAGGAACCACTTGGGATGAAGTAGAGCCAACACAAAACAGCATCACATATGCAAATTACAAATCAAATTTACAACGATAGTACAACCTAAAGGATTAGGATGTTCCATAGGACTTCAGGTAGTTCGTTTGATGGCTCTGAAACTAATTACTAACAATGGCACAATGACTGAAGAGGATGTCAATACTTCTCAAACGTAATATAGATATGAGAACATGATTCAAGGATATGAAAGGTATAGGACCAAAGTAACAACAGGTAAAATGCACTAACTTGAATTGTGTCATCATATCTGTAATCCCTCCCTGTGATTTTATGATCAATTATAGCTGGCACAAAAAAAATTTAAATGTTTCAGAAATGAAGCTGCACAGAAATTTCAAGAGAACGTTGAAAGATGGTCCACTATACCTGCAAAAGAAAATTTGTAGTTACCTAATATTATGGGTTACCTATTGTGTGGATTAATATATAGAAAGGAATAGCAGCAACAAAAGCATGGTAAAAGTAATTCGAATTCAAATACATTAATCGGAAAGTTTTTTGTTACAAATTTCGACCGTTGCATACAGATGCAAAATTCATGCAGTATATCTGATCCAGACCAGTCATCAAGGAGCCGATGTGAGCAATGCATGCAGGTATTGAGTTTGCACCTTCTTTAAAAGAACATTTAGAATTCGATAATAAATAGGAGGACGCACAGCTTCTCACCCTTTATTGTAGATACAACACTGATAGTTCGTAATGAATTTAAACCAAACCTGACAACCACAGTGGCAATAATTACGCTTCATTCCGTGATAATCATCAAATAATTAGGTTTAAAGGGGCAATTGCAAATTTATGGTTGAAATTTCAAAGACTACAAAACGATTTGGTTTTGGATTGTTTAAAGCGTGAATAGCAAGACATATAAAGTTATGAATCAGGAAATTTGCTATTAGGGTCCAAAGGGTTTAGGTTTAGTAGGACCAAGACCGAGTATATGAGTTGTGACGTTTGTGGTGTTGGATGCGAAGAGGGAAATGTTAGCCTACAAAGACAAATAGTACCTAAAAGGGACTCCTTTCGATATTTAGGATCAATGTTATAAAGCAATGGCGATACTTGTAGGATGTTTGTCATAGGATCAAGGTGGATGAAGTGGCAACAAGTCTATTCAATCCTATGTGATAAGAAGCAGGTTGCAAATGGGCGCCCTGACGCCTACCGGACGCCTGGACGCCTAGGCACCCGCCTGGCGTCCAACCAGGCGCGGCCAGCGGCAGTGGGCGACGTCGGAGGCGGCGGCGGGAGGAGGGGTGAGGAGGCGGGCTGAGGAGGTGGGGAGGAGGCGGGGGATGAAGTGGGCTGAGGTAGCCCAATTCCACGTTTTACATTGAGACATATAAAAAACAACCCTTACACTAAGTGGCGCCAGGCGAGCCGAGCCGCCCTGGCGTCCCCCGCCACCGACTGGACGCCTAGGCAACGCCTTGAAAACGCTGCCCCCAAAGGACCCAAAACTTACTTATATGCATCATAACAAGCATACACGGAATACAAAACCATCAAAATTCTTGGTAAATTTGTGACTAGCAAAGTATAATATTACTTCATAAATATGCTAGCTCTAAATATATACTCCCAACAACATATGTATAAACGACCCTAATTAGTTTATGTGGGATGACCCTGCCGCTAGGTCCTGAGCAGCCAGGAACAAGGGAGACCAAATCCCCCTGGCGCGCGCACGGGACCAAGAGTCCAGGTTGGACTACATGGTGCAGCAGCATCAATGTTTTCAAGTCGTCCGACTAATCGCGATTAGTCGTCTTTATCGCCCAGTTGATCACGATCAGGCCTGTCGACTCGATCAGAGCGACTAGAAACCTAGTCGTCCGACTAGTCGTCCTAGTCGGGCGACTAGTCGTCCGACTAGGGGGTCTGGCGATCAGGCGACTTGGTGGGAAAAAATATGGGCCTTCTACTGCTAGCCCATTAGGGTTCAGTACCTTCTCTCCTTTGTTCTGTTTGACTCCTCCTCTGCTCTTTTCGATCCCAGCAGGAAATGGAGGCATCCAACTTGATGATGACATGCTTTTTTAAATTAAATTGTTGCTGAACTGAACTCTTGTTGTTCTGAACTAAATTATGAATTGTTGTCTATATTTTAGTCTTTCTAAACTCTTGCTATTAGCATAGTGCATAAATGTGAACTCTTGCTGTTTTTATTCTCTGTGTTTTAACTCTTACTGTTTGTTGAACTGTTCAGAAACTGAAGTTCTAATTCTGCTTTTGTGTTGTGAGTATAATAGTGTATGTTTCTCCTAATTAACTATTGACTGTTTTATTCATCTAGTTTATATATCTCTTATGTATTACTAATGGAGAATGCTCCTCTTGTTTATACATATCTGTGTGTGTGTGTGTCTATATGTAGGGTCGACTAGAAAACTGCAACAAAAAATAGACAGGACGACTAGGGTCGACTAGGCGACTTGAAAACATTGAGCAGCACTAATTTTAGGCAGGACTTTACATTTTGAGTTGTAATGGAGTAGAACTCTTGTAAAGCGAGGGGGGGCTATATAACAAAGCCAACAACTCCGAACTAATCAATCCAATATTCAGAAATTACTCCACAAACCCTAGCCGCCGCCTCCAGGAACCCTAGGCGGCAGCTCCTCTGTTCTCCCCAGTTCTGAACAGAGCCAGCTGCAGAACTCCCTGAGTTCTTCCTGTTCTGCTCTTGTTTTGTACTGCTCTCTCCTATTCTGCTTCTGTGCACTTTTGTTCCTCACGTCAACCAACAGCAACAGCCATCTGTTCTTCTGTTCCTGTGCGCCAGCCCTTCCCTTTTTCTTGCTGATTTGTGCCTGCACCTGCCTAGAGATCACGTCTGGATTCTTGCTGGACAAGCAAGTATGTTCCAGGATCTCATCTGCTACAGCCATCTACTCTCGTGGTTTCTTTCTTCATGCAAGCACAAGCAGCACCTAGGAGGGGTGCTGTGCTGTTGCCGGACGTCACCAGCAAGGAGAACAGATCTATTCAAAGTGTGTTCAGCAACGGAATTGCAACAGTTTATGTATATATGACCCTAAACCCATTAATTAAGCAATGTCATATACAAGGCATTAGAGCGAGGAGTTAATGGCTATTATAAAACCCGTATCGAGCGGCTTCGACAAAATAGCACTTACGTCGTGGGCTTCGATAAAATGACATTTTTATCATTGACGCACCGTTAAAATAGAATTAGTCTAATTTACCTCCTTTTAATATTTTTCTTTTCTTTTCTAATTTTTATAGAATCTGAAATGACCATACTACCCTTTATTGATTTTTGATGTACCCTACTCTTCCATCTCCAAACACCCCACCGCCAACAGCTCGCTGGCCGCGCCCCGCCGCTGCCACCCCTGGTCGCGCCCCCGACGATGCAACTCCCTGACCCCGCCTGCGACTCCTTGCCACTCACCCCCGACGGTGCAACTCTCTGTGCCTGCCGCTGCCACTCCATGGCGGCGCCCCTGCAGCCTGCGAATCCTTGGCCACGCCTTCGCCGCCTACCTACACTGCAAGCACGACGACCACTGCAAATCGATCATCAATACCAAATCACAGAGGTGCAATCTACAGTGACGCCCCATGTGGTCGCATGGACCTGTCATTCTGCTCTGCGTCATTAGAAAAAGGCCTTGCAGTTGTACACTAAAGTGGAGGACTCTGCGTCTCACCCCTCCAATTTGCAGTAAGCACAACCCAACAAACTTTTCACAGCAGTTAGCACAACTGAGGGTACAGATTGCCAGGGAGTTGCACCGTCGGGGGCGCGACTAGGAGGTGGCAGCGGCGGGGGCAGGCAGTTGCAGAGGTGGGGGCGCGGCCAGGGAGCCGTTGGCTGCAGGGTGTTGGGAGATAAGAGAGTAGGGTACAGAAAAAATCAATAAAGGGTAGTATGATCATTTCAGATTCTATAAGAATTAGAAAAAAAAGTTAAAAGGAGGTAAATTAGACTATAATTCTATTTTAACGATGCGTCAACGATAAAAGTGTCATTTTATCGAAGCCCATGACATAAGTGTTATTTTGTCAAAACCGCTCGATACCGGTTCTATAATAGCAAATAACTCTAGAGGGGAGTATAAGCATTCACCTCGGACCAATCTGTTGGCCAGTCTTGCCCACCTTTCCATCTCAGGTCCAGGCTCTGTTGCCACAATTTCAACCTCCGGCCACCACTCCGGGACCCTTGCTATTGGATCCTTCCTCCTAACCACCCTTGCTGGATCGGGGACATGGCTGGTCGGAGCAGCCGCTGCAAGAGATGAGACAGCAACCACCACCTCCTTCCCTCCCAGGCTACGGTCCCTTCTCCGGACCACCACACCACCGCCACCTGCTCCACCCCACCACCCCATACCCAAGCCCCGCCGCCCCCACGCCCGTAGCGCCAGGCCCAGCAGCACACGCGCCGCGACCGCAAACCCGAGCGACCAGAGGAAAGCGCCGGCGGCGAAGCGCAGCGAAGAACGGCGGAAGGTTAGGACCATGCGGTCCCCACCGACGACGCGGACTGCGGAGCTGAGGTCACGGTAGGCCTCGTCGGCTTCGGCGGCGAGGCGATGGAACCGCAGCTCCACGCGGCGGCGGAGACGCCAAAGCTCCGCCTCAACGGCGCTGAAACTGTCGTCTGGGACGCCGGTCGGGGCGGACGCCGCCCTGCCGCGGGAGATGTTGGGATTAGGGCTGGGGTTTACATCTCGGAAGCGGCGAGCGGAGAGGGCTACTGTCCTGGTGGAGCTAGCTCGGTGGATGCAGAAAGAGTCTGGATGAAGGGATGGGAAAGTGGGCGAGAAGGCGGAAGTGGTGGTGTTTGCGGACATCGCCGGCGAGGTGGCGACGGCGCCGGACGCCATGGCATGAGATGAGAAGTGAGAGGGGCGTCTATCTGAAAGCTCAATGACGTGGCAGAGGAGAGCACTGCTTACTATATTCAATTGTCAAAATACTATTTTTAAAATGCGACAGTCTAAAATATAATTATAATTTTATCCAGTTTGCTCGTTTATCACTGTGATAGTATTTTAGTACTAACTGATCTTTTCAGCACTAAAACAATTCTAAATGGACAGAAATGCCTTATGTGCTTAAAAATATAAAAAATTAATAGAAAATACAAAAATATAAATAAGCTAGATATTTCAAAAAATAAAAAATAGAAAATACAGGAAATAAAAAACATAAAATTTACACAGAAAAATAGAGATAAATATAGGAAAAATCTGGAAAAATTTATGGAAGAATGAAAAAAAGAGGAAAAAATATTGAACACATACACAATAAAATGTTGAACACATACACAATAGAAAATATTGAACACATACACAATAAAATGTGTATATGTTAAAGTTATGTTACATTTTATTGTGTATGTGTTTAATATTTTTTTCCTATTTTTTTCATTTTTCCATACATTTTTCCATATTTTTCCTATATTTATCTCTATTTTCTGTGTAAATTTTCTGTTTTTTATTTCCTGTACCAAAAAAATTAGTTTTTTTAAATATTTTAGCTTATTTATATTTTTTATATTTTCTTTTATTTTTTGTATTTTTAAAACACATAAAAGAATTTCTATGTACTTAGAGTTGTTTTAGTATTAAAAAGGTCAGTTAGTACTAAAATACTATCACAGTGGCAAACGAGCAAACTAGAGAGAATTGTAATGGTATTTTAGAGTGTCACATGTTGGGAGTGGTATTTTGGCGAAGCCCAATCTTGATGGTAGTAAAATTTCAATTGTCTCTCCAGCAGGTTTTATCCAATATGGGTGTCGGGTTGGAATGCTGACCCTACTTCTGCAACAGATTTTTCAAATAAATATAAATAGTGGTGTGTCAAATAGTTAACTTTTTCAACAGATTATTAATTTAGGTATTTCTCATAATAAACTAAAAGTAAGATATAAGCTTAATCTATTATTCATTAGCTTTTTAAACAAGCATGTTTTTTAACAAGTTTAAGTTATACCAAACAAACCTTAGTCGTGAAACATACTAGTATATTATTTTTAAGGGCTTGTTCGGGTAATAACAAATAGAGTGGATGAAGTGGAATAGAGTTGAAAATGAATTAATTTTTACTTTAATCCCTTCAATCCACTCCAAATGAAGATTATTCAGCTGTATCCAAACAAAGCCTAATATGAACTCACTTTTGTTTTACCATACTTATTTTTTTCTCCTTTCCGGCCTCTACCTAGGCACGACGACAATGGATCGAGGCCCTATCCTATCCAGCCTTTATTTTTGTTTAATATACTCTATCCTAGTTCAATTTGATTTTAGCCTAGTAAAGCTTATTCACCCATTCTTGTAGGGAACATATTCAATTCTATCATGATCCATTTTAAAGATTGGTGTCGGCCATAACAGTGTTCAAGTCAAAGAATGTAACTTTTCTGTGTATCACGGTTAGAAAAAAAATCGATTCTTGGTTGTTTGAATATCAGCTGGTCAATTTAAAGGTCCACCTAACTAAAGCAGTATTTAAATTGAGGTCGTTTGATATGTTTAGCTTTTGGCACGGGTTTCATTTTGAGCACCAACAAATAATGTCCAAGCATAACTTTACAGCGGTCTATCCATGAAAAGCAAAACATCTTAACTTTTCACAGGTTTAGATTCAGGTGATTTGTGTAATGTGAACTGTAGGTTCTTTAGTGATCACTTATCAGCCTGTATTCCTTCCATGAAACAGAAATGTTGTATGTCCCTTTCAGCAGTGTTTATTCCCCCAACTGTTTCTGTACCAGAGCTGCTGTGCGTATATTTGGATTTATTTCTGAATTTTTATGAACTTTGGCACATATAATACACACCTAACCAATATGGTTTGCCATATTTTCTGCAGATGAAATGGTACTATTACTTGGTACTAGGCTTGGTCGATGTGGAGGCGAATTACCTAGGTATGTGCAACCTTACATTTGCCTTGCTGTAAAATTATGTCATGATAAGGTATATAAAGATATTATACTAACTTCCTTATTTCGTTTTTAGTGGTCAAGGCATACGAAAGCAAATCACTGACAAGTGTTATGCTTCTTCAGCGCTGGGCTATTCCTGCTGTAATATTCCTTACATGGATGTTATTGAAGACCAACTACAGATTGAGAAAATATATTGGTGTGCATATATATGCGTCGTAGGACCCATGTTGGATGTATTTTCAGGTGTCCATGCTAGTAATACGGATGGTAACAGTTGATAATATTATTTGGCTATTTATTTGCGTGTTATTTCGTATTCCATTGGATATTTCTTCTATATCATCACAAAATCAAACACTGCCTATGTTTTTTATATAGACGGTCCTAAGTTGAGGTGAACTAAGGTTGCGATAAGTTTGACAAGTCAACATAAAATTCTTCATTCTAGACAAACATTTTAGATTTACAGCCTACACAAACAAGAGCAAATAAACCATTTTATAGTTAAAAACTAAGGTGCCAAAATGACATGAAAGTGCATAGGAATCCCTCTGTTTCCGCCTTGTTCAACTAAGGGTTCATTTTATTGTCCAAAATTAAGATAAATACGTTTTTAGTTGTCATATATACTTCAAATGAGAGGTCTGCTGTTAACAGATCTAATGTATAGATCTTTGAAGCTACTCCAGCATTTGCTACTCCCTCCTTTTAATATTATTTTTTCTCTTTCATTTTCTACCCAATTGGTAGTTCATGGTCTTTTCTTGTACGCAGGTGCACAGGCCCACTTAAAGGTGATATACTTGTAATTGCAGAGACTACCCTGGCGTATCATTCCTCACCTTACGATTCATTTTGCCTCTTTTTCCTACTTCTACAAATGGCATTTGTGGAGCTCAGAGTAGGGTAAAAGAAGACATATTTGTATCTCATATATTACTAAATCAAAAACTGAAGTCAAGGAGAAAACAATGTATGAGATTTGATGAAGCATGTGCATGTGTATGAATGGTAGTGTGGTGAATGATGAATGGAGTAGTAACCCCTCTTTATTTGGATACTCCCTCTCAATCACTTGAGATCATGGGCTATTTTTCTCACATAGCCCATGCCTCTTTTCATATCAAAGCTTTCTTGGAGAGAGTATCAAATTGGTGGATTACTTTATTTAATGGATGGATGGAGGAATAACGATTTGCTAACTTACAGTGTAGAAGTTTAGCATAATTGGTGCACATGATTCTTAATCGGAAGTTATGCAAAGTTACTCACAAGGATCACAACAATTTGACGAAGTTCAATTAAATAACAAGCAACATATGCATAAGATTTTCAATAATATCAACAATTCATCATACAACCTTGGTAGGAATTTTGGGTCATTGAGGAGTGGGCTATTGATTTTAATTTTTATAAAAGAAATTCCAGAGTAACCCAAACAGAAAGAAGTAAGGTTCTCTTAATCAAACTACATCTCATCAATCAAATACTTAAGTGACATGCTTTCCTATAAATATTGTTCAAGAGCAACAAAATGGAGTGGGGAATAAAAGCATGCAAGCCAACCTTAATAGAGTATGGTGATAAAGGAATTATAAAAATAATATTTTCCATTGAGTTGATTTTAATGATATATCATGAATGACTAAGTTTCAGCTCAAAAATCAGGAATATGTGAGATATGGGGTGAGAGTGCGCAAACCATCGCTCTGATGAGGGGAGCGACCAAGACAGGCCAAGCCTGGTTTGGTAGACCTAGAGGGTCGGTCGAACCTGCCAATGGTTTGGCTTGGTTGTGCCTGTTCATGATACTCGTACAATGTTTTGAAACGTGTTGCCATGTTGTTTTGTACATTTTGGGCATTAGAAGATCGTGGAACCTCCCCCCACATTTGATCTTGTGCCTGACTTTATTTGACACAATAATATTTAAAACAAAAAGGACTATACCGTTTTTACATAAACCAAGGAGCCATATCTTTATTTAATTGATAATTAAGGTGCTTATTACATGATTGGAATAAAATAGATAAATAAAAAAGGAAAGTAAGCATCTAGGAAAGATCTAAATGAGAAGGGAAGAATTTATGGTTCTTTACAATCTGGCTTCCCTACTCCCTTGCATACACACTTGATTTTTGCACATATGTCATGGCGCAGGGAGGTGAACTCCTCCCTAAGGGCCTCAAGATCATCTTTGAGCTAAGCCCTTTCAAGTCTCCATTGTGCCACGAGTTTTGCTAGCCTTTTGTTCTCAAGGCAGCAGTAGGTCTTCTGAAGGACTTGTATCAACGCTGCTTTGAAAGTGTCCCACCAGCCTTTTGATGGGAGGCAGTGAAATGTGCCCCTCACATGCCCCTTCGAAGGAGATGATCCAATGTATTCATTCAACTTTTTTCTCCTCCGAAGTGAGTGGTTGTACATGAGATACAACAATACTGGCTACCAAGGAGGTTAAGGTTGGAATCAACCCCGCCCTTTTATCAAGGGGGCAAAGGAAGTTTCAATGCCCCCAATGGATTCAACTTCAATCTGCCATCCTTAATGGATCTTGTCCTTGGCCAAGGAAATATTAATGAGAATATTGTAACAGCCCTAACTTTTGTAAAGTTATATTTCACTTTATAAAGCAAAGTTAAGGAGAAGAAAGATATGTGTGTCACATAAAATGATAAACACAAAATGGACATGTGAGTGAGTTAAAAGTTTTCTTTAACTCATGCTTAACACATGTTAACATGAGGAGTGAACTTCACTCCCTAAATTAAACTCATGTGCACATCTACTATGAGTAGAGTGGGGGAAAATTTAAACATAATTTGAATTCTTTTAAAAAGGATCAATGTTCAGATTTCACGAATGCATAAAGGTAATGGAACCAATGATTTTCACATGTATAAAAGAGCTTCTACTCCAAATTTGGATATTTTTGGAGCTCATATACTATTTATTCGAAGGGATAATTGAGAGCACCTTTAAATTTAAATTTGAATCTGAAGCAAACTGGCTCAATTTCAAATTCTGATTTCAGATTCGAGTTCCTCACATTCTTTTTGGCCTAACCTCCAAGGTTGGTGAAATTTGGACAAAGGAAGAAGTGGGAATCTCAAAGCAAAGGAAGAAGAGAATTGTGGGCCGGTGGACCCCATCTGTCAGCTGCACAACACCTCTTACCGCCTCTGTTTTTCCTCCCTCGGCTGAGCGCGCGACAGCAGCCCGGTGCAACCCTTTCCCGATGAGAGTCTAGCACCATATCCTGCTCGCCGATCGGACGTCCTGCGCTTATCTCTCACGTATGCTAAACAATCGAAGTTCGCCTCCTTTCCCAGCTCGCTCTCTCTGTTCTCTCCCGTGAAGAATAGACGCCCGCACCACTCTCTATTTTCCCATTCGCACACAGCCGCCCGAGCTCAGATGATCGAGCTCCAAAATGCAAAAGGAAGTGTGATGGCATGCTCTAGCATCCACTGTTCTCAAATCCGAGGGTCCTAGCTCCTGCTACGTGCAAATTGTGATTTGGCGCCGACGTTTCGAGGTGCCCCAGCAGAACCACGATCGGTTCACCGTGGACAGCACGCCACGACCGCTCTCTCCTCCACTTCCCTACACAAGAAAGGTGTGTCCGAAAGCCTAGAACGTGCAGCCAAAAGCCGTTCATCATATGATCAATCGGGTAGCTCAAATTTTCCATTTAACCGAACCCTAGTGCAACTCAACCGAGCTCGGTTTACACCCGAATTTGTTCTACATGTACAACCACCGGCCAAGCTAGCTTACAAGTAGTTTGTTCGCACCCTAGCGCCCCTCCTTGAAGAAGAACCGAGGAAAACCGTCGAGAATTGGCTGCTCTTTAGCCCTTTTTCGCGCCGCCATTGAAAACGGCCTCGGGTCATCATGGAGCCCTAGGTTGCCGGATTTTTCATCGAGTTTGGGGTCCATTTTCAGCTTCCTTGAACTGCCACGGTGCTGTACGAGTAAACCCCGATCGTTTTTGTGCCTTGTAGCACGAGAACGCCATCAGCAGAACCCTAGCCGTCGCGGTTACCGTCACACGGGCATTTCCGATCATCGCCGGCGGCCGGCGACCCCCTAGACGTGTTTAGCGGTCGGGAATATGGTTAGGTGGTGAGTTGGGCCCCGGGAGGCGGCTGGGAACTCGGTTTCGGCGACCTCGCCGGTGTTCGCCGCCGCACGGGTTCTGTTGGCGCGAGGTAGGGGATGACCGACATATGGGGCCCACTGGTAGGGTTTTAAACATTTCCCGGTTTTTCAGTTTTTAGTTCAAACTTTAAACAGCCAAAACTTTGTGTATAATTGTCCAAAAAATCCCAAATAAATTGCGTTTGATTCCTCTCAGAGAGTACTATCCAGGGGTCTATCCCAATATTTATGAAAGTCCATGGATTTTGCTCATTAATTCATTTAAGGAAAATCTTAGAGAATTAATTCCAGAGTTCTGTTAATTCAAAAATTCCTAAATTTGGAAAGAAACTTTCTCCAATTATACTTGAACTCCAGTAAAAGTTTAAGAATCTTTGGAATTCATTTTCTTGGCCAAATTATGTGTCAATCCTTTATGTCTCTGAAAAATGGGAAAAAGAACAGAGGCATTTTTCAGCCTTTTACCCAAACATGTAAATTTCATATCTCCATGTAGGAAACTCCAAAAATGGTAAAACTATTTCATATGGATTCAGGACGTTGTTTACTTCCCAAAAAGTCCATTTTTCAGTATAGGAGAGCTTAAGAACTAGGAGGTAAAGGCAGAATAGTTAAAAACACATAAGGAATTGTTGTGACTCCATTGAGCTATTCTTTGAGCTCAAATTTTGAACACTGCCTTCATACCCTCCCTTACAGCCTTGTTTAAATTTTCAGCTTCATTGGACCCCTTGAACTTGAGTTATCATTCTTTAGTTCTAGGTGTTCATATAAAGTCTTAATCACATGGTGATTAATATGACTTTCTTTCCATCTAGCATTTTCTCCTCTATTGCTTAGATCCCAACAACAGAAACTTTGCTGTTGTTTTCCCCTCTTAGTGTATTTAACTTGTACAATAACTTTTAAAGCATTTTCTAAGTTGCTTTTGAAATTATGTGCATAATCATCTCAATAGCACGTGATGTTGAAGCTCGACGAGGAGATCTAGAGTGAGTCTTTTGAGGCGTATGTATGTGTCGTGTATTCCGGGTTGTTATTAGTTCGAATCATCATCGCTCGCGGTTAAGGATTGAGCATACTTTACCACTGCGTTGTGACGTAGAAAGAAGAGGAATTAAGTCTCTTAAGATGTTGATCTTGACTTAATAATTGTATGGAAACCTTGATTGAAGTAGAGATAGTGCAAACTAAATTTCTATTCCACCTTTGGCTAGCAACAACGGAATAAGCGTTTCTTGTTTGATTGTGGATTTCCGATGTTGTTATGCGTTGTGTCGGTACCCTGCATACCGGGTACCCCCGCGCAGTGGATAAAAGACAGCCTGGGCCCCGCCTCCCTGTTGAGGCGAGCCCCAGTGTAGCCACGTGTCCTTGGCCCCAAGGTCAGCCTTGGGGATGCCACGTGCGCTTTAATTCCGGAGCTGACACGTGCCCCGGGCTCCGGTCCAAGCCTCCTCGCTGGGGTGAGGTGCGGAGCTGCCACGTGTCCCCTAGCTCAGAGCCACCTCCCTGCTGAGGACAGCTCCAGAGCTGACGTGTGCCCTGGGATCCGGTTCGAGCCTCCCCGCTGAGGTGAGGTCTAGAGCTGCCACGTGTCCCCTGGCTTAGATCCACCTCCCTGCTGAGGACAGCTCCGGTGCTGACATGTGCCCTAGGCTCCGGTCCGAGCCTCCCCACTGAGGTGAGGTCCGGAGCTGCCACGTGTCCCCTGGCTCCAAACCTGTCGATAAGAGCTCTAGGGCCGCCATGTGCCCCACAATCCGTCGTAGGCCGTGGGTCGAAGAAGTCAAGAAGGAAGTGTGCTGTCAGGCTTCACATTCAAGGCTCGCGCCTTCCCCAGAAGCATGGCGCACTACACACGCCTTTGTCCTCTGCCCGTTCGCCATTACAGTGACAAGACATGACGACAAGGCGTGATAGCAGTACAGTGCCGCCCAACGGTATGAAGCCACCCATGCAGGGAGAGAAGACGCGACGACAAGACGACGTCTTCATCATCAACTGACACACGGACAGGGGCACTCGATGCGCCAGGCGGCAGGACTTAAGTCCCCTATCAACTACTCTACTCAGAGGACGAAACCCTAGATCATGTATAGGGTTCACATAGCTTTGGGGCCACCTGTCGGGCCCCAAGCCTCATTGTAACCACCTCGGCCTTGGACTATAAAAGGACTGGGGTAACCACTCAACAAGGGGTTGGTCCCCAATTCCGCATACGCACCCTCACAATCAAACAATACAGCAAGCACTCCCGTGGACATAGGGTATTACGCTCCGGCGGCCTGAACCACGTAAATCTCGGTATTCATTTTCTCCCTCGAGCCCAGATCGCGTAGGGCACCAAGCCCCCTCCGATCAAAGAACCTCATGGGCTGCTTTCGAGCAGGCCGGGAGGAGTGTCGCAGCTCACGCACTCCAACCCGTGGGGACCATTAAAATGGCTGCTATAAGAATCTGAATATAAGGATCAAGGTTAGCTAAGCTTTTTATGCAACTTCAACTTTCTATGTTATTACAACTTCTGCATGTAGAGTACATGTTTAAGATTGTCGGTTAAGACTTGCTGATCCTTAGTGCTCACAGTTGCATTCGTAGTTGTTTTTGCAGGTAGCATGATGCATGCTATGAAGATGGTTGTTCGGTGAGACATCAGACCTCACGGTTCATATAACTCACTGGAAACCTAGCCGCTGCTTTTTACTTCTTGTGAAGCTAGTAGGAAGCGTCCACGGGCTGGACGACTTCTCTTCAGCATAGTTAGGGCCGAAAGTGAGTACATGTATAGTTTAAATTCCGTTGCATATGTACAACTTGTATACATTATGTTGTAAAAGAGTTTATCTTGAGAAATAAAACATTCCGTATGTTCTTATTGTCTTTTCGTGTATGCTGTTGGGTGCCGCATAGCACGACACAACCCAATGCAATTCCTAGAGTGTGAACCTGGAAAGGGTTCCCCACACACGTGGTATCAGAGCCGCATTGGAAATAGCATGCATGAAAAGAACCTATTTTCAAAAACTTAGAAGTATACGAGTGAGAAACGTATAGTATGCCTACATAAGGACTATTAATAGTGTAGTTACTTAAGGTGGCAAGCTAACAGTGTGTTACTCTTCAGTATTTCAATTATGTAACAATGTACCTACGTGGAGGTAAGCATGATAAGGAACGCCCCCGAAAGCAGATCAATTTCAGTTAGATCCCCCATACGAGGAAAGTAGTGTGTGTTGAAATATAAGTGAATTGCCCACCTTTCCCCATCAGTTTAAGCTTTTGAGGTCAACTAGTCGGTGCATAGTAGCTTAACATGGTATCAGAGCTTTTTCATATGAAGAGCTCTCGCCACTACATCTTTCACAACTTCCTCCCATTCTTCCTGGTCCTTGATGCCCTCATACGCAACTATGAATGGCTTCACCTTCTGCAGCATCTCCTCCAGTGACATTGGTGGTTTGTCATCAATATCTGGATTATCAAAATTCATATGGTACTCTGGCTCAAACTTAATTATGTTGTTGGTGTGACAAGCATCCATGTATCCATCCTACATTGGATGTGGCAGGGCACTATCTGTCGCTTCCTCAAATGCCTTCTACGGAATCTTCATCTTGTCCTCGCCAAGCCGCTTCTCAAGTTTCTCATCGTCAGCATTCTCCCCTAAGCTTTTGGGGTCAACTGGTCGGTGTATAGTAGCTTAACATGGTATCAGAGCCAAAGGTCTCAAGTTCAAATCCTAGCGGGCGTGATTTATTAAAATAAATTGCAGCCAACTCCTATTCCACGTTTGCGATCCAAGAGAGTCTACACGTGAGGGGGTGTTGAAATACAAGTGAATTGCCCACCTTTCCCCATCAGCTTAAGATTTTGGCATCAACTGGTCGGTGCATAGTAGCTTAACAGTGTGAAATGTTCCGTTTAGAAATGGACGGGAAGTGAATATGTTTTCTAAGACTCTTCATGTCTTAGAGACATATGAAATGCACTAGCCTCCAGTGCGCAAACCCAGGGGCAAGAGGAGGAGACCCCATCGTGTGGTTTGTAACACGAAGTATGTTCTCTAGGACTCTTCATGTCTTATGAGGCATACCAAAGCATTGTTCCACCGATGTGCTTAATTACAAAGGTGTGGAGCCCTCTGTCGAGTGGTGAATAACCCGATCATGTACCTTGAGACGTGGCCTGACTCAAGGATGACCCGTATGGCAATGATACTGAGTCATATGTTTTTACTATGATATGGACCTACCTGAGATGTTATACCCTTGTGTGCTTCACTATTGAATGGTTTTATGCAGGTACCTTGACCACGTTAGCGCTTTGCATTTAGAAAAAGTGTGTTAGTGATCGTTTTAGTGCCACCACTTGAGACGTATGTGCCGATATAACGCCGGTTAGGATTTTTGAAATTGTGAGAAAACGTAGTACCATGATGTGTTCTTAACTGCATGAAAAAGGAAGTTTTCAAAGAAAAGAGTCAATTTGGACTTTAGGATTCAGTTAGTGTTTATTAAACTCCTATATTGAACTAAGAGTCAATTGGGAGTATAGGTTCATTCTAAAAGACTTAAAAACAATCTCCCTTGTTTTCAGCAGAATTTTTGCTGAACTTGAACATGACATAACTTTTGTTTGATTGAACCAATGGATGTGTGTGATACATTGCTGGAACGTTTTTGAAGTCTTCTACAACTTTGCTGTATATGTATAGAACAGAATCATCCTCTAAATGGATGAAAATCTCATATGAGTGTGAACTGTCCAAAAACAGGGCAGACAAAAATACTCTCTAGAATTTTCTGTATTTCGACCATAACTTCCTGTAGAATAATTTCTAAGGATCATGTAAGACACATTTGGAAAGTTTATGATATGTGTTACGACTTTGTAGTTCAAAGTTTCTTTAGACTTGGGGCAGAACTATCTGCAATCTTGCGGACAAAAGCAGCCACTTCCAAAGGTGGTGCTGTCAAAATTGTCCCAGATTTCTGTCGACTTTGAAATATCATAACTTGTGATTCAGAACTGATATGAAGGAAAATAAATACTCGTTGGAAAGATATTGAAGTTATCTTATACTTTTATATTCAACTTGACACATGAAATCTCCAGTTTTGTATTCAAATTCTGGTATTAAGTCCAATTGGTCATTCTGAACAGAGTATTGCTCATTGCCCATTTAACTTAGGACTTTTTGTGGACAGGAATGTTTATACTTCTCTAAGTTTCATAACATGTTCTTTAGTTATCTTTCATTTTTCAGGCTGTTGGAATTAAGGGTTTGCCAAACTTGCTAAAGTTTGATAGATATCAGAATTGTCAAAACCCTTGTTAGCTTGTGTAGTGCTGCAATATTTATGTGATGCTTTTACGGTTAATGTTTTTCAATTCAAGTTGAGTTGTAACTTTGAATTTTAACCATAAATTGCTCACTCTTGCAGTATGGATCACCCTAATTCTAGGGATGATTTTGTGTGACGCCCTCAATTCTGTGGAAAACCACGAAACCGAGAACTGATGCATATGTGTGCCCAGGATGTTCATCACACATGCACATATGTTCCACAAACTGAATTCAGAATATATATTACCATGAATAACAGGGTTTTATTACAATGTCTCATGAGTCTTGGACTCATGCTAACAGCGGAAGTCTTAATCTAACAGCGGAAGTCTTTATTCTAGCAGCGGAAGTCTTCTAACTAATGCGGAAGCAATCTAAGCGGCAGCAGCAGCTCCATCTCTGCTCCATCCCCACAGGCAAGGTTGAGAATAGATTACACGCCTAATGCTCCACTTAGTCTTCATAGTAATCTTCTCCTGTTGCTGATGATGAAATAATAATGCAAGTTTGAGTACAATGATGTACTCAGCAAGAACGGGAAAATATGCTATGTAGCTCACAACAAGGTAGGTATAAAAAGGCTCATTGCAGAAAGCAAAGTTATTTATCAAAACCATGATAAAACAGTAACTTAACTTTAAGTGAACGTAATCCCAACATGTATTAAAATACCAATCATAACACCATTATGTTCATTACTTTCCATGTCCCAACTAGACATTAATCAACCTCATTCTTGCTCACGAATACCTTCTCGTATTCGCTACCATCTCACGAATACCATCTCGTATTCGCTACCATTTCATTCCACAAACAATTCCGTCTCACACCGAGACCAATCTCGTTGCCGTGACTCAACAGTCATGCAACCAATCTTATCACCCGGACTCAACAATCCCGAAAACCAAACCAAAAACCAAATCATAACAATAACCATAACCATCAGAAAATAACCATCCAACTAATCATGGAAGTTGGCCAGGCGCTCGTGACCGTAAGCTCGGCTATCATGGTAGTTTTAGACTCTGTAGAGTTTGCACCTCTTTACCCACAAGTTTGTGATTTCGTCACCCGTCGGCGACTGTAGAACCTCCATTATACCAGTACACAGCCGTCGATGTATGGCCAAGAGATCACAAAATAGCCTTTACAAAGGGGCTACTAGATGTATGGACTCACTAAGGTTTCACCGACAGGCTAGAATCCCCAATTCTCCCACCCACGGGCCCCCTCTTGTGCCATGCAGTTCCTAGGGCAGTCCTCACTTGACTCCCATTCCCCGCGCCTTCCACAGTCCATAACAATCTAGCAACTTACCTAATTACTCAGCTAAGCCGCACCCATACTTGGCCTTGTGGTGGTACTGTTATCCTGGCATGTGCTCGCATGAACCGGTCCTTAGATCTGCGGCAAGTAAACCACCATCTCTTTCTACCTCATTCACAAACACAGGCTTGCCTAGATCTCCCTCCGATCCATGTTCATTAACAACATCAGTTTCTCATCATCATTACGGGTGCAGTTAGCTAGACACATCTATCTCGCTTCCCAATCCCATGGACTCTGCGAAGCATAAAAATAAAAACCATACCCGACTCATAAACTTCCCTGGCGACAAGGGTGGTTTAACCAAAACTAGTAAACTCCTAAAAAAAAGGTTTCCCATCATATTTGACTCAGCACACACACCTTTTCGCAAACAAAACAGTT
Source organism: Neostapfia colusana (assembly GCA_030760725.1). Taxonomy (NCBI): domain Eukaryota; kingdom Viridiplantae; phylum Streptophyta; class Magnoliopsida; order Poales; family Poaceae; genus Neostapfia; species Neostapfia colusana. Next base: position 66,732,181 of record JASWHV010000007.1, on the reverse strand, counting down.
TTTCCAAAACATAGGATCAATATGGTCAAGGGGCACTTGCCTTGTTCTGGCGGTTCTTGTTGCTCAAAATCTTGTTGTTGTAGTCCATCATAGGTAGCTCCCTGAGCTTGTCCTTCTATACATGATCACACACATACAAGATTTACAACAATCAATATCATGCACAAACTTTAACTAGATGTGATGATGCTTATGCATGTTAATCCTATGATGCAGTTTAGTTTGTACGTGTTTTTGCATGGCTTGCATGGGTTTTATGATGAACAGAGTTGTAGAGATCAATTGTGGACGTAGCGATGATCTTAACTCTAGATTAAATCGATCAACAAGTGATCTGTCCATGAAAAAGCTTCTGTTCGAAAGGAATCGAAGAACAGATGCAAAGAAAACGCGATGATGTCGTAAGGTAGTATTGGATACCTACCTTATGTTCTTCTTAGCCTCGGGGTTCCTCTCCTATCAGACATATCGTTGGGGCTCTCTTCCGGCGATCTCTCTCAACAAAACTCCGGCGAAGGGTTTATTCGGTGATCTGGGGCTAGGGCTCTAAGTCGTCGGCTCAGGAGGTGGAAAAGAAGTTCGTGGTTTCAGCCAAAGGTTCTGGGTTCTATTTATAATCGGGGGGAGAAGAGTCCTAATCTGATTGGACTTCGAATAAGAGTCCTATTCAACTTGTCATTGAATCTTAACAACTTATCTCTAGTTGATTTGGTGCGGTAACATTGTGGAATTCGTGTCGGTTTCCTCTCGTACCGGTATTCCCACGCGTACAGAAGCAAAAACCGCTCCAGAACTCGTTACCTCCACGGTGATGAGCTCCGGAAGCTCCACGTGTCCATCGGGGGCCTGGTCTCCCTTTTTCGAAGAGACGAGCTCCGGTTGTACCACGTGTCAAGCGAGCGAGACCTCCCTCTTTCTCAAAGGCGGGCTCCACGTGCGCCACGTATCCTGGTGGTCGAGACCTCCTCTCTATTTGGAGGTGGCTCAGCAGACGCCACATGTCAGTTTCCAGACCTCCCTTCTCTTCGGAGGTGACTCTGGGTGCGCCACGTGTCCTAACAGCGCCAAGCTTCCTTTCTTCTCAGAGACGAGCTCTCGAGGTTGACACGTGTCCAACAGTGACGGACCTCTCGGAGATAAGCTCTGGAGGTGACACGTGTCCAATAGGACCGAACCTCCCGGAGATGAGCTCCGAGATCGACACGTATCCCACACGACTGGTCCTCTATTTTTCCGCGGTGAATAGCTCCTAAGGTGACACGTATCCTGCGGGACTAGCCTCGCTTCTCCGCAGAGGCTAGCTCCGGGGGGCAACACGTGTCCCATAGGGTCGGGCTTCTCCCCCTTTGTGGGGACGAGCCCCGAGCCTGCCACGTAGCCAATTTAGCGGCGGGAGTTGTCTCCGGTGCTCTCTGTGAACTGGATTTGGCTCCTTTTGGCTATCTTTTTGATATTTTCTCTGTTTCAGCTTATTTTAAAACGTTGTTCTACATGAAACATGAATATATGCAGAAACCAAAAATGAGGGTGTCACAAATCTACCCCCCTTAAATTGAATCTCGCCCCCGAGATTCGTTAGTAGAGAATAGATGAGGGAATTCTGCCTTGATGTCTTCTTCACGCTCCCATGTGGCTTCAGCTTCGGTATGATGGCTCCATTGTACCTTGCACCATCGGATCACTTTGTTCCTCGTGACCCTTTCCTTTACGTCCACCATTAGGATGGGGTGCTCCGCGTAGGTCAGGTCCTCTTGAAGTTCAAGCTCTTCCATTGGTACTTGCTCCTCTGGTACTCTCAAGCACTTCTTGAGCTGGGATACATGAAACACGTCATGCACGTCGGAGAGGTATGTTGGGAGCTCTAGTTGATAGGCTACTTCTCCTCGCTTGTCAAAAATCTTAAATGGTCCGATGTAGCGAGGTGCTAGCTTGCCTTTGACGTTGAAACGCCGTTGGCCTCGGATAGGCGATACCTTAAGGTATACGAAGTCTCCTACTTCGAAAGTCAACTTCCTTCGCCTATTGTCCGCATAGCCTTTCTGTCGTGACTGAGCAACCTTTAAGTTCTCCCGTATCGTTTGGACTTGCTTTTCAGCTTCTTGTAGTACTTCGGGTACAAACACCTGGTTCTCTCCGGTTTCGTTCCAAAACAGCGGTGTTCTACACCGTCTACCGTACAATGCTTCGAAAGGCGACATCTTCGAGCTACCTTAATAGCTGTTGTTATAGGAGAATTCAGCGCACGGTAAACTCCTATCCCAACTACGCCCACGTTTCAAAGCGCAAGCTCTCAACATGTCCTCCAAAATTTGGTTTGTCCTTTCGGTTTGTCCATCGGTTTGTGGGTGATAGGCGGAGCTAAAATCGATTCGTGTACCCATAGCTTTCTGCAGCTTCCTCCGAAATCTAGAGGTAAACTGGGAACCTCGATCTGAGACTATACTCCTCGGGACTCCATGACGGCACACGATCTGCTCCATGTACAACTCGGCTAATTGTGCAGCGTTGTACTTGGCCCTTACAGGGAGAAAATGGGCTGTTTTCGTCAATCGGTCCACGATAATGAGGGGGCCCGACCTCGATCACGGGGTCGTGCCGCCTCGCCCGGGGATCGCATTGGGTGGTACCGTGTTATGCGGCACCCAACAGCACACAAATATGGAACAATGTATTACATAAATCAAAGTGGAAGCTTACAACTGTTCTTTGTAAATAATTTACATAAAATAGCTACAGCGGAAGTCTATAACCAGCTCATGTTGAATATCTAAGAAGCACTCGAGAAGAGGTCCAACCCGCGGACTCCTCTCGCTAGCAACACGAAGACTTGGCAGCGGCTAGGTTCTCCATGTGATACATGACTCGGAAGTTCCCAAGTCTCACCGGACAACCTTCTTTATAGCGTCGAAGTTTACCTGCAGAACCACTTATATAGCAAGAGTGAGCACAAAGGCTCAGCAAGACTTAACCGTCTCTCCTATAGCATGCAACTCTACATGTGGGAAACTTAAGACCTAATCCTGTAATTTGCAAAAAGACTCGCCTGCGAGTTCATCCTTAACTTTTAGATTTTTAGCCATTATAGTAGTGACCTTGTGCCCAGCAACATTGGAACTCCACAATCAAACAAGAAACGCTTCATTCCAATGTTACTTGTCCCAAGGTGAAAAATAACTTTAGTTTGCTCTATCTCTACTTCAAACAAGGTTTCCATGCAATTTCCAATTATCATAACAGCATTTAAAACTTTGCAAACTATTTCCACACAACTTGATTAACTACGTCACAACACAGGGAGCAAGCGGTAATCAATAACCGCGATGGACAGTGATTCGAATCAAACACTACCCGGATAACTCGACACATACACCCGCCTCTGAAGACACAACTTTGGCGTCCTTCATTACGTCGTATGTGGCAACCTTTCTCAGGCCACTAAAATGTAGAACCGGTCGCGCCGTGTCGGGCTCATAGGTCTAACGAGACGATGTGGTATGCCTCTACAATCTATTGAACCTGGTACATTGATTTCCTGATTCCCATATGTCAGTAAGCATCCGGTACACAACTCAATACCTGCTCTTGGGTGCCGCACACGAATCGGTCCTTAACCGACACAGGCAGAGCTACTCGACCAAGACCTCGTCTTGTCGCTGCCTAACCATCCTGCCCGGTCTCATCTTTGGAAATGTAAACTTTCGTTTGCCCTCTTCTTCCATCTACACCCAGGTAGTCCCATCTATAGCTCGCGAGTAGATTTCAACTACTCGACTTCTACCGGATGTCCTAATCTATTTAGCATGGTCTTATTCTACAGCGATGACACCATTCTACCCTTGACCTTAGGGTTCATGTTTGGTTATGCAAGTGGAGTATCAAGATCCTTGACCTAATGCACATACAAACCTTGACCAAATGTAGTGAACAAAGGGAAAACTTTGAAAACAACTTAAGTGCAAACCGGGGCTTGCCTTGGTTTTGCAGGTGACTAAAGTCAGTTGAGAGAAAGTCAGTTTCTGATGTATTGAAGTTCACTCCTGCCCTTCTTGTTCCTTGATCCAAGTTCACCTCCTCCTTCTTCACTTTCCACGTTTAATCACTACACGTTATGAATATGCATACATGTTCAATTATAAAACCTTTTTGCTAACAAATGCTAAGGACAAGTTTAAAACTGGAACTCTGTTCAAGAATTTAACATGACACTGGGGGTGGTGGTTTGGGTGTGTGGCTAAGCACTATCATCAAGTGAGAAGTGAGGTTTCATCACTTGGGTGGGGATCAACTAATGAGGTTGAACAGGACATAATGATCTAGGGCTCCAATGGAGCTGGAAATTTTCTTGTGAGTTCCTTGTCACAAGAAAGTCCTCTGGACCAAAATTCAGAATGTTTCACTGATTAGGTCACCCAGAACAGTTCCCTAAGCATTTAGGCATAAAGGAATTAATTCTGATTAAACTTGCACTTTCATGCAAATCCAAGTGAACCATAATTCCATACATAGCTCAGGGAGTATGCCTGAATTTTCCTAGGATTTTTGGAGCTAAGGAATGGCCAGAACTGAATTTCCAAGTTTTGGAAATTTCCTGAAAATGTTTCTGTATTTATTTGAATGCAGAAACTTGAAATTAGAATTACCCTAACTAAATTAACTCCAAATGATCTGAAACTTTTACAGGAGTCTCCTAATATACTAAAGAATGTCCTGGCAATATTTGGGGAATTTTGGATGAACCAAACTCCCTCTAAAATTCTTTTGTTGAAAAGCTTTACAGAATTTTCCAGAATTTTCTATTGGTTTTCATAAAAATTGGGTTGCATATTTGGATAGGTCTTTTCATACTAAATCCAACCCAAGTTGAATCCATAAATTTGGAGTTTCCTAGCAAAAGTTATGAATTTCTAAACTTTGTTTGAAATCTGGAATTAATTTCCTACAGACAATCTATCTGGACCCACTGTTTAAAAGGGCAGCCAATAGAATTTGAGGACACACGGGTCTACACAGTTACCCGCCCGTAGCCACAAATGATCAGCAGCCACAGAGGATCCCGTTTAAATTCTACGCGGCTGACAGGTGGGACCACCACCTTCTTCAACCTCCCGCTCCCCCTCTTTCCCGCGCCCGCGCTCCCTCGCCGGCAGGAACATCCCCCACCCGGTCCCCCTGTTCCCCGGTCGTCTCCCGGCCCGAAGTCTACCGCCTGGGGGTTTTTGAGGGCGGGAAAGCCATTTCCAGGGTCTGCGTGGGCTGTAGAGGACCGCAAGGTGTCGGGCGACGGGCAGCAGCCTCGGCCCTTGTCCGGCGACGTCGGCCGGCCTCCCTACTGACCCAAATCCGCGTATTTCTTTCTCCAGAGTACCAGTGACTCATGGCCGAGGTCGTCATGCAAGCAACCGAGCTCGGAAAACGCCCCCAACTACCAAGTCATCGTGCGCCCTAGCTTAAAAACGGCTGACCGACGCTAAAACTCGAAGAACACCGTCGAGGCTCTATTTTCCTTCCGGATTTTTGATGTCAGCGACGCACCAGGATGTCTCTAGCCTATCCCGTGATCAGAATGAGCAAAGAACTGCTGTTGATCACAAATCTTGAGAAATCCCCCCACCATGGCTTATGGACACCTCGTCGGTTTTTCTAGAAATTTCCGGTCTACCGTGGATGAATTGCCTAGGGTCTTTGGCAGTGTGAAGAGGAGGGAGTGGCGCACCTTTTCGCTGTTCAACCCGGGTTGTGATACGGCCTGTATCGCCAGGGCGTCGAGGAGGCGCGGCGGCGGCTCCCACCGAACTCCGATGAAAATAATTCGGCTGTGCGCCGCGCACAAGGGCTGGTGGGATGGTTTGGGTAGCTCGAGGACGATCAGTGGGTTCTTGCGCACGTCTCCACGAGCTCAGATGGCCGTGCGGAGGCCGAGCAGCGCCGAGCGAGGATCGACGCTGAGGTTTGGTCGAGCGGCGGCTCTCGGTGTTCAGCGCGGGACTAATAGGCCCGAGTGGGAGGGTCGGCTGGGGCAAAAGATCACGCCGAGACGTGATGACCGACTCAAGGAGGTTGCCAGCGCGAGGGAAAAGGCGTGAGGAGGTGTCCCGATCAACCCTCGGTGTCACCCGGAGCTCACTCGGCGCGGTTACTTCAGGCGTGTTACAAGCGAGGGCAAACGGTACACGGGTGGCTCAGCTGTGGCGAATGGATCGCGCTGAGCATGCGGGAGCAGTGAAGCTGGTCGCCAGCGTGAAGAGAAAAACGGGGCGGTGGCCTCGGGGCTGCGTGTGGTGGCGCCCGGAGAGGAGCCCCGGTTGCTCGAGTGAAACAGAGAGATTGCTTTGAGGGTAAGTTTCAATGTCACTATGACAAGTGGGGTCCACCCCCCTTCTTATCCCCAAAACTCTCATAAATATCTCCAAATCTTGGCACATGGCAAATTCAGCTATGAAGAGCTCAAATTCAAAGGCCAATTGGAAATTTGGAAATTTTTACTTCAGTTTCAAATTCGAATTCAAATTTCAGTGACAATTCACAAGTAGCTTTGATACACCTATCAAAGCACCTCCAAATTTGCTCAAAATTTGCCTTCTTCATAATTTGAACCTGGAGAGTTTGAATATGCCGTCTGATCTTTGAGTTGGCCACTGCAAATACAAATTTTCAAACAACAGTTTGAATTTCCTCTTTGGAAATGGTCTTCTTCTCTTTGAAGTAAATCCTTTGATTCAAACTGCATTTTAAGTCCTCTTTTGTGATGACCCATATGAATTTGGGTGAAACACTTTGGTTTGCTCCTAGCCCATGCTCGATCAACCTTGGTCCTAAACTGAACGTCACAAGTTCAGTTATGCCCCTCAAATTTGAATTCGAGGTGATCTCAGACAAGGCTTTGAACAATTGGTATATGAGCTCAAACACTCCCCAATTTTGGAACTTAAGCTCTTTAATACCTGAGGACTGCAATGGTCATCTCATATATATGCTTTTGGACCATCTGACCATGAATGCTTTGCAAGGGTTCAAAAGTGGGGTTTAAACTTCCCTCCCCTCTACTCATAGAGAATGCATATGAGTTAGCTTTTTGGGAGTCAAATCCTTTCCCGGGTTAACATGTGTTCAACAGGAGTTAAAGAAGATTTTAGCTCTTCCCACATGTCCATGTTTGAGTTTATCATTTTATGTGACATAACTCAAGTCATTCCCTTGTCTAACATGTTTGAATTCAGCATGAACTCAACATGATCATAGTCCATTCCCTTTTGTCTCACCCTCAAATCAGAAAGTTGCCACCATAATTCTCCTCTCCTTCAACGGTGTGAGGTTCCATGTGTGTTCAAAACTTTGACAGCACTTTGAGGTGAGCATTTGGAGTCTAAAAGGTCTTATTTTTGTTCTTTCTCATACACATGTATGACTACTCATGAGTTTAACCCCACCTTGGTCCAACACATTCAAATGAATGCTTGAACCCGTGTGGTTGCCCTCATGTATACCATTCCATATAAGAAAGTTTTTGTAAGTCCCATTTTTCATGAACCAGAAACAAAATGACGTTCAATCATCCGTTTCTTTGCATTCATGTTTTTGGGACTTTTACAGATAACCCAGATGGTGTCATAACTCGACTGAGTATGTGGCAATCCGACGATGAAATCCATACTGATGTCTTCCCACTTCCACTCGGGTACCTTCAAGGGTTGCAACAATCCAGCGGGTCTTTGATGTTCGGCCTTTACCCATTGGCATGTGTCGCATAGGGCAACGTATTTGGCTATGTCCCTTTTCATATCATCCCACCAATAACAAGTCTTCAAGTCCTTGTACATTTTGGTACTTCCGGGATGTATAGAATAGGGTGAATCATGTGCCTCCTTTAATATCATGTCGCGGATGTGCTTTCTGTTAGGCACACAAATCCTTTTTCCTAGCCAAAGCGTACCCTTCTCATCTTCCTTGAAATCCTTCTCTATTCTTTGTCGGATCCTTTCCTTGATCTCCTTGATCTCCTCATCCGTTGCTTGGCCATCTCTTATCTCTTGCTCCAATGAAGAGTGGAGCTCCATCACTTCCATCTTGTTCAAGAATCCGAGGTGTAACCGTTCGAACTCCTTGCGTAGTTCGGGTGGTAGCTCCCGAACCGTGAGTTGGTGACATGCTCCCTTCCGGCTCAATGCATCAGCTACCACATTGGCCCTCACAGGGTGGTAGTTGATTCCAACATCGTAATCCTTGATGAGGTCCAACCATCGACGTTGCCTTGAATTCAAGTCCGTTTGTGTAAATATGTACTTGAGGCTTTTATGATCCGTATAGATCTCGCATCGATGACCAAGGATATAATGTCTCCAAATCTTCAACGCATGCACTACTGCTGCTAGCTCCAAGTCATGTGTAGGATAATTAAGCTCGTGCTTCTTCAATTGTCGTGAGGCATAGGCTACCACTTGTCCTTCTTGCATGAGCACACATCCGAGCCCTTGTCTGGATGCGTCACAATATATGTCGAAGCTCTTGCTCACGTCCGGCAATACCAAAACCGGCGCTGTGGTTAGCCTTTTCTTGAGATCCTCAAAACTTTCTTGGCATGCTGGTGTCCATTGGAAGGCTTTTCCCTTCGTTAGCAACTCCGTCATAGGCTTTGCTATCTTAGAGAAGTCCTTGATGAAGCGTCGGTAGTATCCAACCATCCCAAGAAAACTCCAAATGTCCTTCACGTTTTGCGGTTGGTTCCACTTTAGAACATCTCCCACTTTCCCGGGATCAACCGATACTCCTTCCTCGGAGATAATGTGGCCTAGGAACGATATCTCCTTTAGCCAAAATTGATACTTGTTAAGCTTGGCATACAATTTGATGCTCACGCATTTTCTGCAAGGTCAATTTCAAATGTTCTTCATGCTCCTTCTCACTTTTTGAATACACCATAATGTCGTCGATGAAAACCACGACGAACTTATCCAAGTACTCCATGAAAACCTTGTTCATATGGTACATGAAGTATGCGGGTGCATTTGTTAACCCAAAAGACATGAAAGTATATTCATACGAACCATACAGTGTTCGAAAGGCAGTCTTGGGTATATCGGAGGGCTTAATCTTCAGCTGGAAGTATCCTGACCGAAGATCAATCTTGGAGAACACTCGGGCTCCTTTCATTTGGTTGAATATGTCTTCTATACGGGGCAAAGGGTATTTGTTCTTGATTGTCACCTCGTTGAGAGACCTATAGTCCACGCACATCCTTTGGGTCCCATCCTTCTTGTCTACGAAGAGCACGGGGGCTCCCCATGGTGACGAGCTGGGACGTATAGAACCCTTCTCCAACTGCTCCTGAATTTGCTTCTTGAGTTCCACTAGTTCATTGGTGGGCATCCTATAGGGTCTCTTTGCTATGGGTGCAGTTCCGGGTACCAAATCAATGGCAAACTCAATGCCCCGGTCAGGTGGCATACCTGGAAGCTCTTCTGGAAACACGTCCGAGAATTCCTGAACCACTGGAATGCTGTCCAATGTTGCTGACGCACTTAGTCGGAAAGCCCACATTCAACATTTAGCCATGGCTGCAACTGCAGAAGGAGAACCAAGCCTACGCTTAGTTCCCTACGGATCGCTGTTTAATCTCGCCCTCATTCCTACAATCTGAGATGAGATTGTAGAGGCTCAGAAAAGAGACAAGTGTATGTCTCACATACGGGCAAGAGTGGACAGTGGTGAATTGAAGATGTTCCGCAAGGATGAAGAGGGTACTCTTTGGTTTAACAACCGAATAGTTGTACCCCGGGATATGAAATTGCGGAGGAAAATATTGGATGAAGCTCATTTATCCAAATACCCCATTCATCCAGGAAGCAATAAGATGTACCAGGATTTAAAATCTAAATTCTAGTGGACACAAATGAAAAGAGAGATTGCAAAATACGTATCCGAGTGTGATACATGTCAGCGGGTTAAAGCCGACCATATGAGAAAAGCCGGACTACTTCAACCACTGAAAATTCCAGGATGGAAGTGAGAAGACATAGGTATGGACTTCGTTGTCGTATTACCAATGACCAGCAACAAACATGATTCTATTTGGGTAATCGTCGATCAGTTGACCAAGATAGCTCATTTTATTCCAGTCCATACCAAATATGTGTAAAATTCCTAATTTCAGCAGGCCTAGCTTCTTGTTAGAATTTCATATGCAGGGTCAAATTCAATTGTAATTAGGGTTTCCAATTCGAAAGTTGGCGACATGAAATAAAGGAAGGTTGATGTGGACATCACTCCTACAGATATACACAACACTAAGGGGTTTTCTAGTTGTGCTATTTCTGTGTGAGTGCTGGATACTTGCTGATATTATCCTTGTTGTTCATCATCATTCATTCTTGCCCTTGCTTGTTGCCACAACTGTTCTAATACATTTTTAGGCCAGCAACTAGGTGAAATTCTTTGGACACTTATTCAGCATTGCTATCTGTTACTAACTTGTGTGCCACATACATATACTGAATTTGAGCCTTCCAAGCTCCACCTTCTCTCGAGCAGAACAGGTAACCTTTGCAATCACACCCACTCTCTGCTTGCTTCACACCGGTCACCGTTGGCCACCTACAGTGCTGGTAAGAAACTTGTAAGAGCGGGGTAAGATGCATCTTACTGATCGATTTTCCACCCACTTCGGAGAGCGTAGTAATAGGGTTCTTCACAATCTTTTTGTCTTCGTTTCTGTTTTGTACTAACAATGATAGGAAAGAAGCCTATGGATAAGACCTCTGGTTCTACACCTCCGGATGATGATGAGTGCGTGTCCCATATGGAACTAAAGGACATGATACGGGCAATGACCGAAGCTTTCAACAATTACCAGACCACTACAACAGCCACCTTTCAGAGGCTCCATACAAGTGTTGCTGGTCTGACCACACGGTTGGACGAGATGGAGACTCGTCTTACCCAACAAGCTACACCCTCTATCATCCTTGATGGTGATGCACATGCTCACTACGACACAGAGGATGACTTCAATAACGATGAGGTTGATGCACAGCAGCGCCGTCGCTCTCGACGAAATCGTCAAGGTATGGGAGGTAGACCTCGTCCTCATGCTCCTGAACAAGATAATGATCCTTATGCTAAGATTAAGTTTTCTATTCTAACATTTTATGGATGTTATGATGCTGAGACTTACTTGGATTGGGAGATGACGGTAGAACAAAAATTTAGCTCTCATCTTGTTCCTGAGCGACATAGCGTTAGACAAGCCACTAGTGAGTTTAAAGATTTTGCTATAATTTGGTGGAATGAACATGTCAATACACGTAATGCACCACAGACATGGGCTGCGTTAAAAGAAGAGATGCGCGCTAGGTTTGTTCCTCCTTCATATAGACGTGATCTTTTTAAGAAATTGCAACGCTTTGATCAGGGTGACATGACTGTCCAAGAGTACTACCAAGAGTTGCAGAAATGTATGCTTCGTTGTGGGGTAGTTGAGGATCAGGAAGACCAAATTGTTAGGTTTTATGGGGGCTTGCGGCGTGAGATCCAGGACATAGTTGACTACAAGGAATATCATTCTATTTAACGTTTATTTCAACTTGCTATGTTAGCAGAAAAAGAAGTGCAGGGTCGCCAACAGCAGCGGCGGAACAACACTTTCACACCACGACAATTTCCGGTGCCTTCCAAAGCAGCGTCCTCCTCGAGCGTACGTGCTTCTACACCACCCTCCATGGGTGTTGTACGCAGCAGCATCGCACCTTCTACATCACGGGGACAAGATAACAGCAAGTCCCAGATGCCTCCAGGTGTTGCAGCAAAGGCGGATGCACCCAACACTTCGACAAGTCGCAGCTCCGACATCAAGTGCCACCGCTGCCAGGGACTTGGCCATATGCAACGAGATTGCCCCAGCAAACGGGCGATCATTGCCACTGCTGATGGTGGGTATATTAGTGCTTCTGATATTGAAGATGAAAATATTATTGCAACTAACATTTCAGGTTCGGATGATGGTGCTGAGGAGGTTCTTGGTACATCTGCGACAAACAACTATAAGACTTTGATTGTGCAGCGAGCTTTGAGTGCCACGGTTCGAGAGGACGACAACCGCCAACGTCACAACCTTTTCAACATGTTTCTCGTCGTCAAGGACTGCCGTGTACATACCATCATTTATGGTGGTAGCTGCAACATTTTGGTGAATGTTGAGGTGGTCAAGAAGCTTGGCTTGACCACACGGGAGCATCCCCACCCTTATCACATTCAATGGTTTAACAACAATGGTAAGGTTAAGGTAACACAAACAGCAAGGATACATTTTTCCATTGGTTCTTATCATGATTTTGCTGATTTTGATGTGGTACCTATGGATGCTTGTTCTCTTTTGTTGGGACGTCCTTGGGAGTTTAATACTGATGCTATTCACCATGGTCGATCTAATAAGTATACTTTCATGCATAAGGGCAAGAAAATTGTGTTGCTTCCTATGAGTCCCACTGAAATTGTACAATTTGAGCAGGAGAAAAAGAATAATGCTAAGCAAAAGGGTGTTTTCAATTCTGAAATTCAGCAACCTATTAAGTTGAAAAATCCTATTTTGCTTGCAACTAAATCTGATCTTGATGATTTATATGCCTCTAATGGAACTTGCTATGCTTTAGTGTGCAAACATGCTTTATATTCCATTGAGGATACATCCATTGTCTTGCCACCTGCTGTTGCTAACCTTTTGCAGGAATATATGGATGTTTTTCTATCAGAGATACCCCCTGGATTACCACCTGTGCGAGGCATTGAGCACAAGATTGATTTGGTTCCAGGGGCGAGCTTGCCAAACCGTGCTGCCTACAGGACCAACCCCGACGAGACTAAGGAAATTCAGCGACAAGTCCAAGATCTTCTGGACCGCGGGTACATTCGTGAGAGTCTTAGTCCTTGTTCTGTTCCTGTTCTTTTGGTTCCAAAAAAAGATGGCACTTGGCGCATGTGTGTTGACTGTAGAGCCATCAATAACATTACCATTCGTTATCGCTATCCTATTACTAGATTGGATGACATGCTTGATGAGTTGAGTGGTTCTGTTATTTTCTCCAAGATTGATTTGCGTAGTGGGTATCATCAGATTTATATGGCTTTAGGTGATGAATGGAAAACAACTTTTAAAACTAAATTCAGACTTTATGAATGGTTAGTCATGCTATTTGGTTTAACTAATGTGCCCAACACTTTCATGAGGTTGATGAATGAGGTTTTACGTGCTTTAATTGGTAAATTTGTGGTGGTTTACTTTGATGATATCCTTATTTACAGCAAGTCATATGATGAGCATCTTGAACATTTGCGTGCTGTTTTTAATGTCTTGCGCGATGCACGTTTATATGGTAACCTTGAGAAGTGCACCTTTTGCACCGATCGTGTGTCTTTTCTTGGGTATGTTGTTACTTCGCAGGGCATTGAGGTGGATGTAACATCCCAAAATCTTGTTAAGACCCTAAATCCTGTTAAGAGGGGAATTTAAAAATTTTTGGACGTGTTGCATGTTTTGCAACAATTTAAATTCAAACTGGAATTCAATTTAAACTCAAAACAGAAAAGAAATAGAAAAAGAAAAAAAAAAGAAAACAGAAAAAAACCGGCCAGTGGGCCGAAACCCACCAGCCGACCCAACCAGCACCCGCGCCAGCCCGCAGCCGTGCGCGCCCCCTTCTTCTCACTGACAAGCGAGGCCCGCCAGCCTTCTTCTTCCTCCTCGCGCCCGCGCCGCGATCGGCCGGACTCTCTCTCACCCCGAATCCAAACCGACCCGGATTTCTGCGTATCCCAGCTGAATTTTGCTCGTGGGCGACGCAAACTCATCACAACCGAACGCCGCCCTTCCCCGTCTATAAAAACCCCGGCCTCGTCCCGTTTTACTCACGCGATCTGCTGTTTTTACTCCGGTGAGAACCCGAGCCTTCTCAGGCGAATTCTGGCCGATCTACGCTCGGAAATTCCGATCTAACTCACTGGTCTTGATCCACCGCCTCCGGGGAACCTTGCAGGTGCAGAAAACTTGGTGCCTTGCGGTTCAAACACAACGCCGACGAGCCTCGCCATGAATTCATCTCGGACCTCGTCACCGACCGCTTTCCAGGACCTCCGAGCTCAAGAAAACCCCCGAGGTGAGATCCCCGACCTCCCCTCCACCGATCTATGCCATAAAATCACAGTTCTAGGAAGAATTCTCGAAGATCCGAAAATCTCCGGCGAGATCGCCGCTTCCCGCCGCCGTGCGCCGCCGGGCAGCACCGCCCGTGCTCGATCAGAGCGACGTGGCCGCTTGTGCGCCATCTATTTTAAATCGCATGGTAGACTTTAAATCCCCGCGTACCGGTTCGGCGTTATAATCTCAGCCGTTTGTTTTAAATCGGACGGTCCACGTCAGCCCCGCGTTATAAAGACTGGAAATCTTACGTGCTACCCCCTGGGGTTCTCGGGAAATAAGAGCTAGCCCCAGAAACTGCTGATCTAGCCCCTGGAACTTCAGAAAATCATGTAAATTCATTTAAAAATCAGTTTTAGCCCTGGACTTAATAAAAATTAGGAAAAACTCCTCTGTTATGAGTAGCTAGACCCCTGAAAATTGTTAAAATAATATTATAGACCCTGTAGTGGGGTGAGTTTACCTTTTTAACCCTGTTTGATATTTAATTTAGGAAATTGAATATATGACTAGTATTTAAAATTTAAAAAGTGGGACAAACATATTGTCAAAATTAAATTAAAAACTTTCTCAGTACTTAGAAAACTTTGAAGTGAGATAAAAATATATTTTGGGCTGAAATGAATCTGTTTAATTTATTATTCACATTTATTAGTTATAGGGACACATTTTTAAGTAAAGAATAGTTCTGAAAATAGGGAAAATAAATGTAAAATAGTTTACATCAGAGGAAAAGGTCAAAAATATATTAGTAAATATTTTAGATCAGAACCTATTTTGTTTAGATGATGTGTCTTGTTATTTTCATAATAAAGTTCACATTTAGGCATAGGAAATAAATCTGAAAATATAGCAACTAGTAAATGATAAATGAAATTTCTAAAATCCAAAGAATTCAGTTTAGGGTTGGTAGAAATTCTGAAGACACATATGGGGTAGGAAAATACCTTTTATGCATACTTGGTAGCTAAAAGGTGTAGTAATTAAATATAAGGAATTTATTTAAATTGGAAACTCATATATAAAATATGCAAGCATAAATGTGAATACTAAAGTAGGAATCATATACACATGATTAAAAGTGCATGTAAGCCACAAATCAACACACATAGAGTAACCACAACACATATAATTGTTAATGACTTTCATAAATGTGAATGTGTGGTTTGTATGAAGTGGAAGTGTGAACTATGTCTTATGGATTGTTGTTTTTCTTTTGCTATGTGTGATGGTATGATGTAGAACCTGCTCCAGAGCAAGTTCTTCCTTTCCAAGATTAGGACTAACCATTTCAAGAGCAGCAGGAAGGAGGCAAGTGTCCTTGACCACTTTGATCCTATACTAGGATGTTTAGATAGAACTATTGCATTGTGAAGTTAAATATGAAACCCATGCTACGAAATTTTCCTAGAATTGCATTACCTTGTTTCCTTGTAGCTTGGGTTGGGATTTATTTTATTATGTCATTTATTATTATGCATATGCTTAGCCATGCTTAGAATGGGATATTTGGGATATGAGATCATCAGTTTATTTTACCATACTCTTGATGAAATATTGTGAGTTAGGTAGAGGTAGGGATCAAGGCAAGTTAGATGTTTTGGTTGTGTGCTGGGTGCACGAGACTCGGGTTTGTGTTTAGTACTTGCCTGGATCCTAAGTACCGGTTCATGGAGCATGTAACCTGGCTTTACCGTGCCAACCACATGCTGAGATGGGGCAGATTGGCCAATTAATTAGGTGTATTTCCGGCGTAGTATGGGTGTGTTGGATGGTGCGGGGAATAGGTGTCAGCTGGACTACCATATGAACCGCAAGGCTCAAGAGGGGGCCACTGCAGCGGGGTTGGAGCCTCTTGTATGCTGTTAGGGGTGAAACCTCAGTGGGCCCACGCTCGTCGGGAATCCCTTTGTAAAGGCTTCGTAGTGATCTCCTGGCTACACACCTAGGAAGTGTGAATGTGGTTCGTAGCCACTGGCATAATGGAGGTTCTTTTAGTCCACCCGGCAACGGGGGATGAAATCACTACATGTGGGTACAGTGGTGCAAACTCTGCAGAGTCAAAACTGTCATGACAGCCGTGCTCACGGTCAAGAGCGGCTTGGACTTATTCATGATTAGAGGATTGATGGTTTTGGAAGTTGTGGATGTTAAGCGGGGAGCTTAACATTGGAAATGATGTTATGGTTATTTGATTATGATGATGGGATGGGAGATTGGGACCTTTTCACCTGTGTAGTAATGTAGGTGCTTAATAAGCTAAGGTGATAGGTATTAATTGCGTAGTGCTTTAACCATGAGTTCAACCTCCCCTTGTTCTAGCCATGCATGACATAACTTTCCCACACTTGCTGAGTACCATCGGTACTCAACCTTGCATATTTTGTTGGTTTATATTGCTGCTCAGGTCAAGATAATGAGGTGGTGTATAATGACCAATACTTTGGACCCGAAGAAGGTTTCTAGGTTCATGGAGACCCCCGGGCAACGCCTGTGACGGAGCCCTCAAGAAATAATATTCCGCTGCTAGTTTATTTACTTGTGATGAACTTATTATTGTCCATCGAGACATTTGCTATGTAAGACTTATTTATAATTGACACCTGGCTTGTAATAAATGATGCTTCACAATTTATCATCACATGTATGAGAAAATGATCTTGGCATACATGTGATATTCACTCGGTTGTTCTTCGGAGAAACCGGGTGTGACAGAAGTGGTATCAAAGCCAAGGTTGCCCGTAGGAACGTGGACCTAGGTAGAAATGGACGTATTTAAGGGCCTTATTTTCTTAAAAACTATTTTTACAAGGTGTGTGTTGAAAAGTGTTACTTAATGAGTCACTTTCTTCATCTTACCCCCAATTTTCATTCAAAATAGGATTTTTGTTTAAAAAGTTTATCTAACCTAAGTATAAATGCTTTTTGTTTTAGATGGTTCGCATGATTCGCACCGCTCGCAAGTTCCACCTCCACAAGCTGCACCACGCCAACCAAGGTTGAGTGAGTTTCTAGGAACTCAACCTCCAAAGTTTGCAAGTGCTGCTGAACCTCTGGAGACAGATGATTGGCTAAAGACCATTGAGAGCAAGATGAGGATCATACAGTGCCAAGGGTATGAGAGGGTGCTGTTTGCCTCTCATCAATTGCATGGACCTGCTGCTGATTGGTGGACCACCTACGTGGCCACCCATCATGACCCTGAGAACATCACTTGGGAAGAGTTCAAGCGTAGCTTCCGCAACCATTACATACCAAGGGGTGAACTCAAAAACAAGAGGAAAGAGTTCTTAAGACTACAACAGGGAAACATGACGGTGAGGGAGTACCTCACTAAATTCACTCAACTTTCCCGTTATGCCCCACGGGACATAGAGACTGATGAACAGAAACAGGATTGTTTCGTGGAAGGACTCACAGCAGAAATGCAGTGTGCAATATCCTCCAATGAGTATGAAAGCTTCCAAAAGATGGTGGACAGAGCATTTGTGGTAGAAAGGAAGCTGAAGGCCTTGGAAAATGAGAACAAGAGGAAGGCCGGGTGGTCACATCAAGCCTCAGGAAGCAACACCCGCCCACGTCTGATGCAGCAACCCGCAGGGCAGACGAACCGTGCTGCGGTACCCTACTCAACACCAAGAGGGTACAACCCGAACTTCAGGCCTCCGGCAGCACCAGCACCACCACAACGTCAGTTTGTACAGCAGCCTCGCCCCGCATATCCACCTCGACCAGCAGTACAAGGCCCTCCAAACCAACCCTAGGACAACAAAGGCCAGGCACCTAAGGTTGGGGTGCAATGTTTTAGCTGTGGTGAAGTGGGGCACTACGCCCATAAGTGCCCAAAGAAGAAGCCCACGCAGCCACAACAGCAGAATGTAATGAGAGGACGGGTGAACCACGTCACTATGGAGAAAGCGCAAGAGGCACCCGACGTGGTAGTTGGTAAGTTTCCTGCCAATTTACACATTGCAACCCTGCTGTTTGATTCTGGTGCTACCCACTCATTCATTGCTCAAGGGTTTGTTAAGAAGCATGATCTAGCAACAACACAAATGAACTATATGCTAGCAGTAAACTATCCAGGTGGAGAAATAAGGACAAGACAAGTGTGTCCCAAGGTGAATCTAGACATTAATGGGGTAGTGTTTACTGCTAACCTCATAGTGATAGATTCCCAAGGGATCGATATTATTTTGGGCATGGACTGGTTGACCAAACATAAGGGAATCATCCATTGTTCGACCAGGACGGTGGAACTAACTCACCCTAGTGGCACAAGAGTAAAGTTCATAACAATACAAGAGCCTAGGAGGGACATTAAATTAAATCAAGTTGAGGTGAAAGTTGAGGAGATCAGGATTATCAGGGAATATCCAGATGTTTTTCTGGAGGAGTTGCCAGGTATGCCTCCCGATCGTGAAGTGGAATTCGCAATTGAGCTAGTACCTGGAACAGCCCCGATATACAAGAGACCTTATCGGATGGACTCCAAGCAGCTAGAAGAACTCAAGGATCATTTAAGAGAATTGACGGAGAAGGGGTATGTTCGTCCTAGTTCCTCACCATGGGGAGCTACAGTGATATTTGTGCCCAAGAAGGACGGAACCCAAAGGTTATGCGTGGATTACTGTGCCTTGAATGAAGTAACCATCAAGAACAAGTACCCATTACCCCGCATTGAAGACTTGTTCGATCAGTTGAGAGGAGCTTATGTGTTCTCGAAAATTGATCTCAGGTCGGGGTACCACCAACTTAAAATAAGGCAATCTGATATTCCCAAGACAGCTTTCGTATCTCGGTACGGACTGTATGAATACACTGTCATGCCTTTCGGGCTAACTAATGCCCCGGCATACTTCATGTATCTCATGAACAAGGTATTCATGGAATATCTGGACAAATTTGTGGTGGTTTTCATAGATGACATTCTCGTCTTCTCCAAAGATGAAGAAGAACATGAGAAACATCTAAGGTTGGTGTTGCAAAGGCTGAGAGAACACCAACTATATGCCAAGTTGAGCAAGTGTGAGTTTTGGCTGAAGAGAGTTCCCTTCTTAGGACATATAATCTCGGAGGGAGGAATCTCCGTGGATCCTGCCAAAATCGAGGATATACAGAAGTGGAAGACCCCTGAAAATGTCGGGGAAGTTTGAAGCTTCTTGGGATTGGCTGGATACTATCGACGGTTTATTGAGGGATTCTCCAAGATCTCGAGACCCCTCACCAAACTGTTGGAGAAGGGAATCACATTCACATGGACGCCACAGTGCGAGACGAGTTTTCAGGAGCTAAAGAAAAGATTGACAACAGCCTCAGTGTTGGTTATGCCAGATATGCAGAAGAATTTCACAGTGTACTGCGATGCCTTTGGAAACGGGTTGCGATGTGTTCTCATGCAAGAAGGGCATGTCGTGGCATATGCATCCCGGCAGCTTCGGAAGCACGAGAAAAACTATCCTACACACGACTTAGAACTAGCCGTAGTGGTACACGCGTTGAAAATTTGGCGACACTACTTGATGGGGAAGAGGACAGAGATATATACGGATCATAAGAGTTTGAAGTACATTTTCACACAACCAGATCTCAACCTTAGACAAAGGAGATGGTTAGAGCTAATCAATGACTTTGATGTGGGCATCAACTATCATCCTGGGAAAGCAAACGTCGTGGCCGATGCTTTAAGTCGGAAAGTGCAGGTCAATAAGTTGAGCTTGAAGGACATGCCTGCAGAATTGAAGGACGAGGTTATAAGGCTCAATCTATGCCTGGTAAATAGTGGGGAAGCCATCGCCATGGAAGTGGACTCCACACTCGAGCAAGAAATCCGCGAGGGTCAAAAGAAAGACGAGAAGATACAAGAAATCAGGCAACTCATCAAGGAAAATAAAGCTCCTGGTTTCAGAGATGATGAACAAGGTACGGTGTGGCACGGGAAAAGGATCTGTGTGCCTGAAGTAAAGGAGATTCGTGAATTGATCTTGAAGGAGGCCCACGATTCCGACTATTCCATTCATCCTGGGAGTACGAAGATGTACCAGGACCTCAAGAGCAGGTATTGGTGGTATGGCTTGAAGCGAGATGTCGCGGAACATGTTGCCCTATGTGACACATGTCAGTTGGTGAAAGCAGAACATCAACGACCCGCGGGATTATTGCAACCACTCAAAGTGCCTGAATGGAAATGGGAAGAAATCGGTATGGATTTCATAGTGGGATTGCCTAGGACCCAATCCGGATATGATTCAATATGGGTCATCATCGACAGGCTAACCAAGGCAGCTCATTTCATTCCCGTGAAGGAAAGCTACAGAGGATCCAAATTGGCAGAGTTGTACATGTCAAGGATCGTGTGTTACCATGGAGTGCCAAAGAAGATAGTGTCGGATCGAGGGACACAGTTCACCTCAAGGTTCTGGCAGAAGTTGCATGAAACCATGGGAACCCATCTGAATTTTAGCTCTGCCTATCATCCGCAAACTGACAGGCAGACGGAGAGGACCAACCAGATTCTTGAGGATATGCTAAGAGCATGTGCACTAAAAAACAACCGGAGTTGGGATAAGAACTTACCGTATACGGAGTTTTCCTATAACAACAGCTATCAAGCTAGTATAAAGATGTCACCGTTTGAAGCCTTGTACGGGAGGAAGTGCAGAACTCCCCTATTTTGGAACCAAACGGGGGAATGTAAAGTGTTTGGTCCAAAAGTACTACAAGAAGCCGAGGCGAAGGTGAGGGAAATTCGCAACAATTTGAGGATAGCACAGACACGCCAAAAGAGCTATGCTGATGTACGAAAAAGAGAGCTCGTTTTCAACGTGGGAGACTATGTCTATCTCAAGGTGTCCCCTATCAGAGGACTTCGTCGGTTTAAGGTGAAAGGGAAGTTGTCACCTCGATACATCGGACCCTTTCAAGTTCTAGAAAGGAAAGGCGAAGTGGCGTATCAACTAGAGTTATCGGCTCGTCTACCAGATGTGCACGATGTATTCCATGTGTCACAACTCAAGAAATGCCTGAGGACGCCTGAAGAGGTGTTACCCATGAATGAAGTGGACGTAGCTGAGAATTTGTCTTATACCGAGCAACCATACAAGATTTTGGAGACAATGGAATGCCTTACCAGAAATAAAAGAATCCGGATATGAAAGGTGCAATGGAAGCATCACTCAGAAGAAGAAGCCACCTGGGAACGGGAAGATGAACTCAAGGCCCAATCTCCGGAATTGTTTTCTTAGAACCACCAATCTCGAGGACGAGATTTCTTTTAAGGGGGGTAGAGCTGTAACACCCCAAAATCTTGTTAAGACCCTAAATCCTGTTAAGAGGGGAATTTAAAAATTTTTGGACGTGTTGCATGTTTTGCAACAATTTAAATTCAAACTGGAATTTAATTTAAACTCAGAACAGAAAAGAAATAGAAAAAGAAAAAAAGAAAACAGAAAAAACCGGCTAGTGGGCCGAAACCCACCAGCCGGCCCAACCAGCACCTGCGCCAGCCCGCAGCCGCGCGCCCCCCCTTCTTCTCACTGACAGGCGGGGCCCGCCAGCCTTCTTCTTCCTCGCGCCCGCGCCGCGATCGGCCGGACTCTCTCTCACCCCGAATCCAAACCGACCCGGATTTCTGCGTATCCCAGCCGAATTTTGCTCGTGGGCAACGAAAACTCGATCACAACCGAACGTCGCCCTTCCCCCGTCTATAAAACCCCGGCCTCGTCCCGTTTTACTCACGCGATCTGCTGTTTTTACTCCGGTGAGAACCCGAGCCTTCTCCGGCGAATTCTAGCCGATCTACGCTCGGAAATTCCGATCTAACTCGCTGGTCTTGATCCACCGCCTCCGGGGAACCTTGCAGGTGCAGAAAACTCGGTGACTTGCGGTTCAAACACAGCGCCGACGAGCCTCGCCGTGAATTCATCTCGGACCTCGTCGCCGACCGCTTTCTAGGACCTCCGAGCTCAAGAAAACCCCCAAGGTGAGATCCCCGACCTCCCCTCCACCGATCTATGCCATAAAATCACAGTTCTAGGAAGAATTCTCGAAGATCCGAAAATCTCCGGCGAGATCGCCGCTTCCCGCCGCCGTGCGCCGCCGGGCAGCGTCGCCCGCGCTCGATCAGAGCGACGTGGCCGCTTGTGCACCGTCTATTTTAAATCGCACGGTAGACTTTAAATCCCCGCGTACCGGTTCGGCGTTATAATCTCAGCCGTTTGTTTTAAATCGGACGGTCCACGTCAGCCCCGCGTTATAGAGACTGGAAATCTTACGTGCTACCCCCTGGGGTTCTCGGGAAATAAGAGCTAGCCCCGGAAACTTCTGATCTAGCTCCTGGAACTTCAGAAAATCATGTAAATTCATTTAAAAATCAGTTTTAGCCCTGGACTTAATAAAAATTAGGAAAAACTCCTCTGTTATGAGTAGCTAGACCCCTGAAAACTGTTAAAATAATATTATAGACCCTGTAGTGGGGTGAGTTTACCTTTTTAACCCTGTTTGATATTTAATTTAGGAAATTGAATATATGACTAGTATTTAAAATTTAAAAAGTGGGACAAACATATTGTCAAAATTAAATTAAAAACTTTCTCAGTACTTAGAAAACTTTGGAGTGAGATAAAAATATATTTTGGGCTGAAATGAATCTGTTTAATTTATTATTCACATTTATTAGTTATAGGGACACATTTTTAAGTAAAGAATAGTTCTGAAAATAGGGAAAATAAATGTAAAATAGTTTACATCAGAGGAAAAGGTCAAAAATATATTAGTAAATATTTTAGATCAGAACCTATTTTGTTTAGATGATGTGTCTTGTTATTTTCATAATAAAGTTCACATTTAGGCATAGGAAATAAATCTGAAAACATAGCAACTAATAAATGATAAATGAAATTTCTAAAATCCAAAGAATTCAGTTTAGGGTTGGTAGAAATTCTGAAGACACATATGGGGTAGGAAAATACCTTTTATGCATACTTGGTAGCTAAAAGGTGTAGTAATTAAATATAAGGAATTTATTTAAATTGGAAACTCATATATAAAGTATGCAAGCATAAATATGAATACTAAAGTAGGAATCATATACACATGATTAAAAGTGCATGTAAGCCACAAATCAACACACATAGAGTAACCACAATACATATAATTGTGAATGACTTTCATAAATGTGAATGTGTGGTTTGTATGAAGTGGAAGTGTGAACTATGTCTTATGGATTGTTGTTTTTCTTTTGCTATGTGTGATGATATGATGTAGAACCTGCTCCAGAGCAAGTTCTTCCTTTCCAAGATCAGGACTACCCATTTCAAGAGCAGCAGGAAGGAGGCAAGTGTCCGTGACCACTTTGATCCTATACTAGGATGTTTAGATAGAACTATTGCATTGTCAAGTTAAATATGAAACCCATGCTAGGAAGTTTCCCTAGAATTGCGTTACCTTGTTTCCTTGTAGCTTGGGTTGGGATTTATTTTATCATGTCATTTATTATTATGCATATGCTTAGCCATGCTTAGAATGGGATATTTGGGATATGAGATCATCAGTTTATTTTACCATACTATTGAATGAAATATTGTGAGTTAGGTAGAGGTAGGGATCAAGGCAAGTTGAATGTTTTGATTGTGTGCTGGGTGCACGAGACTCGGGTTTGTGTTTAGTACTTGCCTGGATCCTAAGGACCGGTTCATGGAGCATGTAACCTGGCTTTACCGTGCCAACCACATGCTGAGATGGGGCAGCTTGGCCAATTAATTAGGTGTATTTCCGGCTTAGTATGGGTGTGTTGGATGGTGCGGGGAATCGGTGTCAGCTGGACTACCATATGAACCGCAAGGCTCAAGAGGGGGCCACTGCAGCGGGGTTGGAGCCTCTTGTATGCTGTCAGGGGTGAAACCTCAGTGGGCCCACGCTCGTCGGGAATCCCTTTGTAAAGGCTTCGTAGTGATCTCCTGGCTACACACATGGGAAGTGTGAATGTGGTTCGTAGCCACTGGCATAATGGAGGTTCTTTTAGTCCACCCAGCAACGGGGGATGAAATCACACATGTGGGTATAGTGGTGCAAACTCTGCAGAGTCAAAACTGTCATGACAGCCGTGCTCACGGTCAAGAGCGGCTTGGACTTATTCATGATTAGAGGATTGATGGTTTTGGAAGTTGTGGATGTTAAGCGGGGAGCTTAACATTGGAAATGATGTTATGGTTATTTGATTATGATGATGGGATGGGAGATTGAGACCTTTTCACCTGTGTAGTAATGTAGGTGCTTAATAAGCTAAGGTGATAGGTATTAATTGCGTAGTGCTTTAACCATGAGTTCAACCTCCCCTTGTTCTAGCCATGCATGACATAACTTTCCCACACTTGCTGAGTACCATCGGTACTCAACCTTGCATATTTTGTTGGTTTATATTGCTGCTCAGGTCAAGATAATGAGGTGGTGTATAATGACCAAGACTTTGGACCCGAAGAAGGTTTCTAGGTTCATGGAGACCCCCGGGCAACGCCTGTGACGGAGCCCTCAAAAAATAATATTCTGCTGCTAGTTTATTTACTTGTGATGAACTTATTATTGTCCATCGAGACATTTGCTATGTAAGACTTATTTATATTCGACACCTGGCTTGTAATAAATGATGCTTCACTATTTGTCATCACATGTATGAGAAAATGATCCTGGCATACATGTGATATTCACTCGGTTGTTCTTCGGAGAAACCGGGTGTGACAGTGGACGAGGCAAAGATTGTTGCCATCACGAGCCGGCCACTTCCGACTACGGTCACACAGGTTCGGAGTTTTCTTGGTCTCGCAGGTTTCTACCGGTGTTTCGTGCGGGATTTCAGCACCATTGCGGCACCTCTCCACGAGTTGACAAAGCATGGAGTGCTGTTTCAATGGGGACCAACACAACAACAAGCTTTTGATGTTCTCAAGTCGAAGCTCACACAAGCACCATTGCTGTAACTTCCTGATTTTGAGAAGACCTTCGAGCTTGAATGTGACGCGAGCGGCATTGGCATTGGAGGAGTGCTAATTAAAGGATGTAAACCTGTTGCCTTCTTTAGTGAAAAATTGCATGGGCCTTTGCTGAATTATTCTACATATGACAAAGAACTTTATGCTTTAGTGCGTGTCTTGCAAACTTGGCAACATTACCTATGGTCTAAAGAATTTGTCATACATTCAGATCATGAGTCTTTGAAGTATCTTAAAGGACAAGCTAATCTGAACAAACGTCATGCTAAATGGATTGAGTTCATAGAATCATTTCCTTACATCATTAAATATAAGAAAGGGAAAGACAATGTGATTGCCGATGCTTTATCTAGACGTTATACCATACTATCCCAACTTTCTCATAAAATCTTTGGTTTGGAAACCATAAAGAGGTTATATGCTACTGATTTGGACTTCAAAGATGCCTTTGAAAATTGTAGAGAGGGAAGAACGTGGCAAAAATTCCTGCTGCGTGAAGGCCTTCTCTACCGTGCTAACAAGCTGTGTGTTCCAGCTAGCTCCGTTCGTCTTTTGTTGTTGCAGGAGCGCATGGAGGTGGTTTGATGGGACATTTTGGTGTTAAAAAGACAGAGGATGTGCTGGCCGCTCACTTCTTTTGGCCACGAATGAGGTGTGATGTGGAGTGCTACGTTTCACGTTGCACGACATGCAACAAAGGACGCATCACAATACACGTCGAAGGGCTTGGTCACACTACAGGAATCCTGGCGATTTGCGATGGCCGGGGCCGCCGCAAAAAAGTCTAAAACCGTCGCAAATAATCAAATTGCTACGGCTTTACTTATTTGTGACGGTTTCCGGCTGTCGCTTGTTTTTCGTCGCAATTAAATTTATTTGCGATGGCCGCCGTCGCAAATAAAATTGTTTGCGACGGCTTAGATCCGCCGTCGCAAACAAGGGCCCGGGCCCAGCTGATGAGCCCGACTCGACAATTTGCGACGGGCAGCCGTGGCCGTCGCAAGTAAGTACTTAATTTGCGACGGCCGCCGCCGGCTGTCGCAAATTACGTAGGTTAATTTGCGACAGGCTGGACACTTATTTGCGGAGGTACTGTATAAAAAGCCGTCGCAAATAAGGTTTTTTATTTTTTTAAAAAAACTGAACATTCTGCCCGGCTCGATGGCTAGAAACACAATAGATATAACAGCAGATAAATAAGGAATAGAAAAATAGAACATCCTCGCCGCGCCATCGATCACAACACAAAAGTCTCACATCTCATCAAAAGAATCCAAAAATAAGGATGAGGCTCTCCTCTAGCGTCCACTTCCTCCTGAGCCGCCAATATCCTCGCCGCGCGTCAGTCCAGGCGCCGGTATAGACGGCGACGGAGTATGGGCCTCCGTCACTGATCCCTGCAACACATAGAAGTTGTTGGACATATTAATTTGTTTAGAACTTCGTTTTTGACTAGAATTGATTAAACAAGCTAGAATTGATCATATTGAACTTAGTTGATTACCTGAACACCCAGAGAAACGTGCACCGGCAGCGGTAGCTACAGTTCCGGCGGTGGAATCGGCGGTGGCAGTGGAGGAAGCTGGAGGTGCAACCCCTGGACATCGCAGCCTTGAAAGAAACTCTGTGGTTGCAAAAGTTGTAGGTTATTACATATTATTAAGAATGCGCTAAATTTAAATTAGTTTAGCTTACCGTCATCACCTGTCGCTGCATCTCCATCGTCTGTCGCATCGCTGAAACTAATTTAACAACTATTTAAATCGATTTAAACTATACACTACAAACTAACTACAAAAAAACAATTTAATTGCCAAATTAATTACAAATTACTCTAAAACAATATTCAATTAACTCCACTCTAACTAAATCTAACTAACAACAAGAAAGAAATTAAAAAATGCATGAACATAGGTTACCGAGAGGCGCCGGAAGCGGGGCGGGGGCGGCCGGACGCGGGAGCCGGGAGGCAGGGGGCGGCCGGGCGCCGGAGCTGGAAGGTGGCGGGTGGCTGGGCGCCGGAGCTGGAGCAGGGTGGCGACAGTGACGATGGAGGGCACGGCGGGACGGGAGGCTGCAGGAGGCAGCGTGCACGACGGGAGATGGCGACATCGGCTT
This sequence comes from Neostapfia colusana, assembly GCA_030760725.1. NCBI lineage: Eukaryota > Viridiplantae > Streptophyta > Magnoliopsida > Poales > Poaceae > Neostapfia > Neostapfia colusana. Next base: position 66,704,896 of record JASWHV010000007.1, on the reverse strand, counting down.
GCGCGGCGAGAGCTTGCGGGAGGCGGCGTGCGCGGCGTGGCAGCAAGAGGCGGCGGGAGCGTCGGGCCGCGGCAGCGGGCTGCGGGCTGGAAAATGGAGGCGGGGGCGGCCGGACGCGGGCAGCGAGGGCCGGGCGGCGGTCGGCAGGCGGTGGCGTGGTGGGGCCCGGCTGGCGGCCGAGGTAGCACAGCGGGGGGCGTGTCAGGCGAGGGAGGCGCACCGGCGGCCAAAGGAGCCGCGAGTGGGGCGCGGCGGGCGGCCGATGGAGGTGCGCCTGTGGCGGGCGGCCGACGCTGCGGGGCTGCGGGCAGCCGATGGAGCAGGGCGGCGGCCGGCGGCGCGGGAGGCGGCAGCACGGCACGGGTGCGGGAGGCGGCGACGTGGCACTGTTCGGCGGCGGCGACAATTCTGTGAACCGGGAGGTGTCCGGTCGACTATATCGGGGTCATTTGTGATGGCTTCCTTAATTGCGATGGCCGAAGGAAAGGCCATCGCAAACAAGATTTTAATTGCGACGATTGCTTAATTTACGATGGCCACAGGTCCGGCCGTCGCAAATTAATGCTATTTGCGACGGCTACAGTCATAGCCATCGCAAATACGGTACTATTTGCGATGGCTACTATATCTGCGACGGCCTAGGGTTAGCCGTCGCAATTTATTTAAGTTGTGACGGGACGCAGTCACAAATAATTTGTCACACCCAGTTTCTCCGAAGAACCACCGAGTGAATACCACATGTATGCCAGGATCATTCTCTCATACATGTGATGACAAATAGTGAAGCATCATTTATTACAAGCCAGGTGTCGGATATAAATAAGTCTTACATAGCATACGTCTCGATGGACGATAATAAGTTCATAACATGTAAATAAAACAGCAGCGGAGTATAAATCTTGTGGGCTCCGTCACAGGCATTGCCCGGGGGACTCCATGAACCTAGAATCCTTCCTCGGGACCAAAGTCTTGGTCATTAAACACCAGAACATTCTCTTGACCTGAGCAGCAATATAAACCAACAGAAAAGCAAGTTTGAGTACCGTGGGTACTCAACAAGTGTGGGAAAGTTATGTCATGCATGGATAGAGCAAGGAGATGTTTAACTCATGGTTAAAGCACTACGCAATTAATACCTATCACCTTAGCTTATTAAGCACCTATATTACTACACAGGTGAAATGGATCCCAATCCCTCAACCCATCATCATTATCAAATATACATAGTCTCATCTCCAATGTTAAGCTTCCCACTTAACACCCACAACTTCCCAATTCATCATCCTCTAATCATGAATAAGTCCAAGCCGCTCTTGACCATGAGCACGGCTGTCATGACAGTTTTGACTCTGCAGAGTTTGCACCACTGTACCCACATGTAGTGATTTCATCCCCCGTTGTCGGGTGGACTAAAAGAACCTCCATTATGCCACTCACACTTCCCAGGTGTGTAGCCAGGAGATCACTACGAAGCCTTTACAAAGGGATTCCCGACGAGTGTGGGCCCACTGAGGTTTCACCCCTAACAGCATACAAGAGGCTCCAACCCCGCTGCAGTGCCCCCTCTTGAGCCTTGCGGTTCATATGGTAGTCCAGCTGACACCTACTCCCCGCACCATCCAACACACCCATACTACGCCGGGGATACACCTAATTAATTGGCCAAGCTGCCCCATCTCAGCATGTGGTTGGCACGGTAAAGCCAGGTTACATGCTCCATGAACCGGTCCTTAGGATCCAGGCAAGTACTAAACACAAACCCGAGTCTCGTGCACCCAGCACTAACCAAATCATCCAACTTGCCTCGATCCCTACCTCTACATAACTCATAATGTCTCATTCAAGAGTAAGGTAAACAAGTTGATGATCTCATATCCCACTTATCCCATTCTAAGCGTGGCTAAGCATAAGTAATATGAGTGAATGACATAATAAAATAAATACCAACCCAAGCTACAAGGAAACAAGATGATGCAATTCTAAGGAAACTTCCTAGCATGGGTTTCACATTTCAATTGACAATGCAAATAATTCTATCTACACATCCTAGCATAGGATCAAAGTGGTCAAGTTCACTTGCCTTCTTCCTGCTGCTCTGGGAATGGAAAGTCTTGGTCTTGGAAGGGGAGAACTTGCTGTGGGGCAGGTTCTACTCATTCCAATACACATAGCAAAAGAAAACAACAATCCATAAGACATAGTTCACACTTTCACTTCATACAAACCACACATACATACCTATGAAAGTCATTCACATTTCTAAGTGTTGTGGTTACTTTACATGTGTTGATTTTTGGCCTACATGCACTTTTAAACATATGTATATGATTTCTAAGCTTTTGTATTCAGATTTCTGTTTGCACACTATATATGAATTTCCAATTTGAACATATTCTTTATATTTAATTAATACACTTCTTAGCTACCAAGTTTGCATGAAAGGTAGTTTCCTACTCCAAATAGATTTTCAGATCTTCTACAAAATCCTAAATTGAAGCTTTTGGATTTGGAGAACTCATTTATCCTTTTCTAATTATGCATACTTATTTTCCTATATTTTTCAGATTTATTTTCTATGCCTAAAAGTGAACTTTATTATGAAAATAGTAAGACACATCATCTAAACAGAATAGGTTCTGATCTAAAATATTAAATAATATATTTTTGAACTTCTCCTCTGATGTGAACTAATTCAAATTTATTTTATCAGTTTTCAGAATTATTTCCTAGCCTAAAAATGTGTTTCTAGAACTAATAAATATGAACAACACTTAGGCAGATTTCATTTTAGCCTAAAATCCATTTTTAACTCATTCTATAGTTTTCCAAGTGCTAGGAGAGTTTAAATTTGAATTCGCACATGTGTTTGCCTCACCCTTTTAAATTTAAATCCTAGTCACATATTCAAATTTCTGAATTTAATATCATATAGGGTCAAAAAGGTAAATCCACCCTACTGCAGGGTCTAATTTACTATTTCATAAATTTCCAGGGGTCTAACTACACATAACAGAGGGGTTTTCCTAATTTTTATTAAGTCCAGGGGCTAAAACTTGCTCATGTTTTCCGACATCCCCAGGGGGTAGCGCGTAAGAATCCCGGCCTTTATAATGCGGGGCTGATGTGGACCGTCCGATTTTTAGACGGCTCAGATTAGATCGCAGAACGGGTAAGCGCGGGTTTTATTTCTACTGTGCGATTTAAAATAGACAGCCCCCAAGGGGCCACGTCGCCCTGGCCGGAGCCAGCCCGCGCGCGCGGCGGCGGGGGCGGCGATCTCGCCGGCGCAGCTTCGGTTCCTTGCCACTATACATTAAAACTTGCAGTTTTTCACACGGATCGACTGCGGAAGGGTAGGGGAGCTCACCTAGGGGTTTCTCGGGCTTGGGGAGGTCGGAATTTGGCTCTGCGACGACGATGGTTGAAGCTGCTCCTCGGTGCTCGTCGGAACCGATGCTAGGGCGCGAAACCTATCGCTTCCTTCATCTGCAGGGCTCCCTGGAGGTGGTGGAGCACGGCGAGCTCGTTAGTCCAACGAAAAACGAAGAGATCCGAAGGTTTTTCGGTGGGGGATGATCGGTTCTCACCGGAGGGAAAGATGGAGCGGTGCTGGGAAATTCGGCGAGTTTTCTTGCGTGGAATGCACGAGGGGAGGCGGCAGCGGGTCGGTTTGGATAAGTAGCATCGCCCGGGGCCGAAGATCAGGGCTGCGAGCGCGGGGTTCGGGAGGGTGGTTGCGATCGGGCGCGAGAGAGAGAGAGACGGGGCCATTGGGGGCGCGCGGGAGGTGAGGGATGACACGCGGGCCCCATGTGTCAGTGAGAGGAAGAGAGGGGCGTGGGTTTGGGCTAGCGCGGGGAGGTAGTGGGCCGGCTGGCGGGTTTCGGCCCACTGGCCGGTTGGGGTTTTCTTTTTCTTTTTCTTTTCTGTTCTGATTTGAATTTGAATTCCTGTTTGAATTTAAATTTCTGCACCACATGCAATACGTCCAAAAATTTTTAAATTCCCCTCTTTAACAGGTTTTGGGGTGTTACATAATTCTAGCCGTCGCAAATGATCGGGTTTCCTGTAGTGTTATATCCGGTTGAGCTAAGACCAGGGCTGTTGTGAGATGCTTCACCAATGCTTGGAACACTCCTTCACATGCTGTGTTCCACACATATTTTGTTCCCTTCTTCAATAACTCGGTCATCAGCTTAGCAAACTTGGGGAAGCTTGGAATGAATCTCCGATAATATCCTGCTAAACCGAGGAAGATTCTGACTTCATGGACAGAAGTGGGGGCTTTCCATTTCAGCACTTGCTCAATTTTGCTTGGGTCAACCGCAACGCTTCCTCTGAGATGATATGCCCCAAAAATGGCACTTGGCTGATACAAAACTCGCATTTGCTGAACTTTGCATAGAGCTTATGGTCCCGCAATCGTTGAAGAATGATTCTCAAGTGTTCGGCGTGTTCTGCTTCTGACTTGGAGTAAACCAAGGTATCATCAATTTACACCAAAACGAACTTGTCCAGCTCCGGCATGAACACCGAGTTCATGAGATACATGAAATGTGCCGGAGCATTAGTGAGACCAAAAGACATGATGAGATTTTCATATAGTCCATATCTCATCGAGAAGGCCGTCTTCGGGATATCCTCTGCCCGGATTTTTATTTGATGATACCCGGAGCGAAGGTCCATCTTCGAGAACACACTTGCACCCACAAGCTGATCAAACAAAATGCCAATACGGGGCAGTGGATATTGGTTCTTGATGGTGACGGCGTTGAGCGGCCAGTAATCCACACACAGCCTCAAGGTTTCATCCTTCTTCTTGACGAACAGCGCCGAGCATCCCCAAGCCGAGGAACTCGGTCTAATGAAACCCTTACTCAACAAATCATTGAGCTGTTCTTTCAACTCAGCCAGCTCGTTCGGAGCCATTTTATATGGTCTCCGCAATATTTGTGTAGTCCTGCGTGCAAGTTCTATCGTGAACTCCACCTCCCGTTCAGGTGGCATGCCCGGAAGATCATCCGGGAACACGTCGGGATACTCTCGGACTACAGGGATTGTAAAAGCCCAAGAAAAGGGACATGCAAAAATTTTTCATCACCTCACAACACCACAGTTTTTGTTGTGTATAGCTTGTGAAAAATTGTGAAGAGCAAGTAACCTCCATCAAAAGAGTGATTAGAGGGGAAAGCCTACACTTTCACAAAGTGGGATTTCTACACATGAACATGAGAGGTTGAGCTCACCCCTAGGACTTAAAAAGTCTTGGGAAGGTTCAGGCCAAGTTTCATGTAAATCCAACAACTTTTGAGGCACTTTTGGAGGTATTTGAAAAAGAGGCCAATTTGAATGTAAATTCAAATTGCAGCAACTTTCATCGCTAAAATTCAAAGTTAGCTTCATATTCAAACTCAGCACATTTTTCTGAGTAAGCCCACCAATTTTCACCCCCATTGGAGTTCATTTTGTCAAGAGCTAAATTGGCAAGAATTCCAAAACTGAATTTGAATTTCAGTTCAAACATGAGGCAAATTCAGCCAAACAAAATTCAAATGGGAGAACTCAAATTCAAACAAAAACTTGGGGGCTAAGTCCTCACATTAAATTGTGAGTAGCTGGGGAGATATTCAGCAAAAATAGAAATGAAAAAAAATTGGAAACAGAATTAGAGGGGAGGCCCACAAGTCAGCAGTATTAACAGAGAAGTTTCCTCGGGGATTTTTCCCTCTCTAGGCTGAGACCGTGCGCCAGCGCACGGGAGCGTCGGTGCCCGACCACCTCGTGCTGCCACCTCCTGGTCTCCTGCCCGAGCTGGCGAGCTGCTACCGGATCGATCAACCCCGAGGCAGTCGGTCGCCCACAGCACGAAACCACCGAGGCTAGGGTCCTGTACGCACGAACAGAGAACCCTACGCTTGCCGCCGGTTTCGCTCGATCAAGAACCTGGCAAACCACCATGCACAGCGCCTCCCGAGCAGCAAAACCACCACGGGCGCTCCTCCTCTACCTCCTTGGCACAAGAACGGTCGAGTTTAGCCCTCCCCAACCCTAGCTCAACGGTTCCGAGCAACATCCGAGAAACCGCCACAGCTCGGCTCACGGTGACAGCCAAACAGAGGGCCTTTCACGGCTGAGCAAGAATGGTCTCGGATGCGTCAGGAACCGGTGGTGCTCGTATCCGAAGCTCAGGCCGTGACCTGGTCCACAGAGCTCGAATTTGAAGAAAGTTCCCAGGCGGGCACGAACGGACCTTCCGACACGGTAACGTCGAATTCACCTGCCACCCTTGTTCTTAGGTCATGAATTCTTGCACACAGGACCGCCACTCATCGATGCTCGTTAGCCCCTCACGGCCCTGGCTTGAAACCGCATGTAGGCCGGGTATTTCTAAGTTTTGTTACAGCAATTAAGGCAGGGAGGCTCGGGCTCACGATGAGACCTAGGATAGAGCCATCTCCGGGCGGTTTCACCACTAGGACGAGCTTCCTTAGCACCCACTGGTGCTATAGCGCCGTTCCACCGGTGTTTTGGCGGGCTAAGCTGGTCGGGCGACGTGGCCGAAAGGTTGCCGAGCCGCTGCACCGTCGCCGGCTAGGTTAGAACCACCGCCGGTCAAGGGAGAGGGTGCCAGCATGTTCAGCAGGTAGAACTAGGCCCTGGCTGCGAGGGAGAGCGCGAGAGTTGGCCGGACGGCAAGTAGCAGCGTGGCTCTGGCGAGCCCGGCGGCGCGCGGGCGGGGGAACAGGAGGAAGAAGACGACCCCGCGGGCACCATGTGTCAGCGACGGGAAGTTTAAAATACAGATCTACTGCGGGCCCGGGATCCAGTGTGGCTGTGCGGGAAGGGGTCTGTGGCCCCGTGTGGCTCAGCTCCAGCAGTGACACGTGTGTGATGGGCCCACGGTCAGAGTTTAAATTTTTCCCCGGTTTATTTAGAATTTCAGATTTAGTTCAAACTTTAGAACCTCATAACTTTTGCTATGAAGCTCCAAATTTAGTGATTCAAATTGGGTTGGATTCATACTGAATAGCTCTATCCAAATAAGCAACCCAATTTGTATGAAACCCTTTATTTAATTCTGGAAAATTCTTTAAAGCCTTTCAGCAAAAGAATTTTAGAGGGAGTTTGGTTCATCCAAAAATCCCCAAATTTTTCCAGGATATTCCTTAGGATGTTATTGAACCCCTGTAAAAGTTTCAGTCCAATTAGAGTCAATTTGGCTAGGGCAATTCAGATTTGAAGATGCTGTGTTCATTTGAATACAGAAACATTTTCAGAGAATTTCCAAAACATGGAAATTCAGTTCTGGGCAGATCTTAGCTCCAAAAATGCTAGGAAAATTATGCAAACTCTAAGAGCTATAATTGAAATTGTAGTTCACTAAGTTGGGCATGAGCAGGGGTGTTACCTCAGAATTAATTTTTCTTTGCTTATTTGCTAAGAAAATTATTCTGAACAAACCCCTCAATGAAAAGTGCTAATTTTTGGTCCAGAGGGTTTTCTCGTGACAAGGAACTCACACAAGAATTCTCAGCTCCATTGGAGCTATGGATCACCCCTGTTCTATTTAACCACTTGAGGTGATCAATATGGAAGAGGGGGAAAACCACTTAGCACTTAATCATGTGCTTAGGTCCAAACCCAAACCACTAGCCCCAGTTTCATTTTAAATTCTTAAACAGAGTTCCAGTTGTTAAAAACTTATTATTAGAACTTGTAGCAGAAGCATTACAATAAACTCAGGTGCATATTCATTAACATGTAGTATTTCATTAACGTGTAGTCACTGAAGGCGAGGAGGCTCCGGAAGTGCTCGACTTCCTCCTTCCGGAAGAGGAACTAACTACTGACCAGCAGCAACAAGGCAAGCCCCGGTTTGCATTAAGCCCTTTTATAAAGTTTTACTTTGTTTACATACGTAGTGTGAAGTGTATATGTGCATTAGGTGCAGGATGGATGAAAACCCCACTTGCATGACCAGAAATTTCCATAAGAGTGAGGGTAGTGTCTAAGACCTCGAGTAGACAGGCTATGCTTAATGATTCATAGGACTTCGATACAAGTCGAGTAGTTGGAATCTACTCGCGAGTTAGGCTTGGGACACACGGGTTTGGTTCGAGTGATGTGAGATCACTTTAGTAATGAAAATGAGACTAGACAGGGGCCAGGGCGCAGCAAGAGGAAGTCTAGTGTGCGCAGCCCTGTCCGTGTCGATTGAGGACCGATCCGTGTGCGGCCCTGCTGAACAAGTATTGAACGTACCGAAGGCATATCGAATATATGGGCCCCGATAAACCGATGTAACCTAGACCTCCGGGCGTCGAGGCATAACACACCGATTTATAGGTGTAGGCTGAGGGAAGCAAGGTGGAAATCTGCTAACGGGCATAGAGAGATGCTCCGTGTAGCGAACCTCCTGCTCGTTTCGGTGCGGCCGGTTCGATGTTTGGGATGTTGGGTGAAAGGTTGTCCCGTACGACATGGAGCGAGCGTGCTGTGCAGCTCCACGGGTGGGCGTACGTGACGTGCTCTTTGGGTTTCCCTGCAGGTGTATATCGATTCGATTCGCCGTCCCTTGCGGTGACGAGTACCGCTTGTTCACTGCATCGTAACGTACACTAATGTATGAAATGTTATGATTCAATATTGCTGTTATGATATAATTGTATTGCTACATGTGTGCCACCAAAGATTGCTTACTAAATTTCAGATTCCAGAACTGTTAAACTTGTGGCTAAAAGATGAACTAAGGATGAACTTGTAGGCGTGTCCATTTGCTGCAATGTTACTATCCTATGTCATTGTACACCTCATGTAGAGTTTCATGCCTAGGTGAGTCGGTTAAGTCTTGTTGAGCCATCGTGCTCACGGTTGCTGCTTAAGTGTTTTTCAGGTGAGGAGCCACCCACGGACTCGGAGTACGAGTCCACCGGCGAGGGTTACCCTCCGTCGGGGACCACGGCTGAGTGGGAGCCGTACACGCCGCACTGAGCTGAGGAGTGCAGCCAGTGTTGGCTGCCCTAGGGCTGGGCAGCCGACTTTTGCTAGATAGACGGGCGTGAGTTGTATAGTGTAGACTTCCGCTGTGTAACATAAATAGTAGTTTGTAACTGAGTAGTGTACTACTTTGTACAGTTCAGTTGTTTTCTCATGTAATATATTATGTTCTTATGACGTGTGCTGTCAGGTTTTGCATCGTGCGGCACCACCCTCTGCGATCCTGGATGAGCGGATCCCGGTCCACCACAGGGATGTCCTCTAACTTGGAAGCTTCAGTAGTATAGGCGGCTGAAACTTCCTGGACTAGATCGTCTAGTATGAGGGACTGCGGACGGTGTAGTGGGGAGTTGAGGTGAACCATCCGTGATAATGTTTCTAGGACAGCGCCATGGTAACTTAGCCATGACAACCCTACGATTGCATCAATCTTCTGCACCTCAAGAATACACGTGCTCTCCGACTTCGAAATGCAGCGGTCAACGTCTCTGGTCCGCGTAGCTCTTTTGATGAGATTGGGCAGCTTTGAGGTTCTCTTGTATTATCCGAACTCTCTCTTCGGCTTCATTGACAAGATCAACCCCGAACGTTACTTTCGCACCAATTCAATGGTGTACGGCATTTCCGGCCGTATAGAGCTTCATATGGTGCCATCTTAATGCTCGTCTGATATCCGTTGTTGCACGAGAACTCCGCCAGCGGTAAGTGATCATCCCAGTTCTTACCGTGGTGGATGGCACACGCTCTCAGCATATCCTCTAGTATTTGATTCACCCTCTCAGTTTGCCCATCGGTTTGAGGGTGATACGCAGAGCTTCTAATCAACTTTGTCCCCAAGGATGCGTGTAGCTGCTCCCAGAAACGGGCTACGAACAGCGATCCTCTATCTGACACAATGGTACGGGGAACTCCATGTAAACACACGATCCGTGCTATGTACATCTCTGCATACTGCCTTGCGTTATACCTAGTATGCACCGGGATGAAATGTGCTGATTTGGATAATCGGTCCACAATTACCCAAATCAAATCATGGTTGTGGGAGGTCATCGGTGTAACACCCCAAAACCTGTTAAGAGGGAAATATAAAAATTTTTAGACGTATTGCATGTGGTGCAAATATTCAAATTCTAACTGGAATTCAAATCAAACTCAAAACAGAAATGAAAAAGAAAAAGAAAAGGAAAAAATAAACCTCCCCGGCCAGTGGGCCGAAACCCACCAGCCGGCCCACTCATTCCCGCGCCAGCCCGCAAGCCGCGCGCCCCCCCTCTTTCCCACTGACACGCAGGCCCCGCCATCCTTCTTCCTCCTCGCGCCGCGCTCGGCCGGCCAGGACTCTTCTCACCTCCGAATCAAAACCGCCCCGGATACTCGCGTATCCCAGCCAAATTTCGTTTCTGGATGACGCAAACTCGATCACAACCGAACGCCGCCCTCCCCCGGCTATATAAACATCGACATCTCCCTGATTTTCACCCACGATCAGCCGTTTTCCTTCCGGTGAGAACCCGAGCTTCTCCGGCCAATTTCGCTTGATCTTCGCTCGGGATTTCTGATCTAACGCGCTGATCTTGATCCACCGCCTCCGGGGAACCGCGCAGGTGCAGAAAACTCGGTGGTTTGCGCTTCAAACACAGCGCCGACGAGCCTCGCCGTGAATTCACCTCGGACCTCGTCGCCGACCGCTTTCCAGGACCTCCGAGCTCAAGAAAACCCCCGAGGTGAGATCCCCGACCTCCCCTCTACCGATCTATGCCATTAAAATCACAGTTTTAGGAAGAATTGACGAAGATCCGAAGCTCTCCGGCGAGATCGCCGCCTCCCGCCACCGTGCGCCGCCAGGCAGCGCCGCCCGCGCTCGATCAGAGCGACGTGGCCGCTTGTGCGCCGTCTATTTTAAATCGCACGGTAGAATTTAAATCCCCGCGTACCGGTTCCACGTTATAATCTCAGCCGTCTGTTTTAAATCGGATGGTCCACGTCAGCCCCACGTTATAAAGGCTGAGATTCTTACGCGCTACCCCCTGGGATTCTCAGAGAATACGAGCTAGCCCCGGAAACTTCTGATCTAGCCCCTGGAACTTCAGAAAATCATGTAAATTCATTTAAAAATCAGTTTTAGCCCCTAGACTTAATAAAAATTAGGAAACCCCTCTGTTATGTGTAGTTAGACCCCTGGAAATTCTTAAAATAATGTAATAGACCCTGAAGTGGGTTGAGTTTACCTTTTACCCCTATGAGATATTAAATTTAGGAATTTGAATATGTGATTGGTATTTAAAATTTAAAAGATGGGACAAACACATTATAAATTCAAATTAAAAACTTTCCTAGTACTTGGAAAACTTTGGAGTGAGATAAAAATAGATTTTGGCTGGAAATGAATCTGTCTAATTGATTATTCACATTTATTAGTTATAGGGACACATTTTTAAGTAGAGAATAATTATGCAAATTAGTAAAATAAATGTAAAATAGTCCACATCAGAGGAGAAGTTCAAAAATATATTATTTAATATTTTAGACCCAAAACCTATTCTGTTTAGAGGAGGTGTCTTACTATTTTCATAATAAAGTTCACATTTAGGCATAGGAAATAAATTTTAAAATATAGCAAGCTAGGTATGAATAACTAGAAAATGATAAATGAAGTTTCCAAAATCCAAAGAATTCAGTTTAGGGTTGGTAGAAGGTCTGAAGACACATATGGAGAAGGAAAATACCTTCCATGCATACTTGGTAGCTAAAATGTGTATCAATTGAATATAAGGAATTTATTTAAATTGAAAATTCATATATAGTATGCCAACATAAATATGAATACAAAAGTAGAAATCATATGCACATGTTTAAAAGTGCATGTAAGCCCAAAAATCAACACACATACAGTAACCACAACACATACAAATGTGAATGGCTTTCATAAATGTGAATGTGTGGTTTGTATGAAGTGGAAGTGTGAACTATGTCTTATGGATTGTTGTTTTCTTTTGCTATGTGCGATGGTATGATGTAGAACCTGCTCCAGAGCAAGTTCTTCCTTTCCAAGATCAGGACTACCCATTCCCAGAGTAGCAGGAAGAAGGCAAGTGTCCTTGACCACTTTGATCCTATACTAGGATGTGTAGATAGAATTATTTGCATTGTCAATTGAATATATGAAACCCATGCTAGGATATTTCCCCAGAATTTCATTACCTTGTTTCCTTGTAGCTTGGGTTGGGATTTATTTTATCATGTCATTTATTATTATGCATATGCTTAGCCTTGCTTAGAATGGGATATTTGGGATATGAGATCATCAGTTTATTTTACCATACTCTTGAATGAGATATTATGAGTTATGTAGAGGTAGGGATCAAGGCAAGTTGGATGTTTTGGTTGGTACTGGGTGCACGAGACTCAGGTTTGTGTTTAGTACTTGCCTGGATCCTAAGGATCGGTTCATGGAGCATGTCACCTGGCTTTACCATGCCAACCACATGCTGAGATGGGGCAGCTTGGCCAATTAATTAGGTGTATCCCCGGCGTAGTATGGGTGTGTTAGATGGTGCGGGCAATAGGTGTGAGCTGGACTACCATATGAACCGCAAGGCTCAAGAGGGGGCCACTGCAGCGGGGTTGGAGCCTTTTGTATGCTGTTTGGGGTGAAACCTCAGTGGGCCCGCGCTCATTGGGAATCCCTTTGTAAAGGCTTCGTAGTGATCTCCTGGCTACACACCTGGGAAGTGTGAATGTGGTTCGTAGCCACTGGCATAATGGAGGTTCTTTTAATCCACCCGGCAACGGGGGATGAAATCACTACATGTGGGTACAGTGGTACAAACTCTGCAGAGTCAAAACTGTCATGACAGCCGTGCTCACAGTCAAGAGCGGCTTGGACTTATTCATGATTAGAGGAGTGATGGTTTTGGAAGTCGAGGATGTTAAGCGGGGAGCTTAACATTGGAAATGATGTTATGGTTATTTGATTATGATTATGGGATGGGAGATTGGGACCATTTCACCTGTTTAGTAATGTAGGTGCTTAATAAGCTAAGGTGGTAGACAATAATTGCGTAGTGCTTCAACCATGAGTTTAACCTCTCCTTGTTCTAGCCATGCATGACATAACTTTCCCACACTTGCTGAGTACCGTCGGTACTCAACCTTGCATATTTGTTGGTTTATATTGCTGCTCAGGTGAAGATAATGAAGTGGTGTTTAATGACCAAGACTTTGGACCCGAAGAAGGTTTCTAGGTTCATGGAGTCCCTTGGGCAACGCCTGTGACGGAGCCCACAAGAATAATATTCCGCTGCTAGATTATTTATTTGTGATGAACTTATTATCGTCCATCGAGACATATGCTATGTAAGACTTATTTATATTCGACACTTGGCTTGTAATAAATGATGCTTCACTATTTGTCATCACATGTATGAGAAAATGATCCTGGCATACATGTGATATTCACTCGGTTGTTCTTCGGAGAAACCTGGTGTGACAGAAGTGGTATCAGAGCCAAGGTTGCCCGTAGGAACGTGGACCTAGGTAGAAATGGACGTATTTAAGGACCCTATTTTCTTAAAAACTATTTTACAAGGTGTGTGTTGAAAAGTGTTATTTAATGGGGTCACTTTCTTCATCTTACCCCAACTTTTATTCAAAATAGGATTTTTGTTTAAAAGTTTATCTAACTCAAGTTTAAATGCTTTATGTTTTAGATGGTTCGCATGATTCGCACCGCTCGCAAGTCCACAGGAGGGAGAGTTCCCGTAGTTGCCCTTGCCCAAAGAGAGGAGAGTCGTCCGGTGACGTACCTTTCCTACGGATTGGCAGTAGGAGGCTTGTTGCGCCGTCTTCGACGTATGCTCCAAGCCGCCGGCAATACGGGCAAGCTAATCATACACTATAGCTCCACCAGGACCATTCGGGAGAAGCGGGATAAATGGAGTTCGGAAATGAGAATTATCCATGAAAATCAGCTGCTTAGGATCCACCGCTCTCCAGCTTGTCGAGCGACACAGATCGATGCGGAGAAGGATGTCACCTGGGAGGCCATCACCTGCCAGAGTCACATCTATCGTCGTCACCTGGACAAGACTGAGTACATGTATGTCCTCCAGCGCGAGAGTGGTACAACGGAGTACAAGTATCCGCCAGTGCAGCAGGGGACTTCCCATGAGCACATGGACTTGTGCTTGGAGGATGCTGCTATGCTCCGCACTCGACTGCAGGAGTGTCAGCAAGAGCTTCAGGATGTTCGTGACACCCTGAAGGAAACTGAGGCGTTGCTTCGAGCCTGCTTGAGGGCGAGAGAAAGATGAGATGGGAATGAATTGTGTGTCACCGTGAATGATACATGGACTCCTGACTCCCCAGATCACCGGGCGATCAGGCGTCGTCGCACTTCTCCACCAGCAGCCTCCCCACCCAAAGCAGAGTCAGAAGGCAGTCACAATAATGAGGAAGATCCTGAGGAACCAGCTCAGTGATACGAGTAGTGTAGAGTCCTTCCCTTAGTTTAGCAGGATGCCGAGTAGTCGAGTTGTTACATTAGTTAATGGTGTATTAATGCTTGGTGTGTGACGTGAGTTGTGGAAGCCATGAGCAATTGTCCACAGCCTCGTCTTCAGGTTGTTTTGCTTTGGTGTGTGAACCCACATGAAATAATAGTGCATTTATTTTTGTGTGAGACATGAACCCTCAGAAAGTATAAATACAACAAAGCCTCAACACTTCAAAGTAAAGACAAGTGAAAGTAGTAAGATAATACGTAATGCTTTAAATTGACATTTGGTTGATCATGCTAGATGGCCGGAAGAGGAAAGGGTCGTGCTGCCAACCCCGCCAACAACAACGATGAGGCCTGCAACCCTCATCTTTCTGGGAGCCAAGACAGGGGTGGACGCCGTGAGGTAGTTGATCCCATCCACCAAATGCTTGAAAATCAAAATCAGCTCATCCAGAACCTGACTCAAGTGGTGGCCAACTTGCATCAAGTTCCACCTCCACAAGCTGCACCACTCCAACCAAGGTTGAGTGAGTTTCTAGGAACTCAACCTCCGAAGTTTGCAAGTGCTGCTGAACCTCTGGAGGCAGATGACTGGCTAAAGACCATTGAGAGCAAGATGTGGATCATACAGTGCCAAGGGTATGAGAGGGTGCTGTTTGCCTCTCATCAATTGCATGGACCTGCTGCTGATTGGTGGACCGCTTACGTGGCCGCCCATCATGACCCTGAGAACATCACTTGGGAAGAGTTCAAGCGTAGCTTCCGCAACCATTACAAACCAAGGGGTGAACTCAAAAACAAGAGGAAGGAGTTCTTGGGGTTGCAGCAAGGAAACATGACTGTGAGGGAATACCTCACTAAATTTACTCAACTCTCCCGTGATGCCCCACGGGACATAGAGACTGATGAGCAGAAACAGGATTGTTTCATGGAAGGACTTACCACAGAAATGCAGTGTGCAATGTCCTCCAACGAGTATGAAAGCTTCCAAAAGATGGTGGACAGAGCATTTGTGGTAGAAAGGAAGCTGAAGGCCTTGGAAAATGAAAACAAGAGGAAGGCCGGGTGGTCACACCAAGCCTCAGGGAGCAACACCCGCCCACGTCTGATGCAGCAACCCGCAGGGCAGACGAACTGTGCTGCGGTACCCTACTCAGCACCAAGAGGGTACAACCCGAACTACAGGCCTCCGACAGCACCAATACAGCCACAATGTCAGCTCGTACAGCAGCCTCGCCTACATATCAACCTCGACCAGCAGTGCAAGGACCCCCAAACCAACCCCAAGACAACAAAGGCCAGGCACCTAAGGTTGGGGTGCAATGTTTTAACTGTGGTGAAGTGGGGCACTACGCCCATAAGTGCCCAAAGAAGAAGCCCGCGCAGCCGCAACAGCAGAATGTAATGAGAGGACGGGTGAACCACGTCACCATGGAGGAGGCGCAAGAGGCACCCGACGTGGTAGTTGGTAAGTTTCCTGCCATTTTACACATTGCAACCCTGTTGTTCGATTCTGGTGCTACCCACTCATTCATTGACCAAGGGTTTGTTAAGAAGCATGATCTAGCAACAACACAAATGAACCATATGCTAGCAGTAAACTCTCCAGGTGGAGAAATAAGAACAAGACGAGTGTGTCCCAAGGTGAACCTAGACATTAATGGGGTAGTATTTACTGCTAACCTCATAGTGATAGATTCACAAGGGATAGATATTATCTTGGGTATGGATTGGTTGACCAAACATAGGGGAATCATCCATTGTTCGACCAGAACGGTGGAAATAACTCACTCTAGTGGCACAAGAATAAAGTTCATAACAATACAAGAGCCTAGGAGGGACATTAAATTAAATCAAGTTGAGGTGGAGGTGGAAGAGATCAGGATCATCAGGGAATATCCAGATGTTTTTCCCGAGGAGTTGCCAGGTATGCCTCCCGATCGTGAAGTGGAATTCGCGATTGAGCTAGTACCTAGAACAGCTCCGATATATAAGAGACCTTATCGGATGGACTCCAAGCAGCTGGGAGAACTCAAGGATCATTTAAGAGAATTGACGGAGAAGGGGTATATTCGTCTGAGTTCCTCACCATGGGGAGCTCCAGTGATATTTGTGCCCCAGAAGGACGGAACCCAAAGGTTATGCGTAGACTACAGTGCCTTGAATGAGGTAACCATCAAGAACAAGTACCCATTACCCCGCATTGAAGACTTGTTTGATCAGTTGAGGGGAGCTTGTGTGTTCTCAAAAATTGATCTCAGGTCGGGATACCACCAACTTAAGATAAGGAAAACCGATATTCCCAAGACAGCTTTCGTATCTCGGTACGGACTGTATGAATACACCGTCATGTCTTTCGGGCTAACTAATGCCCCGGCATACTTCATGTACCTCATGAACAAGGTATTCATGGAATATCTGGACAAATTTGTGGTGGTTTTCATAGATGACATTCTCGTCTTCTCCAAAGATGAAGAAGAACATGAGAAACATCTAAGGTTGGTGTTGCAGAGGCTGAGAGAACACCAACTATATGCCAAGTTGAGCAAGTGTGAGTTTTGGCTGAAGAGAGTTCCCTTCTTAGGACATATAATCTCAGAGGGAGGAATCTCCGTAGATCCCGCCAAAATCGAGGATATACAGAAGTGGAAGACCCCTGAAAATGTCGGGGAAGTTCGAAGCTTCTTGGGATTGACTGGTTACTATCGACGGTTTATTGAGGGATTCTCTAAGATCTCGAGACCCCTCACCAAACTGTTGGAGAATGGAATCACATTCACATGGACGCCGCAGTGCGAGACGAGTTTTCAGGAGTTAACGAAAAGATTGACAACAGCCCCAGTGCTAGTTGTGCCAGATATGCAGAAGAACTTTTTGGTGTACTACGATGCCTCTGGAAACGGGTTGGGATGTGTTCTCATGAAAGAGGGGCATGTAGTGGTTTATGCGTCCCGTCAGCTCTGGAAGCACGAGAAGAACTATCCTACACATGACCTAGAACTAGCCGCAGTGGTACACACGTTGAAAATTTGGCGCACTACTTGATGGGGAAGAGGACAGAGATATATACGGATCATAAGAGTTTAAAGTACATTTTCACACAGCCAGATCTCAACCTCAGAGAAAGGAGATAGTTAGAGCTAATCAATGACTTTGATTTGGGTATCAACTATCATCCTGGGAAAGCAAACGTCGTGGCAGATGCTTTAAGTCGGAAAGTGCAGGTCAATAAGTTAAGCTTGAAGGACATGCCTGCAGAATTGAAGGACGGTGTTATAAGACTCAATCTATGCCTGGTGAATAGTGGTGAACCCATCACCATGGAAGTGGACTCCACATTAGAGCAAGACATACGCGATGGTCAAAAGAATGACGAGAAGATACAAGAAATCAGTCAACTCATCAAGGAAAATAAAGCCCCAAGTTTCAGAGAGGATGAACAAGGAACGGTGCGGCACGGGAAAAGAATCTGTGCCAGAAGTAAAGAAGATCCGTGAATTGATTTTGAAGGAGGCTCACGATTCTGACTATTCCATTCATCCTGGGAGTACGAAGATGTACCAGGACCTCAAGAGCAGGTATTGGTGGTATGGAATGAAGCGAGATGTCGCGGAACATGTTGCCCTATGTGACACATGTCAGTTGGTGAAATCGGAACATCAACGACCCGCGGGATTATTGCAACCACTCAAAGTGCCTTAATGGAAATGGGAAGAAATTGGTATGGATTTCATAGTGGGATTGCCTAGGACCCAATCAGAATATGATTCGATATGGGTCATCATCGACAGGCTAACCAAGGTAGCTCATTTCATCCCCGTGAAAGAAAGCTACAGCGGATCCAAATTGGCAGAATTGTACATGTCAAGGATCGTGTGTTACCATGGAGTGCCAAAGAAGATAGTGTCGGATCGAGGGACACAGTTCACCTCATGGTTCTGGCAGAAGTTGCATGAAACCATGGGAACCCATCTGAATTTCAGCTCTGCCTATCATCCCCAAACCGACGGGCAGACGGAAAGGACCAATCAGATTCTTGAGGATATGCTGAGAGCGTGTGCACTCAAAAACAATCGGAGTTGGGATAAGAACTTACCGTATGCGGAGTTTTCCTATAACAACAGCTATCAGGCTAGTATGAAGATGTCACCATTTGATGCTTTGTATGGGAGGAAGTGCAGAACTCACCTATTTTGGAACCAAACGGGGGAAAGTAAAGTGTTTGGTCCCGAAGTACTATAAGAAGCCGAGGCGAAAGTGAGGGAAATTTGCAACAACTTGAGGATAGCACAGACACGACAAAAGAGCTATGCCGATGTTCGGAGAAGAGAGCTCGTTTTCAACGTGGGAGACTATGTCTATCTCAAGGTGTCCCCTGTCCGAGGACTTGGTCGGTTCAAGGTGAAAGGGAAGTTGTCACCTCGATACATCGGACCCTTTCAAGTTCTGGAGAGGAAAGGTGAAGTGGCGTATCAACTAGAATTACCGGCTCGCCTATCAGATGTGCATGATGTATTCCATGTGTCACAGCTCAAGAAATGTCTGAGAACACCTGAAGAGATGTTACCCATGAATGAGGTTGACGTAGCTGAGGATCTGTCTTATTCCGAGCAACCATCCAAGATTTTGGAGACAATGGAACGCCTCACAAGGAATAAAAGAATCCGGATGTGCAAGGTGCTGTGGAAGCATCACTCGAAGAGGAAGCCACCTGGGAGCGAGAAGACGAGCTTAAGGCACAATTTCCAGAATTGTTTTCTTAGAACCACCAATCTCGAGGACGAGATTTCTTTTAAGGGGGGTAGAGCTGTAACACCCCAAAACCTGTTAAGAGGGGAATTTAAAAATTTTTGGACGTATTGCATGTGGTGCAAAAATTCAAATTCAAACTGGAATTCAAATCAAACTCAAAACAGAAATGAAAAAGAAAAAGAAAAGGAAAAAAATAAACCTCCCCGGCCAGTGGGCCGAAACCCACCAGCCGGCCCACTCATTCCCGCGCCAGCCCGCAAGCCGCGCGCCCCCCCTCTTTCCCACTGACACGCGGGGCCCGCCATCCTTCTTCCTCCTCGCGCCGCGCTCGCCCGGCCGGGACTCTTCTCACCTCCAAATCAAAACCGCCCCGGATACTCGCGTATCCCAGCCGAATTTCGTTTCTGGACGACGCAAACTCGATCACAACCGAACGCCGCCCTCCCCCGGCTATATAAATACCGGCATCTCCCCGATTTTCACCCCCGATCAGCCGTTTTCCTTCCGGTGAGAACCCGAGCTTCTACGGCCAATTTCGCTCGATCTTCGCTCGGGATTTCTTATCTAACGCGCTGATCTTGATCCACTGCCTCCGGGGAACCGCGCAGGTGCAGAAAACTCGGTGGTTTGCGCTTCAAACACAGCGCCGACGAGCCTCGCCGTGAATTCACCTCGGACCTCGTCGCCGACCGCTTTCCGGGACCTCCGAGCTCAAGAAAACCCCCGAGGTGAGATCCCCGACCTCCCCTCTACCGATCTATGCCATTAAATCACAGTTTTAGGAAGAATTGACGAAGATCCGAAGCTCTCCGGAGAGATCGCCGCCTCCCGCCGCCGTGCGCCGCCGGGCAGCGCCGCCCTCGCTCGATCAGAGCGACGTGGCCGCTTGTGCGCCGTCTATTTTAAATAGCACGGTAGAATTTAAATCCCCGCGTACCGGTTCGACATTATAATCTCAGCCGTCTGTTTTAAATCGGATGGTCCACGTCAGCCCCGCGTTATAAAGGCTGGGATTCTCGAAAAATACGAGCTAGCCCGGAAACTTCTGATCTAGCCCCTGGAACTTCAGAAAATCATGTAAATTTATTAAAAATCAGTTTTAGCCCCTGGACTTAATAAAAATTAGGAAAACCCCTCTGTTATGTGTAGTTAGACCACTGGAAATTCTTAAAATAATATAATAGACCCTGTAGTGGGGTGAGTTTACCTTTTAACCCTATGAGATATTAAATTTAGAAATTTGAATATGTGATTGGTATTTAAAATTTAAAAGATGGGACAACCACATTATAAATTCAAATTAAAAACTTTCCTAGTACTTGGAAAACTTTGGAGTGAGATAAAAATAGATTTTGCCTGGAAATGAATCTGTCTAATTTATTATTCACATTTATTAGTTATAGGGATACATTTTTAAGTAGAGAATAATTCTGCAAATTAGTAAAATAAATGTAAAATAGTTCACATCAGAGGAGAAGTTCAAAAATATATTATTTAATATTTTATACCCAAAACCTATTCTGTTTAGAGGAGGTGTCTTACTATTTTCATAATAAAGTTCACATTTAGGCATAGGAAATAAATCTGAAAATATAGCAAGCTAGGTATGAATAACTAGAAAATGATAAATGAAGTTTCCAAAATCCAAAGAATTCAGTTTAGGGTTGGTAGAAGGTCTGAAGACACATACGGAGAAGGAAAATACCTTCCATGCATACTTGGTAGCTAAAATGTGTATCAATTGAATATAAGGAATTTATTTAAATTGGAAATTCATATATAGTATGCCAACATAAATATGAATACAAAAGTAGAAATCATATGCACATGTTTAAAAGTGCATGTAAGCCCAAAAATCAACACACATAGAGTAACCACAACACATACAATGTGAATGGCTTTCATAAATGTGAATGTGTGGTTTGTATGAAGTGGAAGTGTGAACTATGTCTTATGGATTGTTGTTTTCTTTTGCTATGTGTGATGGTATGATGTAGAACCTGCTCCAGAGCAAGTTCTTCCTTTCCAAGATCAGGACTACCCATTCCCAGAGCAGCAGGAAGAAGGCAAGTGTCCTTGACCACTTTGATCCTATACTAGGATGTGTAGATAGAATTATTTGCATTGTCAATTGAAAATATGAAACCCATGCTAGGATGTTTCCCTAGAATTGCATTACCTTGTTTCCTTGTAGCTTGGGTTGGGATTTATTTTATCATGTCATTTATTATTATGCATATGCTTAGCCATGCTTAGAATGGGATAAGTGGGATATGAGATCATCAGTTTATTTTACCATACTCTTGAATGAGATATTATGAGTTATGTAGAGGTAGGGATCAAGGCAAGTTGGATGTTTTGGTTGGTGCTGGGTGCACGAGACTCAGGTTTGTGTTTAGTACTTGCCTGGATCCTAAGGACCGGTTCATGGAGCATGTAACCTGGCTTTACCGTGCCAACCACATGCTGAGATGGGGCAGCTTGGCCAATTAATTAGGTGTATCCCCGGCGTAGTATGGGTGTGTTGGATGGTGCGGGGAATAGGTGTCAGCTGGGCTACCATATGAACCGCAAGGCTCAAGAGGGGGCCACTGCAGCGGGGTTGGAGCCTCTTGTATGCTGTTAGGGGTGAAACCTCAGTGGGCCCACGCTCGTCGGGAATCCCTTTGTAAAGGCTTCGTAGTGATCTCCTGGCTACACACCTGGGAACTGTGAATGTGGTTCGTAGCCACTGGCATAATGGAGGTTCTTTTAGTCCACCCGGCAACGGGGGATGAAATCACCACATGTGGGTACAGTGGTACAAACTCTGCAGAGTCAAAACTGTCATGACAGTCGTGCTCACGGTCAAGAGCGGCTTGGACTTATTCATGATTAGAGGAGTGATGGTTTTGGAAGTTGAGGATGTTAGGCGGGGAGCTTAACATTGGAAATGATGTTATGGTTATTTGATTATGATTATGGGATGGGAGATTGGGACCATTTCACCTGTGTAGTAATGTAGGTGCTTAATAAGCTAAGGTGGTAGGCAATAATTGCGTAGTGAACCATGAGTTTAACCTCTCCTTGTTCTAGCCATGCATGACATAACTTTCCCACACTTGCTGAGTACCGTCGGTACTCAACCTTGCATATTTGTTGGTTTATATTGCTGCTCAGGTCAAGATAATGAAGTGGTGTTTAATGACCAAGACCTTGGACCCGAAGAAGGTTTCTAGGTTCATGGAGTCCCCCGGGCAACGCCTGTGACGGAGCCCACAAGAATAATATTCCGCTGCTAGATTATTTATTTGTGATGAACTTATTATCGTCCATCGAGACATATGCTATGTAAGATTTATTTATATTCGACACTTGGCTTGTAATAAATGATGCTTCACTATTTGTCATCACATGTATGAGAAAATGATCCTGGCATACATGTGATATTCACTCGGTTGTTCTTCGGAGAAACCGGGTGTGACAATCGGCAACCCAACGATAAAGTCCATACTCAAGTCTTCCCACTTCCATGCTGGTACTTGCAATGGCTGCAACAGGCCTGGTTTCTTCATATGGTCGGCCTTGATCTTCGACACGTATCACATTCCGAAACGTACTTTGCAACTTCACGTTTCATACGCGTCCACCAAAACTTCTTCCGGAGATCTTGGTACATTTTATTACTGCTCGGATCAATGGAAAACTTGGACAAATGAGCTTCGTCCAAAATTTACTTCCGTAGTCCCATATCCCGGGGTACTACAATCCGGTCGTTGAACCACAAAGTACCTTCATCGTCCTTCCGGAAGCACTTCATTTCCCTGTTGTCTATCCTTCGCCGTATGTGAAACATACCCTTGTCTTTTCGTTGAGCTTCCATGATCTCCTCTCGGATGGTAGGAATGAGAGCGAGATTATAGAGAGCTCCATACGGGATGACACGGAGGCTTGGTTCGTCATCATCCATTTCAGCGATAGTTAAGTGATGGATATGCGCCTTACGACTGAGCGCATCGGCGACCACATTCGCCTTTCCTGGATGATAATAAATCTCCAGTTCATAGTCCTTAATGAGCTCTAGCCATCTTCGTTGCCTCATGTTCAATTCTTTCTGAGTGAAGATGTACTTCAAGCTCTTGTGGTCGGTGTAGAGGTGTACAAGATTTCCGAGCAAGTAATGCCTCCACATCTTCAAAGCAAGGACCACGGCAGCTAACTCAAGATCATGAGTTGGATAATGCTGCTAGTGATTTCTGAGTTGACGAGATCCATAAGCGACCACTCGTCTATCTTGCATCAGCATGCAGCCAAGACCGATGCCAGATGGATCGCAATAAACGTCGAATGGCTTTGTCGTATCCGGCTGAGCAAGAACTGGGGCTGTTGTGAGATGCTTCACTAAAGTCTTGAAAGCTTGTTCACACGCAGCACCCCACACAAATCTGGTATTCTTCTTTAATAATTCCGTCATCGGTTTAGCGATCTTGGAGAAACCCAGAATAAACCTCGGGTAGTAACCCGCTAAACCGAGGAAGCTTCGGATTTCATGTATTGACTTTGGTGACTCCCATTTCTGCACTTGGATAATCTTACTCGGATCTACAGCGATGCCCTCCGCTGAAATGATGTGTCTGAGAAAAGGTACTTGATTAATCCAGAATTCACACTTGCTGAATTTTGCATAGAGCTGATGATCTCGCAATCTTTGTAGCACAATATGCAGGTGTTCAGCATGTTCTTCCTCTGACTTGGAGTACACCAAGATATCGTCGATGAAGACAACGACGAATTTATCCAACTCCGGCATGAACACTGAATTCATCAGATACATAAAGTGTGCCGGGGCGTTGGTCAGACCAAAAGACATAACGAGATACTCATACAGCCCGTATCTCATTGAGAATGTCGTCTTCGGAATATCTTCTGCCCGGATTTTAATCTGGTGATATCCGGACCGAATATCCACCTTCGAAAATACCTTCGCACCCACTAATTGATCGAAGAGCATATCAATGCGAGGTAGTGGATACTTGTTCTTGATGGTAACGGCCTTCAAAGGACGATAATCAACACAAAGCCGTAATGTTTCGTCCTTCTTCTTGACAAACAACGCTGAACAACCCCAAGGTGACGAACTTGGTCGTATAAAGCCCTTGCTCATTAGGTCATTCAGCTGTGTCTTCAATTCTGCCAGTTCATTGGGTGCCATCTTGTACGGCCTTCGTGATATCGGTGTCGTTCCCAGTATAAGTTCAATCTTGAACTCAACGTCTCGTTCGGGCGGCATGCCCGGTAAATCTTCGGGAAACACATCCGGATACTCACGTACCACCGGAATGTCCTCTATATTAACAGCTTCCGTGTGGTTCACTGTGGCAATCTGCTGCCGTCTGGCACCCAGAATTAATATGTGAAGACCGTGCTGTGGAGAGTTGATCTCTACGGTCCTGGAGCTGATGTTAAGAACCGCTCTGTGGTAATTCAACCACGACATCCCCAAAATGATGTCGATCTTCAGACCTTCAAGAATAATGAGGGTCGTAGGGTATATTTTACCCCCCTAACAAAGAGGTGCTCGAGAGACAACCTCGCTTGCGGTACTGCTGCCCCCGGGCGAAGATATGAGGTATTGCCTCCTTGTATAAACGGTTTAGAGCTGATGTTGAGCCACAAAAGATTGGCTAATGAAGTTGTGTGTGGCACCGGAATCAAAGAGAAATAAAACCGGTAGCTGATTCAGAGAAATGATCCCTGCTAATGCGGCTTCTCCTTCCGGAACATCATCAATCACAGTATAGTGAATGTTGCCCCTTATCTGCCCTCCTATCTGCAGATTAAGGCACGGATCGTATTGTTGTAAATATGAAGACCCGTAGCCTCGAATTCCCTTCGAACATTGCCTAGCATAATGGCCCGTACGCCCACAAGTCAAACACGGATGCCTCTCCGGTTCTTCGTTGACTTGCGGTGGACTGCTAGGTATACATGGCTGCAGCGATGGAGCACAAACCACGGTCTGATGCTGCGGCTGTGGAGGTGATGCAAGTTGTAGAACTTGACCAGTAATCAACCTCTGAGGAGTTGATCGTACAGGTGGCCTCCATCTTTCCCCAGGTGGCGTTTGATACACCAAACGGTACTTTTGAGGCACATAACTTGTGCTAGCCTGCTCGATCTCACTCATCTTTATCTTCTTGGCTTGACACTCAAGTGTCGGCTTCTCTTGAATGAAAGCCGCATCGACCATGTCGGTGTAACTGCCGTTATTGTGTACGGCCAGCTTTTCCCGTAATATAGCACTCAGGCCATGGAAAAATAGGTCACACCGTGCCTCTTCTTTCGCTACATATTCGGGAGCATATTGGGCCAAAAGGTTAAACCTTCTGACATACTCGAGGACACTCATGTCCCCTTGCTTCAAGCCCAAAAATTCCTCCCGCTTTGCCTTGACAATACCTAGTGGTATGTAACGAGTACGAAAGGCTTCACAAAATTCCCTCCATGTCACTTGATGGTCCTCCGGAATGGTGGCAAGATGATCCACCCACCAGTTTCCGGCTGCTCCATGGAGTTGCTGAGCGGCAAACTTTGTCTTCTGGTATTCATCACACTCGAATACTCCAAATTTTGACTCCATGACACGAAGCCATTGATCTGCTTCCACAGGTTCGGTGGCTTCAGTAAAAATTGGCGGTTGAGTCGCCAAGAAGTCCAGATAAGCGTCGCGAGGTGGAACGACTTGTTGCGTGTTCTGGATTACGCCTTGCTGTACCAAAGCTTGGAGTAAGCGTGTGTGTTCTTGTGTTGCTTCTTGGAGTAGCCTAGCATTCTCTTGATTAGACTCGACAACTCGAGTCATAAGATCCATCCATCCCGTGGATGGTGGTTCCGATGGTGGAATAGAAGCATTACCACCTCGACGAGAACTTCCGACCCTACTCCTAGAGCGAGTACGAACCATACTGCAAGATGTAGCTGAGATGAGTTAAACAAGAACTCAGCAGTATGTGAGACTAATGGAAACATGATTATGTCAAAACTTTATGAAAGCAGTAACAAAATTCATGTTTACAAAACTCCTTAGTAGGTATAACTATCCAGCCTATCTGTACAGGACAGACCTTTATGCACTATCTCCAGATTTTGATCTAGTTAAGAGCATTTTCATGACTCAAGTTTAATACCAAAGTTAAAGATAACTTCAGTATCTTTCCAACGAGTACTCATATGCCTCCAGATCATCTCCGGATTTAAAGTTATGATTTTCCAAAGTTGACAGAATTCCTGGATAAAATTTGCCAGCACCTCCTTTGTACGTGGCTGATTTTATCAGAGTTGTATATGTAAATACACTAAGAACCTTAACAAACTTTGAACTACAACAATGTTGCACATTTCATAACCTATCCAATGGTGTATCATAGGCTTCTTAAGGGTTTCTCTATAGAAAGTTATGGCTTAAAAACAGAAAGGTCCAGCCAGGTTTTGTTGCTGTCCTGGTTCTGGACAGTTTACCTTCCTCTGAACTTTCTAACCGTTTAGCGTGTGATTTTGCTCTGGAGCTCTACAACTAAGTTGTAGATCACTTGAAAATCTTTCCAGAACTGTATCATACGCCTTAATTGGGTCAAGCTACTCAGAGTTATGCTCTGTTAAAGTCCAGAAAGAATTCTTGCCGAAAACAAAGCACTCTGTTTTTGAAATCTTTGAAGCCTAGTCTTCCTCTCATTTGAATCTTAGCTCAAAATAAGAGTTCAGTAACTAATATTAGTTTGAAACTTTCGTTTTTAGTTGAAAGTTAGTTCATGAGTCATTTATTCAAAGGAAAGGGGTTATTAAGTTTAGTACGGTGTTGACGCACCATAAGAAGCATGTCGGTACTACGTAACCTCACCAAAAGGAAATCCTAACCGGATTATACCGGCATAAACGTATCTTAGGTGGCACTAAAATGGTCACTCGCAAACGTGTACTATTCATACTACGATTTCGTGGTTAATCCTGCACAAGTCACACTCAATCGTCAGGTCCGGCTGCACACCAAACCCGGTATCCATACAGTTCTTACACCTGTCCGTCATCACTCGCACAGGTGTTCTCAAGCCAAACACGCCTTGAGCTACGTGTTCATGTTACTAACCACGTGAAGGGGTTTCCCAAATTGCACCACGCACGCCAGGGACAGACATTGCTTGAATACCCCAAACGACATGAAGAGTCGTAGAGGATACTAAAGCGGGTCGGGTTACCTGCCACCCGTGGGGCTCCACCCTTCAGATTGTGCGCACTGGTGGACAGCGCTTACGTTCACCCCCAAGACATAAAGCGTCTCGAGATGCACGATTTTCCGACATAACAAATAAGTTAGGTTGCCACCTTCATATTAAGTTAATAGTAATCCTTATGTGGGCCTAGTACCATATCCTCACCGTAACCTAAATTTTTATCGTAATACCTTCCTTATTCCGTGTGCTATTACCAATGCGGCTCTGATACCAGCTGAGGTGGGCATGGTACCGACTGAGACAGGGCTCAGCTTTGATACCACGCTGACGTGGCCCCGTCAACCGAGACCGGCCGCTCGCCCGGGAATCGCATTGGGTGGTGCCGTGTTGTGCGGCACCCAACAGCACACATACGAGGAACAATGTATTACATAAAACAATAGCGGAAGCTTACAAGTTTTTCTTTGTAAATACT
Organism: Neostapfia colusana; assembly: GCA_030760725.1. NCBI lineage: Eukaryota > Viridiplantae > Streptophyta > Magnoliopsida > Poales > Poaceae > Neostapfia > Neostapfia colusana. Next base: position 66,676,965 of record JASWHV010000007.1, on the reverse strand, counting down.
TTACATCAAGTAACTACAACGGAAATCTATATCAACTCACGTTGAATAACTAAGAGCACTCGAGATGAAGTCCAGTCCGCGGACTCCTCTCGCTAGCAACACGAAGAAAACAGCAGCGGCTGGGTTCTCCCTATGTCAAACGACACGGAAGTCTCCGAGTCTCACTGGACAACCTTCTTCTTAGCATCGATGTTAACCTGCAAAACCACTTATATAGCAAGCGTGAGCACATAGGCTCAGCAAGTCTGACCCGTCTGTCCTAAACAAGAAACTCTACATGCACGACGATTGCAATTGAGTTGGCTAGATTTGCATAAAGGACTCGCCTAAAGTTGATCCTTAACTTTCAGATTTTAAGCCTCATTGTGCAGACCTTGAGCCGAAAAGCATCGCAACTCCACAATCAAACAAGAAACGCTTTGTTGCGATGCTCCTTACACAAAGTGAAAGTAAAGTTTAATGAGCCTATCTCTAATTCAATCATGGTTGCAATACAATTTATAGCACAGCCTTATCAAGTATAAAAGATAAACAATTCCAGTTGTTACTACGTCAAGATGAAGTGGGCAAGTATGCTCATATAACCGCGAGCGATGGTGATTCGAATTAGTACACGCCCGGACTACACGACACGTACACCCGTACTCCGAGTTGCCGGCAGCAACCTCGACTGACGTTGTACGCGGCCACCTTTCCCAAGATCTTCCACATTGGATGCAGTCCAACTGCCCCGAGTACGCAAGCTCCCTCAAGGTACATACCCGCTGTGGTATGTTCTTGAGTGAGGTACCTCCTGCTACCCTGACGCCGAAAGCCTAAGGCAGTTGGAAAAGTTCCACTATGGATCTTCCAAGGTACATCGGTTTCCTGGGTCCCATATAGCCAGTATGCGCCCGGTACACAACTCAAACTTGTACAACAGGGCCAAGCACGGACGGACCTTAACCGACACAGGCAGGGCTATGCACACACGGCCTGCAACCTGCTGCATCTAAACCTCCCTGCCCGGTCTCCATTTCTTATGTGTGAACTTTACTCATCTTCTCTAAATTGGACCCGTTCCAAGTACACCAGCCCTAAACTCGCGAGTAGATTCCAACTACTCGTCTTCTAACGGACCTTTCGTACTAACATTAGCGTAGCCAAATTCCCTTGAGGAGTTGCTATTCTACCCTTTCTCTCTTAGGTGTTTCTGGTCATGCAAGTGGGGTTTTCAATATCATCTAGACGTAATGCAATCAACGATGCAAAGCTATGATCTCTACAAATGAAAGTGCTTTATAAAACGGTTCAAATGCAAACCGGGGCTTGCCTGTTTTGCAGGTGACTAAGATTACAATCAGTTAGTGATGATCACTTGGAGCTTGATCACTTGTTTTCCTCCCTCCTTGATCTTCACTTCAAGTCCTTCTCACTTTCTTCACGTATATGCTACACGATATGATCATGCATATGTATTTAATTGAAAAGCTTTTGCTAATAAGATCTAAGGAAAGTTTTAAAACTGGAACTTTGTTTAAGAATTTAAAATGACACTGGTGCTAGTGGTTTGGGTTGGGCTTAAACACTAAGATCAATTATTAAGTGCTTTCCCACTTAAGTGTTGATCACCTTAAGAGGTTACCTATGACAGTGGTGATCCAGAGCTCCAATGGAGCTGGGAATTTTCATGTGAGTTCCTTGTCACAAGAAAGTCCTCTGGACCAAAATTTAGCACTTTTCATTGAGTGGTTATTCAGAACAATTCTCTAAGTTTAGTCAAAGATGAATTAATTCTGAGGTAACACCCATGTTCATGTCAAACTCAGTGAACCAAAATTTCAATTATAGTTCTTAGAGTCTACATGAGTTTTCCTAGGATTTTTGGAGCGAAGAATTTCCCAGAACTGAATTTACAAGTTTTGGAAATTCTCTGAAAATGTTTCTGTATTCATTTGAATACAGGAACTTACAATCTGAATTACCCTGTTCAATTAAACTCCAAATGAGCTGAAACTTTTACAGGAGTCTAATAACACCCTAAAGAATAGTCTGGCAAAATTTGAGGATTTTTGGCTAAACCAAACTCTCTCTAAAATTCTTTTGCTGAAAAGCTTTAAAGAATTTTCCAGAATTAAATAAAGACTTTCATACAAATTGGGTTGCATATTTGGGTAGAGTTTGTCAATCTAAATCTAACCCAATTTGAATCACTAAATTTGGAGGTTCCTAGCAAAAGTTATGCTCTTCTAAAGTTTGGAGAAAAATCTGGAATTTGAATAAATCCGGGAAAAAGTTTAAACCTGACTGTGGGACCAGGGACACGTGTCTGCTGCCGGGAGCGTGCCGCACGGGGTCACAGGGTTGTTTCCCACACTGTCACAGTTGATCCCACGCCACATCATATCCAGTCCACTGTTGCCGTGCGACTGACAGGTGGGCCCGGCGAGGTCTTCTTCCACCTCGCGCTCCCGCGCGATTCCGCCGCCGGGCTCACCGGAGTAGCTCCGGGACCGGTCGTCCGGCCATCGCAGCTGCTGAAACTCGCTGCTAGGCCCTATTTTAACCCGAGGAACACGATGGTGGGGCTTGCTCGAGCTGGCAGGTCCCCTAAACTAGCTCGCGATGACGCAATGGTTCAGACGAAGTCCGGCGATGTCGCCCCGTTGAGCTAGCCCGCCAAAAGCTTCCTAGAAGGGCTCTACAGCACCAGTGGAGGTTGGCCAAGCTTGGCATGGCTGCATATGGGCTCGGGAACGGCTCTACCCTAAGGTTCACCGTGCACCCGCACCTTCCCGCCATAGCCGCCTTCAGAAAGCTTGAAATTGCACCGTGCACAGTGTGTTTCATGCGAGGCTTTGGGAAAAAGAAAGGTTGCTACACCAGTCTAGGTTCTCTGTGCGAAATTTGCATAGCTCTAAATGAATATAACTCGAGAATTTCATCGATTCATACCCGCGGGTCAGTTTTGACCGGCCGGAGAAGATTTCCGGAATTCGTCATCCAGGGGTGAAGACAAGCTCTGTGCTTTGGGTGGAAGCTGCGTGGAGCTCTTGCGCGCCCCAGGGACCGCTTGCTTGGTCGTGAAGGCCGCTCTATGGAGCTGTCCACGGGAGCCCGTCGCCGCCGGGGTGTTCGGCCGCCGCGGAAACTCGATGTCCTCGGCGTAGAGGGCACGAACGCACTTGGTGATGGCTCGAGGAGGTCGTGGGGACGATGGTGGTGTTGTTTTGCTGCTCAGAGGAGCTGCTCACTTGCTCTGCTCGAGTACCCGAGCGATCGAAGAAGAGCGGCCGCGTTTCTGTCTCTCGGTGCGAGGAAGAGAGGAAACAGCGCCGTGGCTTCAGTTAAGAGGCGGGAGAGGGCGCGAGGAGGTAGCTGCCGACGTCCAGCAGCTCTCCAGCGCGAAGTGGAGCCAGCAGGAGGTGGCCGCGGCCGAGCTCGGTGTCGAGCGGAGGGAAGTCGGCTTCGGCCGTTGCTTCGCGTGGGAGGAAATCAACTGAAGACTGTGTACTGAAGATCTTTTGCAATATTCAGTCCACTCAATGACATGTGGGACCCCCTGATCAGTCCCTCCTTACCCCCTCCAAATATCACCCAAGTTTGAATATTGAGTGAATTCAATTGTGGGAATTTAAATCTGAGAGGCTTTTGGATAATTGGGCAAGTTTCATCCAAATTCAAATGTGCATTTGAATTCTTTGTCATTTAAAGTCCATTTTGGAAAATGGGTTGCAATTCATTTCCATAAATCATGAAACTTTGCACATCCCCTAATTTGGACTCAAGGAATTCAAATATGAAATCTGATTTTTAATTTGGCTGTTGCAAATGAGATTTGTAGCACAACATTTTGGAAATTCCTAGTGTTGCTCTCATTTGAATTTTTATTTTGAACACATTGTTCCAAATCTGATTTTTGTTTTCTCACACATATGGGAACTTCCCATCTTTGTTTTAGACCCCTCTAAGGTTCCATGTTCTCAAATAAACATTTGACTTGTGTGAAGAAAAACCCTCATGTATGTCATCACATGTGGAAAAGTTTTAACAAGTCCCAAATTTCATACATATGAAACTTACTTTTGCAAATAAGTGTTTCTTTGTATTCATAATTTTTGGGACCTTTACATAAGCTTCCCGCTTAACATCCACAAATTCCCAATTCATCATCCTCTAATCATGAATAAGTTCAAGCCGCTCTTGACCGTGAGCATGGCTGTCATGACAGTTTTGACTCTGCAGAGTTTGCACCACTGTACCCACATGTAGTGATTTCATCCCCCGTTGCTAGATGGACTAAAATAACCTCCATTATGCCAGTGGCTGCGAACCACATTCTAACTTCCCAGGTGTGTAGCCAGGAGATCACTACGAAGCCTTTACAAAGGGATTCCCGACGATCGTGGGCCCACTGAGGTTTCACCCCTAACAGCATACAAGAGGCTCCAACCCCGCTGCAGTGGCCCCCTCTTGAGCCTTGCGGTTCATATGGTAGTCCAGCTGACACCTATTCTCTGCACCATCCAACACACCCATACTACACCGGGGACACACCTAATTAATTGGCCAAGCTGCCCCATCTCAGCATGTGGTTGGCACGGTAAAGCAAGGTTACATGCTCCATGAACCGGTCCTTAGGATCCAGGCAAGTACTAAACACAAACCCGAGTCTCGTGCACCCAGCACCAACCAAATCATCCAACTTGCCTCGATCCCTACCTCTACATAACTCACAATATCTCATTCAAGAGTAAGGTAAATAAATTGATGATCTCATATCCCACTTATGCCATTCTAAGCATGGCTAAGCATAAGCATATAAATAAATGACATGATAAAATAAATCCCAACCCAAGCTACAAGGAGACAAGGTAATGCAATTCTAGGGAAACTCCCTAGCATGGGTTTCATATTTCAATTGACAATGCATATAATTCTATCTACACATCCTAGTATAGGATCAAAGTGGTCAAGGACACTTGCCTTCTTCCTGCTGCTCTGAGAATGGAAAGTCTTGGTCTTGGAAGGGGAGAACTTGCTCTGGGGCAGGTTCTAGTCATGCCAATACACATAGCAAAAGAAAATAACAATCCATAAGACATAGTTCACACTTTCACTTCATACAAACCACACATACATACCTATGAAAGTCATTCACATTTCTAAGTGTTTTGGTTACTCTACATGTGTTGATTTTTGGCCTACATGCACTTTTAAACATATGTATATGATTTCTAACTTTTGTATTCAGATTTCTGTTTGCACACTATATATGAATTTCTAATTTGAACAAATCCTTTATATTTGATTAATACACTTCTTAGCCACAAAGTTTGCATGAAAGGCAATTCCCTACTCCAAATAGGTCTTCAGATCTTCTACAAAATCCTAAATTGAAGCTTTTGGATTTGGAGACTTCATTTACCATTTTCTAATTATGCATACCTATTTTCCTATATTTTTCAGATTTATTTTCTATGCCTAAAAGTGAGTTTTAATATTAAATAGTAGGACATATCATCTGAACAGAATAGGTTCTGATCTAAAATACTAAATAATATATTTTTGAACTTCTCCTCTGATGTGAACTAATTTAAATTTATTTTATCAGTTTTCAGAATTATTTCCTAGCCTAAAAATGTGTTTCTAGAACTAATAAATATGAACAATACTTAGACAGATTTCATTTCAGCCTAAAATCTATTTTTATCTCATTCTAAAGTTTTCCAAGTGCTAGGAGAGTTTAAATTTGAATTTGCACATGTGTTTGCCTTACCTTGTAAATTTAAATCCGAGTCACATATTCAAATTTCTGAATTTAATATCATATAGGGTCAAAAAGGTAAATCCACCATACTGCAGGGTCTAATTTGCTATTTCATAAATTTCCAGGGGTCTAACTACACATAACAGAGGGGTTTTCCTAATTTTTATTAAGTCCAGGAGCTAAAACTGATTTTTAAATGAATTTACACGAATTTCTGAAGTTCCAGGGGCTAGATCAGAAGTTTCCGGGGCTAGCTCGTATTTTCCGAGATCCCCAGGAGGTAGCGCATAAGAATCCCGGCCTTTATAACGCGGGGCTGACGTGGACCGTCCGATTTAAAAAAGACGGCTCAGATTAGATCGCCGAACCGGTACGTGTGGGTTTTATTTCTACCGTGCGATTTAAAATAGACGGTGCACAAGAGGCCACGTCGCTCCTGGCCGGAGTCCGCCCGCGCGCGGCGGCGCACGGCAGCAGAGGCGCGATCTCGCCGGCGAGGTCGTGGATCTTCATCTACAGACGCTAACATCCCCCCTTTTTGGTAGCAAACGGCAGAGGGGAGGTAGGGGAGCTCACCTAGGCTAATTTCTTAGGCCTGAAGGACTCGGAACCCGGTCGGCGACGAGGACAGGCGGCGGCGGCTTGCTGTGCTCGTTGAAGTGGCAGTTGGGGCGGTGATCCCTTCGAGTTCTCGGGTCGTGACGCTTCACTGGGGTCTAGAGATGGCACACCGATGATTAGGATGGATGGGAACCATGTAATTCGGAAGTTTCACCGGCGAGCGGCGGCGGTACTAACCGGCGAGCGTCGGGGTGGTCGTTTCCGGCGGCGTTTTCCTCTGGGGTCGGCGTCTACAGCTTGTGCGCGGTGCTGCGGTGTCACGAGATCGGTTTGACATAGGAAGACGGCGACGCTCTTGGGGAATTCCGAGCTCAACGGCGGCGGCGCTCACCGGGAGAGAAACTGCTCGTGCGAGGGGAGGGCGGCGGGTTCATCTGTTTTTATCAGAGCCGGGGGCGCGGGGGTTTGTTGCGATCGAGCAGGCCGGCGCGAGGAATTCGGGGTTGGGTCGAGCGCGAGGAATCCGGGAGCGTCGGGTGTGATCGGCGCGAGGGAAGAGTCCGGGGCCGTTGGGGGCGCGCGGGGAAGGAGATGACACGCGGGCCCCGCGTGTCAGTGAGAGGGAGAGAGGGGGGCGCGGGTTCGGGCTGGCGCGGGAGATTGGCAAAGGAAGGCTTTAGTTTGTGTCACATGAAATGATGAACACAAATATGGACATGTGGGGGAGTTAAAAAATTTATTTAGCTCATACTAAACACATGTTAACCATGGGAAAGAATTTCACTCCCAAAAATCTAACTCATGTGTACATTCTCTATGAGTAGAGGGGAGGGAAATTTAAACTCAATTTTGAATCTTTGAAAAGGATTCATGTTCAGATTGTCCAAAGGCCTATATGTGATATCACCACTGTATTCCTCGGGTATTAATGAGCTTAAGTTCCAAATTTGGAGAAATTTTGAGCTCATATACCATTTGTTTAAAGGATTATTTGAGAGAACATTCAAATTCATATTTGAATTTCGAAACTGAACCAAATGTGCTCAATTTTAAAATCTTACTCCATATTCAAACTCCTCACATTATTCAAACTCCTCATATTCAAACTCCTCACATTATGCAAGAAGCTAGAGGTGGCTGCCTTCGGTGGCGCTCTGTGAGAGCTCAGTTGGTGTTCGACACTGAACAGAGGATGTCTTCGGGAGCAAGTTAAAGCGGCCCAATGACATGTGTGGTATACCCCCTTTACTCCTCTTCTTATCCTACAAATGTTTCCAAAATATATTCATTCATGTAAATCCTCTCAATCTGATATTTCAGAAGTTTAAACGTGGGCAGAAATTTGAATAAACCAAATCCAGTGTGAAGTTCACTTTCAAATTTGAAGTCAACTCACATTTGGAAATAATCATGTTTAACTCCTTTTTAGCCCACTCTGAAACCAGAATGTGGCCACCATGAATTTCATCGAATTCAAAGATATGAGGATACATGTGTGCTTCAAATTTTTGGCAGCAACTTGAGGGGAACAATTGAGTTCAAATCTGAATTTAATCCCCCTCTTACACATGAGAACTTTGCACATGGTGTTTAATTCAACCTTGTCTTAACACATTTCAAATGGACGTGAGAGCTTGTTTAGTTCGACACCTATGTGCATCATCACGTGTATAAAATTTTTGTAAGTCCCATTTTCATGCATTCCACACGTTATCTGTATTTAACCCTCTGTTTATTGCCCTTACATTTTTGGGAATTTTACATTCCTCACCCCTTAAAAGAATCTCGTCCCGAGATTCCAACGAGAAAGGGAAGGTAGGGAATATGATCGGTGATATGAAAATAATATACCAAACGGATATAATGATCTTCTTGTTTTTCTATAGTGCTCCCTTTGACGGTATGGTGAGTCCGTAAAACCCTGTAGAACCATATCAACCTGGTTGATTGGCGGGAACCTTTACTGTCCTAATCTTGACATGGACAACTAATACTTGTCTATATTAACTGAGTCCTTAGCAGCTTAGTATAGTACTTCCCCAAACATGAATCGAGATGTTTAGTGAGATTAAACAATGAATCGGTAATCTCTCCTTGAATTGGCATCTCAACCCTTTAGTCAAAAACCGAATGCTTTTCTTGAACACAAGAGCAGCCACAAGTCAATTTCACTTATGTTACCAACATAGAAAAGACCCACTACCTATGGTAATCACAAGGGTGTCAAAGTCACCATATGACCCCTCAAGATTTCAGATTGTGTTTAAAGTTTGTCGCGAGGTTGAGCAATCAATCGGTAAGCCCCGCGATGAGAAATTAGTTTAGTTCCGACAATTACGGCACTCGGAGCTAAACAAGTCATGTATACAAGTTCAAAATTTTCTTAGGTACCAGGGGATGTTGTGTAATTGCTTTCCCTGGTATTATCGAGGTAGAATCAAACAGCTTGTTCAATAATACCAGGAGGTGAAAAGACCAAAGTCATTAGACACCGCTTAATAGTTTGAAGAGAGGTACACAATCTTACTCAGTATTGTGGTATTACGTAAGCAACATGTGACGCTTCACATGTTTTATGGTGCAATACATATGCATATGGTATGGTGCAAATGGTGCATATGTATGGTACAAAATGGTGCATACAAGGCGTTATGCACAATAGGTTGCGCATCTCTGAATGCTTTTCAATATGTATGGTGCATCGTCTATTATAGTTTGAGCAAGAGGTAGTACGATAATTCAAACATGGTTAAGAAGCATCTCAAACTGTGCCAAGTACAGATAACTTGCTCAGGAAAGGTGCTAAACAAGGAATGCCACATTCATGAGGTGACCAAGTTTAAAGAAAATATGTCAAATTATTGACAACATTGTTGGGAAATACTCCATAACAACTTAACCTAGGAAATCTCTATTTTTACGTTGACTTCACTTTCTCTTTTCTTATGATACTTCACAATACCTATGCATGAAAAAACAGCTACTATTTCTAGCTCCTAGTCTTGTTCACTTAACTCTTGCGATTCTGGCGAGCATTTGTGTGTGTGCATGGCGAAGATGTAGAAACTACATCTTTCTCGATGACGACAGATCTTGTATCTGAACTTTGATTACTTGAAGACGTAATTCCCTCTTGTCTCTTGGTGATGTCATACTTGGCTGTATAGCCCATTGGTTATCAATGCTTTAGTTTACTTGGATGCACTCATCCACCCTTAAGTTCCAATGTAGAATATTGAGAACTTAATCCATACTATTGTTGCCGGAAGGTAATGCACAACCATAGCCTTCCAGAGCTATATCACACAGCCTATGGTAACAAGGTATACCTGAAGTTATGGTCCAACAACAGCAAGGAACAGAAACTTAACCATCTTCTGTTCGATGGTTTAAATCCTAATTCAACGTTTGGAACCGTTGTGGTAGTGAACATAGAAGTTGGATAAGACTTCCATATCTTTCCAACGGTTATATATTTGCCTTCAACTAATTTCTAGATCGAAAGCTATGAGCTTCTAAAGTTAAAAGAAATCCGCGAGGAATTTCAGCAGCACCTCCCCTGTAAGTGCTCACTTTCGGTCAACTTTTCCATACAGTTAGAAACGTATATGGACCAAACTCATACTTACAAAGTTGAAACATGATTCATAAGCTTTCTAGGATTGTAAGATTTCACCTTTTACAATTCTTATACAGGAAGTCATAAGCGAAATCGAAATCAGTATAGAAACTATGCACAGACTTTGATACTCTGGACAGTTTCACTTGTACTGCAAATTTCACCTCTCTACAGGAGGATTCTGTCCTGGGGTTGAACAGAAACATAGTAGAGAACTTTCAAATCTTTCCAAAAATGTTTTTATATGATCTATTTGAAATACAGGATTAAAAGATATGATGGTTCAAAGTTAATAGAATTCCTGGCAGGATTTTGACAGCACCTCCCCAGAGGTAAACAGTTTCAATCCACAATTCCAATAAATTCTGCAACAGTTTTGGCAAAACTTTGAATTACAAAGTTATAGCATATCTGATGGCTTTCCAAAAGTGTATCATAATGCCCTTAAATCTTTTTCCACCAAAAGTTATGGTGGAATTGCAGAGACTCTGTTTAAAGTTCTACCAATTTGTATCAGTTTTGGTTTCTAAGGTTTTTGACAAACTTTAACTGTGTTTTATAGAAAAATTTTAGAGAACTTGTCCACCTTTCCAAAACTGTATCACACACACTTCCATTGGCATTTTCTATAATTAGTAACACCCTGTATGAATTTCAGCAGAAACCCTGCCAAAACAGGGGACTCCGTTTTGGATCTCTCTATACTCATATAATAGTGAGTTGAGTCCTAAATACGTTTTAACCAATTCATTTGAACTGTCTTCAATCAAATATCTACAGCATCTTCAAGTTTATGAGATGAGCTAAGTTTTGATGCAATTTTCAAGACAATGCCGGTACTACGCCCTCACCAAAGAAAAACCTAAGCCGGTATTCCGGCATATACGTGTCAAATGATGTTACTAAAGACGTCACTCACAAACGATTTCTGTCATGCTCTAACATGGTTAATGTACCTGCAGAAGATCACACCATAATGCTGCACACAAGGTTTTAACATTTCAGTCAGTTCCATATCATAGTAAAAACATACGGTCCGTATCATTGCCATACGGATTATCCTTGAGTCAAGCCACGTCTCAAGGTACATGGTCGTGTTTTCACACCACAAGACGGGGAACCCAAGTAGAGCGCGAACCCAACGGATACCACCTACTGCCTCATGACCGTTGAGACACGCCGATGGCGAGCGCTGCGTATAGCCCTTTGAACATTGAACGTTCAAGAGTTGCATACTATCATGTTGTTTACCAGACGATGGGGTATTCTCGGTTTTGCCTAAAGCATGCCGGAGATCAGCGTTTTCATATGCTCTGAGAACCATGAGAAGGTTCAGAGACTCATAATCACTACCGTTCCAAGCCACGGTAAACCATTCCATACTATTGCTCGTATGGCGAGCTTATGGCAATTGATCGGCCTGCGGTGGCGTACCTTACCTCTTACCTGACGTCGGAGCGTCGTTACAAAATGTATAACACATACGTTAGCTTTTCCACCTTAAGTAGCCACTACTGTCATAGACCTTATGTGGGCATAGTGACTAATCCTCACTCGACTACTTCTAAATTTTCAAAATAGGCTCTTTTCAAGCGTGCTATTTCCAATGCGGCTCTGATACCACGACTGTGGGGACCACCCCGTGGTTCTCCCACTCCGGGATAACAGAGGGTGGTGCCGTGCGGTGCGCCACCCAACATCACACAAGAAAATATTAAAAACAACATACAAACTTTTATTTTACATAAAACAGCAAAACTCTTTTACAAAATAATGTAACGTTACTTTTGTAAATGACTTTCACTGTTTTATGTAAAATAAAAGTTTGTATGTTGTTCTTAATCTTTTCTTGTGTGATGTTGGGTGCCGCATCACACGGCACCACCCTCTGTGATCCCGAAGTGGATGAACCACGGGGTGGTCCCCCACAGTCGGGTCCTCAAATCGTGGTATCAAAGCATCGTTGAGATATAACGCACTTAAAAAGGCTTTATTTTCAAAAACTCGGTGAGGAAGAAGTAATTAGCCCACATAAGGATGTTATTAGTGTATAGAAAGTGGCAACACTAACCTATTTTTTATGTTGGAAAATCACGCATCTCGGGACTATTTATGTCTTGGGGGTGCATGTAAGCGCTGTCCACGGGTGGCAGGTAACCCGGCCAGCTTAGGCATCCTCTACGACTCTTCATGTTGTTTGGAGTATTCGAGCAACGCTAGTCCCCGACATGCTACGGGCAAGTAGGCGGAGACCCGTCATGTGGTTGGTAACGTGAACACGTAGCTCAAGGTGTGTTTGGCTTGAGAACACCCTTGGGATTGACGACGGACGGGTGTATGAAACTGTTATGGAGCCGGGTTCAGTGTGCAACTGAACCTGATGATTGTGTGCTTTTATACAGGTAGTCTAACCATGAATCGGTAGCCGAGTAAATCACGTGTGCGAGAGTCGTTTAGTGCCGCTAAATTAACGAAGCCAGCTAAGTCCCATATAAGTTTTCTTTATGAGGAATGCAGTACCGTCATGATTGTGGTGACGCTTCAACGTCATACTCCACTAAATGAAAAAGTTCATTGTAAAACCTGAAAATGTTGATCAATAGCACTAAAATATTGATTTAACTCCTTCCTTTGATCCAAAGTTCCAAACTAAGCAAGTTTCAACTTATGTAATATCAGGAACAGAGTCCTCTGTTTTCAGCTGAAATAATGCTGAAGTTATACAGAGATTAGAGGTCGAGTTCTTTTGACGTTGGGGTCGTATAATATATTTTCTGGAAAGCTTTGGAAGAGTGCTACAGCTTTTCTATTGATATCCAGAGGTTTTTCATCCCTTGACTTGTTGAAAAATGCAGTAAAGTTGAAACTGTCCAGAAAACAGGGCAGAGCAAAATACTCTCTGTAAAATGAGCATAACTTCTTGCATAAAAATCCAAAAATAGAAAATGATACACTTCTGCAAAGTTGATGAGATAGGTTACAACTTATACCAGAAAGTTTTGCCAGATTCGGTATAGAATTAACTGGAATTCTTGGACCAAATCAGTACCTCAAGCAGGGAGGTGCTGCCCAATTTTCTCCAGAAATTCTGTCAACTTTGACATCTCGTAACTTTTATACAAGTATAGATCTGAGGCCAAACAAATACATTCTGGAAAGATATTGAAGTAAACTTTAACTTTGATTTGGCACCCCAGAACGGGTTTTTGCACTTAGCATGGGCTAATTCTGAGTAGAAGGGAAACTGGTCAATACTGTCAGTTTGGACAGCAGACCAGAAATAAACTTTGTACTATATTTGATTTATGTTTCCAAATTTTGTGGGTTCAATGACATGTTCCACGTTATAACTCACTGTTTTACGGTAAAATGAATATTTTACCTTTTCAAATATTTTTCTACGGATGATATCTTTTGTAACAGTGATATGTCACTAGAAAGACAGAAGCATGTGAGTATGTAGTGATAACATGAGCACAATGCCTCGGGAGATCAAAAGTGGCTGTAATTTGATCCGAGAATCATGTATCTTGTATAAAGTCTTTGTTTTATCAATATATGTGAATGTTACGCAATTTTCTCCATGTATCACTGCATTACCTGATGTGGACATCACCCATACGGATATACACATATTCCCATGGTAGACATGTAAGGTCCAATTACTAGAGCTCGAGCACAACAATTGATATTAGGGGTGAGCTCGTTCCTGAACAATTCTTTATATGTGAATTTTGAGAGTATGTTGCTACCTAATAGATTAATTATGATTCAAAACCATGGAGAGTACATGGAGATACATAGAGAGGGGTTTGGAGGTGTGGAGGACCAGAAAATACGCCAACAAGAAGCTAGAGACCAAACCCAACTCAAACTCGAGTCCAACTCGGGGCCCAGGAGCAGTCCGGTATAAAATGGTTTCGCAGGAGGCATACAGACTCCACTTTTTACGTTATACATATGCACGGAAAGCTGAGAGGATAAACATTCCAATGGGACTGGCCCCACATCAAAATTCCTTCGGAGTCAAAGGGAATCTTCGAAACAATATCAAGTTTATAGTCTGTCAAGGTGTTGCATCACCTAGTTGGGCCACTGGGCCTTGTATCGAGTCCAAGTCCATTATGTATGTTTCTTAGGGTTAGGTCACGACCTCAGCACCCCCTGGTCGTCCTCCACCTCCTTTATAACCCCTAGCCGCTATCACAAACAGCTGGGTTTTGCTTATATAAACAGCCACCATTCTACGGTTTTTGTGAGACCCCAACTTCGTAATATTCAGATCACGTTTTCTACGTTCTTGCTCGTGATCTCGGTTGCACTTGCAAGGATTAGCCTTCTTGGCTAGGTCAGGCATGTGCTGCATGGTTGATAACCAACAGAGCAGTGGTGTAGTTATTGCAGGGGTGTTCGAGCTGCTCGGGTGCCGCGGATCATCAACGTCGAGTTCTCCACCTCAATCAACCTACCTTTCGGAAGATCGGGCCTAGCCTTCTCATCATTACCGTACTGTTTTCATGGATCTTTAAGTATGACATGTGCTGAACGTTGCTGTTTTGAATTTCAGAATGACTCGTACTCGTGCCAACCCTGAGGTTGGGGGCTCCAGCCAGGGGGAGATGTCTCCCAACAGCCTACGAAGACTTCCTCGGGACAGCAGCAGCAGCAACCACAAATACCTCCGCCGCCAACGGTCACATTGGCCAATATAGTTACGGTCCATGGCGGGCTCGCACCAGCAGCGCACCGAGTTGCTGCAGATGCTGATTGCAAATACGTCTCGCCCAGAGAGACGTCAAGACAGAGAGGAATGACAACAGAGTTCCTACTCGGATTTCCAGGCTACGCATCCCCCGGTATTCTCGCGGGCGGATGAGCCCATTGATGCGGACAACTGGCTCCACATGATGGATATGAAATTTGGGCTGCTCCTCCTTACGGAGCAGCAGAAGACACAATTCGTGGCCCAGCAACTTATGGGGTCTACGAGCACTTGGTGGGTGACCTTCTGCACCTTCCAACCCACCGAGCGGGTGCTCACCTGGGCGGAGTTCCGGACGGCCTTCAGGGCCTATCACATACCACCAGGTCTGATGAAGAGAAAGACGCAGGAATTCCTCCACCGGCTACAAGCCAACAGGACCATGCTGGAGTATGCCTGGGTGTTCAACGATCTCACCCTTTATGCGTCGTATCATGCTGATACCGATGAAACGAGGCGGGACGACTTCTACCAGGGGCTGAATCCGCTCCTGAAGGATAAATTGGTGATGTTCAATCGTGGCAGCCTCAACGAATTGATTGATACTGCGATTGTTCAGGAGGACACTGACAAGGAGTTGGCTGCGGCAGAGAAGAAGCGCAACTTGCTGCGGGGCAGCAGAGATGGAGGAGGTCCTCCAGAGAAATATAGGATGGTGTATCGCACACCATCATGTCAGCGCTGGCAGCCACCACAACGGGTGATGCAGTTCCGCAATCGGCCGTATAACAGCTGGCATTCCAGCTGGCATTACCAACACCTCCGCAGCAACAACAGCAGCAGCGGGGAATGCCGCGTGCATTTGCACCTCAGCAGTGCAGGCCGGGCTTTCGTCCCCCAAGCACCTGCCAACCACCGTACGCATGTTTCAAGTGCGGTCGCCAGGGGCACTTCGCCAAAATTGTCCCGAGAAGCAAGGAAGCGGAGTGGCACCACAGTTTCCGGGGAGGAATCAGCCCCGGGGTCCCATTAATGCACGGCGGGCAAACCCTAAGCCCGGCAATGTCCACCAACTCGCCATAGAGGACGTGCCGGAGGGAGAACCCATACTTGCAGGTATGTTCCAACTCCACAACATCCCTCCATAGTCTTATTTGATTTGGGTGCCATAAATAATTTGATTAGACAAGCTTATGTTGCTAAGCACAGTTTGCAAATACTACCCACCGAGAGTACATATTTGATTTGTTCACCGGGTGGGAAAATTTCAGCAAGCATGATGGTTCAGAATGCACCATTATGCCTAGGGGCTAGAGTATACCCTACGTCTCTCATAGTTTTAGAGGTACAAAAGGTTGATGTCATCATAGGAATGTCGTGGATAACCCGCCACGGTGCTGTTTTAGATACCATCCTACAAGTCGTGCATTTGCACCCAGAAATGCACGAGTCTCGTTCATTATTTCTGGACAGTGCCGGGAGATTCAGAAGCTCGCGGAGCGCTTCCGCAAAGGGAAGCAGCTGCGAACTGATGCCCCACCCTTCCGTGAAAGGGAGGGCAAGCAGAAGGTCGACGCCCCAGACAACGCCGGCCATCAAGTGGAGTTCCAGGAGCCTCAGCGCGCCGTGAAGGCGGTGCGCAACCATGAGGACTACAGCTCCAGCGATGACGAGCGCCGGAAGATGCTCTACGTCATCTACGGCGGGTCCGCTGACCCCTCGTCCCGAAGCATGGTTAAAACTCTGCGCCGAGCGGTAGCGTCAGTGGCTCCCGTCCCAAGTGCCGCGCCGCACCTCAAGTGGATGGGAACCCCCTGACGCGGCCCGCTCAACCGAGACAGGCCACTCGCCCAGGAATCGCATTGGGTGGTGCCGTGTTATGCGGCACCCAACAACACACATATGAGGAACAATGTATTACATAAAACAATAGCGGAAGCCTACAAGTTTTTCTTTGTAAATACTTTACATCAAGTAACTACAGCGGAAGTCTTTATCAACTCACGTCGAATAACTAAGAGCACCCGAGATGAAGTCCAGCCCGCGGACTCCTCTCGCTAGCAACACGAAGACAAGCAGCAGCGGCTCGGTTCTCCATGTGTTACCTGACTCGGGAGTTCCCGAGTCTCACCGGACAACCTTCTTTTCAGCATCGTTGTTAACCTGCAAAACCACTTATATAGCAAGCGTGAGCACATAGGCTCAGCAAGTCTGACCCGTCTCTCCTAGACAAGAAACTCTACATGCAAGACGGTTGCAATTGGGTTGGCTAGATTTGCATAAAGGACTCGCCTAAAGTTGATCCTTAACTTTCAGATTTTAAGCCTCATTGTGCAGACCTTGAGCCGAAAAGCATCGCAACTCCACAATCAAACAAGAAACGCTTTGTTGCGATGCTCCTTGCACAAAGTGAAAGTAAACTTTAATGAGCCTATCTCTAATTCAATCATGGTTGCAATACAAGTTATAGCACATCCTCATTAGGTTCAAAAGAATAATTCCAGTTGTTACTACGTCAAGACGCAGTGGGCAAGTATGCTCATATGACCGCGAGCGACGGTGATTCGAATCAGTACACGCCCGGACTACACGACACGTACACCCGTACTCCGAGTTGCCGGCAGCAACCTCGACTGACGTTGTACGCGGCCACCTTTCCCAAGATCTTCCACATTGGACGCAGTCCAACTGCCCCGAGTACGCAAGTTCCCTCAAGGTGCATACCCGCTGTGGTATGTTCTTGAGCGAGTTACCTCCTGCTACCCTGACGCCGAAAGCCTAAGGCAGTTGGAAAAGTTCCACTATGGATCTCCCAAGGTACATCGGTTTCCTGGGTCCCATATAGCCAGTATGTGCCCGGTACACAACTCAAACTTGTCCAACAGGGCCAAGCACGGACGGGCCTTAACCGACACAGGAAGGGCTATGCACGCACGGCCTGCAACCTGCTGCATCTAAACCTCCCTGCCCGGTCTCCATTTCTTAAGTGCGAACCTTCATCATTCTTTCTAATTCGGACCCGTTCCGAGTAAACCAGCCCTAAACTCGCGAGTAGATTCCCACTACTCGTCTTCTACCAGACCTTTCCTACTAACATTAGCGTAGCCAAATTCCCTCGAGGAGTTGCTATTCTACCTTTTCTCTCATAGGTGTTTCTGGTCATGCAAGTGGAGTTTTCAATATCATCTAGACGTAATGCAATCAACGATGCAAAGCTATGATCTCTACAAATGAAAATGTTTTATAAAATGGTTCAAGTGCAAACCGGGGCTTGCCTGTTTTGCAGGTGACTACTGTTACAATCAGTTAGTGACGACCACTTGGAGCTTGATCACTTGTTCTCCTCCCTCCTTGATCTTCACTTCAAGTCCTCCTCACCTTCTTCACGTATATACTACACGTTATGATCATGCATATGTATTTAATTGAAAAGCTTTTGCTTATAAGATCTAATGACCATTTTAAAACTGGAACTTTGTTTAAGAATTTAAAATGACACTGGTGCTAGTGGTTTGGGTTGGGCTTAAACACTAAGATCACTTATTAAGTGCTTTTCCCACTTAAGTGTTGATCACCTTAAGGGATCACACATGACAGTGGTGATCCAGAGCTCTAATGGAGCTGAGAATTTTCATGTGAGTTCCTGGTCACGAGAAAGTCCTCTGGACCAAAATTTAGCCCCTTCCATGGAATGGTTTATTCAGAATAATTCTCTAAGTGTTTAGTCAAAGATGAATTAATTCTGAGGTAACATCCATGTTCATGTCAAACTCAGTGAACCACAATTTCAATTATAGTTTATAGAGTCTACATGAATTTTTCTAGGATTTTTGGAGCTAAGAATTTCCCAGAACTGAATTTACAAGTTTTGGAAATTCTCTGAAAATGTTTCTGTATTCATTTGAATACAGGAACTTACAATCTGAATTACCCTGATTAATTCAACTCCAAATGAGCTGAAACTTTTACAGGAGTCTAATAACACCATATAGAATATTCTGGCAAAATTTGAGTATTTTTGGATAAACCAAACTCCCTCTAAAATTCTTTTGCTGAAAAGCTTTAAAGAATTTTCCAGAATTAAATAAAGACTTTCATACAAATTGGGTTGCACATTTGGATAGAGTTTGTCAATCTGAATCTAACCCAATTTGAATCACTAAATTTGGAGGTTCCTAGCAAAAGTTATGCTCTTCTAAAGTTTGGGGAAAAATCTGGGATTTGAATAAATCCGGGGAAAAGTTTAAACCTGACTGTGGGCCATGGGGCACGTGTCAGTCACCTGGAGTGCGCCACACGGGGTCACAGGGTTATTTCCCGCGCTGTTACAATTGATCCGACGCCACAGAGTATCCGGCCCACTGTTGCCGTGCGACTGATGCGTGGGGCCGGCGAGGTCTTCTTCCACCTCCCGCTCCCGCGCGATCCCGCCGCCGGGCTCGCCGGAGTAGCTCCAGGATCGGTCGTCCGGTCATCGCAGCTGCTGAAACTCGCCGCTAGGCCCTATTTCAACCCGAGGAACATGATAGTGGGACTTCCCCAGACCGGCGAGGTTCCTAAACCACCCCGCACCGGTGCCGCGGCTCTGAGGGAGTCCGGCAACGTTGCCCCGATGCTCTAGCCCGCCAGAAGTCCCCTGGAAAGGTTCTACAGCACTAGTGGAGGTTTGCCCTGCTCGGCATGGCCGCATATGGGCTCGGAAACGGCTCCAACCTAGGTTTCATCGGGCACCCGATGCCCTTATTGGGGTAGCCGATGGAAAAGCTTGAAACAAGCCGTCTACCATCGGTTTCATGCGACGTTTTGTGAAGAAGAAAAGTTGCTACACCAGTCTAGGTTCTATGTGCGAAATGTGCAGAGCTCTAAATGAATATAACCTGAGAATTTCATCGATTCATACCCGCGGGTCAGTTTTCACCGGCTGGAGAGAATCTTCGAAATTCGTCGTCGAGAGGCCGAGGCAGGCTCTGTGCTTCGGGTAGAAGCTGTATGGAGCTCCTGCGCGTCCACAAGTGGTCTCGCTTGGTCGTGAAACTTTCTGGAGGAGGCTGTCCACGGGAGCACGTCGCCGCTGGGGTGTTCGGCCGCCGCGGAAACTCAAGGTTCTCGGCGTAGAGGGCACGAACACACTGGTGATGGCTCGAGGAGGTCGTGGGGGTTTCTGTTGTGTGGTTTTTGCCGATCAGCTGGGGGTTGCACGCGAGCTGGGCGGTGGGCGACCGGAGTGCTCGAGCGTCGGCCGCTCTGTCCTGTCTCTCGCGCGAGGAGAAGGAAAAGAACACCCGGTCCTCGGTGATAAGGCCAACAGGAGGTCGGGAGAGGATATAGACGTCCGGTGCCGACCTCCAGCGCGATAAAACCCAGCAGGAGCTGGCCGCCGGCTGGCCCTCGGTGTCAAGCGGAGGGGAGGTGGCGTCGGCCGTTGCTTCACGTGGGAGTAAATCAAATGAAGACTGTGGACTTCAGATCTTTTACAATTTCAGTGCTCCCAATGACATGTGGGTCCCACATGTCAGTCCTCCTTATCCCCTCTAAAATATCTCCCCAATTTGAATATTGATGGAATTCAATTGTGGAGGTTTAAATCTGATATGGATTTGGATAATTAGGCAAGTTTCATCCAAATTCAAACATGCATTTGAATTCTTTGTCTTTTAAAGTCCATTTTGCAAAATGGGTTGCAAACTATTTCCATAAATCATGAAACTTTGCACACCCCCTAATTTGGACTCAAGGAATTCAAATATGAAATCTGATTTTTATTTTTGCTGTTGCAAATGAGATTTTTAGCACAACAGTTTTGAATTCCATTGTGTTTTTCTCATTTGAATTTTTGTTTGAACAAATTGTTCCAAATCTGATTTTTGCTTTCTCACACATATGGGAACTTCCCATCCTTGGTTTTGACCCCTCTAGGGTTCCAAGTTCGCAAATGAACATTTGACTTGTGTGAAGAAAGCCCTCATGTGTGTTATCACATGTGGGGAAAAGTTTTAACAAGTCCCAAATTTCATACACATGAAACAAAACTTTGCAACCAAGTGTTTCTTTGTATTCATAATTTTGGGACCTTTACATTCCTCCCCCCTTAAAAGGAATCTCGTCCCGAGATTCAAAAGAGGAACGAGGTGGAAGGTAATTACAAGGTTTATGACAAAAGATCCGGATAATTCTTGTGGATGTAATCTTCGGTTTCCCACGTCGCCTCTTCCGGGGTATGATTACTCCACAGGACTTTGTAAAATTTTAAAGTCCGGTTCCTGGTGGTCCGGGTCTTTTCGTCGATAATCTGTACAGGTTGCTCGACATAGGTGAGATCCGGTTTCAACTCGTCGATGTCTTCGGTGCGGATGGCAGCTGTAAACCTGAGACATTTCCGCAGCTGGGATACGTGAAATATGTCGTGAATACCGGCAAGGCTTGCTGGTAGTTCCAACCGGTAGGCTACAGTCCCGCACTTCTCCGTGATAGTAAACGGACCGATAAATCGGGGAGCAAGTTTCCCCTTGACACCGAACCGATGAATCCCCTTCATCGGAGACACACGAAGATATACGTGCTCTCCGACTTTGAAATGCAGCGGTCGACGTCTCTGGTCCGCGTAGCTCTTTTGACGAGATTGGGCAGCTTTGAGGTTCTCTTGTATTATCCGAACTCTCTCTTCGGCTTCATTGACAAGATCAACCCCGAATGTTACTCGTTCACCGGACTCGCACCAGTTCAATGGTGTACGGCACTTCCGGCCGTATAGAGCTTCATATGGTGCCATTTTGATACTCGTCTGATATCCGTTGTTGTACGAGAACTCCGCCAGTGGTAAGTGATCATCCCAGCTCTTACCATGGTGGATGGCACATGCTCTTAGCATCTCCTCTAGTATTTGATTCACCCTCTCAGTTTGCCCATCGGTTTGAGGGTGATATGCAGAGCTTCTAATCAACTTTGTCCCCAAGGATGCATGTAGCTGCTCCCAGAAACGGGCTACGAATAGCGATCCTCTATCTGACACAATGGTGCGGGGAACTCCATGTAAGCACAAGATTCGTGCTATGTACAGCTCCGCATACTGCTTTGCGTTGTACCTAGTATGCACAGGGATGAAATGTGCTGATTTGGTTAATCGGTCCACGATTACCCAAATTGAATCATGGTTGTGGGAGGTCATCGGCAACCCGACGATGAAGTCCATACTCAAGTCTTCCCACTTCCATGCCGGTACTTGCAATGGCTGCAACAGGCCTGACTTCTTCATATGGTCGGCCTTGACCCTTCGACACGTATCACACTCTGAAACGTACTTTGCAACTTCACGTTTCATACGTGTCCACCAAAACTTCTTCCGGAGATCTTGGTACATTTTATTACTGCCCGGATGAATGGAAAACTTGGACAAATGAGCTTCATCCAAAATTTTCCTTCGTAGTCCCATATCCCGGGGTACTACAATCCGGTCGTTAAACCACAAAGTACCCTCATCATCCTTCCGGAAGCACTTTATTTCTCCGTTGTCTATCCTCCGCCGTATGTGAGACATACCCTTGTCTTTTCGTTGAGCCTCAATGATCTCCTCTCGGATGGTAGGAATGAGAGCCAGATTATAGAGAGCTCCATACGGGATGACACGGAGGCTTGGTTCTTCATCATCCATTTCAGCAATAGTTAGGTGATGGATATGCGCCTTACGACTGAGCGCATCGGCGACCACATTCGCCTTTCCTGGATGATAATGAATCTCTAGTTCATAGTCCTTAATGAGCTCTAGCCATCTTCGTTGCCTCATGTTCAATTCTTTTTGAGTGAAGATGTACTTCAAGCTCTTGTGGTCGGTGTAGAGGTGTACAAGATTTCCGAGCAAGTAATGCCTCCACATCTTCAAAGCAAGGACCACGGCAGCTAACTCAAGATCATGAGTTGGATAATGCTGCTCGTGAGTTCTAAGTTGACGAGATCCATAAGCGACCACTCGTCTTTCTTGCATCAGCACGCAGCCAAGACCGATGCCAGATGCATCGCAATAAACGTCGAATGGTTTCTTTGTATCTGGCTGAGCAAGAACTGGGGCTGTTGTGAGATGCTTCACTAAGGTCTTGAAAGCTTGTTCACACGCAGCACCCCACACAAATCTGGTATTCTTCTTTAATAATTCCGTCATCGGTTTAGCAATCTTGGAGAAACTCGGAATAAACCTCCGGTAGTAACCCGCTAAACCGAGGAAGCTTCGGATTTCATGTACTGACTTTGGTGACTCCCATTTCTGTACTTGGATAATCTTACCTGGATCTACAGCGATGCCCTCCGCTGAAATGATGTGTCCGAGAAAAGGTACTTGATTAATCCAGAATTCACACTTGCTGAATTTTGCATAGAGCTGATGATCTCGCAATCTTTGTAGCACAATATGCAGGTGTCCAGCATGTTCTTCCTCTGACTTGGAGTACACCAAGATATCGTCGATGAAGACAACGACGAATTTATCCAACTCCGGCATGAACACTGAATTCATCAGGTACATAAAGTTTGCCGGGGCGTTGGTCAAACCAAAAGACATAACGAGATACTCATACAGCCCGTATCTCGTTGAGAATGCCGTCTTCGGAATATCTTCTGCCCGGATTTTAATCTGGTGATATCCGGACCGAAGATCCATCTTCGAAAATACCTTCGCACCCACTAATTGATCGAAGAGCATATCAATGCGAGGTGGTGGATACTTGTTCTTGATGGTAACGGCGTTCAAAGGACGATAATCAACACAAAGCCGTAGTGTTTCGTCCTTCTTCTTGACAAACAATGCTGAGCAACCCCAAGGTGACGAACTTGGTCGTATAAAGCCCTTGCTCATTAGGTCATTCAGCTGTGTCTTCAATTCTGCCAGTTCATTGGGAGCCATCTTGTACGGCCTTCGTGATATCGGGGTTGTTCCCGGTATGAGTTCAATCTTGAACTCAACGTCTCGTTCGGGCGGCATGCCCGGTAAATCATCGGGAAACACATCCGGATACTCACGTACCACCGGAATGTCCTCTATCTTGACAGCTTCCGTGTGGTTCACTGTTGCAATCTGCTGCCGTCTGGCGCCCAGAATTAATATATGAAGACCGTGCTGTGGGGAGTTGAGCTCAACGGTCCTGGAGCTGATGTTAAGAACCGCTCCGTGGTAATTCAACCACGACATCCCCAAAATGATGTCGATCTTCAGACCTTCAAGAATAATGAGGGTCGTAGGGTATATTTTACCCCCCAAACAAAGAGGTGCTCGGGAGACAACCTCGCTTGCGGTACTGCTGCCCCCGGGCGAAGATATGAGGTATTGCCTCTTTGTATAAACGGTTTGGAGCTGATGTTGAGCCACAAAAGATTGGCTAATGAAGTTGTGTGTGGCACCGGAATCAAAGAGAACTAAAACCGGTAGCTGATTCAGAGAAAACATCCCTGCTAAAGCGGCTTCTCCTTCCGGAACATCATCAATCACAGTATAGTGAATGTTGCCCCTTATCTGCCCTCCTATCTGCAGATTTAGGTACGGGTCGTATTGTTGTAAACACGATGACCCGTAGCCTCGAATTCCCTCCAGACATTGCCTAGCATAATGGCCCTTACACCCACAAGTAAGACACGGATGCCTTTCCGGTTCTTGGTTGACTTGCGGTGGACTGCTAGGTACATATGGCTGCAGCGATGGAGCACAAACCACCGTCTGATGCTGCGGCAGTGGAGGTGGTGCAAGTTGTAGATCTTGACCAGCAATCAATCTCTGAGGAGTTGATCGTACAGGTGGCCTCCATCTTTCACCGGTTGGCGTTTGATACACCAAGCGGTACTTCTGAGGTACATAACTTGTGCTAGCCTGCTCGATCTCACTCATCTTTCTCTTCTCTGCTTGCCACTCAAGTGTCGGCTTCTCTTGAATGAAAGCCGCATTGACCATGTCGGTGTAACTGCCGTTATTATGTACGGCCAGCTTCTCCCGTAATATGGAACTCAGACCATGGAAAAATAGGTCACACCGTGCCTCTTCTTTCGCCACATATTCGGGAGCATATTGGGCCAAAAGATTAAATCTCCTGACATACTCGAGGACACTCATGTCCCCTTGCTTCAAGCCCAAAAATTCCTCCCGCTTTGCCTTGACAATACCTAATGGTATGTAACGTGTACGAAAGGCTTCACAAAACTCCCTCCATGTCACTTGATGGTCCTCCGGAATGGTGGCAAGATGATCCACCCACCAGTTTCCGGCGGCTCCATGGAGTTGTTGAGCGGCAAACTTTGTCTTCTGGTATTCATCACACTTGAATACTCCAAATTTTGACTCCATGACACGAAGCCATTGATCTGCTTCCACAGGTTCGGTGGCTTCAGTAAAAATTGGCGGTTGAGTCGCCAAGAAGTCCAAATAAGCGTCCCGAGACGGAACGACTTGTTGCGTGTTCTGGAGTACGCCTTGCTGTACCAAAGCTTGGAGTAAGCGTGTGTGTTCTTGTGTTGCTTCTTGGAGTAGCCTAGCATTCTCTTGATTAGACTCGACAACTCGAGTCATAAGATCCATCCATTCCGTGGATGGTGGTTCCGACGGTGGAATGGAAGCATCACCGCCTCGATAAGAATTTCCGGCCCTACTCCTAGCGCGGTTACGAACCATACTGCAAAATGTAGTCGAGATGAGTTAAACAAGAACTCAGCAGTATGTGAAACTAATGAAAACATGATTATGTCAACACTTTATGAAAGCCGTAACAAAATTCATGTTTACACAACTCCTTAGTAGGTATAGTTATTCAGCCTATCTGTACAGGACAGACCTTTATGCACTATCTCCAGATTTCGATCCAATTAAGAGCATTTTCATAACTCAAGTTGAATACCAAAGTTAAAGTTAACTTCAGTATCTTTCCAACGAGTACTCATATGCCCCCATATCATCTCCGGATTAGAAATTATGATTTTTCCAAAGTTGACAGAATTCCTGGATAAAATTTGCCAGCACCCCCTTTGTACATGGCTGATTTTATCACAGTTGTATATGTAATACAATAAGAACCTGAACAAACTTTGAACTACAACACTGTTGCACATTCATAATCTTCCCAATGGTGTATCATAGGCTTCTTAAGGGTTTATCTACAGAAAGTTATGGCTTAAAAACAGAAAGGTCCAGAGAGGTTTGGTTGCTGTCCTGGTTCTGGACAGTTTACCTTACTCGGAACTTTATACCCATTTAGCATGTGATTTAGCTCTGGAGGTCTACAAAGAAGTTGTAGATCACTTGGAAATCTTTCCAGAACTATATCATACACCTTAATTGGGTCAAACTACTCAGAGTTATGCTCTGTTGAAGTCCAGCACAAATTTCTGCTGAAAACAGAGCACTCTGTTTTTGAAATCTTTGAAGTCTAATCTTCCTCTCATTTGAATCTTAGCTCAAAATAAGAGTTCAGTAACTAATATTTGTTTCAAACTTCCATTTTTATTTGAAAGTTAGTTCATGTGTCATTTCTTCAAAGGAAAGGGGTTATTATGTTTAGTACGGCGTCGACGCACCGTAAGAAGCATGTCGGTACTACGTAGCCTCGCCAAAAGAAAATCCTAACCGGATATATACCGGTATCAACGTGTCTTAGGTGGCACTAAAACGATCACTCGCAAACGTGTTCTATTCGTGCTACGGTTTCGTGGTTAATCCTGCATAAGTCACACTCAATCATCAGGCCCGGCTGCACACCGAACCCGGCATCCATACATTTCTTACACCCGTCCGTCATCACTCGCACAGGTGTTCTCAAGCCAAACACGCCTTGAGCTACGTGTTCACGTTACTAACCACGTGACGGGGTTTCCCAAATTGCACCACGCACGCCTGGGACAGACGTTGCTCGAGCACCCCAAACGACATGAGGAGTCGTAGAGGATACTAAAGCGGATCGGGTTACCTGCCACCCGTGGGGCTCCACCCTTCAGCTTGTGCGCACTGGTGGACAGCGCTTACGTGCACCCCCCAAGACATAAATGGTCCCGAGATGCACGATTTTCCGACATAACAAATAAGTTAGGTTGCCACCTTCATAATAAGCTAATAGTAATCCTTATGTGGGCCTAGTACCGTATCCTCACCGTAACCTAAATTTTTGTCGTAATACCATCCTTATTCCGTGTGCTATTCCCAACGCGGCTCTGATACCACGCTGACGCGGCCCGCTCAACCGAGACAGGCCACTCGCCCGGGAATCGCATTGGGTGGTGCCGTGTTATGCGGCACCCAACAACACACATATGAGGAACAATGTATTACATAAAACAATAGCGGAAGCCTACAAGTTTTTCTTTGTAAATACTTTACATCAAGTAACTACAGCGGAAGTCTTTATCAACTCACGTCGAATAACTAAGAGCACCCGAGATGAAGTCCAGCCCGCGGACTCCTCTCGCTAGCAACACGAAGACAAGCAGCAGCGGCTCGGTTCTCCATGTGTTACCTGACTCGGGAGTTCCCGAGTCTCACCGGACAACCTTCTTTTCAGCATCGTTGTTAACCTGCAAAACCACTTATATAGCAAGCGTGAGCACATAGGCTCAGCAAGTCTGACCCGTCTCTCCTAGACAAGAAACTCTACATGCAAGACGGTTGCAATTGGGTTGGCTAGATTTGCATAAAGGACTCGCCTAAAGTTGATCCTTAACTTTCAGATTTTAAGCCTCATTGTGCAGACCTTGAGCCGAAAAGCATCGCAACTCCACAATCAAACAAGAAACGCTTTGTTGCGATGCTCCTTGCACAAAGTGAAAGTAAACTTTAATGAGCCTATCTCTAATTCAATCATGGTTGCAATACAAGTTATAGCACATCCTCATTAGGTTCAAAAGAATAATTCCAGTTGTTACTACGTCAAGACGCAGTGGGCAAGTATGCTCATATGACCGCGAGCGACGGTGATTCGAATCAGTACACGCCCGGACTACACGACACGTACACCCGTACTCCGAGTTGCCGGCAGCAACCTCGACTGACGTTGTACGCGGCCACCTTTCCCAAGATCTTCCACATTGGACGCAGTCCAACTGCCCCGAGTACGCAAGTTCCCTCAAGGTGCATACCCGCTGTGGTATGTTCTTGAGCGAGTTACCTCCTGCTACCCTGACGCCGAAAGCCTAAGGCAGTTGGAAAAGTTCCACTATGGATCTCCCAAGGTACATCGGTTTCCTGGGTCCCATATAGCCAGTATGTGCCCGGTACACAACTCAAACTTGTCCAACAGGGCCAAGCACGGACGGGCCTTAACCGACACAGGCAGGGCTATGCACGCACGGCCTGCAACCTGCTGCATCTAAACCTCCCTGCCCGGTCTCCATTTCTTAAGTGCAAACCTTCATCATTCTTTCTAATTCGGACCCGTTCCGAGTAAACCAGCCCTAAACTCGCGAGTAGATTCCCACTACTCGTCTTCTACCGGACCTTTCCTACTAACATTAGCGTAGCCAAATTCCCTCGAGGAGTTGCTATTCTACCTTTTCTCTCATAGGTGTTTCTGGTCATGCAAGTGGAGTTTTCAATATCATCTAGACGTAATGCAATCAACGATGCAAAGCTATGATCTCTACAAATGAAAATGTTTTATAAAATGGTTCAAGTGCAAACCGGGGCTTGCCTTTTTTGCAGGTGACTACTGTTACAATCAGTTAGTGACGACCACTTGGAGCTTGATCACTTGTTCTCCTCCCTCCTTGATCTTCACTTCAAGTCCTCCTCACCTTCTTCACGTATATACTACACGTTATGATCATGCATATGTATTTAATTGAAAAGCTTTTGCTTATAAGATCTAATGACCATTTTAAAACTGGAACTTTGTTTAAGAATTTAAAATGACACTGGTGCTAGTGGTTTGGGTTGGGCTTAAACACTAAGATCACTTATTAAGTGCTTTTCCCACTTAAGTGTTGATCACCTTAAGGGATCACACATGACAGTGGTGATCCAGAGCTCTAATGGAGCTGAGAATTTTCATGTGAGTTCCTGGTCACGAGAAAGTCCTCTGGACCAAAATTTAGCCCCTTCCATGGAATGGTTTATTCAGAATAATTCTCTAAGTGTTTAGTCAAAGATGAATTAATTCTGAGGTAACATCCATGTTCATGTCAAACTCAGTGAACCACAATTTCAATTATAGTTTATAGAGTCTACATGAATTTTTCTAGGATTTTTGGAGCTAAGAATTTCCCAGAACTGAATTTACAAGTTTTGGAAATTCTCTGAAAATGTTTCTGTATTCATTTGAATACAGGAACTTACAATCTGAATTACCCTGATTAATTCAACTCCAAATGAGCTGAAACTTTTACTGGAGTCTAATAACACCATATAGAATATTCTGGCAAAATTTGAGTATTTTTGGATAAACCAAACTCCCTCTAAAATTCTTTTGCTGAAAAGCTTTAAAGAATTTTCCAGAATTAAATAAAGACTTTCATACAAATTGGGTTGCACATTTGGATATAGTTTGTCAATCTGAATCTAACCCAATTTGAATCACTAAATTTGGAGGTTCCTAGCAAAAGTTATGCTCTTCTAAAGTTTGGGGAAAAATCTGGGATTTGAATAAATCCGGGGAAAAGTTTAAACCTGACTGTGGGCCATGGGGCACGTGTCAGTCACCTGGAGTGCGCCACACGGGGTCACAGGGTTATTTCCCGCGCTGTTACAATTGATCCGGCGCCACAGAGTATCCGGCCCACTGTTGCCGTGCGACTGATGCGTGGGGCCAGCGAGGTCTTCTTCCACCTCCCGCTCCCGCGCGATCCCGCCGCCGGGCTCGCCGGAGTAGCTCCGGGATCGGTCGTCCGGTCATCGCAGCTGCTGAAACTCGCCGCTAGGCCCTATTTCAACCCGAGGAACATGATAGTGGGACTTCCCCAGACCGGCGAGGTTCCTAAACCACCCCGCACCGGTGCCGCGGCTCTGAGGGAGTTCGGCAACGTTGCCCCGATGCTCTAGCCCGCCAGAAGTCCCCTGGAAAGGTTCTACAGCACTAGTGGAGGTTTGCCCTGCTCGGCATGGCCGCATATGGGCTCGGAAACGGCTCCAACCTAGGTTTCATCGGGCACCCGATGCCCTTATTGGGGTAGCCGATGGAAAAGCTTGAAACAAGCCGTCTACCATCGGTTTCATGCGACGTTTTGTGAAGAAGAAAAGTTGCTACACCAGTCTAGGTTCTATGTGCGAAATTTGCAGAGCTCTAAATGAATATAACCTGAGAATTTCATCGATTCATACCCGCGGGTCAGTTTTCACCGGCTGGAGAGAATCTTCGAAATTCGTCGTCGAGAGGCCGAGGCAGGCTCTGTGCTTCGGGTAGAAGCTGTATGGAGCTCCTGCGCGTCCACAAGTGGTCTCGCTTGGTCGTGAAACTTTCTGGAGGAGGCTGTCCACGGGAGCACGTCGCCGCTGGGGTGTTCGGCCGCCGCGGAAACTCAAGGTTCTCGGCGTAGAGGGCACGAACACACTGGTGATGGCTCGAGGAGGTCGTGGGGGTTTCTGTTGTGTGGTTTTTGCCGATCAGCTGGGGGTTGCACGCGAGCTGGGCGGTGGGCGACCGGAGTGCTCGAGCGTCGGCCGCTCTGTCCTGTCTCTCGCGCGAGGAGAAGGAAAAGAACACCCGGTCCTCGGTGATAAGGCCAACAGGAGGTCGGGAGAGGATATAGACGTCCGGTGCCGACCTCCAGCGCGATAAAACCCAGCAGGAGCTGGCCGCCGGCTGGCCCTCGGTGTCAAGCGGAGGGGAGGTGGCGTCGGCCGTTGCTTCACGTGGGAGTAAATCAAATGAAGACTGTGGACTTCAGATCTTTTACAATTTCAGTGCTCCCAATGACATGTGGGTCCCACATGTCAGTCCTCCTTATCCCCTCTAAAATATCTCCCCAATATGAATATTGATGGAATTCAATTGTGGAGGTTTAAATCTGATATGGATTTGGATAATTAGGCAAGTTTCATCCAAATTCAAACATGCATTTGAATTCTTTGTCTTTTAAAGTCCATTTTGCAAAATGGTTGCAAACTATTTCCATAAATCATGAAACTTTGCACACCCCCTAATTTGGACTCAAGGAATTCAAATATGAAATCTGATTTTTATTTTTGCTGTTGCAAATGAGATTTTTAGCACAACAGTTTTGAATTCCATTGTGTTTTTCTCATTTGAATTTTTGTTTGAACAAATTGTTCCAAATCTGATTTTTGCTTTCTCACACATATGGGAACTTCCCATCCTTGGTTTTGACCCCTCTAGGGTTCCAAGTTCGCAAATGAACATTTGACTTGTGTGAAGAAAGCCCTCATGTGTGTTATCACATGTGGGGAAAAGTTTTAACAAGTCCCAAATTTCATACACATGAAACAAAACTTTGCAACCAAGTGTTTCTTTGTATTCATAATTTTGGGACCTTTACACCCCCATCACCTTCGATGCCACCGACTGCCCCAGGAACATGGCTGGGGCCGGCCAACTACCGCTCTTGGTAGCGCCCACCATCGCCAACGTGAAGATGTACCACGTTCTGGTAGATGGCGGGGCTGGGCTGAACCTCATCAGCCGCACAGCTTTCCAGAAGCTGCAGATCCCGATGGCCAAGCTCACCCCATCGAGCCCGTTCTCAGTGGTAGGGCCGGGACAAGTCGTTCCCTACGGCAACATCAGCCTTCCGGTGACCTTTGGGGCACCGGACAGCTATCGGACAGAGTACATTCTGTTCGACGTGGCGGAGATCGACCTCCCCATCAACGCCATAATCGGCAGGCCAGCCCTGTACCGATTCATGGCAGTAGCC
The DNA here is from genome assembly GCA_030760725.1 of Neostapfia colusana. NCBI lineage: Eukaryota > Viridiplantae > Streptophyta > Magnoliopsida > Poales > Poaceae > Neostapfia > Neostapfia colusana. The sequence goes on along the minus strand of JASWHV010000007.1, from coordinate 66,645,513 downwards.
CACTACGGCTACCTCGTCTTGAAGATGCCTACACCAACAGGCGTCCTCAGGATTCATGGAGACCGCACTGCTGCAGTGTCAGCCTTGGAAAAGCTCCAGGCACTTGTGGCAGCTTGAGCACCAGCCCCTGGCAGTGCAGAATCGGACCGGCTCCACCCGAGTGCACGCCACCGTGCCTCTACCGCAGCACCCCGTGTGCAACCCCTCGACGAGGGCGACGTCCCCCTGAAGGTCGTCCAAGTCGACGCCGATGCTGCCCAGACCACCCGGGTAGCCGGGGGCCTGGATAGCAAATAGGAAGGCGCGCTCGTCACCTTCCTCTGGCACACATCGACGTGTTTGCATGGCAGCCGTCACAGATGTTGGGGATCCCTAGGGAGGTGATCGAGCACCACTTGAAGGTCTTCCCCGGCGCCCGGCCAGTACAACAGAAGCCTCGCAAGCAGTCCATCGAGCGGCAAAACTTCATCCGAGAAGAAATCAAGAAGCTGCTGGACGCTAGCTTCATACGGGAAGTCCACCACCCCCGGTGGTTGGCGAACCCCGTCGTTGTCCCGAAGGCCTGCGGGAAGCTCCGGATGTGCATCGACTACACCAGTCTCAATAAGGCATGTCCCAAAGATCCATTCCCTCTCCCTAGAATAGATCAAATAGTAGACTCGACATCAGGCTGTGATATGTTGTGCTTCCTAGACGCCTACTCGGGTTTCCATCAAATCCCTATGTCTAGAGAAGATGAGGAGCACACCTCCTTCATCACAGTAGACGGCCTGTATTATTATGTCTCTATTCCTTATGGCCTAAAGAATGCTCTTCCCACCTTTGTACGTGCAATGCACAAAACCTTTGGAGAGTTAATAAGAGACTTAGTCGAGGTGTATGTCGATGACATTGTTTCAAGGTCAGGCAGAGTTCATCCTTGTTAGATAACCTGGCCTTAGTCTTTGACAAACTGCGCTCCACGCGCACCAAGCTGAACCCCGACAAGTGTGTGTTCGGCGTATCCTCTGGAAAGCTCTTAGGATTCCTGGTCTCACACCGAGGAATTGAGGCCAACCCAGAGAAGATCAAGGCCATCGACCTGATGCGGCCTCCCGCCCGCATCAAGGAAGTCCAGAAACTCACGGGATGCCTAGCCGCGCTGAGTCGGTTTATACCGAGGCTAGCAGAGCGAGCGCTCCCCTTCTTTAAGCTCCTGCGCAAATCCGGTCCATTTGTTTGGACCGACGAAGCAGAAGAATCTTTCTAGGAGTTGAAGCAACTCCTGACGACCCTACCCATCATGGTAGCCCCCGAGCCCGAAGAGCATTTATCTCTCTACATCGCGGCAACAACCGAAGTAGTGAGCATGGTCCTCGTCGCAGAGCGGCCGGACCTCTCGCCACCACAGCCTGCCCCGATAGCAGAAGACAAGCACCAGGAGACTCCAGAGGTCCAACACGGCCTTCTGGACCTCCAAGACAACCTCCCGGGGGTCCAAGACGGCCTCCCTGACCTCCACGACAACCTCCCAGAGGTCCAACGGGACCTCCCGGAGCTCCCGGAAAACCAGCGGGATCTCCCGGAGGTCCAAAGCGGCCTAGGAACTTTCGAGTCGCAGCTCCCGGAAGCTTCCCCGGACCCACCTACCTCCGGTACGCCTGAGCCAATGGATGAAGACATCTCTGGCCTGCGAGGGAGGGTCCGAACCATCCAGAGGCCTGTCTACTACATCAGCGAAGTCCTCCACGACGCCAAGACAAGGTACCTGGAGGTCCACAAGCTGCTGTATGCAGTGCTCGTGGCAACCAGGAAGCTCCGCCACTACTTTCAAGCCCACCAGATCTCGGTGGTCACCACCTATCCGCTGAAGGCGATCCTTCACAGCCCTCACGCGACCGGCAATGTCGCTAAATGGGCAGCGGAACTGGCGGAGTTTGATTTGGACTTCCTTCCTCGCCATGCAGTCAAGAGCCAAGCGCTGGCTGACTTCGTGGCTGAGTGAACGCCAACGAAGGCTGACCCAGGGGGCCACGAAGACGGTGAACTGAAGCACCGAACTCCGGTCTTCACCGGGCCTCACTGGACGCTCTTCTTCGATGGCTCCTCACGAAAGCAGGGGGCCGGTGCCGGTGTACTGCTTCTCATGCCATCGGGGGAGCAGTTTGGGTACATGGTGCATCTCAATTTCAAGGCAACCAACAACATGGCAGAGTATGAAGCACTCATCTTTGGCCTAAAGACAACCCTGTCTCTGGGCGCTCGCTAGTTGTTGGCACAGGGAGACTCCCAGCTAGTCATGAAGCAAGTTAAGGGTGAATGCTCCTGCAATGACCCACAGCTAGTTGCTTATCTGCTCCACGCGCAGATGTTGGAGAAAGACTTCCTCGCCTTGGACCTGCGCCATGTACCGCGGGCTAGCAATGCCGCAGCTGACGACCTCTCAACGAAGGCCTCCACCAGAGCCCCTGTGCCCAAAGGAGTCTTCGAAAGGACGTTGCTACGGCCCACAGCCCGGCCTGCCGAGCCGGGCGAAGTGGGCTGGGCCAGCACCTCGAAGCTGGCGGTCCCGGTGGCCCTGCAGCCATGGACGCTGCCAAGGATCGTAAGCGTCACTGGGGACTCCGTGCAACCCAGCGCTCAAGATCCAGAAGCTCAAGTCAGACCCGATGCATGGATCACGGAGATCCGGGACTACTTGAAAGACAACATCTTCCCTGATGAACGTGTATCCGCTGAACGGATCATGCGCATGGCTAAGAGGTACGCGCTGGTAGAAGGGGATCTCTACCGACGTGGCGCCAACCACGTCCTATTGCCGTGCATAACCCAGGGGGAAGGCTGCGACTTGCTCGCTGAGATCCATGGAGGCGAATATGGGAGTCACTCTTCCTCACGCATGCTTGTCGGTAAAGCCTTCCGGCATGGCTTCTACTGACCAACAGCACTCCAGGATGCCGTCAAGCTGGTCGAGAGCTGCAAGGTGTGCCAGTTCCACGCCAAGCAGATCCATACACCGGCTCAGGCAGTTCAGGTGATCCCGCCCTCATGGCCGTTCGCCGTATGGGGGTTGGACATCCTGGGACCATTCCCCAGAGCCGTCGGGGGATTCCGTTACCTCTACGTCGCCATCGACAAGTTCACCAAGTGGCTGGAAGCCACACCCGTCGTCACCATCAACAAGCAATCCGCAGTAAAGTTCATCAAGTCGATCGTCTGCCGGTTCGGGGTCCTGAACAGAATCATTACTGACAACGGGACCTAGTTCACCAGCGCAGCGTTCCAAGAATACTGCGAAGACCTCGGCATCCAGGTATGCTATGCCTCCGTTGCTCATCCAAAGAGCAATGGACAAGTTGAGAGGGCCAACGCCGAGATTCTTCGGGGTCAAGACTCGCACCTATGCCGGTTTGAAGAAACATGGCGCCAAGTAGGTCGATGAGCTTCCGAGCACACTATGGGCTAACCGGACATCCCAGAGCCGGGCCACTGGAGAGACACCCTTCTTCATGGTATACAGGGCCGAGGATGTTCTTCCCCCAGAAATCACCATGGGGTCCCTCCGTGTCCGAGCTTACGACGAAGCCGTGCAGGACAACCTCCGGCGTGAAGACATCGACCTTGTCGACGAGGGTCGATTACATCCAGCACTCCGCAACGCACGGTACCGACAAGCACTCCGGCGTTACCACCAAAGGTCTGTGCGTGTCCAGGAGCTGCAGGAAGGCGACCAGGTATTGCGGCGCATACTTTCTCACGAAGGGACCGACAAACTCTCCCCCAGCAGGGAAGGTCCCTTCCGAGTCACAAAAGTGTACCGCCCCGGGTGTGTACGCCTTTCCACTGAGGATGGGGACCCACTCCCGAACCCTTGGAACATACAACACCTCCGTAAGTTCTACCCCTAGAGCAATAGTAGGACAGTCTCTTCTTTTTGTAATAGATTCCGTAGAGTCCAGGAACAGCGCTCGGAGCAGCTAAGTCTAAGGGGACGGTCCAGGACTACGTTCAGCTTGGCTGAGTCTTGCTTCCCTTCTTAATGGGCGGGTCGTTGCCTCCATGTTTGGCCTGCCTTCCTCCTATGGAAATTTATATGGAAAGAAAACTGTCCTACATTGCTCTTCCCTTGTGCTCATTTAAATTACGTATTAATTTTTATGACCGCACTTCCTGTGTATGCTCACCATGCATTCGGCTTCCTTTTCCCATTCTCACCTCTAGTCGGCATTTGCTATCCTACCAAAGGCGGTCGCGTTTGAGGTACCTGTCGATGGCCAGGGGGCCTCAAGCTCCCGGCATTTCGCGCACTGAAGTTCCCAAGCACCATACACCGGATCAGGATCGTAAGCCAAATAAGACTATGAGATAGGGAAGGGGGAGCCCCAAGGAGAATTACATTTCCCTTGCTTGTGTGCAGGACCTCCCGGCCTTAGCTCCCCGCAGGAGTATGATAGGAGCGCCCAAACAATTGGCCACACCTACTAGGGGCCACTACGGGACCGCACAAGACCAAAGCTCCAATGCCAGACCGAAGGATCCAGACCTCCCCCCCCCTGCAGGGGCGGGCTCCGAAGGCCCCACGTGTCCGGCGGGGTCAGAGCTCCCCTCTCCTCAGCAGGTAGCTCCGGGCCCACCACGTGGCCGGCAGAGCCGGGCCTCGCCCCCTCCGCAGGGGTGAGCTCCGAAGGCCCCACGTGTCCCGCAGGGTCGGAGCTCCGACTTCTTAGTAGAGAGCTCCGGGCCCGCCACGTGGTCAGCAGATCCGGACCTCCCCGTTCTCACGGGGCAAGTTCCGGAGACCTCCGGGGCCCTTAACACAATAAGGACCCGGGGAAGGTGTCTGGGCAGGGCTTCAAGACTGGTGAAGGCCTCTGAGTGCCTTGCAGAGCTAAGGGCTCGGTCAGGCCAAGCTAGGAAGAAGACGAAAGCACACAGATGCAGAAAATAACCAGAGTCTATTCATTCAAGGCTCCATGAGCTGGACTATAGACTCAACAAAAGTAAAGAGAAAAGGGAAAGAGATACAGGGCCTTCTGGCCACAAGGGCGGCTGCCTAAGAGTCCCCAGACTCCCGCTGGAACCTAGAGGCCACGAGAGCGGTCATGTCCCTGACCTCGGCCCTGGCAGCTTCTTCCCGCTCGACGGCCGGCCCTAGTCGGACTGGCTCCAGAGAGAAGGAAGGGTCTTGGCTCCGGAAGCACGCCAGCACATGCGTGGCGACCTCCTTCACCAGGCCTCTCCCCTCTGCCTCAAGCTCGTCTGCTATCACCGCTTCGAGCCGGCCCAGCTTCGCGCCGATGGACTCAAGCACCGGGATTGCCCCAGACACTTCCTGCGCTGGAGCCTCCGTCCGCACCGGGCTGAAACCAAGAGGAACCAAGGTGGATCCCACCTCAGTAACAAAGCTCCAGACCGCCTGGGCCTCGACAGACCGTGAAGCCTGGAGCTTCTCTACCTCTTGGCGGGCCGCCAGCTCGCGATCCAGCGCCGCCTGGCGCTCCCGGTAGGATTGCTCCTCCCTCACGGCAGCAGCCGACTCGCGGAGCTCCAGCTCCTCGGCTCGAGCTCCCAGCTCGCCCTCTCTGGCCTCCAGCTGTGCAGCGACCTTCTCCTCCTTGGCCGCCATGGCACCCTCTCGCTCGGCGACGGCGCACTCTCGACGAACTACCTGCAGCCGCAACTCCTCCACGGCAGTAGAGCGCGCTTCGGCCTTGGACTGAGCTTCGCGGAAGGTAGCGCGAAGCCGCCGGATCTCTGAGTCTAGGCGGCCAACGGCTTTCTTCTGAGCATCGAGCAGAGTACCCATGGCGTCATGCCTCGACTGCCTCGAGTCGAGCTCTGCCTTAGCCTCCTGGGTCCGCTGCTGCAGGAGATGCTCCCAGCTAAGGAGGCGCTCCCTCTCTCCAGCCAGCACCCCCCGCTCCTGCTCAAAGGCGGCCTGGATCTGTCGGGCACCAGCCTGAGCACGCCCCAAGGCATCCCATATGGGCAACCGGGCGGCGGGCGCAGGAGTTGCGCCCCTGACCTCCCCCGTCGCGTCCGCGACCGGAGGAGGTGCTGGTGCCTCAGCAACTGAGGCAAGACGCTGGCCTGGGGGAGACAGGGAGCCAGCATCCGCGCCTACAGCAGCCCCTCCAGCCTCAGCACCGGACTTCTGGGCCGGCGAAGGGGGACGAGCAGGTACTGCCGCAGCCACCGCAGAAGACGAACCCGTTGGCACAGAAGAAGCCCCCGCCGACTTGGGGGCCGTCGGAACCACCGCAGTTCCCGGATGCAGCGGCACAGAGCCTCCACCAACTGGAGATGGCCGGGGAATAGGCTCGCCCCCGGCAGCCGGTGAATCCCTGAAAGCAGAACAAGCTCTCAGGCTAAGAGAAGAGAAGGGAACGCTACTTCTACAAGCCAGAAAGAGCAACACTTACTGGGCTGCGTGAATGCTCCAACGGGCTTGGAGCCTCGGCCTCTGGGCCGGGGCAGAACCGCCAGGACCAGCAGCCGGAACGCTCGCTGGCTGTGGCGTCTGAGCCCCCGGCACACTCCCAGGCGTCACCCCACCGGCGTCCTTCCTGGAAGCCCCTCCGCCTGAGGAAGAGTGGCGCGATGCTTGGGGTTCCTCGGACCGCTGCTGTCCGAGAAGAGACCCGCCGGAGTGGGATACCCGGGGTCTCTTTGTGTCGCCGCTCGACGAACCAGCGCCTCCTGGAGATCGGCGCAAGGGTGCCCCGGCCCCCTGGCTCGGCGCAATAGACGCCCTCGGAGGAGACCGGGCACGTTTCTTCTATGGCTGCCCGGGGGCCGGCTCCTTCCCCTTCCCCTTGTGGCGGCCTGAGTTCCACCGGCCCTCGGGGCGGGTTGGACAGCGACAGATGCCTCGCGCTCCGATCTAGAGCACTCAGTCCCAGGGATCGAGACGCCCCGCAGGGCATCCCCAACCTGACGAACGGCAATCCCAATGTCGTCAAGATTCGGCATCTTCCACAGCAGCTCCCTCCTCCTCTGTGGCTCCAATAAGAGGGGAGTCCCAGAGGCCAGGAAGGCGAGGTCGCCGCCGGTGATGTAGTCGCTGCTCACCTTGGCCACCATCTCGTACAGCTCTTCATCGGAAGGATCAGAGCCGAGACCCCTCTCCATCCTGGCGCAGTCGAGGTCGCCGGTGTAGTACCATGCCGGGCGGTTGCGCTGCTGCAAGGGCACAATACGGCACGACAGGAAATCCACTAGCACCATCAGGGATGTCAGCCCCTCGTTGGCCAGGAACCTGATCCGCTCCAAGACCGGTGTGTGCTCCTGCTCCAGGTCTGGGACCTCCTCCCATAAGCAATGCTCGGTGGTTGGGCCGGCGGTTGGGAGCTGCAGGCAATCGTGCTCATCGGTCTGCACGATCACCCAGTTCTCCCTCCAGTTTTCCCACCTCGACGCACCGAAAGGTAGAAGGTACCCAGAGGCCTTCGGATCCTTGCAGCGATGCCGGAAGTAGTACGCGCCCAGCTGAGTCTTCGAGCTTCGCCCGGTTGTCCGCAACACGAAGAAGTAGCGGAAGAGCGTCGCTGAAGCGTGCACCCCCACAAACATCTCACAGAAATGGACAAAGACGGCGGCCATCGCGAAGGAGTTGGGGGAAAGGTGGTGGATCTGGAGACCGTACGTCTCCAGCAGCGTGACGAAGAAGGAAGAAATTGGCGGGACGAATCCCACCATGGCGTAAGCAGTAAAGAAGACCATCTCCCCCTTCTCCAGGAGAAGGGGGAGAGATCCCTGGCAGAGCCGGCGTTTCTGCTCCTCCGTGTGCCAGCCCAGCAGCCTGCGCACTGGTCCGAGCTCGGCCGACCGAGCGAGACGCGACGGAAGCAGGTTGGAAGCCATGGCAGGAGAGAGCTCAAGAACAGGGAAGACAAAGGCGCAAGAACTCAAGGAAGGTGCAAGCGCTGGGAAGTGCGAAGGGAAGCCGCGATGCGGGTAAGATCCCCTTTTAAAACTTCCCAGCTGCGATTCAAAGCGATTCGAAACTCCTCGAATACGCCACTTGGGCAACCGCTTCGGCTCCGAGACCAAGCGTCGATGACAAGTGGACCCAAGTCATCCAGCTGAAGCGGTGGGCCAAGAAGTCAGTCTCCCAAGGAGACGAGCCGGCAAGGTGCTTCGGCGGTTCCCGGAAAAAGCGCCGCGACGTGCAGAAGTGGCAGCCTTGGGAACCAATGCAGTAAAAGCAACCATCAAGTGGGCACACGCTCCCACGATCCCGCAACTGCTCGTGATCCGGCAACGGTCAATGCGGGACTTAGAGAAAGTGCGCAGAGTGGAAGAGATGGAGGCCCCATCTCGGACTCGCTATCTCCTCCGAGATGGGCCCGGGGGCCACTGTCGGTACCCTCGATAAGGGGTACCCCCGCGCACAGGGGGAAATGCCTAAGGACCTCACCCTTCTCCGCAGGGAGAGCTCCGAAGGTGCCACGTGTCCAGTGGGGCCGGACCTTCCTCTCCTCAGAGGAAAGCTCCGGGCCCGCCACGTGGCCAACTGAGCCGGACCTCCCCCCTCCGCGGGGAGAGCTCCGGAGGCTCCGCGTGTCCAGCGGGGCCGGACCTCCCTCTCCTCAGAGGAGAGCTCTGGGCCCGCCACGTGGTCAGCAGAAGCCGGAACTCCCCCCTCCGTGGGGAGAGCTCCGAGGGCTCCATGTGTCCCGCGGGGCCGGACCTCCCTCTCCTCAGAGGAGAGCTCCGGGCCCGCCACGTGGCCAGCAGAGCAACGCTGCCTGCCCCCGCGCGGTAGGCAGCAGGCGTAAACACGTGCCATACCTTGCCCGTACAAGGTATTCAAGGCCAGCGCCTTCCCAAGGCGCGGAGATGCGGAGCACGCCTCTGTCAGGTGCCGTTGCGCTCAGTCGCATAACAGACTGGCGCGCCGTGTCAAAGCCTGCCGGCCAACAAACGCAGCAACAAGACACCCCCTGCCGCCCCTGCCATCATCAACCACTACGTCTAGCTTGCGGCATGGGCAGGGCGGCAGAACGAAGACTCAGAAGCCTTCGCCAGAGACAACTACCGGCAAAACTGCAGATACGGTAGATGGCAGGAAATCTCCCCGAGACCACCTATCGGGTCCCGGGCCCACCTCGTAAGCCACACGAGCCTTGGACTATAAAAGGCTCGGGTAGGCAACGTTAGCAAGGGTTCGCACTCCAGCATTTTGCACCCTTAGGTTTGAACTCTGTTGACTCGCACTCTAGCCATCTCACACCCTCAAGCTCAGGACTCCGGTTCTGAGCAGCAAGCAATACAGCGAGCATCTCTGCTCACCGTGGACGTAGGGTTTTACGCTCCGGCGGCCTGAACCACGTAAAACTCCCCGTGTCAAGCTTCTCTATCAATCATCCCTAACGCTGAAGCTCTCCGCGAGTGACTAGCCCCTCCGAAAAAGAACCTCCGCAGGCTGCCCAGAGCAGGCCCGGGGAAAGTGTCGGCTACACACTTCGACACACATATTCTTGCATGTTTTAATGGCTTTGCATGGGGTTTTACGATGAACAAGGGTGTAGGGATCAAGTGTGGACGTGGTGATGATCTTGACACAAGATCAAGATCAATTCCACTGTCAAAAACCGATCAACACGTGATCTGTCCACACGAAAAGCTTATGTTCGAAGAAACAGATGTGTAGAAACCGTGATGATGTCATCAGGTGGTAACGAAGACCTACCTCGGCCTTCCTCCTAGCAATGGCAGCAGGACAGATCGTCGGCTCTCTTCCGGCGACAGCGAGCGGATCGGGGCTCATCGGCGGTCTCACCGGTGGCTGAACTCCGGCGAAGGGGGTTAACTCGGCGAGTTGGGAGCTAGGACCTCCAAGTCGTCAACTCGGGAGGTGGAAAAAGAATACGTGGTTTGCAGCCTGATGTTTTGGGTTCTATTTATAAGAGGAAAAGAAGAGTCCTACTCCAATTGGATTTCAAATAAGAGTCATATTCAATTTGTTTTGGATCTTAACAACTTTTCTCCAATTGATTTAGGTGCGGTATCAACGTGGAAGAAATCGTGTCGGTTTCCTCAGTACCGGGTACTCGCGTACAGGGGAAAAACCGCTTAAGAATCTCATCCTTCCTCCACGTGTCCAGCAGGGGCCTGGCCTCCCTTTTCCACATATACAAGCTCCAGGTGCGCCACGTGTCTGGCAGGCGGGACCTCCCTCTCCCTCAGAGGCGAGCTCCACGTGCGCCACATGTCTGGCAGGTCGGTCGTCCCCTATCTACAGAGGGCGAGCTCTGGGGGAACCACGTGTCAGTTCCGGACCTCCCCTCTCCTCAGAGGTGATCTCCGAAAGTGCCACGTGTCACTTCCGGACCTCCCCTTTCCTCAGAGGCGAGCTCCGAGGTCGACACATGTCCAGCAGCACCAGACTTCCTTTCTCCGAGTCGAGCTCCGAGGTCGACACGTGTCCAACAACATCGGACCTCCCTTCTCCTCGGAGGTGAGCTCCGAGGATGACACGTGTCCCATAGTGTTGGACCTTCCTACTTCTCGGAGGTGAGCTCCAAGGATGACACGTGTCCATCGGGACCGGACCTCACTGCCTCCGCGGGGGTGAGCTCCCAGAGCGACACGTGTCCCGCGGGGTTGAGCCTTGCTTCTCCGCAGAGACTAGATCCGAAGGCGACACGTGTCCAGCGGGGCTGGGCCTCGCTTCTCCGCAGCGACAAGCCCTAGAGGCAACACGTGTCCAGCGGGCTGGACCTCGCCCCCTTCCGCAGAGGCGAGATCCTAGCCTCCCATGTGGCCAACCACGCCGGACCTCACCCCCTCCGCAGGGATGAGCTCCGAAAGCGCCACGTGGCCAGCAGGCCGCGGGAAGTGTTGACGGCGCTCCTCGACGAACTGGAATTGGCTCTTTTCAGCTATTTTACTCCCATGCCCCACCATTTTGATGATTCTTCCTCCCGTTCTAATTCTTTTAAAATGTTTCTCTATATTAATTATGTATGCATGCATGGATACCAAATTGAGGGTATCATAAACCTACCCCTCTTAAACTGAATCTCGCCCTCAAGATTTGATAGAGTCGAGAATAGATGAAGGAATTCTACCTTAATGTCTTCCTCACGTTCCCATGTAGATTCAGCTTCCATATGATGGCTCCATTGTGCCTTGCACCAACGGATCACTTTGTTCCGCGTGACCCTTTCCATCACGTCCAAAATTTTGACCGGGTGCTCCACATAGGTCAGATCATCTTGAAGATCGAGATCATCCATCGGTACTTGTTCTTCCGGGAATACGTCCGAATATTCTTGAACTACCGGAATGCTTCCCAATGTTGCTTCTTCTACGTGGTTCAACGTTGCCTTCTCGGTTGCCGGTTGGGCTGACTCGAACACGATACAAGTACCGTGCTCATTTGTCAACTGCACACTCCTTTCGGCACATTGAATTACTCTGTTGTGCTTGCATAACCAATCCATTCTAAGTATTATATCAAGCCCTTGAGAATCCAAGACAATGGGGTTGGCAAGAAAGTCTACCCCCTTATTTTAAGGTTTACTTTTAGACATACTATATTAGTCCACATCTCTCCACCGGGAGAATTAGCCAACATAGTATATTTCATGTGTGATATGGGTAGATTATACTTGGCAACATACTTGGATGATACGAATGAATGCGATGCTTCGGAATCAAATAAAACAATGGCTGGGTTGGATTTGGCAAGAAACATACCAATCACGACGTCCTCAGCCTGTTGTGCTTCCTCAGCGGAGACATGATTCACGTTGCCACGAGCATAGTTCTGCTGCCCAGGGTTGCCTTGATTAGCTCCTCTGTTTGGCCGTGGGTTCTGCTTGGGCGCGTTGCTTGGCTGTCCAAGACCTTTCCTCCAGCACTGACTTGCAAAGTGTCACGTCTCTCTGCATGCAAAGCATGCCTTGTTGCCCAAGACAACAGGGATGTTGGGGCGAGGGTGGTTTTGAGCATAAGCGCTCAGGTTGGGACAGGGTGCTGGTGGCAAAGGCACACGAGGTGCTTGCATAACAGGACGTTGCTCTGGTGGTTGATTGGGGCGAAAAGTAGAAGCGGACGAGCCATACTGCGGTGCAGCTGGGGGCATGAAACGGGGACGTACATTGCTCCCTTGTGGCTGGTATGGTATCTTTCTCTTTCCCTCTTGCTCGATCTCACGGATCTTGCTCTCAACCACTATAGCTTTGTCAACAAGCTTCTGGAAGTTTACATAGTCATTGTTGAGAAGCTGAACTTGGATTTCATTGTTCAACCCTCTCATGAACAAGTATTGCTTCCTTTGATCCGAGTTGACATCCTCGGGGGCATACCTTGACAGCTGCGTGAACTTGTTGAGGTACTCATTCACGCTCTTCCTGCCTTGGCGGAGACCTTCGAACTCTTGCCTTTTTAGCATCATGACTCCAGCAGGGACGTAATGAGAGCGGAAACTCTCCTTGAACACAGTCCAAGTAATAGTCTCCTGGTTGACATGAGCATTGCATAGAGCGTATCACCAGTCAGCGTCTGCTCCCATAAGTTGGTGCGATGCGAAGAGAACTTTCTCCCGATCATTGCACTGAACAATAGCAAGTTTCTTCTCCATTTACTTCAGCCAATCATCAGCCTATATGGGATCATTAGCTTGTGCAAAAGTAGGCGGTCGAGTCCTCATGAACTCTCCCAGTCTATTGTGAGCCGGCGGTGGTGGCGGCGGTGGTGGTGGTGGTGCAGGTACGGGGTTAGGATGGTTGTTGTTGTTGGCTTGCAGCTGGCCCAAAGTTTGTATCATAGTTTGCATGAGTTGGTTCTGCATAGCCATCAACCGTTCAAGGTTGTTTGCACCAGCCCCGGGGTTAACATTCTCAGGAACTTCAATGTGGTCATCCTCTTGAGGTTCATGGTTGCCACGGACGTTCCTCCTTGGACGGCAGGCGTTTTCTCTCATCATCTGTGAGAGAGAGTTTGGCAGAATAGAATTTAGAAGTTTAGATTGATCCCCCCAACTATATGCATCAAGGTGCATGGACTAAATATATTAGTCTTATATGAGGATGTGAACAAGTGCCGAAGCATCTCACATCTCTCTACTATGTGTGGATATGGACAACGCTGAAACGTCCCACATCTTCACACTAAGCACACAAACACAAGCAATCATCACAAAAGTTTAACACATCACTCCTATTAAAGCTACTATGATTTAAATGTTCCTATGTGTTTTAGAGTGTCCATTCTGCCTTGGCTGGCATCCTACGGTCAATGTGGTTCTGATGCCAATCTGTGCATTCTACCTAGGCTTGCGTCCTATGGTCATCATGGCTCTAATGCAAATCTGTGCATTCTACCTAGGCTTGTGTCCTACGGTCAACGTGGCTCTGATACCAATCTGTGATGCCCGGTCCCGTGAAAACGGAACCCAGCTAATGCATATGTGTGCCCAGGATGTTCATCACACATACACATGTAATCCACAAACTGAATTCAGAATATAACCACGAACAATAGGGTTTAAGTACATTGTTACATCATTCTCTAACTGATTATTGCAGCGGAAGTCTCTAACTTATTCTAGCAGAAGAAGTCTCTAAATGATAGCGGAAGCAACTAAGCACGGCAGTGGCTCCATTTTCACTCCATCCCCACAGGCATGTTGACGGTAGATCGCACGCCTAGTACTCCACATGGTCTTCGAAGTACTCCTCTCCTGTTGCTAATGTTTGTATGATAATGCAAGGGTGAGTACATGTCGTACTCAGCAAGTGCGGAAAAAGTATGACATGTAGCTTACAACAAGGTAGGCATAAAAAGGCTCATTGCAGAAAGCAAATTTTGTTTCACAACCATGATAAAAACAGCAACTATCTTTAAGTGAATTTAATCCCAACATATATCCAATTAAAACATCAACATACCTCCTTCATAATTCACCACTTTTCATGTCTCATCCCACCATAAATCTTTCTCAACTTTTTTTCATGCTCATAATCACCATCTCATGTTCATATCCATCTCATGACCATATAACCGAACCAAAACTCATTGCCATGACTCAACAGTCCCGAAACCAATACCAAAGACCAAACCATAACCATACCAATAACCATCCCGATAACCATCCCATCTAATCATATGAGCTGTCCAGGCGCTTGTGACCGTAAGCACGGCTATCATGATAGTTTTACACTCTTAACAGGTTGCACCACTTTACCCACAAGTTTGTGATTTCGTCGCCCGTCGGCGACTGCAGAACCTCCATTATACCAGTACACAACCGTCTGTGTATGGTCAAGAGATCACAAAATAGCCTTTACAAAGTGGCTAGTAGATGTATGGACTCACTAAGGTTTCACCAGCAGGCTCAAATCACCATTCTCTGACCTACGGGCCCCCTCTTGTGCCATGCAGTCCCCAGGGCAGTCCTCTCTCGACTCCCATTCCATGCGCCTTCCACGGTCCATAACAATCTAGTAACTTACCTAATTAGTCAGCTAAGCCGCACCCATATTTGGCCTTGTGGTGGCATTGTTTTCCTGGCATGTGCTGGCATGAACCAGTCCTTAGATCCACGAACCAAGCTTGCCTAGATCTCCCCCGATTCATATTCATTATCAACATCAAGTTCTTATTATCATTGTTCATATGAGTGCAGTAGCTAGACATATTTTATCTCGCTTCTCATATCCCGTGGACTCAGCGAAGCAAAAAGCAAAAACGACCATACCCGACTCATCAACTTTCCCGGCGACAAGGGTGGTTAACAAAACTAGTAAACTCCTATGAAAGGGTTTTCCCATCAAGTTGACTCAAGCACACACACATTTTCGCAAACAAAACAGTTCCAAAAACATGGGATCAATATGGTCAAGGGGCACTTGCCTTGTTCCTGTGGCTTTTGCTGCTCACAGATCTCGAAGTCTTGGTGCTGTAGTCCTTCGTAGATAGCTTCCTGAGCTTGTCCTTCTACTCACGATCATGCACATACAACATTCACAGCAATCAAGCATCATGCACAAACTTTACTTTAAGATGCAATGGTGTAGGTGCATGCTAATCTTATGGTGCAGTTTCATTAGTTCAGTTTGTACGTGTTCTTGCATGTTTTAATGGCTTTGCATGGGGTTTTACAATGAACAAGGGTGTAGGGATCATGTGTGGACGTCGTGATGATCTTGACTCAAGATCTAGATCAATTCCACTGTCAAAAACCGATCAACAGGTGATCTGTCCACATGAAAAAGCTTCTGTTCGAAGAAACAGATGCGTAGAAACCGTGATGATGTCATAAGGTGGTAATGAAGACCTACCTCGGCCTTCCTCCTAGCAATGGCAGCAGGACAGATCATCGGCTCTCTTCCAGCGAGAGCGAGCGGGATGGGGCTCGTCGGCGGTCTCAACGGTGGCTGAACTCCGGCGAAGGGGGTTAACTCGGTGAGTTGGGAGCTAGGACCTCCAAGTCGTCCACTCGGGAGGTGGAAAAGGAATACGTTGTTTGCGGCCAGAGGTTTTGGGTTCTATTTATAAAAGGAAAAGAAGAGTCGTACTCTGATTGGATTTCAAATAAGTGTCCTATTCAATTTGTTTTGGATCTTAACAACTTATCTCCAATTGATTTAGGTGCGGTATCAACGTGGAAGAAATCGTGTTGGTTTCCTCAGTACCGGGTACTCGCGTACAGGGGAAAAACCACTTAAGAATCTCGTCCTTCAGCAGGGATAACCTCCGGAGGCTCCACGTGTCCAGCGGGGGCCTGGCCTCTCTTTTCCGCAGAGACAAGCTCCGGGTGTGCCACGTGTCTAGCGTATGGGACCTCCCTCTCCCTCAGAGGAGAGCTCCGCGTGTGCCACGTGTCTGGCGGGTCGGGCCTCCCCTCTCTGCAGAGGCGAGCTCTGGGGGCGCCATGTGTCAGTTCCAGACCTCCCCTCTCCTCAGAGGCGAGCTCCGAGAGTGCCACATGTCAGTTCCGGACCTCCCCTTTCCTCAGAGGCGAGCTCCGAGGTCGACACGTGTCCAGCAGCGTCGGACTTCCTTTCTCCTCAGAGTCCAGCTCCGAGGTTGACACGTGTTCAACAGCGTCGGACCTCCCTTCTCCTCGGAGGTGAGCTCCGAGGATGACACGTGTCCCGTATTGTCGGACCTCCCTACTTCTCGGAGGTGAGCTCCGAGGATGACACGTGTCCATCGGGACCGGACCTCACTCCCTCCGCAGGGGTGAGCTCCGAGAGCGACACGTGTCCTGCAGGGTTGAGCCTTGCTGTAAAAGTCCCAAAAACATGAATGCAAAGAAACGGATGATTGAACATCATTGTGTTTCTAGTACATGAGAAATGGGACTTACAAAAACTTTCTTACATAGAATGGTGTACATGAGGTGCAACCACATGGGTTCAAGCATGCCTTTGAATGTGTGGACCAGGGCGGAGTTAAACTCTTGTTTAATCATACATGTACATGCGAAAGAACAACATTAAGGTCTTTAGTCTCAAAGGCTCAACTCAAATTGCTGTCAAACTTTTGTATACACATAGAGCCTCATACATTTGAATTGAGGAGAATGTGGTGGCAATTTTCTGAATCGAGGGTGAGCCAAAAGGGAATGGACTATGATCATGCTGAGTTCATGCTGAATTCAAACATGTTAAGACAAGGGAATGACTTGAGTTATGTCACATAAAATGATAAAATCAACCATGGACATGTGGGAAGAGGTAAAATCTTCTTTAACTCCTGCTGAACACATGTCAACCCGGGAAAGGATTTCACTCCCAAAAAGCTAACTCATATGCATATTCTCTATGAGTAGAGGGGAGGGAAGTTTAAACCCCATTTTTGAACCCTTGCAAAGCATTCATGTTCAGATGGTCCAAAAGCATATATATGAGATGATCATTGCAGTCCTCAGGTATTGAAGAGCTTAAATTCCAAAATTAGAGAGATTTTGAGCTCATATACCATTTGTTCAAAGCATTGTTTAAGATCACCTTCAAATTCAAATTGGAGGGGCATGGTCAAACTAAACTTGTAGGGTTCAGCTTGGGACCAAGGTTGATCAAGCATGGGCTAGGAGCAAACCAAAGTGTTTCACCCAAATTCAGATGGGTCCTCACAAAAGAGGACTTAAAAATTCAGTTTGAATTAAAGGATTTATTTCAAAGAGAAGAAGACCATTTCCAAAGAGGAAATTCAAACTGTTGTTTGAAGATTTGTATTTGCAGTGGCCAACTCAAAGATCAGACGGCATATTCAAACCCTCCAGGTTCAAATTATGAAGAAGGCAAATTTTGAGCAAATTTGGAGATGCTTTGATATGTGTATCAAAGCTACTTGTGAATTGTCATTTAAATTTGAATTCGAATTTGAAACTGAAGTAAAAATTTCCAAATTTCCAATTGGCCTTTGAATATGAGCTCTTCATAGCTGAATTTGCCATGTGCCAAAAATTTGGAGATATTTGTGAGAGTTTTGGGGGATAAGAAGAGTGGTGGACCCCACATGTCATTGGGAGGAGACTTACACCCGAAGAAAGCCTCTTCCTCTGTTCAGATACGAGCCCGAAGCAAGCCAGCGCGAGGCGCCACCGAGGGGGAGATTTGCCGCCAGCTCCCAGCTGCTTGAACAGCGCTGGAGAGCTACTTGTGGCCCTGCTGCCCCTCTGCGTGATCATTCCCCTCGTGACACCGAGCTACTCCCGTGTACTTACCTCCTCGCGAGCATCCGACCGGAAAATTTCCGCCTCTAATCGGTCGATCCCCGGGAACCAACCGAACCCACGCAACCACTCCACTGAGCCGCAAAATGGTCCTGAGGGAGCTCCTCTCACGTCCTCGGCGCGAAAACAGCCGGGTTCCGGCCTCCCTCACCCTAGCATGGCTCGTTTTCACGGCGACCCAACTCCACCGCGGCTTGTCGTTCACGCGGACAGCTCGCTCCGTGGATTGTCATGCCCAAGCAAGGACGGCCATCGGGGCGCTGCTGGTCGCTGCTGCTTCCACCCAAACCACAAGGCAATCCGTGAACCACCGAGCAAGAATTTGGGAAAACTTCGCCGGCGGCCACCGGGCGACGTTCTGGTATGAATTCTCCAAATTCTCACTCCCTTCTCGTCTTTAGGTCACTAAACAGTGCTCAAAGGACCTAGACTCGAGGGCGACCCGATTCCCTCCCCAATCCTGGCTTGAAACCCCATATTAGCAGACCATTTTGATGTTTCCGAGCGGCGATCATGGTGGGAACCGCCGGGCACACGGTGAACCCACACTTGCCACCGTTTCCGAGCCAGTTTGAGGCCGTGCCGAGTTGGCTTGACCTCCACTGCTGCTTTAGAGCAAGTCCGCCGAACTTTTGGCGGGCTAGGGTGCTCGTGCCATGGCGCCGAAGTCTCACCGAGGTGTGCGCACGTCGCCGGCCTACTTCCGGCCACCGGCAGCCCGAGCCAACCCCGTAGACATGTTCCCCGACCCTGAAAACCCCCGGGCGGCGAGTAACAGGCCGAGAGGCAGCCGGGAAGCCAGATTCTGATGCTCTCCGGGGAGCTCCGGCGGCGGGGTCGAGCGGGCGTCCAGAGGTAGAAGACGAGGGCGTCAGGCCCACTGTCAGTGAGGGGAGGACCGACCGGGATTTTCTGCAGAGTCGGATCCTTTGCGACAGCGCGGGAAATGATACTGTGGCCCCGTGTGGTTGTCCCCAGTGCATGACACGTGGTCCCCTGGACCCACCCGCGGGGTTTGAACAATTCCCGAATTAATTTCAGTTCCAGATTTGGTTCAAACTTTAGGACCTCATAAATTTTGCTAGGAAGCTCCAAATTTAGTGATTAAAATTGGGTTGGATTCAGGATGAAGAACTCTATCCAAATATTCAACCCAATTGGCATGAAAACTAATAGAAAAATTCTGGAGAATTCTTGAAACTTTTCAGCAAAAGAATTTTAGAGAGAGTTTGGTTCATCCAAAAATCCCCAAATTTTGCCAGGATATTCTTTAGGATATTAGGAGACTGTGGAAAAAGTTTCAGCTCATTTGAAGTTGATTAATTAGGGTAATTCGGATTTCAAGTTTCTGTATTCAAATGAATACAGAAACATTTTCAGAGAATTTCCAAAACTTGGAAATTCAGTTCTAGCCATTCCTTAGCTTTGAAAATCCTAGGAAAATTCAGACATACTCTCTGAACTATGTTTCAAATTGTAGTTCACTTGAATTTGCATGAAAGTGCAAATTTATTTAGAATTAATTCCTTTTTGGTTAAATGCTTAGGGAATTATTCTTGATGATCTACTTAGTGAAACATTCTGAATTTTGGTCCAGAGGACTTTCTTGTGACAAGGAACTCCCAAGAAAATTATCAGCTCCATTGGAGCCGTGGATCAGTAGTGTTCTGTTCAACCTCATTAGGTGATCACCACCCAAGTGATGAAACCCCACTCCTCACTTGATCATAGTGCTTAACCACACACCCAAACCAATAGCACCAGTTTCATTTTAAATTCTTAAACAGAGTTCCAGTTTTAAACTTGTCTTTAGCACTTGTTAGCAAAAGTTCCATAATTAAACATGTATGCCTATTCATAACGTGTAGTGATAAAACGTGGAAAGTGAAGAAGGAGAAATTGAGCTTGGATCAAGGAGCAAGAAGGGCAGTGATTGAGCTTCAAGTCAGCAGAAACTAACTTCATACATCTCTGACTTTAGTCACCTGCAAAACAAGGCAAGCCCCGGTTTGCATTTAAGTTGTTTTCTAAAGTTTTTACTTTGTTCACTACTATGGGTCAAAGTTTGTATGTGCATTAGGTCAAGGATGTTTTATACCCCACTTGCATAACCAAAAATGAACCCTGAGGTCGAGGGTAGAATTGTGTCATCGCTGTAGAATAAGGGCATGCTAAATAGACTAGGGCATCCGGTAGAAGACGAGTAGTTGGAATCTACTCGCGAGCTATAGTCCCGAATATCATAAGTGTGGTTGGGAGAGGAAGCAAACTAAACTTTACATTTCTAAAGACGAGACCGGGCAGAGGGGTTAGGCAGCGAAAAGACGAGGTCTTGGTCGAGTAGTTCTGCCTGTGTCGGTTAAGGACCGATGTGTGTGCCACGTCCAGGAGAAAGTATTGAGTTGTGTACCGGATGCTTACTGATATATGGGAACCAGGAAACTGACGTACCTGGTTCACTGGATTGTAGAGGCATACCACATCGTCTCGTTAGACCTAGGAGCCCGAGACGGCGCGACCGATTCTACAGTTTAGTGTCCTGAGAAAGGTTGCCACATACGACGTAATGAAGGACTCCAGGGTTGGTTCTTCAGAGGCGGGCGTATGTATCGAGTTATCCGGGTAGTGTTTGATTCGAATCACCGTCTCTCGCGGTTATTGAGTACCGCTTGCTCCCATGTTGTGACGTAGTAATTAACTTGTGTGGAAACAGTTTGCAAAAGTATAATTGCTGCTATAATTATGTTAAGTTGCATGAAAACCATGTTTGAAGTAGAGATAGAGCTAACTAAAGTTATTTTCTACCTTGGGGCATGTAACATTGGAATGAAGTGTTTCTTGTTTGATTGTAGAGTTCCAATGTTGCTGGGCGCAAGGTCACTATTATTATGGCTAAAATCTGAAAGTTAAGGATGAACTCGTAGGCGAGTCTTTTCGCAAATGACAGGCTTAAGTCTTAGGTTACTTTCATCTAGAGTTTCATGTCTTAGGAGAGATGGTTAAGTCTTGCTGAGCCTTTGTGCTCACTCTTGCTATATAAGTGGTTTTGCAGGTAAACCTCGACACTAAAATGAAGGTTGTCCGGTGAGACTCGGGAACTTCCGAGTCATGTCACACTTGGAGAACCTAGCCGCTGCCGTGTCTTCGTGTTGCTAGCGAGAGGAGTCCGCAGGCTGGACCTCTTCTCGAGTGCTTCGTAGTTATTCAACGTGAGCTGGTTATAGACTTCCGTTGTAGCTATTTTATGTAAAGTATTTACAAAGAACAGTTGTAAGCTTCCGCTTTGATTTATGTAATACATTGTTCCTTATATGTGTGCTGTTGGGTGCCGCATAACACGACACCACCCAATGTGATCCCCGAGCGAGGCGGCATGGCCCCGTGATCGGGGTCGGGCCCCGTCAGCATGGCATCAGAGCCACATTGGTAATAGCACACAGAATAAGGATCGTATTATGACAAAAACTTAGGATACAGTGAGGAAACGGTCTTAGGCCCACATAAGGACTATAGTAGTATAGTTACTTAAGTGGCATGACTAACCTACTTGTTATAATTTTGAAGTTTGATTATGTAATGACGCACATACGTTCAGGTAATCATAGTAAGGAACGCTACTGAAAGCGGTTCAATTTCGATTAGCTCCCCTGACGAGGAAAGTGGTTCAGGGCTAGATCTCACAGCTTTGTGTGAGACGTCAATACGAAACTCTTGGACTCTTCATGTTCCTTAGTTCATATGAAACGCTGATCCCTAGCATGAATTAGGCCAGTAAGTGGATACCCCATCGTGTGGTCAGTAACGCGAGAGTGTGTTCGTCTGGAAATAGCCCAGGGGGACATACGCAGCGCTTGCCATCGGCGTGCCCTGCAGGGCAGTAGGTGGTATCCGTTGGGCTAATAACATTCCCAACCGTGATGACCCGTTCATGACATACTCGGGTTCCCCGTCGTGTGGTGTTGAAACACGATCACGTGCCTTGAGACGTGGCTTAACTCAAGGACGGCCGTATGACAATGATACGGGCGTTTGTATTTACTTTCAATATGGAACTGCCTGACATGAAACAACCTTTGAGTGCACCACTATTGAGTGTTCTTCTGCAGGTACTAACCACGTACGTATCCCGTGTAGTACACGTGTGCGAGAGACCGTCTTTGTGCCACTGATAATACATATATGCTTGTATGATCCGGCTTAGGATTTTCTTTTGGTGAGGTAACGTAGTACCGGCATGCTTCTTACGGTGCATCGACGCCGTACTAAACATATAATCCTCTTCCCTATGAAGAAATGATTCATGAACTAACTTTCAACTAAAAATGGAAGTTTGAAACAAATATTAGTTACTGAGCTCTTATTTTGAGCTAAGATTCAAATAAGAGTATAACTAGGTGTTAAAGTTTTCAAAAACAGAGTGCTCTGTTTCTGGCAGGAATTCTTGCTGGACTTTAACGGAGCATAACTCTGAGAAGATTTAACCAATCAACGTGTATGATACAGTTCTGGAAAGGTTTTCAAGTGCTCTACAACTTCTTTGTATACCTCCAGAGCAAAATCACACTTTAAGTTGGTGAAAAGTTCAGTTGAAGGCAAACTGTTCAAAACCAGGACAGTAGCAAAAACCTCTCTGGACCTTTCTGTTTTTAAGCCATAACTTCCTGTAGAAAAATACTTAAGGAGTTTATGATACTCCGTTGGAAAGGTTATGAGATATGCAACGTTGTTGTAGTTCAGAGTTTACTCAGATTCTTACTGTATTTCCATATACAACTGTAATAAAGTAGCCATATACAAAGGAGATGCTGGCAAATTTTATCCAGGAATTCTGTCAAATTTGAGCAATCATAACTTTTGATCCAGAGATGATCTGAAGGCACATTAATACTCGTTGAAAAGATATTGAAGTTAACTCTAACTTTTGTATTCAACTTGAGTTATGAAAATGCTGATTAAATGGATCAAAATCTGGATGAGGACAGAAGAGTCCGTTCTGTACAGCAAAGAGAACGGATTAGGCCTACCACAAGGAAGTGATTAAACTCGAGGATCTTCCAGTGGGACGTGAATATCCACTATGCTTCCGATGAGTGAGCAATGCCTGCTAACGGGACGTCAAGTTCACGATTGAGCTGATGCTGGAAACAACACCGATGTCACGAAGGCTGTATGAGATGGCACCCAATGAACTAGCGGAGTGAAGGAGCAACTAAGTGAACTTATGAGCAAAGGTTTTATATGACCAAGCTCATCACCTTAAGTTTGCTCTGCGTGGTTCGTTAAGAAGAATGATAAGACACTAAGATTAAGTGTTGAGTTTCGTTCACTCAATGCCGCCACTATGAAGGGCAATGAGGGTACTCTATGGTGTAAAAACCGTATAGTTATACCTCGTAATATGAACCTCTATAAGGCCGGAAAAGTTGCACACCACTGAAGTGGTGTGAGTACGGCAGAAGAGTACTGATCGGGGTTGGTTAGTCAACAAAGACAATGTCCGAGTTTGAACGATAGAAGCGAACTTGGAGGCTGTTCAATCCCGAAAGAAAAGTCATGAGGGTCAAAGGCATTGACCATTGCATTTCGACGGTGGAGAACACGTTGTCTTTGCGTGTCTCCAATGAAAGGAATTCACCGGTCAGATGTAAAGGGGGAATTTTGCCCCGAGCCTTAGACCAACTTGCTATCACAGAAAAGTGTGGAACCGCAGCTTACCAACTGGACAACCAGCAAATCTTGCTGGTGTTCACGACACATTTCATGTGTCACAGCTACGGAGGCACTTTAGAGCTACCATCGCTGTCCACACCAGAGAAATTGACTAGTTGAAGCCAGATCGTACCTACACCAAGCGACCGGTTCAGGCCATCGAGGCAAAGAATCCGGAATACCGGAAATCAGGTATTAAGATTGTACCAGGTGGTGTGGAGTAATCTTACCATGAAAGAAACAATGTGGAGAGCAAAGATTACCTCCGCATGAACTATCCAGAATTTTTATTATCATACCACTTGGCATTACCTCTCCCTTATCGTTCTTCTTTTGGAATCTCGGGACGAGATTCTTTTTAAGGGGGGAGGAATGTAAAAGTCCCAAAAACGTGAATGCAAAGAAACGGATGATTGAACATCATTGTGTTTCTAGTTCATGAAAAATGGGATTTACAAAAACTTTCTTACATAGAATGGTGTACATGAGGTGCAGCCACATGGGTTCAAGCATGCCTTTGAATGTGTGGACCAGGGTGGAGTTAAACTCATGTTTAATCATACATGTACATGAGAAAGAACAAAAGTAAGGTCTTTAGTCTCAAAGGCTCAACTCAAATTGCTGTCAAACTTTTGTATACACATAGAGCCTCATACATTTGAATTGAGGAGAATGTGGTGGCAATTTTCTGAATCGAGGGTGAGCCAAAAGGGAATGGACTATGATCATGCTGAGTTCATGCTGAATTCAAACATGTTAAGACAAGGGAATGACT
Organism: Neostapfia colusana; assembly: GCA_030760725.1. Lineage (NCBI taxonomy): Eukaryota > Viridiplantae > Streptophyta > Magnoliopsida > Poales > Poaceae > Neostapfia > Neostapfia colusana. The sequence goes on along the minus strand of JASWHV010000007.1, from coordinate 66,621,355 downwards.
TGAGTTATGTCACATAAAATGATAAAATCAACCATGGACATGTGGGAAGAGGTAAAATCTTCTTTAACTCCTGCTGAACACATGTCAACCCGGGAAAGGATTTCACTCCCAAAAAGCTAACTCATATGCATATTCTCTATGAGTAGAGGGGAGGGAAGTTTAAACCCCATTTTTGAACCCTTGCAAAGAATTCATGTTCAGATGGTCCAAAAGCGTATATATGAGATGATCATTGCAGTCCTCAGGTATTGAAGAGCTTAAGTTCCAAAATTAGAGAGATTTTGAGCTCATATACCATTTGTTCAAAGCATTGTTTAAGATCACCTTCAGATTCAAATTGGAGGGGCATGGTCAAACTGAACTTGTGGGGTTCAGCTTGGGACCAAGGTTGATCAAGCATGGGCTAGGAGCAAACCAAAGTGTTTCACCCAAATTCAGATGGGTCCTCACAAAAGAGGACTTAAAAATTCAGTTTGAATCAAAGGATTTACTTCAAAGAGGAGAAGACCATCTCCAAAGAGGAAATTCAAACTGTTGTTTGAAAATTTGTATTTGCAGTGGCCAACTCAAAGATCAGACGGCATATTCAAACTCTCCAGGTTCAAATTATGAAGAAGGCAAATTTTTAGCAAATTTGGAGATGCTTTGATATGTGTATCAAAGCTACTTGTGAATTGCCATTTAAATTTGAATTCGAATTTGAAACTGAAGTAAAAATTTCCAAATTTCCAATTGGCCTTTGAATTTGAGCTCTTCATAGCTGAATTTGCCATGTGCCAAAAATTTGGAGATATTTGTGAGAGTTTTGGGGGATAAGAAGAGTGGTGGACCCCACATGTCATTGGGAGGAGACTTACACCCGAAGAAAGCCTTTTCCTCTGTTCAGACCCGAGCCCGAAGCAAGCCAGCGCGAGGCGCCACCGAGGGGGAGATTTGCCGCCACCTACCAGCTGCTTGAGCAGCGGTGGAGAGCTACACGTGGCCCTGCTGCCCCTCTGCGTGATCATTCCCCTCGTGACACCGAGCTACTCCCGTGTCCTTACCTCCTCGTGAGCAACCGACCGGAAAATTTCCGCCTCTAATCGGTCGATCCCTGGGAACCAACCGAACCCCACGCAACCACTCCACTGAGCCAAAAAATGGTCCTGAGGGAGCTCCTCTCACGTCCTCGGCGCGAAAACAGCCGGGTTCTGGCCTCCCTCACCCTAGCATGGCTCGTTTTCACGGCGACCCAACTCCACAGCGGCTTGTCGTTCACGCGGACAGCTCGCTCCGTGCATTGTCATGCCCAAGCAAGGATGGCCATCAGGGCGCTGCTGGTCGCTGCTGCTTCCACCCAAACCACAAGGCAATCCATGAACCACCGAGCAAGAATTTTGGAAAACTTCGCCGGCGGCCACCGGGCAACGTTCTGGTATGAATTCTCCAAATTCTCACTCCCTTCTTGTTTTTAGGTCACTAAATGATGCTCAAAGGACCTAGACTCGAGGGCGACCCGATTCCCTCCCCAATCCTTGCTTGAAACCCCATATTAGCAGACCATTTCGATGTTTCCGAGCGGCGATCATGGTGGGAACCGCCGGGCACACGGTGAACCCACACTTGCCACCGTTTCCGAGCCAGTTTGAGGCCGTGCCGAGTTGGCCTGACCTCCACTGCTGCTTTAGAGCGAGTCCGCCGAACTTTTGGCGGGCTAAGGTGCTCGTGCCATGGCGCCGAAGTCTCACCGAGGTGTGCGCACGTCGCCGGCCTACTTCCGGCCACCGGCAGTCCGAGCCAACCCCGTAGACATGTTCCCCGACCCTGAAAACCCCCGGGCGGCGAGTAACAGGCCGAGAGGCGGCCGGGAAGCCGAATTATGATGCTCTCCGGGGAGCTCCGGCGGCGGGGTCGAGCGGGCGTCCAGAGGTAGAAGACGAGGGCATCAGGCCCACTGTCAGTGAGGGGAGGACCGACCGGGATTTTCTGTGGAGTCAGATCCTTTGCAACAGCGCGGGAAATGATACTGTGGCCCCGTGTGGTTGTCCCCAGCGCATGACACGTGGTCCCCTGGACCCACCCGCAGGGTTTGAACATTTCTCGAATTAATTTGAATTCCAGATTTGGTTCAAACTTTAGGACCTCATAACTTTTGCTAGGAAGCTCCAAATTTAGTGATTCAAATTGGGTTGGATTCAGGATGAATAACTCTATCCAAATATGGAATCCAATTGGCATGAGAACCAATAGAAAAATTCTGGAGAATTCTTTAAAACTTTTCAGAAAAAGAATTTTAGAGGGAGTTTGGTTCATCCAAAAATCCCCAAATTTGGCCAGGATGTTCTTTAGGATATTAGGAGACTCTGGTAAAAGTTTCAGCTCATTTTAAGTTGATTTAGTTAGGGTAATTCTGATTCCAAGTTTCTGTATTCAAATGAATACAGAAACATTTTCAGAGAATTTCCAAAACTTGGAAATTCAGTTCTTGCCATTCCTTAGCTCCAAAATTCCTAGGAAAATTCAGGCATACTCTATGAACTATGCTTGAAATTGTAGTTCACTTCAATTTGCATGAAAGTGCAAATTTATTCAGAATTAATTCCTTTTTTCTTAAATTCTTAGAGAATTATTCTGGATGATATACTTAGTGAAACATTCTGAATTTTGGTCCAGAGGACTTTCTTGTGACAAGGAACTTCCAAGGAAATTATCAGCGCCATTGGAGCCCTGGATCAGTAGTGTTCTGTTCAACCTCATTAGGTGATCACCACCCAAGTGATGAAACCCACTCCTCACTTGATCATAGTGCTTAACCACACACCCAAACCACTAGTACCAGTTTCATTTTAAATTCTTAAACAGAGTTCCAGTTTTAAACTTGTCTTTAGCACTTGTTAGCAAAAGTTTTATAATTAAACATGTATGCCTATTCATAACGTGTAATGATAAAACGTGGAAAGTGAAGAAGGAGAAGTTGAGCTTGGATCAAGGAGCAAGAAGGGCAGGGATTAAGCTTCAAGTCAGCAGAAACTAACTTCATACATCTCTGACTTTAGTCACCTGCAAAACCAAGGCATGCCTTGGTTTGCATTTAAGTTGTTTTCTAAAGTTTTTACTTTGTTCACTACTATGGGTCAAAGTTTGTATGTGCATTAGGTCAATGATGTTTTATACCCCACTTGCATAACCAAAAATGAACCCTGTGGTCGAGGGTAGAATTGTGTCATCGCTGTAGAATAAGGGCATGCTAAATAGACTAGGGCATCCGGTAGAAGACGAGTAGTTGGAATCTACTCGCGAGCTATAGTCCCGAATATCATAAGTGTGGTTGGGAGAGGAAGCAAACTAAACTTTACATTTCTAAAGACGAGACCGGGCAGAGGGGTTAGGCAGCGACAAGACGAGGTCTTGGTCGAGTAGTTCTGCCTGTGTCGGTTAAGGACCGATGTGTGTGCCGCGTCCAGGAGCAAGTATTGAGTTGTGTACCGGATGCTTACTGATATATGGGGACCAGGAAACCGATGTACCAGGTTCACTGGATTGTAGGGGCATACCACATCGTTTCGTTAGACCTATGAGCCCGAGACGGCGCGACCGGTTCTACAGTTTAGTGTCCTGAGAAAGGTTGCCACATACGACGTAATGAAGAACTCCAGGGTTTGGTCTTCAGAGGCGGGCGTATGTGTCGAGTTATCCCGGTAGTATTTGATTCGAATCACCAGCCCTCGCGGTTATTGAGTACCGCTTGCTCCCATGTTGTGACGTAGTAATCAACTTGTGTGGAAACAGTTTGCAAAAGTATAATTGCTGCTATGATTATGTTAAGTTGCATGAAAACCATGTTTGAAGTTGAGACAGAGCTAACTAAAGTTATTTTCTACCTTGGGGCAAGTAACATTGGAATGAAGCGTTTCTTGTTTGATTGTAGAGTTCCAATGTTGCTGGGCGCAAGGTCACTATTATTATGGCTAAAATCTGAAAGTTAAGGATGAACTCGTAGGCGAGTCTTTTTGCAAATGACAGGCTTAAGTCATAGGTTACTTTCATCTAGAGTTTCATGTCTTAGGAGATATGGTTATGTCTTGCTGAGCCTTTGTGCTCACTCTTGCTATATAAGTGTTTTTGCAGGTAAACCTCGACGCTATAATGAAGGTTGTCCGGTGAGACTCGGGAACTTCTGAGTCATGTCACTCTTGGAGAACCTAGCCGCTGCCGTGTCTTTGTGTTGCTAGCGAGAGGAGTCCACGGGCTGGACCTCTTCTCGAGTGCTTCGTAGTTATTCAACCTGAGCTGGTTATAGACTTCCGCTGTAGCTATTTTATGTAAAGTATTTACAAAGAACAGTTGTAAGCTTCCGCTTTGATTTATGTAATACATGGTTCCTTATATGTGTGCTGTTGGGTGCCGCATAACATGGCACCACCCAATGCGATCCCCGGGCAAGGCGGCACGGCCCCGTGATCGGGGTCGGGCCCCGTCACTTGCTTCTCCGCAGAGACTAGCTCCGAAGGCTACACGTGTCCCGCGGGGCTGGGCCTCGCTTCTCCGCAGCGACAAGCCCCGGAGGCAACACGTGTCCAGCGGGCCGGACCTCGCCCCCTTTCGCAGAGGTGAGCTCCTAGCCTGCCACGTGGCCAACGGTGCCGGACTTCACCCCCTCTGCAGGGATGAGCTCCGAAAGCGCCACGTGGCCAGCAGGCCGCGGGAAGTGTCGAAGGCGATCCTCGGCGAACTGGAATTGGCTCTTTTCAGCTATCTTACTCACATGCCCCACCATTTTGATGATTCTTCCTCCTGTTCTAATTATTTTAAAATGTTTCTCTATATGAATTATGTATGCATGCATGGATACGAAATTGAGTGTGTCACAGTATGATTACGGGATGATCTAAATAACAAAATGTACCCGCGAGGACAGGTTCGCCTTCTGGCACGTATTCAATGGATAAATGGTGGACGTTGCCGGGTTTTGGTGCTGGTTTCTTGGACTGGTTGCGGAGCTGATTTGACCCTGATACGGTGCTGGTCCCCTGCCCTGTCGCTGCTCAGGGCAGTCCTTGGCAATATGCCCGACACGGCCACACGTGAAGCACGTGTATGGTGTCGGTGTCCCTCCGAATTGAGGATGGAATCCTGGTGCACGCGGTTGAAATGAAGTCGCATGCGGGACCATACTTTGATGCTGCTGTTGCTGTGGTGGATACGACGGTCAGAAGCTTGGTGCATTAAATTGACGACCGCGAAACTGAGGCGGTCGCACCGGTGGCTGCCATCTCTGGCCCGATGGTGAACAATACACCATGCGGTACTTTTGTGGCACCCCACCACTTTTGCTCGCCAGCGCACTGTGTTTCCTCTTATCAGAACTGCGCTCTCGCTGGGCGTCTTCTTGTACAATCGCGGCATTGACAAGGTCATTGAATGTGCCGCGGTTGCTTTGGGCGAGATGGACCTTCATTTTTGAATTCAGGCCCCGGAAGAATGTGTTTCGCTTCTGTTCTTCCGTCCCCACAATTTTTTGTGCATATTGCGCCAGCCGGTTGAATGCTCTGGAGTACTCATGAGCACTCCTGTTGCCTTGTTTCAGCTCCAGAAACTCCTGGAGCTTCCTCTGCATAACCCCAGGAGGTATATGATAGGCGCAGAACGCGTCCCATACTCCGTCCATGTGATAGCATGACCAGCCGGTAATGGGGAGATGTAGTTTGCCCACCATGTACCGGCTTCCCCTTGAAGCTGTTGAGCTGCAAACAGTGCCTTCTGGTGTTCGGTGCACCGAAGTAGACCGAACTTCGCCTCGAGAGTGCGGACGAAGCTTTCCTCCTCCAAAGGCTCTTTGGCCTCCATGCATAAAGACCGGTAGTTGGGCCACCAGGAAGTCCGAGTAAGAACTCTGTTGGGTCCGGCGTTTCCCATTGTCTTGGCGTCCTCAATTACGGGACGCATTCTGCTGCACCAGGAGCCGCAGCAACTCGGTTTGCTCGTCGCACGAGCCTAGTACTGCAGCAAGAACCTCCGCACGATTTCTTGGAAGTTCTCATGGTGGAGGAGGTGGTTGTTGCTGCGTTGTGGTTTGCTCCAGCGGTGGAGACTCATCACCACGACCCTGACATGGGCCTCCCTCGTCGTGCGTGTGTACGCACCATTTTGCATTCACACCATTCAAACGATCAGCACATGTTTGTTTCTTTATCCAGTCTATACAATACTAGTGCGACAATGGAACAAATGATACGCATAACATCCACACATATGGATAAAGTATACACTTTATACAACATATACATCCCTGGACCATGCATGTCACCACAATCGAGTTCCAAAGTAATGAACTTTATGGATTAAAAGTTCATTTCGACCATCGTGGGCAGCCACGGGATGTTAAGTGTGTTATCATGCGTAAATCCTCGCTATTGTACAAGATCCAAACATTTCCTTGCTCGAAGTGATATGTTGAATGCATAATATTTTCGAATCCAACTCACTAATTTACAACAGCCGCTGGATATCAAAATGTGAAACCAAGTGTTTTGAATTGAAAACTTCAAACATGGTTTTCTCTGGTCAGCTTCTTGTCCAGCTGACCAGTCTGGATAATTCTACTGTTTTGACCACTTTGGAGGCAAAACCTGGACAGGAGTTCAACAACAAAGTTGTAGTAGACTCAAAAAGGAATCCATATTGTATTTATTTGCCTCCATGGATTTTCTAATTTAGGAGTTATGATTTTTACAAGTTGACAGGTTTTTTCTTAAGAATTTTTACAGCACCTCTTTGTAAATGGCTGTTTTGTTCACCAAATTCCAACTATTTCTGCCCCCAATCTGGGAAAACATCGAACTACAAAGATTTAGCACATATCCTACACATTCCAACTGTATCTTACCTGACCTATAGAAATTTTTCTACCAGAAGCTATGGTCGAAATACAGAAAATTCCAGAGAGGATTTTTGGTTTGCCCTGTTTCTGGAAAGTGCATACTCATCTGAGATTTTTATCCATTTCGAGGGAGATTTTGTTCTGTAGTTCTACAGAAAAGTTGTAGAAGACTTCAAAACCTTTCCAGAATAGTATCACACACCTCAATTTGTTCAACCAATCAAAAGTTATGTCCTGTTTCATTTCAGAAAAAATTCTGCCGAAACAGGGGAGGTTATTCCAATGTTTTTGGAAATGAATCTAATACTCCCAATTGATTCTCAGTGCAATATGGGAGTTCAATAACCCCTAATTGAATCCTAAACTCCAAATTGACTCTTTTTTTGAAATCTTTCTTTTTATGCAATTAATATCTCATCTCGGTACTACGTTTCCTCACCAAATAAAAATCCTAAGCCGGTATTCCGGCATATACATGTCAAATAGTGGAACTAAGAACGTCGCTCACAAACAATTTCTAAACGTCATTCTCTAACATGGTTAATGTACCTGCAGAAAACCACACTATAATGATGCACACAAGGGTTTAACATTTTAGGCAGGTCCATATAATAGTAAAAACATACAGTCGGTATCATTTTCATATGGATCGTCCTTGAGTCATGCCACGTCTCAAGGGTACATGGTCGTGTTTTCACACCACACAACAGGGAACCTGAGTAGAGCGCGAACAGGTCATCACGGTTGGGAATTTTATCAACCCAACGTATACCACCTACTGCCCCATGACCGTTGAGGCACGCCGATGACGAGCGCTGCGTATGACCCTTTGAACATTTAATGTTCAAGAGTTGCATACTATCGTGTTGCTTACCACACGATGGGGTATTCTCGCTTTTTCCTAAGGCACGCTGGAGATCAGCATTTTTATATGCTCTCAGAACCATGAGAAGGTTCAGAGACTCGTATTCACTACGGTGCCAAGCCACGGTAAACCATTCCATACCATTGCTCGTATGGCGAGCTTACCGCAATTGATCCACCTGCGGTGGCGTACCCTACCTCTTACCTGACGTCAGAGCATCGTTACGAATTAATAACAAGTAGGTTATCATTTCCACCTTAGTAGCTACTACTATAATAGACCTTATATTGGCATAGTGACTAATCCTCACTCGACTACTTCTAAGTTTTCAAAATAGGCTCTTTTCGAGTGTGCTATTCCCAATGCAGCTCTGATACCACATCTGTGGGGGCCACTCCGTGGTCCTCCCACTTCAGATTGCAGAGGGTGGTGCCGTGCGATACGGCACCCAACAACACATAAGAAAAGATTAAGAATAACACACAAACTTTTATTTTACATAAAACAGCGGAAGTCTTTTACAAAAGTAACGTACAGCGGAAGTATTATTAATAGCGACACCCTCATCCTAGCTATGCAAAAAGTGCAGCTGTCCAGCCCGGGGATGCTACACACTAGGAACACTCATACAAAGATCACAGCAGTGTGCAGGGCTCCAGCTCGGCCGTCTACCCCGACGGGGGCATCACCTCGTCCTTGGACCCTTCCTCATAATTCTCACCTGCAGCAACTCAATTATAGCAACCGTGAGCATGATGGCTCAGCAAGACTTAACCGACACTCCTACACATGAAACTCTACATGCAGGGATTAGTAATATAGGAAAGAGGTATTGCAATAAAGACATGCCTAGATGTTAATCCTTACTTTCAGTTTTATAGTAGCAGATTAGTATGCCTTTGGCAGCCCTCACATCGGAAGTCTACAATCAAACAAGAAACACTTTCCTCTGATGTGGTTATGCCCAAAGTTGAAGATAAACTTAATGAGCTCTACATCTACAGCATACATGGTTTCAAGACAATAATAGATCAATACATCATATTCTTCTGGCTTCTTTCAATTATTACTATGTCACAGTGCAGTGAGCAAGCGGTATTCAAATAACCGCGAGGGATGGTGGTTGCAATTAATAGACACCCAGATAACATGTCACATACATCCATTTCAGGGCTTGGCACCAAAGTCTTCAGACGCTACTGCTAATAAGATTTCTTAATTGGCTTTGGGATTTTTCCAATGGATACTTGAATCTATAAGGATGATCTTAGAAACATTTGGAGAAGTTTCATGGAAGCTTTGTTCTCCAAAATTCCCACAAGTACAAGGCTTCTCTGAATTTTGATCCCAAATCTGAAGTTTTGACATGGCTGACAGTGGAAGATCTAATTCGAGCAGGTCTCTATGGTTCTAACAAAATTTGTTTCATAATTGTTCGAGCTATCTACAGGGAGAAATTGAATTTTGAAGTTGATATGAAATGCTGAAAATGTTTCTGTTTATTTTGGGGAATTTTTAATGATAGCTGAACATTAGAAGACTGTTTGACCCAGTAAATACAGCCTAATGGACTTGAAATTTTTACTGATGGTCAAGGTTATTTGAAGAAGTGTCCTGCCCAAAACTGGTAATTTTCCTGTTACAGGAACAGTGGTAATGAATTTCCAAAGCAATTAGCTCAAAGGAACTAATTACAGAAATATTGGGACTTTCATGTTTAGGAAATTGTATCACTGCAAAGTTTAGCATCTTAGGATTCTACCAGAATTTATTTAGAAATTTGGAGCACATATACTAGGCGTAACTGAATTTACAAGATGTGCTAATTTCTGAAATTGTTTGCTAACAGAAAACTTCAATTAATTGCAACCGGGCCCACTTTTTTAAATCGGGCGAGTGAAATAACAGCAACACCGGGGGCTACGGAGTTAACCAGTGCAGCCACACCCGATCCTGTGCCACACCCGAATCCCACGCCTGAGCTGAAACACCGACAGGTGGGCCACTCCCCTCCGTCATCTTCCTCGCGCCCGGGCGGTTCCCTCGTCGGAGGAGCGGCGGCAACTCGCCGGAAAGGCTGCCCAGTGCCCCAAAAGGCTCAAATCTCGCCGCCTGTGCCGAGAACTCAACCAGGAACAATCTGGGAAGGTCGGTGGTGACGCTAGGTGGCCGGAAATACCTCCTCGACGGCGGCAGCGGCAAACTCCACCATGGCACCATCGTTCTCGCAAGGGAGAAGGGTATTACGGTTGGGGAGAGCACCATGAGCACCAAGGTGATGTGACGACCACGTTTTTGCATCCTAAAATGGGTAGAAATCTGTGCAAAGGATAGCTCGATGGTGCGGCTAGGGTTGTGCGACGGTGGCAGGTAAAACTCGGATTACGGCTTAATTTCTTGATGGTTTCCTATGGTTTTGCGTCAAGGAGCTGCACTAGGTTGCGTAGAAGCATCGAGCTAAAGAAACTAGACCATGACTTAACCTTGGAACCAAATTTCCAAGAACACGGGCTTCGGTTCTTGCGGTAGCTCGGAAGAAACGGAAGGCGATCACAGCCGGAGAGGAAACATGGCTGCTCCTAGGCTGGACAGTTGCACCCCGTACCGTCGGCAACCTTGCTCAGCGGAAGAACACTAGGTCTAACGCGGGGAGAGCAGAGGAGCGGCGATTTCCGTTCTGACAGCGAAAACAGAGGAGGTGTGTGTGTTTTCTTCCATGAGTGAGCAGAGACGACGACAGAGCTGCGACACTCGGCTCAAGTGCGAACGCAACGGGGAAATTGTGACTTTGGTGCCAAGCCAGAGACGTCACCGTGGCGTGCAGGCTCCATCACGGTGGCGGCCGTGGAGAGAAAATGGAAACCGACGTGCTCGGTAAGTGACTGACCAGATGGTCCCACATGTCATCCTCTCTCTTCTCCACCTACTGTTTCTGATCTTTCAATTCTACCACCAAACTTTGTCCAAAATCATAGATATTTGCGAGGAAGCAAAATCAAATATGTAGAATTCAATTTTGGACTCAAATGCTGCATTTGACAATGTTTGGTTCGAATTCAAATTCAAATTTTAATTTCTATTGGTTTTTGATGTCACCCTAGAATTAAATAGCAATGATGCTTCCACAATTATAGAATTTTGCAAGTGGGCTCTTTGAATTATTTGGAACCAAGTGGCAAGCTTAGGCTTGAATTTGCACTAGTATCATATGTATATGACTAGTTGCCAAAAAGTTTTAAAAATTGAATTTCCTCCACCTTTTTTATGCTACTACAACCATGTAAAACTGTGCTTTTACACGGACCGCAGAAGACGACCTCTATAATTTGAGGTCAGGGATCATGGTTATCTACGTGTGTCTCTGATGAAGGGTGTGAACAGATTCAGGGTTAGAGGAAAGTTGGCACCATGATTCATCGGTCCATTCAAGGTTTTGGAAAGATGTGGATCCGTTGCATACCGGCTGGAATTACCAGCGACACTCTCCGGTGTGCACGACATCTTCCACATTTCTTAGCTGAGGAAGTGCCTCAAGTTTTCAACCACCGTTCAGGTGAGGGATATCAAGGAACTGAAACCGGATCTCACGTATCGGGACGAACTGGTTCAGATCATCGATGAAAAGGCCTGAACTACACGCAATCGAATTTGTGGTTCTATAAAGTTTTATGGAGTAATCACATGGGAAAGCGAGGAGTTTCTTTGCAACAATTATCCGGAATTTTTAACGTCGCACATCTGCTAATTTTCCACCATCCTCTCTCATTTTTACCTTATAATCTCAGGGGGAGATTCTTTTAAGGTGAGGGATATCAAGGAACTGAAACCGGATCTCATGTATCGGGAGGAACCGGTTCAGATCATCGATGAAAAGGCCTGAACCACACGCAATCGAATGTTGTGGTTCTATAAAGTTTTATGGAGTAATCACATGGGAACGCGAGGAGTTTCTTTGCAACAATTATCCGGAATTTTTAACGTCGCACATCTGCTAATTTGCACCATCCTCTCTCATTTTTACCTTATAATCTCAGAGCGAGATTCTTTTAAGGGGGGAGGAATGTAAGGGCCCAAGTTTTTCACTTGCTAAAAGTGTTCATAACCCACACACCCCCTCATTTATGGTAAACTCATGAACTCATTTGAAGAGCATGTAACCACCGTCAATAGATAATTAGGAGATGAACTCACAAAATGCAAAAGTGGTATTTCCCACATGCATCACATAAGGGATGAGCACAAGATTAACTCCTCAACTTGGATAGGAATGCACATTTCAAATTTCATGTAAATCCAAGCCCCTTTGAGGTAATTTTGGATACAATCATTAAAAGGCTAGTTTGAACACAAATTCAAATTCAAACTCCTTTCATGACATGAATTCAAAAGAGTGATTCATATTCACACTCAGCACATTTTTATAAGATCACTCAACAATTTTCATTCCATTTGGATTTATCTTGCCATGAGCTATTTTGAGCTAGTTCAAACTGAATTTGAATTTCAGTTTGCCATTTGAAGCAAAATTCAGTCAAACCAATTATTCATTTTGAATAATTCAAACTTCAAATTGTTATTCAGTGGTTTGATCAATTTGTGAGGGGCAGGAGTGTCCCAAATATTGTGAAAAAGTGCAAATTCAATTTTGTGGGACAAAAATGGGAGATAGGACCCACCAGTCAGTGAGACAGGAGCTGAAACCGACTCAACCGAGCGCTGCTGGGTTTCTTGCGCATGTTCGGCCGAACGCCGTGGTAAGGAACAGGCTAGACAGCAGCTGCCTGCCTCGTTGAGCCACTTAGCAGCTTCCCAGCTTCATTATCTTCGCTCCCGAACGGCCCAAGGACCATGTCGCCACTGTTCATTGTTCTCCCGCACAGAAAGTGCAGCACACCTCGCTGCACCCCGAGCTCTCTGCTCCACCGTTGACCGGTCGAACCAGTGGTTGTCACGCTGAACTGAGGCCACAAATGAGATCGCCGAACTTTCCTTGACGTCCTCGCACCGGTTCCAGCTCATGATCGGCTTCCTTCAAGCTACACTGAGCCATTTTCTTTTTCCACTTTTCACCATCACCGCAAATCTATGGATCACCGTCGCCAGGCCGTCTCAGAGCCGCTCCACAACAACCAACTGCACACGAAGGTTAGCATCGGGGTCTAGTAGGAATTTCAAGTTTTCCGGCGATCCCTGTATAGAACTGAAGCCAACCAAAATAGGAAATTCATCTCGCATGGTTGATCAACCCATATTATAGTGTGGCTATAGAAACTAGGACCCTTCATGACCACCCTGGCTCAAAACCACAAAGAACCATCCATCCGACGAGCTGTGCGACACAAACTCGCCGCCGCCGGCAAAAATGGCTCGGGTGGCAGTTGAGCTCATAGCTCCGGTCGTTTTTCCGCGGGGTTTGAGTGCACCATCACCTTCCTCGAGCTCCAGTGGTTCTTTACGATCGCTAAGGGCATCAGGAGAAGCTTGGCACGTGTTGATCCTCGTCGGCGCCGTGCCACCGATCGCCGCCCCCGATGCCGACCGGTTTCCCGTCGATGGCAGGGTGCACAACCTTGTCCGGCTACTAGGGCTTGGTCTGAGGAGCGTGTAGCGCAAAAGATCACCGGAAATGGTCCACCATAGCCAGAGATCGATCCTCGCCATTCCTCTGTTCGGCGCGCGCTCGGGCGCCTGCGCGAGTTGAAGACGACTCTGGTCACGGGTCCCACCAGCAGTGTCTGTGCACGGGTTTCTTTTTCTAGGAATTCTCAAAACTTTAGCAGCTTATAACTTTGGCTAGAATTGTCCAAATAAAGTGAACCAAATTTTGTTGGATTCATCTCTCTGAGTACTTTCCAACAAGTTTCACCCCATGAAACCCATTATTTCTCTGGAATTAGTTCTCTAAATTTAAACTGTTGAGAATTTAACTGGAGATTTCATTGGTGGAAAATTCTGAAATTTTGCCAGGATGTTCATTATAATATCCCTGAGTTACATGAAAATTTTCAAATCCATACGAGCTCATTTAGTCCACCTAATGGTTTGATTAATTAAACTGGTCCAGAGAAAAAGAAAAATGTCCAGAAACATTTTTCAGAATTTCTCTGAATTTATTAGCTCATATCTTCTTCTAGGATTATCCAAATTAGATGAAACCAATTCCATTAGAACCAGCTGAAACTCTAGTTTCCAAAAAGTAATGGCTTGCTCCATGAAAATACTTAAAAAACCTCGGGAGCTCTACTTATGGACAAATACACATTTATTTGCGCTGGGATCAAAGTAGCATTGCTTCAAATGAAATTTGGCCAAGTCCTTGTTTAGGTTTTTACCAAACCACAGTAAAAATTTCAGGGTCAAAAGAGCTGTCTAGCTAGAGTTCCTGTATTTACATTATCACTTCACCCCCGAATGCATTTAAATTTGACATGCATCGTATTTTCATTTCTGTGTAGTCGCTAAGGTCGAGGAGGAACCAGAGATACTAGATTGTATCCCTTGGGAAGAGAGTTTAATCTACGACCAGCAGCAAGGCAAGCTCCGGTTTGCATTAACCAAGTTTAAAGTTATTGTTTTGATCACTTACATTATGTTTTTCTTATGATGTACATTAGAGTATTGATTTGAAACCAGTTGCATAGCCAAGAGAACCAGGGACTTTGGGTCTAGGATTTGAACCTTTAGTATCCACTGCAACGCTCAAATGGTATAGGATTTGGTACAAGTCGAGTAGTTGGAACTACTCGCGAGAATAGGCTTAGAGGCACACTACTCGGTTAGAGAGATAGACAATGAATCACATGGCATAAAAATGAGACCAAGCGGAGAGTAAGGGCAGCAGGACTTTGGGTCATGGATGCCATAGCTATGATTGTGTCGATTGAGGACCGAGCCGTGTACGGGTCTGTTTAACAAGCTAGAACTGTACCGAAGACCTACCGGCTATATGGGAACCGGGAAACCAATGTAATTCGGGTAGTGATATGTTGAGGTAATAATTGTCATCCAGAGGGTAGGTTGACAGCAGCGAGGTGTAAATCGGCTAGCAGGCACCGAGGATGCTACGCGTAGAGACCTCCTTCTTGGGACGATAGGACCGGTTCAACACCTGGCTAACAGATGAAAGGTGGTTGTGTACGACGTCCATGATGGTTGCTGTAGGCAACATCGAGTAGGGGTGTACGTGATGGGTTATTCGGGTAACCCTACAAGTGCAAATCGATTATAATCACCGTCCCTCATGGTCAGTGAGTACCACTTGTTCACTGTACCGTGACGTAGAAAGAACAGGCTAGTTGTCATGATAAAATGTTTCTTGTTGAAAGTATTACATTGTTTGTTAATGAATTGCTTTAGTTTAGAGCAAATCAAAGTTCTTTTCAACCTCAGGCAAGTCCCATAAGAGGAATGTGTTTCTTGTGTGGCTTGGCACAAGGTTTTCCAATAATGTGAGGCTAAAACCTGAAAGTAAGGATCAACTACTTAGGTGAGTCCTTATGCAAAGAATTTCCTATGGTACACTTCAATTCCGACATATAGAGTTACATGTTAGGTGAGACGGGTCAGTCTTGCTGAGCCATCGTGCTCACTGCTTGTCTGTTGAAGCGTTTGCAGGGCCTTATGAGGAGGAGGCTCCCGAGGAGGAGACGGATCCCACAGAGGGAATCACCGTCGAGTGGGAGCTGTGCACGCCGCTGTGATAGTGTGGTGTGTGTGTGTGTACTAGTGAGGACACGTTCACGGGCTGAGCGTGAACTCTTTTTTGCTTGGTCTACACCCACGAGTGTGTGTACTAGTGAGGACACATTATTTTGTTGTAACTATGTTTATTAACAGTACATGTAATAAAATTTAGCTTCCGCTTATCGCCTTTCTGTGTGTTATTCAGTGTTGTCTATCGCAGCACCCCTCAGCGAGATCCTGGAATGTCAGGACCATTGGGTCCTCACATGAAAGTCAATAATAATTTCTGGATTATTCCTTGATGTTTTACAGTAAAAGAATTATTGAGGGGGTTTGGTTCATCCAAAATTTCCCAAATTTTGCCAGAATATTCTTTAGGATATTATTAAACTTCTAGCAAGGTTTCATCTCATTTGGAGTTGATTTGGGTAGGAAATTTTAGAGTACAAACTGCCACATTCAAAATAGTCCAGAAACATTTTTCAGAGAAAGTTTCCACTTCGAAAAATCAGTTCTGGGCAATTCATAGATCCATAAATCCAAGGAAAATTCATGCATGCTCTATGCGCTATGCTTGAAATTGTAGTTCACTTGGTCTTGCATGAACATGCAAATTACTTAAGAATTAATTCATTTTAGCCTAAATGCTTAGGGAATTGTTATGGATGAACTACTCAATAAAAAGTCCTGAATTTTGGATCAAAACACTTTCTTATTACCAGGAATTCACATGCAAAGTTTCAACTCATGTTGAGCCTTAGATCTTTCTGTATTTGTTCTCTATTCTGATGTATATGAGAAAGCATAGGAATATTGTGGGAATTAATGGAAACAAAATTTCCATCCACTTTATCTAAAATTTGGCAAGCTATGTCCCTGTGTAGTATATGAATTCCTGTAAATGTTTTGAAGTCGTTGGAGTTCATGTTCTTCAGTTTCATCCAAATTATTTCAGCCATCTCATATGTCCATTAGGAAACATAGCACATTTTATAACTGAACTCTTATGTGCAGATTGTTTTTTCTCATTAATTCCTCTGCACAACAGGGACAACACATGCTTTCTTAGAACTCGACCACATTACTGTGTTCTTAACTGTTCAAGTATTCCACTACCTAATTTGCACTATAAATCTTGCGCATATACATGTCGATAGTGCTCACGACAAAGGCGATCAACAAAGGAGGATCAAGGTATTAAGTGTCAAGTGACGAACAAGCTAACTGATATATATATATATATATTATTAGTCACCTGCAAAACAAGGCAAGCCCCGATTTTGCATTTAACAGCTTTCAAGTTTTTTATTTTGTATACACCCTGTTGGTTAGGAAATGAAATGTGCATCAAGTCTAGATGATTTGATACTCCACTTGCATGATCTGAGAACCCTATGGAGTATTTTGGTAGTTGTCATTTCATCACCTAGAAACTGTCATGCTTAATTAGGATTCGGTAGAAGTCGAGTGGTTGGACTCTACTCGCATGAATAGGAAAGTGGGGCACATAGGACTTATTCAACAAATTGTTTAGCAAGTTGAAGTTCAGACCGGACAGGTTGTAGGAGCAACAGGACATAGGGGCCTGGGTGCGTTAGACCTGTCCATGTAGGTCAAGGACTGATCCGTGTATGGCCCTGTTGGACAAGTTTGAGTTGTGTACCGGACACAAGCTGGCTATATGGGACCAGGTAAACTGATGCACCTTGGGATATCTGCATTGAGACTTATCCGGTCGCCTCAAGCGTGCGGCCGGTGTGCAGTAGTGGGTAACTTGCTCATGACATATTCACGTTGGAAGGTGCACCATGAGGTGAGGGTACTGTCCAGGACGATCGAATCGATTGGGCGTTGGTGAAACATTGGAAAGGCTGCCACATACGACGTCCGGGATGGTTGCTGTAGGCAACATCGAGTACGGGCATACGTGTCGTGTAGTCCGGGCATCTTTTGATTCGAATCACGGTCGCTTGCTGATATTTGAGCATACTTGTTCTCGCAGTCGTGATGTAGTAATTACTTGCACTTGAGATAAGAATTAAATCCCTGCTGTTTTGAAGTTTGTACTAGCATTGTACTGACTAGCTTGTAGCGATTAGATTAAGTGCAAACTCTATTCATTTCCACCTTGAGCAATTTACATCAGGGGAAAGCATTTTTTGTATGATTGTGAATTTCCGATGTGAGGCGCCCACAGTTATTTTTAGTCTGCTGCTAATAATACCTGAAAATAAGGGTCCACATATAGTCGCATCCATTATGCCAATTGCTATCCAATGTTTATATATTTACCTTCATGTAGAGTTTCATGATTAGGTTCAACGGTTAAGTCAAGCTGAGCTTTATGCTCACGGATACTATACTAGTTGTTTTGCAGGTAATAACAGCTATGCTATTGAGTACAGTTGTCCAATGAGACTCGGAACCCTCAGTGCGGTAAACTCATGGAAACTCTGCCGCTGCTGATTGTATTTATATTGCTAGTGAGGAGTGTCTGCGGGCTGCATGGCTTCTATGTGGCTTAGTGTAGATGAGACGTAAGTTGTATTAGTCTTCCGCTGTAGTTTATTTTGAGGTAAAGTATTTGTAAAGTAACATATTATAAGCTTCCGCAATGATTTATGGAATATAATGTCTTTATACGAGTGCTGTTGGGTGCCGCATCGCACGGCACCACCTAATGCGATTCCCGGGCAGTGCAGACCCGAAGGGGTCCCCACAGAGCGTGGTATCAGAGCCGCATTAGGAATAGCGCACGGAATAAGGATCGTATTACGATAAAAACTAGGATACGGTGAGAAAACGGTACTAGGTCCACATAAAGACTAGTATATTAGCATAATATGAATGTGGCAAGCTAACTTATGTGATTACATCGGAAAATCATGCATCTCAGGACTTTCTATGTCTTTGGGGTGCATGTATGCGTTGTCCACCAGTGCGCACAAGCTTAAGGGTGAAGCTTCACGGGTGGCAGGTAACCTGGCCAGCTTATGTATCCTCTACGACTCTTCATGTCGCTTGGGGTATGTGAGCAACGTCAGTCCCCTGCATCCTGCGGGAAACTAGGCAGAGACCCCGTCACGGGTTGTTAACATGAACAACGTAGCTCCAGGCGTGTTTGGCTTGAGAACGTCCGTGTGACTGACGACATACGGACGCATTAAACTGTTTATGGAGCCGGGTTCAGTTGTGTGACTGGACCCGATGATTGAGTGTTTTCTGCAGATACAATAACCGCGAAAACTGTATTACAAGTAGAATATGTTTGCGAGGGACCGTTCTTAGTTCTACCTAAGGATACGTATACGCCGGTGTAATCCGGTTAGAATTTTCTTTTAGTGAGACGATGTAGTACCGACATCTCTCTTACGGTGCATCGACACCGTACTAAATAACTTCTTTCCTCTGAGAAGTGACTCATGAACTAACTTTCAACTTTAGAAGGAAGTCTTGAGACTCATATTAGTTACTGAGCTCTTAATTTGGACTAAGATTCAATGAATACATGGGATAGGTTTTCAAAGGTTCCAAAAATAGAATGCTCTGTTTCTGGCAGGAATTTTTGCTGGACGTTGACAGAGCATAACTATGAGTAGCTTTACCCAATGGAGGTGAATGATACAGTTCTAGAAAAAAATTTAAGTTCTCTACAACTTCTCTGTATACCTCCAGAGAAAAATCACATGTCAAACTGGTTGAATGTCCAGTTGAATGCAAACTGTCCAGAGCCAGGACAGATTCAAACTCTCTCTGGACATTTCGGTATATCGTCCCTAACATTATGTATAATAATCCCAAAGGATCCTATGATACACCGTTAGAAAGGTTATGATATATGTAATAATGTTGTAGTTCAAAGTTTGTTCAGAATTGTGTTTTATTTTCATATACAACCGTGATAAAAACAGCCACATTCAAAGGAGATGCTGGCAAATTTTATCCAGAAATTCCGTCAACTTTGAGTAATCATCTCTTTTCATCCAGAAATGATCTAGAGGAATATAAATACGTGGAAATATATTCAAGTTAACTTTAACTTTGGTATTCAACTTGAGTTATTAAAATGCAGTTAACTGGATCAAAATCTGGGTTAAGTGCAGAAAGGTCTGTTCTGTACAGAAAAGAGGACTGGTTATGCCTGCTTTTAGGATATGTGTAAACATGAATTTTTGTTATGCTTTCATAAAGCTTTAGAATATTCATGTTTTACATACCTTCACATACTGATGAGATCAATTTTTTACTCCTTTCAAAATATATTTTTGCAGTATGGCTCGTACTCATTCTTCGAGTAAGGCTAAAGGTTGTCGCCTAGACATTGATGATTCGACCCCACCGCAGGCACCGCCATTAATGGTATGGGAGGAGTTCATGGCTAAGATGGTCGAGTCGAATCAAGAGAACACAAGATTACTCCAAAACTTTGTACAGCAAGGCATAATTCATCGAGCGCAACAGGTCGTTCCCCCTCGGAGCACCTATTTGTATTTCTTGGCAACTCAACCGCCAATCTTGACCGAAGCTATCGAACCAGTTGAAGCTGATCAGTGGCTTTGTGTAATGGAGTCCATATTTGGAGTATTCGAGTATGATGAACGTCAAAAGACATTGTTTGCTGCTCAACAACTCCACGGAGCCGCCGGAAATTGGTGGGTTGAATATCTCTCCACCAATCCGGAAAGCCATCAAGTGGCATGGACTGAATTTCATAAAGCTTTCCGTGCTCGTCACATACCTATGGGTATTATCAAGACCAAGCGGGAAGAATTCAAGAAAATAAAGCAAGGGAATATGAATGTTCTTGATTATGTCAAGAAGTTCACCCTCTTGGCACAATACGCTCCCGATTATGTGACTACGGAAGCTGCAAGGCGTGATTACTTTTTCTATGACCTAAGTTCCATACTATGGGAGAAATTGGCCTTGTTCAATAAAGGCAATTACACCGAGTTGGTCAGTGTGGCCATCCTGCAAGAACATACGATACTCGAGTGTCAAGCAGAGAAGAGGAACAGAAGTGATGTGCAAGACAACACAAACAATGTTCCTCGTAAATACCGTTTGGTGTACCAAACACCATGCAGTGAAATTTGGCGGCCACCAGTAAGATCAATTCATCAAAGTTTTTCTGTTCATAAACCAAGTATTGAAGCACACCCACAGACACAGCAACGAGTGATTTCTGGTGCATCATTGCTGCAGCCAAGTACGTCGACTTCTCACCAACAGTCAGCGGAGAACCTGAGAAACATCCATGTTTTAGTTGCTGCCGTGTTGGGCACTTTACTCAAGAATGCCAGGAGAAGTTTCTGTACAGGGGACAACCATCATCATCAGGTGGTATGCAGCCACGTTCTCAAGTAGACAAGATAGCACTGCAATGAGGGGGACCCGACCCGTGTCAAGGAGCCGTGCCGCTTGCCTGGGAATCGCATTGGGTGGAGCCGTGTTATGCGGCACCCAACAGCACAGATATAAGGAAAACTGTATTACATAAATCAAAAGGGGAAGCTTTCAAATATTCTTTGTAAATAATTTACATCAAATATCTACAGCAGAAGACTACATCAACTCATGTCGAATAACTAACGAGCACTCGAGAAGAGGTCCAGCCTGCGGACTCCTCTCGCTAGCAACACGATGACATTGCAGCGGCTGGGTTCTCCATGTGTTACATGACTCGGAAGTCTCCGAGTCTCACCGGACAACCTTCTTTATATGTATCGATGTTAACCTGCAAAACCACTCATATAGCAAGAGTGAGCACAAAAGCTCAGCAAGACTTAACTGTCTCTCCTAAAGCATGCAACTCTACATGAAGGTACTTAAGACATAAACATATAAGTTGCATAAAGACTCGCCTACACTTTCATCCTTAACTTTCAGATTTTAGCCATCATAGTAGTGACCTTGCGCCGAGCAACATTGGAAATACACAATCAAACAAGAAATGCTTCAAACCTTTTTTCACTTATTTAGTTGGAATGGAAAGAGAACTTCCTTCAGCCTTTTTGTTGCCCAATGTAACTTGTCCCAAGGTGAAAATTAACTATAATTTGCTCTATCACTACTTCATACATGGTTTTCATGCAATTCCAATTATCATATCAGCAGTTTAAACTTGCAAACTGTTCTCACACAACTTGCTTACTACGTCACAACACAGTGAGCAAGCGGTACTCATATCCGCGAGGGACGGTGATTCGAATCAAACACTGCCCGGATGACTCGACACATACGCCCGCCTCTGAAGACCCAAATTTGGCGTCCTTAATTACATCGTATGTGGCAACCTTTCGTAGGACACCCGACTGTAGAACCGGTCGCGCTGTCTCGGGCTCATAGGTCTAATGAGACGATGTGGTATACCTCTACAATCCAGTTAACCTGGTACATCGGTTTCCTGGGTCCCATATAGCAGTAAGCATCCGGTACACGACTCAATACTTGCTCATGGGTGCCGCACACGCATCGATCCTTAACCGACACAGGCAGAGCTACTCGACCAAGACCTCGTCTTGTCGCTGCCTAACCCTCCTGCCCGGTCTCATCTTTGGAAACATAAACTTTAGTTTTCCTTCTTTAACCACACCCGTGTGATTCCGAACTATAGCTCGCGAGTAGATTCCAACTACTCGACTTCTACCGGACGTCATAATCTATTTAGCATGACATTATTCTATAGCAGGGATACGACTTCTACCCTTGACTCGAGGGCTTATTTGGTCAGGCATTTGGAGTATAAAACATTCCTGACGTAATGCACATACACACTCTAAACCATAATAGTGAACAAAGTAAAAACTTTATAAAACAACTTAAATCCAAACCGGAGCTTGCCTTGATTATGCAGGTGACTAAGTATATATTCAGTTAGTGAACACCACTTGTGGCTTGATCACTCGCTTTCCTTCCTCTTTGATCTCCACTTTCATTTCTTCACAATCTTCACATAGAGGCTACACGTTATGAATATGCATATATATTTAATTGTAAAGCTTTGGCTAAGAAGTTCAAATGACAAGTTTAAAAGTGGAACTCTGTTTAAGAATTTAAAATGACCCTGGTGCTAAGGTTTGGATTTGGGTTAATCAACATGATCAAGTGGTAAAGGTTTTTCTCCACTTGTGCTTTGATCACCTAAAGAGGTTAAACAGAACAGAGGTTATCCAAGCTCTAATGGAGCTGAAAATTTTCATGTGAGTTCCTTGTCACCAGAAAGTCATCTGGACCAAAAATTAGCACCTTTCACTGAGTGGTTTATTCAGAACAATTCTCTAAGCATTTAAGCAAAAACGAATTAATCCTTAATAAATTTGCAATTTCATGCAAATTCAAGTGAACCAAAATTTCAAACATAGCTCAGGGAGCATGCATGAATTTTCCTAGGAATTTTGGAACTAGGAATTGCCCAGAACTGAATTTTCAAGTTTTGGAAATTCTCTGAAAAAGTTTCTGTATTTATTTGAACAAAGCAACTTGAACTCTGAATTCTACTATCCAAATTAACCCCAAATGACCTGAAATATGTACAGGAGTTTACTAACATCCTAAATAATATTCTGGCAAAATGTTAGGATTTTTGGAAGAACCAAACTCCCTCTAAAATTCTTTTGCTGAAAAGTTTTAAAGGATTTTCCGGAATTAAATATTGACTTTCATGCAAATTGGGTTGCACATTTGGATAGATCTTGCCAAGCTGAATCTAAACCAATTTGAATCACCCAATTTGGAGCTTCCTAGCAAAAGTTACGAGGTTCTAAATTTTAGAGAAAATCTGGAATTCAAATCAACCGGGAAAATTTAAATCTCTGACTGTGGGACCAGGGGCTACATGTCACTCCCTCGGGCAAACCGCACGGGGCCACAGGGTTTATTCCCTCACAGACAGAGATTGATCCAGTGCAACAGAGAATCCCGGTTCCCCGAAACAGACACTGACACGTGGGCCAGCACCCGTCTTCGTCTACCTCAAGCCTCCCGTGCCAGCCCGCCACCGAGCTTGGTAGAGAGCTCGCCAGGAGGAGGTTCCGGTCCTCCGAACTCACCGTCGCCACCACTACATATTTTCATGCGGAGAACACGTTGCCACCCTTGGCGCCGACCGGCAATCACCGGAAATGGCTTCGTGACGGCAACAACCTCTATGGCAACTACAGCGAAGCCGCGAGGACGCTGTAGTGCCCCAACCTTGCTTCGGTTAGCTCCTACAGCATCGCCATGACCTAGGGAGCAACGTACAAGGCTCTGATCTCGCGAGAAACATCGGCAAATACAAGTTCACCATGCGACCTAGGTAAATTTCGGTGAAAACTCGAACAACTTGAAGAACCGAAGGTTTCCTCGACGGTTCTTCCTAGTTCTTGATCCCACGCATCCGCACGGACGTCTAAAACTGGGTTTCTAGGTTTGGTGATGAGTGGTGCACCTTGTCGCCCTAATTTATCAATTTCCTCCTTGCGGTTCATACCGCATGATGGCGGAAAAAACAAAATTCCGGCGAGCACAGTTTGTGACAAGCTGCCGGGTGTTGCGGTGAAGCAGGAGAAGGTATAAGAGAACATTTTTGCTTTTGAAGCTCGATGGGAGAGGAAATGTGGCGAGCGGGCGCCGTGTTCTTGTGGTCAGCGGTTTCATACAGCGCTGTGGAGGAAAACAAGCTCGACGCCGGGGTTCCCATGAAGCTAGCGCCTGGTTCTTGCTTCGGGCACGTTGAGGGAGCTTCGGCGACACCGTGTATGAGCTCAACTCAGCTGGAAAGTCGCTGAGGCGTCCGTGCACCGTTGCTCCGATGGGGTCCGCAGTAGCGGAGGAAGAAGGTATGCGCACGGGAGACAACCACGAGAGAGAGAGAGAGCACGTGAGCAGCTGAGAGCGATGGATTGCCGAGCGGTGTGGCCATCCAGGAGATATTATCGGTGCATTGAGGCGGTTCGACAGGTGCTCAGCAGAAGCATCACACGCACGCGCGGTGGCGCCGCTGCACAGCTGCTGTCAAGCGCTTGGTAGAGGAAAAACAGAGCCCATGGCTCATTTGATAGACAGCTGGGCCCCAGTGAACAAAACAGAGATGACTTAGGGAGCAAGTTTAAACAGCTCACTCACCATTGGGCCCCACTCCTTTCCCCTCTCAGAATATCTCCAATTTTGGCAATTGACCGAATTCAAATATGTGGAGTTCAATTCGGGACCTCATTCGGAGAATTGACAATATCTACTCCAAGTTCAAATTTGGAATTTGAATTCCAATGAAATTCAATGTCCTTTTTGGACATGAATAGCAAAGCATCCTCAAATTCCCTCCAACTTTGCCATCCCACTAATTTGGAGCTGAGGATTTCAAATATGGAATCAACTTTTAAATTTGGTTGCTTCAAATATAAACTTTGAACCAACAGTTTGAAAACCTCCTTTGTGATGACCCATTTGAATTTGAGTGAAAAAATTGGTTTGCTCCTAGCCCATGCTTGATCACTCTTGGTCCTAATCTGAACCTCACCAGTTAAGTTTGAATTTTCCTTTACATTTTAAATTCAGCACGAATCCAAACATGATCATAATTAACTCCTTTTTAGCCCACCATAAAATCCAAAGGTTGCCACCATAAATCTCCTAAATTTCAAATGTATGAGGTTCCATGTGTATTCAAAAGTTTGGCAGCAATTTGAGGTGAGCCTTTGAGTCTAAAGATCTTCTTTTAATTATTTTTCATGCCCTTGTATGATTTACACATGGGTTTAACTCCACCTTGGTCCAAAACATTCAAAGGAATGCTTGAACACATGTGCTTGCACCCCATGAACACCATCCTATGTAAGAAAGTTTTTGTAAGTCCCATTTTTCATGAACCAGAAACACAATGACGTTCAAGCATCTGTTTCTTTGCATTCACGTTTTTGGGACTTTTAGATTCCTCCCCCCTTAAAAAGAATCTCGTCCCGAAATTCCAAAAAAAAACGAGACGGGAGAGGTAATTCTAAGCTGTTTGATGATAAAAGCTCCGGATCGTTCATGTGGAGGTAATCTTTGCTTTCCACGTTGTTTCTTCCGTGGTATGATTACTCCACAGCACCTTGTAAGATCTTAATATCCGGTTCCAGGTGTTCCGGACCCCTTCATCAATAGTCTGAACCGGTCACTCGACATACGTAAGGTCCGGTCTCCACTCGTCGATTTCTTCGGTGCGGACAGCAATGGTAACTTTAAGGCACTTCTGTAGCTGTGACACATGAAATATGTCGTGAACACCAGCAAGACTTGTCGGTAGTTCCAGCTGGTAGGATACGGGTCCGCACTTCTCCATGATAGCAAATGGATCCTAAGCTCGGGGAGCAGAATCTCCCCTTTACATCAGACCGGTGAATTCCTTTCATTGGAGACACGCGAAGATAAACATGTTCTCCGCCGTCGAACTGCAACGGTCTACGCCTGTAATCATCATAGCTTTTCTATCAAAATTATGCAGCCTTCAAATTCGCTTGTATTAACCGAACTCAGTTATCGGCTTTGTTGACTAAATCAACCCCGAGCAGTACTCCTTCACCGTACTCACACCAACTCAGTGATGTGCGACATTTCCGGCCGTAGAGCCTCATATTACGAGGTATAACTATACGGTTCTTATACCATAGAGTACCCTTGCACCAACTAGTTGATCGAGTAAACTA
This sequence comes from Neostapfia colusana, assembly GCA_030760725.1. Taxonomy (NCBI): domain Eukaryota; kingdom Viridiplantae; phylum Streptophyta; class Magnoliopsida; order Poales; family Poaceae; genus Neostapfia; species Neostapfia colusana. Next base: position 66,595,278 of record JASWHV010000007.1, on the reverse strand, counting down.
TCGATGCGTGGCAGAGTACTTGTTCTTTACAGGGACGGCATTGAGCGAATGATAATCAACACTTAATCTTAGTGTCTCATCGTTCTTCTTAACGAACACCGCAGAGCAACCCCAAGGTGATGAGCTTGGTCATATAAAACCTTTGCTCATGAGTTCACTTAGTTGCTCCTTCAACTCCGCTAGTTCATTGGGTGCCATCTTATACGGCCTCCAAGAAATCGGTGTTGTTTCTGGCGCCAGTTCAATCTTGAACTCGACGTACCATTGGCCGTCATGCCTGGGGACTTATCGGAAACACATTGGTTATTCACGTCCCACCAGAATATCCTCGAGCTTAAACCCTTCCGTGTGGTAGGCCTAACCAGTTCTCTTTTCTGTACAGAACAGACTTTTCTGCACTAAATCCAGATTTTGATCCATTTATCAGCATTTTCCTAACTCAAGTTGAAGACAAAATTTAAGATAACTTCAGCATCTTTCCAACGAGTATTTATTTGCCCCCAGATCATCTATAGATCAAAAGTTATGATTTTCCAAAGTCGACAGGATTCCTGGATAAAATTTTCCAGCATCTCCTTTGTATGTGGCTATCTTTATCACAGTTGTATATGCAAATACAATAAGAATCTGAGCAAACTTTGAACTACATAAATGTTGCACATATCATAACCTTTCCAACTGTGTATCATAGGCTCCATCAAGATTTTTCTACCGAAAGTTATGGCTTAAAAATAAAAGGTCCAGAGAGGTTTTTCTGCTGTCCTGGTTCTGGACAAATTGCCTTCAAGTGGACTTTTCACCAACTTAACGTGTGATTTTGCTCTGGAGGTCTGCATATAAGTTGTATAGCACTTAAAAATCTTTCCAAAACTGTATCATAAACCTTAATTGGGTAAAGATACTCAGAGTTATGCTCTGTTAAAGTCCAGAAAGAATTCCTGCCACAAACATAGCACTCTGTTTTTTAAATGTTTGAAGCCTAGTCATTCTCTCATTTGAATCTTAGCTCCAAACAAGCGTTCAATAACTAATATTTGTTTCAAACTTCCATTTTTAGTTCAAAGTTAGTTCATGAATCATTTCTTCATAGGAAAGAGTTTATTAAGTGTAGTACGGTGTCGATGCACCGTAAGAAATATGTCGGTACTACGCAGCGTCACCAAAAGAAAATCCTAATCGGATTATACCGGCATATCCGTATTATCTGACACGACCCCAACGGTCTTGTCGAGCCAGGATCACGCTGAGGGGTGCTGCGTTGCACAGCACCGGCTAACACACGTCAAAGATACAAAGCGGAAGCGAAATTTTATTACATAAACAGGTTTATGAACATGTTTACATCAAAATAAGTTCAGTCTACACTCACGGGCGTAGACTACGCATCAAGTCCACGTTCAGCCCTTGAACGTGTCCTTGCTAGCACACACGCACACTAACTCTGCGGCGTGCACGAATCCCACTTGACGGGGTTCCCCTCCTGGGGTTCCGTCTCCTCTTCGGGAGTCCCTTCCTCATAGAACCCTGCAAAAGCTTCAAACACAAGCAGTGAGCACGAAGGCTCAGCAAGTCTGACCCGTCTCACCTAAACATGGAACTTATAAATGAGGGGTGGTGGGTTACATGAGGTAAAAATCATTTGCAAGGACTCGCCTAATTAGTAGAACCTTACTTTCAAGTTTTAGCAGCAGGTTGTGGAGAACTTTACGCTAAGGTACATGAGAGAGCCGCAATCAAACATGAAACGCATTTCTCTCATGTACTTTGCCCAATGTTGAAATGAACTTTAGTTAGCTCTAAACTACAACAAACCATTAACAAGCAAAGTCCATCTTTCAATCAGCAGCATTGTAACATTTAACTAGCCTGTTCTTTCTACGTCACGGTACAGTGAACAAGTGGTACTCACTGACCGCGAGGGACGGCGATTATAATCGATTTACACCTGCAGGGTTACCGAACAACCCGTCACGTACGCCCGTACTCGATGTTGCCTACAACAACCATCACGGACGCCGTACGCGACTACCTTTCACCCGTTAGCCAAATGTTGAACCGGTCCAATCGTCCCAAGCAAGAGGTCTCTGCACGCGCATCTCAGTGCCGCCAGCCGATTTACACCTCGAGCTCTCAACCTACCCTCTGAACGACCAGCTATGCCTCAACACCCAGCTACCAGAGTTACATCAGTTTCCTGGTTCCCATATAGCCGGTAGGTCTTCGGTACTGTTCTAGCTTGTTCAACAGGCCCGCACACGGCTCGGTCCTCAATCAACACAAGTGGAGCTATAGCACACAGGCCCCAAAGTCCTGTTGCCCTTACTCTCCGCTCGGTCTCATTTTTCTTGCCATGGATATCATGTGCTATCTCTACCCGAGTCGAGTGCCCCTAGCCTATGCTCGCGAGTAGTTCCAACTACTCGACTTGTACCGAATCCTACACTATCTTAGCATTGCAGTAGCTAACGGGGTTTGCAATCCTAAACCCAACCCATGGTTTTCTTGGCTATGCAGTTGGGTTTCCAAACAAGACTCTAATGCAAAGAATAACGTAATCAAGTATGTGCCCAAAACAATAAAAACTTGTAAAAGGTTAATGCAAACCGGAGCTTGCCTTGCTGCTCTTGGTCGTAGGCTAGCTGTTCCTCCGGAGTAACGAAGTCTAGGACTTCGGGTTCCTCCTCGACCTTAGCGACTACATGATAGAAGCAATACATGTATTGATTTAAATGCATTTATATTACGTTTGAAGTTGTGAAGTCTATAACTCTCACTAGACAGACCCAATGATTGTGAAACTTTTACTGTGGCTTGGTTACAACCTAAACAGAGATTTGGTCAAGTTTTAGTTGCAGCAAACCTCAATTGAGCCCTCCACAATTAATTATGCTCTTGACCTTAATTGAAGGCTTTTAGGGTGTTCTAAGGATTTTCATGAAACAAACTATGACTTTCTGAAAACTAGATTTTCAGAGGGTTCTAATGGAGTTGGTCTCACTTAATTTGAAGGTTTCTAGCTAAAGATATGATCTAAACAATTTCAGAGAAAATTCTGAAAATGTTTCTGAACATTTTCTATTTTCCCTGGAACAGTTTCACTAATCACACCATTAGGTGGATCAAATGAGCTCAAATCGGTCTGAAATTTTTATGGTAGTTCAGGGATATTTTGGTGAGCCCAGCAAAATTTCAGGATTTTCCTCCAAAGGATTCTCCAGTTAAAATTCCTAACAGTTTAAACTTTGAGGAATTAATTCTGGAGAACTAAGGGTTTTCATGAAGTGAAACTTGATTTGCTGAAAAGTGCTCAAAGAGCTGAATTCAACAAAATTTGGTTCACTCGATTTGGAGCTTTCTAGCCAAAGTTATGAGGATTTGAAGTTTGGAAGAATTCTGAAAATCAGGGAAAAAGTTTAAACTCTCGGGGCCCGCGGGGACACGTGTTGAGCGCGGAGGTGTCCGGCATACCGGGGCTCACAGGGTATTTGCGCGCCAGCACAGCCGATCCCGGCCACACCCGATCCCGATTTAAAATTCTTCAGCCGCTGACACGTGGGCCAGCCGGCTTCGTCTTCCTCCAGCCCGCGCCACCGACCTCGCCGGAGCAGACTCGGAGCTCGCCGGCTCGCCGCTGCCGGACCTCCCATGGGCTGAAACTCGCTGCCAGGGGGTTGTCGACATCGAGGAACACGTCGGTGGTGTCAGGTCGGGCTGGGGGTGATCGGAAATAGCCCAGCGACGTGCCGCGGCCTCGGTTGAGGTTCGGCGCCGTCGACCGTGGGTTCTAAACTGCCAACACTTCGAACAAACGGTCCTACAGCATCAGTGTACCTCTAGGAAGCTCGACAAGGTGTAAAAAGGGCTCAGGGATGGCGGCAAGTCGGTCGGCACCGTGTGACCGATCGTGCCCGCCATGACCGTCCTCGATCGAGCTCGAAATTCGTCACTCCTAGACGGTTTCACGCCACGGATGCAGAAAAGAACTTGATCGCCGGCTAGTCCAGCGTCTATGTGCAAGATTTGATAACCTCCGAAAGATCATAGAGCGAGAATTTAAGAAACCGTACTGGAAGCTCGGTTTACGGTCGCCGGAGCAAAAACTGGAAATTCTCTGTGGATTCTTCACGGTTTGCTTCCAAACTTGGAGGAGAGCAGCACGGTGATCGCGCGCTCCTGTTGCCTCTCTTGCTGGACCGTGAAAACGCCTGTGGAACGCTGTCCACGGGCGCCTGACTCTCGGCTGAGGCTAGGTCGCCGCGGTGGCGATCGTTTTCGGGCAAAGGAGGTCAGAGCTCGGGGTTTCTGGTGTTGGGGAGGTGGAGTGCGATCTCAGGTGGCCGTCTAGTAGCTCGGGGAGGGAGAAGGCGAGCTGGTTTCGCGGTTCTCCGATCGAGCAGAGAGGCGGCAGGTTGGTGGCTCGGTGATCACGGGAGAGGAGGAAATGATCGGTGCCTGCCCCCGTGGAGCGCCTTAAGAGGGCCCTGGAACCGCCCTTGGGCTCGCGTGTGGGCGCGGGAAGCAGCTGGTGGCGCTGCTGCTCCTTGGTGGCGAGCGCAGCTGCTCCCGAGCGTGGAGTCGGCAGCCGCTCAGTGGAAGTTCCCACCGAGACTCTGACTTTGGGTGCAAGTTTCTCCTTCTTCCCTCTATGACATGTGGGTCCCACCGGGGGTTTTAACCTCTGAAATTTACTCCTAATCACTGTAGTAAACAGTGAGCCCCATAATACCCCTGGTGATTCAAATTATTCACCCATGAGCCATTTGAATTGAGTAGAATTCAAATTGGGTTTGGTTTGAATGAATTTCAGCACAAGTTCAGTTTTGAATTCAAATAAAGTTTGAATTTGTCCCACTTAGTTCATGTCAAGATCAACTCCAATTGGAGTGAAAATTGGTGTGTGAGCTTGCAGAAATGTGCTGATTAAGAATATGCCTCCCACTTTTAAATTCATGGGATAAAATCAGTTTGAATTGAATATGGTTTCAAACTGCCCTCTTTCTAACTATGCCCAACATGACCTCAAAAAGGTTTTGAATTTGGGTGAAACTTGGCATGGACATCCTTAGCAATGTGTAGGAGTTTTCATATGTCCAGCCCACCTATGTCACATGTGGGAAGTACCACTTTTGCAATATGTGAGTTTGTTCTCTAATGAGCATGTTGATGGTGGTTACATGCTCTTCATTTGTGTTCATCAACTTACTTCAAATGACGTGTGTGGTGTGGTGATGAACACTTCAAATAGGTGTCAAAAACTGAGGCCCTTACATTCCTCCCCCCTTAAAAGAATCTCGTCCCGAGATTATAAGGTGAAAATGAGAGAGAGGACGGTGGAAAATTACCGGATATGCGACGTGAAAAAGTCGGGGTAGTTAGCACGAAGGAATTCTTCGCTCTCCCATGTCGCTTCGTCCATGGAGTGATTACTCCATAGAACCTTGTAGAACCACAACGTACGGTTGCATGTGGTTCGGGCCTTTTCATCAATAATCTGCACCGGTTCCTTCCGATAGGTGAGATCCGGTTGCAGTTCTTCAATGTCTTCCAGCTGAACGGTAGTTTATAGCTTGAGACACTTCCTCAGCTGGGAAATGTGAAAGACATCGTGCACACCGGAAAGTGCTTCTGGTAATTTCAGCCGATATGCTACTGATCCACATCTTTCGGTAATCTGGAATGGACCGATGAATCGGGGTGCCAACTTTCCTCTCACCCCAAATCTGTTTACGCCCTTCATTGGAGACACCCGTAGATATACGTGATCTCCAACTTCGAATTGTAATGGGCGCCTTCTCCGGTCCGCATACTGTTTCTGATGGGATTGAGCGGCTTTTAGGTTCGCTTGAATCAGTCGAACCTTTTCTTCCGCGTTGTTGACAAGGTCAATCCCGAAGGTAACCCTTTCGCCAGACTCACACCAATTCAATGGTGTGCGGCATTTCCTACCGTATAGTGCCTCGTAGGGCGCCATCTTTATACTGGCTTGGTAACCATTGTTGTATGAGAACTCGGCTAACGGCAAGTGATCATCCCAATTCTTGCCGTCGTTGATAGCGCAAGCTCGTAGCATGTCTTCTAAGATCTGATTTACCCGCTCTGTTTGCCCATCCGTCTGCGGGTGGTAGGCTGAACTACGGATCAGCTTCGTCCCCAAGGCAGCGTGTAGCTGCTCACAAAAACGGGACACAAATAAAGTACCCCGGTCCGATATGATGGTACGGGGTACGCAATACAAGCATAGGATCCGTGAGATGTACAGTTCAGTGTACTTCTTGGCGTTGTAGTTTGTGTTGACCGGGATGAAATGGGCAACTTTGGTGAGCCGATCGACGATCACCCACACAGAATCATGTTTCTGCAAGGTGGTGGGTAAACTGACGATGAAGTACATGCTCACGTCCTCCCACTTCCAGGCAGGAATGCCCAGTGGTTGCAGCAGTCCCGGTTTCCGCATATGATCTGCCTTCACCCTTCGACATGTATCACACTCGGACACGTATTTTGCAGTCTCACGCTTCATCCGTGTCCACCAAAACTTGCTTCTGAGTTCTTGAAACATTTTGTTGCTGCCGGGGTGAATAGAAAACTTTGACAAGTGAGCCTCATCAAAGATTTTCTTCCGTAACTCAGGGTTTCGGGGTACGACGATCCGGTCCTTGAACCATAGGACGCAGTCTCCATCCTTCCGGAAACATTTCAGCTCCCCACTGTCTACACGTCTCCGCCAATGTGACATGCCCTTGTCATTCTTTTGGGATGCCGCTATCTCTTCGCGGATGGTGGGGATCAAAGCTAAGTTGTAGAGAGCTCCATGTGGAATCACATGCAGTGGTGGTTCGCTCTCTTCCAACGGTGTGATGGTCAGATTGTTGACGTGTGACTTGCGGCTCAGCGTATCTGCCACTACGTTTGCCTTGCCCGGATATGGATCTCTATTTCGTAATCCTTTATCAGTTCTAACCATCTTCGTTGCCTCATGTTCAGCTCTTTCTGAGTGAATATGTACTTGAGGCTTTTGTGGTCGGTATATAAATGTACGAGGTTACCGAGTAGGTAGTGCCTCCACATTTTTAGTGCAAGTACCATGGCAGCGAGCTCCAAGTCGTGGGTTGGATAATTCTGCTCATGGTTTCTAAGCTGCCGTGATCCATACGCGACCACTCTTCGGTCTTGCATCAGCACACATCCGAGCCCAATGCCGGATGCATCGCAGTACACATCGAATGGTTTTGTTGTGTATGGCTGCGCCAAAATCGGTGCTGATGTCAGGTGCTTGACTAAAGCCTTGAATGCTGCTTCACATGCAGGACTCCAAACATATTTGGTAGCCTTCTTCAGCAGCTCTGTCATTGGCTTGACAATCTTCGAGAAGTTCGGAATGAACCTACGATAATATCCCGTGAGTCCGAGGAAACTCCGTACCTCATGAACAGTTCTCGGGGATTTCCAATTCAGCACTTGAGTGATATTGCTCGGGTCTACAGCGATACCCTCCGCTGAGATGATATGCCCGACGAAAGGCACTTGCGATATCCAGAACTCGCATTTGCTGAATTTCGCGTATAGCTTGTGATCCCGCAGCCGTTGCAAGACTATACGCAGATGCTTCTTGTGATCTTCCTCCAACTTGGAATATACCAGGATGTCGTCGATGAAGACCACGACAAACTTGTCCAGCTCCGGCATGAATACCGAGTTCATCAAGTACATGAAGTGAGCTGGAGCATTGGTGAGGCCGAAGGATATGACCAGGTACTCATAAAGTCCGTACCTTGTCGAGAAAGCTGTCTTTGGAATGTCCTCAGCCCTTATCTTAATCTGATGGTACCTGGATCTTAAATCCATTTTGGAAAAGATCTTTGCTTCGACCAACTGATCAAACAACATGTCGATCCGTGGCAACGGGTACTTGTTCTTGATGGTTACGGCATTTAATGGACGATAGTCCACGCAAAGCCGTAACTTCTCATCCTTCTTCGTGACAAATAATGCCGAACAGCCCCATGGCGAGGAGCTCGGCCTAATAAAAACCTTCTCCAGAAGGTCTGTGAGCTGAGTCTTCAGTTCAGCCAACTCCTTGGGCGCCATCTTGTACGGCCTTCGGGATATTGGCGTGGTTCCCGGTGCAAGTTCAATCTTGAACTCCACCTCTCTATCGGGTGGCATCCCCGGCAAATCGTCCGGGAATACATCAGGGAACTGTCGGACCACTGGAATATCCTCCAATCTGATGGTTGTGGCTTGATAGATACTTGGAAGTTTTATTTCTGGACTGTGCAGAAATAATGAGTGAGACTCGTGCACTTCTGAGTTCAAGTGCACGACTCGGAGGACGGTGTCTAAAACAGCATCGTGGCAGGTTAACCACGACATCCCTAAGATGACATCGACCTTTTGTCCCTCTAAAATTATGAGAGACGTAGGGTAAACTCTACCCTCTAAGCACAATGGCGCTTTTGGGACCATCATGCTTGCTGAAATTTTCCCACTCGGTGAACAGATCACATAAGGACTATCGGTGGGTAGTATTTGCAAGCTATATTTATCAATGAAAGCTTGGCTAATGAAGCTATGCGTGGCGCCTGAATCAAACAGTACTATAGCAGGATGCTGGTGGAGTTGGAACATACCCGCAAGGATTGGCTCGCCCTCCGGCACGTCCTCTATGGCAAGCTGGTGGACGGTGCCGGGCCTAGGGTTTGCCTGCCGCGCATTAGTAGGGTTCCGGGGTTGATTCCTCCCCGGAAACTGCGGTGCCACTCCGCCGCCTTGCCTCTCCGGGCAACTGCTCGCGAAGTGTCCTGGACGACCACACTTGTAACATGTGGCCGCTGCTGGTGTAGTGCTTGGGGGATGAAAGCCCGGTATGCGCTGCTGAGGTGCATACGCACGCGGCATCGCCCGCTGCTGCTGTTGTTGCGGAGGTGGTACTGGCAGTGCTGGCCTGAATGCCGGTGAAGAGTACGGCCGACTGCGGAACGGCATCGACCGCTGTGGTGGCTGCCAGCGTGGACCTGATGGTGGGTGATTCACCATCCGAAACTTCTGAGAAGGACCGCCGCCTTCTCCGCTGCTCTGCGGCGCGCTTCGCTTTCTCTCCGCCGCCGCTAACTCCTTGCCGGAGTCCTCCTGAACAATCGCAGCATCGATGATGTCGTTGAGGCTGCCGTGATTGAACATCGCCAATTTGTCCTTCAGGAGCGGGTTAAGCCCCTGGTAAAAGTGGCCCCGCCGCTTCTCGTCTGTATCGGCGTGATACGACACGTAGAGCGTGAGATCGTTGAACGCCCTGGAGTATTCCAGCGCGTTCCAGCTCCCTTGCTGCAGGTGTAAGAACTCCTGCGTCTTTCTTTTCATCAGACCTGGCGGTATATGATAGGCCCTGAAGGCCGTCCGGAACTCCGTCCAGGTCATCACTCGGTCGGTGGGCTGTGAAGCACAGATGTTGGCCCACCACGCGCTCGCGGATCCTTGGAGCTGCTGGACCGCGAACTGAGTCTTGCGCTGCTCGCTTATCTGGAGCAGCCCGAACTTCATCTCTATGGCGCGGAGCCAGTTGTCCGCGTCAAGTGGTTCATCCGCCCTTGAGAATACCGGGGGATGAGTAGCCAGGAAGTCGGAGTAGGAGCTCTGTTGGCGCTCCTCACGATCTTGACGTCTCTCTGGGCGAGACATATTGGCGATGAGAGTCTGCAGCAACTCTGTGTGCTGCTGCTGTGAACCCGCCATTGCCGCGACGATGTCGGCCAATGTAACCGTTGGCGGTGGCGGTGTTTGCTTTTGCTGCTGCTGTCCCGAGGAGTCCTCGGGAGGTGGTTGGGAGGTCTCTCCCCCTTGACTAGTACCCCCAACGTCCGGGTTGGCACGAGTACGCGTCATTCTGAAATTCAAAACAGCAGCGATTAGCACATGTCTTACTTAAAATTCCATATGCAATAGTAGGTATTGGAGTGACACATGATTAATTTGCACAACATTCAAATATATTGATAAAGCATAAACTTTATACAAGATACATTGTTCTCGGTTCTCCGAGAAGTCGTGCTCATGTCGTCACTAACTATACACACGCTACTGTCTACACAACATGTCACCGATTACAAAATTTGGGCTACACTACCCTGGCCGCCCTACATGGCCACTGTAACCCCCAACTTGGAGTAGAACTCAACCTCCTGTGGGTCGTCCTCCTCCAGTACCTCTGCTGGTGGCTCTGGATCTACCACCTCTTCTCCCATCCCGGGTTCTCCCATTGCTGGAAGACCCAAGACCACCGGTATGCCCAATACCGGAGGTACGAGGTCCTGCAATGCATGCACATCATCCATGGCTTGGTTGTAATCTTCTTCCCAGCCTTGCCCTTCCTCAATAGCGTCGTCTCGCTCTTGAGCAAGGTCCTCGTTCTGCTGGGTCAGATTCTGTACCAGTTCTTGCAATGCCGCGATGTCAACACGGCTCTTCTTCTTTGCCTTCTTCAGACGACGCAACTGATTGTGTTGTTCATTCAGTCGCTTGATCGTCGGAAGGAGTACATTGCGGAGTGCGCTGTGAGCACTCTCGGAATGGTCTCCACGGCTCGTGCTCTTCTTGAGCTTTGTGGCGAGATGCTCCGTATGAACAGTTTGGCTATCCATCACGGCGTTTCCCGCCCTCATCTGGAGGCTAAGGTTTGCTTCCGCGGGGTTGTACCTTGGGCAACTCGGGTCCGTTGCCTCCAGGTACCTCTCTTCCCACACATTCTGAGCCCGTCCCTCCACCGGAACGAGCGCGTATGGAGTTCCCTACATAGCCTGCACGTGTAGTTGGCAGAAACGTGACATGGTGTCACGGGCTGCCACTTGCCACATCCCTTCCGGTTGTCTTCCTCTCACCGTGATGGTGAACGGCACCCAACCGGGTGGCGTAGGTCCTGCAGGGAGCTCGAAATGGATCGTCCACGTCTTGTTTCCCTCTTTGCCTTCTTCCTTGGCGAAGTACTGCGGCATCTGGTTGTACCCGAAATATTGGAGCATTTGCCACAATGCTTCTGGGTAGCCGCTACGGTGAGAACAGTGGGAAACCACCCACCCGTTCTCCAATTGCTTATCTGCTGTCATCTGTAAAAATATATTTGAGAAATGTCAAATATTTATTTAAACAGTAAACCACTGAGTTATAACATAAGACATGTCATTGAACCCATAAAACATGGAAACATAGTTCAAATTTTAAACAAATTTGACTGCTGATCTGCTGTTCCCATGACAGCCCTGACCAGTTTCCATTTCAACCTGATTTAGGCCATGTTAAATGCAAAACTAGTTCTGGAGCTCAACATCAAAGTTAAATCTAACTTCAATAGCTTTCCAGAAAGTATTTGCTTGGCCTAAGATCTGTCCTAGTTCAAAAGTTATGAGATGTCAAATTAACAGAATTTCTGGAGAAAATTGGACAGCAACTCCCTGCTTTAGGTACTGATTAAATCCAAGAATTCCAGTTAATTCTGTTCCAAATCTGACAAAACTTTCTGTTACAAAGTTGTAACCCATCTCATAAGATTTCCAGAACTACCTCATTTTCTATTTCTGGATTTTTAAGCAGGAAGTTATGCTTAATTTACAGAGAGTTTACAGAGAGTCTTTACTCTGTCCTGTTTTCTGGACAGTTTCAACTCTACTGCATTTTTCGATTGGTTAAGGGATGAAACACCTCTGGACCTCAACATAAAAGTTGTAAAACTCTTCCAAAGCTTTCCAGAAATGTATCATATCACCCCATCCTCGAAATAAATCAACCTCTAACCTCTGATTAACTTCAGCCTTGATTCAGCTGAAAACAGAGTGCTCCGTCCTTAACAACCTATAAGTTGAAAACTTGTTAACTTTGAATATCCTGTTCAAAGGAAGGAGTTACATCAAGTTTTACTACTTTATATCAAAATATTCAAGTTTTAAATGAAGTTGTTCATTTAATGGGGTGTGACATCGATGCGTCACCAGATTATGTCGGTACTACGTCCTCACAAAGGAAAACCTATACCGGACTTAGCCGGCTTCGTTATTTCAGTGGCACTAAACGTCACTCGCACACGGATGCTACACGTCTACCGTTTCATGTTCAGGCTACCTGCAGAAACTCAAACAATCATCAGACTCGGCTGCACACCGAGCCTGGAATCCATACAGTTCGTACAACCGGCCGTCATCACTCGCCCGGATGTTCTCAAGCCAAACATGGAACTTCTAAATGAGGGGTGGTGGGTTACATGAGGTAAAAATCATTTGCAAGGACTCACCTAATTAGTAGAACCTTACTTTCAAGTTTTAGTAGCAGGTTATGGAGAACTTTACGCTAAGGTACATGAGAGAGCCGCAATCAAACATGAAACGCATTTCTCTCATGTACTTTGCCCAAAGATGAAATGAACTTTAGTTAGCTCTAAACTACAACAAACCATTAACAAGCAAAGTCCATCTTTCAATCAGCAGCATTTTAACATTTAACTAGCCTGTTCATTCTACGTCACGGTACAGTGAACAAGTGGTACTCACTGACCGCGAGGTACGGCGATTATAATCGATTTACACCTGCAGGGTTACCCGAACAACCCGTCACGTACGCCCGTACTTGATGTTGCCTACAACAACCATCACGGACGCCGTACGCGACTACCTTTCACCCGTTAGCCAAATGTTGAACCGGTCCAATCGTCCCGAGCAAGAGGTCTCTGCACGCGCATCTCAGTGCCGCCAGCCGATTTACACCTCGAGCTCTCAACCTACCCTCTGAACGACCAGCTATGCCTCAACACCCAGCTACCCGAGTTACATCAGTTTCCCGGTTCCCATATAACCGGTAGGTCTTTGGTACTCTTCTAGCTTGTTCAATAGGCCCGCACATGGCTCGGTCCTCAATCGACACAAGCGGAGCTATAGCACACAGGCCCCAAAGTCCTGTTGCCCTTACTCTCCGCTCGGTCTCATTTTTCTTTCCATGGATATCATGTGCTATCTCTACCCGAGTCGAGTGTCCCTAGCCTATGCTCGCGAGTAGTTCCAACCACTCGACTTGTACCGAATCCTAGACTATCTTAGCATTGCAGTAGCTAACGGGGTTTGCAATCCTAAACCCATCCCATGGTTTTCTTGGCTATGCAGTTGGGCTTCCAAACAAGACTCTAATGCAAAGAATAACGTAATCAAGTATGTGCCCAAAACAATAAAAACTTGTAAAAGGTTAATGCAAACCGGAGCTTGCCTTGCTGCTCTTGGTCGTAGGCTAGCTGTTCCTCCGGAGTAACGAAGTCTAGGACTTCGGGTTCCTCCTCGACCTTAGCGACTACATGATAGAAGCAATACATGTATTAATTTAAATGCATTTATATTACGTTTGAAGTTGTGAAGTCTATAACTCTCACTAGACAGACCCAATGATTGTGAAACTTTTACTGTGGCTTGGTTACAACCTAAACAGAGATTTGGTCAAGTTTTAGTTGCAGCAAAGCTCAATTGAGCCCTCCACAATTAATTATGTCCTTGACCTTAATTGAAGGCTTTTAGGGTGTTCTAAGGATTTTCATGAAACAAACTATGACTTTCTGAAAACTAGATTTCCAGAGGGTTCTAATGGAGTTGGTCTCACTTAATTTGAAGGTTCCTAGCTAAAGATATGAGCTAAACAATTTCAGAGAAAATTCTGAAAATGTTTCTGAACATTTTCTATTTCCCCTGGAACAGTTTCACTAATCACACCATTAGGTGGATCAAATGAGCTCAAATGGGTCTGAAATTTTTATGGTAGTTCAGAGATATTTTGGTGAACATCCCAGCAAAATTTCAGGATTTTCCTCCAAAGGATTCTCCAGTTAAAATTCATAACAGTTTAAATTTTTTGAGGAATTAATTCTGGAGAATTAAGGGTTTTCATGAAGTGAAACTTGATTTGCTGAAAAGTTCTCAAAGAGTTGAATTCAACAAAATTTGGTTCAGTCGATTTGGAGCTTTATAGCCAAAGTTATGAGGATTTGAAGTTTGGAAGAATTCTGAAAATCGGGGAAAAAGTTTAAACTCTCGGGGCCCGCAGGGACACGTGTTGAGCGCGGAGGTGTCCGGCACACCGGGGCTCACAGGGTATTTGCGCGCCAGCACAGCCGATCCCGGCCACCCCCGATCCCGATTTAAAATTCTTCAGCCGCTGACACGTGGGCCAGCCGGCTTCGTCTTCCTCCCGCCATTCTCTCGCTCCCGCGCCGCTGAGCTCGCCGGCTCGCCGCTGCCGGACCTCCCATGGGCTGAAACTCGCCGGCAGGGGGTTGTCGACGTCGAGGAACATGTCGGTGGTGTCAGGTCGGGCTGGGGGTGATCGGAAATAGCCCGGCAACGTGCCGCGGCCTCGGTTGAGGTTCGGCGCCGTCGACCGTGGGTTCTAACTTGCCAACACTTCGAACAAACGGTCCTACAGCATCAGTGTACCTCTAGGAAGCTCGACAAGGTTTGAAAAGGGCTCAGGGATGGCGGCATGTCGGTCGGCACCGTGTGTCCGATCGTGCCCGCCATGACCGTCCTCGATCGAGCTTGAAATTCGTCGCTCCTAGATGGTTTCACGCCACGGATGCAGAAAAGAACTTGATCGCCGGCTAGTCCAGCGTCTATGTGCAAGATTTGATAACCTCCGAAAGACCATAGAGCGAGAATTTAAAGAAACCATACCGGAAGTTCGGTTTACGGTCGCTGGAGCAAAAACTGGAAATTCTCTGTGGATTCTTCACGGTTTGCTTCCAAACTTGGAGGAAAGCAGCACGGTGATCACGCTCTCCTGTTGCCTCTCTTGCTGGACCGTGAAAACGCCGGTGGAACGCTGTCCACGGGCGCCTGACTCTCGGCTGAGGCTAGGTCGCCACGGTGGCGATCGTTTTCGGGCAAAGGAGGTCGGAGCTCGGGGTTTTTGGTGTTGGGGAGGTGGAGTGCGATCTCAGGTGGCCGTCTAGCAGCTCGGGGAGGGAGAAGGCGAGCTGGTTTCGCGGTTCTCCGATCGAGCAGAGAGGCGGCAGGTTGGTGGCTCGGTGATCACGGGAGAGGAGGAAATGATCGGTGCCTGCCCCCGTGGAGCGCCTTAAGAGGGCTCTGGAACCGCCCTTGGATTCGCGTGTGGGCGCGGGAAGCAGCTGGTGGCGCTGCTGCTCCTCGGTGGCGAGCGTAGCTGCTCCCGAGCGTGGAGTCGGCAGCCGCTCGGTGGAAGTTCCCACCGAGACTCTGACTTTGGGTGCAAGTTTCTCCTTCTTCCCTCTATGATATGTGGGTCCCACCCGGGGTTTTAACCTCTGAAACTTACTCCTAATCACTGTAGTAAACAGTGAGCCCCATAATACCCCTGGTGATTCAAATTATTCACCCATGAGCCATTTGAATTGAGTAGAATTCAAATTGGGTTTGGTTTGAATGAATTTAAGCACAAGTTCAGTTTTGAATTCAAATAAAGTTTGAATTTGTCCCACTTAGCTAATGTCAAGATCAACTCCAACTGGAGTGAAAATTGGTGTGTGAGCTCACAGAAATGTGCTGAGTAAGAATTTGCCTCCCACTTTTAAATTCATGGGATACAATCAGTTTGAATTTGAATATGGTTTCAAACTGCCCTTTTTCTAACTATACCCAACATGACCTCAAAAAGGTTTTGAATTTGGGTGAAACTTGGCATGGACATCCTTAGCAATGTGTAGGAGTTTTCATATGTCCAGCCCACCTATATCACATGTGGGAAGTACCACTTTTGCAATATGTGAGTTTGTTCTCTAATGAGCATGTTGATGGTGGTTACATGCTCTTCATTTGTGTTCATCAACTTACTTCAAATGAGGTGTGTGGTGTGGTGATGAACACTTCAAATAGGTGTCAAAAACTGAGGCCCTTACATTATCGGTGACACTAAGATGGTCACTCGCAAACATGTTCTACTACTTCTAGTTTTGTGTTTAAACCTGCATAAATCACAAACAATTGTCAGGTTCAGCTGCACACCGAACCCGGTCCCAATACAGTTTGTACACCCGTCCGTCATCACATGCACAGGTGTTCTCAAGCCAAACACGCCTTGAGCTACGTGCTCATGTTACTAACCACGTGACGGGGTCTCCCATACTTGCCCGTAGCGCACCAGGGAAGTGCGTTGCTCGAATACCCAAATGACATGAGGAGTTGTAGAGGATACCGAAGCTGGCCAGGTTACCTGCCACCCGTGAGGCTCCACCCTTCAGCTTGTGCGCACTGGTGGACAGCGCTTGCATGCACCCCCCAACACATAGAACGTCCCGAGATCCATGATTTTCCACCATAATCAAGTCAGTCATCAGTAACCCGTTCTCGTACTTATTGATTCTGGTGCTACCCACAACTTCATCAGTATATCATGTGTGGATCGGCACCAATTATCCACCGACACCCCCAAGAATCGTTATCTTATACTTTCACCTGGAGCAAGTATCTCTGCCAGTCAGATTGTTCCCCGAGCAGCTCTATGTTTGGGAGGAAATATATATCCAACATCGTTGATTATGTTGGATGCGCAGAAGATAGATGTAATATATATCCCGAGCAGCAAACTTTATGTACTTGATGAATTCAGTATTCATGCCAGAGTTGGACAAATTCGTCGTGGTATTCATCGACGACATATTGGTTTACTCTAAATCAGAAGAAGAGCACGTTGAACATTTGCATATTGTGCTGCAAATGTTGAGGGAGCACAAGCTATATGCAAAATTAAGCAAGTGTGAATTTTGGATTTATCCAGTGCCATTTCTAGGGCACATTATTTCAGCAGAGGGCATCGCTGTGGACCCAAGAAAAACCAAACACGTGCTGAAATGGGAGTCTCCCAAATCGGTACACGAGGTTCAAAGTTTCCTAGGTTTAGCGGGGTATCGGAGGTTCATCCTGAGCTTCTCTAAAATCGCTAAACTGATAACGGAGCTGCTGAAAATGCATTCAGAACTTTGGTGAAGCATCTCAGAACAGCTCCAGTTCTTGCTGAGCCGGACACGACGAAGCCATTTGATGTGTATTGCTATGCATCCGGCATCGGGCTCGGCTGCGTGCTTATGCAAGAAGGGCGTGTGGTCGCATATGGGTCTTGTCAACTGCGAAACCACGAGCAGCATTATCCAACTCACGACTTCGATCTTGCTGCATTGGTGTTGGCATTAAAGATGTGGAGGCATTATTTGCTTGGCAATCATGTCCACCTCTACACAGACCACAAAATCTTGAAGTATATCTTCACGCAAATGGAGATGAAAATGAGACAACGGAGATGGTTGGAGCTCATCAAAGATTATGATATCGAGATCCACTACCATCCGGGAAAAGCGAACGTGGTTGCCGACGCGTTTAATCGGAAAGCCCACGTTCAGAACTTGATTCCATATGGAGCGTTATATAATCTTGCTCTCATTCCTACAGTAAGAGAGGGTATGTCTCACATATGGAGAAGATTAAACAACATAAAGATGATGTGTTTCCGGAGAGATAATGACGGTACACTATGGTTCAACGACCGTATAGTTGTACCGCGTAATATGAAGCTACGGAAGAGAATTTTGGATGAAGCAGACCTGTCAAAACTTTCCATTCATCCCAGCAGCAACAAAATGTACCAAGATTTGAAACAAAAAACTTGGTGGACGTGGATGAAGAGGAAAATTGCCAAGTACGTATCCGAATGTGATACGTGTAAATGGGTCAAGGCTGATTCGATGTGGAAAGCCGGACCGCTACAACCACTAAAGATACCGGCATGAAAATGGGATGATGGGAGTATGGATTTCATCGTAGGATTACCGCTCTGTAAAGGTCCCAAAAATGTGAATACAAAGAAACTCTTGTTTGCAAAAGTTTTGTTTCATATGAGTGAAATTTGGGACTTGTTAAAACTTTTCCCCACATGTGATAACACACATGAGGGTTTTGTTCACACAAGTCAAATGTTTATTTGAGAACTTGGAACCCTAGAGGGGTCTAAAACCAAGATGGGAAGTTCCCATATGTGTGAGAAAACAAAAATCAGATTTGGAACAACTTGTTCAAACTCAAAATTCAAATGAGAGCAACACAATGGAATTCAAAACTGTTGTGCAAAAAATCTCATTCGCAGCAGTCAAAATAAAAATCAGTTTTCATATTTGAATTCCTTGGGTCCAAATTAGGGGGTGTGCAAAGTTTCATGATTTGTGGAAATGATTTGCAACCCGTTTTTCCAAAATGTACTTTAAATAGCAAAGAATTCAAATGCATGTTTGAATTTGGATGAAACTTGCCCAATTATCCAAATGCATATCAGATTGGAATTCTCACAATTGAATTCACTCAATATTCAAACTTGAGAGATATTTTGAGGGAGATAAGAAGGAACTGAACAATGGTATCCACATGTCATTGAGGGGACTGAATATTGCAAAAGATCTTCAGTCCACAGTCTCCATTTGATTTCCTCCCACGCGAAGCAACGGCCGAGCCGACCTCCCTCCGCTCGACACCGAGCTCAGACGGCAGCCACCTCCTGGTGAAAATCCGTCGCGCTGGAGAGCGGCCTGGGTGCCTTTAAACACTGCCGTGCTCCTGTTCTCCCTCATCACCGAAGCCTCGGCCTGTTCTCCCTCCTCGCGCAAGAAAAACAGACCGAGCGGCCGACGTTCGGGCAAGTCGATCGGCCATCGCCTAGCTCGCACATGAGCCTCAGCTGAGCGACCAAGCAGCACCACAGACTTCCTTCCAACGTCCTCGTGCCACTCCAACGTGAGTTCCGCGCTCCCAAACCGAGATAAAGCGGTTCCCGCGGCGGCCGGCACACAACGGCGACAACGTGCTCTCGTGGACAACTTCAACAAGAGTGTGTCACGACCGAGCAAGGCCACTTTTGGACGCGCAGAAGCTCCGTGCAGCTTCCACCCGAAGCACAGAAATTGTCACCGCCTCTGGCCGACAAATTTCGGGAATTCCCTCCGGCCGGTGTAAACCGACCTTCGGGTATGAGTCTGCGAAATTCCTGATTGATTTATGTTTACATACCACGAAACTTCATTCGCACAGGCTAAACATGTAGGCGCACCAGTTCTCTTTTGAATCCTCGCATGAAAAACACTATGCGCGGTGCAATTTCAAGCTTTACGACGGCGACAATAGCGGGGAGGTGTGGGTGCACGGTGAACCCTAGGTTAGAGCCATTTCCGAGCCCATGTGCGGCCATGCCTAGCTTTGCCAACCTCTTCTGGTGCTGTAGAGCCTTTTCAGGAAGCTTTTGATGGGCTAGAGCGTTGGGTCGACGTCGCCGGACCTCATCCGAGCCGATGCACCGTCGCGGGCTAGTTTAGGGGCCCTGCCAGCTCGAGAAAACCCCACCAGCGTGTTCCTCGCGTTGAATAAGGGGCTGGCGGCGAGTTTCAGCGTCAGGGGTGGCCGGATGACCGATCCCGGAGCTACTCCAGCGAGCTCGGCGGCGGGGTCGCGCGGGAGCGGGAGGTTGAAGACGACCTCGCCGGTCCCGCCTGTCAGCGACTCGGGAGAGGGGGCTGGACACTCTGTGGTGCGGGATCGATTGTAACAGCGCGGTAAATAACCATGTGACCCCGTGTGGCATGCTCCCGGCAGCAGACACGTGTCCCGTGGTCCCACCGTCAGTTCAAACTTTTTCCGGATTTATTCAAATCCCAGATTTTTCCCCAAACTTTAGAAGAGCATAACTTTTGCTAGGAACCTCCAAAATTAGTGATTCAAATTGTGTTAGATTCATATTGACAAACTCTATCCAATTATGCAATCCAATTGTGTGAAAGTCTTTATTTAATTCTAGAAAATTCTTTAAAGCTTTTCAGCAAAAGAATTTTAGAGGGAGTTTGGTTTACCCAAAAATTCCCAAATTTTGCCAGAACATTCTTTAGGTTGTTCTTAGACTTCTGTAAAATTTTCAGCTCATTTGGAGTTGATTTGGTCAGGAGAATTCATTTGATAAGTTACTGTATTCAAATGAATACAGAAACATTTTCAGAGAAATTCCGAAACTTGTAAATTCAGTTCTGGGCAATTCTTAGCTCCACAAATCCTAGGAAAATTGATGCAAGCTCTATGAACTACAATTAAAATTGTGGTCAACTGATTTTGACATGAACATGGGTGTTACCTCAGAACTAATTCATCTTTGATTAAACACTTACAGAATTGTTGTGAATAAACCACTCCATGAAAAGTGCTAAACTTTGGTCCAGAGGACCTTCTTGTGACAAGAAACTCACATGAAAATTCTCAGCTCCATTAGAGCTCTGGATCACCACTTTCATGTGTAATCTCTTAAGGTGATCAACACTTAAGTGGGAAAATCACTCACATTTGATCATAGTGTTTAAACCCAACCCAAACCACTAGCACCAGTGTTATTTTAAATTCTTGAACAGAGTTCCAGTTTTAAAACTGTCATTAGATCTTATTAGCAAAAAGCTTTTCAATTAAATACACATGCATGATCATATCGTGTAGCATATACGTGAAGAAGACGAGAAGGACTTGAAGTGAAGATCAAGGAGGGAGGAAAACAAGTGATCAAGCTCCAAATGATCGTCACTAACTGATTGTAATCTTAGTCACCTGCAAAACAGGCAAGCCCTGGTTTGCATTTGAACAGTTTTACAAGCATTTCCATTTTAGAGATCATAGCTTTGCATCGTTGATTGCATTAAGTCTAGATGATATTGAAAACCCCACTTGCATGACCAGAAATACCTAAGAGAGAAAGGGTAGAATAGAACCTCCTCGAGTGGATTTGGCTACGCCAAATGTTAGTAGGAAAGGTCCGGTAGAAGTCGAGTGGTTGGAAGCTACTCGCGAGTTTAGGGCTGGTTTACTCGGAACGGGTTCGAATTAAAATAGATGAGGAAAGTGCACACGTAAGAAATGGAGACCGGGCAGGGAGGTTTAGATGCAGCAGGTTGTAGGCCGTGCGTTCATAGCCCTGCCTGTGTCGGTTAAGGCCCGTCCGTGCTTGGCCCTGTTGGACAAGTTTGAGTTGTGTACCGGGTGCATACTGGCTATATGGGACCCAGGAAACCGATGTACCTTGGGAGATCCATAGTGGAACTTTTCCAACTGCCTTAGGCTTTCGGCATCAGGGTAGCAGGAGGTACCTCGCTTAAGAACATACCACTGCAGGTATGTACCTTGAGGGAGCTTGCGTACTTGGGGCAGTTGGACTGCGTCCAATGTGGAAGATCTTGGGAAAGGTGGCCGCGTACAACGTCAGTCGAGGATGCTGCCGGCAACTCGGAGTACGGGTGTACGTGTAGTCCGGGCGTGTACTGATTTGAATCACCGTTGCTCGCGGTCATATGAGCATACTTGCCCACTGCGTCTTGACGTAGTAACAACTGAACTGGTTATCTTTTGAACTTGATAAAGCCGTGATGTAACTTGTATTGCAACCATGATTGAAATAGAGATAGGCTCATTAAACTTTACTTTCACTTTGTGCAAGGAGCATCGCAACAAAGCGTTTCTTGTTTGATTGTGGAGTTGCGATGCTTTTCGGCTCAAGGTCCGCAAAATGAGGCTTAAAATTCTGAAAGTTAAGGATCAACTTTAGGCGAGTCCTTTATGCAAATCTAGCCGACCCAGTTGCAACCGTCGTGCATGTAGAGTTTCTTGTTTAGGAGAGACGGGTCAGACTTGCTGAGCCTATGTGTTCATGCTTGCTATATAAGTGGTTTTGTAGGTTAACATCAGTGCTGCAAAGAAGGTTGTCCGGTGAGACTCGGAGACTTACGAGTCGTTTAACACAGGGAGGACCCAGCCGCTGCTGTTGTCTTCGTGTTGCTAGCGAGAGGAGTCCGCGGGCTGGACTTCATCTCGAGTGCTCTTAATTATTCGACGTGAGTTGATATAGACTTCCGCTGTAGTTACTTGATGTAAAGTATTTACAAAGAAAAACTTGTAAGCTTCCGCTATTGTTTTATGTAATACATTGTACCTCATATGTGTGCTGTTGGGTGCCGCACAACACGGCACTACCCAATGCTATTCCTGGGTGAGCGCCCCGTCCCCGTGACTAAACGGACGGCGTCGGGCCGCATCAGCGTGGTATCAGAGCCGCATTGGTAATAGTGCATGGAATAAGGAAGGTATTACCACAAAAAATTAGGATACGGTGAGGAAACGGTATTAGGCCCACATAAGGATTACTATTAGCTTATTATGAAGGTGGCAAACTAACTTATTTGTTATGTCGGAAAATCGTGCATCTCGGGACGAGTTGTGTCTTGGGTGGTGCACGTAAGCGCTGTCCACCAGTTTGCACAAGCTGAAGGGTGGAGCCCCAAGGGTGGCAGGTAACCCGACCCGCTTTAGTATCCTCTACGACTTCTCATGTCGTTTGGTGTACCCGAGCAACGTCTGTCCCAGGCGTGCGTGGTGCAATTTGGGAAACCCCGTCACGTGGTTAGTAACGTGAACATGTAGCTCAAGGCGTGTTTGGCTTGAGAACACCTGTGCGAGTGATGACGGACGGGTGTAAGAACTGTATGGATACCGGGTTCGGTGTGTAGCCGGACCTGATGATTGAGTGTGACTTATGCAGGATTAACCACGAAACCGTAGTACGAATAGTACACGTTTGCGAGTGACCATTTTAGTGCCACCTAAGATACGAATATGCCAGTATAATCTGGTTAGGATTTTCTTTTGGTGATGCTACGTAGTACCGACATGCTTCTTACGGTGCATCGACGCCGTACTAAACATAATAACCCTTTCCTTTGAAGAAATGACTCATGAACTAACTTTCAACTAAAAACGAAACTTTGAAACAAATATTAGCTACTGAACTCTTATTTTGAGCTAAGATTCAAATGATAGGAAGACTAGGCTTCAAAGATTTCAAAAACAGAGTGATCTGTTTTTGGCAGGAATTCTTGCTGGGCTTTAACAGAGCATAACTCTGAGTAGCTTGACCCAATTAAGGTGTATGATATGGTTCTGGAAAGATTCTCAAGTAATCTACAACTTATTTGTAGAGCTCCAGAGCAAAATCACACGCTAAATGGGTAGAAAGTTCAGAGGAAGGTAAACTGTCCAGAACCAGGACAGCAACAAAACCTCTCTGGACCTTTCTGTTTTTAAACCATAACTTTCTGTAGAGAAACCCTTAAGAAGCCTATGATACACCATTGGATAGGTTATGAAATGTTCAACATTGTTGTAGTTCAAAGTTTGTTCAGGTTCTTATTGTATTTACATATACAACTGTGATTAAATCAGCCACATACAAAGGAGGTGCTGGCAAATTTTATCAAGGAATTCTGTCAACCTTGGAAAATCATAACATCTAATCCATAGATGATCTGCAGGCATATGAGTACTCGTCGGAAAGATACTGAAGTTAACTTTAACTTTGGTATTCAACTTGAGTTATGAAAATGCCCTTACCTAGATCAAAATCTGGAGAATGTGCATAAAGGTCTGTTCTGTACAGATGGACTGGATAGCTATGCCTACTAAGGAGTTGTGTAAACATGAATTTGTTACTGCTTTCATAGAGTTTTGATATATTCATGTTTTCATTAGTCTCACATACTGCTGAGTTCTTGTTTAACTCTTCTCAACTACATGTTTGCAGTATGGTTCGTACTCGCTCTAGGAGTAGGGCCGGGAGTTCTCGCCGAGGCGGTGATGCTTCCATTCCACCGTCGGAACCACCATCCACGGGATGGATGGATCTTATTACTCGAGTCGTCGAGTCTAATCAAGAGAACGCTAGGCTACTCCAAGAAGCAACACAAGAACACACACGCTTACTCCAAGCTTTGGTACAGCAAGGCGTACTCCAGAACACGCAACAAGCTGTTCCATCTCGGGACGCTTATCTGGATTTCTTGACGACTCCCCCACCTATCTTTACTGAAGCCACCGAACCTGTGGAAGCAGATCAATAGCTTCATGTCATGGAGCCAAAATTTGGAGTATTCAAGTGTGATGAATACCAGAAGACAAAGTTTGCCACTCAACAGCTCCATGGAGCCGCCGGAAACTGGTGGGTGGATCATCTTGCCACCATTCCGGAGGACCATCAAGTGACATGGTGGGAGTTTTGTGAAGCCTTTCGTACTCGTTACATACCACTAGGTATTGTCAAGGCAAAGCAGGAGGAATTTTTGGGCTTGAAGCAAGGGGACATGAGTGTCCTCGAGTATGTCAGAAGATTTAATCTTTTGGCCCAATATGCTCCCAAATATGTGTCGAAAGAAGAAGCACGGTGTGACCTATTCTTCCATGGCCTGAGCGCCATATTACGGGAGAAGTTGGCCGTACACAATAACGGCAGTTACACCGACATGGTCGATGCGGCTTTCATTCAGAGAAGCCGACACTTGAGTGGCAAGTGGAGAAGAGAAAGATGAGTGAGATCGAGCAGGCTAGCACAAGATATGTGCCTCAAAAGTACCGTGTGGTGTATCAAGCGCCACCCGGTGAAAGATGGAGGCCACCTGTACGATCAACTCCTCAGAGATTGATTACTGGTCAAGGTCTACAACTTGCACCACCTCCACAGCCGCAGCATCAGACGGTGGTTTGTGCTCCATCGCTGCAGCCATATGTACCTAGCAGTCCACCGCAAGTCAACGAAGAACCGGAGAGACATCCGTGTTTTACTTGTGGGCGTATGGGCCATTATGCTAGGCAATGTCCGGAGGGAACTCGAGGCTACGGGTCATCATATTTGCATCAATACGATCCGTACCTCAATCT
The DNA here is from genome assembly GCA_030760725.1 of Neostapfia colusana. Lineage (NCBI taxonomy): Eukaryota > Viridiplantae > Streptophyta > Magnoliopsida > Poales > Poaceae > Neostapfia > Neostapfia colusana. The sequence continues at coordinate 66,570,520 of JASWHV010000007.1, read as the reverse complement.
GCAGATAGGAGGGCAGATAAGGGGCGACATTCACTATACTGTGATTGATGATGTTCCGGAAGGAGAAGCCGCTTTAGCAGGGATGTTTTCCCTGAATCAACTACCGGTTTTGATTCTCTTTGATTCCGGTGCCACACATAACTTCATTAGCCAATCGTTCATGGCTCAACATCAGCTCCAGACAGTTTATACAAAGAGGCAATACCTCATATCTTCGCCCGGGAGCAGCAGTACCGCAAGCGAGGTTGTCTCCCGAGCACCTCTTTGTTTGGGGGCTAAAATATACCCTACGACCCTCATCATTCTTGAAGGTCTGACGATCGACATCATTTTGGGGATGTCGTGGTTGAATTACCACAGAGCGGTTCTTAACATCAGCTCCAGGACCGTTGAGCTCAACTCCCCACAGCACGGTCTTCATAAATTAATTCTAGGCGCCAAACGGCAGCAGATTGCAACAGTGAACCACACGGAAGCTGTTAAGATAGAGGACATTCCGGTGGTACGTGAGTATCCGGATGTGTTTCCCGAAGATTTACCAGGCGTGCCGCCCGAGCGAGACGTGGAGTTGAAGATTGAACTTATACCGGGAACAACACCGATATCACGAAGGCCGTACAAGATGGCACCCAATGAACTGGCAGAATTGAAGACACAGCTGAATTACCTAATGATCAAGGGCTTTATATGACCAAGTTCGTCACCTTGGGGTTGTTCAGCGTTGTTTGTCAAGAAGGACGAAACACTGCGGCTTTGTGTTGATTATCGTCCTTTGAACGCCGTTACCATCAAGAACAAGTATCCACTACCTCGCATTGATATGCTCTTCGATCAATTAGTGGGTGCGAAGGTATTTTCGAAGATGGATCTTCGGTCCGGATATCACCAGATTAAAATCCGGGCAGAAGATATTCCGAAGACGGCATTCTCAACGAGATACGGGCTGTATGAGTATCTCGTTATGTCTTTTGGTTTGACCAACGCCCCGGCACACTTTATGTACCTGATGAATTCAGTGTTCATGCCGGAGTTGGATAAATTCGTCGTTGTCTTCATCGATGATATCTTGGTGTACTCCAAGTTAGAGGAGGAACATGCCGAACATCTGCATATTGTGCTACAAAGATTGCAAGATCATCAACTCTATGCAAAATTCAGCAAGTGTGAATTCTGGATTAATCAAGTACCTTTTCTCGGACACATCATTTCGGCGGAGGGCATCGCTGTAGATCTGACTAAGATTATCCAAGTACAGAAATGGGAGTCACCAAAGTCAGTACTTGAAATCCGTAGCTTCCTCGGTTTAGCGGGTTATTACCGGAGGTTCATTCCGGGTTTCTCCAAGATTGCTAAACCGATGACGGAATTATTAAAGAAGAATACCAGATTTGTATGGGGTGCTGCATGTGAACAAGCTTTCAAGACTTTAGTGAAGCATCTCACAACAGCCCCAGTTCTTGCTCAGCCGGATACGACGAAGCCATTCGACGTGTATTGCGATGCATCTGGCATCGGTCTTGGCTGCGTGCTGATGCAAGAAAGACGAGTGGTCGCTTATGGATCTCGTCAACTCAGAACTCACGAGCAGCATTATCCAACTCATGAACTTGAGTTAGCTGCCGTGGTCCTTGCTTTGAAGATGTGGAGGCATTACTTGCTCGGAAATCTTGTACACCTCTACACCGACAACAAGAGCTTAAAGTACATCTTCACTCAGAAAGAATTGAACATGAGGCAACGAAGATGTCTAGAGCTCATTAAAGATTATGAACATGAGATTCATTATCATCCAGGAAAGGGGAATGTGGTCGCCGATGCGCTCAGTCGTAAGGCGCATATCCATGACCTAAGTATCGCTGAAATGGATGATGACGAACCAAGCCTCCGTGTTATCCCGTATGGAGCTATCTATAATCTCGCTCTCATTCCTACCATCCGAGAGGAGATCATTAAAGCTCAACGAAATGACAAGGGTATGTCGCACATACGGCAAAGATTAGACAACGGAGAAATGAAGTGCTTCCGGAAGGACGAGGATGGTACCTTGTGGTTCAACGACCGGATTGTAGTACCCCGGAATATGGGACTACGGAAGAAAATTTTGGATGAAGCTCATTTGTCCAAGTTTTCCATTCATCCGGCAGTAATAAAATGTACCAAGATCTCTGGAAGAAGTTTTGGTGGACACGTATGAAACATGAAGTTGCAAAGTACGTTTCAGAATGCGATACGTGTCGAAGGGTTAAGGACGACCATGTGAAGAAGTCGGGCCTGTTGCAGCCATTGCAAGTACCGCCTGGAAGTGGGAAGACTTGAGTATGGACTTCATCGTCGGGTTGCCGATGACCTCCCACAACCATGATTCAATTTGGGTAATCATGGACCGGTTAACCAAATCAGAACACTTCATCCCGGTGCATACTAGGTATAATGCAAAGCAGTATGCAGAGCTGTACTAGCACGGATCTTGTGCTTACATGGAGTTCCCCGCACCATTGTGTCAGATAGAGGGTCGCTGTTCGTAGCCCGTTTCTGGGAGCAGCTACACGCCTCCTTAGGGACGCAGTTGATTAGAAGCTCTGCGTATCACCCTCAAATCGATGAGCAAACTGAGAGGGTGAATCAAATACTAGAAGATATGCCCTGATCATGTGCCATCCACCACGGTAAGAGCTGGGATGATCACTTACCATTGGCGGAGTTCTCATACAACAACGGATATCAGACGAGCATCAAAATGGCACCATATGAAGCTCTATATGGCCGGAAGTGCCGTACCCCATTGAATTTGTGCGAATCCGGTGAACGAGTAATGTTCGTGGTTGATCTTGTCAATGAAGCCGAAGAGAAAGTTCGGATAATACAAGAGAACCACGAAGTTGCCCAATCTCATCAAAAGAGCTACACGGACCAGAGACGCCGACCGCTGCATTTTGATGTTGGAGAGCACGTGTATCTTCGTGTGTCTCCGATGAAAGGAATTCATCGGTTCGTGTCAAGGGGAAACTTGCTCCCTGATTCATCGGTCAGTTTGCTAAAACAGAGAAGTGTGGAAACGTAGCCTACCGGCTGGAACTACCGGCAAGCCTTGCCGGTATTCACGACATATTTCACGTGTCCCAGCTACGGAAGTGTCTAAAGTTTACCGCTGCCATCTGCACCGAAGACATTGACGAGTTGAAGCCGGATCTCACCTACGTCGAGCAACCTATTCAGATTATCGATGAAAAGACCCGGATCACCCGGAACCGGACTTTGAAATTTTACAAAGTCCTGTGGAGTAATCATACCCCGGAAGAGGTGACGTGGGAGACCGAAGATTACATCCACAAGAACTATCCGGAGCTTTTGTCATAAACTTTGTAATTACCTCCCATCTCATTCTTCTTTTGAATCTCGGGACGAGATTCCTTTTAAGAGGTGAGGAATGTAAAGGTCCCAAAAATGTGAATACAAAGAAACTCTTGTTTGCAAAAGTTTTGTTTCATATGAGTGAAATTTGGGACTTGTTAAAACTTTTCCCCACATGTGATAACACACATGAGGGTTTTCTTCACACAAGTCAAATGTTTATTTGAGAACTTGGAACCCTAGAGGGGTCTAAAACCAAGATGGGAAGTTCCCATATGTGTGAGAAAACAAAAATCAGATTTGGAACAACTTGTTCAAACTCAAAATTCAAATGAGAGCAACACAATGGAATTCAAAACTGTTGTGCTAAAAATCTCATTCGCAGCAGTCAAAATAAAAATCAGGTTTCATATTTGAATTCCTTGGGTCCAAATTAGGGGGTGTGCAAAGTTTCATGATTTGTGGAAATGATTTGCAACCCATTTTTCCAAAATGTACTTTAAATAGCAAAGAATTCAAATGCATGTTTGAATTTGGATGAAACTTGCCCAATTATCCAAATGCATATCAGATTTGAATTCTCACAATTGAATTCACTCAATATTCAAACTTGAGAGATATTTTGAGGGAGATAAGAAGGAACTGAACGATGGTATCCACATGTCATTGAGGGGACTGAATATTGCAAAAGATCTTCAGTCCACAGTCTCCATTTGATTTCCTCCCACGCGAAGCAACGGCCGAGCCGACCTCCCTCCGCTCGACACGGAGCTCAGCTGGCAGCCACCTCCTGGTGAAAATCCGTTGCGCTGGAGAGCGGCCTGGGTGCCTTTAAACACTGCCATGCTCCCGTTCTCTCTCATCACCGATGCCTCGGCCTGTTCTCCCTCCTCGTGCAAGAAAACAGACCGAGCGGCCGACGATCGGGCAAGTCGATCGGCCATCGCCCAGCTCGCACATGAGCCTCGGCTGAGCGACCAAGCAGCACCACAGACTTCCTTCCAACGTCCTCGTGCCACTCCAACGTGAGTTACGCCCTCCCAAACCGAGATAAAGCGGTTCCCGCAGCGGCCGGCACACAACTGCGACAACGTGCTCTCGTGGACAACTTCAACAAGAGTGTGTCACGACCGAGCAAGGCCACTTTTGTACACGCAGGAGCTCTGTGCAGCTTCCACCTGAAGCACAGAGCTTGTCTCCGCCCCTTGCCGACAAATTTCAGGAATTCCCTCCGGCCGGTGTAAACTGACCTTCGGGTATGAGTCTGCGAAATTCCCAATTGATTTATGTTTACATGCCATGAAACTTCGCACGCACAGGCTATACATGTAGGCGCACCAGTTATCTTTTGAATCCTCGCATGAAAAACACTATGCGCGGTGCAATTTCAATCTTTACGACGGCGACTATGGCAGGGAGGTCCGGGTGCACGGTGAGCCCTAGGTTAGAGCCGTTTCCAGCTCATATGCGGCCATGCCTAGCTTTGCCAACCTCCTCTGGGGCTGTAGAGCCTTTCCAGGAAGCTTTTGACGGGCTAGAGCGCCGGGTCGACGTCGCCGGACCTCATCCGAGCCGATGCGCCGTCGCGGGCTAGTTTAGGGCCCTGCCAGCTCGAGAAAACCCCACCAGCGTGTTCCTCGCATTGAATTAGGGGCTGGAGGCGAGTTTAAGCGTCAGGGGTGGCCGGAAGACCGATCCCGGAGCTACTCCGGCGAGTCTGGCGGCGGGGTCGCGCGGGAGCGGGAGGTTGAAGACGACCTTGCCGGTCCCGCCTGTCAGCGACTCGGGAGAGGGGGCTGGATACTCTGTGGCGCGGGATCGATTGTAACAGCGCGGGAAATAACCCTGTGACCCTGTGTGGCACACTCCCGGCAGCAGACACGTGTCCCGTGGTCCCACCGTCAGTTTAAACATTTTCCAGATTTATTCAAATCCCAGATTTTTCCCCAAAATTTAGAAGAGCATAACTTTTGCTAGGAATCTCCAAAATTAGTGATTCAAATTGGGTTAGATTCAGATTGACAAACTCTATCAAATTATGCAACCCAATTTGTGTGAAAGTATTTATTTAATTCTAGAAAATTCATTAAAGCTTTTTAGCAAAAGAATTTTATAGGGAGTTTGGTGTATCCAAAAATCCCCAAATTTCGCCAGAACATTCTTTAGGGTGTTCTTAGACTCCTGTAAAAGTTTCAGCTCATTTGTAATTGATTTGGTCAGGAGAATTCAGATGGTAATTTACTGTATTCAAATGAATACAGAAATATTTTCAGAGAAATTCCAAAACTTGTAAATTCAGTTCTGGGCAATTCTTAGCTCCAAAAATCCTAGGAAAATTCATTCAATCTCTATGAACTACAATTGAAATTACGGTTCACTGATTTTGACATGAACATGGATGTTACCTCAGAATTAATTCATCTTTGATTAAACACTTAGAGAATTGTTCTGAATAAACCACTCCATGAAAAGTGCTAAATTTTGGTCCAGAGGACCTTCTTGTGAAAAGGACCTCACATGAAAATTCTCAGCTCCATTAGAGTTCTGGATCACCACTGTCATGTGTAATCTCTTAAGGTGATCAACACTTAAGTGGGAAATGCACTCTCATTTGATCATAGTGTTTAAACCCAACCCAAACCACTAGCACCAGTGTCATTTTAAATTCTTGAACAGAGTTCCAGTTTTAAAACTGTCATTAGATCTTATTAGCAAAAAGATTTTCAATTAAGTACACATGCATGATCATATTGTGTAGCATATACGTGAAGAAGATGAGAAGGACTTGAAGTGTAGATCAAGGAGGGAGGAAAACAAGTGATCAAGCTCCAAGTGATCGTCACTAACTGATTGTAATCTTAGTCATCTGCAAAACAGGCAAGCCCCGGTTTGCATTTGAACAGTTTTACAAGCATTTCCATTTTTAGAGATCATAGCTTTGCATCGTTGATTAAATTAAGTCTAGATGATATTGAAAACCCAACTTGGATGACCAGAAATACCTAAGAGAGAAAGGGTAGAATAGCACCTCCTTGAGTGGATTTTGCTACGCTAAATGTTAGTAGGAAAGGTCCGGTAGAAGTCGAGTGGTTGGAAGCTACTCGCGAGTTTAGGGCTGGTTTACTCGGAACGGGTTCGAATTGGAAAAAATGAGGAAAGTGCACACATAAGAAATGGAGACCGGGCAGGGAGGTTTAGATGCAGCAGGTTGTAGGCCGTGCATGCATATCCCTGCCTGTGTCGGTTAAGGCCCGTCCGTGCTTGCCCTGTTGGACAAGTTTGAGTTGTGTACCGGGCGCATACTGGCTATATGGGACCCCGGAAACCGATGTACCTTGGGAGATCCATAGTGGAACTTTTCCAACTGCCTTAGGCTTTCGGCGTCTGGGTAGCAGGAGGTACCTCGCTTAAGAACATACCACTTCAGCTATGTACCTTGAGGGAGCTTGCGTACTCGGGGCAGTTGGACTGCGTCCAATGTGGAAGATCTTGGGAAAGGTGGCCGCGTACAACGTCAGTCGAGGATGCTGCCGGCAACTCGGAGTACGGGTGTACGTGTCGTGTAGTCCGGGCGTGTACTGATTTGAATCACCGTTGCTCACGGTCATATGAGCATACTTGCCCACTGCGTCTTGACGTAGTAACAACTGAACTGGTTATATTTTGAACTTGATAAAGCCGTGATGTAACTTGTATTGCAACCATGATTGTAATAGAGATAGGCTCATTAAACTTTACTTTCACTTTGTGCAAGGAGCATCGCAACAAAGCGTATCTTGTTTGATTGTGGAGTTGTGATGCTTTTCGGCTCAAGGTCCGCACAATGAGGCTTCAAATTCTGAAAGTTAAGGATCAACTTTAGGCGAGTCCTTTATGCAAATCGAGCCGACCCAGTTGCAACCGTCGTGCATGTAGAATTTCTTGTTTAGGAGAGACGGGTCAGACTTGCTGAGCCTATGTGCTCACGCTTGCTTTATAAGTGGTTTTGCAGGTTAACATCAGTGCTGCAAAGAAGGTTGTCCGGTGAGACTCAGAGACTTTTGAGTCGTTTAACACAGGGAGGACCCAGCCGCTGCTGTTGTCTTCATGTTGCTAGCGAGAGGAGTCCACATGCTGGACTTCATCTCGAGTGCTCTTAGTTATTCGACGTGAGTTGATATAGATTTCCGCTGTAGTTACTTGATGTAAAGTATCTACAAAGAAAAACTTGTAAGCTTCCGCTATTGTTTTATGTAATACATTGTTCCTCATATGTGTGCTGTTGGGTGCCGCACAACACGGCACTACCCAATGCGATTCCCGGGCGAGCGCCCCGTCCCCGTGACTAAACGGAAGGCGTCGGGCCACGTCACGCTCACCTTCCGGAAGCATGACTCAATTTGGGTGATCGTCGACTGGTTGATTAAATCAGCTCATTTCATTCCGGTGAACACTCATTATCGAGCCAAGCAGTATGCGGAGTTATACATATCAAGAATTGTCTGCTTACATGGTGTCCCGAAGAACATAATTTCAGATCGAGGTGCGCTGTTTGTTGCTCGTTTCTGGGAGCAGCTGCACACCTCGTTGGGAACTAAGCTGATTAGAAGCTCCACATATCACCCTCAAACGGACAGACAAACTGAGAGGGTGAACCAAGTGTTAGAAGACATGTTGAGAGCGTGTGCCATCCACTACGGCAAGAATTGGGATGATCACATACCGTTGGCAGAGTTCTCGTACAACAACGGGTATAAAGCGAGTATCAAGATGGCACCATAGGAGGCTCTCCACGGACAGAAACCCCGCACACCATTGAATTGGTGCGAGTCCGGCAAAAGATACTGTCCGGGGTTGATCTTGTCAATAAAGCCGAAGACTGAGTTCGGCTAATACAAGAGAAATTGAAGGATGCTCAATCCCGGCAGAAAAGTTACAAGATCAGCGGTGTCGACTGCTGCATTTTGACGTCGAGAGCATGTTTATCTTCGTATGTCTCCGATGAAAGGAATTCAGCGGTTCGGTGTAAAGGGGAAGCTCGCTCCCCAATTTATCGGTCCATTTGTTATCACAGAGAAGTGCAGACCTTTAGCCTACCGGCTGGAGCTACCGGCAAACCTTGCTGCTGTTCATGACATGTTTCATGTGTCACAGCTGCGGAAGTGTCTCAAGTTACCACTGCTGTCCGCACCGAAAAAATCGACGAGTTGAGAACGGAGCGACCGGTTCAGATTATCGATGAAAAGAGACGTTAAAATTTTACAAGGTGCTGTGGAGTAATCATACCGCAGAAGAAGCAACGTGGGAAAGCGAGGATTACCTCCGCATGAACTATCCGGAACTTTTATCATCGTACAGATTGTAACTACCTCTCCCATCTTGTTCTTCTTTTGTAATCTTGGGACGAGATTCTTTTAAGGAGGAACGAATGTAAAAGTCCCAAAAATGTAAAGGCAATAAACTGAAGGTTGGATTCCGTTATATTTCAAGTTCATGAAAATGGGACTTACAAAAACTTTCAGCACGTGATGGTGGACATGGGGTGTTCAAAAAAAAGGGCTCAAATGTTCATTTGAATGTTTTGAACTAATGAGGATTTAAACACCGTTTGTAAATTACTCATTTGCATGAGTGAGGTTAAAAATTAGATTTTGAACTCGAATGTTCACCTCAAATTTCTGCCAAAATTTTGAATACACTTGTAGACTCATAACTTTGAGTTTGATGTAATTCATGGTGACAACATTCTTAATTTAGTGTGGGCCAAAAACAAGTTAAATATGATCATTACCGAATTCGGGCTGAATTAAAATTTGATAGTGAAACTCAAACTGAATTTGTGTAATTGAAACTCCAGGCACTTTTAAACTTCCGGAATTTCAGATTGAGTGGGTTAACATGGAGAAGATCTTTTTGATGGAGAAAAAGGGTGGACCCCACTTATCATTGGAACACTTAACTTACACCCGAAGTGTTCATTCTCTGTCTCCACTCTAACAACCCGTGGCTGCAGCGCGCGCCACCGAGGGAGACCGATCAGCCACCTCCTAGCTGCTTGATGCAGCGCTGGCAACCAGCTCGTGGGCTTTAGTAGCTCCCGGAGTGATCTTTTGCTCACAACCCGAAACATTCAGGCATTGTGTGAGGACCCGAAGGTTCACGTTCAGCCCGTGAACGTGTTCCTACTAGCACACACACACACTAATACGGCAGCGTGCACGGCTCCCACTCAACGTTGTTTCCCTCCTGAGGGTCCGTCTCCTCCTCGGGAGCCTCCTCCTCATAGAACCCTTCAAACGCTTCAAACACAAGCAGTGAGCACGATGGCTCAGCAAGACTGACCCGTCTCACCTAAACACTAAACTCTACATGCTGGGTTTTCAATGTATAATAGAAAAAGATGCTGCAAAATATACGCCTATTTAGTTGATTCTTACTTTCAAGTTTTAGCCACAAGTTAGTGGGGAACCTTGTGCCAAGACACATAAGAAATCCGCAATCAAATAAGAAACATTTCTCTTATGTCCTTTGCCTAAGGTTGAAAAGAACTTTGATTTGCTCCAAACTAAAGCATTTCATTAACAAACAACATAAAGCTTTCAAACAGCAACTTTTATCATGTCAACTAGCCTGTTCTTTCTACGTCACGGTACAGTGAACAAGTGGTACTCACTGACCGCGAGCGATGGTGATTATAATCGATTTACACCTACAGGGTTACAAGAATAACCCGTCACGTACGCCCGTACTCGATGTTGTCTACAGAAACCATCACGGACGTTGTATGCAACCACATTTAATCCGTTAGCCAAGTGTTGAACCGGTCCTATCGTCCCGAGCAGGAGGTCTCTACGCGGAGCATCCGCAGTGCCAGCTAGCCCATTTATACCTCTCTGCACTCAACCTAACCTCTGGACGACAAGCAATGCCTCAACAGATTGCTGCCCGAATTACATCGGTTTCCCGGTTCCCATATATACGGTAGGTCTTCGGTACTGTTCTAGCTTGTTCAACAGGCCCGCACATGGCTCGGTCCTCAATCGACACAAGCAGAGCTATGGCACCCAGGTCCCAAAGTCCTGCTGCCCTTACTCTCCCTTCGGTCTTATTTTCTTGCCATGTGATTCATTGTCTATCTCTAACCGAGTACTGTGCCTCTAGCCTATTCTTGGGAGTAGTTCCAACTACTCGACTTGTACCGAAACCTGTAACATTTTAGCATTGCAGTGGCTACTCAAGGTTTAAAATCTATGCCCAAATCCCTGGTTCTGTTGGCTATACATTTAGGTTTCCAATCAAGACTCTAATGCACAATTGTAGGAAAGACATAAAGTAAGTGATCAAAACATAAGACTTTATAAACGGGTTAATGCAAACCGGAGCTTGCCTTGCTGCTGGTCGTTAGCTAATTGTTCTTCTGGAGTGATGAAGTCTAGAACCTCTGGATCTTCTTCGATCTTAGCGACTACACAAAAAAGAAAAATACGATGAGTGTCAATTTAAATGCATTTGAGTTTTTTTGATAATGTGAAGACTATAAATATAGCTATACAGTCCTATTGACTATGAAATTTTTACTGTGGTTTGGAGACAGCCTAAACAAAGACGTGGCCGAATTTCAATTGAAGCAAAGCTCATTTGAGCCATGCACAATTAAATTTGTATTTGTCCATAATTAGAGCTCTTATGGTTTTCTCAGGATTTTCATGGAGCAAGCCATGATTTTTTGGAAACTAGAGTTTCAGAGGGTTCTAATGTAATTGGTTTCATCTGATTTCGAGAATCATAGAAAAAGATATGAGCTATACAAGTTCAGAGAAAATCTGGAAAATGTTTCTGGACATTTTTCTTTTTCTCTGGACTAGTTTCCTTAATCACACCATTAGATGGACTAAATGAGCTCGTATGGATCTGACATTTTTATGGTGACTCGGATATTACAATGAACATCCTGGCCAAATTTTAAAATTTTCCACCTAAGGAATCTCCATATAAAATTATCAACAGTTTAAACTTTTGAGAATTAATTATGGTGAAATAAAGGTTTTCATGGGGTGAAACTTCTTTTGTTGGAAAGTACTCAGAGAGCTGAATCCAACAAAATTTTGTTCACTTGATCTGGACATTTCTAGCAAAAGTTGTGTGTGTTTGAAGTTTGAATTCAAAACTGAAAATCGGGAAATGTTTAAATCCTGCCAGTGGGTCCGGGGCTACGTGGCACTCTTCGGGAGGAAGACACACGGGTTTACAGATTTACAATGCACAGCCAAAAATTAATCCAGGGTGACAGAAGATCCGGTTCTTTTCAAAATAGTGGCTGACGTGCAGGACCGGCATTCATCTTCTTTGTCCCCTCGCTTCCGCGCGCGCACGCGCCGCCCCTCGCTGAATTCGCTGAAACTCTCTTCTCTGGACACCTCCCACACTCTAGCTCGCCGCTAGGCTCTGAACCAACATGAGGAGCACTCCAGTGAAGTTTCCCTGTGCCGGCAATGCGCCCTACTTAACTCGTGACGGCACAGCGGCTCACACCAACTCCGGCGACGTCGGCACCACCTCTAGCCCGCCAAACACTGGGTTTTCAAGATCTACAGCACCGGTGTGACATGTAGATGCTCAACATGAACTCAACTTAGATCGGAAGAGGCTCTAAGTGAGCTCGCACCATGTGCCCGACGGCTTCATCCATTGGCGCCGCTAGAAAAACTCGAGATAGGCCGTCTACAGTGGTTTTCACGCTAGGGTTGCGAAGAAAAGTTGTTCACTATCGAGTCTAGCTCGTGTGTGTGCAATTTGAGGAACCCTAAAGGATTATGGAGCGAGAATTTGGAAGATTCATACCCGAACCTCTGTTGGTGCCGGCCAGAGGGAAAACTGGAAATACTCCGGGGAGCTTCCACGACTTGAGCTGAAGTTTGGAGGGAAACAGCTCAAGGTTCTTGCACTCCTATAGAAGTTCTTGCTTGGGCATTAAAGGCCACGGTTTGTGCTGTCCATGAGAGCCTCCCTTTCGGTTGTTGTTTGGCCGCCGTGCGAACACGAAGTTCCTGGGGTAGGAAGGCCGAACACCGGTTGGTGGCACGTCAAGGAAGTAAAGGGCCATGCCCTGGTGTCATTTTGCCACTAAGGGACCACTGTTTGCGATCACGAAGACCGGTTTCCAATCGGCCAAGGTTGGCGGCGGTGGCTCTGTTCTGTGCGAGAGAGAAGGGCTTCGGTTGTTCTGTTCGTGAGCAAACAGGATATGCCGAGGAGTGATAAGGACGTCGAGCAGCTTGTTCTAGCGCGATCACGCGAACCAGGAGGTGGCCGACATTTTGTCCTCGGTGGCGATTACTACGTCGGCCCGAAGAACAGAGTAACCGGGTTCAGTCAGTTAAATCCGATGTATGGCTGACAGGGGGGTCCCACCTCCAGTAATTTGTCCCAAAGACTTCAATTTCTACTGCTCTGAATTTTAGAGACCCTAATATCCCTTGCACTTTGATCAATTTACCCAATGACCATTTGAATCCGAATAATTCAAAGTGTCAAATGGTTTGGATGAATTTACAGCACGTGTGAAGTTTGAAATTCAAATTTTTTTTGAATTTACCTCAAATAGCTCAAGTCAAGACCAACTCCAAATGGATTGAAAATTGGTGGATGAGCTCAATAAAATGTGCTTATCAAAATGAGTCCCGCTTTTGAATTTATGGGATGAAAGGAGTTTGAATTTGAATTTAAGTTCAAATTAGCTTTTTAATGATTGTACCTAAAAGTACCTCAAAATAGTTTGAATTTGGGTGGAATTTGTCCTGAGCCTTCCTAACAAAGTTTAGGAGTTAATCATGTACTCAGCCCTTCTATGATGTATGTGGGAAATACCACTTTTGCATGTTGTGAGTTCATCTCCTAATAAATCTATTTACGGTGTTTACTTGCTCTTCAAATGTGTTCATGTGATTACCACCAATGAGGTGAGGTGTGGGTGTGATGAACACCTTTAACAAGTGAAAAACTTGGACACTTACAGGTTGCTTCATTCTCGCGCAAGAACTGAACCACGACCACCGCCACCCTTATTTCGATCGGGAGCCGGCAAAAACTCGTGCGTACAGATCCCCACCGAGCAGCAAAACTGCACCGCGGCTTCGTCCTCAATCTTCTCGGCACAAAAACTGGTCGAGCTTCAGCTTCTACCACCCGAGCACACCTCTTTTCATGCTCTAGCAGGAACACCCAAGGACGCGCCAGCTACTCGAGCTACTCCTGCCCAAACAAAAGCTCAAGCCGTGGACAATCGAGCTCCAATTCTGAATTTTTTCTTCCGGAGTGTGCAACTCGACCTTTCGGTACGAAATTGTTGAATTCAACCTCAATTCATGTTCTGAGGTCACCAAATCATGCACAGGATATACTAGCTAGTGATCGATTCCCCTTTGCAACCCTAGCTTGAAACCGCATGTAGGAATCCAATTTTGAGCTCTTTCAACACGAACACGGCGTTACACCCTCGGGCACACGGTGACAACCAACTTTGCAACTTTCCTGAGCTTGTTTGCTTCCAAGTCGAGCTTCTACTTGAACCCCCCGTGCTGTAGAGCCGAAAACCCGAGCTTTTGGAAGGCTAGAGAGGCGGGCGACGTGCCGAAGCTCTCCCGGAGCCGTCGCACGTCTCCCGACTAGTTCTGGCCACCGGCAGCTCAACCCGACCCGATAAATGAGTCCCTTGTGCCTGAAAACGCTAGGAGGAGGGTCTCTGTCCAGGGGGCGGAACCCTACTCTGGCGAGGCGCCACCTCGGTCCGCCGAGGCCGGGGGAGCGCGCGCGGGAAAACCGGTCGGAGGAAGAAGAAGGGTATGGGCTGGCCCACCTGTCAGCGGCTGTGAGTTTGAAACGAAATCTTCTGTGACAGCGTATCCGATGTGAATACCCGGGTTGCAACCCTGTGGCCCGTGTGGCTCACACCTCATTGGCTGCAGTTTAAACAGTGGTTCAAGCTCAATTTTCAGTAGAAAAGAAATTCCCATATTGCAATCCAACTTTAAAAACTCATTACTTTGCGTAGAAAACTCCAAATTTAGTGATTCAAATAGGGTTAATTCAATTTGCAAAGATCTATCCGAATTTGCAACCCAATTACTATGAACGTCAATAATAATTTCTGGATAATTCTTTGACTTTTTTGGTAAAAGAATTATTGAGGGAGTTTGGTTCATCCAAAATTTCCAAATTTTTCCAAAAGATTCTTTAGGATATTATTGAACTTCTAGCAAGGTTTCAGATCATTTGGAGTTGATTTGCGTAGGAAATTTTAGAGTACAAACTGCTGTATTCAAAATAGTCCAGAAACATTTTTCAGACAAAGCTTCCAATTTGAAAAATCAGTTATGGGCAATTCATAACTCCAAAAATCCTAGGAAAATTCACGCCTGCTCTATGGGCTATGCTTGAATACTTAATTCACTTGGTTTTGCATGAACATGCAAGTTACATCAGAATTAATTCCTTTAAGTCTGAATGCTTAGGGAATTGTTCTGTATTAACTACTCAATGAAAAGTCCTGAATTTTGGATCAAAATACTTTCTTGTTACCAGGAACTCACATGCAAAGTTTCGGCTCAAGCTGATCCTTAGATCTTCCTGTATTTGTTCTCTATTATTATGTTTATGAAAAAGCATAGGAATATTGTGGGAATTAATGAAAACACAATTTCCATCCACTTTATCTGAAATTTGGTAAGCTAAGTCCCTGTGTAGTATAGTAATTCCTGTAAAAGTTTTGAAGTCATTGGAGTTCATGTTCTTCATTTTCTTCCAAATCATTTCAGCCATCTCATATGTCCATTAGGAAACATAGCAAATTTTATAACTGAACTCTTATGTGCAGATTGGTTTTCTCTTTAATTCGTCTGCACTACAGGGACAACACATGCGTTCCTATAAATCCACAACATTCCTCTGGTCTTAACAATTCAACTATTCCATTACCTAATTTGCATTATAAATCTTATGCATATACATGTCGATAGTGCTCACGACGAAGGCGATCAACGAAGGAGTTCGATGGAGTGATTCATTTGAAGTGTGGATCAATCTCAGGAGGATCAAGGGATTAAGCGTCAAGTGACGAACAAGCTAATATATATATATATATGTATATGTATATATATATATATTAGAGAGAGAGATATTAGTAAGCTGCAAAACAAGGCAAGTGCCGGTTTCACATTTAACAGCTTTCAAGTTCTTATTTTGTATACACGCTGTTGGATAGGAAATGAAATGTGCATTAAGTCTAGGTGATTTGATACAACACTTGCATGACCCGAGAACCCTATGGAGTATTTGGGTAGTTGTTATTTCATTGTGTAGAAACTGCCACTCTTAATTAGGATTCCGTAGAAGTGGAGTGGTTGGACTCTACTCGCATGAATAGGAGCACATGGGATTGGTTCGAGAAATTGTTTAACATGTTGAAGTTGATACTGGGCAGGTTGTAGGAGCAACAGGACATAGGGAACCTGGTGCATTAGACCTGTCCGTGTCGGTCAAGGACCGATCCGTGTGCGGCCATGTTGGACAATTTTGAGTTGTGTGCCGGACACATGCTGGCTATATGGGACCCGGTAAACCGATGTACCTTGGGAAGTCTGCGTTGAGACTTTTTCAGTCTGCATTGCTGTTGATCCAAGCAAGATTGAACAAGTGCTGAAATGGAAGTCTCCAACATCGGTCCATGAAGTTCGTAGCTTCTTGAGTTTGGCGGGATATTACCGGAGGTTCATCCCGAGCTTCTCAAAAATCTCCAAACCTATGACTGAGCTACTGAAAAAGGGCATCAAATATGATTGGAGCAAGCTATGTGAGGAAGCTTTTCAAGCATTGGTGAAACACCTCACAACAGCCCCGGTTCTAGCTCAACCGGATACAACCAAGCATTTTGATGTTTATTGTGATGCATCCGGCATCGGGCTTGGTTGTGTACTCATGCAAGGCAGACGCGTGGTTGCATATGGATCACGGCAATTATGGAATCATGAGAAACATTATCCAACTCATGATCTCGAACTTGCTGCCGTGGTATTAGCTTTGAAGATGTGGAGACATTACCTATTGGGAAATCTGGTTCATCTCTACACCGATCACAAAAGCTTGAAGTACATATTCACTCAGAAAGAGTTGAATATGCGACAACGGCGATGGTTGGAGCTGATCAAGGACTATGAGATTGAAATTCATTATCATCCGGGCAAGGCAAATGTGGTTGCCGATGCACTCAGCAGGAAGTCTCATATTCATAACCTGACCATTACGCCGATAGAAGAGGAAGAACCAAGTCTCTACTTGGTTCCATATGGAGCTTTATATAACCTGGCTCTCCTACCCACAATAAGAGAGGAGATTATGGAAGCTCAAAGGAAAGACAAGGGCATGACTCATATCAAAAGGAGGTTGAAGAACGGGGAGATGAAATGTTTCCAGTTAGATGATGAAGACACCCTATGGTTCAAGGACCGGATAGTCGTACCCCGTGATATGAGGCTGCGGAAGAAAATTTTGGATGAGGCTCACTTATCCAAATTTTCTATTCACCCGGGCAGCAATAAAATGTACCAAGACCTCCGGAAGAAGTTTTGGTGGACACGTATGAAACGTGAAGTTGCAAAATACGTTTCAGAATGTGATACGTCTCGAAGAATTAAGGCCGACCACGTGAAGAAGTCGGGCCTGTTGCAACCGCTACAAATACCGGCATGGAAGTGGGATGACTTGAGTATGGATTTCATTTTTGGGTTGCTTATGACCTCCCACCACCATGATTCGGTTTGGGTAATCATGGACCGGTTAACCAAATCAGCACGATTCATCCCCGTGCATACCAGATACACCGCCAATCAGTATGCGGAGTTATACATAGCACGGATCTTGTGCCTACATGGTGTTCCCCGAACGATCATCTCCGATCGAGGCGCGTTGTTTGTTGCTCATTTCTGGGAGCAGCTACACGCATCCTTGGGAACTAAATTGATTCGAAGCTCCGCGTATCACCCTCAAACCGATGGGCAAACAGAGAGGGTGAATCAAATAGTTGAAGATATGCTGAGAGCATGTGCCACCCGCCACGGTAAGAGCTGGGATGATCACTTACCGTTGGCAGAGTTCTCATATAACAACGGGTATCAATCAAGTATCAAAATGGCGCCTTATGAAGCTCTCTACGGCCGGAAGTGCCGCACACCCTTGAACTGGTGTGAATCCTGCGAGAGATTATTTACGGGATTGATCTCGTGAATGAAGCTGAAGAGCGAGTGAGGCTTATTCAGGAAAATCTTAAAGCCGCTCAGTCCAGACAGAAGAGCTATGCGGATAAGAGGCGTCGTCCTCTGGAATTTCATGTTGGGGACACCGTATACCTCCGTGTGTCTCCTATGAAGGGCATTCACCGATTCAGAGTGAAAGGGAAATTAGCTCCGCGCTTTATCGGTCCCTTCGTCATCATTGAAAGATGTGGACCCGTGGCATACCGTTTGGAGCTGCTGGCAGCCTTAGCCGGAGTTCATAACGTCTTCCACATATCTCAGTTGCGGAAGTGTTTAAAAGTTCCAACGGAGATTCTCACGGGAGACATAGAAGATTTGAAGCCGGACCTCACGTATGTTGAACGACCAACCCGGATAATTGATGAAAAGACTCGCGAGACCAGAAACCGGACACTGTGATTTTTCAAGGTGCTATTGGAAAGTCACACGTCCGAGGAAGCTACATGGGAAAGCGAGGAGTATTTGCAACGCAATCATCCGGAGTTGTTAGAGGTGTATGTTGAGTAGCTGTCCTCTCCACTTTGTCCTTAATCATGAATCTCGGGACGAGATTCTTTTTAAGGGGGGAGGAATGTAGAAGTCCCAAAACTGTAAATAGAAAACTTGAGCTATGAATAAAGTTGAGTTGGAATACAAGAAATGGGACCTACAAAAACTTTTGTCTACCCATGAAAGTGTTGGCATGTGCAATATAACTTGAATTTCAGTTTGAACTAAGAGGTGCACTTCAAAAAGAAGAGGGGAATTTTCAAAAGAGGAAAAATTCAAAACTGTTGTTTGAAAAAGTGTATTTGCAATAGCCAACTCAAGAATCAGGTGGCATATTTGAGTTCCTCAGGTTCAAATTATGAGGGAGACCAATTTGGAGGTGCTTTGATATGAATATCAAAGGAACTTGTAAAATTCATCCAAATTTGAATATAAATTTGAAACTGTGGCATAAATTGTCAAATGGCAAGATGGCCTTTGAATTTGGATCCCTCACAGCTGAATTTACAAGGTGTCAAAATTTGGAGATCTTTTGGGGGCCAGTGAGGAGCTGTGGGACCCACCTGTCATTGACTAAAAAGAGAGGAGACTTTCAACCGAAGCAAACAGTTTGCTCTGTTCATACCCGAGCCCGAAGCAAGCCAGCGCGAGGCGCCACTGAGGGCTGCAGCCGACGCCAACTCCTCACCGAAGCAGCACGCTGGAGAGCTGCTCGTGGCGCCTTAACTCTCGGCGTGATCCATCCCCGAGTGGTCGAGTCCCCGTTCGCTGCTTCTTCCCCATGCAAGAAAGAAAATCGGGCCGCTGCTCGTAGCCACCTCGGGTCCTTGATCGGGAAACCGCCAGGCTTGTGCCACAGCGCCTCCAAAGCCGAAAAAACGACACCAGGGGACTTCCATCTGATCTCTTGGCACAAACCCGAGAAGTTTTCGGCTTCCCCGACCAAGAACCGTGCGTTCATGTGCTGACCGAGAGCAAAAACCCGAACGGGCTCGCATAGACAGCCTACACCAGACACTTTCAAGCCCGAACAAGAGCCCCTTCGGACGCGCTAGAATCCCCTGATGCTCGTCCCCGAAGCTCAAGCCGTGACATGATCCACCGAGCGCGAATTTGAAGAAAGTTCCCTGGCCGGCACGAACTGACCCCCCGGCACGGTAACTTCAAATTCACCCGCTACCCTGATTCTTAGCTCGTCAATTCTTGCACACAGGACCGCCACTAGTCGGCGATCATTAGCCCTTCACGACCCTAGCTGGAAAAACACACGTAGACTGCACAAATTCTAGATTTTCCGAGCTCAACCGTGAAAGAAGTATCGGGCGCACGCTGAACCCCCACTTGCCGCCATTTCCGAGCCACGTTGAGGCTATGCCGAGCTAGCCCATCCTCTGCTAGTGCTTTTGGGCGGTTTGGTTGTGCTGTTAGCGGGCTACAAGGGCCGGGCAACAGCGCCGATCGTCACCGAAGGTCGGGCTCGTCGCCGGCCTACTTCCGGCCACCGGCAGCCCGAGCCAACCCCGTAGACATGTTCCCTGACCCTGAAAATCCCCAGGCGGCGAGTCTCCGGCCGAGAGGCGCCCGGGAAGCCGGGTCCGGCGAGCTCCAGTGGAGCGCCGGCGAGGGGGAGGCGTTGGAGCGGGAGGAAGAAGAAGACCCCCACCGGGCCCACGTGTCAGCAGCTGAAGATTAAAAATCCGGATCAGCTGTGGCGTGTGATCCAGTGTGGTGGCGCAGGAAAAGGTCTGTTGCCCCGTGTGGCGCGATCCCAGCAGTTGACACGTGGGGATGGGGCCACTGTCAGAGTTTAAACATTTTCTCGATTTAATTTGAATTCCAGATTTAGTTCAAACTTTAGAACCTCATAACTTTCACTAGGAAGCTCCAAAAATTAGTGATTCAAATTGGGTTGGATTCATGATGAAAAGCTCTATCCAAATATGCAACCCAATTTGCATGAAAACCAATAGAAAAATCTGGAAAATTCTTTAAAGCTTTCAGCAAAAGAATTTTAGAGGGAGTTTGGTTCATCCAAAATTCCCCAAATTTTGCCAGAATATTCATTAGTATATTAGGAGACTACTGTAAAAGTTTCAGCTCATTTGGAGTTGATTTAGTTAGGGTGATTATGATTTTAAGTTTCTGTATTCAAATGAATACAGAAACATTTTCAGAGAATTTTCAAAAACTTGGAAATTCAGTTCTAGCCATTCCTTAGCTCCAAAAATCCTAGGAAAATTCAGGCATACTCCCTGAGCTATGTATGAAATTATGGTTCAGTTGTATTTGCATGAAAGTGCAAGTTTAATCAGAATTAATTCCTTTTTGCCTAAATGCTTAGGGAATTGTTCTGGGTGATCTACTTAGTGAAATATTCTGAATTTTTGTCCAGAGGACTTTCTTGTGACAAGGAACTCACAAGAAAATTTCCAGCTCCATTGGAGCATGGGATCATTATCTCCTGCTCAACTCATTAGTTGATCCCCACCCAAGTGATGAAACCCCACTCATCACTTGATCCTAGTATTTAAACACAAACCCAAACCACTAGCACCAGTTTCATTTTAAATTCTTAAACAGGGTTCCAGTTTTAAAACTTGTCCTTAGCACTTGTTAGCAAATGTTTCACAATTAAATATATATGCATGTTCATAACGTACAGTGCTTAAACGTGGAACAGTAGAGGAAAGGTGAAGCTTGGACCAAGGAGCAGGAAGGCCAGTGATTAAGATTCCAGTCATCATCAGCAACTAACTTCATCCTATCTGACTTTAGTCCCCTGCAAGACCAAGGCAAGCCCCGGTTTGCACTTAAGTTGTTTTTAAAGTTTTCCCTTTGTTCACTACTATTGGTCCAATTTTGTATGTGCATTAGGTCAAGGATCTTTTATACTCCACTTGCATAACCAAACATGAACCCTGAGGTCAAGGGAAGAAATGGGTCATCGCTGTAGAATAAGGCCATGCCAAATAGCGTAGGACATCCGGTAGAAGTCGAGTAGTTGGAATCTACTCGCGAGCTATAGACGGAACTATCTGGGTGTAGATGGAAAAAGAGGGCAAACTAATGTTTACATTTCCAAAGATGAGACCGGGCAGGATGGTTAGGCAGCGACAAGACGAGGTCTTGGTCGAGTAGTTCTGCCTGTGTCGGTTAAGGACCGATGCGTGTGCGGCACCCAGGAGCAGGTATTGAGTTGTGTACCGGATGCTTACTGACATATTGGAACTAGGAAACCGATGTACCATGTTCACTGGATTGTAGAGGCATACCACATCGTCTCGTTAGTCCTATGAGCCCGAGACGGCACGACCGGTTCTACAGTCTAGTGTCTTGCGAAAGGTGGCCACATACGACATAATGAAGGACGCCAGAGTTGGGTCTTCAGAGGCGGGCGTATGTGTCGAGTTATCCGGGTAGTGTTTGATTCGAATCACCATCCATCGCGGTTATTGATTACCGCTTGCTCCCTGTGTTGTGACGTAGTAATCAAGTTGTGTGGAAATAGTTTGCAAAGTTTAAAATGCTGTTATGATAATTGTATATTGCATGAAAACCATGTGTGAAGTAGAGATAGAGCAAACTAAAGTTATTTTTCCACCTTGGGACAAGTAACATTGGAATAAAGCGTTTCTTGTTTGATTGT
The DNA here is from genome assembly GCA_030760725.1 of Neostapfia colusana. Lineage (NCBI taxonomy): Eukaryota > Viridiplantae > Streptophyta > Magnoliopsida > Poales > Poaceae > Neostapfia > Neostapfia colusana. The sequence goes on along the minus strand of JASWHV010000007.1, from coordinate 66,548,749 downwards.
GGAGTTCCAATGTTGCTAGGCGCAAGGTCACTACTATTATGGCTAAAAATCTGAAAGTTAAGGATGAACTCGTAGGCAAGTCTTTTCGCAAAGGACAGGCTTAAGTCTTAGGTTACTTTCATATAGAGTTCCATGCTTTAGGAGAGACGGTTAAGTCTTGCTGAGCCTTTGTGCTCACTCTTGCTATATAAGTGGTTTTGCAGGTAAACATCGACGCTATAAAGAAGGTTGTCCGGTGAGACTCGGGAATTTCCAAGTCATGTCACACGTGGAGAACCTAGCCGCTGCCATGTCTTCGTGTTGCTAGCGAGAGGAGTCCGCGGGCTGAACCTCTTCTCGAGTGCTTCTTAGATACTCGACGTGAGCTGTTTATAGACTTCCGCTGTAGCTATTTATGTAAAGTATTTACAGAGAACAATTGTAAGCTTCCACTTTGATTTATGTAATACATCGTTCCTTATATGTGTGCTGTTGGGTGCCGCATAACACGGCACCACCCAATGCGATTCCCAGGCGAGGCGGCACGGCCCCGTGATGGAGGTCGGGCCCTCTCAGCGTGGTATCAGAGCCGCATTGGTAATAGTGCATGGAATAAGGAGCGTATTATGACAAAAACTTAGGATACGGTGAGGAAACGATATTAGGCCCACATAAGGACTATAGTAGTATAGTTACTTAAAGTGGCAAGACTAACATATGTGTTTTAATTCTGAATTTTCATTATGTAACGACGCACCTACGTTCTGGTAAGCATGGTAAGGAACGCCACCGAAAGCGGATCAATTTCGGTTAGCTCCCCTTACAAGGAAAGTGGTTCAGGGTTAGATCTCACAGCTTGGTGTGAGATGTTAATATGAAACTCTTGGACTCTTCATGTTCCTGAGTTCATATGAAACGCTGATCCCTAGCGTGCATTAGGAAAGTAAGTGGAGACCCCATCGTGTGGTCAGTAACGCGATAGTGTGTTCGTCTGGAAGTAGCCCAGGAGGACATACGCAGCGCTTGCCATCGGCGTGCCCTGCAGGGCAGTAGGTGGTATCCGTTGGGTTGATAACATTCCCAACCGTGATGACCCGTTCATGACATACTCGGGTTCCCCGTCGTGTGGTGTTGAAACACGATCATGTACCTTGAGACGTGATTTAACTCAAGGACGGCCGTATGGCAATGATACGGGCGTTTGTATTTACTTTCAAATATGGAACTGCCTGAAATGAAACAAACCTTTGAGTGCACCACTATTGAGTGTTTTTCTGCAGGTACTAACCACGTACGTATCCCGTGTAGTACACGTGTGCGAGAGACCGTGTTAGTGCCACTGATAAAATGGATATGCCGGTATAATCCGGTTTAGGATTTTCTTTGGTGAGGTAACGTAGTACCAACAAGATTTTTACGGTGCATTGTCACCGTACTAAACATATAATCATCTTCCCTATGAAGAAATGATTCATGGACTAACTTGCAACTAAAAATGGAAGTTTGAAACAAATATTAGTTACCGAACTCTTATTTTGAGCTAAGATTCAAATGAGAGTATAACTAGGTATCAAAGTTTTCAAAAACAGAGTGCTCTGTTTCTGGCAGGAATTCTTACTGGACTTTGACAGAGCATAACTCTGAGTAGCTTGACCCAATTAAGGTGTATGATACAGTTCTGGAAAGATTTTCAAGTGCTCTGCAATTTCTTTATAGACCTCCAGAGCAAAATCACACTTTAAGTTGGTGAAAATTCCAGTTGAAGGCAAACTGTTCAAAAACCAGAACAGTAGCAAAAACCTCTCTGGACCTTTTTGTTTTTAAGCCATAACTTCCTGTAGAAAAATCCTTAAGGAGCACATAAGTACTTGTTGGAAAGCTACTGAAGCTTACTACAACTTTGGTATTGAACTCAGGTCAAGAATCTGTTGATAACTTGAGAAAAATTTGGAGTTTGTATGAACTGGTCAGGGTAGTCCCGCTGATTTGTTAAGCGTACTTAAGATTTGTTTAAACATGAATGTGGTTATGCTTTCATAAAGTTCATGACATGTTCATGTTTTGCTTATCTTTATTTACTACTGAGATAGAATTTTGATTGACTCAAAATTTTGATTCATGCAGTATGGTACGCACACATTCTCAAATGGAAATTGGAGGTTCAAGTCGAGGTGGGAATGACTCGACTTCATCACAAGAGCCATCGCCAAACGGATTGGCTGAAATTATGGCAAAGATGAATGAAACTCTCCAAACTCTAGTTCAGCAAGGCATAAATCGAGAAGCTCAATGTCACATGCCAACCCAGAGCACGTACCTGGATTTCTTGGCGACACAACCGCCGGTATTCTCTGAGGCGGCTGACCATTGTGAAGAAAATCACTGGTTACGTGTCCTTGAGTCCAAGTCTGGGTTGATCCAATGTGATGAATTCTCGAAGACTATATGCCGCTCAGCAGCTTCACGGCTTTACTAGAGCATGGTGGGCAGAGTACCTTGCTGTCCAACCAGCAGGGCATCGTGTCACATGGACGGAATTCCAAGCTGCATTTCGTGCTCGTTTCATCCCTGCCGGCATAATGCAGACAAGTCATGATGAGTTCTGGAGTCTGAAGCAAGGGTACAGGAGTGTTATTGAGTATGCGAAGGAATTCAATCGCTTAGCTCAATATGTCCCTGACTATGTGAAGTCACCAGCCATGAAGGGTTATCATTTTTATCGAGGGCTGACGGCTAGGCTGCGATGTTAATTGGCTCAAGTTAGCCAAGAGAATTTTGATGAGTTTGTGATCTGTGCTATCGCTCAAGAATATTACTCCAACCTCTACCTCAAAGAAAAGAGGGAGAGGGACTCATCACAGGATGAAGACAATCGTCTACCCCAGAAGTATTGGTTGGTAATGCGTTCACTTCCCGGTCAAGAGATTCCACAAGAAGTGCAATCATTCTGGGAGTGTGACGACTCTTCTACTCCACAGAGGTCATATTCACCTCCACCGCAGCAGCAAATTATTTCTTATGCACCTCAGTATCAACAAGGTGCATCAGAATATTATTTCCCTCAAGAGGTTGAAGATGAACAAGGTGATTTCTCAGCTGAGCCAAGTGCTGTCCCACTTCAGCTTGACAATGATCTTAAGGTCAATGAAGCAACTGAACCGAGCAGCAACAATGTGTCTGTGGGTCCATTTCCACAGAGCGATCTTGGGCAGCAAAGAAAAGCTATGTCCAAAGTGGGGATAGTTAATTATGTGTCAGTCGATGATCTGCCAAAGGGAGGACCTGTTCTTGCCGGCAGGTTTACCTTAAATGACAAGCCGGTTGTCATTTTATTCGACTCTAGTGCGACACATAACTTCATTAGCATGGCGACGGTGATCCGGGATCAGATATCCACCACTATCACCAAAGGTTCATACCTTATTCATTCACCAAGTGGAGACATATCCACTAATGAAGTCATCTCTCGAGCACCACTTTGTTTGGGTGGAAAATTTTATCCTACCACCCTCATCATTCTCGAAGACCAGGGAATCAATGCCATATGGGAATATCATGGTTGACCTTCCATAAGGCCGTTCTGGACATCGAGAACAGGAGTGTTCACTTGGACTCTCCCCTTCACGGGCGTCAAACATTGTATCTCGGTGATGCGGTTTCCAAAGACCCGGAAGTTTGTAATGCCGAGGCTTGCAAGTTAGAAGACATTCCGGTAGTCCGTGAATATCCAGACGTGTTCCCGGAAGATCTTCCAGGCTTACCATCTGAGCGCGAGGTGGAATTCAAAATAGAGTTGATACCGGGGACCATGCCGATCTCTCGGAGATCATACAAAATGGCTCCGAGTGAGTTAGCAGAATTGAAGGAGCAACTCAAGGATCTGATGGACAAGGGGTTTATTCGTCCAAGTTCATCACCATGGGGTTGCTCAGCTTTATTTGTGAAGAAGAAGGATGAGACGCTGAGGCTATGCGTCGATTTTCGTCCTTTGAATGCTGTGACCATAAAGAACAAGTATCCACTACCAAGAATTGATATTCTCTTCGATCAGCTAGTGGGTGCTAAAGTCTTTTCTAAGATGGACTTAAGGTCGGCATATCATCAAATCAAGATTCGAGCGGAAGATGTCCCGAAAACAGCATTCTCGACAAGATATGGACTCTATGAATATCTTGTCATGTCATTTGGATTGACCAATGCTCCAGCTCACTTTATGTATCTTATGAACTCAGTGTTCATGCCGGAGCTGGATCAGGTGGTTGTGGTATTCATCGACGACATCTTGGTCTATTCCAAATCTGAAGAGGAACACGCTAAACATTTGCATATTGTGCTCCAATGACTGAGAGATCACAAGCTCTATGCAAAGTTTAGTAAATGCGAATTCTGGATCAACCAAGTGCCATTTCTTGGGCACATTATTTCAGCAGGAAGCATTGCTGTTGATCCAAGAAAGATTGAACAAGTGCTGAAATGGAAGTCTCCAACATCGGTCCATGAAGTTTGTAGCTTCTTGGGTTTGGCGGGATATTACCGGAGGTTCATCCCGAGCTTCTCAAAAATCTTGAAACCTATGACTGAGCTACTGAAAAAGGGCACCAAATATGATTGGAGCAAGCTATGTGAGGAAGCTTTTCAAGCATTGGTGAAACATCTCACAACAGCCCCGGTTCTAGCTCAACCGGATGCAACCAAGCCTTTTGATGTTTATTGTGATGCATCCGGCGTCGGGCTTTGTTGTGTACTCATGCAAGGCGGACACGTGGTCGCATATGGATCACGGCAATTACGGAATCATGAGCAACATTATCCAACTCATGATCTCGAACTTGCTGCCGTGGTATTAGCTTTGAAGATGTGGAGACATTACCTATTGGGAAATCTGGTTCATCTCTACACCGACCACAAAAGCTTGAAGTACATATTCACTCAGAAAGAGTTGAATATGCGACAATGGCGATGGTTGGAGCTGATCAAGGACTATGAGATTGAAATTCATTATCATCCGGGCAAGGCAAATGTGGTTGCCGATGCACTCAGCCGGAAGTATCATATTCATAACCTGACCATTACGCCGATAGAAGAGGAAGAACCAAGTCTCTACTTGGTTCCATATGGAGCTTTACATAACCTGGCTCTCCTACCCACAATAAGAGAGGAGATTATGGAAGCTCAAAGGAAAGACAAGGGCATGACTCATATCAAAAGGAGGTTGAAGAACGGGGAGATGAAATGTTTCCGGTTAGATGATGAAGACACCCTATGGTTCAAGGACCGGATAGTCGTACCCCGTGATATGAGGCTGCGGAAGAAAATTTTGGATGAGGCTCACTTATCCAAATTTTCTATTCACCGGGCAGCAATAAAATGTACCAAGACCTCCAGAAGAAGTTTTGGTGGACACGTATGAAACGTGAAGTTGCGAAATACGTTTCAGAATGTGATACGTGTAGAAGAATTAAGGCCGACCACGTGAAGAAGTCGGGCCTGTTGCAACCGCTACAAATACCAGCATGGAAGTGGGAAGACTTGAGTATGGATTTCATCTTTGAGTTGCCGATGACCTCCCACCACCAAGATTCGATTTGGGTAATCGTGGACCGGTTAACCAAATCAGCACGATTCATCCCCGTGCATACCAGAAACACCGCCAAGCAGTATGCGGAGTTATACATAGCACGGATCTTGTGCCTACATGGAGTTCCTCGAACAATCATCTCCTATCGAGGCTCGTTTCTGGGAGCAGCTACACGCATCCTTGGGAACCAAATTGATTCGAAGCTCCGCGTATCACCCTCAAACTGATGGGCAAACAGAGAGGGTGAATCAAATACTTGAAGATATGCTGAGAGCATGTGCCACCCGCCATGGTAAGAGCTGGGATGATCACTTACCGTTGGCAGAGTTCTCATATAACAACGGGTATCAATCAAGTATCAAAATGGCGCCTTATAAAGCTCTCTACGGCCGGAAGTGCAGCACACCCTTGAACTGGTGTGAATCCAGCGAGAGAGTTATTTACGGGATTGATCTCGTGAATGAAGCTGAAGAGCGAGTGAGGCTTATTCAGGAAAATCTTAAAGCCGCTCAGTCCAGACAGAAGAGCTATGCGGATAAGAGGCGTCGTCCTCTGGAATTTCAAGTTGGGGACCACGTATACCTCCGCGTATCTCCTATGAAGGGCATTCACCGATTCATAGTGAAAGGGAAATTAGCTCCACGCTTTATCGGTCCCTTCGTCATCATTGAAAGATGTGGACCCGTGGCATACTGTTTGGAGCTGCTGGCAGCCTTAGCCGGAGTTCATAACGTCTTCCACATATCTCAGTTGCGGAAGTGTTTAAAAGTTCCAACGGAGATTCTCACGGGAGACATAGAAGATTTGATGCCGGACCTCACGTATGTTGAACGACCAACCCGGATAATTGATGAAAAGACTCGCGAGACCAGAAACCGGACTCTGCATTTTTTCAAGGTGCTATGGGAAAATCACACATCCGAGGAAGCTACATGGGAAAGCGAGGAGTATTTGCAACGCAATCATCCGGAGTTGTTAGAGGCGTATGTTGAGTAGCTGTCCTCTCCACTTTGTCCTTAATCATGAATCTCGGGACGAGATTCTTTTTAAGGGGGGAGGAATGTAAAAGTCCCAAAACTTGTAAATAGAAAACTTGAGCTATGAATAAAGTTGAGTTGGAATACAAGAAATGGGACCTACAAAAACTTTTGTCTACCCATGAAAGTGTTGGCATGTGCAATACAACTTGAATTTCAGTTTGAACTAAGAGGTGCACTTCAAAAAGAAGAGGGGCATTTTCAAAAGAGGAAAAATTCAAAATTGTTGTTTGAAAAAGTGTATTTGCAATAGCCAACTCAAGAATCAGGTGGCATATTTGAGTTTGTCAGGTTCAAATTATGAGGGAGACCAATTTGGAGGAAATTTTGAGGTGCTTTGATATGAATATCAAAGGAACTTGTAAAATTCATCCAAATTTGAATTTAAATTTGAAACTGTGGCATAAATTGTAAAATGGCAAGATGGCCTTTGAATTTGGATCCCTCACAGCTGAATTTACAAGGTGTCAAAATTTGGAGATCTTTTGGGGGCCAGTGAGGAGCTGTGGGACCCACCTGTCATGGACTAAAAAGAGAGGAGACTTTCAACCGAAGCAAACAGTTTGCTCTGTTCATACCCGAGCCCGAAGCAAGCCAGTGCGAGGCGCCACCGAGGGCTGTGGCCGACGCCAACTCCTCACCGAAGCAGCACGCTGGAGAGCTGCTCGTGGCGCCTTAACTCTCGGCGTGATCCATCCCGGAGTGATCGAGTCCCCGTTCGCTGCTTCTTCCCCACGCAAGAAAGAAAATTGGGCCGCTGCTCGTAGCCGTCTCGGGTCCTTGATCGGGAAACCGCCAGGCTTGTGCCACAGCACCTTCAAAGCCAAAAAATCGACACCAGGGGACTTCCCTCTGCTCTCTTGGCACAAACCCGAGAAGTTTTCGGCTGCCCCGACCAAGAACCGTGCGTTCATGTGCTGACCGAGAGCAAAAACCCGAACGGGCTCGCGTGGATAGCCTACACCAGACACTTTCAAGCCCGAACAAGAGCCCCTTCGGACGTGCTAGGATCCCCTGATGCTCGTCCCCGATGCTCAAGCCGTGACATGATCCACCGAGCGGGAATTTGATGAAAGTTCCTTGGCGGGCACGAACTGACCCCCCGGCACGGTAACTTCAAATTCACCCGCTACCCTGATTCTTAGCTCGTCAATTCTTGCACACAGGACCGCCAATAGTCGGCGATCATTAGCCCTTCACGACCCTAGCTGGAAAAACACACGTAGACTGCACAAATTCTAGATTTTCCGAGCTCCACCGTGAAAGAAGTCTCGGGCGCACGGTGAACCCCCACATGCCGCCATTTCCGAGCCACGTTGAGGCTATGCCGAGCTAGCCCATCCTCTGCTAGTGCTTTTGGGCAGTTCAGTTGAGCTGTTAGCGGGCTACAAGGGCCGGGCGACAGCGCCGATCGTCACCGAAGGCCGCGGCTTGTTGCCGGCCTACTTCCGGCCACCGGCAGCCCGAGCCAACCCCGTAGACATGTTCCCCGACCCTGAAAACACCCAGGCAGCGATTATCCGGCCGAGAGGCGGCCGGGAAGCCGGGTCCGGCGAGCTCCAGTGGAGCGCCGGCGAGGGGGAGGCTCGGGAGCGGGAGGAAGAAGAAGACCCCCACCGGTCCCACGTGTCGGCAGCTGAAGATTAAAAATCCGGATCAGCTGTGGCGTGTGATCCAGTGTGGTGGCGGGGGAAAAGGTCTGTGGCCCCGTGTGGCGCGATCCCAGCGGTTGACACGTGGGGATGGGGCCACTGTCAGAGTTTAAACATTTCCTCGATTTAATTTGAATTCCAGATTTAGTTCAAACTTTAGAACCTCATAACTTTTGCTAGGAAGCTCCAAAAATTAGTGATTCAAATTGGGTTGGAATCATGATGAAAAGCTCTATCCAAATATGCAACCCAGTTTGCATGAAAACCAATAGAAAATTCTGGAAAATTCTTTAAAGCTTTTCAGCAAAAGAATTTTAGAGGGAGTTTGGTTCATCCAAAATTACCCAAATTTTCCAGAATATTCTTTAGGATATTAGGAGACTCCTGTAAAAGTTTCAGCTCATTTGGAGTTGATTTAGTTAGGGTAATTCTGATTTTAAGTTTCTGTATTCAAATGAATACAGAAACATTTTCAGAGAATTTCCAAAAACTTGGAAATTCAGTTCTAGCCATTCCTTAGCTCCAAAAATCCTAGGAAAATTCAGGCATACTCCCTGAGCTATGTATGAAATTATGGTTCACTTTGATTTGCATGAAAGTGCAAGTTTAATCAGAATTAATTCCTTTTTGCCTAAATGCTTAGGGAATTGTTCTGGGTGATCTACTTAGTGAAATATTCTGAATTTTGGTCCAGAGGACTTTCTTGTGACAAGGAACTCACAAGAAAATTTCCAGCTCCATTGGAGCCCGGGATCATTATGTCCTGCTCAACTCATTAGTTGATCCCCACCCAAGTGATGAAACCCCACTCATCACTTGATCCTAGTATTTAAACACAAACCCAAACCACTAGCACCAGTTTCATTTTAAATTCTTAAATAGGGTTACAGTTTTAAAACTTGTCCTTAGCACTTGTTAGCAAATGGTTCACAATTAAATATATATGCATGTTCATAACGTATAGTGCTTAAACGTGGAAGAGTAGAGGAAAGGTGAAGCTTGGACCAAGGAGCAGGAAGGCCAGTGATTAAGATTCCAGTCATCATCAGCAACTAACTTCATCTTATCTGACTTTAGTCCCCCTGCAAGACCAAGGCAAGCCCCGGTTTGCACTTAAGTTGTTTTTAAAGTTTTCCCTTTGTTCACTACTATTGGTCCAAGTTTGTATGTGCATTAGGTCAAGGATGTTTTATACTCCACTTGCATAACCAAACATGAACCCTGAGGTCAAGGGTAGAATTGGGTCATCGCTGTAGAATAAGGCCATGCTAAATAGCGTAGGACATCCGGTAGAAGTCGAGTAGTTGGAATCTACTCGCGAGCTATAGACGGAACTATCTGGGTATAGATGGAAAAAGAGGGCAAACTAAAGTTTTCATTTCCAAAGATGAGACCGGGCAGGATGGTTAGGCAGCGACAAGACGAGGTCTTGGTCGAGTAGTTCTGCCTGTGTCGGTTAAGGACCGATGTGTGTGCGGCACCCAGGAGCAGGTATTGAGTTGTGTACCGGATGCTTACTGACATATGGGAACCAGGAAACCGATGTACCAGGTTCACTGGATTGTAGAGGCATACCACATCGTCTCGTTAGACCTATGAGCCCGAGACGGCACGACCGGTTCTACAGTCTAGTGTCCTGCGAAAGGTGGCCACATACGACGTAATGAAGGACGACAGAGTTGGGTCTTCAGAGGCGGGCGCATGTGTCGAGTTATCCGGGTAGTGTTTGATTCGAATCACCATCCATCGCGGTTATTGATTACCGCTTGCTCCCTGTGTTGTGACGTAGTAATCAAGTTGTGTGGAAATAGTTTGCAAAGTTTAAAATGCTGTTATGATAATTGTAAATTGCATGAAAGCCATGTGTGAAGTAGGGATAGAGCAAACTAAAGTTATTTTTCCACCTTGGGACAAGTAACATTGGAATAAAGCGTTTCTTGTTTGATTGTGGAGTTCCAATGTTGCTGGGCGCAATGTCACTACTATTATGGCTAAAAATCTGAAAGTTAAGGATGAACTCGTAGGCGAGTCTTTTCGCAAAGGACAGGCTTAAGTCTTAGGTTACTTTCATATAGATTTCCATGCTTTAGGAGACATGGTTAAGTCTTGCTGAGCCTTTGTGCTCACTCTTGCTATATAAGTGGTTTTGCAGGTAAACATCGACGCTATAAAGAAGGTTGTCTGGTGAGACTCAGGAATTTCTGAGTCATGTCACACGTGGAGAACCTAGCCGCTGCCAAAACTTCGTGTTGCTAGCGAGAGGAGTCCGTGGGCTGGACCTCTTCTCGAGTGCTTCTTAGATACTCGACGTGAGCTGTTTATAGACTTCCGCTGTAGCTATTTATGTAAAGTATTTAAAGAGAACAATTATAAGCTTCCGCTTTGATTTATGCAATACATCGTTCCTTATATGTGTGCTGTTGGGTGCCGCATAACACGCACCACCCAATGCGATTCCCGGGCGAGGCGGCATGGCCCCGTGATGGAGGTCGGGCCCTCTCACATTATGCCAATTGCTATCCTATGTTTATGTCTTTACCTTCATGTGGAGTTTCATGATTAGGTTTAACGGTTAAGTCTTGCTGAGCTTTATGCTCACGGATACTGTACTAGTTGTGTTGCAGGTAATAACAGCTACGCCGTGGATGAAGCGACATGGGAGAGCGAAGGCTTTCTTCGCGCTAACTACCGAGACTTTTTAACGTCGCACATCTGGTAATTTTTCACCATCCTCTCTCTCATTTTTACCTTATAATCTCGGGACAAGATTCTTTTAAGGGGGGAGGAATGTAAGGGCCCAAGTTTTCCAATTGCTAAAAAGTGTTCATCACACCACACTCACCTCATTTTAGGAGATATTATGAACACATTTGAAGAGCAAGTAAACACCATCAAGAAAGACATTAGAAGATAAACTCAAAAAATGCAAAAGTGGTATTTCCCACATGCATCATATGGGGGCTGAGCATATGAAAAATTCCTACACCTTATTAGGAATGCTCATGCCAAATTTCACCCAAATACAAAACCTTTTGAGGTATTTTTGGGTATAATTAGAAAAAGGCTAGTTTGAACTTAAATTCAAATTCAAATTCCTTTCATCACAGTAATTCAAAAGTGGGATTCATATTCACGCTCGGCACATTTTTAGTATCTCACACACCAAGTTTGACTCCATTTGGAGTTGATCTTGATGTGAGCTATTTTGGCTAAATTCAAATCAAATTTGAATTTCAGTTAACCTTTGCTGCAAATTTGATCAAATCAAATCACACTTTGAATTAGTCAAACTCAGCTGGCCATTTTGTGGTTTGATCAAATTGCCAAGGGCATGAGGGTCACCAATATTTGGAGGAGTGGAAAATTGAAGTTTTTATGTTAAAACTAGGGGGTGGGGCCCTTCTGTCAGCCTCACACTCGAGCAAACCGAATCACTCAGTGCCCGGTTTCTTGCGTGTGCTCGGTGATCGCCAAGGCGCTGATCGACGCTACCAGATCCTGCTCGTGTGTTCTCATGCCCAGACCGACGTCCAACCTCCTTATCCCCGCACTCGAGCTGGCAAAGGCCAGTTTTGCTCATCGCTCCTCGCTCTCGCGCAAAACCAGAGCTGAAGACACGCCGCCTCGGTTGCTCGATCGGGAGACCGCGCCAACTCGTGTGTGGACCCCTACTGACTAGCAGAACGGCACTGTGAGCTCGTGCAAAAGCTCCTCGACAAAATCCCCCGCTGTGATTGACACCTACAACCCTAGAAACCGCCGTTTTTGCGGTGACCGGAAAACGACCGCACCTCGGTCTCACGTGGACAGCCTAACGGTAGCTTGTCAAGCCTGAGAAGAAGCACCCACATACGCGCCGGACCACCATGCTGCTTCCATCTGATTCTCAGCCCAAGCCGTGGTTCAACGCCGGAGTAATTTCAGTTTTACTGCCGCTCGGTGTAAACCAAGTTCTTATTAAGAATTCGGCAAATTTCCGGTCAATCTTTGTTTCTAGTGCCTAAGATCGTACAAACGTACTCTATACTAGTCAGTGCACATGCACGAGAAAAATCTTAGCTTAAGAGGGGTTGTACGGACACTATTTCATGGTTTTCCACCGGCGCACTGTCGCTACCGCCTCGGGTGCATGGTGAGAGCTATCCTAGAGCCTCTTCCAAGACCATTCACGACTATGTCGAGCGTCACGGTGATCTACTGATGCTGTAGCGCCGTTTAGCCGGGCGCTTGGCAGGCTAGAATGGCGGGCAACGTCGCCGGACTTCGGTTTGAGCTGCCACTCATCGCGAGATGGGTTAGGGGCATCGCCGGTCCGGGAAAGTTGCACCAACGTGTTCAGCACGTATAAATAGGGACTGGCGGCAAGTAGGAGTGAGGGAGGAGGCCGGATGACAGTGTTCCACCGAACTCCGGCGAGCTCGGGCGCGAGAGAGCGCGGGCATGCGAGAGGTTGAAGGCGACCCCCCGGACCCATGCGTCAGCCACTCGGGGATTTAAATCGGATTGTCTGCGGCTCAGGATCTAATTGTGGCTATGCAGTGGAACTCAGTGGCCGCGTGTGGCATTCACTGAGGAGCTGACACGTAGCCCCAGTCCCACGCGCAGGAATTTGAACATTTTCTCAATTCCAGATTCTAGTTCAAAGTCAAACCCCCATAACTTTGGCTAGGAGTATCCAAATCAAGTGAAAGAAATTTTGTTGGATTCAGATAGATGAGTACTTTCCAACAAATCAAGTTTCACTTCATGAAAACTTTTACTTCTCCAGAATTGATTCTTCAAAATTTAAAATATTTAGAATTTTAACTGGAGAACCCTTTAGTGTAAAATTCTAAAATTTGGCCAGGATGTTCCTTATAATATCCATGAGCTACCATAAAAATTTCAGATCTATCCAAGCTCATTTGTTCCACCTAATGGTGTGATTAATAAAACTATTTCATAGAAAATGAAAAATGTCCAGAAAATTGTTTCAGAATTTCTCTGAACTTGTTTAGCTCATATATTTTGCTACAAATCTTCTAATTAGATGAAACCAATTCCATTAGAACCCCCTAAAAATCTAGTTTCCATAAAGTCATGGCTTGCTCCATGAAAATCCTTAGAACACCCTAAGAGCTATAATTAAGGCCAAATACACATTTATTTGTGCAGGGCTCAAATGAGATTTGCTTCAAATGAAATTTGGCAAGTCTCTGTTTAGGTAGTATCCAAACCACAGGAAAAATTTCAGAGTCGTTGGGCCTGTCTAGATATACTTAGAGTCTTAACAATATCAACTTCAAACTTGTACGCATTTAAATTGACACATATATATGTTTATCTCATGTAGTCGCTAAGGTTGAAGAGGAGCCAGAAGTTTTAGACTTCATAACTCTGGAGGAACAGCTAGCTTAAGACCAGAAGCAAGGCAAGCTCCGGTTTGCATTAGCCGTTTTATAAACTTTATCGTTTTGAGAACTTACATTGAGTATCCACTTCAATTGTGTATTAGAGTGTTGTTTGAAAACCCAATTGCATTGCCAAGAGAATCAGGGTTTTGGTCTTAGGTTTTTAAATCTCGAGTAGCCAATGCAATGCTAAACTAGTGTAGGATTCGGTACAAGTCGAGTAGTTGGAACTGCTCGCGAGAATAGGCTAGAGGCAAACCACTCGGTTAGACATAGCAAATGAAACACATGGCAAGAAAAAGGAGACCGAGCGGAGAGTAAGGGCAGCAGGACATTGGGGCCGGGGTGTCATAGCTTTGAGACCACTTGTGTCGATTGAGGAAGTCATTAGAAGATAAAGTCACAAAATGCAAAAGTGGTATTTCCCACATGCATCATATAGGGGCTGAGCATATGAAAAACTCCTACACCTTGTTAGAAATGCTCATGCCAAGTTTCACCCAAAATCCAAAACCTTTTAAGGTATTTTTGGGTATAATTAGTAAGAGGCTAGTTTGAACTTCAATTCAAATTCAAAGTCCTTTCATCCCATTAATTCAAACGGGGGATTCATATTTACACTAAGCACATTTTTGTGAGCTCACACACCAATTCTCACTCCATTTGGAGTTAATCTTGACATGAGCTATTTTGTCTAAATTTAAATCAAATTTGAATTTGAACTAAACCTTTGCTGCAAATTTGATCAAATCAAATTCCACTTTGAATTATTCAGAGTCAATTGGTCATTTTGAAGTTTGATCAACTCACAAGGGGTATTAAGGTCCCTAATGTTTTCAACAGCGGAGAAAATTAATTTGTGAGGTTAAAAATAAGGGGTGGGACCCTCCTGTCAGCCTCCTAGTTGATCAACCGACTGAAGAATACCGGGGCCTGGTTTCTCGGGCCGCTGCTGTGGTCGCCACCAAGCTAGACGCCGCTGACAGCACCTGCTCGGCGTGTGCTCACGCTCAGCCGACTTCCATCCTCCTTATCCCCGAGCCCGAGCCAGCAAAGAGCAGTTCGCTCGTTCCGTTGCTCCCTTACCGCCACCTCCGTTGCTCGATCGGGACACCACGCCAACGCGTTTGTGGACTCCTCCTCGGTAAAAAAATGGCACCGTGAGCTCGTGCACCAGCTCCTCGACACGAAACCCCACTGTGATCGGCACCCACAATCCTAGAAACCACAGTTTTTGCGGCGACCGGAAAATGGCCGCACCTCGGGCTCATGTGGACAGCTCGAACGGTAGCTTGTCACGCCTGAGCAGAAGCACCCACAGACGCGCCGGACCACCGTTCTGCTTCCATCCAAGTCTCAGCCCAAGCCGTGGTTCATCGCCGGAGTAATTTCAATTTTGCTGCCGGTCGGTGTAAACTGAGTTCTAGGTAAGGATTAAGCAAATTCCCGGTCACTCATTTTTTCCAGTGCCTAATATCACACACACGTACCCTAGACTCATTGGCGCACCTGCATGGGAAAAATCTTAGCTTAAGAGGGGGTGTACAGGCAGTATTTCATGGTTTTCCACCGGCGTACCGTCGCTACCGCCTCGGGTGCACGGTGAGAGCCACCCTAGAGCCTTTTCCGAGCCCCTTTACGACTAAGTCGAGCATCACGGTGATCTACTGATGCTGTAGCGCTGTTTAGCTTGATGTTTGACGGGTTAGAAGGGGCGGGCAACGTCACCGGACCTCAGTTTGAGCCGCCACTTGTCACGAGATGGGTTAGGGGCATAGCTGGGCCGGGAAAGTTGCACCAACATGTTCAGCACGTATAAACAAGGACTGGCGGCATGTGGGAGCACGGGAGGATGCCGGACGACGGAGTTCCGGCGAACTCCGGCGAGCTCGGGCGCGGGAGAGCGGGAGGTTGAAGACGACCCCCCTGGACCCATGCGTCAGTCACTCAAAGATTTAAAACGGATTGTCTGTGGCTCGGGATCAAGTTGTTGCTATGCAGCAGAACTCAGTTAGCCCGTGTGGTATTCACGGAGGAGCTGACAAGTAGCCCCGGTCCCACGCGCAGCAATTTAAACTTCTCCCCGATTTTTAGTTTTTAGTTCAAACTTCAAACCCACATAAATTTGGCTAGGAAACTCCAAATTGAGTGAACTAAATTTTATTGGATTCAGCTCACTGAGTCATTTCCAACGAATCAAGTTTCACCTCATGAAAACCTTTATTTCTCCAGATTTAATTCTTCAAAGTTTAAAATATTTAGAATTTTAACTGGAGAACCCTTTAGTGGAAATTCTGGAGTTTGGTTAGGATGTTCACCAAATTTAGCTCATATCTTTGGCTATAAATATCCAAATTAAGTGAAACCAACTCCATTAGAACCCACTGAAAATCTAGTTTCCAGAAAGTCATGGCTTACTCCATGAAAATCACTAGAACACCCTAAGAGCTCCAATTAATGCCAAATACACATTTATTTGTGGAGGGCTCAAATGAGCTATGATGCAAATGAAATTTGGCCAAGTCTCTGTTTAGATTGTATCCAAACCACAGTAAAAATTTCAGAGTCATTGGGCCTGTATAGAAGTACCTATGGTCTTAATAAGATTAACTTTAAACACATAGGCACTTAAATTGATACATACATGTATTTGTTTCATGTAGTCGCTAAGGTTGAGGAGGAGCCTGAGGTCTTAGACTTCATAACTCCGGAGGAACAGCTAGCCTACGAAGAACAGCAGCAAAGCAAGCTTCAGTTTGCATTAACCATTTTATAAAATTTTACTGTTTTGAGAACTTACTTTGAGTATCCACCTTACTTATGCATTAGAGTCTTGTTTGAAAACCCAAATGCATAGACAAGAAAACCCTGGTTTGGGCTTAGGTTTCTAAACCTCGATTAGCTACTGCAATGCTAAGATAGTGTAGAATTCGGTACAAGTCGAGTAGTTGGAACGGCTCGCGAGGAAAGGCTAGAGGCACACTACTCGGGTAAAGATAGCAAATGGAACACATGGAAAGAAAAATGAGACCGAGCGGAGAGTAAGGGGAGCAGGACTTTGGGGCCTGAGTTCCGTAGCTCCGCTTGTGTTGATTAAGGACCGAGCCGTGTGCGGGCCTGTTGAACAAGCTAGAACAGTACCGAAGACCTACCGGATATATGGGAACAGGGAAACCGATGTTATTTGGGTAGCTGGGTGTTGAGGCATAGCAGGTCCTTCAGAGGGTAGGTTGAGAGCTTGAGGTGTAAATTAGCTGGAGGCACCGTGGATGCACGCGTAGAGACCTCTTGCTCGGGACAATTGGACCGGCTCAACATTTGTCTGATGGATGAAATGTGGTTGCGTACGACATCTGGGATGGTTGCTGTAGGTAACATCGAATACGGGCGTACGTGACGGTTATTCAGGTAACCCTGCGGGTGTAAATCGATTATAATCGCCATCTTTCGCGGTCAGTGAGTACCACTTGTTCACTGTACCGTGACGTAGAAAGAATAGGCTAGAGTAATTTAAAAGTTGCTGATTGAAAGCTATACCTTGATTGTTTATGACTTGTTGTAGTTTAGAGCAAATTAAAGTTCTTTTCCACCTTGGGCAAAGTACATGAGAGAAATGCGTTTTTTGTTTGATTGCGGCTCTCTCATGTGTCTTAGCGTGAGGTTCTCCACAACATGCTGCTAAAACTTGAAAGTAAGGTTCAACTATTTAGGTGTTCCCTTTGCAACTTACTTTCCCCTTTACACTGTACTCCAGCATGTAGAAGTTTCATGAATAGGAAAGTCGGGTCAGTCTTGCTGAGCCATCGTACTCACTGCTTGTGTTGGAAGTTAAAAATTTTTGGACGTGTTGCATGTATTGCAAAATTTTAAATTCAAACTGGAATTCAATTTAAACTCAAAACTGAAAAGAAATAGAAAAAGAATAAGGAAAACAGAAAAAAAAACCAGCAAGTGGGCCGAAACCCACCAGCTGGCCCAACTGATTCCGCGCCAGCCCGCAGCCGCGCGCGCCCCCCTTCTTCTCACTGACATGCGGGGCCCGCCAGTCTTTCTTCCTCCTCGCGCTCGCGCCCGCGCTCGGCCGGACTCTCTCACCCCGAATCAAAACCGACCCGGATCACTGCGTATCCCAGCCGAATTTCGTTCGTGGGCGACGCAAACTCGATCACAACCGAACGCCGCCTTCCCCCCGTCTATAAAAACCCCGGCATCGTCCCGTTTTTCCCCACGATCTGCCGATTTTCTCTCCGGTGAGAACCCGATCCCCTCCGGCGAATTCTGCCCGATCTACGCTCGGAAATTCCGATCTAACTCGCTGGTCTTGATCCACCGCCTCCGGGGAGCCTTGCAGGTGCAGAAAACTCGGTGATTTGAGGTTCAAACACAGCGCCGATGAGCCTCGCCGTGAATTCACCTCGGACCTCGTCGCCGACCACCTTCCAGGACCTCCGAGCTCAAGAAAACCCCCGAGGTGAGATCCCCGACCTCCCCGCTACCGATCTATGCCATAAAATCACAGTTCTAGGAAGAATTGACGAAGATCCGAAACATTCCGCCGAGATCGCCGCTTCCCGCCGCCGTGCGCCGCCGGGCAGCGCCGCCCGCGCTCGATCAGAGCGACGTGGCCGCTTGTGCACCGTTTATTTTAAATCGCACGGTAGAGTTTAAATCCCCGCGTACCGGTTCGATGTTATAATCTCAGCCGTCTGTTTTAAATCGGACGGTCCACGTCAGCCCCGCGTTATAAAGGCCAGAATTCTTACGTGCTACCCCCTGGGGTACTCGGAAAATAAGAGCTAGCCCCTGAGACTTCTCATCTAGCCCCTGGAACTTTAGAAAATCATGTAAATTCATTTAAAAATCAGTTTTAGCCCCTGGACTTAATAAAAATTAGAAAAAAACCGCTCTGTAAGTGTAGCTAGACCCCTGGAAATTCTTAAAATAATATAATGGACCCTGTAGTGGGGTGAGTTTACCTTTTTAACCCTATGTGATATTAAATTTAGGAATTTGAATATATGTTTAGTATTTAAAATTTAAAAGATGGAACAAACACATTGTAAATTCAAAATTAAAAACTTTCCTAGTACTTGGAAAACTTTGGAGTGAGATAAAAATAGATTTTTGGCTGAAATGAATATGTTTAATTGATTATTCACATTTATTAGTATTAGGGACATATTTTTAAGTAGAGAATAATTCTGAAAATTAGGAAAATAAATGTAAAATAGTTCACATCAGAAGAGAAGTTCAAAAACATATTATTAAATATTTTAGACCCAAAACCTATTCTGTTTGGATGAGATGTCTTACTATTTTCATAATAAAGTGCACATTTAGGCATAGGAAATAAATCTGAAAATATAGCAAGCTAAGGATAAATAACTAGAAAATGATAAATGAAGTTTCCCAAATCCAAAGAATTCAGTTTAGGGTTGGTAGAAGGTCTGAAGACACATATGAAGTAGGAAAATATCTTTCATGCATACTTGGTAGCTAAAATGTGTATCAATTAAATATAAGGGATTTATTTAAATTAGAAATACATATATAGTATGCCAACATGAATATAAATACAAAAGTAGAAATCTTATGAACATGTTTAAAACTGCATGTAAGCCAAAATCAACACACATAGAGTAACCACAACACATAGAATTGTGAATGGCTTTCATAAATGTGAATGTGTGGTTTGTATGAAGTGGAAGTGTGAACTATGTCTTATGACTTGTTGTTTTCTTTTGCTATGTGTGATGGTACGAGTAGAACCTGCTCCAGAGCAAGTTCTCCCTTTCCAAGATCAGGACTACCCATTTCAAGAGCAGCAGGAAGGAGGCAAGTGTCCTTGACCACTTTGTTCCTATACTAGGATGTGTAGATAGAATTATTTGCATTTTCAATTGAAGTATGAAATCCGTGCTCACGGTCAAGAGCGGCTTGGACTTATTCATGATTAGAGGAGTGATGGTTTTTTGAAGTTTTTGATGTTAAGCGGGGAGCTTAACATTGAAAATGATGTTATGGTTAGTTGGTTTTGATGATGTGATGGGAGATTGGGACCATTTCACCTGTGAAGTAATATAGGTGCTTAATAAGCTAAGGTGATAGGTATTAATTGCGTAGTGCTTTAACCATGAGTTCAACCTCCCCTTGTTCTAGCCATGCATGACATAACTTTCCCACACTTGCTGAGTACCATCGGTACTCAACCTTGCATATTTGTTGGTTTATATTGCTGCTCAGGTCAAGATAATGAGGTGGTGTATAATGACCAAGACTTTGGACCCGAAGAAGGTTTCTAGGTTCATGGAGACCCCCGGGCAACGCCTGTGACGGAGCCCTCAAGAATAATATTCCGCTGCTAGTTTATTTACTGGCGATGAACTTATTATTGTCCATTGAGACATTTGCTATGTAAGACTTATTTATATTCGACACCTGGCTTGTAATAAATGATGCTTCACTATTTGTCATCACATGTATGAGAAAATGATCCTGGCATACATGTGATATTCACTTAGTTGTTCTTCGGAAAAACCGGGTGTGACATTTACAGAGTGTTATGAGGAGGAGACTCCTGAGGAGGATACGGAACCCCAAGAGGGCAACCCCGTCGAATGGGAGTCATGCATGCCGCCGTCTTAGTGTGTGTGCATGCTAAAGGGAACATGTTCACCAGCTGAATGTGAACTCCGTGCTTAGTCTATGCCCGCGAGTGTGAACTGAACATATTTTATTGTAAACATGTCTCTAAACTCTTTTATGTAATAAAACTTTGCTTGCGCTTTGTATCTTTTATTTGTGTTATTCGGTGCTGTGCAACGCAGCATCCTCAGCGTGATCCTGGCTCGTCGAGGCCATGAGGCCCTCGCAGCATGGTATCAGATATCGCTTGATGTTTAACACACTAAAAAGGTCCTCTTTTTCAAAAAAAAACTCGGTGAGAAACGAGTTAGTAGCCCATATAAGGATGTTATTAGTGTATAGAAAGTGGCAATACTAACCTATTTGCTTATGTCGGAAAATCATGCATCTGGGGACGTCATATATCTCGGGGGGGTGCGTGTAAGCGCTTTCCACCAGTGCACACAAGCTAAAGGGTGGAGCCCCTTGGGTGGCAGGTAACCAGGCCAGCTTTAGTATCCTCTACGACTCTTCATGTTGTCTGGCATATTCGAGCAACACCCTTCTCTGGCGTGCTATGGGCGAGTTTGGGAGACCCCGTCACGTGGTTAGTAACGTGAACACGTAGCTCAAGAAGTGCTTGGCTTGAGAACACCCGTGCGAGTGATGACGGGCAGGTGTATGGACTGTATTGGGACCGGGTTCGGTGTGCAGCCAAGCCCGATGATTGTGTGAGTTATTTGCAGGTAGTCTGACCACGAATTAGTAGACGAGTATCACACGTGTGCGAGAGATGTTTAGTGCCACTGAACTAATGAAGCCGGCTAAGTCCGGTATAGAATTTTCTTTGTGAGGAATGTAGTACCCGCATGAACTGGTGACGCTTCGACATCACACCCCACTAAATGATTAACATCATTGAAAAACCTGAATGTTTTGATCCAGAGCACTAAAACTTTGATATAACTTCTTCCCTTAATCAGGATGTTCAAAGTAAACAAGTTTTCAACTTATAGGATATTAAGGACAGAGTCCCCTGTTTTCAGCTGGAATAAGGATGAAGTTAAACAGAGGTTATAGGTTGAGTTCTTTCGAGGTTAGGGTCATATTATACATTTATGGAAAGCTTTGGAAGAGCTTTACAACTTTTCTATTGATGTCCAGAGGTGTTTCATCCCTTAACCAGTCGAAAAATGCAGTAGAGTTGAAACTGTCCAGAAAACCGGGCAAAGCAAATACTCCCTGTTACTCTCTGTAAATTGAGCATAACATCCTTCACAAAAATCCAAAAATAGAAAATTAGGTAGTTCTGAAAATTTTATGAGATGAGTTACAACTTTGTAACAGAAAGTGTTGTCAAATTCGATGTAGAATCAACTGGAATTCTTGGATCGAATCAGTACCTCAAGCAGGGAGGTGCTGTCTAATATTCTCCAGAGATTCTGTCAGATTTGACATCTCATAACTTTTGAACCAGGAAAGATTTGAGGTCAATCAAATACTTTCTGGAAAAATATTGAAGTGATCTTTAACTTTCATGTGTAGATGCACAATTGGTTTTGCCTTTAGCATGGTCTAAATCAGGTTGAAATGGAAACTGGTCGGGGGTGTCAGTTTGGGCAGCAGACCAGCAATCAAATTTATTCTATGTTTGAATTGTGTTTCCAAGTTTTATGAGTTCAATGACGTGTTTTAATGTTATAACTCAATGATTTACTGTTGAAATGCATATTTGACCTTTTTCAAATATACTTCCAAAGATGACAGCGAATAAACAACTGGAGAACGGGTGGTTGGCATCCCATGTTATCAACGGAGCAGTTATCCGGAACTGTTGAAGCTAATGCTTCAATATTTCGGGTACGTGGAGACGCCGTGTTACCTCGCCAAGTTAGAAGGCGAGGAGGAGAACAGGACATGGACTATCCATGTCGATGTTCCAGCAGGACCTACGCCACCTGGTTGGGCACCGTTAACCGTCACGGTGAGAGGTAGGCAACCGGAGGAGATGTGGCAAGTGGCATCCCGCGACACCATGTCGCGCTTCTGCCAACTACGCGTGAGAGCTATGGAGGGCACTCCATACACGCTTGTTCCGGTGGAGGGATGAGCTAATAACGTGTGGAGGGAGAGGAACATGGAGGCAACAGATCCGGTTTGCCCAAGGTACAACCCCGCGGAGGCGAACCTCAGCCTCAGGTTAATGGCAGGGAAGACCGTGATGGACAGCCAAGCTGTCCATACGGATTGTCTTGCCATGAAGCTCAAGGAGAGCACCAGCCATGGATACCATTTCGAGAGTGCTCACAGCACACTCCGTAATGTTCTCCTTCCAACGATAAATCGACTGAACGAACAACATAATCAGTTGCATCGTCTGAAGAAGGCAAAGAAGAAAAGCCATGTCGACATCACGGCTTTATAACAGCAAGTGCAGGCCTTGACCCAGAAGAATGAGGTCCTCACTCAAGAGCGTGATGACGCTATTGAGGAGGGGCAGAGCTGGGAAGACGACTACAACCAAGCCATGGACGAGGTGCATGCGTTGCAAGACCTCGTACCTCCGGTAGTGGGCCTACCGATGGTAGGTGCCGTACCTGTGGTTTTGGGTATCCTAGCGATATGGGAACCTGAGCCAGAATATGAGGTCATGGACCCTGAGCCATCAGAAGAGGTAGCGGAGGAGTATGACCTGCAGAAGGTCAAGTTCTACTCTGAGTAGTGAGTTACCGTTGCCAAGTAGGGCAGCGAGGGTGGTGTGTAGAAACATTTGTAGTCGGTGACATGTCGTGTAGACAGTAGCATGTATAAAGGTAGTGATGACATGATCATGAATTCTCAGGGAACCGAGAATAATGTATCTTGTATAAATTTTATGCTTTATCAATATATGTGAATGTTGTGCAAGTTTATCCAAGTGTCACATCAATACCTACTGTTTTATATGGAATTTTAAGAATGACATTTGCTGATCGCAGCTGTTTTGAATTTCAGAATGACTCGCACTCGTGCCAACCTGGAAGTTGGGGTTCTCGTGAGGGGGGAGATGCCTCCCAATAGCCTCCTAAGGATTCATCGGGACAGCAACAGCAGTAACAGCAACAACCGCCGTCGCCACCACCAACGGTTACATTGGCCGACATTGTTGCGGCCATGGAAGGTTCTCATCAGCAGCACACGTTGTTGCTGCAAACTCTTATTGCAAATACGTCTCGACCAGAGAGGCATCAACACCGCGAGGAGCAACAACAAAGCTCCTTCTCCGACTTTCTGGCTACCCATTCCCCGGTATTCTTAAGGGCGGATGAACCCCAAGATGCGGACAACTGGCTCCGCACGATGGAGATGAAATTCGGGCTGCTCCAAGTGAGTGAGCAGCGCAAGACTCAGTTTGCGGCTTAGCAGCTTCAAGGGTCCGCGGGCGCTTGGTGGGCAAACTTTTGTGCCTCGCAACCCATCGAGCGAGTAATGACCTGGGCGAACTTCTGGACGGCCTTCAGGGCTTATCACATACGGCCGGGTCTTATGAAGTGGAAGACGCAGGAGTTCCTTCGCTGCAGCAAGGCAGCAGGAACGAGCTGGAGTATTCAAGGGGGTTCAATGATCTCGCACTGTACGCCTCCTATCACGCCGATACTGATGAGAAGCGGCGGGATCACTTTTACCAGGGGATTAATTAGCTCCTGAAGGACAAGATGGCAATGTTCAATCATGGCAGCCTGAATGATATTGTTGATTCTACGATTGTGCAAGAGGACTCCGGAAAGGAGTTAGCAGCAGCGGAGAAAAAAAGAAGCGCGCCGCAGAGCAGCACAGAGGGAGGTGGTCCTTCCCATAAATACCGGATGGTGTATCGCTCACCATCGGGTCAACGCTGGAAGCCACCACAGAGGTCGATGCCATTCTGCAGTTGGCCATATTCTCCACCGGCATTCCAGCCAGCATTACCAGCACCACCTCCACAGAAACAACAGCAGCAGCGGGCGATGCTGCGTGCGTTTGCACCTCAGCAGCGCATGCCGGGCTTTCGTCCTCCATGCACGGGGCAGACATCAACCGCATGCTTCAAATGTGGTCGCCCAGGCCACTTCGCCAACAACTGTCCCGAGAGGCAAGGCGGCGGAGTGGCACCATAGTTTCTGGGGACGAATCAGCCCTGGAACCCCTTTAATGCGTGGCGGGCAAATCCTAAGCCCATCACTGTCCACCAACTCGCCATAGAGGACGTGCCGGAGGGGGAGCCAATCCTTGCAGGTATATTCCAACTCCACCAGCATCCCACCATAGTGTTATTTGATTCAGGCGCCACGCATAGTTTCATTAGCCAAGCTTTTATTGCTAAATACAGCTTGCAAATACTACCCACCGAAAGTCCTTACTTGATTTGTTCACCGGATGGGAAAATTTCAGCAAGAATGATGGTTTTAAAAGCGCCGTTATGCTTAGAGGGTAGAGTATACCCTACGTCTCTCATAGTTTTAGAGGGACAGAAGGTCGGTGTCATCTTAGGGATGTCGTGGTTAACCCGCCGCGGCGCTGTTTTAGACACCATCCTCCGAGTCGTGCATCTACACTCAGAAGTGCACGAGTCTCACTCATTATTTCTGGACAGTCCAGAAATAAAACTTCCAAGTGTATACGAATCTACCACTATCAGATTGGAAGATATTCCAGTAGTCCGTGAGTTCCCTGACATGTTCCCGGATGATTTACCGGGGATGCCACCTGACAGAGAGGTGGAGTTCAAGATTGAACTTGCACCGGGAACGATGTCAATATCACAAAGGCCGTACAAGATGGCGCCAAAGGAATTGGCAGAACTAAAGACGCAGTTAACGGACCTGCTGGAGAAGGGTTTTATTAGGACGAGCTCCTCGCCATGGGGCTGTTCGGCATTATTTGTGAAGAAGAAGGATGAGAGGTTGCAGCATTGCGTGGACTATTGTCCACTAAACGCCGTAACCATCAAGAACAAGTACCCGTTTCCATGGATCGACATGTTGTTTGATCAGTTGGTCGAAGCAAAGATCTTTTCCAAAAGGGACGTAAGATCCGGGTACCATCAGATTTAGATACGGGCTGAGGATATCCCGAAGACGGCTTTCTCGATGAGGTACGGACTTTATGAGTAACTGGTCATGTCCTTTGGCCTCACCAACGCTCCAGCTCACTTCATGTACTTGATGAACTCGGTATTCATGCCGGAGCTGGACAAGTTTGTTGAGGTCTTCATCGATGATATATTGGTATATTCCAAGTCAGAGGAAGAACACGCGAAGCATCTGCTTATAGTCTTGCAAAGGCTGCGGGATCACAAGCTATACACGAAATTCAGCAAGTGCAAATTCTGGATATCACAAGTGCCTTTTCTCAGGCATATTATCTCAGCGGAGGGCATCGCTGTAGACCTGAGTAAGATCACACAAGTGCAGAATTGGAAGTCCCCGATAACTGTTCACGAGGTATGGAGTTTCCTCGGACTCGCAGGATATTATTGGAGGTTCATTCCGAACTTCTTGAATAGCCAAGCCTATGACAGAACTGCTGAAGAAGGCTTCCAAATATGTTTGGGGTCCAGCATATGAAGAAGCATTCAAGGCATTAGTGAAGCACCTAACATCAGCACCGGTTTTGGCGCAGCCAGACACAACAAAACCTTCGATGTGTACTGCGATGCATCCGGCATTGGGCTCGGATGTGTGCTGATGCAAGACCGAAGGGTGGTCGCGTATGGATCACGGCAGCTTAGAAACAACAACAACAACAACCAAGCCTTTATCCCAAGCCTGTTGGGGTCGGCTAGACATGAAACCCAATATCAAGGAAGTAAAAGAGAGGAAGAGATATAAGAACAAGGGAAAAAGAAAAAAGAAAAAAGAAAAAAGAAAAAAGAAAAAGAAAAAGAAAAAGAAAAAGAAAAAGGAAAAAAGAAAAAGAAAAAGTAAAAAAGGAAAAAAAATAAAAAAGGAAATAGAATAAAGAAAAAAGAAAAAAAAAGAAAAAAAAAGAAAAAAACAAGACTACGATTCTGGCACATGAATTGCTACTTTCCATGCGGTCCTATCATGAGCTAAGTCTTTGGGTACATTCCAAACTCTCAAATCTCGTTTTACCGCCTCCTCCCAGGTCAACCTTGGTCGTCCTCTACCCCTCCTAATGTTTTCTCTACCTCTTAAAATCCCACTGTTTACCGGTGCTTCTGGAGGTCTCCGTTGGATATGTCCAAACCACCTAAGTCGATGTTGGACTAACTTCTCTTCAATCGGCGCCACCCCTACCTTATCACGAATCGCCTCATTCCTTATTCGGTCTCTTCTCGTGTGCCCGCACATCCACCGTAGCATGCGCATCTCTGCGACACTCATTTGTTGGACATGTTGCCGTTTAGTTGGCCAACATTCCGCCCCATAGAGCATCGCGGGTCTGATCACCGTCCTATAGAACTTCCCTTTTAGCTTTTGTGGGACTTTCCTATCACATAGGATTCCAGAGGCTTGTCGCCATTTCATCCACCCTACCTTGATCCTGTGGCAAACATCCTCATCAATATCGCCATTGCTTTGTAACATTGATCCTAAGTATCGGAAAAAGTCCCTTCTAGGTACTATTTGTCCTTGTAGACTAACATTTCCCTCTTCACGACCAACACCACTAAAGTCACACCTCATATACTCGGTTTTGGTCATACTAAGTCTAAACCCCTTGGACTCTAAGGTTTGTCTCCATAACTCTAATTTCTTATCAACACCATCTCTAGTTTCATCTACCAGCACTACATCATCAGCAAAGAGCATGCACCAAGGGATATCCCCTTGTATATCCTTCGACACCTCATCCATCACCAAGGAAAAGTTGTATGGGCTCAAAGCTGATCCTTGATTTAGTCCTACCGTGATAGGAAATGCATCAGTCTCACTATCACTTACGCGCACACTTGTCCTAACATTATTGTACATATCCTTGATAAGGGTAATGTACTTTGTTGGCACTTTATGTTTCTCTAGTGCCCACCACATGACTGACCTTGGTATCTTGTCGTACGCCTTCTCCAAATCGATGAACACCATATGCATGTCCTTCTTCTGCTCCCTATTGTAAGGGCCTCAGTTTTTGACACATAATTTCATCACCACACACACACACACCTCATTTGAGGAAAGATGATGAACACAAATGAAGAGCAAGTAACCACCATCAACATGCTCATTGGAGAACAAACTCACACATTGCAAAAGTGGTATTTCCCACATGTGATATAGGTGGGCTGGACATATGAAAACCCCTACACTTTGCTAAGGATGTCCATGCCAAGTTT
Source organism: Neostapfia colusana (assembly GCA_030760725.1). NCBI lineage: Eukaryota > Viridiplantae > Streptophyta > Magnoliopsida > Poales > Poaceae > Neostapfia > Neostapfia colusana. Next base: position 66,521,174 of record JASWHV010000007.1, on the reverse strand, counting down.
CACCCAAATTCAAAACCTTTTTGAGGTCATTTTGGGTATAGTTAGAAAGAGGGCAGTTTGAAACCATATTCAAATTCAAACTGTTTTTATCCCATGGATTTAAAAGTGGGAGGCATATTCTTACTCAGCACATTTTTGTGAGCTCACACACCAATTTTCACTCCATTTGGAGTTGATCTTGACATGAGCTAAGTGGGACAAATTCAAACTTTATTTGAATTCAAAACTGAACTTGTGCTGAATTCACTCAAACCAAACCCAATTTGAATTCTACTCAATTCAAATGGCTCATGGGTGAATAATTTGAATTACCAGGGGTACTATGGGGCTAACTGTTTATAACAGTGATTAGGAGTAAATTTCAGAGGTTAAAACTGGAAGTGGGACCCACATGTCAGCCACCACTTCAACTCAAACCGACTGAAATTTTCTCACTCGGTTAACCGCGCCGCCGCTGCGATCGCCACCAAGGGAAGCCGCCACGCCAGCAGCTGCTTGCCCACGCGCGGGCATGCGGCGGTGCAGAGCCTTCTTAAGGCGCCCCCCCCCCTCCTCCGCTGAAGCATCATCCGTTCTTCCCCCGCAAGAACTCAGCGCCGGCCGAAATTTTCCGCAGCTCGGAATCGATCGGAGAGCGCCGACCACAGCTTCCTCCGTCCCCTCCAGAGCCACGGCAAGGTACTAGAGACCTTCCTCCGTCTTCCCCGCTGCTAGAATTCAGTTGAAACCGATTGATATCGGCTGTGCCGAAAGATCAATTCGGTGACTTAGAACCACCGCACCTCGGGCTCCCGTGGACAGCCCAACCGGGGCATTGTCACGCCCGAGCCAAGGAACCCTTGGACGCGCTAGTGACCGGTGCTGCTCACCCCCGAGCCACAGCTCGAGTGGTTGCTCACCGGCGGCGAATTTCCAGTTTTCCCCTTTCTGTGTGCAGAACGACCTTCGGGTGCGATTCCGTTGAATTCGTGCTCGAGAAAGGATTAGAGGGCCTCAATCCGCTCTCACACAAACTTGACACGGTAACGCACAAGTTGCCTTCACAACCCTTGGCCGGAGAACCTCTGTACCCGGCGTAATTCGAGGTTTACCAATGGCCGAATAAACGGGAGGCATCGGGCGCACGGTGAGGACCTACTTCGGGCCTTCCCCGAGCTGCCTCAAGCTCATGTCGACCTTCCCTGAGGTCCACTGATGCTTCCCGACCGGTTCCTCGAGGAGTTGAGGTGCTAGGGGAGTCAGCCGACACGACCGAAGTTGTTCCGAGGCGGCGGCTCGTCGCCGACCATGCACCGGCCGTTGTCATGAAGAGCTGACTCCAGAAACATGTTCCCCGAGTGAAAGTAGGCAGGGGCGGCCAAAATCGTGAAGTTTGGAGCTGTACAGAAGCCGGCGGCGAGCTCTCCGGCGAGGTCCCTCGGCGGCGGAGCGCGGGCGTCGCGAGGTTGAAGAAGGGGGTGGACCCCAGCTGTCAGCGGCCGATATTTTGAATCGTGATCGGGCTGTGGCCGGGATCGGGTGTGCTGGCGCGCAAAATCCTTGTGGGCCGCGGTGTGCTGTCGCCTCGGCGTGCGACGCGTGTCCCCGGGGCCCACTCGCGAGTTTAAACTTTTCCCCGATTTTCAGATTTCCTTCAAACTTCAAATCCTCATAACTTTGGCTAGAAAGCTCCAAATTGAGTGAACCAAATTTTGCTGGATTCAGCTCTCTGAGCATTTCCCAGCAAATCAAGTTTCACTTCATGAAATTCTTTATTCTTCCAGAATTAATTCCTCAAAGTTTAAACTGTTTGGAATTTTAACTGGAGAATCCTGTGGAGGAAAATCCTGAAATTTTACTGGGATGTTCACCAAAATATCCCTGAACTACCATAAAAATTTCAGACCCATTGGGCTCATTTAATCCACCTAATAGTGTGATTAGTGAAACTGTTCCATAGAAAATAGAAAATGTTCAGAAACATTTTCAGAATTTTCTCTGAAATTATTTAGCTCATATCTTTAGTTAGGAACTTCCAAATTAAGTGAGACCAACTCCATTAGAACCCTCTGAAAATCTAGTTTCAGAAAGTCATGGTTTGTTTCATGAAAATCCTTAGAGCACCCTAAGAGTTCCAATTAAGGTCAAGGACATAATTAATTGTGGAGGGCTCAAATGAGCTTTGCTGCAACTAAAACTTGACCCAGTCTCCATTTAGGTTGTAACCAAGCCACAGTAAAAGTTTCACAGTCATTGAGTCTGTCTAGTGGGACTTATAAGCTTCACAAGTGCAAACTTAATACAAATGCATTCAAATTAATACATGTATTGCTCTTATCATGTAGTCGCTAAGGTCGAGGAGGAACCCGAAGTCCTATACTTCGTTACTCCGGAGGAACAGCTAGCCTACGACCAAGAGCAGCAAGGCAAGCTCCGGTTTGCATTAACCGTTTACAAATTTTTATTGTTTTGAGCACTTACTTGAGTATTATGATTCTTTGCATTAGAGTCTTGTTTGGAAACCCAATTGCATAGCCAAGAACACCATGGGTTGGGTTTAGGATTGCAAACCACGTTAGCTACTGCAATGCTAAGATAGTGTAGGATTCGGTACAAGTCGAGTAGTTGGAACTACTCGTGAGCATAGGCTAGAGGCACTCGACTCGGATAGTGATAGCACATGAAACACATGGCAAGAAAATGAGACCAAGCGGAGGGCAAGGGCAACAGGACTTTGGGGCCTGTGTGCTGTAGCTCCGCTTGTGTCGATTGAGGACCGAGCCGTGCGCGGGCCTGTTGAACAAGCTAGAACAGTACCGAAGACCTACCGGCTATATGGGGACCGGGAAACTGATGTAACTCTGGTAGCTGGGTATTGAGGCATTGCCCGTCGTTCAGAGGGTAGGTTGAGAGCTTGAGGTGTAAATCGGCTGGCGGCACTGAGATGCGCGTGCAGAGACCTCTTGCTCGGGACGATGGGACCTGTTCAATATTTGGCTGACGGGTGAAAGGTGGTTGCGTACGGCGTCCGTGATGGTTGTTGTAGGCAACATCGAGTACGGGCGTACGTGACGGGTTGTTCGGGTAACCCTGCAGGTGTAAATCGATTATAATCGCTGTCCCTCGCGGTCAGTGAGTACCACTTGTTCACTATACCGTGACGTAGAAAGAACAGACTAGTTACATGTTAAAATGTTGCTGATTGAAAGATTGACTTGATTGCTAATGACTTGCTGTAGCTTAGAGCTAACTAAAGTTCATTTGAACTTTGGGCAAAGTACATGACAGAAATGTGTTTCTTGTTTGATTGCGGCTCTCTCATGTGCCTTAGCGTAAGGTTCTCCACTACCTGCTGCTAAAACTTGAAAGTAAGGTTCCACTAATTAGGCGAGTCCTTTGCAAATGATTTTTGCCTCATGTACCCATCACCCCTCATGTATAAGTCCATGTTTAGGTGAGACGGGTCAGACTTGCTGAGCCTTGGTGCTCACTGCTTGTGTTTGAAGCTTTTGCACAGTTCTATGAGGAAGGGACTCCCAAAGAGGAGACGGAACCCCAGGAGGGGAACCCCGTCGAGTGGGAGTCGTGCACGCCGCAGAGTTAGTGTGTGTGTGTGCTAGCAAGGACACGTTCAAGGGCTGAACGTGGACTTGACGCGTGGTCTACGCCCGTGAGTGTAGACTGGACTTTTTTTGTTGTAAACATGTTCATAAACTTGTTTATGTGATAAAATTTCGCTTCCGCTTTGTACCTTTGACGTGTGTTATCCGGTGCTGTGCAACGCAGCACCCCTCAGCGTGATCCTGGCTCGACAAGACCGTGGGGTCGTGTCAACGTTGGTATCAGAGCTCGCTTGAGGTTTAACACAGTACAAAGGTCATCTTTTTCAAAAATCCAGTGAGGAACGAGTTAGTAGCCCGTATAAGGATATTATTAGCATATATAAAGTGCCATATTAACCTATTTGATTATGTCAGAAAAATCGTGTATCTTGGGACGTTTATGTCTTGGGGGGTACACGTAAGCGCTGTCCACCAGTGCGCACAAGCTGAAGGGTGGAGCCCCACGGGTGTCAGGTAACCCGACCCGCTTTGATATCCTCTACGACTCTTCATGTCGTTTGGGGTATTCGAGCAACGTCTGTACCTGGCGTGCGTGGTACAACTTGGGAGACCCCGTCACGTGGTCTGAAACGTGAACACGCAACTCAAGGCGTGTTTGGCTTGAGAACATCCGGGCGAGTGATGACGGCCGGGTGTACGAACTGTATGGATTCCGGGCTCGGTGTGCAGCCGAGTCTGACGATTGTTTGAGTTTCTGCAGGTAGCCTGACCACGAAATGGTAGACGTGTAGCATCCGTGTGCGAGTGACGTTTAGTGCCACTGAATTAACGAAGCCGGCTAAGTCCGGTATAGGTTTTTCTTTGTGAGGACATAGTACCGACATAATCTGGTGACGCATCGACGTCACACCCCATTAAATGAACAAATTAATTTAAAACTTGAAGGTTTTGATCTAAAGTAGTAAAACTTGATGTAACTCCTTCCCTTGAACAAGATATTCAAAGTTAACAAGTTTTCAACTTATGGGTTGTTAAGGACAGAGCACTCTGTTTTCAGCTGAATCAAGGCTGAAGTTGATCAGAGGTTAGAGGTTGAGTTCTTTCGAGGATGGGCTCATATGATACATTTCTGGAAATCTTTGGAAGAGTTTTACAACTTTTCTGTTGAGGTCCAGAGGTGTTTCATCCCTTAACCAATCGAAAAATGCAGTAGAGTTGAAACTGTCCAAGAAACAGGACAGAGTAGAGACTCTCTGTAAACTCTCTGTAAATTAAGCATAACTTCATGCTTAAAAATCTAAAAATAGAAAATGAGGTAGTTATGGAAAGCTTATGAGATGGGTTACAACTTTGTAACAGAAAGTTTTGTCAGATTAGGAACAGAATTAACTGGGATTCTTGGATCAAATCAGTACCTAAAGCAGGGAGGTGCTGTCTAATTTTCTCCAGAAATTATATTAACTTTGACATCTCATAACTTTTGAACCAGGAAAGATCTTAGGCCAAGCAAATACTTTCTGGAAGGCTATTGAAGTTAACTTTAACTTTGATGTTGAGCTCCAGAATTATTTTTGCCTTCAACATCTCCTAAATCAGGTTGAAATGGAAACTGGTCAGGGCTGTCATGGGAACAGCAGATCAGCAGTCAAATTTGTTTAAAATTTGAACTATGTTTCCAAGTTTTATGAGTTCAATGACATGTCTTATGTTATAACTCAATAGTTTACTGTTTAAATAAATATTTGACATTTCTCAAATATATTTTTACAGATGACAGCAGATAAGCAATTGGAGAACGGGTGGGTGGTGTCCCACTGTTCTCACCGTAGCGGCTACCCGGAAGCATTGTGGCAAATGCTCCAATATTTCGGGTACGACCAGATGCCGCAGTACTTCGCCAAGGAAGAAGGCGAAGAGGGGAACAAGACGTGGATGATCCATGTCGAAGTCCCTGCAGGACCTATGCCACCCGGTTGGGTGCCGTTCACCGTCACGGTGAGAGGAAGACAACCGGAAGGGATATGGCAAGTGGCAGCCCGTGACACCATGTCACGTTTCTGCCAACTACACGTGCAGGCTATGGAGGGCACTTCATATGCGCTCGTTCCGGTGGAGGGACGGGCTCAGAATGTGTGGGAAGAGAGGTACCTGGAGGCAACGGACCCGAGTTGCCCAAGGTACAACCCCGCGGAGGCAAACCTTAGCCTCCAGATGAGGGCGGGAAACGCCGTGATGGACAGCCAGGCTGTTCATACGGAGCATCTCGCTACAAAGCTCAAGAAGAGCACAAGCCGTGGAGACCATTTCGAGAGTGCTCACAGCGCACTCCGCAATGTGCTCCTTCCGACGATCAAGCGACTGAATGAACAACATAATCAGTTGCATCGTCTGAAGAAGGCGAAGAGAAAAAGCCGTGTCGACATCGCGGCGTTGCAAGAACTGTTACAAAATCTGACCCAGCAGAACGAGGAGCTTACTCAAGAGCGGGACGACGCTATTGAGGAAGGGCAAGGCTGGGAAGAAGATTATAACCAGGCTATGGACGAGGTGCATGCTTTGCAGGACCTCGTACCTCCGGTATTGGGCATACCGGTGGTCTTGGGCCTTCCAGCAATGGGAGAACCCGGGATGGGAGAAGAGGTGGTAGATCCAGAGCCACCAGCAGAGGTACCGGAGGAGGACGACCCAGAGGAGGTCGAGTTCTACTCCGAGTAGGGGGTTACGGTTGCCAAGTAGGGCAGCTAGGGTAGCGTAACCCAACTTTTGTAATCGGTGACATGTCGGGTAGACAGTAGCGTATGTATAGGTAGTGACGACATGAGCACGACCTCTCGGAGACCCGAGAATAATGTATCTTGTATAAAGTTTATGCTTTATCAATATATGTGAATGTTGTGCAAATTATTCATGTGTCACTTCAATACCTACTGTTGCATATGGAAATTTGTAAGTAAGACATGTGCTAATTGCTGCTGTTTTGAATTTCAGAATGACGAGTACTTGTGCCAACCCGGACGTTGGGGGTACTAGTCAAGGGGGAGAGACCTCCCAACAGCCTCCAGAGGACTCCTTGGGACAGCAGCAGCAACAGCAGCAACAGCAACAGCAAACACCGCCACCGCCACTGCCAACGGTTACATTGGCCGACATCGTCGCGGCAATGGCGGGTTCACATCAGCAGCACACGGAGTTGCTGCAAACGCTTATCGCCAATACGTCTCGCTCAGAGAGATGTCAAGACCGTGAGGAGCGTCAACAGAGCTCCTACTCCGACTTCCTGGCAACTCATCCCTCGGTATTTTCAAGGGCGGATGAACCTCTTGATGTGGACAACTGGCTCCGCGCGATAGAGATGAAGTTCGGGCTGCTCCAGATAGGCGAGCAGCGCAAGACTCAGTTCGCGGTCCAGCAGCTCCAAGGACCCGCGAGCGCGTGGTGGGCTAACTTCTGTGCTTCACAGCCCACCGACCGAGTGATGACCTGGACGGAGTTCCGGACAGCCTTCAGGGCCTATCATTTACCGCCAGGTCTGATGAAAAGAAAGACGCAGGAGTTCTTACACCTGCAGCAAGGGAGCCGGAACGCGCTGGAATACTCCAGGGCGTTCAACGATCTCGCGCTTTACGTGTCATATCACGCAGATACTGACGAGAAGCGGCGGGACCACTTTTACCAGTGGCTTAACCCGCTCCTGAAGGACAAGTTGGCGATGTTCAATCGCGGCAGCCTCAACGACATCATTGATGCTGCGATTGTTCAGGAGGACTCCGGCAAGGAGTTAGCGGCGGCGGAGCGAAAGCGAAGCGCACCGCAAAGCAGCGGAGAAGGAGGCGGTCCTTCTCAGAAGTTTCGGATGGTGAATCGACCACCATAAGGTCCACGCTGGCAGCCACCACAGCGGTCGATGCCGTTCCGCAGTCGGCCGTACTCTTCACTGGCATTCCGGCCGGCACTGCCAGTACCACCGCAACAACAACAGCAGCAGCGGGCGATGCTGCGTGCGTTTGCACCTCAACAATGCATGCCGGGCTTTCGTCCCCCGAGCACTACACCAGCAGTGGGCACATGTTACAAGTGTGGTCGTCCAGGACACTTCGCGAGCAGTTGCCGGGAGAGGCAAGGCGGCGGAGTGGCACCACAGTTTCTGGGGAGGAATCAACCCCAGAACCCTACTAATGCGTGGCGGGCAAACCCTAGGCCCGGCACCGTCCACCAGCTTGCCATTGAGGACGTGCCGGAGGGCGAGCCAATCCTTGCGGGTATGTTCCAACTCCACCAGCATCCCTCTATAGTACTGTTTGATTCAGGCGCCACGCATAATTTTATTAGCCAAGCTTTCATTGCTAAACGCAGCTTGCCAATACTACCCACCGATAGTCCATATTTAATTTGTTCACCGGGTGGGAAGATTTCAGCAAGCGTAATGGTTTCCATGGTGCCATTATGCTTAGCGGGTAAAGTGTACCCCACGTCTCTCATTATCTTAGAGGGACAGAAGGTCAATGTCATCCTAGGGATGTCGTGGTTAACTCGCCATGGCGTTGTTTTAGACACCGTCCTTCGAGTCGTGCACTTAAACTCAGAGGTGCACGGTTCTCACTCATTATTTCTGGACAGTCCAGAAATAAAACTTCCAAGTGTCTATCAAGCCACAACCATCAGATTGGAAGATATTCCAGTGGTCCGAGAGTTCCCTGACGTATTTCTGGATGATTTACCGGGGATGCCACCCGATAGAGAGGTGGAGTTCAAGATTGAACTTGCACCGGGAACCATGGCAATATCCCGAAGGCCGTACAAGATGGCGCCCAAGGAGTTGGCTGAACTGAAGACTCAGCTCACGGACCTTCTGGAGAAGGGTTTTATTAGGCCGAGCTCCTCACCATGGGGCTGTTCGGCATTATTTGTCAAGAAGAAGGATGAGACGTTGCGGCTTTGCATGGACTATCGTCCATTAAATGCCGTGACCATCAAGAACAAGTACCCGTTACCACGGATCGACATGTTGTTTGATCAGTTGGTCGAAGCAAATATCTTTTCCAAAATGGACTTAAGATCCGGGTACCATCAGATTAAGATAAGGGCTGAGGACATTCGGAAGACGGCTTTCTCGATGAGGTACGGACTTATGAGTACCTGGTCATGTCCTTCGGCCTCACCAATGCTCCAGCTCACTTCATGTACTTGATGAACTCGGTATTCATGCCGGAGCTGGACATGTTTGTCATGCTCTTCATCGACGACATCCTGGTATATTCCAAGTCAGAGGAAGATCACAAGAAACATCTGTGTATAGTCTTGCAACGGCTGCGGGACCACAAGTTATACGCGAAATTCAGCAAATGCGAGTTTTGGATATCGCAAGTGCCTTTCCTCGGGCATATCATCTCAGCAGAGGGTATTGCTGTAGACCCGAGCAAGATCACTCAAGTGCTGAATTGGAAATCCACGAGAACTGTTCACAAGGTACGGATTTTCCTCGGACTCGCGGGATATTATCGGAGGTTCATTCCGAACTTCTTGAAGATTGCCAAGCCAATGGCAGAGCTGCTGAAGAAGGCTACCAAATATGTTTGGAGTCCAACATGTGAAGCATCATTCAAGGCTTTAGTCAAGCACCTGACATCAACACCGGTTTTGGCACAGCCAGACACAACAAAACCATACGATGTGTACTGCGATGCATCCGGCATTGGGCTTTGATGTGTGCTGATGCAAGACCGAAGAGTGGTCGCGTATGGATCACGGCAGCTTAGAAACCATGAGCAGAATTATCCAACCCACGAGTTGGAGCTTGCTGCTGTGGTACTCGCACTCAAAATGTGGAGGCACTACCTACTCGGTAACCTCGTACATTTATATACCGACCACAAAAGCCTCAAGTACATATTCACTCAGAAGGAGCTGAACATGAGGCAGCGAAGATGGTTAGAACTGATAAAGGATTATGAAATAGAGATCCATTATCATCCGGGCAAAGCAAACATAGTGGCAGATGCGCTGAGCCGCAAGTCACACGTCAACAATCTGACCATCACACCGTTGGAAGAGAGCGAACCACCACTACATATAATTCCACATGGAGCTCTCTACAACCTAGCGTTGATCCCCACCATCCGTGAAGAGATAGCGGCAGCCCAGAAGAATGACAAGGGCATGTCACATTTGCGGAGACGTGTAGACAGTGGGGAGCTGAAATGTTTCCGGAAGGACGGAGACGGCGTCCTATGGTTCAAGGACCGGATCGTCGTACCCCGAAACCCGGAATTACGGAAGAAATCTTTGATGAGGCCCACTTTTCAAAGTTTTCTATTCACCCTGGCAGCAACAAAATGTATCAAGAACTCAGAAGCAAGTTTTGGTGGACACGGATGAAGCGAGAGACTGCAAAATACGTGTCCGAGTGTGATACATGTCGAAGGGTGAAGGCAGACCACATGCGGAAACCGGGACTGCTGCAACCACTGGGCATTCCTGCCTGGAAGTGGGAGGATGTGAGCATGGACTTCATCGTCGGTTTACCCACCACCTTGCAGAAACAAGATTCTGTGTGGGTGATCGTCGATCGGCTCACCAAAGTTGCCCATTTCATCCCAGTCAACACCAACTACAACGCCAAGAAGTACGCTGAACTGTACATCTCATGGATCCTATGCTTGTACGGCGTACCCCGTAACATCATATCGGATCGGGGCACTTTATTTGTGTCCCGTTTTTGGGAGCAGCTGCACGCTGCCTTGGGGACGAAACTGATCCGTAGTTCAGCCTACCACCTGCAGACGGATGGGCAAACGGAGCGGGTAAATCAAATCTTAGAAGACATGTCACGAGCTTGCGCTATCAACCACGGCAAGAATTGGGATGATCACTTGCCGTTAGCCGAGTTCTCGTACAACAATGGGTAGCAAGCCAGTATCAAGATGGCACCTTACGAGGCGCTATACGGTAGGAAGTGCCGCATACCATTGAACTGGTGTGAGTCTGGCGAAAGGGTTACCTTCGGGATTGACCTCGTCAACAACGCGGAAGAAAAGGTTCGACTGATTCAAGCGAACCTAAAAGCCGCTCAATCCCGACAGAAACAGTATGCGGACTGGAGAAGGCGCCCATTACAATTCGAAGTTGGAGATCACGTATATCTACGGGTATCTCCAATGAAGGGCGTAAACAGATTTGGGGTGAGAGGAAAGTTAGCACCCCGATTCGTTGGTCCATTCGAGATTACCGAAAGATGTGGATCGGTGGCATACCGGCTGAAATTACCAGAAGCACTTTCCGGTGTGCACGACGTCTTTCACATTGCCCAGCTGAGGTAGTATCTCAAGCTAGCAACCACCGTTCAGCTGGAGGATATTGAAGAACTGCAACCGGATCTCACCTATCGGGAGGAACCGGTGCAGATTATTGATGAAAAAGCCCGAACCACACACAACCGTACGTTGTGGTTCTACAAGGTTCTATGGAGTAATCACTCCATGGACGAAGCGACATGGGAGAGCGAAGAATTTCTTCGCGCTAACTACCCCAACTTTTTCACGTCGCATATCCGGTAATTTTTCCACCGTCCTCTCTCTCATTTTCACCTTATAATCTCGGGACGAGATTCTTTTAAGGGGGGAGGAATGTAAGGGCCTCAGTTTTTGACACATAATTTCATCACCACACACACACACCTCATTTGAGGAAAGATGATGAACACAAATGAAGAGCAAGTAACCACCATCAACATGCTCATTGGAGAACAAACTCACACATTGCAAAAGTGGTATTTCCCACAAGTGATATAGGTGGGCTGGACATATGAAAACTCCTACACTTTGCTAAGGATGTCCATGCCAAGTTTCACCCAAATTCAAAACCTTTTTGAGTTCATTTTGGGTATAGTTAGAAAGAGGGCAGTTTGAAACCATATTCAAATTCAAACTGTTTTTGTCCCATGAATTTAAAAGTGGGAGGCATATTCTTACTCAGCACATTTTTGTGAGCTCACACACCAATTTTCACTCTATTTGGAGTTGATCTTGACATGAGCTAAGTGGGACAAATTCAAACTTTATTTGAATTCAAAACTGAACTTATGCTGAAATTCACTCAAACCAAACCAAATTTGAATTCTACTCAATTCAAATGGCTCATGGGTGAATAATTTGAATTACCAGGGGTACTATGGGGCTCACTGTTTACAACAGTGATTAGGAGTAAATTTCAGAAGTTAAAACTGGAAGTGGGACCCACATGTCAGCCACCACTTCAACTCAAACCGACTGAAATTTTCTCACTCGGTTAACCGCGCCGCCGCTGCGATCGCCACCGAGGGAAGCCGCCGCGCCAGCATCTGCTTGCCCACGCGCGGGCATGAGGCGGTGCAGAGCCTTCTTAAGGCGCCCCCCTCCTCGGGCGAAGCATCACCCGTTCTTCCCCTGCAAGAACTCAGCGCCGGCCGAAATTTTCTGCAGCTCGGAATCGATCGGAGAGCGCTGATCACAGCTTCCTCCGTCCCCTCCAGAGCCACGGCAAGGTACTAGATACATTCCTCCGTCTTCCCCGCTGCTAGAATTCAGTTGAAACCAATTGATATTGGATGTGCCGAAAGATCAATTCGGTGACTTAGAAACGCCGCACCTCGGGCTCCCGTGGACAGCCCAACCGGGGCATTGTCACGCCCGAGCCAAGGCACCTTGGACGCGCTAGTGACCGGTGCTGCTCACCCCCGAGCCACAGCTCGAGTGGTTGCTCACCGGCGGCGAATTTCCAGTTTACCCCTTTCTGTGTGCAGAACGACCTTCGGGTGTGATTCCGTTGAATTCGTGCTCGAGAAAGGATTGGAGGGCCTCAATCCGCTCTCACACAAACTAGACACGGTAATGCACAAGTTGCCTTCACAACTCTTGGCCGGAGAACCTCTGTACCCGGTGTAATTCGAGGTTTACCAATGGCGGAATAAACGGGAGGCATCGGGCGCACGGTGAGGACCTACTTCGGGCCTTCCCCGAGCTGCCTCAAGCTCATGTCGACCTTCCCTGAGGTTCACTGATGCTTCCCGACCGGTTCCTCGAGTAGTTGAGGTGCTAGAGGAGTCAGCCGACACGACCGAAGTTGTTCCGAGGCGGCGGCTCGTCGCCGACCATGCACCGGACGTTGTCATGAAGAGCTGACCCCAGAAACATGTTCCCCGAGTGAAAGTAGGCAGGGGCGGCCAAAATCGTCAAGTTTGGAGCTGTACAGAAGCCGGCGGCGAGCTCTTTGGCGAGGTCCCTCGGCGGTGGAGCGCGGGCGTCGCGAGGTTGAAGAAGGGGGTGGACCCCAGCTGTCAGCGGCCGATATTTTGAATCGGGATCGTGCTGCGGCCGGGATCGAGTGTGCTGGCACGCAAAATCCTTGTGGGCCGCGGTGTGCTGTCGCCTCGGCGAGCGACGCGTGTCCCCGGGGCCCACTCGCGAGTTTAAACATTTCCCCGATTTTCAGATTTCCTTCAAACTTCAAATCCTCATAACTATGGCTAGAAAGCTCCAAATTGAGTGAACCAAATTTTGCTGGATTCAGCTCTCTGAGTACTTTCCAGCAAATCAAGTTTCACTTCATGAAATTCCTTATTCTTCCAGAATTAATTCCTCAAAATTTAAAATGTTTGGAATTTTAACTGGAGAATCCTGTGGAGGAAAATCCTGAAATTTCGCTGGGATGTTCACCAAAATATCCCTGAACTACCATAAAAATGTCAGACCCATTGGGCTCATTTAATCCACCTAATGGTGTGATTAGTGAAACTGTTCCAGAGAAAATAGAAAATGTTCAGAAACATTTTCAGAATTTTCTCTGAAATTGTTTAGCTCATATCTTTAGTTAGGAACTTCCAAATTAAGTGAGACCAACTCCATTAGAACCCTCTGAAAATCTAGTTTCAGAAAGTCATAGTTTGTTTCATGAAAATCCTTAGAGCACCCTAAGAGTTCCAATTAAGGTCAATGACATAATTAATTGTGGAGGGCTCAAATGAGCTTTGCTGCAACTAAAACTTGACCCAGTCTCCATTTAGGTTGTAACCAAGCCACAGTAAAAGTTTCACAGTCATTGAGTCTGTCTAGTGGGACTTATAAGCTTCACAAGTGCAAACTTAATACAAATGCATTCAAATTAATACATGTATTGCTCTTATCATGTAGTCGCTAAGGTCAAGGAGGAACCCGAAGTCCTAGACTTCGTTACTCTGGAGGAACAGCTAGCCTACGACCAAGAGCAGCAAGGCAAGCTCCGGTTTGCATTAACCGTTTACAAATTTTTATTGTTTTGAGCACTTACTTGAGTATTATGATTCTTTGCATTAGAGTCTTGTTTGGAAACCCAATTGCATAGCCAAGAACACCATGGGTTGGGTTTAGGATTGCAAACCCCGTTAGCTACTGCAATGCTAAGATAGTGTAGGATTCAGTACAAGTCGAGTAGTTGGAACTACTCACGAGCATAGGCTAGAGGCACTCGACTCGGGTAGTGATAGCACATGAAACACATGGCAAGAAAATGAGACCGAGCGGAGGGTAAGGGCAGCAGGACTTTGGGGCCTGTGTGCTGTAGCTCCGCTTGTGTCGATTGAGGACCGAGCCATGTGCGGGCCTGTTGAACAAGCTAGAACAGTACCGAAGACCTACCGGCTATATGGGAACCGGGAAACTGATGTAACTCGGGTAGCTGGGTATTGAGGCGTTGCCCGTCGTTCAGAGGGTAGGTTGAGAGCTTGAGGTGTAAATCGGCTGGCGGCACTGAGATGCGCGTGCAGAGACCTCTTGATCGGGACGATGGGACCGGTTCAATATTTGGCTGACGGGTGAAAGGTTGTTGCGTACGGCGTCCGTGATGGTTGTTGTAGGCAACATCGAGTACGGGCGTACGTGACGGGTTGTTCGGGTAACCCTACAGGTGTAAATCGATTATAATCGCGGTCCCTCGCGGTCAGTGAGTACCACTTTCACTGTACCGTGATGTAGACAGAACAGGCTAGTTACATGTTGAAATGTTGCTGATTGAAAGATTGACTTGATTGCTAATGACTTGCTAGCTTAGAGCTAACTAAAGTTCATTTCAACTTGGGGCAAAGTACATGAGAGAAATGCGTTCCTTGTTTGATTGCGGCTCTCTCATGTGCCTTAGCGTAAGGTTCTCCACTACCTGCTGCTAAAACTTGAAAGTAAGGTTCCACTAATTAGGCGAGTCCTTTGAAAATGATTTTTGCCTCATGTACCCATCACCCCTCATGTAGAAGTCCATGTTTAGGTGAGACGGGTCAGACTTGCTGAGCCTTCGTGCTCACTGCTTGTGTTTGAAGCTTTTGCAGGGTTCTATGAGGAAGGGACTCCGGAAGAAGAGACGGAACCCCAGGAGGGGAACCCCGTCGAGTGGGAGTCGTGCACGCTGCAGAGTTAGTGTGCGTGTGTGCTAGCAAGGACACGTTCAAGGGCTGAACATGGACTTGACGCGTAGTCTACGCCCGTGAGTGTAGACTGGACTTATTTTGTTGTAAACATGTTCATAAACTTGTTTATGTAATAAAATTTCGCTTCCGCTTTGTACCTTTGATGTGTGTTATCCGGTGCTGTGCAACGCAGCACCCCTCAGCGTGATCCTGGCTCGACAAGACCGTGGAGTCGTGTCACCTATATCTCTCCATAAGCTGACGAAGCAAGAAAATCGCCTCCATTGTAGACCTCCCAGGCATAAAACCAAACTGGTTTTTAGTGACATTGGTCACTTTCCTCAGGCGGTGTTCAATCACTCTCTCCCAAAGCTTCATAGTATGACTCATAAGCTTAATACCTCGATAATTAGTACAACTTTGAATATCTCCTTTATTTTTGAAGATAGGTACTAATGTACTTTTCCTCCATTCTTCAGGCATCTTGTTTGACCGAAAAATATGGTTGAATAGCTTTGTGAGCCATACTATTGCCACGTCCCCAAGACATCTCCACACCTCAATAGGGACATCGTCAGGGCCGAGAGCCTTTCCTCCTTTCATCCTTTTTAAGGCCTCCTGAACCTCAAACTCTTGTATCCTCCACACGAACCGTCTGTTGGAGTCATCAAAGGAGTCATCCAACGCAATCACAGTGCTCCCATTCCCATCATTGAACAGCCCATTAAAGTAATCACGCCATCTATTCTTAATCTCTTCATCCTTCACTAGAATGCGGTCAGTCTCATCTTTGATGCATTTAACTTGATTGAGATCCCTCATCTTTCTCTCGCGGATTTTTGCTACCTTGTATACGTCCTGTTCACCTTCTTTCGTCTCTAGTCTCTCATATAACTTATCATAGGCTTGTACTCTTGCCTTACTCACAACCCGCTAGGGATGAAAAACGGATGATAATTTTCCGAATCATCCGAAACCGTTTCTGAAAATTTCTGAACCATTTTCCGTTTTAGTCGGTAATTTTCGGAAATGGTACGAAAATCGGAAATTAAAATTCGGAAATCAGAACGGAAATGATTTGGCCAGATTTCCGACCGAATTGTCGGAATTCCGAATTTGTTCGGAAATTTCCGAACAATTTCTGATTAATTTCCGACTCTGCCCAATTAGCTTGGCCCATTTACAGTCCAACCCAGCGGCCAGCGCGCCTAGGTCAGGCCCATCTCGCCCTGCGCCAGCCCCAGCCGCTCCAGCCTCCAGTCCAGTCGGTCGACCTGCCAGCCGCCTGCCCGCCTCCCGCAGTTCCGCTCCAGTCACCGCCGCCCCCGCCCGCGAGTCCATCTGCGCGGCTGCACTAGAGCCCCCGCCCGCCTCCCGCGAGTCCGAAAGTGATCCATATGTGATGGATGAAAGTGAGGAGCTAGGTGGTTAATATTATTTTTAATTATATTTGTGGTCGTGATACGGATGTATGACATAATATTTTATTTTTAGTGAACTTTATTTTATGTGCTATATATGGATGAGGGTGCATGCCATAAATGATTATATTTTACTTGCATTACTTATTATTATTTTGTTATGGTTACTAGAGTGAAGTTAGGGTGTTGTTTCCGGAAGAACAAATCGTAACCGTTCCGATATCGATAGGTTTCCGGTCCGATATATCCGTTTTCGATATTTCCGAAATTTCCGATATCATATCCGTTTCCGATGGTACCGATTCCGACTCCGTTTCCGAAAATTATATATGAAAATGAAAACGATTTAACTAATTTTCCGACCATTTCCGACCGTTTTCATCCCTACAACCCGCCTTGCATTCTTCTTAGCCTCTTTGTACTTAAGCATGTTGCTTGCGCTTCTACCATTATGCCAACTCTTGTAACACTCCTTCTTCTCCTTAATGGCCTTTTGTACATCCTCATTCCACCACCAAGTGTCTTTATCTACAAGTTTCTTTCCATTTGTCACACCGAACAGCTCACTAGCTACCTTCCTAATGCAAGTTGCCATCTTCATCCACATACTATCTGCATCTCCATTTTCTGCCCAGGGTCCTTCTGTGATCACCCTATTTTTAAAGGATTCTTGTGATTCTCCCTTCAACTTCCACCACTTTGTTCTTGTGATTTTGACACCTTTGTCCCGCAAAGAACATGTATGGAAGCGAAAGTCAGCTACCACAAGATTATGTTGTGTCACAACACACTCCCCCGGGATCACCTTACAATCTAGACACTCCCGTCTATCCTTTCTCCTAGTGAGGACAAAGTCAATCTGGCTAGAGTGTTGGGCACTACTAAAGGTGACTAGGTGAGATTGCCTCTTCCTAAAGAGGGTGTTAGCTCTCAACAGATCATAGGCTACGCCAAAGTCTAGGATGTCCTTACCCTCTTGATTTCTATCGCCGCATCCAAAACCTCCATGTACTCCCTCAAATCCTAGGTTAGTTGCACCCACATGACCATTGAGATCTCCCCCTATGAGGAGTTTCTCGGTTATCGGTACACTACTAACCATATCCTCCAAGTCCTCCCAAAATTGTCTCTTAGCACTCATGTTGAGCCCAACTTGTGGGGCATAAGCACTAATGACGTTCAAGACAATGTCCCCAATTACTATCTTGATTAAGATGATCCTATCCCCTCGTCTTCGAACATCCACTACTCCATCCTTAAGACTCTTATCTATTAGAACACCTACGCCATTCCTAGTCCCAGTCGAACCAGAATACCAAAGCTTGAAACCGGTATTCTTGATTTCTCTCTCCTTTTGACCCGCCCATCTAGTCTCTTGTACACAAAGGATATTTACTCGTCTCCTAATGGCAACATCTACTAACTCACGTAGCTTCCCCGTCAAGGATCCTACATTCCAACTACCCACCCGAAATCTATGTTCCTCGCATAGAAACAATGAGCAAAAATATCCAACTCATGACTTAGAGATTGCTGCTGTGGTACTCGCACTCATGATGTGGAGGCACTACCTACTCGGTAACCTCGTGCATTTATATACCGACCACAAAAGCCTCAAGTACATATTCATCACTCAGAAGGAGCTGAACATGAGGCAACGAAGATAGTTGAAGTTGATAAAGGATTCCAAAATAGAGATTCATGATAACCCCAGCATAGCAAACGTAGTGGCGGATGCGCTGAGTCGCAAGCCACACGTTAATAATCTAACCATCACACAGTTGGAAGAGAGCGAGCCACAACTGCATGTGACTCAACATGGAGATATCTACAACCTAGCTCCACAATAACCTCACCATCACACAGTTGGAATGATCTGAGGAAAATTTGGAGAAATGTCGTTGCACAATGTAGTCTCCAAAATTCCTACAAGTACAAGGCTTCTCTGAATTTTAAGCCCAAATCAGGAGCTTTGACATGAATAACAGTTTAAGTCTTGTTGGGGTAGGTCTCCATGGTTCTAACAAAAAAAATTTCACCATTTTTGGATCTACCAACAGAGAGATATGAATTTTTGAAGTTGGACAGGAGTTCTGAAAAGTTTCTGGTTAAATTTGAATTTTCAAATAAAGGCTGAACTTTGGAAGGTAATTTAGCCTAGCAAATGAACTCCAATGGAGCTCATATTTTTACTGGAGATCAGTAACTATGAAAAGGATTAGCTGCTCAAATTTGGGAATGTTTCATAAAGAATTGCTCCTGAAATAAATCTCCAAAAGATTTAATAAAAACAATTCTACAGAAATTCCTGGGTATTTTCATATCAAGCAATTTGTTCCTCTGTGAATTACTCCTCATGGGGATTCCAACAAAATTGGTCTCACCCTTTGTGGAGTTCCCTACACAAAGTTATGGATTTTTCAAACTTGAATAACTTTCTATTTGAAATTTACACAGAGACTCAAAGGGGGGGCCCATGGGTCAGATGCTTCTTCAACCCCTCGACAGGCCCCGCGCACGCACGCCGAAACCGACGATGGCGCGCCATGTTCTCGCCTGTTTCTCGACCATTCTCTATGCAGTTTCGTGCTACATCACCCTTGGATCATGGTCTAGCAGCCGGGCAAGGTTTCGGAGTATAAAAACGGCGGGAAACCCATCGGCAACTGCGAGGCGGCTCGGTGGCGCGGCGCCGGCGATGAACCGCACGTCCCAAGCCTCAAACGGTGATCTAAGGGGCCGTACACAATCCCTAGAGTACGTAGAACATGATGCTACCACTAGCCGGAGCTGAAAACACCCGCAAATGGGAGCTCAACGGTGAACCGAGCCGTTTCAGCCGGTGGCGATGGATTATCGTCGCTAGGGTTGTAGAAAAAATGATTTGCTTCGTGCTTCGGTGTGGGAGTGCGCTAGGAGCTCTAGTAGCTGTGTCTAAAACCGGAGACCCGATGATCCAACATGTGGGGAGAGTTTCCCGAAGTTGTCTCGATTGGTCCTCCACGTGCACCATCGGAAATCTCCAAATTCCGGCTAGCCGGCGGTGGTAAAGCATAAAAGTACGTCAGTGTGAGGAACTAGACTCCATGACGCACCTATGGGTGGTTTTCCTCATGCTGGGGATGTTGGAGTTGTCCGGGAGACGTGGAACCGAGGCGGCGGCGTCGTGCTTTGTTTTCTTCGGAGCAGAACAGCTCGGCGCCGGTGTAGACGGCCGGCCACGAGCCGAGGACCAGTGGAAAACGTCAAGGAGGCTCCAGCGAAGCTGGCGGATGGCTCAGCTAGGCGCTGGTGTTGCCGGGAGATGATCGGTGATGAGGGAACAGGGAGCTGTGGTGTAGCTCAGTTTGCAGCCGTGCGCTTGAATAGAGGCTGTGGAGTCTGCGGGGTAGCGTGAAGAAGAGAGCAAAGGCACTCGGGCTGCCGCTTTGATCGCCCACGTGCGCGAGCCGACGTTGGGAGCACGTGAGAAACAGCTTCGTGGAGCTTCGGGCGTGGGTTTCAGTCAAGAGCTGGCACGCTGTGATCAACCGAGGGAAATAGAGAGAGGGAAAACTGATTTTTGTGAGGCTGACTGCTGGGTACCACTACTGTAATTTCTTAATTACTTTCCACATATATTTTTACCCCAGCTACTCAAAATTAAAGTCTATACTTCCACACCAAGTCATAGTTTGAAAAGGTTGAATTCAAATGATTTGGATTCTGTTGTGGAGTTTGAATTCGGTATGGTCATTTGAATTTGAAATGGAATTTGAATTCTCCCTTTTGTATTGTTCCATAAACATAGCAAACCAAATCCAAAGTTTCTGATTTTTGGCATGGCTGCTAATTCAAATGTGGGGAACACATTTGTGGAACCCAATTTGCAAATTGAGGAAATTGAAATTTGACACTTAATTTGAAATTCAGATTAGATGGCTTCCTCTTTTAATCCCAAACAAATATTAAAACCCCTCCAAATAAGCTGAATTTTGGAAGGTTGAATATTTGAAATATGAAGACCCAAGTTATGAATTTAGATCTCTATGTTTAGAAGTTTTGGGAAGTTTGAATCCTCACTTTGAACTTACACCGTTATAATTCAAAGTTTTAATTCCCCTCATTTTTCTTAAGTTTACATGAACTGAATTTTTCTTGCTACCACATTTTGGGGATTTTACACCATATCTCTGTAATATATCTGTATTTGCATAAGAATTTCAGAGACATATTCTATAATCATGTGCATCTTAATCATGTTGCTTAGTAACCGAGATCGAGGAGACCCCGGAGCCCAACGACACCATTCCTCCGGGCACTGAATTTAACACCTCGCAGAAGCAAGGCAAGCCCTGGTTTGCATTTAACAGCAATCAATTCAGTTTTCCTTTTGTATCACATAGAATTGGACTGTGCATTAATTCTAGTCTGATTTTATACTCCCATTGCATATCCAAATGATGCCAGGGAGAGAGCTGGTAGAGGATAAGTCCTCATGTAGTCTATGGCATGCTAGTTACTGTATAGGATTCGGTACAAGTCGAGTAGTTGGAATCTACTTGCGAGATTAGAAGATGAACTACACACGGATTTGGTCGAACGGTGAGAATCATTTTAATCTTTAAATTGAGATCGGGCATGGAGGTAGGAGGCAGCAAGACGTGATCTTGCGTGTGTAGCACTGCCTTGTCAATCAAGGACCATGCCGTGTGCACCACTGTTGAGCATGTTTGAATGTACCGAAGGCATAAGGGATATATGGGACCCGTAAACCGATGTAACTTTGACCTCTGGGCGTCAAGGCATAGCACATCAATTTATAGGTGTGGGTTGAGAGCAAAAAGGTGTAAATCCGCTAACGGGCATAGAGTTGCTCCGTGTAGCAACCTCCTGCTCGTTTTGGTGCGACCGGTTCGACGTTTGGGCTGTCGGGTGAAAGGTTGTCCCATACAACATCGGTTGAGCATGCCATCGCCGCTCCAAGGATGGGTGTATGTGATGTGCTATTCAGGAATCCTTGCAGATGTATATCAATTTGATTCATCATCCCACATGGTTATGAGTACCGCTTGTTTACTGTGTCGTTACGTAGTAAATTTTTGAAACTGATATCTTGATGTATACTGCTGCTATAACTTAATTGTATTGCAACCTGATTGCCACCAAATATTGCTCACTAAATTTCAGCTTCTTGAACAACAATTTTGTGGCGGACCGGAATCCGCTCATCCAGGATCGCAGAGGGTGGTGCCGCGCGATGCGACACCCGACAGCACACGTCATAAGAACACAATATATTACATGGGAAAAACAGCTGAAACTGTACAAATAAGTACAAACTTCAGTTACAATTATTGTTCTATTACACAGCGGAAGACTATACTAAACAACTCACGCCCGCCTATCTAGCAAAAGTCGGTTGCCCCGCCCTAGGGCAACCCACACTAGCTGCACGTCTCAGCTCAGCGCGGCGTGTACGGCTCCCACTCAGCCGTGGTCCCCGACGGAGGGTAACCCTCGCCGGTGGACTCGTACTCCGAGTCCGTGGGTGGCTCCTCACCTGAAAAACACTTAAGCAGCAACCGTGAGCACAAAGGCTCAACAAGGCTTAACCGACTCACCTAAGCATGAAACTCTACATGAGGTATACAATGGACATAGGATAGTAACATTTCAGCAAAACGACACGCCTACAAGTTCATCCTTAGTTCATCTTTTAGCAACAAGTTAACAGTTCATGAAATCTGAAATTTAGTAAGCAGTATTTGGTGGCACCCATGTAGCAATACAATTATATCAATCAGCATCATTGAATCAACATAATTCATCCATTAGTCTACGTTACGACGCAGTGAACAAGCAGTACTCGTCACCGCGAGGGACGGCGAATCGACTCGATATACACCTGCAGGGAAAACCCAAAGAGCACGTCACGTACGCCCACCCGTGGAGCTGCACAGCACGCTCACTCGATGTCGTACGGGACAACCTTTCACCCAACAGCCCAAACGTCGAACCGGTCGCACCGAAACGAGCAGGAGGTTCCCCACACGGAGCATCTCTCTATGCCCGTTGCCAGATTTCCACCTTGCTGCCCTCAACCTACACCTATAAATCGGTGTGCTATGCCTCGACGCCCGGAGGTTTAGGCTACATCGGTTTATCGGGGCCCATATATCCGATATGCCTTCGGTACGTTCAAAACTTGTTCAGCAGGGCCGCACACGGATCGGTCCTCAATCGACACGGACAGGGCTGCGCACACAAGACTCGCTCTTGCTGCGCCCTAGCCCCTGCCTAGTCTCATTTTCATTACTAAAGTGATCTCACATCACTCAACCGAACCCGTGTGTCCCAATGCCTATCTCGCGAGTAGATTCCAACTACTCGACTTGTACCGAAGTCCTATGACTCATTAAGCATAGCCTGTCTACTCGAGGTCCTTGACACTACCCTCACTCTTTTAGGAACCTTTGGTTATGCAAGTGGGGTTTCATTCATCCTATACCTAATGCACATACATACTTCACATGACACATGTAAACAAAGTAAAGCTTTTAAAAAGGGTTAATGCAAACCGGGGCTTGCCTTGTTGCTGCTGGTCAGGAGTTAGTTCTTCGTCCGGAAGAAGGAAGTCCAGCACTTCCGGAGTCTCCTCTTCAACGGCTACACGTTAATGAAATACTACATGTTAATTTAGATGCAAATGTGAGTTTTCGAGTAAGACTTCTACTATTAGTTATAATACCCAGCCTCTAACACCTGGAACTTTGTTTAAGAATTTAAAGATGAACTGGTGTTGGTGGTTTGGCTTGGACTTAATCACATGGTTAAATGCTAAGTGGTTTTCCCCCTTTTCCATATTAACCCCTTAAGTGGTTAAACAGGACAGGGGTGATCTAGAGCTCCAATGGAGCTGAGAATTTTTGTGTGAGTTCCTTGTCACAAGAAAACCCTCTGGACCAAACCTCAGCACTTTTCATGGAGTGGTTTGCTCAGAATAATTTCCTTAGCAAATAAGCACGGAAGAACTTATTCTGAGGTAATACCCCTGGTCATACCCAACTTAGTGAACTATAATTTCAATTATAGCTCCTAGAGTTTGCATGAATTTTCCTAGCATTTTTGGAGTCAAGGTTTGCCCAGAATTGAATTTCCATGTTTTGGAAATTCTCTGAAAATGTTTCTGTATTCAAATGAACACAGCACCTTCCAATTTGAATTGCTCTGACCAAATCAACTCCAAATGGTCTGAAACTTTTACAGGGGTTTACTAATGTCCTAAAGAACATTATGGCAAAATTTGGGGATTTTTGTATGAACCAAACGCCCTCTAAAATTCTTTTGCTGAAAAGCTTTAAAGAATTTTCCAGAATTAATTAATGGGTTTCATACAAATTGGGTTGTATATCTGGACAGAGCTAGGCAAGATGAATCCAACCCAATTTGAATCACTAAATTTGGAACTTCCTAGCAAAAGTTATGCAGTTCCAAAGTTTGAACCAATTCTGGAATTCAAAATAATTCGGGAAAAGTTCAAACTCTGCCTGTGGGTCCACCCTACACGCGTCAACCCCCGGACTCGCGCCACACGGGGGGCACAGACCTTTTCCCGCGCCACCACACGGGATCACACGCCACAGCTGATCCGGGGTTTTAATCTTCAGCTGCTGACACGTGGGCCCGGTGGGTCTTCTTCCTCCTCTGCTCCCGCGCCTCCCCCTCGCCGGCGCTGTACTGGAGCTCGCCGGACCCAGCTTCCCGGCAACCTCTCAGCCGGAGACTCGCCGCCTGGGGGTTTTCAGGGTCGGGGAACAAGTCTATGGGGTTGGCTCGGGCTGCCGGTGGCCGGAAGTAGGCTGGTGACGAGCCGCGGCCTTCGGTGATGATCGGCACCGTCGCCCGAGCACATTAGCCCGCCAAAAGCTCGGCGGATAGGCTCTACAGCACCGGGGGATCTCATGGAAGGTCGACAAGGCCATGCTAGGGCTCGGGGAGAGCTCTAACCTAGTCGTCACCGTGAGCCCGACCTTTCCCGCCATAACCGCGGCTGGAAAACCGGGAAATACGCCGGCTATAGCCAAAATTAAGCTAGGGTTGCGGAGCAAACTTGGGCGCCATCAAGTCTAGCTCCTGTGTGTGCAGTTTGATAAACTCTAAGCAATCATACGTCGGAAATTCGTGGGTTTCTTACCCGAGGGTAGTTCTGCACTGGTTGGAGATGTTTTGCGAAATTCGCCGGCGATGATCGGTCTCTGGTTCTAGGCTTCGGGGTCGAGCAGCGTGGAGTCTAGGCGCGTCCAAAACTGCTCCCCCTTAGTCGTGACAAGTTTTCTGCCGAGCTGCCCACGGGAGCACTTTTGCTCGGTTCTCCCCGGCGGCCACGAAAACGTGGTTTTTCTTGGTGGGTAGTGGTTCAACTCGACTGGAAGTGATGCGGGGAGGGTGTGGGAGGTCTGAGGATGTTGGTTTCAAGAGTTGCCGACGTTGGTACACGAGAGACGATCGCTCCCGAGCGAGTGGATCACAGCGGCGGCTCCTCGGCGCTTTGTCGTGCGAGAGGACGGTGACTGGGGGTCGGTTCGGGGTCGTGGCAAGCTGGGGCACGGCTGGGAGTTACTGCGCCCCCACGAGGAGCTCGCCAGCGCGCGAGGGGAGAGCAGGAGGTGGCGTCCGGCGTTTTCACGGCGTGTCGCGGTGGAGCCTCGGCTCTGTTCCGAGTGCAACACTTAGCCCCTAAGGCTGTTGACTTTTGTGCCATTTTAACCATCCCAATGACATGTGGGACCCACTTGTCAGTGCTCCCCCACCCCTCAAAAGATCTCCAAAGCTTAGCCAGAGATGAATCCAAATATTTGGAGTTTGAAACTGACCTACATTTGTATGGTTGAGCTCATTTACCCCAAATTCAAATAAATATTTGAATTCTTGGCATATTTGGATCCTTTTTGGAAAAATGGGTAGCAAATCTTTTTGAAAATTTCTGAAACTTTGCCTCCCCACTAATTTGGACCTGAGGAATCCAATTATGCACTTTGATCTTTGGTTTAGCTGCTGAAATCCTGAGTTTGAATGCAACAGTTTGGAAACACACTCTCATGTGTGATCATATGTGTATAATTTTCCCATGTTGTGAAAGTGTAAGTTTCCCCTCTAACCACTTCTTTGATAGAGGTTACTTGCTCTTCACAATATTTCACAATCTACCCACAACAAAACTGTTGTGTTGTGAGGTGCAGAAAAGTTTTTGCAAGTCCCTTTTCTTGGGCTTTTACATCCCTCCCCCCTTAAAAGAATCTCGTCCCGAGATTATAAAAGAAGAGATAGCGATGTCATAGGGACTTACCCGTGTTGAGAAGCCATGAACTCCGGGTAATTTGAGCGAAGGAACTCCTCGCTCTCCCACGTCGCTTCTTCGGCGGTGTGGTTGCTCCAGAGTATTTTGTAGAACCACAACGTTCTGCTACGCGTGGTCCTGGCTTTCTCATCAAGAATTCCCACCGGATATTCATCATATGTTAAATCCGGTTTCAGCTCGCCGATGTCTTCGGTAGGAACAGCAGTTGTATGCCTCAAGCATTTTCGCAGTTGCGAAATATGGAAAATATCATGGACACCAGCCAGAGACGCCGGTAGCTCCAATCGATACGCTGCTGGTCCACACTTCTCGGTGATAGCGTAGGGTCCAATGAAACGGGGAGCGAGCTTCCCCTTCACACCGAATCGGTGCACGCCCTTCATCGGAGACACGCGGAGGTACACGTGTTTCCCAACGTCAAAGTGCAATGGCCTACGCCTCTTATCAGCGTAGCTCTTCTGTCGGGATTGAGCGGCCTTCAAATTGGCTTGAATTGTCCGAACGCGCTCTTCGGCGTCGTTCACCACATCAACCCCGAATGTGACCCTTTCACCGGACTCGCACCAATTTAATGGGGTGCGGCATTTACGACCATAGAGAGCTTCGTAAGGTGCCATTTTGATACTCGCCTGATAACCGTTGTTGTACGAGAATTCCGCCAAGGGTAGGTGATCATCCCAGTTCCTACCATGGTGGATGGCACATGCTCTCAACATGTCTTCCAGGACTTGATTCACCCTTTCGGTCTGACCATCTGTCTGAGGGTGATAGGCGGAGCTCCTGATCAACTTAGTACCCAATGCAGCGTGTAGCTGCTCCCAAAAGCGAGATACAAATAATGCACCTCGGTCTGAGACAATGGTCTTGGGTACCCCGTATAGGCATAGAATCTTTGCTATGTATAGCTCCGCATATTTGCCGGCATTGTAACGTGTATTCACCGGAATGAAGTGAGCCGTCTTGGTTAACCGATCAACGATTACCCATATGGAATCATGCTTGTTGGCTGTTAAGGGTAATCCCACAATGAAATCCATGCTCACTTCTTCCCATTTCCATGCCGGGATCTTCAGGGGTTGCAGCAGCCCTGATTTCTTCATGTGATCAGCTTTCACTCGTCTACACGTATCGCACTCGGATACATACTTAGCTACCTCCCGCTTCATCCGTGTCCACCAAAATTTCTTTTTCAAATCTTGGTACATTTTGTTGCTGCCCGGATGAATGGAGTATTTGGACAAGTGAGCTTCATCGAGGATCTTTTTCCTCAACTCCATATCTCGGGGTACGACTATGCGGTCATTGAACCACAGCGTCCCCTCATCATCTTTCCGGAAACATTTAATTTCTCCATTGTCTATCCGTCTCCGGAGATGTGCCATGCCTTTATCCGTTTTCTGAGCTGCAATGATGTCCTCCCTAATAGTAGGGATGAGGGCAAGGTTGTACAGCGATCCATAAGGAACCAAGTAAAAACTTGGCTCTTCCTCCTCCACCGGTGTAATGGTGAGGTGATGGACATGCGATTTCCGACTCAGCGCGTCGGCAACCACATTCGCCTTGCCTGGGTGGTAATGGATCTCAATCTCATAATCTTTGATCAGTTCTAACCACCTCCTCTGCCTCATGTTCAGCTCCTTCTGGGTGAAAATGTATTTCAAGCTCTTGTGGTCGGTGTAGAGATGCACCAAGTTCCCCAGGAGATAGTGCCTCCACATTTTCAGCGCCAACACCACGGCAGCAAGTTCAAGATCGTGAGTCGGGTAGTGCTGCTCATGGTTCCGAAGTTGGCGTGAGCCATAAGCGACCACACGTCCTTCCTGCATCAACACGCAGCCTAGCCCAATACCGGACGCGTCACAATACACGTCGAAGGGCTTTGTTGTATCCGGTTGAGCTAAGACCGGGGCTGTTGTGAGATGCTTCACCAGTGTTCGGAACGCTCCTTCACACGCCGTGCTCCAAACATATTTTGTCCCTTTCTTCAATAACTCTGTCATCGGCTTAGCGAGCTTGGAGAAACTTGGAATGAATCTCCGGTAGTATCCCGCTAACCCGAGGAAGCTTCTGACTTCATGAACTGAAGTGGGAGCTTTCCATTTCAACACTTGCTCTATTTTACTTGGGTCAACCGCAATGCCTTCAGCTGAGATGATATGTCCCAAGAATGGCACTTGGCTGATCCAAAATTCGCATTTGCTGAACTTGGCGTAAAGCTTGTGGTCTCGCAATCGTTGAAGAACGATCCGTAAGTGTTCGGCATGCTCGGCTTCTGTCTTGGAGTAAACCAAGATATCGTCGATGAACACTACCACGAACTTGTCCAGCTCCGGCATGAACACCGAGTTCATGAGATACATGAAATGGGCTGGAGCATTTGTGAGACCAAAGGACATGACGAGATATTCGTATAAGCCGTATCTCGTCGAGAACGCCGTCTTCGGAATATCCTCCGCCCGGATCTTGATCTGGTGATATCCAGAGCGAAGGTCCATCTTTGAGAATACACTTGCCCCCACAAGTTGATCAAACAGGATGTCAATACGGGGCAGTGGGTACTTATTCTTGATGGTGACGGTGTTGAGCGGCCGGTAATCCACACACAGCCTCAGGGTTTCATCCTTCTTCTTTACAAATAGCGCCGAGCATCCCCAAGGCGAGGAACTCGGCCTAATGAAACCCTTGCTCAACAGATCATTGAGCTGTTCTTTCAGTTCCGCCAGCTCATTTGGAGCCATCTTGTATGGTCTCCGTGATATGGGCGTAGTCCCGGGCGCGAGCTCGATCTTGAACTCGACATCCCGCTCAGGTGGCATGCCCGGAAGATCGTCCGGGAACACGTCGGGATACTCCCGGACTACGGGGATGTCTTCTAACTTGAGAACTTCAGCATTATTAATTGCTAAAACTTCCCGGACTGGCGTGTCTAACACCATGGAATGCGGACGGTGGAATGGAGAATTTAAGTGAACCGTCCGTGTCCGAGTCTCTAGGACAGCGCCATGGTATTGCAGCCATGACATCCCTAAGATTGCATCAATCTTTTGTCCCATAAGGATTATCAAGGTGGTGGGATATAGTTTCCTACCTAAGCACAGAGGTGCCTTTGGAATCATCATATTAGCTGAAATCTTCCCTCCCGGTGAGCATATCATATAAGTGCAGTCGGTTGGGAAGACTTGCAATTGATGTTTAGCCACATAGGATGCACTTATAAAGCTGTGGGTTGCACCCGAATCAAATAATATGACTATGGCTTGATGGTTGAGAGTAAACGTACCCGCCAGCACGTTGTCTCCCTCTGGGGCGTCCTCATTGTCGAGGTTGCGGACGCCTCCAGTCCGCTGGCCAACCTTCTTCACCGGAGGTCGGCCTCGAGCACCGCCCTGGAGCTGGGCTTGCCCGCTGCTCTGCTGCCCCTGGGGGCAGTCCTTCGCGAAGTGGCCCGCCTGGCCACACGTGAAGCAGGTGAAACGGGGCGGTCCCCCGCTGATCGGTGGACGGAAACCCGGGGCGCGTTGTAGCGGTGGAAACGCCCGGGGTACCGTCTGCTGCTGCTGTTGCTGTCTTGGTGGTGGCAGCGGCGGACGGAACGGAGGTGCCTGAAAGGGACGTCCCCCGAACCGTTGCGGTCGCGCCGGTGGTTGCCACTGCGGCCTGGATGGTGTCCGATACACCATACGGTACTTCTGGGGAGCACCACTCCCACCGCTGCTAGGTGGAGCGCTGCGCTTCCTCTGCTCAGCTGCTAACTCCCGCTGAGCGTCCTCTTGCATGATGGCGGCATTGACTAGGTCGTTGAATGTGCCGCGGTTCCATTGTACGAGGTGGGTCTTCATTTCGGGATGTAACCCCCAATAGAAGTGCTCCCTCTTCTTCTCCTCCGTGGAGATGTAGTCTGACGCATACTGCGCCAGATGGTTGAAGGCACGGGGGTAGTCGTGGGCACTCCTCCCGCCCTGCTTCAGTTCCAAAAATTCTTGGAACTTTCTCTTCATTATTCCGGGAGGGATGTGATAGGCGCGGAACGCCTCCCGGAACTCTTTCCATTCCACGGCATGGCCAGCCGGACGTGAGGCGACATAATTCGCCCACCACGCACCAGCGGCACCGTGGAGCTGTTGTGCTGCGAACAGCGTCTTCTGCCGCTCCGTACACTGGAGCAGCCCGAACTTGGACTCGATAGTCCGCAGCCAGTTGTCCGCCTCCAATGGTTCTTCAGCTTCGGTAAACACTGGAGGGTGCGTACTCATGAAATCCGAGTACGACACTTCGCGGGGCTCACGAGGCCCTCGCTCTTGACGTCCTCCCGCCTGGGACGTATTCTGCACGATCGTGCGGAGCAGGTCGGTCTGCTCCTCACGACCTCCCACCAATGCCGCTATCACATCCGCTAGAGTAAGCGGAGGCGGCGGTGGTGGCTGCTGCTGCGGGGTGCTGTCGTAGGCCGGTGGCTGGGAGTCATCGCCTCCACCTTGGCTAGAGCCACCAACCTCGTGCGTGGTCCTAGTACGAACCATCTGCAACCACACGACATTACACATCAGTCCCGCCACATTTTGCATGCAGTCCAATAGAAATGGGCGTAAAAACATTATGACAACAAAACATGCGAATTATCTCGTAGATAGATAATGTAATAACTTTGCACAAGCTACACCATTACCAGACCAAACACAAGTTAGTTTAATCCAACTTGATGAACCCCCTCTTTGGAAGCTCACCATAACTGGGTTTGGTCTCTACGAGACATTATTATTGTGTTGTCATCACGTATAACACCCTTTGGGTACAACACCCTTTTCAATGAGTTCAACTGTCATTCTTCTGTCAGAATGACCAGTGGCTACCTATTCCAAGTTTTGATCTGGTTCTGGGCATTTTCATGACTCAAGCTGAATACCAAAATTCAAGTTAACTTCAGTATCTTTCCAACGAGTACTCATTTGCCCCCAGATCAGCTTTGATTAAAAAGTTATGTTAATTCAAAATTAGCAGAATTTCTGGAAGAATTTTAACAGCACCTCCCTTGGAAGTGGCTGTTTCCAACCCTGATTTCCACTAAATTCAGTGCTGAAATTTCAGGAACTTTGAATTGCAAAGGTGTCGCACATCTTCTACTCTTTCTAAGGATGTATTATATGACAATTTTAGATTTTTCTACTGGGAGTTATGTTTGAAAAACAGATCAGTTCAGAGGATGTTTTACTCTGCTCTGGTTCTGGACAGTTTACATTTCTCTGGGCTTTAAGCCATCTTCAGGTGAGTTTCAGCTCTGGAAGTCTACAACAAAGTTGTAGAGCACTTCAATACCTTTCCAGAGCTATGTAGTACACCTCTCTCGGCTAAAAGACCTGTGAGTTATGCCCTGTTGAAGATCAGCAAACTCGCTGTCCCACAACAGAGCACTCTGTTTTTTTGTCTTTTTGGAACTACAATCCTCACTATCCCACTCTTATACCCAACCAGGGTCCTAACTGTTGAACCTATAGATTTTAATTCTTCGTTATCATTATACTCATGCATATGCCTACAATATCTCGGTACTACGTTCCTCACAAAAGAAAATCCTAACCGGATCATACCGGCATATACGTCTCAAGTGTGGCACTAAACGGTCTCTCGCACACGTTTTCTACACGGATACATAAGTGGTTAGTACCTGCAGAAGACCACACAATGATGGTGCACTCAACGGTTGTTCATTTCAGGCAGTTCCATATTTAAAAGTAAATACAAACGCCCGTATCATTGTCATACGGCCGTCCTTGAGCTAAGTCACGTCTCAAGGCACGTGATCGTGTTTCAACACCACACGACGGGGAACCCGAGTATGTCATGAACGGGTCGTCACGGTTGGGAATGTTATCAACCCAACACATACCACCTACTGCCCTGCAGGGCACGCCGATGGGAATTTAGATCTCTATGTTTAGAAGTTTTGGGAAGTTTGAATCCTCACTTTGAACTTACACCGTTATAATTCAAAGTTTTAATTCCCCTCATTTTTCTTAAGTTTACATGAACTGAATTTTTCTTGCTACCACATTTTGGGGATTTTACACCATATCTCTGTAATATATCTGTATTTCCATAAGAATTTCAGAGACATATTCTATAATCATGTGCATCTTAATCATGTTGCTTAGTAACCGAGATCGAGGAGACCCCGGAGCCCAACGACACCATTCCTCCGGGCACTGAATTTAACACCTCGCAGAAGCAAGGCAAGCCCTGGTTTGCATTTAACAGCAATCAATTCAGTTTTCCTTTTGTATCACATAGAATTGGACTGTGCATTAATTCTAGTCTGATTTTATACTCCCATTGCATATCCAAATGATGCCAGGGAGAGAGCTGGTAGAGGATAAGTCCTCATGTAGTCTATGGCATGCTAGTTACTGTATAGGATTCGGTACAAGTCGAGTAGTTGGAATCTACTTGCGAGATTAGAAGATGAACTACACACGGATTTGGTCGAACGGTGAGAATCATTTTAATCTTTAAATTGAGATCGGGCATGGAGGTAGGAGGCAGCAAGACGTGATCTTGCGTGTGTAGCTCTGCCTTGTCAATCAAGGACCATGCCGTGTGCACCCCTGTTGAGCATGTTTGAATGTACCGAAGGCATAAGGGATATATGGGACCCGTAAACCGATGTAACTTTGACCTCTGGGCGTCAAGGCATAGCACATCAATTTATAGGTGTGGGTTGAGAGCAAAAAGGTGTAAATCCGCTAACGGGCATAGAGTTGCTCCGTGTAGCAACCTCCTGCTCGTTTTGGTGCGACCGGTTCGACGTTTGGGCTGTCGGGTGAAAGGTTGTCCCATACAACATCGGTTGAGCATGCCATCGCCGCTCCAAGGATGGGTGTATGTGATGTGCTATTCAGGAATCCTTGCAGATGTATATCAATTTGATTCATCATCCCACATGGTTATGAGTACCGCTTGTTTACTGTGTCGTTACGTAGTAAATTTTTGAAACTGATATCTTGATGTATACTGCTGCTATAACTTAATTGTATTGCAACCTGATTGCCACCAAATATTGCTCACTAAATTTCAGCTTCTTGAACAACAATTTTGTGGCGGACCGGAATCCGCTCATCCAGGATCGCAGAGGGTGGTGCCGCGCGATGCGACACCCGACAGCACACGTCATAAGAACACAATATATTACATGGGAAAAACAGCTGAAACTGTACAAATAAGTACAAACTTCAGTTACAATTATTGTTCTATTACACAGCGGAAGACTATACTAAACAACTCACGCCCGCCTATCTAGCAAAAGTCGGTTGCCCCGCCCTAGGGCAACCCACACTAGCTGCACGTCTCAGCTCAGCGCGGCGTGTACGGCTCCCACTCAGCCGTGGTCCCCGACGGAGGGTAACCCTCGCCGGTGGACTCGTACTCCGAGTCCGTGGGTGGCTCCTCACCTGAAAAACACTTAAGCAGCAACCGTGAGCACAAAGGCTCAACAAGGCTTAACCGACTCACCTAAGCATGAAACTCTACATGAGGTATACAATGGACATAGGATAGTAACATTTCAGCAAAACGACACGCCTACAAGTTCATCCTTAGTTCATCTTTTAGCAACAAGTTAACAGTTCATGAAATCTGAAATTTAGTAAGCAGTATTTGGTGGCACCCATGTAGCAATACAATTATATCAATCAGCATCATTGAATCAACATAATTCATCCATTAGTCTATGTTACGACGCAGTGAACAAGCAGTACTCGTCACCGCGAGGGACGGCGAATCGACTCGATATACACCTGCAGGGAAAACCCAAAGAGCACGTCACGTACGCCCACCCGTGGAGCTGCACAGCACGCTCACTCGATGTCGTACAGGACAACCTTTCACCCAACAGCCCAAACGTCGAACCGGTCGCACCGAAACGAGCAGGAGGTTCCCCACACGGAGCATCTCTCTATGCCCGTTGCCAGATTTCCACCTTGCTGCCCTCAACCTACACCTATAAATCGGTGTGCTATGCCTCGATGCCCGGAGGTTTAGGCTACATCGGTTTATCGGGGCCCATATATCCGATATGCCTTCGGTACGTTCAAAACTTGTTCAGCAGGGCCGCACACGGATCGGTCCTCAATCGACACGGACAGGGCTGCGCACACAAGACTCGCTCTTGCTGCGCCCTAGCCCCTGCCTAGTCTCATTTTCATTACTAAAGTGATCTCACATCACTCAACCGAACCCGTGTGTCCCAATGCCTATCTCGCGAGTAGATTCCAACTACTCGACTTGTACCGAAGTCCTATGACTCATTAAGCATAGCCTGTCTACTCGAGGTCCTTGACACTACCCTCACTCTTTTAGGAACCTTTGGTTATGCAAGTGGGGTTTCATTCATCCTATACCTAATGCACATACATACTTCACATGACACATGTAAACAAAGTAAAGCTTTTAAAAAGGGTTAATGCAAACCGGGGCTTGCCTTGTTGCTGCTGGTCAGGAGTTAGTTCTTCGTCCGGAAGAAGGAAGTCCAGCACTTCCGGAGTCTCCTCTTCAACGGCTACACGTTAATGAAATACTACATGTTAATTTAGATGCAAATGTGAGTTTTCGAGTAAGACTTCTACTATTAGTTATAATACCCAGCCTCTAACACCTGGAACTTTGTTTAAGAATTTAAAGATGAACTGGTGTTGGTGGTTTGGCTTGGACTTAATCACATGGTTAAATGCTAAGTGGTTTTCCCCCCTTTTGCCATATTAACCCCTTAAGTGGTTAAACAGGACAGGGGTGATCTAGAGCTCCAATGGAGCTGAGAATTTTTGTGTGAGTTCCTTGTCACATGAAAACCCTCTGGACCAAACCTCAGCACTTTTCATGGAGTGGTTTGCTCAGAATAATTTCCTTAGCAAATAAGCACGGAAGAACTTATTCTGAGGTAATACCCCTGTTCATACCCAACTTAGTGAACTATAATTTCAATTATAGCTCCTAGAGTTTGCATGAATTTTCCTAGCATTTTTGGAGTCAAGGTTTGCCCAGAATTGAATTTCCAAGTTTTGGAAATTCTCTGAAAATGTTTCTGTATTCAAATGAACACAGCACCTTCCAATTTGAATTGCTCTGACCAAATCAACTCCAAATGGTCTGAAACTTTTACAGGGGTTTACTAATGTCCTAAAGAACATTCTGGCAAAATTTGGGGATTTTTGGATGAACCAAACTCCCTCTAAAATTCTTTTGCTGAAAAGCTTTAAAGAATTTTCCAGAATTAATTAATGGGTTTCATACAAATTGGGTTGTATATCTGGACAGAGCTAGGCAATATGAATCCAACCCAATTTGAATCACTAAATTTGGAACTTCCTAGCAAAAGTTATGCAGTTCCAAAGTTTGAACCAATTCTGGAATTCAAAATAATTCGGGAAAAGTTCAAACTCTGCCTGTGGGTCCACCCTACACGCGTCAACCCCCGGACTCGCGCCACACGGGGGCCACAGACCTTTTCCCGCGCCACCACACGGGATCACACGCCACAGCTGATCCGGGGTTTTAATCTTCAGCTGCTGACACGTGGGCCCGGTGGGTCTTCTTCCTCCTCTCGCTCCCGCGCCTCCCCCTCGCCGGCGCTGTACTGGAGCTCGCCGGACCCAGCTTCCCGGCCACCTCTCGGCCGGAGACTCGCCGCCTGGGGGTTTTCAGGGTCGGGGAACAAGTCTATGGGGTTGGCTCGGGCTGCCGGTGGCCGGAAGTAGGCTGGCGACGAGCCGCGGCCTTCGGTGATGATCGGCACCGTCGCCCGAGCACATTAGCCCGCCAAAAGCTCGGCGGATAGGCTCTACAGCACCGGGGGATCTCATGGAAGGTCGACAAGGCCATGCTAGGGCTCGGGGAGAGCTCTAACCTAGTCGTCACCGTGAGCCCGACCTTTCCCGCCATAACCGCGGCTGGAAAACCGGGAAATACGCCGGCTATAGCCAAAATTAAGCTAGGGTTGCGGAGCAAACTTGGGCGCCATCAAGTCTAGCTCCTGTGTGTGCAGTTTGATAAACTCTAAGCAATCATACGTCGGAAATTCGTGGGTTTCTTACCCGAGGGTAGTTCTGCACCGGTTGGAGATGTTTTGCGAAATTCGCCGGCGATGATCGGTCTCTGGTTCTAGGCTTCGGGGTCGAGCAGCGTGGAGTCTAGGCGCGTCCAAAACTGCTCCCCCTTAGTCGTGACAAGTTTTCTGCCGAGCTGCCCACGGGAGCACTTTTGCTCGGTTCTCCCCGGCGGCCACGAAAACGTGGTTTTTCTTGGTGGGTAGTGGTTCAACTCGACTGGAAGTGATGCGGGGAGGGTGTGGGAGGTCTGAGGATGTTGGTTTGCAGAGTTGCCGACGTTGGTACACGAGAGACGATCGCTCCCGAGCGAGTGGATCACAGCGGCGGCTCCTCGGCGCTTTGTCGTGCGAGAGGGCGGTGACTGGGGGTCGGTTCGGGGTCGTGGCGAGCTGGGGCACGGCTGGGAGTTACTGCGCCCCCACGAGGAGCTCGCCAGCGCGCGAGGGGAGAGCAGGAGGTGGCGTCCGGCGTTTTCACGGCGTGTCGCGGTGGAGCCTCGGCTCTGTTCCGAGTGCAACACTTAGCCCCTAAGGCTGTTGACTTTTGTGCCATTTTAACCTTCCCAATGACATGTGGGACCCACTTGTCAGTGCTCCCCTACCCCTCAAAAGATCTCCAAAGCTTAGCCAGAGATGAATCCAAATATTTGGAGTTTGAAACTGACCTACATTTGTATGGTTGAGCTCATTTCCCCCAAATTCAAATAAATATTTGAATTCTTGGCATATTTGGATCCTTTTTGGAAAAATGGGTAGCAAATCTTTTTGAAAATTTCTGAAACTTTGCCTCCCCACTAATTTGGACCTGAGGAATCCAATTATGCACTTTGATCCTTGGTTTAGCTGCTGAAATCCTGAGTTTGAATGCAACAGTTTGGAAACACACTCTCATGTGTGATCATATGTGTATAATTTTCCCATGTTGTGAAAGTGTAAGTTTCCCCTCTAACCACTTCTTTGATAGAGGTTACTTGCTCTTCACAATATTTCACAATCTACCCACAACAAAACTGTTGTGTTGTAAGGTGCAGAAAAGTTTTTGCAAGTCCCTTTTCTTGGGCTTTTACAAATTTGCTGCTAACACTGTAATTAAGGATGAACTGTTAGGCATGTCCTTGTTGCAAATGAAGAACCCTATTTGTCAGTTTATCCGTGCATGTAGAGTTTCATGTTTCAGTGAGTCAGTTAAGTATTGATGAGCCTTCGTGCTCACGGTTTCTATTTTAACTCTCTCTGAGCCTCTTCTTCTATGTACTCACCTGCAACAATGCTTCAACAACAAGCAGTGAGCACGAAGGCTCAGCAAGACTAACCCCATGCCGCTAGATCATGCAACTTTACATGCTTGACATTATAATGGAAGGAAACTTTGCATAAAGACTCACCTAATTACTTGAATCCTATTCTCAGATTTTAGCATCATGCAAGGTAATAACCTTGTGCCAGGAAACATAGGATATCCGCAATCAAACAAGAAACGCTTCATTCCTATGTTCCCTGCCTAAGGTTGAAAATAAACTTTTATTTGCTCTACTCTACAGCATGTCATTAGAATCACAAGTATTACTCAAACAGCAGGTTACATCCAAGACAACCATTCTCTTTATCTACATCACGGTACAGTGAACAAGTGGCACTCACTAACCGCGAGGGACGGCGATTATAATCGATTTACACATGCAGGGTTCACATTAAAAACATGTCACTTACGCCCGTACTCGATGTTGCCTACAGCACACATCCCGGAGGTCCCACAATACAACCTTTCACCCGTTAGCCAATTGTTGAACCGGTCCTATTGTCCCGGGCAGGAGGTCCCTACGCGGAGCAACCACGTGCCTGTTAGTGGATATCCACTTGCTGCCCTCAACCAACCCCTCTGGACGACAAGCAATGCCTCGACCTCCAGCTACCTGAATTACATCGGTTTACTGGTTTCCATAATCCCGGTATGTCTTCTGTACAATTCTAGATAGTTCAACAGGGCCGCACACGACTCGGTCCTCAACCGACACAAGCAGAGCTATGGCCCACAGGCCCCCAAAGTCGTGCAGCTCCTACCCTCTGCATGGTCTCAAGTTCATGTCATGTTTCTCATGATTTCTCTCTAAAGCCCTAGAAGTGTATCTGTGGGGAACCCCTTTCCCGCACACTCCAGGATCGCATTGGGTGGTGCCGTGTTAGGTTACACCGAACAGCACAAACATAAATGAATCCAAGACATACAGAAATACGTATTAATCATCAGATCTATTTTTACAAATAATAATGTACAATCTAATGTACAAAAGAGAAATATATAATCAAAGTTACAGCGGAAATACAGCTGTGATCACTCTCACAAACCTAGCGAAGCAACAAAGAATTATCCTGCCCGAAGATAAAACTTTCTAGCAGCATGCAGTGGAATCGGCAGCGAGCAGGGTTTCATGTGACCATACAGCCAAGAATGGCTCTTTCATGCTTAACCCTTCATGATATATGATGAATTACCTGCAAAACAATAACTCTGCAAGAGTGAGCATGATGGCTCAGCAAGACTTAGTCGTGTCTCTTAATTCATGCAACTCTACATGAAGGTAACTTTAGGACATAGGAATTTCAAGTTGCATAAGGACTCGCCTACATGTTCATCCTTAATTTTCAGATTTTAGCCATCATATAACTAACCTTGTGCCGAGCAATATCGAAAATCCACAATCAAACAAGGAACACATAATTCCAATGTTACTTGTCGTAGGTGGAAGAATAACTTTAATTTGCTCTATCTCTACTTCATACATGGTTATCATGCAACTTAATTTAGCATAGCAGCATATAACTTTGCAAACTGTTGTCACTCAACTTTGATTACTACGTCACAACACAGTGAGCAAGTGGTACTCATAACCACGAGGGATGGTGATTTAAATCAAATACTGCCTGGCTTACTCAACACATACGCCCGCCTCTGAAGACCCAACTCCGGCGTCCTTCAT
The DNA here is from genome assembly GCA_030760725.1 of Neostapfia colusana. Classification (NCBI taxonomy): domain Eukaryota; kingdom Viridiplantae; phylum Streptophyta; class Magnoliopsida; order Poales; family Poaceae; genus Neostapfia; species Neostapfia colusana. The sequence goes on along the minus strand of JASWHV010000007.1, from coordinate 66,482,393 downwards.
TACGTCGTATATGGCAACCTTTCGCAGGACACCTGATTGTAGAACCGGTCGCTCTGTCTCGGGCTCATAGGTCTAACGAGATGGTGTGGTATGCCTCTACAACCAGGTTAACCTGGTACATCGGTTTACTGGGTTTCATATACCAGTAAGCATCCGGTACACAACTCAATACTTGCTCAGCGGGGTCGCACACGAGAACGGTGCTTAAACCGACACAGGCAGAGCTACTCGACCAAGACCCCGTCTTGTCGCTGCCTACACCCTCTGCCAAGTCTCATCTTTGGAAATATAAATATTAGTTTGCTTGATTAAACCATACCCGTGTGAACCTGAACTACAGCTCGCGAGTATATTCCAACTACCCAACTTCTACCGGATGTCATAACCTATTTAGCATCGCAATATTATACAGCGGGGAAACATATTCTACCCTTGACTCAAGGAATCATTTGGACATGCATTTGGGGTGTAAATCATTCTTGACCTAATGCACAAACAACCGCTATTCAGTAGTAGCGAGTAAAGTAAGAACTTTATAAAACAACTTAAATGCAAACCGGAGCTTGCCTTTGTTTTGCAGCAGACTAAAATCAGATATAAAATTTAGTTAGTTGCTGATCACTTGACACTTAATTACTTGATCTCCTTGCTCCTTGATCCAAACTCCACTTGCTCCACAATTCTCCACGTTATGAACATGCATATGTACTTAATTATACTACTCTGTTATCAAAATTTAATTACATAGTTGATAATAGAACTCTTATTAAGAGCTACAATTGAGAGGATCCTAGTTCATGAAGATGGATTTGGCAATAGGATCAAGCACTAAGTGTTTTTCCTAATTTTTGCATTTTCACCTAACAAAGGAATTATAAAAGTACTGATCAAGAGCTCTAATGGAGCTGAAACATTTCATGTGAGATCCTTGTCATAAGAAAAGATCCTGGACCAAAATTCTGGACTTTTCATTGAGTAGTTCATCCAGAACAATTCCCTAAGCATTTAGGCTCAAAGGAATTAATTCTGAAGTAATTTGCGTGTTCATGAAAAACCAAGTGAAGTATAATTTCAATTGTTTTTCAGAGAGCATGCATGAATTTTCCTAGGATTTGTGGAGCTAAGAATTTTCCAGAAATGATTTTACAAAACTGGGACTTTTTCTGAAAAAGGTTACTGAACTATTTTGAATACAGCGATTTGTACTCTTAAATTTCCTACTCAAATCAATTCCAAATGGGATGAAATGTTTACTGGAGTTCAATAATATCCTATGGAATCCTCTGGCGAAATTTAGAAAATTTTGGATGCACCAAACTCCCTCCAAAATTCTTTTACTTAATATATTCTAAAAACATTTATTGTTCACTTTATTACTAATTGGGTTGCAAATTTGGATATATATTTCCATGCTGAATCTAACCCAATTTGAATCACCCAAAATCGAGTTTCCTATCAAAAGTTATGAGCTACTAAAGTTTGGCTAGAATCTGGAATTCAAATAAACCCGGAAAAAGTTTAAACTCTGACAGCGGGTCCATGGGTAATGTGGCGCCACCAGGGAGCAGAACACACGGGGCTACGGAGTTAAAAGGGTGTAGCCACAAACTGATCCAGAGCAACAGATAATCCAGTTTACTAGAAACAAAGGCTGATGCGTGGGGCCCACAGATGCTTCTTCTACCTCGCGCTCCCGTGCTCGGCCATCGCCCACCTCGCCTGGAGGGGTTCCCATGCACCAAACTCTACCAAACTCACCGCCTCTACATTTTTTGTACGGGGAATACACTGCCAGCCTTCACTCGAACCGAGGATAGCCAGAAACCCTCGTGCGACAGCGACTGTGGCTTCGGCAAGTCAGGCGACGTTGCTAAGGCTCGGTGGTGCACCAGAAGCTTTGTCACTTTCCCGTACAGCACCCCGGCATCGAGGGGAACACCAAACTACATCCTGATTTCGTTGAAACTTGCCGGATGTAGGACCTCACCGTCGAGCTAGGTCAAGATCTGGCAGAAATCAGAAAAACTCCGAGAGCACCTAGTTTGCTCGACGGTTCTCTGTGGTTTTTGATCCTAGGGACTTGCAACAATGTCTAGGAGGTGTGCCCTAAGTTGTGTGAGGATGGGTTTACCATGTGGCAAGGATTTTGGGGTAGATCACCCTTGGTGCATGTTGCATGCCAGCGGGAAAACGTGGATATTCCGGCGATTCATGCTATGGCATACTGCCGGGGTTGCGAGGAAGGTAGAAGGGTTCTAGGCAAAACTTTTGGCGTGCCAAACTCGATGGGAGCTAGACTTTTACGGCCGGACGACGAGTTCTTGTGGCGGCGGCTCACACGTCGCCAGGGAAGAAAACCGAGCTCGGCTCCGGGGTTCCAGTAGAGGTGGTGCCTCGTTCTTGCTTCGTGCACGTCAAGGGAGACACAGCGAAGCTGGAACTGAGCTTAGATAGACCTTCAACGACCTGAAACAGCCGGGCACTGGTAGACTGACGGTTGCTTGCATGTGCAGGCTCGAGTTCGTCGAGCACGCGTGAGGAGGGCAAAGCAGTGGTAGTGCCTCGGTTTGTGAGGAAAAACGCTCCCGGTTTGAGCTGGTAATGGCTAGGAACTGAGCCACGAGCTGCTCAGGAGGTGGCAGCTGCGCTCCCTCGGTGTCGCCCGGTGAGCTCTCGGTGTATTCAAGAGGAAAACAGAGAAACCGACTCTTTGATCTTTTGGATACTGTGGCTGACCAGTCGGTCCCACAACTCAGATCCGCCTCATCCTCTAAAAGATCTCAAATTTGGCAAATTATCCAATTCACTTGTGTGGAGCTCAAATCTGAAATTCATTTGGACAAATGATCAAGTTTCATCCAAATTCAAATCTGAATTTGAATTCAAATGCAATTTGATTTTCTCTTTGAAATACTTAGTCCAACACCTTCAAAATTTGTTAAAACTCTGGATTCTTACAAATTTTGACCTGAGGAGCCCAATTATGAAATTTGAATTTAAAACTCTCTCATTCACATGAGAAATTTACACATAGTATTTAAACCAACATTGGCTCAAAATATACAATGAACATTTGAGCTCGTTTGGTTGGACACCTATGTACATCATCATGTTTAGAATTTTTTTTGTAAGTCCCATTTTCTTGAATTTGAAACATAACTTTGTTCATAATTCAAATTTTGCATTTACACTTTTGGGACTTTTACATTCCTCCCCCCCTTAAAAAGAATATTGTCCCGAGATTCACAATTAAGAACAATGTGGAGAAGATGACTATCGGACATAAGACTCCAATAGTTTCAGATGAGTGCACCGTAAATACTCCTCACTTTCCAACTAAGCTTCGTCGTATGTGTGATTTCCCATAGCACATTAAAAAATCTCAATGTCCGGTTTCTTGTCTCACGACTCTTCTCATCAATTATCCTGGTTGGATACTCAACATAAGTGAGGTCTAGCTTCAAATCTGCTATGCCTTCCATGAAAATTCCTGTGGGAATTTTCAAACACTTCCGCAACTGAGATATGTGGAAGACATTATAAATTCCGGCTAAGGCTGCCGGTAAATCCAAATGGAATGCCACGGCTCCACATTTTTCGATGATGGCAAATGGACCGATAAAATGCGGAGCTAATTTTCCTTTCACCCCAAATCGGTGAATTTCTTTCACAGCAGATACACAGAGATATATGTGGTCTACATCTTGAAAGTTCAGCGGACGACGCCTCTTATCCGTGTAGCTCTTTTGTCTAGACTGAGCGGCTTTAATATTTGCTTGAATAAGCCTTACTCGCTCTTCAGCTCCATTTCCAAGATCAATCCCGTAAATAACTTTCTCGCCAAATTCACACCAGTTCAAGGTGTGCGGCACTTCCGGCCATAGAGAGCCTCATAGGGTACCATTTTGATACTTGCTTGATAACCATTGTTATAAGCGAATTCCGCCAACGGTAGGCCATCGTCCCATCCTTTACCGTGGTGCCCTGACATTTGTAGAGTTTGATTTCAACTTACAAAACAAAGTTAAGGCAAAGGAATTGCTTGATCATCTATCACATGAAATAGTGAACCCAAAAATGGTCATGTGAGGGAGTTAAAAATTTTCTTTAGCCCATGCTCAACACAGGTTGACATGAGGAAAGAAATTTACTCCACCAATCTCACTCATGTGCAAATCCTTTATAAGTAGAAGATGAGGGAATGTTAAACACAAATTTGAATCTTTTCAAAGGATTCATATTCAGATTATCTAAATGCATCCGACTGAATTCACCGATGCATTCCTTATGTATTAAAGAGCTTAAGTTCCAAATTTGGAGAAATTTTGAGCTCATATACCATTTGTTTAAAGGATTATTTGAGAGCACATTCAAATTCAAATTTGAATTTGGAAACTGAACCAAATGTGCTTAATTTTGAAATCTGATTTCATATTCAAACTCCTCACAATATGTTTGGCCTACCCTCCAAATTTTAGTGAGATTTGGACAACGTTTGCGTGGGAATCTCAAAGCACAGTGGGGGAAATCAAATGAGAGGGCCGGACCCACATGTCTTTGGTTCTGTGCAGTGAACCGCCTCTGTTTTCTCCCGGGCACGCGCACACTCGACAGCAGCTGCTCCGACCATGCTGGTGTCTCGCCGATACCACCTCCTGTTCTTCCTCTCGGCTCCCCGTCTCTTATCCTCCACACCGAAGCAACAAATGAATTTGGTCACTCCCAGCTCATGCTCTCACTCCCTGTTCCGCTCCTGCGCGCGAAGGTTAGCCACCGGCGCTGCTCCTCATTTTTCCACCGCACACCGGCGTCCGATCAGTCTTTGCTCGAGCTGTCAACACAAAAAGGGAGTGCCAACATGTGTACAAGGTCTTCCCCAGATCAGCTCCGATGCTCAGGACTGCTGTTGGCCATAATTTTAAGATCAGCGCTGAGAACCGAGGTGCAAACAGTGGAACCACAACCGGCTCACCGTGGGCAGCACGCCACGGCCGTCTTCACGTCCAACTCGCTGCACAAGAAAGGTGCGCCATACTCCCTAGATCGTGTAGCTGAAATCCGTATAGAAATTGATCAACCGGGTGTGGAGAATTTCCAAACTTTCCGAAAATAAGTACAAGCGGGTATGGCTCAGTCTACCGAAAAATTCGAGTTACTTGGGTAACTAATGCCCGATCAAGTTTGCAAGGACCTTCCTCACATCCTAGCACCCCTCCCTGAAGAAGAACCGAGCGAAAACATCTAGGATCGACCGAGTTCTAGCCATTTTTTGTGCCGCCAAGGAGAAATCGCCTCGGGTCACCGTGGAGCTTGATGTTGCCGGCCTTTTCACAGGGTTTGGTGTCCATTTTCAGCATCCTCAAGCTGCCACTGTGCTCACCAAGAAATCCCCAACCGTTTTCATGCGGTGTAGAGGGGGAACGACTTTGCCGGAAGCATAATATCCGCTGCCGCTGTCACGCACCCCTTTCCGGTGATTTTCGTCTGTCGGCGACTACACCAACGAGGTCAGCGTGTCCAAAAATGGGGGGCCGGCGAGTAGGAGATCGGTGGATGGCCGGAAAATTGATTCTGGCGACCCTCACTGGAGGGCGCCGCCACTGCCCTCTATTTGGCGCGAGGAAGAAGATGAGTTGACTAGTGGGACCCACAGTCAGCGTTTAAACATTTCTATAATTTCCAGATTTCAGTTTAAACTTTGAAGGGCCAGAACTTTGTGTAGGAGTGTCCGAAAATTATCAAATAAATTTTGTTGGATTACTCTCAGAGAGTACTATACAGGTTTGTAGCCCAATATTAATGAAAATCCATGGAGTTGGCTCATTAATTCATATAAGTAAAAATTGTAGGATTTATTTCAGTAGTTCTATTGATTGGAAAATTCCCAATTTTGGGAAGGACATTCTTCCAAAGGTAATTGAACTTCAGTAAAAATTTCAGAGGCATTTGACCTCATTTGCTTGGCCAAATGTGGTGTGAATTCTTTATGTCTCTGAAAATTGGAAAATAAAACAGAGCTCATTTTCAGTTTTTCCCCAATTCTTGTCAAAATCACATCTTTGTATAGACACCTCCCAATTTAGTGATTAAAATTGGGTTAGATTCAGATTGAAAAACCCTATCGAAATATGAAACCCAAATTGTATGAAAGTCAATAATTAATTCTGGAAAATTGTTTGAAGCTTATCAGCAAAAGAATTTTAGAGGGAGTTTGGTTCATCCAAAAGTCCTCAAATTTTGCCAGAATAATCCTCAGGATGTTATTGAACTCCTGTAGAAATTTCAGCTTATTTAGAGTTGATTTTTGAGGGAGAATTCAGATTTCAATGTGCTGTGTTCAAATGAATACAGAAACATTTTCAGAAAATTCCCAAAATTTGGAAATTGAGTTCTGGGCAATCCATAGCTCCAAAAATCATAGGAAAATTCAACGATGCTCTATGAACTATAATTGAAATTGTAGTTCACTGAGTTTGGCATGAACATTATAAGGGCCTAAATTTTTGCACACAATCAAAGTGTTCATTACACCAGACACACCTCAATTGAGGACAACTTATGAACATATTTGAAGAGCAAGTAACTACAATCAATATGGCCATTAGAGGATGAACTCACAAAATGCAAAAGTGGTATTTCCCACATGCATCATATGGGGGCTGAGCATATGAAAAACTCCTACACCATGCTAAGAATGCTCATGCCAAATTTCACCCAAATCCAAAACCTTTTTGAGGTATTTTTGGGTATAATAAGAAAGATGCTAGTTCAACTCAAATTCAAATTCAAACTCCTTTCATCCATAAATTCAAAAGGGGGATGCATATTCACACTCAAACATTTTTGTGAGCTCACACACCAATTTTCACTCCATTTGGAATTGATATTGACATGAGCTAATTTTAACAAATTCAAATTCAATTTTAATTTCAAATTGCATATTTGCTGTAAATATGTTCAAACACTTCACTATTTGATTTCTATCAAGTTCAAATGGGCATTGGGTAGACAATTCAAATTTCAGAGGGTATTAGGGGTATTACTGTTTAGAGCGGTAGGAAAATTTAATTTCAGAGGTTAAAACTAGGGGTGGGCCCCACTTGTCAGCCCCACAAGCGAGTGAACCGACTGAAACACCCGGGGCTCGGGTCTTGCGCACGCTCACGCGGAAGCCACGGCGCTGATCGCCGCTGCCACCTCCTGATCGGCGATCCCAGCTGCCAACCAAAGTCCCCAGCTCGCTATCATCCAGTCCCGGACGCCACCGAGTCGGCTCACTTCTGTTCCGACGGCTCCTCGCGCTGAAAACCCGCAGAGGGCCGCCACACCCCCGAAACCACCATCTCGCCGTCGACCGCCAAAACCATCCCTACCACCGTTAGCTGAGGCCACAAACAGCACCGCTGACCTTTGCTTGACGTGCTCCAACCCTCAGTTGCTCGTGATCAGTTCCCCTTGAGCTTTTCCGAGCCGATCATCCACTTCCCGATTCACTCCAAAATGCCTCAGACCTTACACCGTCGCCCGGGCAGCTCCAAGCTTCTCCCGCGCAGCCAACTGGTCTCCGAGGTTACCACCGAAGTCTAGTAGCTCTCCCCGATTTCCCTAGCTCCATCTTAGCGCCGGTTAGCCGGAATTTCATTTTTCCCAGCGATCATCGTATAGAATACCGAGAACCAAAACTGGAAATACATCTCGATCACTTGATTACTAGAAATCCTGGTCGAGCTGTAGCTAGAGTAGCACCTCACGGTTACCTCAGCCATATCCTAGCGATGATGATCAACACAGTGAGCAGAGCACCGTATTTTGGCCACCGCCAGTGAAAACGGCTCGGGTCACCGGTGAAGTCTACTTTCCCGGCGATCTCCGGCCAAGAGGAAGGCAGGGTTAGCTTCCCCGTGCCCTAGTGGTGCTTTGGGACCTGTTGGTTGACCGTGCTCACCGCCGAGACGAGCTAGCACCATCGGACCCGTCTCAATTCCGCCGCCACCGTCACCGACCAAGTCCCAGGCGATGTCGAGGCGCGAGAAGTTGCCCGGTGTGTGCACCGTGCTCCAAGGGTCACATAGGAAGAAACCATTTCAAGGATTAGGCAGTAACGGACGAGAACGAGCCGCGCCACCGTAGCTGTGTGTCGTGCGCTGGCGGGAGGTTGAAGAAGACACTGTGCATGGGACCCACGTGCAGTGTTTTAAACTTTTCCCCGATTTTCAGATTTAGTTCAACTTCAAACGCTCATAACATTGGCTAGCAAACTCCAAATCAAGTGAAAAAAATTTAGTTGGATTCAGCTCTATGAGTACTTTCCAACAAATCAAGTTTCACTTTATGAAAATCCTTATTTCTCCATAATTAATTCTTCAGATTTTAAAATTTTTACAATTTTAACAGGAGAACCCTTTGGAGGAAAATTCTGAAATTTGGCCAATTCACCATAATATCCTTGAGCTACCATAAAACTTTCAGATCCATTTGAGCTCATTTGATCCACTTGATGGTGTGATTAATAAAACTGTTCCAGAGAAAATGGAAAATGACCAGCAAAATTTTTCAGAAATTCTCTGAACTTGGTTAGTTCATATATTTGGCTAGGAACCTTCAAATTTAGTGAAACAAACTCCATTAGAACCCCCTGAAAACCTAGTTTTCAGAAATTCATGGCTTGCTCCATGAAAATCTCTAGAACACCCTAAGAGCTCCAATTAAGGTCAAGTACACAATTATTTGTGGAGGGCCCAAATGAGCTGTGCTGCAAATGAAACTTGGTCGAGTCTCTGTTTAGGTTGTATCCAAACCACAGTAAAAGTTTTAGAATCATTGGGCCTGTCTAGCAGTACTTATGGTCTTATCAAATTCAATGTCAAATTCAAATGCGTTCAAATCAATACATGTATGTATTATCTCATGTAGTCGCTAAGGTTGAGGAGGAGCCCAAAGTCTTAGAATTCATCACACCAGAGGAGCAGATAGCCTACGACCAACAGAAGCAAGGCAAGCTTCGGTTTGCATTAGCCTTTTAATAAATTTTACTGTTTTGAGAACTTACTTTGAGCACCCACTTAAATTTTGCATTAGAGTCTTGTTTGAAAATCCAAATGCATAGCCATAAAAACCCTGGGTTGGGCTTAGGTTTGTAATCCTCGATTAGCTACTGCGATGCTAAGATAGTGTAGGATTCGGTACAAGTCGAGTAGTTGGAACTGCTCGCGAGGATAGGCTAGAGGCACACTACTCAGGTAAAGATAGCAAATGGAACACATTACAAGAAAAATGAGATCGAGCGGAGAGTAAGGGCAGAAAAACATTGGGGCCTGGGTGCCATAGCTCCACTTGTGTCAATTGAGGACCGAGCCGTGTGCGGGCCTGTTGAACAAGCTAGAACAGCACCGAAGACCTACCGGATATATGGGAACCGGGAAACCGATGTAATTCGGGTAGCTTGGTGTTGAGGCATTGCTTGTCGTTCAGAGGGTAGGTTGGGAGCTTGAGGTGTAAATCGGCTGGTGGCACTGCGGATGCGCGCGCAGAACCTCTCGCTCAGGACAATAGGACTGGTTCAACATTTGGCTGACGGATGAAAGGTGGTTGCGTACAACGTCCGTGATGGTTTCTGTAGGCTACATCGAGTATGGGCGTTCGTGACAGGTTATTCGGGTAACCCTGCATGTGTAAATCAATTATAATCGCCGTCCCTCGCGGTCAGTGAGTACCACTTGTTCACTGTACCGTGACGTAGAAAGAACAGGATAGAGTCATGTAAAAGTTGCTGATTGAAAGCTATACCTTGATTGTTAATGACGTGCTGTAGTTTAGAGTGACTTAATGTTCTTTTCGACCTTGGGCAAAGTACATGAGAGAAATGCATTTCTTGTTTGATTGCGGCTCTCTCATGTGCCTTAGCGTGAGGTTCTCCACAATTTGCTGCTAAAACTTGAAAGTAAGGTTTAAATAATTAGGCGAGTCCTTTGCAACTTACTTTTCTCAAATACGCATAATCCAACATGTAGAAGTTTCATGGATAGGAAAGACGGGTCAGACTTTTTGAGCCATCATGCTCACTGCTTGTGTTTGAAGCTTTTGCAGGGGGTTTTGAGGAAGAGACTCCCAAGGAGGAGATGGAACTTCAAGAGGGAAACCCCGTCGTGTGCGAGTCATGCATGCCTCCGTGTTAGTGTGCATGTGTGCTAGCGGGGACACGTTCACGGGCTGAATGTAAAAGCCCAAGAATGTGACATGCAAAAAAAATGTTCATCACCTGACAACACCACAGCTCTTGTGATGGGTATCTCATGAACACTTGGGAAGAGCAAGTAACCACCATCAAAAGGGTGATTAGAGGGGAAAGCCCTAACTTCAAAAAGTGGGATTTCTACACATAAACATGAATGGTTGAGCTCACCCCTAGACCTTATATATTCTTGGGAAGGCTCAGGCCAAATTTCATGCAAATCTAATACTTTTTTAGGCACTTTTGGAGACAATTCAAAAAGGGGCCAATTTGAATGCAAATTCAAATTGCAGCCACATTCATCACTTGAATTCAAAAGTTGACTTCATATTCAAACTCAGCACATTTTTCTGAGATAGTCCACCAATTTTCATCCCCATTGGACTTCATCTTGTTGGGAGAAAAATATGCAATAATTCAAACTGAATTTGGATTTCAAATTCAAATGGGCAGCAAATTAGTCCAAACCAAATTCAGTTGAAGAATTCAAATTTCATCCCATGCCTTTTTGGCAAAGTCTACCATTCAATTCTGAGTGGTTGGGATATTTGCAGCATAAGGGGTAGAAGGGATTAGAGGGGAGAAGAGGGCCCACGGGTCAGAGAGTGAAGAGGAGAGAACCGCCTCCACTGCTTCCGTCGGCTGCCGGGAACGCTGCCGCCTCACCCTCTCGTGACCACACGCGCGCCAGCGCTGTGAAAAGATAAGCCACGCTCATTCCCGTCTCCCACGTACGCTGCACAGACCGACTTCGCTTTCTCCACCAGCCAGCGTTGCTGCGTTTGCTCCCGCGCGCGAAGAAAACGATCACCGGCCGACCTCCTTTGCTCCCCGGCGTCCGAGAGCTAGGAGTCGTTTCGTGCCCGACGAGCTACGCGAAAAAGGTCCGCTCCAAGGTGCTTGACACGCTCGTGCCGATTGCTCCTCCTCTCGTGCTTCGCCGGGGTAGAAGTTATCAGGTTAGTCATTCAGTGTTCAAAGGATCGAATAGTTCACAACTTGGAAATTCGTAATGGGTAGCTCACTACAGAGGATTCCGAGCTACACATACATTCTGCACTTGTCCACGGCCACCTAGGATCAAAAACCGGCGAAAACCATGGACTAGGGTTGATGTTCTTCGAAATTTTCCCGATCACGGCCGTTTTAGCCCTAGGTCGACGGTGAGGTCTTAGTTGCGGCCGTTTTCACGGGATCAGTGCTCATATCTGTTACAGAAAGTCTCAGCGGAGCTCTCCGAGCAAACCGCGTCGAAAAAGGTGCAGAGGACACCGAGTTCGACGTCGCCGATGAGCTCCCGGCCGCTGTCACCGTCGCGAGCACTATTCCGGCCCTCGCCGAGCTGCGGGGAGTGCAACACCATATTTCTCAGGCAGAAATATGCACATGTGGCAATTTTCGTCGAAGGTCGGGCAGCAGAACGCCCGGCGGCGAGCTCTCCGGCGAAGGGGGTGGCAGGGAGCCACGGGAGCGCAAGGTAGACGAAGCCCCACGGGCCCCATGTGTCGGCATCTGTTTAAACAGCGCTGCATCTGCTGTGGCACTGGGATCTCATGCGACTACGCGGGAGACTCTGCGGACCCCCATATGGTTTGGATGCGGCGCTGACACGTAGCCCGGGGACCCCACCAGCCGGTTTAAACTTTATTAGAATTTTCAGATTTGGTTCAAACTTCAAATGCATGTAACTTCTGCTAGGAAGCTCCAAATTTAGTGAACTAAATTTTGTTGAACTCATATTTTTGAGTACTTTCCAGCAACACAAATTTCAGCTCATGAAACTTAATAATTTTCCAGAATTAATTCCCTAAGTTTAAACTGTTGGGAATTTTATCTGGAGAATTACTTTATGAAAAATTCTGAAATTTGACTGGCAGGTTCAATGGAAAATCCTTGAGTCACAGTAAAATTTTCAGAGCCATCCAAGTTTATTTAGTCCCCCTAATGGTGTGATTAAGTGAACTGCCCTAAGAAAATAGAAAAATATAAAGAAATATTTTTCAGATTTTCTCAAATCTTGTTTAGGGCAAAACTTCATCTAGAATTTTTCAAATGACATGAAACCAATTCCATTAGAACCATCTCAAATTCTAATTTCCATAAAGTAAGTGTTGGGGCCTTAAAAACCCCTGGAATTCCTTAGAGGCTCTAATATGGACCAAATAGGCTTTTATTTGTACAAAGATCAAATGAACTTTGTTTCAAATGACACTTGGTCAAGACTCGGGTTAGGACCCTACCAAGCCACCATAAAAATTTCAGAGCCAAAGGGGAGGGCTAGCTAGAGTTATGGTAATTACTTATTCAGTTCTAAACATGTGATTTAAATTAACATATAGCATATGGCTTACGTGTAGTCGCTGAAGGCGAGGAAGCTCCGGAAGTGCTCGACTTTCTTCTTCAAGACGAAGCCCTAACAACTGACCAGCAGCAACAAGGCAAGCCCCGGTTTACATTAACCAATTTTCCAAAGTTTTGCTTTATGAATACTTAGTATGTGGTATGAATGTGCATTAGGTGTAGGATGGATGAAACCCAAGTGCATAACCAGATTTTCCCACATGAGTGAGGGTAGAGTAGACAGGATATGCTTAATGATTCATAGAACTTCGGTACAAGTCGAGTAGTTGGAATCTACTCGCAAGTTTGGCTTGGGGCACACGGGATTGGTTCGAGTGATGTGAGATCATTTTAGTAATGAAAATGAGACTAGGCAGGGGCTAGGACGCAGCAAGAGGAAGTCTTGTGTGCGCAGCCCTGTCCGTGTCGATTGACGACCGGTCCGTGTGCGGCCCACGCTGATCAAGTTTGAACGTACCGAAGGCATATCGGATATATGGGCCCCGGTAAACTGATGTATCCTAAACCTCCGTGCGTCGAGGCATAACACACCGATTTATAGGTGTAGGTTGAGGGCAGCAAGGTGGAAATCTGCTAACGGGCATAGAGAGATGCTCCGTGTAGGGAACCTCCTGCCTGTTTCGGTGCGACCGATTCGATGTTTGGGCTGTTGGGTGAAAGGTTGTCCCGTACGACATCGAGTGAGCGTGCTGTGCAGCTCCACGGGTGGGCGTACGTGACGTGCTCTTCGGGTGTCCCTGCAGGTGTATATCGAGTCGATTCGCCGTCCCTCGCGGTGAAGAGTATCACTTGGTCACTGAGTCGTGATGTAGGTTATTCTATGAAATGTGATGATTCAATATTGCTGTTATGATGAAATTGTATTGCTACTTGTGTGCCACCAAATATTGCTTACTAAATTTCAGATTCATGAACTGTTAACTTGTGGCTAAAAGATGAACTAAGGATAAACCTTTAGGCGTGTACGTTTGCTGAAATTTCCCATCCCATGTTCATGTAACTGCATGTAGAGTTTCATGCCTAGGTGAGTTGGTTAAGTCTTGTTTAGCCATCATGCTCACGGTTGCTGCTATAAGTGTTTTTCCGGTGAGGAGCATCCTGCGGACTCGGGTTACGAGTCCACCAGCGAGGGCTACCCTCCGTCGGGGACCACGGTTGAGTGGGAACCGTACACGCCGCGTTGAGCTGGAGGAGTGCAGATAGTGTGCGTTGCCCTAGGTCTGGGCACCCGACTTTTGCTAGGTAGATGGGTGTGAGTTGTACAAACTTAGTTTCCGCTGTTGTAATATAAAAACTAGTTTGTAACTGAAGTATTGTACTACTTTGTACATTTAAGTTGGTTTTCTATGTAATACAATATCGTTCTTATGATGTGTGCTATCGGGTGTCGCATCGTGCGGCACCACCCTCTGCGATCCTGGACGAGCGGATCCTGGTCCGCCACAGGCTGGTATCAGAGCCGAATTGGGGATAGCACATTAATTAAGGGCTGTATTATGGGAAAACTTAGTTTTACGGTGAGGATTCACTAGTTTGCCCAAGTAAGGACTATATTAGCATAGTTACTTAAAGTGGAAAGATTAACATATATGTTATACTTCTGAATTTTGATTATGTAATGACGCACCTACGCTCAGGTAAAAATGGTAAGGAACGCCACCGAAAGCGGTTCAATTTCGGTTAGCTCCCCTGACGAGGAATGTAGTTCAGGGATAGGTCTCACGGCTTGGTGTGAGACGTTAATATGAAACTCTTGGACTCTTCATGTTCCTGAGTACATATGAAACGCTGATCCCTAGCGTGCATTAGGCAAGCAAGTGGAGACCCCATCGTGTGGTCAGTAACGCGATAGTGTGTTCGTCTGGAAATAGCCCAGGAGGACATACGCAGCGCTTGCCGTCGGCGTACCCTGCAGGGCAGTAGGTGATATCTACTGGGGTGATAAAATTCCCAACCGTGATGACCCGTTCATGCTCTACTCAGGTTCCCTGTCGTGTGGTGTTAAAACATGATCACGTACCTTGGGACGTGGCTTAACTCAAGGACGGCCGTATGGCAACGATATGGGCGTTTGTATTTACTTTCAAATATGGACCTGCCTGAAATGAAAATAACCTTTTAATGCATCATTATTGGGTGTTCTCCACGTATGTATCCCGTGTAGTATACGTGTGCGAGAGACAGTTTAGTGCCACGATTGAGACGTATATGCTGGTATAATCCGGTTAGGATTTTCTTTTTGTGAGGAACGTAGTACCGACATATCATAGGCATGTGCATGAAAGATAATGATAACCAGGAACTAAAATCACCAAGTTTTAACATTTAGAACCCTGGTTGGGTAGAAAAATTCAATAGTTGATCAGTTTAGCTCAAAGGGATGGAAAAACAGAGTGCTCTGTTTTGGCAGCTAGTCTGCTGAACTTTGACAGAGCATAACTCACAGGTTATTTAGCCAATGGTGGTGTGGGATATAGTTCTGGAAAGGTGTTTAAGTACTCTACAACTTTGTTGTGGACTTTACAAAAAATTCCGAAATTTGGATGGGAGGTTCATTGGAAAATCCTTGAGTCACAGTAAAATTTTCAGACCCATCCAAGTTCATTTAGTCCCCCTAATGGTGTGATTAAGTGAACTGCAATGAGAAAATAGAAAAATGTACAGAAATATTTTTCAGATTTTCTCAAATCTTGTTTAGGGCATAAGATTATATAGAATTCTTCAAATGACATGAAACCAATTCCATTAGAACCATCTCAAATTCTAGTTTCCAGAAAGTAAGGGTTGGGGCCATGAAAACCCCTGGAATTCCTTAGAGGCTCTAATATGGACCAAATAGGCTTTTATTTGTAGAAAGCTCAAATGAAGTTTGTTTGAAATGACACTTGGTCAAGACTCTGGTTAGGACCCTACCAAGCCACCATAAAAAATTCAGAGCCAAAGGGGAGGGCTAGCTAGAGTTATGGTAATTACTTATTCAGTTCTAAACATGTCATTTAAATTAAGATATAGCATATGGCTTACGTGTAGTCGCTGAAGGCGAGGAAGCTCCGGAAGTGCTCGACTTTCTTCTTCCGGACAAAGCCCTAACAACTGACCAGCAGCAACAAGGCAAGCCACAGTTTACATTAACCAATTTACAAAGTTTTGCTTTATGAATACTTAGTATGTGGTATGGATGTGCATTAGGTTTAGTATAGATGAAACCCAAGTGCATAACCAGATTTTCCCACATGAGTGAGGGTAGTGTCTACATCCTCGAGTTGACAGGCTATGCTTAACGATTCATAGAACTTCGGTACAAGTCGAGTAGTTGGAATCTACTCGCAAGTAAGGCTTGGGACACACGGGATTGGTTTGAGTGATGTGAGATCATATTAGTAATGAAAATGAGACTAGGCAGGGGCTAGGGCGCAGCAAGAGTAAGTCTTGTGTGCACAGCCATGTCCGTGTCGATTGACGACCGGTCCGTGTGCCGCCCACGCTGATCAAGTTTGAACGTACCAAAGGCATATTGGATATATGGGCCCCGGTAAACCGATGTATCCTAAACCTCCGGGTGTCTAGGCATAACGCACCGATTTATAGGTGTAGGTTGAGGGCAGCAAGGTGTAAATCTGCTAACAGGCATAAAGAGATGCTCCGTGCAGGGAACCTCCTGCCTGTTTCGGTGCAACCAGTTTGATGTTTGGGCTGTTGGGTGAAAGGTTGTCCCGTACGACATCGAGTGAGCGTGCTGTGCAGCTCCACGGGTGGGCGTACGTGACGTGCTCTTCGGGTGTCCCTGCAGGTGTATATCGAGTCGATTCGCCGTCCCTCGCGGTAAAGAGTATCACTTGGTCACTGAGTCGTGATGTAGGTTATTCTATGAAATGTGATGATTCAATATTGCTGTTATGATGAAATTGTATTGCTACTTGTGTGCCACCAAATATTGCTTACTAAATTTCAGATTCATGAACTGTTAACTTGTGGCTAAAAGATGAACTAAGGATAAACCTTTAGGCGTGTACGTTTGCTGAAATTTCCCATCCCATGTTCATGTAACTGCATGTAGAGTTTCATGCCTAGGTGAGTTGGTTAAGTCTTGTTTAGCCATCATGCTCACGGTTGCTGCTATAAGTGTTTTTCCGGTGAGGAGCATCCTGCGGACTCGGGTTACGAGTCCACCAGCGAGGGCTACCCTCCGTCGGGGACCACGGTTGAGTGGGAACCGTACACGCCGCGTTGAGCTGGAGGAGTGCAGATAGTGTGCGTTGCCCTAGGTCTGGGCACCCGACTTTTGCTAGGTAGATGGGTGTGAGTTGTACAAACTTATTTTCCGCTGTTGTAATATAAACACTAGTTTGTAACTGAAGTATTGTACTACTTTGTACATTTCAGTTGGTTTTCTATGTAATACAATATCGTTCTTATGATGTGTGCTATCGGGTGTCGCATCGTGCGGCACCACCCTCTGTGATACTGGACGAGCGGATCCCGGTACGCCACAGGCTGGTATCAGAGCCGCATTGGGGATAGCACATTAATTAAGGGCTGTATTACGAGAAAACTTAGGTTTACGGTGAGGATTCGCTAGTTTGCCCAATTAAGGACTATATTAGCATAGTTACTTAAAGTTGAAAGACTAACATATATGTTATACTTCTGAATTTTGATTATGTAACGACGCACCTACGCTCAGGTAAAAATGGTAAGGAACGCCACCGAAAGCGGTTCAATTTCAGTTAGCTCCCCTGACGAGGAATGTAGTTCAGGGATAGGTCTCACGGCTTGGTGTGAGACGTTAATATGAAACTCTTGGACTCTTCATGTTCCTGAGTACATATGAAACGCTGATCCCTAGCGTGCATTAGGCAAGCAAGTGGAGACCCCATCGTGTGGTCAGTAACGAGATAGTGTGTTCGTCCGGAAAATAGCCCAGGAGGACATACACCGCGCTTGCCATTGGCGTGCCCTGCAGGGCAGTAGGTGGTATCTACTGGGGTGATAAAATTCCCAACCGTGACGACCCGTTCGCGCTCTACTCGGGTTCCCCGTCGTGTGGTGTTAAAACATGATCACGTACCTTGGGATGTGGCTTAACTCAAGGACGACCGTATGGCAACGATACGGGCGTTTGTATTTACTTTCAAATATGGACCTGCCTGAAATGAAAATAACCTTTTAGTGCATCATTATTGGGTGTTCTTCTGCATGTACTAGCCACGTATGTATCCCGTGTAGTATACGTGTGCGAGAGACCGTTTAGTGCCACAATTGAGACATATATGCCAGTATAATCCGGTTAGGATTTTCTTTTTGTGAGGAACGAAGTACCGACATATCATAGGCATGTGCATGAAAGATAATGATAACAAGGAACTAAAATCACCAAGTTTCAACTTTTAGAACCCTGGTTGGGTAGAAAAATTCAATAGTTGATCAGTTTCTCAAAGGGATGAAAAAACAGAGTGCTCTGTTTTGGCAGCTAGTCTGCTGAACTTTGACAGAGCATATCTCACAGGTTATTTAGCCAATGGTGGTGTGGGATATAGTTCTGGAAAGGTGTTTAAGTACTCTACAACTTTGTTGTGGACTTCCAGAGATGAAATACAGCTTAAGATGGCTTAAGTCCCAGAGGAATGTAAACTGTCCAGAACCAGGACAGATTTAGAATACTCTCTGGACTGTTCTGTTTTCAAGCATAACTTCCTGTAGGAAAACTTACAATTATCATATGATACATTTTTAGAAAGGGTAGGAGATGTGTTGAATCTTTGTAATTCAAAGTTTCTATAATTTCAACACGGAATTCCGTGGAAATTAGAGTTTAAAACAGCTACTTCCAAAGGAGGTGCTATTGAAATTCTTCCAGAAATTTTGTTGACTTTGAATTACCATAACTTTTAAACCAGAGCTGATATGTGGGAAAATAAATACTCGTTGGAAATATACTGAAGTTAAATTTAACTTTGGTATTCAGATCGAGTCATGAAAATGCCCATCAGCTGGTTAAAATCTGGAATATGTATCAACTGGTCATTCGGACCAAGGGATGACAGTTGAACTCATTTGAGAGATTGTTGTACCCAAAAGAGTTTGAGTACTTCCAATGGTGTAGAACATACTCATGAGTGGTTATCTTCAACTGGTGAAAGATTCGAGTATATGTCTTGCTCAAGTTTCTTTTGCTAGAGACCATGTTTATGTCGTATTGAGGATAAAAGGGTAGCATACGTGATGACAAAGCGATTTTAACGTCTCGTAGTGACCAAACCTAGTTGAGATGAACTTCCAAAGAGGAAGTCCGTCAAGTTGGATTTAACTAGCTCATATTTGGTCTGGTAATGGTGTAGCTTGTGCAAAGTTATTACATTATCTGTATACAAGATGTATCACATGTTTTATTGTCATTATATTTTATGCCTATTGGACTGCATGAAGTATGTTGCGGGACTGATGTTTATTATCGTATGGTTGCAGATGGTTCGCACTGGGACCACGCATGAGATTGGTGGCTCCAGGCAGCAGGGGGGTGATGACTCCCAGCCACCTGCCTATGACAGCACCCCACAGCAACAACCACCACCGCCGCCACCGCTAGCGGCCCTGGTGGGTAACCGTGAGGAGCAGACCGACCTGCTCCGCATGATCGTGCAGAATACGTCCCTGGCGGGGGGCGTCAAGAGAGGGGGCCTCGTGAGCCCCGTGATGTGACGTACTCAGACATCATGAGTACGCACCCTCCGGTGTTCACTGAAGCAGCAGAACCCCTGGAGGCCGGTAACTGGATGCGGACAATTGAGTCCATGTTCGGGCTGCTCCAATGTACGGAACGGCAGAAGACTCTATTCGTGGCGCAGCAGCTTCACGGTGCCGCTGGTGCGTGGTGGGTGAACTATGTCGCCTCACTGCCGACTGGCCATGCCGTGGAGTGGGAAGAATTCCAGGAGGCGTTCCGCGCCTACCATATCCCTCCCGGAATAATGAAGCGGATGTTCCAAGAGTTCTTGGAGCTGAAGCAGGGCGGGAGGAGTGGCCATGACTACTCCCGTGCCTTCAACCATCTGGTGCAGTATGCGTCCGATTATGTTTCCACCGAGGAGAAGAAGCAAGAGCACTTCTATCGGGGATTACATACCGAGATGAAGACACATCTCGCTCAATGCCATCGCGGCACGTTCAATTATCTATTCAACGCCGCGATCATGCAAGAAGATGCTCAGCGGCAGTTGGCGGCTGAGCAGCGGAAGCGCAGCACTCCACCCAGCAGTGGGGGTGGAGCGCCCCAGAAATACCGCATGGTATATCGGACACCATCCGGTCAGCAGTGGCATCCACTGGCGCGATCTCAGCAGTTTGGGGTACGTTTGTTTCAGCCACCCCCATTCTGACCGCCGATGCCAACACCGTGACCGCAACAACAGCAGCAGCAGATGGTACCCCGGGCGTTTCCACCACCACAACGCGCCCCTGGTTTCCGTCCGCCGATCAGCGGAGGACCGCCTCGCTACACATGCTTTACATGTGGCCAGGCGGGCCATTTCTCGAAAGACTGTCCCCAGGGGCAGCAGAGTAGCGGGCAAGCCCAGTTCCAGGGCGGTGCTCGAGGCTGACCTCCGATCAAGAAGGTTGGTCAGCGAACTGGGGGCGTTGCAACCTTGACAATGAGGACGCCCCAGAGGGAGACAACGTGCTGGCGGGTACGTTCACTCTCAACGATCAAGCAATCATCATATTATTTGATTCGGGTGCAACCCACAACTTCATAAGTGCATCATATGTGGTTAAGCATCAACTGGAAGCCTTTCCAACTATGATCTGCTCACCTGGAGGAAAGATTTTAGCAACTATGATGATTCCGAAAGCACCACTGTGCTTAGGTGGGAAGATATATCCCACCACAATGATTATTCTTGAGGGGCAGAAGATTGATGCAGTCTTAGGGATGTCATTGCTAATTTACCATGGCGCTGTGCTAGAAACATTATCACAGACGGTTCACCTCAACTGCCCATTACACCGTCCGCAGTCCCTGACATTAGACAATCCAGTCCAGGAAGTTTCAGCCGCCTATACTTCTGAAGCTTCCAAGTTAGAGGATATCCCCATAGTCCGGGAGTACCCCGACGTGTTTCTGGATGATCTTCCGAGCATGCCACCTGAGCGGGATGTCGAGTTCAAGATTGAGCTTGCACTCGGGACTACTCCTATCTTATGGAGACCATCAAAATGGCTCCGAACAAGCTGGCTGAATTGAAAGAGCAGCTCAATGATCTGTTGAGCAAAGGTTTCATTAGGCCGAGTTCCTCGCCTTGGGAATGCTCGGCGCTGTTCGTAAAGAAGAAGGATCAAACCTTGAGGCTGTGTGTGGATTACCGGCCGCTCAACGCTGTCACCATCAAGAACAAATACCCACCGCCCCGCATTGACATCCTGTTTGATCAGCTTGTGGGTGCAAGTGTGTTCTCCAAGATGGACTTTCGCTCTGGATATCATCAAATAAAAATCCGGGCGGAGGATATCCCGAAGACGGCCTTCTTGACGAGATATGGCTTATATGAGTATCTTGTCATGTCTTTTGGTCTCACTAATGCTCCGGCACATTTATCTTGGTTTACTCCAAGACAGAGGCAGAACACGCCGAACACTTGAGGATCGTTCTTCAACGACTGCGGGACCATAAGCTATATGCCAAGTTCAGCAAATGTGAGTTTTGGATCAGCCAAGTGCCATTTTTGGGACATATCATCTCAGCGGAAGGCATTGCGGTTGACCCAAGCAAAATTGAGCAAATGCTTAAATGGAAAGCCCCTATTTCTGTCCATGAAGTCAGAAGCTTCCTCGGCTTAGTGGGATATTACCGGAGATTCATTCCAAGCTTCTCCAAGCTTGCTAAGCCGATGACAGAATTGTTGAAAAAGGGAACAAAGTATGTTTGTAACTCAGCATGTGAAGGAGCATTCCAAGCATTAGTGAAGCATCTCACAACCGCCTCGGTCTTAGCTCAACCGGATACGACCAAGCCCTTCGACGTGTATTGTGATGCGTCCGGCATCGGGCTCGGCTGCGTGTTGATGCAGGAAGGACGTGTGGTCGCATATGGCTCACGCCAACTTCGAAACCATGAACAGCACTACCAGAATCTTGACCTTGAGCTCACTGCTGTGGTTTTGGTGCTGAAAATGTGGAGGCACTATCTTCTGGGGAATTTGGTGCATCTCTACACCGACCACAAGAGTTTGAAGTATATCTTCACCCAAAAGGAGCTGAATATGAGGCAAAGGAGGTGGTTAGACTAATCAAAGATTATGAGATTGAGATTCACTACAACTCCGGCAAGGCGGATGTGGTTGCCGACATGCTGAGTCAGAAATCACATGTCCATAACCTCACCATTACACCGGTGGAGGAGGAAGAATCGAGTTTATACATGGTTCTTTATGGATCGCTCTACAACCTTGCACTCATCCCTACCATTAGGGAGGAGATCATTGCAGCTCAGAAAGTGGACAAGGGTATGTCACATCTCCGGAGACGGATAGACAACAGGGAAATCAAATGTTTCCGGAAAGATGATGTGGGGATGCTGTGGTTCAACGACCACATAGTCGTACCCCGGAATATAGAGCTGAGAAAGAAAATTCTGGATGAAGCTGACTTGTCTAAGTTCTCCATTCATCCCGGCAGCAACAAAATGTACCAAGATTTGAAAAAGAAATTTTGGTGGACACGGATGAAATGGGAAGTGGCTAAGTACGTATCCGAGTGTGATACGTGTAGACAAGTGAAAGCTGACCATATGAGGAAATCAATGCTGCTGCAACCCCTGAAAATCCCGACATGGAAATGGGAAGATGTGAGCATGGATTTCATTGTGAGATTACCCCTGACTTCTAACAAGCACGATTCCATTTGGGTAATCGTTGACCGATTAACCAAGTCGGCTCACTTTATTCCCGTGCATACACATTTCCATCCAACAGATATGTGGAGTTGTATATTGCAAGAATCCTATGCTTGCATGGAGTACCCAAGACCATAGTTTCATACCGAGGGGCACTATTTGTATCTCCTTTCTGGGACCAGTTGCATGCTGCTTTGGGTACTAAGCTGATTAGAAGCTCCGCCTATCACCCTCAGATAGATGGACAGACTGAGAGGGTGAACCAAGTACTAGAAGACATGTTGAGAGCGTGTGCCATCCACCATGGTAGAAACTGGGATGATCATCTACCATTGGCGGAATTCTCGTACAACAATGGCTATCAAGTGGGTATCAAAATGGCACCCTATGAGGCTCTCTACGGTCTCAAATGCCGCATCCCATCGAACTGGTGCGAGTCCAGTGAAAGGGTCACATTCAGGGTTGATGTGGTGAACGACGCCGAAGAGCGCGTTCGGATGATTCAAGCCAACTTGAAGGCCGCTCAATCCCGACCGAAAAGCTACGTTGATAAGAGGTGTAGGCCGCTGCACTTTGATGTCGGGGAGCACGTGTACCTCTGTGTATCTCTGATAAAGGACGTGCACCGATTCGGCATGAAAGGGAAGCTCACCCTAAGATTTATTGGACCCAATGCTATCACCGAGAAGTGTGGACCAGTGGCGTATAGACTGGAGCTACCAGCATCTCTTGCTGGTGTTCATGACGTTTTCCATGTTTCGCAACTACGGAAATGTCTGAAGTATATGGCTGCTGTTCCCACCGAAGACATTGGCGAGTTGCAACTGGATTTAACGTATGCGGAATATCCGAGGGCAATTATTGATGAGAAGGCTCGGACCACACGTAGTCGAGCGTTGTGGTTCTACAAGATACTGTGGAGCAACCACACCGCGGAAGAAGCGA